>CM046722.1:58049012-59516512 GCA_025584915.1 Monochamus saltuarius | reverse complement strand
TCCCATTATATTTTTTCCATGTATTTTTTCCCGCTGAACACGAATCTGAAGTCAAAATGGGGGGTCGCACAGCAAATTTTAGAGAAAACCCATAAAAACAATAAAAAATCGCATCAAAAGTTTACACAGGTCCACAAAAAAAAGTCATGTGTGCTGGGAGTTAGACTACATTTTTCTTTTGTATTTTTTCCGCTGAACACGAATCTGAAGTTAAAATTGGGGGTTGCACGGCAAATATTTGAAAAAATCGATAAAAATCACTTTCTCGTAATTTATTCCATATGATACCCTCTAAAACTGAAACAATGAAAAATGCTGTGAATTAGTGAATATTTACTATTTTACAGCTATAAGTATACCAAAATAGCTGTAAAATAGTAAATATTCACTAATTCACAGCATTTCTCATTGTTTCAGTTTTAGAGAGTATCATATAGAATAAATTACGAGAAAGTGATTTTTATCCATTTTTAGGTTTTCTCAAATATTTGCTGTGTAACCCCCAATTTTAACTTCAGATTCGTGTTCAGCGGGAAAAATACAATAGAAAAATATAGTCTAACTCCCAGCATACATGACTTTTTTTTTGGACCTGTTTAAACTTTTGATGTGATTTTTATCGTTTTTATGGGTTTTCTCTAAAATTTGCTGTGCGACCCCCCATTTTGACTTCAGATTCGTGTTCAGCGGGAAAAATACATGGCAAAAATGTAATGGGGACCTCAGCACATACCACATTTTTTTGTGGACCTGTGATATTTAGTGGTTTACACGATAAAATATTAAAAACCGATTGTTTGTACAGAACAATATAATATTATAGCTAAATCAAGGAAGCATCTGACAGTAGTGATTAATGACTCATTAATTACTGCAGTGATTAATGAATATTAATAAGGTCGAGGAAACAGATGCATAATGGGTACATCACACCACAGTCGTGGATAAAGTATTTTATTGGACATAAGGAACGCTAAATAATGTATGTAATGCAATTTACGTATGCACAATGGTGTTATTGAGACTTGTCTGTAAGAATTTAGACTTGAGTTGAGGCTTTTGTAGCATTGAGGTCGCCGCGCAGGCGCAGTCTTCCGTTACAGCTCCGTTAAGCATGAATATTGTGTAAAATATGTTACTACAGTGTACATAATAATTAGGTAATTTTTTATCACAAAATAATTTACAAAAGTGTGTAAGTACCTAAAGAATATTCCTTTTTGCCAACTGCTGTAATAATTATTGATTACTTATTTAGCAACAAATAAATTCGAACAAAACGACTCCTAAAACTTTTTTGATTATAATGTGAACGTGTTTGTCCTTGAACTGAACTTGCCTCACTAAAGAAATATCACTAAAGCATAACCTAGAAATGATATATTTTTGTTGTACCACATATTTCAGTACTTTATTTATGTTTCTGATGGATAACATACGTTTAAGGACTCTACATCTGTAAAATAGTAAACAGTGTGCTACTATTTCTGTATTTCATAAATATGATACAGAACTAAAATAAAGTAAATGCTCTTTGCTACTGCTCTTTGCTAGGAAGAACCACCTGAAAATTTACTAGACTCAGAAGGTACACACACACATAGTCATTGAAAACTACATAGTAATTTGTAATTATTGTTTTTAACTTTCAGGTATGAGTGTGTAGTGCCACAAATTACATTGAAACAAAACGATTCATAACATGGGACACCAAAATGAATAATCGAAAAATATCACATAGACATTTTCTTAGAATTAATTCTAAACGTTGAATGATTGAAATTATAAAGAAGTCTCTAACTCACTTTGTAGAGGATTCTATAAGACATTCAGCTGTTGTCTGCCGTGGGCTTTAAAATTTCTTTTTTAAATTTAGAAATATAAACTAATTTCATAATTCTATGTATACTAGGAAAACATCTTGTTAGAATATTTTAAAAATGATGACACTGAACTGTTGTTACAATATACATATATATATATACAGAACGTAAGGTAATACGGTACCGAACAATGAAATGACAAGATTCGTTTCTAATCGTACATGCATGACCATCCCTCAGATTCAATGGTGCTCTGTAAAAGAAATTAGAATACAAAACAACAGTTTAATATAAAACCAGATGTAATAATGTAAATACTTAATGTAATTTTATTTTGTATATACACATATTTTAAATTATCAACATAAATGTTGACAACTTAAAAGGTGGTTATTTCGAAAATAAAAATTGTCTTATTTTTCCCAAATACGTCCTACCAACCGTTTACCAGTTTCAAGGGGTGGCGGGCTAGACTTTATCGCCGCACTGTATATTAGACATTGATAATAAATACATATGACCAATCTACATAATTTCCCAATGTAGTTTCAAAATTTGAAAAAGAACTTTTTTATAGGCATATCGGTAAACGTCTCTGCATATTTCTAAATTGTTTAGAAATTGTATTTGTAATTTTACTCTTACTTTTTACTTTTCTCAAATTAATCAAAATAATTTTTCAATAGCATGTTGTATCCTTTTTAGAACACTATGTATTTATTTACAATGTTTATACAGGGTGTATTAATAAGGGTCTTGGTATATATTTTTAAAAACCCTTCCCGAATAGTTACGCCCCTCAAAAATAAAAAAATAATTTTCCATGTTCCTTGTTTGGGGATATTTGAAGACATTAGTATATGGTACTTCTGTTAATAGCCTGGAAGAGCTGCAGCTACGGATTAATCAAAAGTGTTAAGAAATCCAAACCAAGGAGGGTGTTTTCGAATATCTTTAAGACGAAGATGTCGTGCCTGCTTGGAAATGGACGGAGGGCACTTTGAACATCTTCTGTAACTTTGTTTTTGATTGTTGAAAGCTTCCTTTGTCGGTTTATTCCTAATAAAATAAAATGTTTGAAAACGGATAGTGATCCATATCTCCGCAACCGTCACTTTGCGGAATATTTTACACTCTTTGTTTAACAGCCTGTATTATCATTATTTATAGACATTGATTTGTTTCTATGGATTCCATTGTAAAGAACAGACCACAGATCTTTCGGCAAAATCCACTTGCTCACCTTTTTAAAAATTCATTGCAATACATTTATTTTTGTTTTATAAATACGTAACTTTTCGGAAAAAACTTGTGGAGATCAAAAAGTTAATAAATGAATGGGGCTTATTTAGACAAAAATTTCAAAAACAATTTTATCGAAAAAAATTTTATAAGAAAAAATGTCATAGAGGTTGATTATTTCAACCCCTTACAAAAATACTTTAGGGTTGAAAAAATTTTAAAAAGTGCAGTTTTATTAACAAATATTCACCAAGTTTGGTTCCTTTAGCTTGATATGCATGGAAGAAGAAGAAAATAGAAAAAACATTTTTTTTTGAATTTTTGGAGGGGCGTAACTTTTCAACAAAGGGTTTTTTGAATATTCATCAGAGAATCGTTCCTTACATTTTTAGGTGTTATTTAGAAACACCCATATTTATTTCCCTTCAATTAAAGAATATGTTAATTTAAAACTACAATTTATCTTTATTGGATAAACGATTAAACCAAGTTTGAACTGCATGTCGAGATAATTAAAATATGGATTTACTTACTATTTCATTTAAGGATCAGCTGCCACTAGAACATTAAATATTCAATTTAATTTATCTTAAATTAACTAATTAAGATATCCATGACTCATATCAGTGTGTTTCCCCAATCACATCGACGTGTATAGACTTTCGCTTTTATTTGTACTCGTTCTGTAGTTTGTGAGGATATACTGATTGCAAGTTATATTTGTTCATAAAACAATAATTATTGATATGGTTTATTTTACGACAGTTGCATTTGACATTGATATTTGTTGATATTGGCTGATAGTGACAAAGAATCGATATCCTAGACTTATTTATTAATATTAATGTTAGGTTGGATTTATATTAGAACATCGTGGGTATTTTAATTAACAACGTTAATACGAGTATAATACCTATATATTACTACCGATGTGAAGTTCGCGGCCAGAACTTAGCAGCCAGTTTACGAAAACACCCGAACATTCATTGGCGTACCTAACAATGTCAGATATGGACCAATGACAAAATATAAATTTAATTATAAAAAAATAAATAAAAATAAATTATGTATTTCTTAATGTACAATATTTATAAAATTAATATGCATTGCAAAACAACCCTCTGTAATAAATAGAATTTCCATATAGAAAACATGTGCCGATTCAAATAATATTATAAATTTCATTGCAAGCCGCCTAAGGGATGAAAATCTACCCTCGAGATATATTTAAAATATGGCATGACGGAAAAAGAGTGCAAGGGGACACCTCCAAGCAAGCCGTTTAAGGGGCCAGCAGCCGCCCCCGAATTTTTCCAAGACGCGAAGGACTGCGAGTGCCAGGTTGATATTAACAGGGAAGATAGACGTTAGCTCTGGAAGGAACATATTCAAACGAGACCTCCTTGCAAGCCGTCTAAGGGGTCAGCAGCCGCCCCCGAATTTTTACAAGTCACGAGAGACTGCGAGTGCCAAGTTGATATTAACAGGGAAGATAGACATTAGCTCTGGAAGGAACATATTCAAACGAGACCTCCTTGCAAGCCGTCTAAGGGGTCAGCAGCCGCCCCCGAATTTTTACAAGTCACGAGGGACTGCGAGTGCCAGGTTGATACTAACAGGGAAGATAAACTATACTTTTAGAAGGAACATATCCACACGACACCTCCTTGCAAGCCGTTTAAGGGGTCAGCAGCCGAATTTTTCCAAGACGCGAAGGACTGCGAGTGCCAGGTTGATATTAACAGGAAGATAGACATTAGCTCTGGAAGGAACATATTCAAACGAGACCTCCTTGCAAGTCGCCTAAGGGTCAGCAGCCGCCCCGAATTTTTACAAGTCAGGAGACTGCGAGTGCCAGGTTGATATTTACAGGGAAGATAGACGTTAGCTCTGGAAGGAACATATTCAAACGAGACCTCCTTGCAAGCCGTCTAAGGGGTCAGCAGCCGCCCCCGAATTTTTACAAGTCACGAAGGACTGCGAGTACCAGGTTGATACTAACAGGGAAGATAAACTATACTTTTAGAAGGAACATATCCACACGACACCTCCTTGCAAGCCGTCTAAGGGGTCAGCAGCCGCCCCTGAATTTTTACAAGTCAGAAGGGACTGCGAGTGCCAGGTTGATATTAACAGAGAAGATAGACATTAGCTTTGGAAGGAACATATCCAAACGACACCTCCTTGCAAGCCGTCTAAGGGGTCAGCAGCCGCCCTCGAATTTTTACAAGTCAGGAGGGACTGCGAGTGCCAGGTTGATATTAACAGAGAAGATAGACATTAGCCCTGGAAGGAACATATTGAAACGAGACCTCCTTGCAAGCCGTCTAAGGGGTCAGCAGCCGCCCCCGAATTTTTACAAGTCACGAAGGACTGCGAGTGCCAGGTTGATATTAACAGGGAAGATAGATATTAGCTTTGGAAGGAACATATCCAAACGACACCTCCTTGCAAGCCGTCTAAGGGGTCAGCAGCCGCCCCCGAATTTTTACAAGTCACGAAGGACTGCGAGTGCCAGGTTGATATTAACAGAGAAGATAGATATTAGCTTTGGAAGGAACATATCCAAACGACACCTCCTTGCAAGCCGTCTAAGGGGTCAGCAGCCGCCCCCGAATTTTTACAAGTCAGGAGGGACTGCGAGTGCCAGGTTGATATTAACAAAGAAGATAGACATTAGCCCTGGAAGGAACATATTGAAACGAGACCTCCTTGCAAGCCGTCTAAGGGGTCAGCAGCCGCCCCCGAATTTTTACAAGTTACGCTTGCAAGGAGGTGTCGTGTGGATATGTTCCTTCTAAAAGTATAGTTTATCTTCCCTGTTAGTATCAACCTGGCACTCGCAGTCCCTCGTGACTTGTAAAAATTCGGGGGCGGCTGCTGATCCCTTAGACGGCTTGCAAGGAGGTCTCGTTTCAATATGTTCCTTCCAGGGCTAATGTCTATCTTCTCTGTTAATATCAACCTGGCACTCGCAGTCCCTCCTGACTTGTAAAAATTCGGGGGCGGCTGCTGACCCCTTAGACGGCTTGCAAGGAGGTCTCGTTTGAATATGTTCCTTCCAGAGCTAATGTCTATCTTCCCTGTTAATATCAACTTGGCACTCGCAGTCCCTCCTGACTTGTAAAAATTCGGGGGCGGCTGCTGACCCCTTAGACGGCTTGCAAGGAGGTGTCGTGTGGATATGTTCCTTCTAAAAGTGTAGTTTATCTTCCTTGTTAGTATCAACCTGGCACTCGCAGTCCCTCGTGACTTGTACAAATTCGGGGGCGGCTGCTGATCCCTTAGACGGCTTGCAAGGAGGTGTCGTTTGGATATGTTCCTTCCAAAGCTAATATCTATCTTCTCTGTTAATATCAACCTGGCACTCGTAGTCCTTCGTGACTTGTAAAAATTCGGGCGGCTGCTGACCCCTTAGACGGCTTGCAAAGAGGTGTCGTTTGGATATGTTCCTTCCAAAGTTAATATCTATCTTCTCTGTTAATATCAACCTGGCACTCGCAGTCCTTCGTGACTTGTAAAAATTCGGGGGCGGCTGTTGACCCCTTAGACGGCTTGCAAAGAGATCTCGTTTGAATATGTTCCTTCCAGAGCTAATGTCTATCTTCCCTGTTAATGTCAACCTGGCACTCGCAGTCCTTCGTGACTTGTAAAAATTCAGGAGCGGCTGCTGGCCCCTTAAACGGCTTGCTTGGAGGTTTCTGCACTCTTTTTCCGTCATGCCATATTTTAAATATATCTCGAGGGTAGATTTTCATCCCTTAGGCGGCTTGCAATGAAATTTCTTCCGAAGTTTAATTATCTTTCAAATGTGAAATTAGTCATTGTAATATTATTTGAATCGGCACATGTTTTCTATATGGAAATTCTATTTATTACAGAGGGGTTGTTTTGCAATGCATATTAATTTTTATAAATTTTGTACATTAAGAAATACATCATTTATTTTTATTTATTTTTTTATAATTTGTTTAATTTATATTTTGTCATTGGTCTATATCTGACATTGTTAGGTACGCCTATGAATGTTCGGGTGTTTTCGGAAACTGGCTGCTAAGTTCTGGCCGCGAACTTCACATCGGTCTTTAATTATTGATGTACACGTCTCCCAAAAATTACCTAAATCTACGAAACCGTTTTAAGTTATTGAGGAAAATTATTTTTTTTCCTAAAAAATAACAATCTGTAACTCGCAGGCGTGACTCCGAGAAATTTTTTATAAGAATTTTATTCGTATTTTGGTCTGGTCTACCCCCTGCTAAATTTGTGTACGCTCACACTGGGACACCCTGTATACAGAACAAGTTTGTTTATACAGGGTGTACATATGTGAGCTACCACAATACAATAAATTTGTTTGCAAAACCTTCCAAACATTTCGATGACTGGCAATTAACTGTGAACCTAATTTTCGGATATTTGTTGAAGGATTGCCGTCAACTTCAAGAACAACAACCGCTTCCTCTAACTGTGGTGTCATTATTGTCCTCGGTTTTCCAGGATGCTCAGCCTGCTTAGTTAAAGATCCAGTTTCGCAAAGTCTAGTATGTAATCAGGTGAAAGTTCTTTCTGCTCTTTGAATATCTCTGCTAGGATACCGTTCTCGATAAAGTCGACGGGCTTCTGCAGCATTTCTATCTGCAAGTCCATAAATGAAATGCATTGAGCTAATCCGGGGTTGTGCATATTTACTTGACAGTATACGATCGTGTTTGCACACTCAGATAATTTCACGAAAGGAATAAACATCTTGTAAACAGATAATAATGAATTTTGTACACCCAGCGTCGTGGGTCACTGAAAAAATGAATGTCATATCGGTAATATTGCAGTAAGTTATTTATTGCAACCTTGTCGGGTTTGAGAGGTAATTAAATCAACAGTAAATAGTTTGTATTCCTTATTTTAATACATAGGTATTCAGTTTTTACTTTTTAAATTTAATTTAAATGTTCAATCCAATAAAAAAATCAAATTTAAATATAAAAACTGTGGCGTACAATGATGTATAACATAAATATCTATCAGGTAACTCTCTGCGACGTCACTAGATTTATAATACATAATCTAATTTCATAAAAAACAATTAGTTACTGCTAACAAACACATCACGTTTTATCAAAATCGGCGGAAAAACTTTTGAAGTTAGGACGCACATAACTTTTTTTTCATAAAATATGACAAGGAATCACCACCTGAAATTAATGACATCATTTAAGATACACCATCTATAATAGTAATAACAATATAGGATTATGATCAAGATTACAAATACCACAAAAATAACAGCTATATTTTTACTACTAAGTATAGTGTTCCATGCGCGACTGCAAAGTGCTTTTGCTTTCTAAAATATCTTTTTGTTGCTGTACTCACAGGAAAAATATTCTTGGATGCATGAGGTAATTTGTAACGTAAAATCTAACCATACCTACCACTTTGGGTATTATCGATTTAGTAATTTGTGACCAAATTTGTATCTAAAATCATCCGGATAGTAATAAATCAGGATATGCCCGACTTGCTATCTGATAGTCACTTATAGAGATGACAAATATGTTTTATTATTCAATTAGATATCTACAGATTATTTTGTTGGGCATTATTAACTCTATCATATTATTCATGAATCGAGTTATGAAAGCAGCACCCTAGAGACATACTATTTGGAAAAATAGAATCCATCCTATTCGTAACATGGCTAAATGGACAATTATGATTAATGCCACTAACCAACCTATAAAATATAAAAAATAAGGAATAGTTTTCCTTTTTTTCTCTATCTAATATTAAAGTTGCCTTTCATCTACTAAACCGCAGATAAAATAGTACTTTAACTGTAACGCTAGATCAAATAATGCTTTGGCACCAAGAATAGATAAATATCTTTATTTTTATAAGAAAGTACTTATAACAACTAATTTAAATCATTACCTACTATTTATGGAGACAAGCACAATTACCATTAACAGAATCCATTATTTATTTATTTATTAGCAACCAACAGGCGTAAAGCCCAATTGCAGGTTAGAATAGAAGGAATAAATCAGTACACAATTAAATATTTGCAACAAAGTAATACAAATCCATTAACTGTAAGTCTTAATAACATTAATAATTGGGAAAACAATAGTTCATATATTTAATCAAAAAATCAGGTAACCAAAGAAATATGCAATAAACCTCTCATTTCTAGTATCCTTGGACACTAACGAAAAAAAAAGAAAAAACATATAAACACGTCTGCTATTTAGAGGTAAAAAAGATCATGTGACCAGCACAATAAAAATTAACATTATATTATTTGATACTGGCTCCCAAGAAGAAATTTTTTCATGGCAGTTTTAAAGGTATTCAGGGAAACGTATATATAAACAAACTGTTAAGTCTACTCCTTTCAGGAAACCTCAAAGTTTTCAAATTATCAGCGAACAGTTGACATTGAGAATCACGAATAACATCGGGTAGAGAATTTATAAGACAAAGGAAAAGCAGGTGCCCAAGATTAGAACCCTGTGGAACCCCTGATTTTGCTTCAAAAACATCTGAACTGCAACCTTGATACACTGCAATTTGCTTCCTGCCACAAAGATATGAAACAAATAATAAAAGTAAACTTCTACTAAAACCAAAATAATGAAGATTTTTTAGTAACACATCGTGGTCCACTGCGTCAAACGCTTTTGCAAGATCTGTATAAATTGCATCTAACTAAGAATTTTTATTAAATGTATGATATATACTAGTTACATTAAATACAAAGGGTACAAAAAAGTCAGAACATGCTTTAAACATATGCGGTGGATGCATAGGAAGGCAATAATCCTTTTTTGCCCCGACCAGGAAGTCGATTGTGCCAATAGTATGATTTTTCACGTTGCTATATTCTGATACAGCAATTTTTTGGCCATTGATTCTACAATGCCAACCACCTAACCGCTTTACTGTTACTGCGCCAGAATTTGCAACCATCATAGCTGCAAAACAACGAAAGCAATGTCCAGTATACCTTTCTGGATTTGGCAGCTTTAAAAACTGAGTTATCTTTTGAGGAATTTTATAAATTTTGGTTATTCCCACAGATGGAATAGGGCATTTCTTATGTCGATATTGATGAAGAATTTTTTATGGGGCACGTTCTGAGGGCGGAGGGAGTCTTTTTGTTCCTTCAAGACGCTGTCTCCAGATTTGTTACTTGTAATTTTCTTGGTTTTAGTGATAATAATAATAATAATAATATCTCCACCTCTCATTCTAATCACAGGGATTAGTCCAGAAGTCGGAGACTTCTGCGGGAGAGGGGGCGGCATATTATTATTAAGCAGGCCGCATTTACGCCCAGGAACAACTTACGTTGGAAGGCTCTAACCACTATTCAGTGCAGGAATGAGGGAAACCTGGAAAACCTCATTAATTAGGGAGGTAGTCAAATATCAACCGGTATTAATCTCTCATGTTGACCCAAGCTAACATTCTTCCACCCTACCATACCCGCAGAGAGGGTGCCAATCCTCCCTACGAATATAACTTATATCCGGTCTACCGGCAGCCGGGCGCGAACCCACACCGATTAGTCACCTCGATTTAAGTACTGATGTCTTAAACCGCGCGACCACGGACCGACCTACGAGTGTTTCTAAGTTTTAATCTGTGCAATTAATCCAAACGCTCCATGTAAACCCATTACAGCTACAAACTGTAAGCCAAACGAATAATATACACATTTATTTTAGACCTTGACAAGGATATATTATCATCTGCAGTAGTTTGTAATGGTTAAATTTTGTTTCGGCATAATTAATGAAACTTGGGCACGCCCAGTATATCAAATTCATTTAAATATTGTTCTAGACCCAAACCATAGGCAACTTTAATTTCGTTTCCTTAGTAAATATAGAATTAAGCCCGTTGATTCATTAGTGGCCCCCAAAGGAATTAACTGTTTTTGTCAGGGTTAAGATAGTGGGACAGTTTTTCTAAAATTTTAATTTCCAAGCCGCGACCTTTCCTTGGATAATGGTAGTCCTCCGAGGCGTTCCGTAGCCGCCGCTGTAACTGGTTCGCTGTAACGAGGAACGGTTCCGACCGTAGGAGTCGTAATACCAACAACAGGAACCGAAATCAATATATGGGCGAGCCCAGAGACACCGACAGCGGATCTGTCCCCACAGATCCTAGTCCGAGAACAACCAGCGCAGGTAAAAGAATCCCGGCTAATCCTAGGGATGTGCATTTTAACTCTGTTTCTGGTAGCTACCAGTTACCGAGGTCACGGCATAACAACCCGGAAAATCATTATGTATCAAATGATTTTCAGATAAGTAAGATTGTTAATTATTATAGTTTAATGAAAAAAAATGCATTTGTTAGTAGGTTACATTTTTCTGAATAATTAGCAATAAATTATTTGCATAATAATAAGTCCTATAATTCAATCAACATCAGACAAAAATGTTTATATAATTTCCTAATTGGTTAAATTGACTACTTAATGATTATTACGTAGATATATATTATTATTAAAATAATTTAGTTAGTAAGCAAATGCCTGTGCATATACTGTACACCTATCGTGATCACGAATGGTTCCAAAATTCGTAATTACTAAAATTATTTTCTTTTAATACGTTAATGATTATTTGATAATATTAATAACAATAATAATATCTCTACCCCTCATTTAAATCACAGGGATTAGCCCAGAAGTCGGAGACTTGTGCGGGAGAGGGGGCGGCATATTATTATTATTAAGCAGGCCGCATTTGCGCCCAGGAACGACTTACGTTGGTAGGCCCTAACCACTATTCAGTGCAGGAATGAGGAAAACCTGGAAAACCTCATTAATTAGGGGGGTAGTCAAATATCAACCGGCATCAATCTCTCACATTGACCCAAGCCCCAAGCCCAAGCCAAGAGTTTTGGACTTCCATCTTTGGAACTTTTTAGATCAGGATGTTTAAATCAGTCCTCTGCTAAGCTAAGGTAGCAAGTTTCTAGAAATTTTATCACACATTTTCGGGGTAAAAAATGTTGGTTTGTAACCGCATTGTGAGTTTTTTAAGAAAGCTATGAGCCTGCTGTATTTACAAACAAAAGTTTAATTGATAATACGTGATTTTAAGCGGCTTCTCAGTTTATCTTTACCTTGAAATATCGATATTTTCTTTCACCTATATGTCACTGTTAAGCTTTGAATAATACGATCATAAAGTACCTGAAGGCTACTTTTTCCTTCCAAAAAATATGCTGACAATACATTTTCACTTAGATCTTTAATGTTCCTTGCGTTCTATCATTTTTGAAATTTTTTATACTTTTTATTTTTCATAGGTCAATATTTTGATGGTAATATCTGAATATGGCCGCTCAGACATTTCTACATCCAAAAACCACACAAAACAACTCCAAAGGAGAAATAAATATTTACACTACCACACAATGACAACCCAAAGGGCTTTGTTTAATAAATCAAATTCCATCGAATCCAATGTTAATTACGTAAAAGTTTTCCTAATTTAAAATCGCTTCAAATAATTTTTAAATTGTTCTTCATACACACGTCCATAATATGTGTGTTATAGAAAAAACTGCTTTACACACAACGATGGAATTCTATTATTGTCCTTATTGAAATTAATTCTTTTTTTGCGATAAAATAATATTGTATCGTCTTGTATAACAAATAACTATTCATTGTATGTAAAGGTATTGAAAAACTAAGCAATATCAGTAGGTTATAATACAGGGTGAGGTGTGGATTTTTGGTTATAAATATTTCAGAAAAGAATCCTTGCTAACAACTGATTGTTTTTACTCACGGTTCCTTGTTGTGTTGTTATATCGAGGTATCTCCTGTCCTATAGCCATCAACTTGCCAGGTTGAGTATAAAAAATGCCCTTTTGAACCTACAAGATGTAGTATCAAAGTAATTTACCGTTTTATTTCTATGTTACTAAAACGTTATGTAAAAAACGTGTTATTATTATTTGAATAACATATTTAATATATTAAATTCATATTTGCATTTAAAACGTTTAATTGGAAGTTTTGCAAACGTTACACTTAACGTACAATTTAATATTATTAAAATATAAACCTATATTATACAATTAAATGCATTATCAAGTAAAGATTACCAGAAAATATATTATTTCGGTGTTTATTTTTACCTTCAGTTGCAAACAGCAACGCAGTGTATTTTATACGATTTATTTTTATGTTATTAAAATGTTGTGCAGAAAACGTGTTATCAACATTTGGATAACACGTTTAATATATTAAACACAAACTTATATATGCATTTAAAATGTCTAATTCGATGTTAAATATGTATTATTAAAATATAAACTTATACGTTTGTACAGGGTGTTAAAAAAAAAGTGTAAAATATTTCAGGAGGTGTGAATCAAAATAAGCAGAAAAGTCTTAATAAACATGGGTCGGCAAAGTAACGGTTGCGGAGATATGGACCACTATTCGTTTTATTTTATTAGGAATAAACCGACAAAGGAAGCTTTTAACAAACAAAAAACAAAGTTACAGAAGATGTTCAAAGTGCCCTCCGTTCATTTCCAAGCAGCCACGACATCTTCATCTCAACGATATTCGAACTCTTTCGAAAACACCCTCCTTGGTTTGGATTTCTTGACACTTTTGATTAATCCGTAGCTGCAGCTCTTCCAGGCTATTTACAGAAGTACCATACATTAATGCCTTCAAATATCCTCAAACAAAGAAATGTAGAGAGTTCAGATCAGGCGATCTTGACGGCCATAAACAGGTCCGGCCCATCTATGTGGAAAAGTTTGGTGTAAATAAATGTCTAACGGCCATGGAAAAATGAGCTGGAGCACCATCATGCTGGAACCACATTTGTATGAGTTTTTGGAAGACATTCCTTTGAATCAGACGTTATAGACGTTATATAAACGTACGTGTGGCCATTGGTATAACCGTGCCTTGATGCTGATCTGGGTACTGTAATGTGAGTGGTAATGAAGAAGCCAGTGTGTTGGGAAGAAATATCTCAGTAAATATATAAACTAGTATTTGGGTCATCATAATGTATAAGTGCCTTTATTTTGATATAAATTATATATAAAAAAACATACTCAACGGTATTGGAGTTATGATAGCAAACAGGTTTTGAAAATGTGACAACGTCGTAGACCTAAAAACATAATAATCAAACGTACCCCTAAACTTACTTGATGTAAATGGCTTTATTAAATCCTTTCTCAAAATACAGAATAAAGTTTGAAATAGTTACAATTATTCAAACTGACTGCCGTTACTTACGGAAAACGTTGACAATGTCGTCATAAATTAATATATCATGCCGTTCATAGTTACTAAAATGTACATTATTATTTATGTACGCTCACAAATATCAAGCAAACACTAGGTTAAAAAAAGACGAAACGCACTAGTCACGATACGAAGTAAGTTTGTACGATACACAAGTATTTCTAAGTGTCTAGTTGGAGATTAACAGCAGGGTTCTTCTTGCTTCATTAATGCCGACACAAAAAAAAATATTATGTTCAAAAGGTTTTTACTTAGTATTAACTGTATACTTTACAATTTTGTAAGGGAGTTTTGCATTTTATTGTAGTTGTAGTAAATAAACAAAAACTGAGTGGGTATACTATTAATGTTAGGGATATATTATGAAGGGAAACTATTTAGTCGACGCGACGAATAGTTGGCTTAAGTAATTGTGATGTTAACATAAACACTGATAAAAATTAGAGAGTGCTGTCTTAAGTTTTCAGTTGGACCGCAATATGATTTTTTCACTGACCAGTTACTTATTCTCTATAACAAAGCTCTAAGTTGTTGAAAAGTTGATTAGACAACTGAAATTTTGTGAGATTTCTCTGAGTATCTTAGCATGCTTATTATTAGTTTAAGTGGCTAATTCAGTATTTGTTTAAACGAATCATTTTGAAACTATGAATGACAATGTATTACTGATTAGTTGTGCCTGTTATTGTTTTGTGTATTATTAATGAAGGGCCGTTAGCTGCGTATGATGATGTTGTTGAGCTTGATATTTGACAAATGTATTAATTATTAGACAAAATTATTACTAGATGTTCCAAATTGAATCAGGTGATCAAACAAAGCAAAAATAGATTTAAGGAGCAAAATACATATAATGATTTAAGTATGTGAGAGTATGCTTGGGTATTCACATATTCTCCTTTATTTTGAAAAAGGATCTGAACTTATCAAACAACAGCAGGAGATGCATATATATGACCATTCCTGACGTCAACTACATTCTGACTCATAAACCTACTTAGAATTTTTATTTATTAAGTGTTTATGATTATACAGTACGTCTATAAAGTAACACAAAAAATCATTATTTGCTAAATAAACAATATTATTAAAAATTTCCGAAACAGGTCGACTTTTTATGTTAATTAATATTTTTTTTTTTTCAAATAATAATTTAATATACATGTCGACCTATCTTCGAGTAATAACGTCATCACCGGTTTTTTTAATTGAAATACTCCATTTTTTCCGCATTTCCGGATTTCCCTTGTTGAGCTGATTCCAAAAATGTCTCACAAGTTGCTTCAAATTGGTAGAGAGTGGGCGATAATACCAAAGGTGTTTATAAAAATGTATTAGAAAGTGCGAGTGTGGCTGTATTTTTATAATAGAAAATTTACAATAAATATTCAAATTGACCGGAATTCTCCCTTGTGAGATGTAACTGGTCTGCTACTTCCGCTTAGGCCGAGCAGGAAGTAGCAGACCAGTTACATCTCACCTGCACTCGATTTATATGTGAAACTACATATGAAGGAACAGCCAGTTCAATTATCGGTCATCTCACCTATGGCATACTGATGAGGGCTAACAAGCCCGAAACCGGTCTATGTCTGGTGGAGTGGCCGACAAGGGTTCTTGGCTGTTTCACACAGATACTGCAGGTATAATTCAATGCCGGTCGGGGCATTAGCCCGCGGAGTAGTTTTTCCTGCAGTATCGGATTTATAGACTTAATTCTCCATTGACCGCATTACATTCGTCTCTGACATTTTGTGGCACAACGGCTATTATGTTCAGCATTTCTTGCCGGTCTTTTAGCTCACGCATATTGCCAAGTCTGTTAGCACAGACTTTAGATAACCCCATAAAAGTATGTCTAATGGGTTAAGATTTGGTGGTCTAGCAGGTCCACTGGTTTCCTTCTCCCTAGCTATCGACCTGTAAAGGTTCTGTGCACTTTCAGCTAACATTTATTCATTTGTAAATAACTCATAATTTTGGTATTGTTGCCCACCCTGTACCAATTTGAAGTAAATTGTGATACATTTTTGGAATCAGTTCAGCAAGAAATATCCGGAAATGGGAAAAATGGAGTGCATTTAAAAAACTGGAACTGACGTCATTACTCGAAGGTAGGTCATCCTGTATAATAAATTATTTGGAAAAACAGTAAATTAAAATCAAAAATCGACCTATTTTGGGAATTTTTAATGATTCTGTTTCATTAATGAATTTTTTACTTTATGGACGCACTGTATAAAATAAATTATAAACAGTCTCATTCAATGTTTTACGCCCAATATATATAACGCGCCCTTACATTACGGATTAGGACATATCGAAAAAATCTTATATAATCGTATATAAATTTTCACATCATTTACTCGACACATTTTTAACCATAAGTTTAGGTAACATACACCCACCCGATCACTCGCGGATTTTGAGGTTCCTTTTTCGTTTACAAATAAATAGTTCTGTTCCGAAAATTATTGCAGTTTGCAGTCCAAGCATGTCCCCTCTACCCTCTAAACCAAGATAAGATAAACTATATCAGACACGTACACGTACAGTACTCTAAGTCGTTTTAAATTAGGTTAATGTTTTAAAAGTTTTAAGACATTATTTAAGTTCTCATTGGGTGAAGTTATTGTTTATATGTACAATGGTCGTCAGCTTAAAGTCACCAGTTCCATGGTCCATTCTTTTCTAGTGCCATTTATTATACACGGTGCTAGAAAGGGACAAAACATGGAAGTGGTGACTTTAAGCTGACGACCATTGTACATATGTACGTACTTATATGGACATTATCACATAAGTTAACTTTATGTAAAATTGGATTAGACAACTTAACTATATAGGTAAGTGTAAGTAACTAATTTATTTATTTTAACTTGTAATGAAAAATTGAGACAGGGGAACTACCAAAATGTTGTTCTATCAAGAATAATCAAGATATAAATACATTGATGACGTTTCATTTCACTATTTTGTTATTTGTTACTTAATGCATATCTTTGATCATTTTTCTATTTTGAAATAGAGGGAAAGCAATAGTTATTTATGAACTCAGGCATTAAAATTTATCAAGTTTCTTTTTAATTGAGCAAATATATATTTATTTAGCAACATTAATAGCGATAGTATAATTTTGATTATTCATTATATTAATTAATTATTTATTTAGAAATACTGCTGCCCAGACAGAAATCCTATTACAGGGCAGGAGCAAACATAACATTACAGTTTAGGTAGGTACATGTTTTTGCAATAATAATGACACTCTCTCAAAACCGTTTTTGGAGTTCTGGAATTTCTGAGTAGAAAACTCATTAAACTTGATAAACTTTGACAGATGGCAGATGGCAGATGGGTTAATGTAATTTTTTATATCTAATTTTTTTATATTAATATCGGTCCGACTCGATTTTATTTAGAAGTTACAAGTATTTAAAAAAATATAATTTCATATTTCAATCAAAGTAGCCTCATAAACAAAAATGATGGTTTTTATAATAGTAATTATTATTTGTGTTTAAAGTTTAAACATTAGTTAACCAAATATTAACCAAATTAATAAATATTAAGCTAGCATCGGCGAACTGAATAGGATATCTAGTTACTCGAGTAATTGCTGACGCGTAGTGATTTTAACATGGTAGACGAGCTGTTTTATATGTCCCCATAAGTAAAAGTCCAAAGGATTAAGATCTGGCAATTCCCATATTTGACCTTGTTGAGATATTCATTTATTCGGGAAATGGTGACTTAACCAAACAATTACTTGACTCCCTTTATGTGGTGGTGCACGATCGTGCTGGTACTATACGGGGTTATTCAGTTTTTAATGAACAAATTCGCTAAGTTTATTATATAATAGTTATAATTTTGGGGCTTTATATCTCGTTGACTGCCACCAGACATTTTTCAAGTCACACTCTGGACGCCACACTCTGTGAACTGTTTTATACAATCGAAAAAAGTGAAATTATGATTTATTCATACTTTTTGTGACAAAATGATTTTTGTTTTTTCAAAATAACAGCGCCCGAATTGTCTCGTAATTGGCCCTGTGAGACCCATAACACGAAACCGGCCTATGTCTAGTGGAGTGGCCGACAAGGGTTCTTGGCTGTTCACACATATACTGCAGGTGTAATTCAATGCCGGTCGGGGCATTAGCCCGCAGAGTAGTTGTTTCCTGCAGTATCATTTATAGACACCCTGTATAATGTTAAAGTTTATGACATTTTTAATTGTGTATTTTAATTTCTAACAATAACCCTATCTTAAATTGTTTGCGTATCTGCTACGGTAAATTTGACTTTTTTCAGTTATTTCACTGTTTCTGTCGGTAAATAATTTATCATTACTAGTAATATTGTTTGATGGTAAATAATACCCGAAGCGAGAAAATGTGTAGGTACCTATGATTAAATTACATTTTCTGTTAGTTAAAAAACTGCGCTAGAGCTAAAGGAAAATTAATAATTTTCAGATAAGTAGTTATAAAAAAACTAAAATTTTTCACAATACATACATTTAATAAGTACAATTTAACTAAAATAAGATACTGCAAATTACATTAACTATCAATACCTACATATGAGAGTAATTGCTCAAAATGCTATTCTTGAGCGTCAATAAAAGAGTGACAGCTGTCAATAAACTGCAATAAGAATTAATAGTCATCCATTCCGAAAAACAAAAGATACCAATATTACTAATAATGATTAAGTTATTTACCGGCAGGAACAGAGTGAAATAACTAAAAAAAAATTTAATTTGCTATGCAACCGCAGCAGATAGGAAAAAAAATTTAGATAGGGTTTTTGTTAGAAATTAAAATACACATTTAAAAATGTCATAAACTTTAACATTATACACGACGATACAATTTTTTTTCCTAAATTAAAGTTACGAACTGCCCATATCTCCGCCACTGGTTGTTTAAAGATTATCTCATTGTCTCATTTTATGAGACCTTAACTAACTACACTGTGTACCAAATATGGCTTAAATATCTCCATTGCTTTAGTAATTATACCAAAAAATCAAATTTTTTCGTGAAACTTTAACACCCTGTGTCTTCCTTATAAAGCCGCAAAATTATAACTATTATATAACAAATTGCCGTTATTTTTCAAAGTTCTACTTACCCTCGAAGTTTGTTCATTAAAAACTGAATCACCTTGTATATTTTGAATAATATTAAGCCCTACGTCATCAATTAAATCAAAAAGGTGTTTTCCAGGAAAGGTCAATACAGATCTGTCTTTTAAACGACCGTTTAAAACATGTACAGGGTGTCTCAAACTTGATATCGATGGGTTTACTATGAGGAGACGAAAAATTTAAATAAAATTTGGGATACGTGGTGTTAAATGGGATGAGGTAAGCTCCATTTTCAATCGAAAGTATTATCTTTGGGATTTAACAGACATGAATATTGACGTCATCAATTCTATTTTTTTCCAGAAACATACCCACATCTTTTTCCTGTTAAAAATCTCTCTTTTTTCTAATCAACTTTCATTAGAGAAATTGTTCTGTATTACTTTACCCGTTTAAAAGTTATAAGCAATATTGCCCTAAAGAGTGTCAAAAAAACGACCACTTAAAAATCACATTAGCGATGAAAGAATGAAGTAGTCGTTGGAATGTTCGTTGTTTAAAGTACATAAATGTCACAAAATGTTTCATTACTCAATACCGAACGTCAAACGTAAAACTTTTGTGCTTACAAAATGTTTTCTCAATCAGAAAAAGTTGATATGTTGCTAATTTACGGCGAATCACCAAAAAAAATTAAGAGAAAGGAATCCAGAGCGCGTCATTCCTGATCATAGAACCTTTACAAGATTGATTGGAGGCACTATCTGTTCGGAAGAATCAAATAATTGACCTAATGGTAAGAAACAATGTTAATACAGCTAGACTGTTACAGTATTTCGAACAAAATCCACGAAATTCTATACGGCAGGCTAGCCGGGAATTGAATTTGGATAAATCAACCGTTTAACGAATTTTAAACACCAATGGATATCATGACTACAAAATTCACAATTTGGAATATTTGCCAGAGCGTCACATTGAAAACAGACTTTATTTTATAGTTAAAATTATAGTAAATGTAGAAACTGTTGATCAGAACCTTTTTCGGCACGTTCGTTCTTTGGATTGACGAAAGTCGGTTTGTTAGTAATGGTTTACCAAACAGGCGCAATGAACACTACTGGTCCACTGAAAATTCCCACATTGTAAATTCAGTCCAAAACCTATGCCATTTTGGAGTAAATATATGGTGCGACATCATCGGTAGGCATTTTTTAATTGGACCTTATTTTATGTGAACATACTTCCTAAAAAAAGAACTTCCTGCACTACTGGAGAATGTACCTTTGCAGCTAAGGAGAAACCTAGGGCTTCCGCCCAGCGGAGCTCCACTCCACAAGACCAGGATTGTGCAGCAATATTTAGAGAAAAATGGATTGGGATTAATAGACGTATTCAGTGGCCGGGAACGTTACTAAATGTTATTATGGGGGGATTTTAAAAAATAAGGTTTACAAAACACCTCCGCGAGATATTAATCATTTGAAAGAAAAAAATCACAAACGCTTGTAATGAGTTAAATGGCGAAATGTTTATGAACGCAGCCCACAACGAAGTTAGGCGAAGGTTAGATATGTGTCTTGAAATTAGAGGAGGTTAGATATAGAATAGACTGTAATATGTATGTAGTATGAGGGCGTTTACCTCAGTTTTTAAGTTTAGTTATTGTTATCATTACATTTTGTTTTAACTGTATTAAAGAATTATCGAGTTTAATCCTTTTATTTATTCTTAATGGCATTAAACAACGAACATTCAATTATTTTCCAACGTCTACTTGATCCTTCCACTGCCAATGTGATTTTTCGGTGATATTTCTTTTCAGGCTCTTTAGGACGATATTGCATATAACTTTTAAACGGAAATGTCACGACAGATGCGGATTAGTAAATATTTGGTGGCTAAGAAAATATGAGTAATATAAAGGTATAAGAGCTTTTAAGAAATAAAACACGAGGCTGATTAGTCGATGGTATATTCGGGACTAATTTACAAACTTGTGGTTGTCTCACACTTAAACACACTATCTTGTTATTTATTTTTAGAAGGTTAAGGGCCCGACTCACGGCGGTCGTCAAATCTAAACAAAAAAGGTCAATGAGGCGACGAGCGGAGTAGGGTTGATATAATTGTTATTATATTCCGCGTCTCGTCCTCGTGATCACAGTGTAGTACCCCTACTTTACCCCAGATGTCACCACAATTTTAAAGCCAAAACTTTCGAGTTGCCCTTCTATTTACATTACTCCATGGTAGACTGACAAACCCCTGCGCTCTCAGCGCCATCCGTTTCATTACTCTTCTTTGTGCCGGTGTCACTGCATCAAATTTATTTGGGCATCGAAAATTGTGAAAATTCTGGCAAATAAGGTATTTTTTCAAAATGGGAAAACGAAGACGTAGATCTTCTAGTAGTTCATCATCAGAAGACGAGACGGAGGCCCTTCGTAGGCGTTTGAGAAGACTAAAAAGAAGATACGAGGAGCTAAAAGATGGCCGCGTAGACGCGTCGAATGAAAGGCACCATGAAAGGGATGCTTCTAATCCGAGATCATCTGGCTCGGAGGCCTCTCCTCCACCCTTTTTGCACGTAGATGAGGGTAAGTGGAATTTTACAAATATAATGATTCAGTTTTAGAAAGCATATGGCAAATGGTAATGATTTATTAACTCATATAGTTTTATGAGTTAACATACCTGTAGGTATGACAAATATGGAGCACTGTTGATCTACCTTGCTACAACAAAAATTGGCTCATATAGTTTTATGGGTGCATACTGGTTTGGGTATGAATTTAGTGGCAAGGAAATCTGTGAAATGTTCATTTTTTAGCTTATGAGCTAACCTATCTATGTGGATAGGAGATTTTGTTTTTACTGTATAGTTTTATGCAATACCGATAAAAATATGAACCAGTTTCCTGTGTGGGATGCAAAGAAATTGTTATTAATTGTATCAGAATTTGAATCCCCTTTTTAAGAAAATACTAAGTTTTCTGTTCTTGGTTTATAGGGATTATGTCGACCGACAATTCACAATGTGCGGAGGACCCATTATCTTTAGAAGTTGTTCCCTTGGACGAAAATGTCTTAAAACTTCTGGGTAATGAGAAGTCTACAAGCGAACCTTTTGGGGATAATTTACATCAGGATTTAGCTGTGAGATGGGAAAACATTTTAAGAAGTGGCATGGAAGATGATGTTAAAGGTAGCATAATTAAAAAATATCCTCCACCTAAAAATTGTATCCTCATGGCTTCTCCTAAGCTGAATCTAGAAGTCAAGGCTGCTGTAAATGAGGCAGCTCGACTCAGGGACGAAAGATTAGCACAGGTGCAGTCTCAGGTAGGAGCTAGTCTCTGTGCTCTAGGTAGAGCAATAAATATTTTGTTAGAAAAAAAGGAGGAGGGAGGAACAACAATTGAAACTGATTGAGTATTTAAGTGATGCTGCAAGACTCTTAGCTGATGTTCATCACCAAGAATCTCAGACTAGAAGGAATATTATCAGTCTTCAACTTAAAAAGGATGTTACTAAATCTCTGTCGGATGTAGTCGTTGATGGGTGGCTCTTTGGAGCAGATCTCGAGTGAACGAGTGAAGGCGGCCAAGGCTATCGAACAGTATGGAAAAGATCTCAAAATAATTGAGAAACCTGGAAAATACAAAAGCACTCCTTATAAAAATTTGAGAAACTCGAGGCCGTCCAAGTACAGGGTGGGAAGCCACTTGGACGGCCGGAAATATCCCACTCGCAGGAACGACAAGAAATTTTCAATTACAAGATGCTTCCGAGGAACAACCAGGGCAGGAGCAGGAAGGTGACCAGATAAGGAAGGTAGGTTTCAGGGCAGGTAGATGCTCTTTGTTTTGGACACCTGGAAAGCCATTACGAAAGACCCAGTAATATTGTCATGGGTCAAGGGGTATATAATACCTTTTCAGAAGCCAGCTGTTCAATATTCGGAGCCAAGATTGCAGAACTGGTCCACTAAGGAAAGGTTTTTTATCAGTGCCGAGTTGGCTAGATTAAGCAGAATAGGAGCAATTAAGAAGTGTAGACCTTGTCCGGAGCAATTTATTTCAAACATTTTCTTAGTACCTAAGCCTAGTGGAAAAGTCAGATTAATCTTAAATTTAAAAAAGCTTAACACTTTTGTAAGTGTTCAGCATTTTAAATTGGAAAATATAAATACTGCTTGTAAATTACTGTTTCCAAACTGTTTTATGGCTTCTATTGATATACAGGATGCATATTTTTTGATAAGAGTTGATAAGAGCTGTAGAAAATACTTACGTTTTCGTTATAATGATGAGTTATATGAATTTAACTGTCTTCCTTTTGGGTTAACATCAGCCCCGTATGTATACACAAAACTTATGAAACCAGTTATTTCATTTTTAAGGAAAAGAAGTTTTCTTTCAGTTGTATATCTAGATGATTTTTATTATTGGGTGATTCTTTCAATAGTTGTATGGAAAATATTAACCGATCTATTGAAATATTGACATCTTTAGGTTTTGTAATTAATTATAGAAAAAGTCAGTTAACTCCTACCACCAAATGTAAATTTTTAGGGTTTATTTTAGACACTAGTTGTATGTCTATAAGCCTCCCAGCTGATAAGCGTAATAAAATTTACAGAATGTTACAAGATTTACTTACTTGGAAATCATGCACAATTAGAAAATTTGCTCATATAGTGGGAACCTTAGTATCCGTGTGTCCAGCTATTCAATATAGTTGGCTTTATACTAAAAGATTTGAAAGAGCTAAATTCTTAGCGTTACTGAGATCGGGGGGCAATTATGACAACAAAATGGATATTCCAGATTTTATACAGAATGATATAGCATGGTGGTTGACAAAAATAATGAAAGGTAAAAATACTATTGAAAGAGATAATTTTCAATTAGAAATTTTCTCAGATGCCTCAAACTCAGGTTGGGGTATATTTTGTGACAATCAAAGAGCTTCGGGTCAATGGTCTGATAAAGAGGAAACATATCATATTAACTATTTAGAATTATTAGCTGTCCTTTTTGGTTTAAAATGTTATGCTAAAAATTTGAATAATGTTAACATTTTGTTGAGGGTAGACAATACTACTGCTGTTTCCTATGTGAACCGCATGGGAGGAATTCGTTTTCAAAAATTGAATAAATTAACAAGGAAAATATGGCAATTTTGTGAATCCAGAAATATCTGGATCTTTGCTTCTTACATTAAATCCTCAGATAATATTGAGGCTGATTTTGAATCTAGACGAATAAGTTCTGAAACAGAATATCAGTTAAATCAGGAAGTTTTTGAGAGAATTGTTTTACAATGGGGCCAACCCGAATTTGACTTGTTTGCTTCTAGGATCAACGCAAAATGTGAAAAATATGCTTCCTGGAAGAGATCCAAATTGCACAGTCGTAGATGCCTTTACAATTAACTGGACAGGGTTTTATTTTTACGCTTTCCCTCCATTTTCTTTAGTTTTACCTATGCTGAAGAAAATAAGGAGGGAAGGTGCTCATGGCATCATAGTTGTGCCATTTTGGACTGGTCAACCTTGGTTTCCTTTATTTTTAATGTTATTGAAATCTAAGCCGTTAACATTTTTACCAGATAAAAATTGTTATCTTTTAATAGGAATCCACATCCCCTATGGAGGAGTCTTACCCTGGTGGCAGGTGTTGTTTAGAAAGAGCCTTGAGGCAGAAAGGGTTACCAGTTTCATCCATTAACATTTTTGTTTCTTCCATATCAGCTTCAACACTTAAACAATATAATCAGGGTTTTAAGGCATGGTGGTCTTTTTGTAAAACAACAAAAAATAATTTTTTCAATAGTTCAATTCCTATCATTTTGGAATTCTTAACAGAAGTCTTTGAAAAATGAGCTTCTTATGGAACATTAAATAACATTAGATCAAGTTTATCGTTAATAATGACCCCAAGTGTAGGTAATGATTACAGAATTAAAAGATTTTTAAAAGGGGTACAAAATCTTCGGCCTTCAGCCCCTAGGTATAATTATACCTGGAATCCTTCAATAGTGTTGAAATATTTGGAAAATTTTTACCCTAACGAGGGCCTAAGCTTAATTAAAATTATATATAAACTGGCAACTCTTTTAGCTCTAGTAACTGCACATAGAGTTCAGACCTTAGCATCAATTAAAATTGAAAATATATCTAAGACCTCCTCAGGAGTAGAAATTATGATTCCAGATAGGTTAAAGACTTCTAACAAGGGAATGTACAACCTGTACTGGTTTTACCATGTTTTACTGAAAATCCTAGTCTGTGTGTTGTGAACACATTGTATAATTATATATCTAAAACCAAATCTCTCCGATCCTCTCTGAATGCTAATGGGAGATTATTTATAACCTTTAAGAGACCATATAGAGAGGCTTCTGCTCAAACCTTGAGTCGTTGGATAAAGTCTACTTTGAAATCAAGTGGTATTGACACAAATGTATTCACAGCACATAGCACTAGGCATGCTTCCACATCGGCTGTAAATAGAAGTGGTGTTAACATAGATGTAATTCGCAATACAGCGGGTTGGTCTTCCGAATCTGGAACTTTTGCAAAATTTTATAATAGACCGTTATGTAATAAGGATGTTTTTGCTAAAACCATACTAAACTTAGTACATTAAACCTGTCATATTTAAGTGATGAATGTAAAGTGTAGGAAATAAAGATGTAATGAAAAAATAAAATTTGAGAGAAATGTTGTCGCAACTGCTTTAAACATCTACACTGTGATCACGAGGACGAGACGCGGAATATAATTAGATGATCAAACGAACTTACCTTAAGTGAAGTTCGATCATAATTATATGAAGCGTCTCGTCCGAGATGATCACACCCACCCTGTCAAAACCCTCCCGTGATCATTAGTTGCGACAAGAGCTTTGAAGTAATGAAACGGATGGCGCTGAGAGCGCAGGGGTTTGTCAGTCTACCATGGAGTAATGTAAATAGAAGGGCAACTCGAAAGTTTTGGCTTTAAAATTGTGGTGACATCTGGGGTAAAGTAGGGGTACTACACTGTGATCATCTCGGACGAGACGCTTCATATAATTATGATCGAACTTCACTTAAGGTAAGTTCGTTTGATCATCTAATATTATATGAACACATAATTCTAATTTCTAATATACACAAAGTATCGCTATGAATAGCGGGACAATATACAGAATGTTAATATTTATATTGAAGTTATCAGGTGAGTGCCGTGGAGCAAATATATTTTACATGACAGGAAGTAATACAAACAAATTTCTCTAATGAAAGGTTATTAGAAAAAAGAGAGCTTTTTAACAGGAAAAATTTAGGTATGTTTCCGGAAAAAATATAATTATTGATGGCGCCATTCGTAATTTCTGTCAAATCCCAACATCGATTCGATTGAAAATGAAGCTTACCTCATCCATTTTAACACCACGTATCCTAAATTGTATTTAAATTTGTTGTATCCTCAGAGTACGCCCATACTATCGAGTTTGAGACACCCTGTATAGACAGTAAATTATTGTTGAAAATGGTACCCGAAACGTTCACATTGGAACTTTGCTGAAATCATCTTGATCTAATAGCATGCGGATTTTGTGACGCCCACATATGTCCATTATGATTATTATTTATGCCGTCCCTAGTAAAACACGCTCATGACAAGTGAAATTAATCTATCGTTTTGTGCATGTTGTTGAAGTAAACAGCGACAAAATGACAGCATCTGTTATATCATCTTCATTTTGTACATTCACTTCAGTAGAATTAATGGCCTTGTTTTCGAAGTCTACGAAATGATACACTAAAGACTGTGTAGACAGGTCTATTTGGGTATCTTCGTCGGTATTCTCGAACTGCTTGTCTGGCGTTCCCATTGGAATACCCATATACGAGTACAAAGACAATATCTGCATACTCTGCAGTTTTAAATAAATGTATTTAGCACTTTAAAGTTAAGTGTCAAATTAATAAACAAAATGATACAAATAATAATAATTATTGTTGTAGAAACCATTATTTTGATTTATATAAGTATACCAGAAAATAACTGTGAAATATAATTGTGCATGTTTTTATAGTTCACTGTCAGAATTGCCTGCTGACTGCGAAGATAGCATCAAGATGGACAAATTTTATGAAACCACCATCAGAAAGTACAAATGCTGCATATGCGGATATCTCTTGACTATGCCACCTATTATGACTTCAAAGGAAATGGATAAAATTTTATATAAATGCGGTAGGTGTAAGCAAATCAATTTGAATAAGGGTTGCTGGAATCGAAACCATCTCTTTGAAGAAGTGGCTCAGTTCTTATATTTTCCTTGTACTTATACATTGTGCAAAAAGAGGATACCATTCAGTAGTGTAGAAGAGCACGAAAGAGATTGTTTATATAAGACAATAAAGTGTCCTTTATCCAAATACTGTGAATGTTTCGAAGAGATTCCTGTTGATCAGATTGGGGAACATTTCAGAGACAGGCATGAAGAGAACATTAAAACAGCCGATTCAATGGCGCGTGGTTGGGAAGCTTATAGCAAGTGTAACTATATATTTTTGTTACAAATAGAAAATGAGTACTTCTTCGTCTACATTGTGCAAGGGATTAGAATAGCCGTGCTATCGACCAGAACTACCAAATACATCAAATTCAACGTGAAGCTAAAGATCTGTCCCAAGGATAATTTCATGGTATCTTTCTACGACCTGCCTGTGCGTCTTTACGATCATTACATTATGTATATAGATGCTTACCTGAATCAGAATGAAAAAGGAGACGGGGAATTTGATTATTTCACAAGCAATCTTAAGAATGAACTGTTGGGCAACGCAGATAGCTTTTGTGGCAAGTTAAGGTATTAAGTTTTCCTAGCAATACATGTTTATACTTTTATGCTTTGTATTTTAAAAATTGAAATAATTATGGGGTGTTCTAGAAAAGAAGGTCAATTAGGGAATAACCAAAAAAACATCGGATCAAACAGTGATAATTTAAGCAAATTTAAAATTAAAAAAATTGTATACTCTTAAAGATACAGCGCGTTAAAACCCTTATCAAATTAGAATTTAATATTCTGAAGCTATTTATTTGTGGCATAATTTTAGTTTTTCTTTAGTTTTACTGGGTTTTTGCCACACTTCTCAAAAAAAATAAAGATTAATTAAATAAGCTCTTGCGCCAAACGGATCAGTATACCTTGTGAAGGCAATAAACATTATGTTAGAGAAACGTATCCGCCTATGAATGTTAGAGTAGAAGAACATAAAAATTATATAAAAAACGGGAATTTGAAAAATCTAAAATTTGCGAACACGGTTGGGAAAACGGTCATTTAATTCAACGGGGTTCGGCAAAAAATTTAGAAAAGAAAGATAACGCAGCAAAAAGAAAATTAAAAGAAACCGCGATTATTTTGTTGAACGGAGATACGTATGTATCAAACTGTTCAGTAAACATTGGTCATTGTTGGCTACAGTTGTATCCACAGGATACTAAGCAATCAGTACGGAATCTTAGACAATTTATGAATGAAATACGTCTGGCAGTTTTTAAATACCCCCACTCTAGAAAAAGTCGCCAAGAATATGGTGGATTTCACAGAACATCCGAAAAATAGGTAATAATTTGGCGTAAACATAACCAAAGTTGTTTCTTAGTTATAATATTTTGCATTAACTCTTAATTAACTGTTGTAATCCAGTGTAGTTTCATGTAAATTGAGGTATAGATTGAGACATTATAGTAATAACTGTCAGTCGCCAACAACATGGCGGATTTTTGGAAGCCGCGGGAAAGCTGAGTTTCCCTACTGATTGCTTAGTATACTGTGGTTGTATCAAGAAGAAGTAAGTAACAATAAAATAAAAATTATTTAACATCTCTATGGAAGCAGATAAACAAATTTTAAACTGTCAAACTTGACATACGTTTAATAATTTTACTACTCTCGAAACATCAAAAATACAGAAGTGCGCGATAGTGATGTGATTTTTATTATTTTTTTTTATCTACTTTTTTCAGTGTGAGATTTCTTGGTTAGGCAAAGTTAGTTTCAAAAATAACCCTTGACTGATCCGTTTGGCGCAAGGGCTTATTTAATTAATCTTTATTTTTTTCAGAAGTGTGGCAAAACGCAATAAAACTAAAGAAAAAGTAGAAATTAATATATCGAAAAGTTGGAAGATAACAAGAAAAAAATATTTTTAAAATTTTGTTCTTTTAAAGGAATTAATTTTTATATACAGGGTGGTTCGTCATAAATGGGTCATAGAATAACTGTAGATTGTAGGCATCTAAGTAGTAGGACATAGCTGTCTTAATAAAACACTTCTATTTCGCGATGTACAGAATGTTAAAATTTAGTTTTAAACTTTAAGGGATTCTTGATAGTGCCAAATCCGAATCTCAACTTAATTTGTCTATATCCTAGAATCACTTTTACTAGATAAAGCCTATTTAGATTAGTGTAAATAATAGTAACAGTCAAAACAGGACCATTTTAGCGATATCAAATAGGTATAGCCTTTTCCCTTAAAATTAATAGGCCTGTCTAGCTAATTATGCAAAAGTTTATCTGGATTTTGGAAAATACTACGATATAAGATAACTATGCCACAATGCGTAACTAGCGCTTTTTGTAATATATTTAAAACAAGTTTTCTCACCATTCTTACTAAAGGTGTCAAAATTATGGAATATAGGAGGGCCTCTAAGGCCGGTTTTCGGCCCCTTTTGTTTTTTTTCGCCAGTAAGTATAGGTCATAAATAGTCGATTTGACCCTACACGGAACCTCAAATACCCCCCCCCCCCTTCACTCCACAGTCTCTATGATAAAATAATAGGGTAGCATAAACGCCTTGTAAGTGACTAACTATTTGCCAGACTACCCTTGAGTCGTTTTACATATTAATGCACTCATACCCTGCCCCCCCTCTAAACAGTACCCCTCCGCCCCGCTGATTTTTATTTATAAAGCACCCCAAAAGAAAAAAATACCTACCACGTCTACGTCGTTATTTCTGGGTCTGGTAATCCTAAGAGCAGTTTCAATAAAATCAGCGGGGGAGGGGAGGGGTACTGTTTGGGGGGGCAGGGTATGAGTGAATTAATATGTAAAAGGGCTCAAGGGTAGTAGTTTGGCAAATAGTTAGTCACTTACAAGGCGTTTATGCTACCCTATTATTTTATCATATAGGGACTGTGGAGGCAATAGGACTGTGGAGTGAATAAGGGGGGGGGGGTATTTGAGGTTCCGTTTAGGGTCAAATCGACTGTTTATGACTTATACTTACTGGCGAAAAAAAAATTCTTTTTTTTAGAAAAAAAACATAAGGGGCCAAAAATCGGCCTTAGAGGCCTTAGAGGATCCTTTCAAATTTAAAATCAAACTTGTAGATTGCAAGCAAGCTATATTTTATTAAGACATGTTTGGTTAAATCCTATTATATTGATACACGGAAAAAATCTAATCTGTATTTAAGTACATACTTAAAACATTAAACTTCACTCAAGCGTGTATGTATTAATTTAGTAATAAAATATATTGATATAATTATTTACGTATTGACATCCAAGCAATTCAAACAATGACACTAAATTTAAGATTTACGTAAAGAATAATATTTTATTAAAATATGAATAAAATATTATTAAATATAGAATAGGTTATTCTTCCTAAAATTATAGGTTTATAGACCGCCAGGTTCAGCATGTGGCCACAAGATACAGCTATGTGTTGCATTATGTCTTCTCAGGTTCGCTTCGCTGTGATGTCCTCGGTTGCCTCACCTAGGGCATACTGTGAAGAGCTAATATGCAGAAAGCATCTGGTGTGTCGCTAAAGAATGACCTTGGCAGTTTACTATGTCTTTCAGGTGTTTATACATTACTTTATAGAAATCTGTTTTCTGTGATCCATCTTATATAAATAATTAAATACTACTCTAGAAAGGAATACAATATGTGTTTAAATTAAAGCAAAAACACTAATTATGTACACCAGTTTTATTTTTTCTTAATGCAATGTTATTATTTACTCTATTCAAAATTATTAAATCTGACGAGTGACTTTAGCTGTTTGCTATATGTTTTCCAGGTGTAATTCAATACTGGTCGGGGCATTAGCCCGCAGAGTAGTTGTTTCCTTGTTTGTAACATATCGTTATCGCTAGCTTTCAATGGTTGTCTACTGTGATGTAGAACGCTTTGTGTCTGTGGTTGTTAGTCCGGCATGGAGTAGCAAATAACCGCTAGAGGTAGCTGTGCTACTCCGCGTTGCTAAGATCAATATTTCAATGAAGTATTACTGTACTTGACGAGGTACTTGAGGAATAGTGAAACTAAGCTAGTCTTGGAACAAGTGCATTAATCTTGATCTTATTGCAGTTTTTGTTCCGTGTACCTACTCGTACAACCTACAGATACTATACAGGGTGTCTGTAAAAGGTTGGGAAATTTCGGAGCTGGAGATACTGGTGACCAAAAAAGTCGATTGAGCCAAATATGCCTTATCCGAATGTGGCTGGTTTCAAAAATACAGGGCGTTCAATGCTAGAATTTTATTTTGAAATATCTCAATAACTTAGAAACATGTCGGAGTATTAAAACAAAAATTGGCACCATTATGTTTCTTGGCACGGCAAATAAGAATGTTTAACTAATTTTGACGTCACTAGTAGAGGGCGCCACTTATGGCACAGCATGTTTCTTTTAAATGGCAGAACTTTTTTGCTGTTTAGTGTATCCATCTGTCTATTGAAACAATCGATTCTCCTACCTATTATATCTGTCAAAGGTATACCTTGTTGAAGTCGTTAGGAGTAACCATTTTTGAAATAATCGTATTGCGACTGAAAACTGTTATCGTTTCAGGTAAAGTGCCTTTTTTACTGAAAATACAGCAAAATGTTACTTGAAAAAGTTCTTCAGAACGGTAAATTATGGAGACGTGCAAAATTTCAAAAAGATCGGCCTGCTTTGATAAAATCTTTGTGCTTTGTTGAATAATGGTTTCAAAATCAAACCTCGCCGATCTTGAAATTTGTCACAGGTTTCATAGTTATTGAGATATTTCACAATAAAATTCTAGCATTGAACGCCCTGTACTTTTTAAACCAGCAACATGAATTAATTCATCAATTTCTTCAAGGTCCCACTTTGGTTTTACATTATATTCAAGGCTTGGCAAGTTTCTTAACAATTTTGTTGTCAGATGTCACTCGTACCAACCTAAAAGTAATTTTAACTTTTGACGTTATATCATTCCCATTTGTATACGAAACAAAAACTGTTAAAAATGAAAAGTCATTTTAATAATTATATTTTATGGCAAAAAAAAGCTTCCATTGCATTTATTACTGCTGCTGCTCGGTTACTGGTTAAATATTTACATTTATTTTAGATTGGTATTCCTGAATTGAAGTAAAAATTGACGAAAAGTTAGAACAAGTTTTAAGTCGTCAATAACTTGACGAAGTTCTTCATCAATTTATTTGACGTCCAAGTTTTATTATTTCATTTATCAATTGACTTGACGAAGTCACTTGTTCAATTAATTGACAAAGAAATTGTTAATGTAAAGCAAGCTTTACCGCATTAGATTTCTTTTCTGGAACACTCTGTATATCGTGTGATCGCCATTAAACTATTATCTCATTTATGTTAAGGAATATAAATGAAAGCAAGGCTGCAGAATTTGGTGACGAATAACTCTCATAAAAAAACAATTTTTTTTTCTTGCTGACTTCTTTTACATTTTATTACCGAAAATATTAAAATACAATTAACTGTTTTTCTCATGTGTGCTGTCCTGATTTTCAGTATCGTCCAAATACAAAATTTCGCCATTTTAATACAATTTTAACAAACAATATTGAAAACAAAACATCCAATTATTATTTCAAAAGAAATCTTCATTAACATCAAAGTTTAGAAAATTAAAATACGGTTTTCAACAAATAAATGATTGTGAGATCTATAACAATTGGTAGACTCCTCAATCCTCATGCACTTACACTTATTAAACAAGCAGTATTTATTTTCCAAGCATGTCTTATGTCTGTAACACCATCATAATGATAAAAATTAACCATAATTCTGCAAATATACTTTAATTTCACCTATATATTAATATAATCTAAATCCCGGTATAGAAGGATGATACAACTTTACATATCGATCATATCTAAGACTATCATTTTGACCTTCTTAATGAAATCTAGATATTTAGAGGCAAGAGAAAATTTGTTCAACCCTGAAGTATTTTTGTAAGGTAGTGAAATAATCAACTCTGATCACATTTTTTCTTATATATTTTTTTTTCGATATTTTTTTTCTTTTAAAAAATGTCTAAAAATCCCCATTCATATATTAACTTTTTGATCTCTTCAAGTTTTTTCGAAAAGTTATGGATTTATAAGAAAAAATTAATAAATGTATTGCATTTCATTTAAAAAAATGAGCTGTTTAGCGAAAGTGTATTTTGCCGTAAGATCTAGTGGCCTGTTAAAAATAGATGGCATTGACATTTATTTCTGTGAATTTCTTTGCAAAGAAACAGGCCACTAGATGTTCACCAAGTTTGGTTTCTTTAGTTTGATATAAACGGAAAATAGGAAAAAAAACTATATTTTTTGTAATTTTTGGAGGAACATAACTTTTCAGGAAAGGGTTTTTTCAAAAAATTTGATACGAGACCCCTATTAATTACCAACAGGGAATCGGCTGTTATATTTTTTTGGTGTTATTTAGATACACCTTGTATAGTTTTCTTTCTGACAGGTAATACCTAATTTTGTAATTTCTCTAAGAACTGTGCGATCGAGTTTAAGAAGTCAAGATTTGGCCATTCCGTTGTATAACTCTAATTACTGTTAGTCAGTCAATATTGTTATATGGTATCTTAGCAATTCTTGTAGGTATTACATAAAACTTGTCGCTGATGAAATTGTTACTAAAGATCCAGAGCCTAGGGAAGAAGAACAAGCTATTGAAGAAGAAGATGAAGGAAAAGAAAACAGAATTATAAATTTAGGGTGAGTTTAGTTTATTATTATTAATGTTTATTTAATAAAATAAAATTCGAGATAATTTACTAAAATGAAATATCAATGTCAATACGTCTTTGATTATATACAAGGTGTACCATTGAAAACTTTGCACCCGGCTTATTTTCAACTACGTTTCAAAATATTAAAAATGCCGCGACTCCTCCATTTTGTTTTCGAGGGGCACATTTTATCGTGAAATACAGACTTGCCAGAACAACCCCCTTCGCGGGGGCGCATGCAACTTTAGAATGGCACTCTAGGTCGAGTGGCACCTCATTCAAAAGTGTTTTTAATTCTGGTTATCATGTAATTTTTATTCAATTTTAGTTCACCTGTTGTTGAAAAAAAATGTTTTACTTATGCTTAGGAATAAAAAACAATTTTGTATTAATCTAAATGATTAATACAAAATTGTATTATTAATTGTTCAAAATGCCCACCTCCCACTTCCATGCAATAATAAAGACGTTGTTCAATATTTCGACGAACATTGTTAAGAATTTCAGGGGTAATTAGGTGGCATTATTCAATGATACGCCGCCTGAGATCTTCTAGTGACTGCGGCTGAGTGGCATAAATTTTAGACTTTAAATGTCCCCATAAAAAAAACGAGTGGTGTCAGATTAGATGATCTGGGGTGGTCACTTAATAGGTCCGCGGCGACCTATTCATTGATTTGGAAAATGTTTATTCAAAAACTGTAAAATGTGGAGGTGCGCCATCTTGCTACAACCAAACATTGTCTTCTAAAATGTTGGCATCATTTTCCATAGTTTCAACAATCATTAGATAAATGTAGTTATTCAAAAGCTCAAGGTATATATCCCCATTAAGATTTCCTGGCCGAAAATATGGTCCAATAATCTTATATCCGAAAATTCCTGCCTACAGATTAAGTATTCAAAATTTTGAGTGTGTTCCTCTCTAAATAATCTCGGATTGGTGTTACTCCAATAACTGCAATTATGACAATTAACCAAGTCATTCAGATTAAAAGTGTATTCGTCGGAAAAACATATTTAATATAAAAAATTTTGATCGTTTGCCAATCGATTAGTCATCTCTTCCGCTAGAATGCGTGCTAGAAACTCACGAAATTTCAGATAGCTTACGAATGAAATTATGATCCGCTTCCACATGACCAAGAACGGCAATTTCGATAGCTTCATTTCTAGCAGGGTTTCGAAATAGTCGTTTTTATTTTCTACTGATCCTGTTTCACAGAAATTTTTGAACCAGACTGGTGACGTAAACATCGGAGGTGTGTTTATTTGGGTGACGTTGATTAAAAATTCTTGCCGTAAGCCGTGCATTATCATTGTTTTTAAAATAGAGATAAATTATTTCAACCCTTTCGTCTTTCGAATAAGTCATTTTTAGAATTAATAATTACTAAACACACTTCTACTTAACACTTTTCTTTGAGAACTGAATAGCGACTAAAAGATATTGACTGGTAAATTTGTTATCAGTACCATCTTTTTCTTCATTCTTCAAAATACCTTTTATTTGTAAACAGTTTTTACAGTGACAATAAATTGAAATTTTTCATAGTTTTTCCTTTGGCATTTTGAACAATTAATTAAATGATTAATACAAAATTTTCTTTTCTTTCTAAGCATAAGTAACATTTTTCTTCAACAACAGATTAACTAAAATTGAAAAAAAAAATTACATGATAACAACCAGAATTAAAAACACTTTCGAATGAGGTGTCACTCGACCTAGAGTGCCATTTAAGATTCTTAAAGTTGAATGCGCCCTCGCGAAGGGGGTTCTTCTTGCGAGTCTGTATTTCACGATAAAATGTGTCCCCCTCGAAAACAAAATGGACGTATCGCGGCAATTTTAATATTTTGGAACGTAGTTCAAAATAAGCCGGGTGCAAAGTTTTCAATGATACACCCTGTATGTATCTACCTATATATATATTTTAATTTGACACTTGTGTCCCATTAAGTTGGGTTTACATTATTCAAATGAATGGAGCAAGTCAATCAATTCAAGTTACATAGAACAATGTATTTGTTTATACATTCTCATGCTATTGTTGACAACAACAATTACTTGATTACCGGAAGGAAAGAGTACTCTCGTTCGCATTCATGTCAGTTTAATTCAGCTGCGTTAGTACTTGAATCGAGGTGACTAGACGGAGTTGGTTCGAGCCCAGCTGCCGGTAGACCGTATATAAGCTATATTCATGGAGAGGATTGGCACCCTCTCTGTGGGTATGGTAGGGTGGAATAATGTTAGCTTGGGTCAATGTGAGAGATTGATACCGGTTGATATTTGACTACCCCCCTAATTAATGAGGTTTTCCAGGTTTTCCTCATTCCTGCACTGAATAGTGGTTAGGGCCTACCAACGTAAGTCGTTCCTGGGCGCAAATGCGGCCTGCTTAATAATATGCCGCCCCCTCTCCCGCACAAGTCTCCGACTTCTGGGCTAATCCCTGCGATTAGAATGAGGGGTAGAGATATTATTATTATTATTATTATTTCATGTACATTGAATAATGTAAACCGTTTTTACGAAAGATTTTTAACTCGCTTGTAGAGATCTAATTTTGGACGAATTCAAAGCTGTTTTTAGAGGCAGTCTAGGCAAGTATCCATTCACTGTGTCAATTATACTAGTTCTTTTCTAGGGCATCACTTTACAGGCTAATAAGTCATTTAGAATAAGAAAAAGAAACATATTTTGACCTGTTACCTTTCATTATAATGTTTTGCACGCTAATTGCACACTGTGGACATTATAAAGCATACTAAACAGTATCACACATAGTTTAAGCACTTGCTTGGATAATAAAAAACAATGAGTTTGCAAAACTGCAATTTTGTGTAACTAGTGTGAAATTTGCTGCTACATTCTTTAATAACACAAAGTTGAACAAAATCGTAAACAAAAAAAATTATAAATATTTATATTTGAAGAACTCTCTTATAGGTACATACATAATTGCTGCTGTAGTATATTTGGTTCTGATTGTATATGTGCCAGACATTACTTGACGTATCAATCTACAGTAAACTTCGATCTGTGTTTTAAATTTTATGAAATCGACAATGAATTCCTCAGATGAAGAACTTCCTAAAAAAATTTTAGTAGCAACTAATGAAGCAAATTTGAATTCGTTACCTGTGAAGTCAAAAGAAAGATATAAAAGCAATACTCCCATTTTATTGATTGATGTAAAAAGGTAAAATTAACAAAAGAGGAAGTATTTTTAGCATATTTTTTGGAAATCTCCAAATCTTGGAAAGCAAACACGTTATGGTCCAGATATTCAATGATAAAAAGTCTTTGTGAAGTTATACAAGATTTGTATATTTGCAAATTTCATAAAATAGCTGCTTTTATAAAAAGAAAAGATGTTGGATTTCGTCCGAAAAAGCAAACATGTTTAGTCAAGAAATTTATGAGTGACCCGATAAAACTTACCTGATGATTAAATTGGTAACGATTTTTCGATTGGTTGGTGCCTGCAAACGAGAGGATATAACGAAAATCACCATCGACGACATAGAAGATAAAGAAGAGCTAATAATTGTCAATATCAAAGACTCCAAAAATCATTCCGCCAGATCCTTCGTGATATGTAAAGAAACAAATAATGAATATTTTTTTAAAGGATTCAGAAAATATACAAGCTTAAGTTGAAAAGAAGCTCCACATCGCCGATTATTCATACAGTACAGACACGGAAAGTGTACTGTCAAACCTACAGGCATCAACTCAATAGGAAGAATATCGTCCAAAATCGCAGCTTATTTACACCTTCCAAATCTGGAACTATACAAGGGTCACAGTTTTAGGCGGTTTTCAGCCACTTTTCTTGCCGATTGTAGGGAAGGTATCACAAATATTAAATGTTTAGGAAGGTGCAAATCAACTTCTGTTGCTGAGGGGTACTTAGAAGACTACAAATCGGAACTTCATCTGAACACCCCATCATCTTCGAACTGCAATTTACAGCCATTAACGTCTTGCCCAGCTGTACTCAGTACCCAGTAATCAACAGCCACGATTTGACGCCTGTTTCTAAAAAAACTTCTTTCCAATATTTATTGCTCGTTTCGAGCAATCTTCTTCCAAGAAGTAGCTAACTTCACCCACATGCTGACTTCCACAATTAACTTATATAACGCGTCTAACTGTACGTTTACAATTCATATCACTAATAATAACTAAGAAGATAATACAGAGCCTTCATAAATGATTAAAAGCTACGTGACCTACGCGCATATGCAACAAACATTGCACAGTTTATAGCAGGGATTACTGATTTAAATAAATTTGTTTTTGAAATTGAGTACATAACCTAATAAATTGTTCGACTACTGAAATTTAATACATAAAATTTAATATTACATAGTTACTGACGAAAAAAATGTTTATTTGTTTCATTTGATTGATTTAATGAGGCAAAGGAAAACAATTAAGACACTAGAAAATCGCAAGGATATAATAAATCAATAACGGGCGGGAAGACGAACGCTACTGAAAGATACAGAAATGCCAATTTTACGTCACACGTCATAAAGATTCGTTTACAATGAGTAATGTGAAACGGTTGTGTCATGCGGAGATGGTGCGATCGCCGATTGGTTGAATAAAATGTCAAAAATAAATTGCACCAATCACAGCCGTTGAAATCACAGTCGCGTAATATTGTGTTTTAATGTAACCTTGGTCTTATTCTTTTGAAACTAATAATTTTGCCACAATTTAATTGCCAACACCAAGGAAATAAAATAACCGTTTCAAACAAAATTACTGGTCACGTGGTTTTTAATCATTTATGAAGGCTCTGTACTTATCTTATTCCAATGTATTCACTATTGTTGTGTTACGACAGTCGCGTGCGGGAAAGTGTCACTTTCCACACTTGTTAGGAAAATAACTATAAATTATTTTGAAGACACCGTTGTGTCGTATTTTTCACTATGTTACTAAATTCAATTTAATCAGGATAAAAAAAAACTAGTATTATTGTTAATGACACACATAAATTTGTCATCAAATTAAACATTGCAGATCATATCAAAAGCCCATGGTAAATGGCGTAACGTTTTTAAACCATTTAAAAAAATGCACGATTATAGAAAAAGTAGTACATAATGCTTAAACCTAGGTAACTCCATTCTAATTCTTTTGATTGATTTTTTTTTAAATAAATATGTATTTTTATTATTAGGTATATATTTATTTTTACGCTGGAATAACTTCAGTCTTCCAATTTTCAGAGTTCATAGTTCCGTAGAAGATCTTCTCCACAGCAAATTGTACGAAGTCATCAAAAAGTACAAATGCTGCGTATGCGGCCACCTCTTATCTGTCCCACCTATCATGGTTTCAAATATAGACCAGAATAATGAAGTCTATAAATGCGGTAGATGCAAAAAGATCATGTTGGAGGCGCACTGTTGGAATCGAAATCATCTCTTTGAAGAAGTGGCTTCGTTTCTACCGTTTCCTTGTTCTTTTTGTAGATGCATGAAGGATATACCATGGTGTAGAGTAAAAGAACATGAAGGGTATTGTCATTATAAGACCATAAAATGTCCCTTATCTAATGATTGCAAATGTTTCGAGGATATTTCAGTAGATCAGATTGGAACACACATTACTGTTGCACATAACAGAAGTATTGAAACAAACGACACGATGACAAATGGTTGGGCGCTGAATAGCCAGGATAGCTATTTATTTTTGATGCAAATGGAGAATCAATATTTCTTTGTCTACATTTTAAATGGAAGTCGAATAGCTGTGCTCGCCACCAAACTCAGTAAATACGTAAAGTTCAATGTAAAATTGAAACTCAGTTTAGAAGATAACTTTGAGATATCTTTTAATAATCTGCCAATAGTTCTTTATGACGTTAAATTTCACTGTACACCATGTATCTTTAATATGTGCAATGAAAGCCATTACACTTATTTGAGGGACGGAAAGGGAGAAATTGATATCCGTACTTTCACTGGCGACCTTAGTAATGGAGTTACTAGGAACTTATTTTCTAATAACAGAATTTTAAGGTATTTTGTGAGATCCGTTTGAGGTTGAGATCTATATCGATACATATGTTGCAAGTACTCTGATGACAGTACTAAACCTGCTGCAAAGTGGGATCTTAAACTACCCACTAAGGTAGTACCTTCACCCTAATGTTAATAGAACGAATTGCATTTAAACATGATTGTGTTTCATATGCATCCTAACACGAATCGGCTAGGTTGGCTAATCAAAGCCGGGTCCTAGAGGCATTAATTATGCATTAAATATATTAATTATGCAGGTAAACTACAATTTAATTTTAATAAAATAAATATTGTACCATTTGGTAATTGACAACCTGATAAGTAAAAATGTATAAAGTTGGAAGGTTGTTCTCAACATTGGTTATTTAAACATTAATGTTTATATTGTTGGCATACAACTCACTGTTAAATTAAATAAAATATATACCAATCGAAAGCTCATAGTCTGCTTTTTCAGAATATATAGAGTTATTTGTATATTTTCGGATCTAAAGTGAGATAATCCTATGCGAAAAGTTTAAATTTATAGAAAAAATTCAATCCCCTGTATTTTCATAATATAAGGAAGTTAGAACAAAAGTTTACCAGACTTTTATTCTTATTTTTATTCCCAAAATATGCTCAGGTGTTTGTGACATATCAAACTGAAACACCCTGTATACTGTATTTTTTTGAAAGAAAAAGTTATTTTTATTCCTAATATACATTTTTCGAGATTAATATACTATTTTTATTAGTTATAATTTAATATAATATTATAGTATATAGTTTGAGGATGATGACTATGTGAAAATAGTTAGACTGATTTATGTTAGAATTAAATCATGATTTAAACCTATTTTAAAAAACTTTAATTTAAGTCAAAAATTAGTACATGAAAAATAAATAAATGAACCATTTTTAATTAAAAAGAAAAAGCTAATGCTGCAATGAAAAATAACAATATTCAGCTGGAAAATTGTACATACGTACATGTAATAATTATAGTAGGTGTAGATATATTGACAATCACATTAACATACTTAATGTTAATTTTCGTTACAATACTTGAACCAAAATACTAATTGTCTTGGTTTTTCAACCCCCACTCGTTTTCTTAATTCGGAATATACCAGTCCAAAGGAAATGAAATTGCATTCAACTGAGGCAGAAAAAGCAGTTGCACAAAGAATTATTTTAACGCAGGTATGTTTTTTTGATTTCTGGATCATCAGCCTGTGACAGCCATCATTAAATTCCATTGACGTTTTTTGAAATTTCTTCAGGGAAATATATTTTTGAAAGGCAGACGCGCCTTAAATTTATTAATAATGGTAATACACACTAGTGTATGAAATACACAAAATTAAAATAGTTTACAAAAATGAACATTGGCATTAAAAATTTATACCTCTCGTGCACAATAAAAAAAAAATCATGTTATTTATTTAAATCTATGATCTTTTATTTTTTAAATAAAAATTACATTTTATACAACCTTGGTTATAAAATAATTTACAAACCAAAATTTGCGTCCAGTTATCTAGTGCTAAGAGTTGCTAGAAAATTCGTTACAAATTACAAGACAACTTTCATTTTGACGATCGGGTTATTATTTTGCATGAAATAAACGCGAAAAATTCCCCCGGCCTTCTCGTGCTTTCTGTCTCTCTGTGCGTTTGCCTTTTCTCTGTTTCCACATTTTACCCCTAAAATATCCTAATGGTATTTAGAATAATAATACATTTCTATTTTTTTTACCAAAAAAGAGAGTCGTTATGAGGGTGAATGTTAATGTGTAAATATATCCTTTAATTTTTTATTAATCGTAATTTTTTTCTGATAGTGTTTCCTGTTTTGTCAAATTAAATACTGTATTAGAATTAATTTGATTGCAATTAGTAAAATAGCCTAATAATAACCCACCTAATGTCACGAAAAAATTTTTGGCCCATCTTACCCAGCTTCCACAAAATAACACAAATGTTTCTGCTTCTTGTCCGTTTTGAACTTGTAAGTAATTGGCAGCAGCTATGATGCGTTTGCGTAAATCATCAATAGTGTCCACTTCGGTGCAATATACTTCATTTTTTAAATATTTCCACATAAATAAGTCCAAATGATATAAATTCTGGAGATCGTGGGCGACCATGGTACTAATCCTCCTCGTCCAATCACCTGGTATTAATGCTTGGACACGCTGTACATGGTACGGATATAATTGAGCCTCGTGTATGATACGCCGCAATACGCCGTGGACCTCCATTTCTTCCACCATTCGGTTGCAAATTTCCCGCGTCATACCTGCGTTTGCATACACTTGCACTCACTGCAGTCCACTTGTATTTTTCTGTAAAAGTAGCTGCATTTGGCACATGTTTACCAGAAAATCGTTCTGCTAATGCATTTTCACTTCACCATAAAACGATACTCGTCAACTGCGTGTTGCTATATGTAAGCCATTTTAATACGATAAGTAATCGGATATTTGAAATCGCCTGGCTAGAGACTACAGTAGCCCAGTGATGTAAAGATTGAAACTACTAGAACTTTAATAATTTTTTTCGGAATCAACTAATTTGTAATTCACCTCCATAATTAATATTTTTATTATATAATTAATGCCTCTAAGATTCTAATTCGTGCTATGTATATGAAAGACATGTTTAAATGCAATTCGTTCTATTAACATTTGAGTGAAGATACATTGCAGTGGGATCTTAGAGTATAGTATGTATGTAACTTGATACATGGTGATTTTCCGGGTTGTTATGCCGTGACCTCGGTAACTGGTAGCTGCCAGAAACAGAGTTAAAATGCACATCCCTAGCATTAGCTGGGATTCTTTTACCTGCCCTGGTTGTTCTCGGGCTAGGCTCTGTGGGGACAGACCCGCTATCGGTGTCTCTGGGCCTGTCCATATATTGATTTCGGTTCCTACTGTTGGTATTACGACTGCTACGGTCGGAACCGTTTCTCGGATAATGGTGGTCCTCCGAGGCGTTCCGTAGCCGCCGCTGTAACTGGTCGCATTTCATGCTTCCAAACGTTTCGCCGCTCTTCACTGTCGGCATCTTCAGTGGTGACTCTGCAAAAGCTTCGCCGCGACTGAGGCCGATAGGGACCTCGTTAGCGGTCTCGTAGTGTCGGTTGTTTCTGGCAGCTACCAGTTACCGAGGTCACGGCATAACAACCCGGAAAATCACCATGTATCAAATTACACCACTGGCCGTGAAAGCCTAAAAACCACTGTATGTAACTGTTTTAGTATCTTTATTGTTAAGAATTTTCTATATTGACCGTATGTAAATGAATGAATGAACGATATTGGGTAGGTTTAAAATGATGATCACACTGTAACACTTTCCATTTATGATTTTAAGGGTGAAGGTTATTTCCCCTTGGGGTAGAAATTTGGGGAACGAGTACATCCATAAAGTATGTCCCCATCTAAATAAAAATTGACGGGTCTCAGTGTTTGTTCTCCATTTCCCACATTGTATAAGACACGGAAACATGTATCGACATAGATTGAATGAAACATGTTAAGTACTTGTATTTTTCTGTAAAATATATGTCTTAAGTATTATAAAAAAGATGATATATATATTTTTAGGTACTATATCACACTTATCGCTGATGAAAATATTCTCCCAAAAAACCTACGTCAAGTGAAGACAGCAACCGAAAAAGAAGAAATTAAAATTCTTCCACAGATGAACCTGGAGGTGGTTAGAAGGGCTCTTACCTGTCCCTACTGCATGACATACATGGTTCCTCCAATTTTCACGTGTCGTATTGGACATACTGTCTGTAACGTGTGCAGACCGCGACTGCAGAAGTGTCCTTTGTGTAAGGCCTCCTTCAGAAGAACAAGAAATTATATCCTGGAAGAGATGGCTAACGATCTGGAACTGCCTTGTCAGTTCAGCAGCGATGGATGCACTTACGTGGGTAGTGTCACTAAAATCTATACCCATGAACTGAAATGTTCGCTCAAGGATTTGGTAGAAAAAATCAATAAAGAATTATAACAATAAACGTATCATGGATGCTATCATGATAATAACGCATTGAGCAGCCCTTCTCGAAGGCCTCTGGCGAAAAGAGATGTCCAGGGTGACCAATTTAATTTGATAAGTTTTTCTGTGAAGCGGATGAGAAAAATCAAATTATTTTTAAAAGTATAATATATTTGTATTAAAAGGTAGGGTAAAAATAAAGAAATCATCTAAGACTCTTTACGCTGCCAATCATTGCAACGCTTAAAAATATTTCTGTTAACGCACATGTATATCTTACAACGGAAACAGAAAAGGGACACTGAGTAAACAGAATAACAAAAGTGAATATACCCAAAACTTAACATGAATAGCAATATTGTTCCGACTGTATGTACTATTGTATCTTCTATAATATGTTATATCACTTATTTTATTCCATATTTTATTTTATTATTGTATTTTACACAGAAAACGTGTATTGAATTGTTCTAAAGCAGGTTTAAATACAGGCGAAACGACTTGTCAACAAATTGGTTTTCATTAGCTTTGACCACATAGATACCAATCACATTTCTGAAGACCAAACTTAATGTTTTAATAACTTTTCAACGTAAGCTCCATTGTAATGTAAAAAGGTAATGCTGTCTCGTTTTATTCACAAGACTCACCACAAAAAATATCAAAAGGGTGAGATCTGGATCGTTCAGAGGAATTCAAAATACAAATTGAAATAGCTTTGAACAATGCAGCGTTATGGTAGGACGCCACCTCGTCAGGTTGAAACCACAGAAGTTTCTTAATTTGAAGAGGCACATTTTCTAGAACAATAGGAATTTTATTTGCAAGAAATTTATATCTTTGCTGCCTTAAAACACCTTCATAAAAAATATGGACATACTAATAGGTAGCCTACAGTTTCACACCATACATTGACAAGAAAGTGATCATACCTTTACACTTCTATAGTACTATGTGGGTTTTTATGGGGGTCGACCAATGATGATTGGTTAATTTTTCTAGTTTGAAATGCTATGACTATAAATTACCATTATTGCTTAACACAAATAAGCACTGGGTTAGTAAAATTTCCTAGTCGTTCAAAATCTCCAGGATGTAACTCTTGCACATTATATATGCAATTCATAACCTTGAAACTTGTTAATGTTTAAAACTCTTTGAATTGCGTTATACGTCAGAACTAATTATCTCGAAGCCTTTTTACTCGATGCGGCAGGATGATTTTATGATGATAGTTTTATTTTTCCCAGTAGTATTTTTTTTTGTTTTACCCTGTTACATTGTTTTCCTATTCTGACGAACAACATTTTCCAATTTGCAAAGTATCTGATGATATGGGAAATTTCTTTCGGGATATCTCAGTGCGCATAATTTTCTTGCTAGTAATGCATTCCTCTAAATTTTTCCGAAAACTAACAGCTTATCCACTTTTATTTTAAGTAACTACCACTAATACCTAGATGATTACAACACGTACAAAATTAATTTTGTACACCCTATAATATAATAATAATAATATCTCTACCCCTCATTCTAATCACGAGGATTAGCCCAGAAGTCGAAGACTTGTGCGGGAGAGGGGACGGCATATTATTATTAAGCAGGCCGCATTTGCGCCCAGGAACGACTTACGTTGGTAGGCCCTAACCACCATTCAGTGCAGGAATGAGGGAAACCTGGAAAACCTCATTAATTAGGGGGGTAGTCAAATGTCAACCGGTATCAATCTTTCACATTGACCCAAGCCAACATTCTTCCTCCTACCTTACCCGCAGAGATGGTGCCAATCTCTCCACGAATATAGCTTATATACGGTCTACCGGCTGCAGGGGTCGAACCCACAGCAATCCAGTCACCTCGATTCTAGTAATGACGCCTTAAACCGCGCGACCACTGACCGATCCTATAATGATTAATAAACTCTACAAAATTCTGATACTTCTCGTTTATGTTGTTACGTAATTAACAAATTAGAACATGGGTTAGGCCTTGACTAAGCTACAGTGGAGTTGGGATGGAGTCAGATCTTATAGACTTAGGTATATATTTTTTTCTCACTAATTTTCTTTTATTACTACGGGCGCCAAGTGATTTTCTAAGCCTTCCTGATATTGTTAAAATCACTAAATCACAGGCAAAAATATTTGAGAGGTAAAAAAAATGACTGGAATTATAAGTAACTTTAATATACGTAAATATAAATAAGTAGTAGTGGTAGACTAGTTTATAAAATACACTGAATTAATAATACATATAGTAAACGACCGACGTATAGATAGAGGAAAAATAGATGGTAAATAGATAAAACTTTTATGTTAACGTACTTTCACAGTACGACAATAATAATTAATACCTTTGTTTATTGAATAACAAATCACATTAATGAGTGTCAAGAGGTAAAAGTAATTTAAATCACTATGTTGTACTTATTGCCGTTACTTCAAGATTTTCTTCACCAGTATCTTGGGCTCCAGCCGCGTAGGATTTTCCTAGTGGAGGTGTTTTCTCCTCGAATTGCAGCGTATCTAAATACTTACTAGGATATCAGGTGGCAATTTAAAGTCTAGTGGACCCCATAGCCTAAACCAGGGATAAAATGACAAAAGAATACAACTTTCTAAGACTCCTGGATGGAGAATTTCACCAAAGGTTTGACTTCGTAACCAAAAAAAAAATCTTTCTATTTCTTGAATGAACTTTCGACTGACAACAATCTTTAAATAAAGAAACTCACCTCGGGTACCAATTTCCCTATAGACCGAGATGTTTTCCCATTTTCACCTAACTGCATTCCATAAACTCGTTTCGGACAAGAAGATCAATCAACCAAAGACAGGAATACCAAAAATACAGCCTTTTATTGCGAAATTGATGAAAATTCGTTATTATTTAACCATATATTTATAATTTCACTAATCGCCTGTTAACTTATACCAATCGATCTTAACTTTTTTCATCATTTTTTCTTTATCATACCGAAAATTCAAATTAAATTTATAAAGCAACCGACGAACACTAGATGACACGACTTACACTAAAAATGAAAATTTTTAAAATATAATTACATGTAATACCAAAACAAATATTGCTTTTTGCTCAACCTGCTAGCATTTTTTTATCACATCAGATAAAATTTTACCAGCTGCTTTTCACATTTTAATTGCATTGAAGGATTACCGTACAGCTTTTGAATTGGAGGTGTCATTTATATTTTTTGATTATGTTAATACCAAAGTAGCGATATGGAAATTGTTAATATATTTTTTAAATAATAGAAGCATTGAATTGAAAATGTTATATGGAAAAATATCTAAAATTAGGAGACCTTTGTAGTGACATAATAAATAATTAATGTTGTTTGAAAGAAAAATGTATGAAGCGCAGCCACGTCACATGCTGCAAAGGTAATTTCTGTGCTTTTACAGCAACTTCTAATAAACGAATTAAAATTTCAGAAAAACTAATTTTTCCTGTTAAATGTATAACCTTTTACGTCCATTGAAAGCATCTTTATCCTGTTTTACCTTTAAGGCTGGTTTTGCAATAAAAATAAACAATTTTTGTATTATTCGAAATGTTCGACATATCCTTGTGTTATGTAAATATACATGTGTAAATATGTAATAATTACGCAGCACCACAATCAAAATAGTCTGTGCGACGGACCAGACCTAATATATAGGTACCTATTCTTAAGTATTTTCACACGTGGAAACAGAATATGGGATTCATTTAAACCCATCGTCTTAGGTCCAAGGTCATTCCAAAGTCAAAGCGAATGATAGATAAATGAACCAGACTATCGTACGTTCATGTTTTTGGGGTAACTGAATCCGGATCAGCGATTCAATTGATCCCTTCAGGTCAGTTTTAAGGTTATTTTAAGGTCACATCGAAAGATAGATATGCAAATGAACCATATCATCGTACATTTGTGTTTTAGAGCCGCTGAATCTGAATCGGGAACTAATTTAAACCTATCAAATCTATATCAAGGTCAAATAGAAAGATATATATGCCAGTGAACCAGACCATTGTAGATTTACGTTTTTGCAGTCGCTGGATCCGAAAACTTTTCGTGATATAGATAGCATCCACATTCGTTAAGATCCTTCATCCATTGTTTCATAACTCCTAATTTGATGCTTCTCTATTGATGTTCTTAGTAGGTGCCTGGTTCCTCTTTTACTACATGGCGTTTTTTCTGTCTCTACTGTTCCATCCACATAAGTTTCATATTTTGTGAAAGCTGATCGACGTCTTTGATAAAACAGGAACAACTTTCAGATAACCGTGAATTCTTCTTTCAAACAACTGGAATAGGAGGGGTATACATTAGTGTTATGAAAGGGATTGCTTTTAGGGTTCTCTTGGAAGTATCAATGGATAATCTCTATTTATTAGGCTGGTAGCTAGTTTTGAATTTGTCCATTAATCGTTCAAAATGAGTAGCTAGTTACGAGAATTATTAGGTATTAGAGTTTTAAGATTGTCAGGCTGATTAAATGGTTAACGACCCCAAAAATATAGACGTAGGATGGTTTTGCCGAATTGCATATTTATGGAACCTTAGAATGATCTGGAAACTGACCTAATAGGGTTAACTGAATCCCCGATTCAGATTCAGCGACACCAATAATGTAAATCAACGATGACCTGAAATAAGTTTAAAAATTACATGATGGGGTAAAATTTATTTTGGGATCTGATTCAGCGACCACATAACATAAAATTACGATAGTCTGGTCCACTTGCTATTTTCCACTTTGACCTTGGTATGACCTCGAACCCAGTTTCGGATTCAGAGTGTGAAAATACATAGGTCTAGTCCGTCGCATAGACCACTTGTTTCTGGTGTTGTGTTTTCAATTATATTTGTCCCTACCATACCCTACCCTACCCTACCTACGAAATTAATTCATAAACTAATTAAAGTACTTACCTATAATTAAATAAAGTGTAATTAAATGTATCAAAGTGTTATTCCAAGTCCAATTTACTATGTAACCATAGAAGAGGCGAAAAAATGTAAGATGGGGTTTTTGTTATATATTAAATCACACATTTAAAGTTGTCAACATATAGGGCGATACAACTTTTTTCCTAAATTAAAAATATGAACTGCCATATCTCCGCCACTGGTTGTTCAAAGTGCTTGATATTTTCACATTTTATGACACCTTAACTAACTACCAGGGGCGTATCCATGGGGGGGTAATGGGGGTAATTACCCCCCCCCCAAGAAGCTTACTGAAATGAAATCCATTACTTTATAATTTTCGAATAAAACAGAGGTGAAGTATTTGTAATTTTAATTACAAGTAATATTTCTATAAGTAATATTTAGCGTTTACTAATGTGACTTTCGAATCTAAATTCTGTAATTTTGCTCGATGTTGCTGCATATATGAATGCTGAAAATACCTCTGATCTAGAAAAATACAATATTTTTAAATATGCTTTCGTCCCCAGCAAAAACTTTCTCTTTCCTATTCTGTTCATAAAAAATCCTTGCTCTCCTACATATACATAGACATATTAAATTAGACATTTCAATTATTGATATGCAAGTAAAAAAAATAGAAAAATTAATTCAATTTCCATTATCTTTTATTTTTATAATACTGCTGCAATGTATAAATTTTTAATTTATATTTTATTATTGATATTGGATATTAACTTCTTTTATTTGACAAAAGTCTTTATTTATGTTTAGTTCTTTAGTCTGTTGATGTTATAAGTCTTTACAACTTTACCCCCTCCAAGATAAAATCATAGATACGCCCATGCTAACTACACTGTGTACCATGTATGACTTATATATCTCCATTACTTTAGTAATTATACCAAAATATCAATTTGTTTCTTCAAATTTAACAGCCTTATAAAGGCCCAAAATTATAACTACCATATTTTTCAAAGTTCTACTTATCCTCGAAGTTTCTTCATTAAAACCAACTGAATCACCCTATATGTTGATACTGATATATCGTATTCTTTTGATGAAAGTAACCACAAATTTTGTTACTTATATACTACTGAAATCATAGTTTGTGAATTCGACTGTCGTATTACTCTTTGTAGTTTTTTGTATAGTTAATTTACAAACTTTCAAGACAAATCTTTCCCTAGTTACTTTCGAAAATCTAACCACATTTGAAATAATTTTCTCCTGTTTAATATTTCTTTAGCATTTTAATTAACCTATGCCCTTATTAATGACAAGTTGGAGAGTTGGCGTCTAATTAAATATTATCTAAAATAGCAAAAAAATTAAGTAAGTGCAGCTGTGTTACATTAACGTTTTCGTGAATTTGCATTGCACATTGAAAATCCCACTAATATATCTCACGTACCCATTTAAATATACAGCACATTTAAAAAGCAGCAAATGATTTTGTTCTGTTATCTTTGTATGTGTTGAAATGGGACACACGTGAAAAATCATACAAAAATATATCAGCATGGTTGAATTTTTATTAGGAAAACTAAAGTCGAGTTATTTGGGAAATTATTTTATTCTGAAATTTTTAACGTCATAACGCGAGACTGTCATAGATAATTATTAGAAAGTGGACGTCATTATGTCGAATAATAAAGGAGAAAAACAGTTTACAGCTTATTCAGGTATTGCTTTAAAGGCTATAAAAGCAATCGAGATATTTGCCCTCATCAAACCACCAACATTTCCTGCTCTAAGTGTACATGACTTACTGACGTAAATAGGTAAGTCTTAATTAATTATTTTCTAATATTTTTGTACTTTCTACAAATTATTAATGCTTGCGAATTACTTGGGAATTACTTAAAATAATTTAGAATTTAAACGGGATCAGTTGAAAATTTATAGGGTATCCAAAATTGTACACAAATTTCCAAAATATGTATTGTCGTTGAAGATACGACATTCTTAGCGATGATATTAAATAGGAATATAAGATTAGGACCATTAGAAAATTATAGCGAAACTTGGAGCTTTGAAAGCAGCTGACTATATATTTTGAAAACGGTCCGTAAAATAGATCTACCAAATTAGACCCCTTTCTATGGACGTTACGATATTACGCTTGGATAAGTCGTAAAATAAAGTATTGCTTGTATATCGGTGGCTTATACTATCAAGTGCATTTCAGTACTAAAAATTATCTCCATAAATTAAATAATATGTGTCTGAACTAGCTGCAATGTCATTTATAATGTCACGGGTTTCCTAACCTGACTTTTTATTTTTCCAGAAAAACAATCCGTCAATTAATCACTAATCTTTATTAACTACTCTGTACACTTCTGAATACTAATTACATTCAACTAAACACTATTTAATTAATCACTATCTAAATTGCTCTGAATCTCCAGGAAATTTCCAATTAAACACTCCAATTCGAGACTGTAATTCAAGACTAACTAACTCGGCCGTTTATTCTTCTTTTATAGACCCAACGAATATTACAGGTATATTCTAGCATCTCTAGATCCATGTTTCAAACGATTCTCGTCGTTCTCAATTTTCCAGTTGCCCCTCGATACACGGCATTATTTGTTTATTTACCAGAATCGCGCAGGGGCGATCGGGGCAACCAATCTAGCGTTTCGCGATACCACAGTCGGCGAATTGGGTGCGAGCGAGGCAAATTCTGTGACAATAATATAGCAAATAGGAGAAGTCCGAGAATTGAGCATTGTGGTACCTCAAGAAACTGATCAGAGTTAAAGTGGTATTGATACCATCGTATAAACGCAAGTGGAAAGACCATCTAATTTAAGCTATAAGATATTATGGTCAAGTCTATTTCTATGGTTAAATCTGTGCGGCTTGACTTAATCTATCAAGTTTTTCAGTAATCAAATCAAATTTTTCAACAATATCTATAATTGTGCATACACAGTGAACATCAATTATCAAATTTTAAATTTCATTGATATATCGCCTGCTAAAAGAAAACTAAATAAAAATTTCTGCTGCACATAAGAGAAGAAAAGTCTTCGTTTTCCAATCTGAAATCTATGACGGATGATTCATCTTAAATTAATAAACATATAAATTATCTAATTAATTAACTAGCCGATTTAGTACTACTTTATACGAATACGCCACTGTCCACGATAAGATAAAATGGGAATTTTATTTCTAAAAACGTATCTCTCATTTGTCTCATTTCTGTAGTTGAACGTCAGCAGTTTAAGAGTGTGGTATGAGGTGTAAATGCCAGTAGTTTCAATATTAGTATTAGTTCCCTTTACTATCCAGCATAATATAGTTAATTCATTGACAGTATCAGGTAAGCAGGCAGATATTTTGATGTTTACACTGTTTTAATAACTTACCGTTTTATAAATTGTTTATAAAACTGGATCAAACCAGTGCATTGTTTTGTCTATTTAGTAAATTATTCTACGTTTCTATTATAAATAAATTTTCCTCATTGTGGCTGTGTGGTTTGACAATGTCGATAAAGTAAAATATTTATAATTAATTTGTTTAATCACAAAGATTCTAAGCAAGGCTATTAAAACAAAAGTTTAATTGTGTGATTATTAAAAGACACGATAAAATAACTTGGTGAGAGTTTTAAAGCTACAAACCCTTAGCTATAATTACTGTATATCGTCCCCACAGATCGTCCCTATCCAGCTCTTGTTACATCTCAAAAGAGGTGTTTTGTTATAAAAATAATTATTAAATTTTGTTAAACGTAACGTAAACGTAACAACAATTTTTTTTTATAAATATATTCACAAAAGGTGCTCATGTGCGCAGGTATGCAGAAGAAAAATCTTTAATATTTAACACGTCCAAATTTTTACATATTTTGCGTTGCTCATATTGGATATATAATTAAAATCAAGACGTAGTTACAAAAGCGAGCTCTCTAGTTAGGAGACTAATAAGAACTGAGTTGTTCTTTTACAAATTGGTCTATTTATAAGCTTAGGTACATTAGTCTTATCTAAGGGTCTAAGAGGTTACACGAGTATAATGATACTAGTGGCGACTTTAAGGGTGGCTTACTGATGGTACATAATTATATACAAAAATAAAATACTCGACCAGTCTCATCTCTACACATGCTAGATGTGTTTATACTTTATTAAACACTGAGCCTATATTTGTTGTTCTTAAATACTAATGATACAGGAAGCAAAATAATATACAGGGCGTTGCAAATTAGTAGGTCAAGGTTAATTACATATTCTTTGGATCAAAATAATGAAAGTTCTTTATGCCACTTTTCATTTTGAAGCTCCATTTTCATAATAGAGGATATCCAAATTAATATTTTAAAAATTATTTGTATTGATAGCTCCGATGATTTCAGAGATACTTATTTGAAATTTGGCACATATTTTTATCTTAAGTCGACTTTTTGTGGAATTTTGATCTAACTATCACATCATGAAAGAGAAAATGGGGCTATAGTGTAACGTACCCGGTCCGATCAGCATTGTTAAAAGAGGAAGTATTTGGCCAATAATCGAGAAAATTTACCTACGTTGTATTTATTTATATTGTTTATTAACTTACCTCGAATGTGCTTCAGATTTACTAAATTAGGGAGATTTGAGTAGTTTTAAATAAAACAAAAACAAATTACTAAATACATCTCCTTTATTAGTTTTCTGTCAATGGTGCAATAGCCTACCTAACCACCTATCAGTACCGTACTCAGCCTTCATTCACGGGGGAAAAGACTATGACAGAGAAAACCCCGATCCCAATTCAAAGAATCGCTGTCGCTATTGCAATGGTAATAATAATGATAACAATAATAAAAATGTACCTGTACTTCAGTACTTGAATACACGGTAATATAATCATAATTCTACATATAAAACTGAAGAGTGTTTTGGTTAGTTAACCAACTTGCGCCAGAAGGTACTGAGGTCCCATACGGGAGGTTATCCAGCTAGTAGTTGAGGGGTTGGACAAAAATCTCATGATCATATGTTTTATCGGATGGTTGTCCAGATACGAGAGAAAATATTAATAGATTCACCAAGGTTCTTACAAAATCTTCTTATGAAAATTAAAATTTCTTATACGATGTTAGTATAAGAACATATATATTTTCTGAAGATGGGTATTATGAAATAAACCAGAAACGTCCGTTAAATTCAAGTTTTCGTGTTTTTTCTCAAATGACCTACTATCCCAGGATGTCGAATCTATAATATTGATTACATGGTCAGGAAAATTATATTGATAATAATAATTTGCAATACCATTTGCAACAGCATAACTTAGACTCAAGCTAAAGTTTGTCTTAGCTCAAAATTATAATAAAATATAGTGAAACTGTTATAAAATATTTAACAGACAAGAAAAATAAAAGGAACACAATAACATTCAATCTTTAAATAAAATATACAAAAACAAGTTACTGACCTGTAACATTAGAACAGAAGCACCACTTATCAATTTTCAGTGTCTTCCAGCCAACCTGCCGAAATCTTAAAAACTCAACTCACTACCCGCCGATTTTCTCCCCGCATTCTCGTGTTTAATATTGCTTCGTCTGCAGTCTGCCTTTAAGTTAATGCGTATATAATATTCTATACAGAGTGTTATTCATTCAGCAGTACAGATATAACAAAATAATATTTAACTAAGTGGATTCCCACAGGTCTATTTTTTTAGTACGCTGATGGTCTCAGAATATTTTTTTTAAATAGTGTGTTTTTATTTTACTTTTTTCATTCTTATAAGATTTTGATTTTAGGCTCGGTTTACGAGATATTGCAACTTTTTTACATGTGCTAGGTGTGACACAGAGTAATAATAATATCTCTACCCCTCTTCTACTCACGATTATTAGCCCAGAACTCGGAGATTTGTGCAGGAGAAGGGGCGGTATGTTATTAACCAGGTCACATTTGAGTCCAGGAACGACTTGTAGGCCCTAACCACCATTCATTGCCGGAATGAGGGAAACCTGGAAAACCTCATTAATTAAGGGGGTGGTAAAATGTCGACCGGTATCAGCCTCTTACATTGACACAAGCTAATATTCTTTCACCGTACCATACCCGCAGAGAGGGTGTCAATCCTTTCCACGAATATAGCTGATCTACGGTGTACCGTAATTAAACTTAAATATAGCACCGTTCGTAAGAGACGTCTACGTGAAATCACGCAATGTCCGCTCATTAGTTACGGTTCTGGCTACAAATAAAATATTTTCATTAATGTTCCTATTAGATTTCTTATCTAATTGCAAACGATTGTATCAATCAGCAATTGACACACAAAGAAACTGAAAACATCTTCAATAAGGACTCTAAAACATATCTATATTGCTGTCTTCTTAGTAAATAAGCTCACATCATAGTTGAAAACTATTAATTCACAAAAATAACATGCGGAAAAATGTTGTTGTAAATATAATTTTAAAATATATACAAATAAAACAGTAAGTTTATAGAAATTTGCCTCCTCCTGCTCATATTCCATTAACATACACGTCAAATATAGAGACATGTAAAGATTTAAAAAATTTTATATATCGGACACACCATATTTTTGCAGTATTATTTCTTCTAAATCAGCGGAAGAATCTATTCCGTCATTATCGACACATTTATTCTGAGGAAATAATTCTATTTTCTAATCTAAAATTAATTTCAAACTCTCATAAGTGTATATTTTCCAGAATTTTTCTTGCTACCATAGTCAGCGAATCAAACATGAACCGAAAATTTCCTATATCAGAAGGAGCCATTAGAACACACAAATGCTGCCTCTGTGGCCATCTGCTATCGGTCGCACCGATCATGGCCGCAGGATTGGAAAACGAAATCTACAAATGTGGCAGATGCGAAAAAGTCAAATGTCAAACTTACACAAGGATTCGCCTGTTTGAAGACGTAGCCCAGCACTTCTCTTTCCCTTGTTCCTACCTCAAGTGCGACAAGAAAATACCCTGGGGTATGGTGGAAGAACATGAACGAAACTGTCCCCATAGAACCATGAAGTGTCCGATATACTACCAAAACTGTTCCGATGTGGGTCGAGTGGATAAACTTCTGGATCATTTCAAAGCTAAGCATTCCAACAATATAAGAGAAGCAGATTCCACTTGGGAATTGAACGCCCAGTACGATTACGTATTTTTGACACAAATAGACAAACAGATCTTTTTGGTGTACGTTCTACATTTGGAAGAGATTTTTTCAATAGCAGTGCTGGCTATGGAGCGCAGCAAATATAACAAATTCAGTGTGAAGCTGCTTCCTTCTACGGATGATAAGTTTGCGGTATATTTTGATGACATGCCCGTAGTTCGTTATGATGAGAGGTCACACTGTTATATGTGTGTTAGGAAGAAGTGCAACGAACCACATCACCCTTTCTCTGCAGGAAAAAAAAGTGGCGAGATGGATTTGGGAGGTTTTACCAGCAAGCTTAAGAAGGAATTGATTGACAGCGTGAAAGCATCAAATGGCAACTTAAGGTACCTCTGTAATATACAGGGTGTCCGGAAACTAAACCGACAAACGAAGACACCAAATGCTAGGGATAATTTCATATCTATTTGATATAAATCATCTAATCAAATCTTTATTTAGAAGGATTAAACGTAAATTATATAGCAGCTTTTTAATGTAAAAGTGACCATTTAAGTGTAACCATATCATATTTGGGAGGGTCAATTGATATTTGTAATTATATTTTTTTTATCTTCAACATTTTGGTGCTTTTAATATCAAATAGAAAACTTCAATTCTAGATTAAAAAGCTGCTCTTATCTTGGATAGTTAGGGTGCACATCCTTATGCGAAAAAAAATTATTTGAAATATTTGAGTTTTCGTTTGCATCATAATTATAAAATTAGAAATTCTTTGCTAATATTTAGTGGAAGGAAACATATTAGGTTCTATTAAAAAGTTAAAATTTTGTATAAATAATAATAATAATATCACAAACTGGCAAAAGTTATAACAAAACGACAATTAATAAAAACAAACTTTAATTTAAAAATAGATGCTCTACATGGCGGCCGGTCAATATTTTCAATGCATAAAGTGATTTGTTCTAATCTAATCTATAAAAAGAGCCCTACATTCCTTAGGAAGAAGATGATTTTTGTATAATCGATATGAAACAGTACCTATAGTTTGCTGCTTTCGTTTTAGTTTTAGGACACCCTGTATAATGTAAGCAATTAGCATTACAAATTATTTCATTTGTAAATTGCCTCCTTTAACAAAGAAAATACAAATATATAATGTTAACAGAATATACAGCGTGTACCCAAATTTATAGTAAACAATAATAAAATTAAAAACTAAGAGCTTATTTTTGTTTACAATTTCTGAACACTATATTTGAACATAATACAAATTTGGTAGTTAGAAACAAAAGTGCATATTTTTCTTACGTATTGTAGGTAAATCTATATTTTTTACTGTATTGTAAAGGTATTTGAGTTAATATAAATCAGTTTTCCTACAATTGCTATTAATAAAGTCATATGTATGTTCAAAATCCAAATATCTAGGTATGCTAATGAACAATTCTATAGACAAAGCTGTATTATTTAAAATACAAATTAGTCTTGCTAAATTTGCAAAAAAATACGTATCTGGCTTAGTGAATCAATTTATATCATTCAAAACACAAATCAACTTTTGAAAATGTGGGAACCGTAAATTCAACCACAATAGATGAGATCTATCTATTTCTGCATTTTCAGGATTGCTTCTTCAGGTGGTTACCATTTAGATCATTCAGATATCTAACTATAAAAATTATTATACATATGACTTCTTTAATAAAAATTGTAGGAAAATTGATTTATATTAGCTTAAATAAGTTTACAATACAGTAAAAAATCTATAAAAGCTAATAATAAAGAATATGTGGGTACATATTCGACGTTGATCTGAACTTTAGTCCGCAGAGTAGTTAGTTTCTCAGAATATTGTTAATATCTAATAAAAATATATATAAATCTGTATTTCTCTCAGAATACTTATAGAGATGAGACTAGGCACTAGGCCTAAACGTTCATAATTTAGAATTTGCATGGGGATGACAATCACAAAACACGAACAATAAAAATTATTTGTACAAAGGAATTTTTAACAGTAGGTATTGTATTTCTGACAGATGTTCACAACATTACGGTTTAAGAAAGATGCACTTTTTGTAGCAGTTTATATCATCGGTGCCTCTACTATTTTTGTAAATCCGTCATTATCGTTAGCATATTTTTTGATAGCTTTTTGATAGCTATTGCTTGAAATGCATTGTCTATCAATCAGTTTTACCGTTAAAAAACACAATGAAATCAAACTCGATTACTGATTTAGGTACTAGACTCTTATTTATAATGAATGCAGAAGCTTCCTTTAATTTTTATTTTTAGTTTTAATTGTTAAACATGATATCGCACAATACCTGTCAAACCTTGACAGATCCCTCAAAAATGAAGAAAACCCTCTTGTTAGACTGAATAAAATATGTATGATTATTATTATTATTATTAAAGTAAAATTAAATCATATGTATTGTTAAATACAGGGTGAGTAAGTCATAATGTCATTAATTTTAACCACGTATTCGGGAGGCCTAATAAAGGCAGAAAATCGAAAACAATTTTTTTACTCGACCTTTAAAAAATAAACAAATCACCCTATAAAAATCGGTAACACGACGCTCCTGGTACGCTCAAACTTTCTGATGTCGCAGCCATATGATAATCTAATTCCGATGGAAGGCATCGTTGCCACATGTTTACATACATAACGTCGTCGAACACTTCAGCGTGCGTATTATTCAAATTTGCCACCATTTAGTCGCACTTTCCGCATTTCCCGCATTTCTTCCCCAAATTTAGAGATCACACCACACATTTAAAGGGGATGGAGACAATACGAGCAGTAGTTTGTTTATTTCGGTCGTGTATTGGTCGTAAATTCACATCACAATGCCTAATTTTACTAATTTGGAATATGCGGAAATGCTAGTTTTATACGGGGAATGTTTACGAAATGTGAATGCCGCTGCTGCAGAATACCGGAGATGTTTCCCTAATAGGCATCACCCAAGTGCGCGAAGTTTTGTCCAAATGTTTCAATGCGTTCGCGATACGGGTTCTGTGAAACCGCACCGAGAACTTGCTGGGCATCATCAAAATGACTTAAATGTAATAGAAGTGGTTTTAAATTTAGTTGATGAGGAACCTACTATTTCTACCAGAACTATTTCAAGGCGATTGGAGATATCCCAAAGCAAGGTCTGCAGAATATTACGCGAAAACTCACTGCACCCGTATCATTTTCAGAAAGTTCAATCTTTAGAACCTGCTGATTTCCCCAGTCGTCTTGAATTTTGCAATTGGTTACAAAATCGAATTGTTGCTGACCCAAATTTTATTAATAAAGTGCTATGGACGGATGAGTGCAGCTTTACTCGAAGTGGAATTTTAAATAGGTTAGTACCATATACTACTTAAAAAGCAATAAATTTCTAGGATAGATGTATTTAATTACTAATTACAAACTGAATAATTATATTATACTTACGACTAATACTACAAATTCATATTCAATTGTAAAACGTAGTGAAAACGTAATATAAAAATTATTAAAAATAAATAACCTAACATTCGAAAACATTTATTTATTATCTACATTTGTCTTTATTAAAAATAAATCAATATTTAAGGAAAATTTATTCATGTATCTAGATAAAAAAGTTAATTTTACTCCTTGTCGTTAAATAACAGTACAAGAACTAGGTAACTAGGTTATTGACCTAGTCCTGGACAGTGTTTTGTCGACAACACAAGGTTTTATTACTTTATATTTAAACACGTTTTAAACGTTTTTTATGTAATGTACATACCTAAATGGTTTATTACTCAGTTTATTATTAGATACGTTGGAGTTTTGTAATTTCAATATTAAATACTTTTAAACAAACCAAGGTAATTTCTTTGCAGTCATAACAGTCACATTTGGTCGGACGAAAATCCACACGCTACTCGTCGGTTTAGCTTTCAGAGGTGATTTGTTCTCAACGTATGGGCAGGAGTTTACGGGAATCATTTGATTGGGCCGTATTTTCTACCGGAGAACCTGAATGGACCGCGTTACTTGCAATTTTTAATAGAATTGATTGGAAAGCGTTCATTGAACATTAACATTTTAAATTATTATTGGCTGAACTGTGCAAGAAATAATATGAGATTCTAAAATAGTCAGTACAATCGTTTATTTATGATGTCTAATGCCTAGGTAGGTAGGTACTAGAAAAATATTTCAACTTGGCAACATTGCATTAGGTCGACATCGAGTTGAACTGTCAGCTGTAACCGACCAAGGCTGTGAACGGTCAGTGACAGTCTGAAAAGGGGGTTTAAATAATGATTTGAAAATATTTTTTTTCGGCGTAAATATGCATTTAGATTTTTTTTAATCGCGTATTCGCATTATACTCATTATTCCCTATCTCCTCTTAAAATTAATGACATTATGACTGACTCACCCTGTATTTTATTCAGTCCAACGAGATATTTTTCTTCGTTTCTGGAGGATCTGTCAAGGTTTGAAAGGCATTGTGCTATATTATCTGACTCAGAATTTATCTTAGATTCGATATCTGTAACAAATATATGTGATCCATTTAAAAAAAGAGAGTCGACGTTATTTCCGGGAAAACCGGAGATACCACATAAATGTTGATAACTTAAAAGGAGAATATTTCAAAAATAAAAATCGACCTGTTTTTTTTCCAAGATCATCTTACCAACCATTTATCAGTTCAAGGGAGGACAAGACTTCATCGCCGCACTGTATTTAATTACACCCTCTTACTATTCGGGTTGGTTGAGGCATCTCGACTACGTCATATCAAAACAGCATCGCACGTAAAGATTTTGGTTGATTGAGCAACCCTGTCTAGTTTGTCTAAAGCTATTATTTATTTGTGCCATAATTTTAGTTTTTCTTTAGTTTTATTGGGTTTTTGCCACACTTCTGAAAAAATAAAGATTAATTAAATAAGCCCTTGCACCAAACGGATCAGTCAAGAGCTATTTTTGAAACTAAGTTTGCCTAACCAAAAAATCTCACACTGAAAAAAGCAGATAAGTAAAAAATAACAAGAATCACATCACTATCGCGCACTTCCGTATTATTGACGTTTCGAAAAACTCTCTGTTTCCGTTCTCAAAATAGTAGTAAAAATATTAAACGTATGTCAAGTTTGACAGTTTAAAATTTGTTTATCGGCTTCCATAGAGATGTTAAAAGATTTTTATTTTATTGTTACTTACTTCTTCTTGATACAGCTGTAGCCAACAATGATCAATGTTTACTGAACAGTTTGACACACACTTATCTTCGTTCAACAAAATAATTGTGGTCTCTTTTAATTTTCTTTTTGTTGCGTTATCTTCCTTCTCTAAAATTTTTGCCGAACCCCATTGAATCAAATGACCGTTTTTCCAAGCGTGTTTGCAAATTTTGGATTTTTCAAATTTCCGTCTTTTTATATAATTTTTATATTCCTCAACTCTAACATTTATAGGCCGAGACGTTTACCAAAGATTCATAAACGTGATGTACCTCTAAGACCAATAGTTAGTTCTATAAATTTGCCTTGCAACAAATTAGCAAAATATTTGTTACAAATTATTAAACCTTTATTTGGACAATCTGATTCTTATATTAAAAATAGCAAAAAGATTTCTTCCTCAAACAATTTTAATAATAATCATTTAATGGTGAGTTTTGGCGTAGTTAGTTTATTCACTAACGTACCAGTAGACAAAACACTGAATATCATTAAAAATAAACTGGAAAATGATATCAATTTGGCAAACAGAACAAAATTAAACGTAGGATGTATAATGGAATTACTAAGTCTATGTATAAAGACAACATATTTCCAACTAAACAATGAATTTTATCAACAAAATTTCGGAATGGCAATGGGCTCATCATTATCAATTTTAAGTAATATTTTTATGGATTTTTTTAAGAAAATTATATTCAAAACATAAATAAAAAAACAACTATCTGGTGGAGATGTGTGGATGACATTTTTGCAATTTGGCCTTTTACTATTACAGAATTAAATTAATTTTTAATTAAATGATATTAACAATAAAGAACCAACAATAAAATTCACTTTGGAAATAGAAAATAATAATATGGTAACATTTTTAGATGTTTTAATTAAAAAACATGAAAATTCTGTAAAAACAAATGTTTATATAAAACAAACTCATACCAATAGATATTTAAATTTTAGATCTAACCATCACATTGATTTTAAGAAAGGTGTTGTTAAATGTTTATATGACAGCAAAATTAATTTCATCAAACAATGATATTTTTAATAACAAACTAAAATTTATTAAAAATGTTTTAATAAATAATGAATACCCACCAAATTTTGTTGATAGAACATTCAAAAATATTGCAGATAAAATGAACATTTTAAGACAAATAAACGAAACTAATTATACAATAAAAATTCCATACATTCCTATATTATCAGAAAGGTTAAGAACAATCGGTAATACATTTAATATTCGAACAGTTTTTCAGACAACTAATACTTTACGATCTTTTTTGTCTAAAACACGTCCAAAAAATGATATACAAAATTCAAAAAATTGCATCTACAGTATACCTTGTGAATGCAATAAACATTATGTTTGGAGAAACGTCTCGGCCTATGAATGTTAGAGTTGAGGAACATACAAATTATATAAAAAGACGGGAATTTGAAAAATCCAAAATTTGAGAACACGCTTGGGAAAACGGTTACTTGATTTAATAATTATTTTGTTGAACGGAGATAAGTGTGTGTCAAACTGTTCAGTAAACATGGATCATTGTTGGCTACAGTTGTATCAAGAAGAAGTAAGTAACAATAAAATAAAAATCATTTAACATCTCCATGGAAGCAGATAAACAAATGTTAAACTGTCAAACTTGACATACGTTTAATATTTTTACTACTATTTTGGGATCGAAAACAGAGAGTTTTTCGAAACGTCAATAATACGGAAGTGCGCGATAGATGTGATTTTTGTTATTTTTACTTATCTGATTTTTTCAGTGTGAGATTTTTAGGTCAGGCAAACTTAGTTTCAATGATAACGCTTGACTGATCTGATTGTCGTAAGGGCTTATTTAATTAATTTTTATTTTTTCAGAAGTGTGGCAAAAACACAATAAAACTAAAGAAAAACCTGTCTAGTTTATCGTTCTTGGAGACAGTCCTCCACCAACCTTAAAAAGATCAGCATGTCCGCATTAATTTTTTTGCATCGCGTCTAATTTTACTGTACTAAAGCGGAAATTCAGCCACGAGCAAGTCATAGTTATATATTTTTTAACGATTTCTTATATTTGTCCCATATCAGTATATAAAACAATAACTGGGAAAAATAGTCTGCAAGTTTCTAATCATTTTTTAAATTAAATTTAAGTTGGTAGGTGAGACGTATGGGTGGAAGTTGCAATAAAGCTTCACCTTTAAAAACGTTAATATACTTACAATCATTTTCTTTCATGCAAAATTAAATTCAAATAATATTACAGGTACCGCATAATACTCACAGCGGATGAAACTAGTAGTGAACATCTTGAGCAACCAGCAGAAGAGGAAGAAGAACAAGAAGAAGAGCAAAGCAATATTGTGAACAACATTTCAACAGACGTCAACGGAGACGCACTGAAAAGAGCCCTAAGTTGTCCGTATTGTATGACGTACATGGCAGCTCCGATTTTCACTTGTCCTATTGGTCACACTATCTGCAATGTATGCAGACCACGACATGCAAAGTGTCCCACGTGTGCCGAGCCTTTCGGCAAGTCTAGAAACTACACCTTGGAAGAGATAGCTAAGGATGCTAAAGTACCTTGTCAGTACGATTCTAAGGGGTGTACCTTCACAGGCAATTCTTCCAAAATGTACGTTCACGAACAGGAGTGCTCCTTTAGTAGTTTGCTGAGAGAATAATCTATCTATAGAATTAGAACAAAATAATGTTTACTTTACATATGCTTTTATTATTATTACGTTTTATATTTTATTATATTATATGAAGTTATGTTTTAATCAGATTCACTTTGACATAAAAAAACATTACGATATTTCCAAAGTTTACAGAATAAATATATATTTATTCAGTAGGTAAACTTTGATATTACTAAGTAAGCTAAATAAACAACTCCATCAAAAACGCGTGTTCGATGCCCACAGAGGTCACTGGGGCATATTTAAAGTATATTTTTCATGGATGGCACATTTAGGGTGGGTTCAGAAAAATCTACTCTTCTGCCATCAAAAAGATCTACTACACGGCATAAAGAAAAGCAATCAGATTTTTCTGCAAAACGGTATCAATTTTATTCTTCACACGTTCAGCACTAGATCCTTACAGTTGTTTCAAGATGGTGAATAACTGAATGTATCCCTGAATAATTAAAATGTATATATGCTAAATCTTTGCGAATTCTAGGATCGTTAAATATCTGTTGGGAATATGAAATAGAAGTAGCATCACTTGAGTGCAGCTGCTGTAGAATAATTTCTATGCCGTCAAAATGAACGTAGCAATATGACTATAAATGATGCTGCAAGAAACAACTACTCCGTGGACTAATGCCCCGACCGGCATTGAATTACACCTGCAGTAGTGTGTGAACAGCCAAGAACACGTGTCGGCCACCCCACCAGGCATAGACCGGTTTGGGCTTCTTAGCCTTCATCAGTATGCCATAGGTGAGATGACAGACAATTGAACTGGTTGCTCCTTCATATGTAGGATCACATATAAATCGTTCTAACTACGTATCCCAATGTACGGTTCCGTTGCAACTGATTTGTTTTGTGAGTAGTAACCTGCTGTAAGTCTAAACATGTCTAAATAGAAACAACGCGCCTGAGCCTCAAATGCAGTGAAATAAATTCGAATGGGTATTCATTTTATTTAAAAAATTCCTGAGTATATTATTATCAATGTATACCTACAGGGTGATTTTAAATAAAGTAGCAAATATGAGACCACAGATTCGTTAGATGAAAATAAATTTAACCTAACATACCTATATCCCAAGACGCATAATAAAAAAGATACAGTGTGTCAAAATTAAAATTTTATTTTTGATATTTGTATAACTTCAAATTCAAATTTGTTTCTAATTTTGACGTCACTAGACTAGAGGGCGGCACTTGTGGCACACCATGTTTCTTTTAAATGGCAGCTTTTTGCAGCTTAGTGTATTCATCTGGCTATCGAAACAATCGATTCTCCTACCTGTTTTATTTGAAAAAGATATACTTTGCTGAAGTCGGTAGGAGTAACCATTTTTGAAATAAACCTATTTGAAATGCTCAGTGCACCGAGCAAAAACTGTTTTGGTTTTAGGAAAAGTGCCTTTTCTGCTGAAAATATAGCAAAATACTACTTGAAAAAGTTGTTCAGGATGGTAAATTATGGAGACGTGCAAAATTTCAAGAAGATCGGCGAGGTTTGATGAAACCATTTTTCAACAAACTAGGTACAAAGATTTTATCAAAGCAGGCCGATATTTTTGAAATTTTGCACGTTCCCATAATTTACCGTCCTGAACAACTTTTTGAAGTAATATTTTGCTGTATTTTCAGTACAAAAGGCACTTTACCTGAAACGGTAACAGTTTTCAATCGGCGCACTGAATATTTTAAATAGGAGTATTTCGCAAACTGTTACTCCTAACAACATCTACCTACCTACCCTTTTCAGGCATAACAGGTAGGAGAATCGATTGTTTCAATAATCAGATGAATACATTAAGCAGCAAAAAAGTTCTGCCGTTTAAAAGAAACATGATGTGCCACAAGTGGCGCCCTCTAGTAATGACTTCAAAATCAGAAACAAATTTTAATTTATCGCCCACAAAAACCCCCGATATACAAATTTTATGTAAACTTTTGGATTTTTTAAGAAGTTATCTGCAAATATCGAAAATAAAATTTTACCTTTGACACCCTGTATATCATTTATTATGCGTCTTGGGTTATAGATATGTTAGGTTTACGATTTCTTTTCACCTAAGGAATCTGTGATCTCATTTTTGCTACTTTATTTAAAATCACCCTGTATATTTACAAGTCATGAAGCTTCGTATTCCTTTAGCAAAAACCATGTGGAATAATTCTCCAATCCTCTTTTTTATGGAAAATAAAAAAAATGGATATGCATTTTCTCTTGAGAATTTACATCATTTTCTGAGGGAACGTGTTCCACTAAACTCGAGAATAGAGTCCCTCCATAGCATGTTTCTGTCAATTAACTGGTATGAATAAAATTAAATTTATTTGAATATAAATAATGGATATTTAAATATTAAAGTCGTCGCCCAGTCTGAATCTGAGATCTGTGAACGAAGTGCGGCCTGTACTCGTGAGCCAAACGTAGTAGCAACATCAGGAAAAATTGTCGATTAAAACAATCGAGTAATCGAGGTCAAAATATAACGTACAACAACTTATCTCTCTTGCTTCTATGCTATCAATGATTACAATAAACTAGCGATTCCATATTCCATCATGTTGCCTTGTATCATCATTATCACACGTATGGGTACATGATAATTCATACTTTGTGTTGCAACTCATATTTGTACAATTTTTGATTTCTACTAAGTATTACCCATTTGCATCTAATTAAATATTACCTGTTATGATATATATTAATAATAATCTGGTATCATTTTCTTTCAACATGCATTTCAGCAAACCATTGCTTTCGCATAGACTATACAGCATAAATCTTAAGTAGGGGTTTTACTTTTAACACAACATAGAACTTAAAAAACTTCTTCAAGAAACTTTTTTTGAAATCTCAAAACCAACCGAAATATGGGCGTACGAAATTATTATCTAATAAAAAAGTAAAATTACATTCTCGTATAAAACTTGTCATAAATTCAATGTAAGAGATAATAATAAGTCCTATAAAAAGTTCAGCAACGTAGAAACTTATGCCACACAGAAAAATATGATTTACTTATCGATAGATGTAAAACAGTAGGGAGAAAAATGAAAAAATTATATCTAAAATTAATTCTAAATTAGCTATATTTATAAAAGTGGTGTAACAGTTTCATAAACGCGATACGTGTGGCACAAACAAATAGTAATTCACATTGGTACACAAATTGCCCAAACGTGATTAGTATTTGTAATTCTATTTGTTATAGAATATGCATAGGAATCTACAGTTTGCGCTGACGTTATTATTATTTAACGGCAATTAAGTACAATAGCGTTTCTGTGCAGGAGCAATGTTCAGTAAATGTAAATTCTATCATGATTATGCATATACTCGTATGTTATGTTTTTCACCCATATCTTTAATATAGGATACCACGTATAACATTTCTCTCTGATACTCGTTTCTGTGATACAGGGCGTTCAACTTTTTGAAACATATTTTATTATCTTCCCAATAACAGGTATCTCCAATGTCACCCATAAATAAAATAATATTTTCTTGCATGTATAAGCCATTACATCACTTGTGGCCAGTAAGGTATTTTATTGAATTCACTACCAGCACGTCATTAGTTTACTATTTCAGAGTTAACTATAATTTGTAAATATGATTACTGCAACATAGCTTATTGCTACATCTAACAATATTTTTGTCACAGTGATACAGATCGGTACCACAAGGAATTATATTGGTGTGATAAGTGAACTCGTTTTTTTTCGCGCAACTAATAAAGCCGAAATATATTTTAAAGTATTATTTCAATTCGATGTTTTCAAGCACTATATGGTAATGGTTTCCACTTCAAGGCAGTACAATTGTGTTGTTCTAATAACTAAGAAATACCAAATATTATTGAATCAGTGCAGCTCAACTTCTAAACATTAAAATTAAGATTTTGTAACGAACATATTTAAATTCAATAGCTAATAATACCTTCAGTAGAAATTTACAAAGCAATAAGCCATTACTTATCTATTTATTATTGCATCATTTTTGCAAATAAGTTTGTTTCATCTTGCTATTTGAATACAGGGTGTCTTGCAAGTCGTTACAATTATTTTAGAAGGTGATAGAATACTTGATTTTGAGTCGATTGAAATAAACATACCTATATACCATGTGTTACTATATCTGTGATAATTAATTTTTTAATATTTTTAAATTTAATTATTGTGCTTTTCTACAATTATTGAAGTGTAGAAGAAAAACAAACCTTTTTGTAACAAATATTTCTATACTTTTTTTTAATAGGAATGAATGGATTATTTAAATTATTTAACCAATGAAATCTAAAGTGGCTTCCTTACTTACCTAGAACTTGATAAACATGGTTTTTCTACTTTGCAAAAACGAAGAGTCAAATTTAAACGTGGATTTTATTTAAACTTCTGTGTGTAGGTGTATTCAGATATTATTAAAAACTTACCTAAGCAATGCTCTTTCAGTTCTTAGGAAAAGTTTCTTGATAAACATTCTAAAAATTAGGGAAATTACCCTTAACACTTTTAAGTATGCAGGGAGCGCATTCGCCAAAACAGAGGACAGCTGTTTAGTATGTAATAAAAATGGTTTAAGAAATGAAGACATTTGCTAACAAGAACTCAATCTTTAGAAAATATTGAATTTATCAAAATACCGGAGAATTCAAAGAGGTAAATATTTATTTCAATTGTTCAGATCTTAAAAGCTACGGCAAAGCTTTAAAGTTACGTCGTAAAAACGAGAATCAATGTTTCTATTAAATAGCTTGGTATGATAAAAATTGTCTTTAGTTTCCATAGCAACCGTAAATGTAGATCAACTGTCAAATTATACCTACGTTAGAATCTCAGTTAAAGTGTACTATTCTTACAGCCGGATTCATGAAACGGGCGTAGCGTTAGTCTGACTAACCAGCTTTGCGCCCGTGTAAAGCGCGTTAATTGGACTAACCAGCCTTGCACCCATTCACGAAACATGCGTCGCTAGGTAGCGAAACATGCGTTGCTAGGTAGGCTGTTTATTTACGTTCATATTTGCGCCAAAAGTTAGACCCAGTATTGTACCTGTCTAAAAATCGCGTAACTTCGGCCTCTAGTTCCTTGCGTTTCCCATTGTATATTTAGTATTTATATTCAAAAACACTAGTTTTCAGTGCTACGGATTAGTTAACATATCATAAAGTAAGTATTATACATAGTAGTGAATAGGAGTATGTGTTTTATTTAAATTGGTGCAACAGATGCGTAAATTTTTCGCGTAACCTCTGCTAGTCTGACTAACGTTACGCCTTGTTACGTGTTAAGATTAATTTCTCTAATTTTTAGAAGTTTATCAAGAAACTTTTCCTAAGAACTGAAAGAAGATTGCTTAGGTAAGTTTTTAATAGTATCTGAATAAACCTACATCTTTAAATTTAAGATTAAGTTTTAATTCTTCAAACATTATTTTCTTGAAATTATTGTTATGTAACACCATAATTGTTCATGATGTATGTATGTAGAATGACAGGCTCTTTCAAATGGCATGGTCAAAATTGGGGGTATTTAAAAAAATTGTCGATGACGTCATACCTCGAACAACGATGACGTCACAATTGTGGGTCGTATGTCAAAAAGTGCCTATTTTAAAAACAAAATCTACGTGCCAGGGGATTTTTTCGAAAACTTCTCAATTTCAAAAATAATTAATTTATTCGTTACTTTTCGAAAGCACTGTATAATCTTTAAATAGGAACATCAAATAACATTTTTTTTTAAATATTACATATATTATGTTCTAATAAATTTGTTTGGTTAATTATAGAGAGCATTGCTAAAGTTATATTCAAAGCATTTTTGTGGTTTCAATAGTAAATAGTAATTATCACTACCGCACTTAAAAAAAACTATCTGCAGCGTTCAGAGATTGTACTAGCCGTTATATTTCAATCTGATAATGTGGGATGTGAAGGGAACCTCAGAGCCGTTGAAAAAGCGAGACTAGGAAACAACGCTGCAAACTTGAACCTGTTGAGTTAATTAAATGAATGCAAAGTAGCGCATAAAATTAATTTTTCGCGAACATCTGCATGATTTCCTGTTGGAAAATTAACTGAGTGGTTCGTAGTTCTTTTTTTTCTAATAAACTTCGTACGCTGATAAAGCAGTCGTATAAATCCAGTGCATGTGAATTCTAATTGTTCAGTTAATTTAGTTAATTGTGAACGTTTAAGGAATTTGATTTGTGTTACATTAATCTACAGAAATAGGCAATAAAACAAAATTAATTTGCGAATTAAAAGTTCAACATATAAAATGTGTGTCGTCAGAAGTGACAAGAGTAATAATTACAAAATATTTTTCGTAAAGATAAATATATACATAAGTTTGCAAGAGAGCAACCAAACAGGAGTGCAATATAATACATTACGTCTTAAGCTACTCGTCGCCGACCAATATGCTGTAGTTGATGAGAACATTTAGACTGTCTATTGGTTGGCGACGAGTCGCAGCCGCGAGCCGCAGCCGCAGTCGTAGCAGCGAATCCGTACCTTTAGTAACAAAATAGATCAGAGAAAAACGTCAGAGTAAAAAGAATAGCTAAAATTAGAAGCTATCATTACCTTCTAGTAGCAATAATAAAAGGAAATAATAACAATAATAATTTAGGAAATGTGAAAACGCACGTAAAAAACAATACTGATAAAAGCTATATGTAATTAAAGTTTATAAGTTTTAATATAAAACAGATAAAAAAGAAAGCAAAGTGTTGAATAAAAAAATATAGACAGTAAAGGTACAGTTTCGCTGGTGCGACTGCGGCTCGTTACCAACCAGTAGGCAGTCTGAATGTTCTCATTAACTGCAGCATTTAGACTGCCTATTGGTCGGCGACGAGTCGCAACCGCGAGCTGCAGCCGCAGTCGCACCAGCGAAACTGTATCTTAAATGAATCGTGCGTCACATTATTTAAGCATGTAATACTTTCAGCAGCAAAGACAGCATGTAGAATAAGCTGGCTAAGCATACAACAGAAACAAACTGTATGGTGGAACACAAAGATCAAGAAATAAGAAAATTTGAATTAAAGATGTTGAAAAAAAAAATAAAGGAGAATTATAAAAGAAGTGACAAAAATATTAAATATCAACAAATTAAAAATGAGACAATAAATATTGCAATATTTATTGAGACATTGCATTACTTAGTACAAGCTTGAAATTAGAGAAGCGATTGGAGCAATGTATCGAATCCAGCCTGGGCGATTCCCAAAGTGGTTATTGGAAGGGTACAGGACCATATATTTACCATTAAACAGCGAAAAAGTAATAAAAGAAAGGAAAAAATACTTGACACTTATAGACATCGAAAAAGCCTTTAACAGAGAGATCGAAAAGAAAAATATGGGCTTTATCAGCCCAAAAATATGGGCTGATGAGATCAATTTTTAGCCTGTAAGTACCAAATAGTGATGAATAATGTGATTAGTAACAAATATGAGGTCAAAACAACGGAAGGTTTAAGACAAGGCTGTTCACTGTTCACTTTTCATGAATAACATAGTACAAAATGTAACCATGAGTATGGAATCCTTTATGTAGGGTATAGAAATTTAGAGAAAGTAAAGTTGAACAAATGTGTTTTTGCAGATGATGTGATAATCATGGAGGAGAGCGAACGAGACATGCAAGAACAATTATTGATTTGAGACGAGAAAATAAAAAATGTTTGAAAAAAGAGTGATAGATGTTGAGGATGGAATTCTAAAGAGAAGAGTTTATAGAGAAAAGACAACTGAGCTGGCGGGGACATTTAAAAACATAATGAGCTTGAACAGATGAGACCTGGGAAGTAGTGGCCAAAAAGAAGAGACCAAAATATATGTGTTACATTTTAATTAGGAAAATCTTGAAGAAGAATAAAACACAAAAGGAAGCAATGGATCTAATGCAAAATAGGAAAGGATGGATGAAAACCTTCCCCTTCACAAATATGTGACTTATTATCGTCGCGAGGTTCTGTGTCTAAATAACTCGAAATCAAGTCAAGTATTGATTATTGGAAATGAAGTTAAGTAGCGACTTGTTTAAAAGCTTAACTCGTTTAAATAGGAACAAGTTGCTTGATTTGATCAATATCTACATTTGATGGAAAGGTGTTTAGGAAACATGGTTAAAGATACTTAAAGAAAATGATTGTCAAAAGTTAAATGCTGCTTAGAAAGAACATGACAATAAAGTTCATTCGCAATATGTTTCCGCAGAAATTTGGGCAAGTAATGCGTGCATAATGAAACTGGCCTATCCCACTGACCCAACAGAATTCAAGTGCAACTAACAATAGGTAATTTTATCGATGGCCTGGTGAACCTTGAGATCAGTAAGTATTTAGGTTAATTATTCATCATAAGAATACATTTGAGATTTCGACCAAAGCGCTGGAAATTGAAGCACCCAATAAGCATCTAGAGACGAGCAGTTTAAATTTTGTAAATGTATCGATCAAAACAGTGAAGGTTTGCTGAAAACTCTGCTATATTTATTGGATAAATAATATAACTGTTGAACTTGTGCCCAAGAACATCTTGAGAATCTATGCTCTAGGAATATATTCAGTTAGGATTAGTGAAAACTTGACCAGAAATAATTAGCCATGACAACATAATTCAATTCCAGTCTTAACGCACTGAAGCTTAATTGGCATGAAAGTTACATTAGCGTGACACTATTAAACTTACGGTATCGATGCCACTAAACAAAAGCATATCGATGCATGTGCTAATGGTTCTACAGGGTGGTCACTTGTACGACACCTAGTACAGGTACTATAATTTATACAGGGTGGCTTAGGTTAGGAAAAAGTTGGCCAGTTTAATGCCATCTAATCGGATAAAAACAAAAAAAATTATTTTTCTTTCATAACTTTTTTAATTTTAAAGGAATTTAGAGTCATGAAGTTTGATGTTTTTATATATTTTTTAATGCAATTGGAAACTATTCTGTCAACTAGATGTCCAAATTTTCATCAATTCATCAACTTTTCATCTTTTATGGGTGTTATATCTAATTTACACAAATTAACAATTGGTTTAGCATAACAAATCTCAACTCAATTTTTACTTCTTATGAAATGGCTATGTGTAGTTTAGTTAAATTTATTAATTAAAAAATATTTATTCAAATTCTAACAACAAATTCCAAGGATTTATAACTTATTACAAGAAATTCTAATATAAAATAAGAAGAATGTAAATATGGTAACCGCCTTGATGCTAAGTTTGAAGAGTTATGTGTTTCCGCTGGCACGATTGCCTTGTTTCCTTTATTGAGAAGTTCTCATACTTTTATGAAAATTTAATATGTCGGGCATTTATGCCACAAGAGCTTTACATATTTTTTAAGTACGTGACCATTATGTAACAGATCTGTGTTTTTTCCTGGAAATGGTAAAATATAAAAAAATATTAAATATTAAATAAATTAAATTATTAAATATATTAAATGGTAAATACACAAATGTTTTTCATTGTAAAATCCATGTTTATGGTTTTGCATAAATTTTCTGAAATGTAATTCCTTCATTTACCATTAGGGTATTATTTACAAAAAGGTATCATGTTTTCATAACAGTAGCTGTAATCATTACTGTTAATTTATACCGAAAATGACGAAATAAGCGTGTATCATATAAGATCTGTTCAAGCAAGGAATCCAGATTGGTTTCAAACTGTCAAAAACGTTCGTCCAACAAATTCTTGCACGATGGTTATTGAAAACAAATGCATAACATTCCTGGTCGAATATTTGTGATAGTTTGAAGTCCCATTTATATGCTGATGATACTTAAGTATACGTATTGCTTCGGAATTGAAAGATATTATTATAATTATATACAGGGTGAGTCAGAAAGAATTGGTCAACACTAAGCTGGGGAAACTAGACACCAAAATATTAGGATTGAGCTCATCATGCCTTATACGAATATCGCTGGTTTGAGATGCTCAAGGTTTAAATTTTATTCTGAAATTTCTTATGCGAAATTTATTGAACTATTATTATTGAAAATATTATTAAGTTAAATTCAGATAATTCGTCGGTTATAGGGCACAATATTAATATAACCATAGGTACTAAAAAATTACCTTGTTCTAATGTTGCAAAAAGCAACTTCCAATTCAATATTGGTTAAAATATCATATACCAAAACCAAGGTTCCAGGAAATTTTACTATCGTTGAAGAATTTTATTTCGACTTTACCGGAGATACATGGCTCTTCGTCCAGCAAATGTGGGACATCGGAGGCTTTTCCTAAAGTATGTGAAAGCCCAGTCTACGAAAAACCCTGTGAAAACAAATACGTTTGAAAAATTTCCTGCTGCTATTGCTAAATTTATACAACTTCCAAATTCTAACCTCTATACTGGACATTGTTTTCGGCGTTCGTCGGCATGCTTACTAGTGGATAGTGGAGCAAATTTAACGACAATTAAGCGGCATGAGGGATGGAGACCTTCAACAGTTGCCGAGGGATACATCGAAGATTCGTTGGAGAGTAAAAATTCGATTGCCCGAAAACTGCTTTCAATATCAGCGGATTCTACTCAAACGTCAACTAGGAATGCGGTCGTTTCAGTTGATAGAGTGAATTGAAATATACTAAATGTATTGCAAATTTACTGTCACAATTTGACAGCTTTGAAGTGATCATTTTAAGGCACTGGTGCCTTAAAGCAAAAGTTTTAATGCTACAAGGGGGTGTTAAAAATTGCATTTTAACACCTTTGTAGAAAAGAATATTAAACGCTTATACAATTGTAGACCTGCGTACTACAGTTTGTAATTATAGCTCAATATGCTGTTGCTCCGATCACCAGTATCACCTGAAAGATCTATAGCACACAGCCAAAGTCATTTGTCTGTGGCAAATTCGACATACCGAATTTGAGCTTCTTGGCTCTCTTCGATATGCCATAGTGCCAAGCAAACAATCTCTCGATGGATCTCTAGATATTCGTGTCTGTCACACCAAACAGAAGTGAACCTGAGTAAACGTGATGTAACACCCATATAGTTGAGGCAAGAATTCAGATGACTTAGATCACGGCTGACGTTATGCAATTGTTTTTATTGTCAAATATAATTTTCGATAGTTTGTCGCGTCGCGTTAAAAATATTTTTTTGCAATTTAGTGCAATATATAGTGCAAACATTTAGTGTAGTATATAGTTTTATTATTCTCTGTAATAGTTTATTAAACATTTTGATGAAAATATAAGAATTATTCATCTGTTCGTATGACGTAAGTCGTCTGAATTGTTGCCGCAACTATAACCCTGGTCGCTGCTCGATCTTTGTCATATCCGATGGAAGGTCAAGAATGCGCGAAGTGTCTACATTTAGCGGCTACTGGCTTACTCCATGCTGGACTTGGCGGTCCTACAAAACTAATTTAATACAATTTATAGTTAATAATACCACAATTGTGTCTCTGTAGTTTTGATTGACATTTTGCACTATATCGGCATTTTAAAATTCAGAATATTTCATTTATTACAAAATATAGTAAAAAGTTTTACAATTATATCAAAAGTTACACCAACCCAATTACTTTAATACTTTGCCATTTACCACAACAATGAACTTACATAGTTTACTACATTTGTAGTCTATTCTACGATACAATTAATTGTAAGTACACATTTATAGTAGTAGTATTTCTTTCAGTGTTACTTTTCTTCGTAAAATGTAATGTTGTTTTACAGTTATTTAGATAATTAATTATTGTGCCTTATTTATCTGGACGTAAATTGTAAGCTATATGGCTGAAGGTATATGGTTTGGTATATGACTAGACATCTATCACTTAGAAGTCTTCGAATCGCTTTCAAATATTTAGAGAGCAAGTGATGAAATTTTATATATTCCCTAAAAATATGAGTTTGCAGTTGCGTGGGCCTTTCTAGCACGATTTTCTCGTTCCTTTATTGAGCAGATATCATATTCTCATGAAAAGTTTACAAGTATACGTGGGTTGAAGCTTGACATATCTTTTTAAATACCATATTATTGAACAGACTAATCTTCTTCATAAAATCACTTATATTTTAATGTAAAATAAGGCAGGACTTTTTGGTTGAAGTTAATAATACGCTTAATCTTGTTAAAGTTACAAAACATATTTTACAAAATTGAAATGTTATAAGCAAAATCGTCTTAAAGGATCTCGAAAGAAATAACACCTAAAAATCACTTTAGCGGTGGAAGGATCAAGTAGTCGTTGCAAAATAATTGAAAGTTCGTTGTTTAAAGTGCATAAATGTCACAACATACGAACGTGAACGAATAACTTTTGTGCTTACAAAATGTTTTCTCATTCAGAAAAGTTTATATGTGGCTATCTAATTACAAGAGCTGTAAAGTTATATCGAGTATCCAGAGTTAAAATACTTGAACGAAAATACTAATGTACTTGTTTTTTTAACGCCCACTCTATTTCTTAATTCAGAATATACCAGTCCAAAGGCATTGAAAACTCAGTTTGTGACAGCCACCATTGAATTCTACTGACGTTTTTTATAATTTCTTCAGAAACATATATTTTTGAAAGGCGGAGAACGCGCATTAAATTTATTAATGATGGTAATAATCACGACTATCAAATACACTAAATTAATATAGTTTACAAAAATGAACATTGGCATTAAATATTTGTATCTATCGTGCAACAAGAAAAAAATTTACAAAATCATATTTTTTGATTTAAATCTATGATCTTTAATTTTTTAAATAAAATTCACGTTTTGTAAAACCATTATTAAACCAAAATATGCGTCCAATTATCTAGTGCTATGAGTTGCTAGGAAATTGGGTACAAATTACAATATTCTTACAACTTCCATTTTGATTATCGGGTTATTATTTTGCACGAAATAAAAGCGAAAAATCCTCCCCGCCATCTCTCGTCCTTTCTGTCTCTCTGCACATTTACATATTATTTATTTCTACCTTCCACCCCTAAAATATCCTAATGGTATTTAGAATAATAAAAAATTCCTACATTTTTTCCAAAAAACGAGAGCTGTTATGTGGGCGAATGCTAATTTGTACCGCTCCGTGCCAAGTCCGGACCGCTCTGTGCCAAACTGATCACGGACTTTTACAAAATCATTCACATTATTATTAGCTCTTTTATTTGGCGCTGTGCTACCTTAGTTAGGACTCAAAGAAACTCCACTACTTGTGCACTTAAATACTTTATTCAAACTACTTTTCAACAGTAACAATATAACAATTAATTCCAGACATTTACAAAATAACAATAAGTCAGTGATACATTAGCTCGTTTATAAACACACTAACTAAAACTATTATCGATTGTTCCTCGGAGTCTCTGTACTGCTTTTTGCTGTTCGTTCAGTCCTTTTCAACAGGCGCGACAGACCGAAATTCACCAAAAAGTTTTCGGAGAGACCGCGACATGAACGAGTCCAACTCGCTACGTACCAGTGCGAACTTTGTACATTTAAAAGCATTAGAAGATGCTTTGCTAGACGAGTGCGAGACTAGCATAGTCCGCGACCTCCTTGTGTGTTTTCTCTTTTACCGTCCATGTACCTACAATTTCCAACAGATATAATTGTGATCTGTAAAATGTGTTTTTTAATTAACTTGTAATAAGTACACACCGATTAAACAGTTTCAATCAAATTATTAATTTTATATTTATAATACGATTACATAATATTATTATGTAAATATCTATTGTTATTAAAGGTATGATTAAGATTAGGAAATTATAGCGAAACCTAGAGCGTTGGAAGTAGCTGACTTAACTGTTCCTGTATATTTTAAAAACGGTCCGTAGAATTAGACCTACCAAATTAAACTGCTTCTTACGAACGTTATAACATTAGGCTTGGATACACAGAAAAAGACAAAAGGACGCATCGAGAGCCTACTGCGAGGAAATCGAAGACGGCAGGCTGCCAGGCTATGTAAAGTCCTTGCAAAAGAGAAAGAGTTACTAACTAAAGAGGATGACGAGAGACCCACCGGTCTAAATGAAAATCTGGTAATACTGATGCGGACCCACTTCCTAGGATCCACACTAATTTAACGGGAAGAATGGCCAGACGAAACTGAGAATCTACCTTTGGTCATGGACTGGTAGATTGCCAACCAGACTGTTACAAAAGACAAAATACGATGGGCAGTGCAAACCTCAAATCACCAGGCATTGACGGTGTATATCCAGCCCTGTTACAATGGGGCTTGGATGTTTTAATGCCGCATATGGAGAAAATGTAACATTCCGAAGATTTGGAGGGAAGTGAGGGTAGTTTTCATTCCAAAAACGGGTAGGTTGGATTACACCACTCCAAAGGAGTATCGACCCATTAGCCTGACCTCCCTTCTGTTGAAAGCTATGGAGAAGTTATGTGAACAAAACATAAGGGATAGTGTATTAGTGGATAGACCGTCGCACTCTAATCACCATGCGTATATTCCAGGGCGATCCACCGACACTACCATCCATTAGATGGTGGGCAGGATCGAAAAATCATTGGATAATAAAGAATTTACTCTAAGAGTATTCATAGACATAGAAGGAGCATTCGATGAAACAACTTTCCCCAAAATTAATTCAGCTCTTGTGAAGAGGGGAGTTTTTCCCACCATTTGTAACTGGATATCAAACATGCTCACTAAATCAGTGTGGTGGATGCTTCCTTGAGAGGAATTCTGGCAGAGGCTGCCCGCAGGATAGTGTTCTATCACCACTGCTACGAAACTTGGTTATGGAGAGTCTCCTATGACGTTTCAACTCGGAAATTGGTATCTATAGCATCGCTTATGCCGATCTCACTATGCTGATTAGTGGAAAGTTCGGGAGTATCCTTTGCCAAAGAATGCAAACGATCTTAAGAACCATCGAAAAGAGGTGTGAGGACCATGCCCTGTCTGTCAATCCCAGGAAGACGGAAATGGTTATCTTCACAAGGAAAAGAAAAATAGTGCCAAAATGGGCACCAACTCTCCTAAGCACTACGTTAAGCTTTGCATCGGATGTGAAATACCTTGGAGTCACACTTGATGCAAAGCTAACATGGATTCTTCATTTGGAGAAAATACTAAAAAAGGCGTACATATACTCTGAACAGTGCTGCAGGACTGTTTGTAAAACCTGAGAAATGAAACCAAAAGTAGTCATTGTGAAACCATTGTTGGCCTATGCGGCTCTTGTTTCATGGCCGAAAGTCCAACAGACAACAGCTAAACAAAAGTAATGTAATGAGGAGACCGCCCGCGAAGATGTAATCAACATCTTCACGGACGGATCAAAAAGCTAGGAAGGTGCAAGATGTGGAATCTATTCCAGATCTGTGTACATCCGATAATAGTGGGCCATGGATGCTACCGTAGTACAAACGGAACTAGCAGGTATAACCATAGCGGCTAAGGAAATTGTTCCAAGGCATATAACGGGAAAACCATCAGAATCTACACAAATAGTTGGCAATCAGTACTGATCTTAGTAATCATAAGACAACTAGATCAGTATGGGAATATCATCAAGCACTAGAAGTAGCCTCAACCGACAACAGCATATCTGTATGCTGGGTAAAGGGACACGAGTGGTGTTATGGCAATAAAACAGCTGATCAGCTGGCAAAGAGTGCATCGGGTGTCAGTATCTTTGGACTTGGTCCCTCCAGTATGCTTCCGCTGTCAGCTTACATTGAAATTATCAAGGAGAATATTCACAACGAATTTAAAAAAAGGTGGGATGAAACAAATAGTTGTCAATTTGCTAAGGAGTTCCTAGAGTACCCCAACTAGAATAAATCCAAAAAATACCTGACTATGACCAGGATTAATCTTCGTCTAGTGACAGGTATTCAAACTGGACACTGTTGGCTAAGGAAGCACCTGTATTATATGAGGAAGTATGAAACACCTCTTTGTAGGGGTTGCGAAAAGGAAGACAAAACCGTGCTTCATGCACAGCAGTCTCATCAACAAGACAATCCGTGTTAGAAGAGCGATGGCCTTCTATGGTCCACATTAGAGGGATACCCCTGAGCAACATTACCACCTTTTCCTCTTTATTAGGTTGGTTAACGGTTCAGTGCCGATAAGCGATAAGTACTGGTAAGCGAGAAACCCGCTTAAACTCTGTCTGTACCTTTAATCATATTTTGTGTTGCAACTCATATTCATACAATTTTGATTGCTATTATTACCCAGTTGCATCTAATTATACATTACCTGCTATGTTAACAGTTTCTCTGTGTAACACTGCTCACTACTCATTGTATTTATTATCTCGTATCATTTTCTTTTAACATGTATTTTTGCAAATTATCGCTTTTACATAGGGTATGCAGGGTAAATCTTAAGTAGAGATTTTACTTTAACGCAACATAGAACTCAAAAAAACTTCATCAAGTAACTTTTTTGCGAAAAATCAAAATCATCCTAAATATGGGCGAACGAAATTATTAATAAAACAGACAAATTCCATTCCTGTATAAAACTTATCATACATTTGATGCAAGAGAAAATAAGTTCAGCTCCGTATAAACTTACGCCACAACAGAAAAATATTATTTACTTATAGATAAATGTAAAACAGTAGGGAGAACAATAAAAGAAGCAGCATTTAAAACTTATCCTAAATTAGTTATATTTTAAAAGCGGTGTAAAAGTTTCATAAATGTGATACATTTGTGCGGCATAAACAAATAACAATTCACGTTGGTACACAAATTGCTCTCTCGTGATTAGTATTTGTAATTCTATTTGTTGTAGCGTAAGCACAGGAATCCACAGTTTGCGCTGACGTGATTATTATTTAACTGCAGTTAAGTACAATAGCGTTTTCTGTGCAGGAGCAATACCTATTCTTTGGCTAATAAATATAAATTCTACCACCATTATGTAGAATCTGTTATGTTTTTTCCTGCTTATCTTTGGTAAGGGATAGAGTATGAACCTATAACATTTCTCTGATACCTACGTTTTTGTGATTTGTGTTGAACTTTTAGAAAAATATTTTATTTTCTTTATTATCTGCCCACTAAGCGAATAAATATTTTTCATTTAAATTTGGTGTCATAATAAACGGTTATAACTTTGAATAAAGTTTTATTTGCTTAGTATACTGATGAGATAAACTTTGCAAGTAGTGTGTTATTAAAAAAAATATATCGTAATTATTTTTCTATCTGGTACAGGTATCTTCAATATTACCCATAACTAATTGTACATTACATACCGAGGTGGAAAGTGTTTCATTCTTGCCGAGAGAAAAGGATGGATGAACCATTCCTCGAGACACGACTAAAACTCTTCACAGATGTTTGTATACTATTTTATTTACAATCATACATTTTAAATGCAAGTGACGGTTTTTGTAACAAAAATAATTACGTGATAAAATAGCAAAGTAAGAACCCTATATAACCAAATAAAAAAACGTCAGGTTGGCATTTTGACCATTACTGTGGTACTAAAAGAGCCAAACATACAAACTTAAATTGATTTTTTATAGATTGTCATCAAAAATGTGTTTTCGAAGACAATAAGCGATTCAGAAGCAATTATTTGTACTCCTCCGCAACTGAGAGAAACTGCTCAACATTTGGAAAAATATTTGGTACCTAAGAAAATTCGCGTGCAAGGTATGATAAAATTTATGATGTTTTCAATAGTTGGTGCTCGCAAAAAAGTATTCAGAAAGCTGTTTTTGCACAAGTTGGTTAAACTAATTTAAAAAAGCCAAATTTCTTGACCTTTAAAGAATCTTCTATTGACTTTTCCGCCACTACCAGTTTTTTAGAAGAAGTAAGTAGTTCGAATGTTAACAAAAGCACAACTACATTTTTAAATCATATCTACCAAGTGGTGTTCGGAAATTATTAGTTCATCGAACAATGATTCTATCGTTACTGATTAGAACCAAGCTGCAGAGAGTTTTGCCTTTTTGTGGAGACACTCTTACACAAAAAACATTGAAAATGCAAATTTACTACACCACACTCAAAGTAAAAATTCATGTTGGTTTGAACTTTGCCGACATAAATTTCTATGAAACGATTGTTTGTAAAACTGAAATGGTTTCTTTAGTAAACTTTTTCTAGGTACATTATTATTTCGGATCTAAAAAATCTACTAAATTGCTTGTAGAATACGATGTTGAATTTACAGAACATCTATTTTACTGAGCAGTTGCCTTTTAGAAAATGTACATATTTTTAAAATTATATAGGTAGTGGTTGTAAAAATGTATGTAGTACATATATATCTAAGTTTAAGTGCTTTTTAATGAGTATATTCATGTTATGAAAGAAAAATACTCATATTTTGCTCACATTTTTTAATATTAAATATAAATCAGACGTTCTAACTTCTTTATTCATCACCTATCTATATAATAATAAACAATATACCTATATCATTTTGATTTAATAGATATATAGCACATTTAGGTACAAAACGCCACTTTCTTGCTGACATATAGCCCTTCTTATTTCGAGAAACCATTCAAGTCGGCCGCGTAACCTGTAAGAAATATCCACGTCAGGCGACGCGAGGTAGCTGACGTTATGCATACTAGCCTTGCATACAGGTACGTTTTATAGCCTCGCATCGGTTGGAGATTTATAAATGCTCAAAAACTGTGTTATTTTTTAAATTTTGTTTTTAAATTATTTTGATTTTGATTATTTTTTATTGCATATTCAGTTGATTTCAATGAAAAACATAAATTGACGAACCTACCTACCTTCTAGCAAACCATGTTCACGGAAATGCAGTATCAACTGCGCATAACTTACTGCGTCTTACTGAGAAAGAAAAATACAAACTCCTCAACTTTATTAGTCCAGTGAAGAGATTTCCGACTTGGCAATCTAATCCCTGCCGGAACTGACAACTTCCGCAACTGTAGACGCGCCACCGCACGAAAAACCGCAAGTGCGAGGAAAGCTGTCCCAATAATTTCTCTGACGCGATTCGGAACGGAAAAGCCGGTGTGCATTCATTGAACCCCCGAAGTGCACACGCCAGTTTCTTTTGTTCTTTTCGCTTGCCGTCAGTCGCAGGAGGCCGCTACGTTTTTAATTACGCGATGGTAAAGTTTTAATTAGAACTGCGATCACGGATAGCTTTTGAAGCTTTTAGTATGGCGTTAAGAAACATTGATTCATTAATCAGAAAATTCTGCTGGGCGGAAAGTCAAAAGTCAGAAATGAACAATTGTTTGATAAGAAGCGTGTGTATCCACACTGATATGTATACTCGCGACAAGAATTCAGACGACTTACGTATTACGAACAAATAAATAAAATTCATTATAATTTCATCAAAATATTAAAGAAACTGCAACTGATAGTAATAAAACTATATACTACACTAAAAGTTTGCGTTATATACTGCACTAAATTGCAAGAAATCATTGTTTTTAACGCGACCAAATATCGAAAATTACGTTGACAATAAAAACAAATGTGTAACGTCAGCCGTGACGTAAGACGTCTGAATTCTTGACGCGAGTTATACAGGGTGTTCCAGAATGATGGTCAAATATTTTACCAGTGTGTTCCACAAGCCATTTCAGGGGGATCTTCATATAAAATTTTTCAATTTGGGTCCTCCCTGTTGAGATATTCGAGTCTCAAAATGGAAAAAAAAAATTGTTTTTTTATTTTTTCTTAAAAACGGTTGCACTTAGAAATTTCAATTTTGGTACGCATTATCAGCAAGTCAAAGGCTATTTTGTGGTAGTGTCTATTCCTTAGCTTATGTTTCTGGAAGGTGAGAATAAGCAACTCGTAGATTTATATCTTTCAGAACTTTTTCCTGCAATGGCCGATTTCAACAAAAGTTTTTTTTAATACTATACCTAATTTGACTACTTTTTTTCCTCTTGTAAATTTTTCATACAACCAACAGTTTGCACGAAAAAAAATAAAAATACTTTTCCTGACTCTAAACATCTATTCGTCACCGGTTGCTGATAACCGCAGTAGGCGGTTGCTATGTTGATGTTTCTATGTTGTCTTGTCAAACAAATGGCTATTAGGTCTATAATTGACAGTTTTTGCAAATATTTATAAACAAAGGTATTCCTGTAACTGTTGCCAATCCTGCCGTATGCATATTCCATTGAAATCGGCCATTGCAGAAAAAAGTTATGAAAAAAATAAATCTAGGGGTTGCTTATTCCCGCTCTCCAGAAACATAAGCTAAGGAATAGACACCACCCCAAAATAGCCTTTGACTAGCTGATAATGTGTACCAAAATTGAAATTTTTAAGTATGACCGTTTTTAAGGAAAAATAAAAAAAACTATTATTTTCTGTCATTTTGAGACTCGAATATCTCAACAGGGAGGACCCAAATTGAAAAATTTTATATGAAGATCCCCCCCCTGAAATGGCTTGTGGAACACACTGGTAAAATATTTGACCATCATTCTGGAACACCCTGTATATGAATTATATCACTTCAGAAAACTGATGTTAAATTGACTACTCAACTGTAACATTTTCTTTAATCGCCCCTAAAATTATACCAAACTTTTTTTTCATCGACCGAATTTAAAAAGAATGATAACATTACGCGCATAATTGAATTTAAAACACTCTTTTTAAATTTTAAAAAACTTTAAAGTTTTCAAGAAAAATGCATTAATTAAAACATGATGCCAATAGTGTTTATTAGGGGAAATCAAAAAGTCAGCAGTAGGCTTTGCTTTTAAAATTTGACAGAAATAAAACAATACAATAAAATAAAAATTAAGAAAAATAAAATTAAAAATAAAGAAATTGTTCAAAATGGGCATCATTTTTTTTCATGACGAATGTGTTTCATAGCGTTAAAATTATTCGAAATATGATTCCACAAATTTTCTCGGGATTCAATTGGCGAGGAATAAACAAAATTTCTCAATGTTCCCCAAATACAATAATCACATTTGTTGAGGTCTAGCGATCGTGGTAGCCAATTCTGAGGACAATTATTTTCTCGTCTTAACCATTGGAAACTTGGAAACTTAAAATTCAAAAAGTCTCTAACACTAGCACTAAAGTAAGGCGGTAGCCCATCATGCATAAACATAAACTCTTGTCTAAGTTGCAACGGTAAATCGGTAGGTTAAATCAGGAAGAGTATTTTGCAGAAATTCCAAATACCTTTCGTCATTTAATTGATTTAGCAAAATAACTGGTCCAATCAAATAACAATGAATAATATTGGCCCAAACATTTATCCTGAACTCACGTTGAAAATGTCTAGCAGTAGTTATTGCATAAGGGTTTACATAGGAATATTCATGAAAGTTGTGAACATTTGTTCTACGAGTGAAACAAGCCTCGTCAGTGAAAATAATTTTCTTGACAAAATTAATAAAGACAAATTTGCAGAAGGTTGCGATCCAAATATTGAAGAAATAGTTCTTGCACTTTTTTTAATGTGATATGGATGTAGTAGATTACGTTTGAGAATTCAGTGTACAGAAGTTCTTGATGATCTAGTTTCTCGAGATAAACCTTAAGTACCTATAATGTTTCTATGGGTTAACTATGACTAAGTACAAAAAATTTAACCACGTGCTCAGGGAAGCCTAAAAGACAATAAAAAAAATTATTCCAGAATGTTAGCTCGATATTTAAAAAATGGGGCAAAACCCTTTTTTCCTACGGAAAGTCGGCGCCTATGATAAGAAAAGACTGAGATGGCTTAGATCCATAGATAAAACTTACATCTGTCAACAATATCTACTACCATCGTCGTTTTTTGCAGCATTTCTAAATGTAGAAAGGAAAATTAACATTCTTATTAGTAATAATACCTGATAGATAGGTAACAGTTAATCCACTTAGCTCCAGTATTTTGCATTCGTTTTCCATTATTTCGTTATAAACTGGTTGGTATAACATATTCGCTCATTACAGCCACTCACTACCGATAAAAGACACTTCCCGTAGGTACAATTAGATAATGCCAATTTCTTATAACAAAATCGAACGAAAAGAATAAATAGACGTTTTAATGTAACCGCGCAGTCTTGTGCCATAACCTAGAAAACCAAACCGGCAAACTATATTGTGTATTGTATTGTATTGTGTATCTGCACCCAACACAAATGTCTTTATTTAATAACTGTAAAACGTTTAAAAATTAAAATAAGGCACTAAAAACTGAAGAAGAACACAAAATTACAACGTAAACACAGGAATTCAATTATTATGACATGACAGAGATACTGACTGATGAGCGACTGTTGCATGCTTGTAGAGTATGCAACCAACAAGCAAGTTCATTGGCGGCGTTAAATAAGGATTTAAAATAATATCGAAAAAAATTTTTTTTTGGCTTTATAAATAAGTTTGGAATTTTTTGAAGGGTTATTCCGTTAATTCTTATTTTTCCCTATCCCCTCCTAAAATATTTGTACTAAGTCATAGTTAACCCTGTATATGGAGAATCACTCGATTTGGAAATCTCCTACGATATTCTTCCATACTTCTACAGTTTCCTTCACATAAACTTAGCATATGTAAAATGTCAACTTGTTTGCTGAATTTATATTTTCTAGTCATATTCAACAACAAACATTAGCAGAAATAAAATAGTCTTATTACTGACTGTCAGAATTTAGACACATCCAACTAATGACTTTTTGATTTCTTCTAATACACACTATTAAAATCTTGTTTTAATTCATTCATATTTTCTTGAAAATCAAAATTTTTGTTTAAATTAACAAGTAAAAATGTGCTTTAAATTAAACTCTGCGCGGGATATTAACATTTTTTTTTAAATTCGATCAATGGAAAAAATAATTGGTATAACAATGAGTAGTATTTCAATTTACTCAAAGAAGGCCAATAATAAACTTAAAGCATGTACCAAATTTGGTTATTCCAAATATTTCTCTGCGGGAATGTGTTTGGGGTAGTTAGGACGTAACATAACAAAAGTCCCCGCCCCTAGGCGGGAGAGAGGTAGAAAGTTTCCTTTTTCTGGTTTTTTCGTTATAACTAGAAAACGGTGAGTCGTAGCGAAACATTCTTTACATAAAATAGAGAGCTTATTATTATTAAAAAGAATTAACAAACATGTTCTGTCATAATTGTCCTGGTAACTCCTCGGCGGTTTGTTTTACGCAAATAAGAGAATGTTTTAGAGCTACAAATTTTATTCAAGAATACAAATACATACGCTAATTTATCTCCAATGGATCAGAAGTGTCAGCAATTATATGCGGTACGAATTGGCTCCTTTTTCCTTGGCCTTATTCCTTATGAGGATGGTATAAGGAAAACAAAATAATCCGTACTTTACAAGCTGTTTAAACCAATCAGGATATCTACCAAACCTTTATTTGATTGATGGAGACTTTCTTTTACATAAGGTCAATTAGCAAAGAGAATCCACAGTTTGTGATACGTACGTGAATTTCGTCAAGACCCACTATCCAGACAGAAGATGTACCTACCATTGTTTTAGATGGACACAGTAGCTCTCCCAATAGCACTAAGTCAGCATAACAGGAAATGCACTATCGGATAAAAAAAAATGTGTCGTCATCAATCTCAATCTGGAAACTGAAATTTCAGTGACAAGAATGATTTATCTTCAACCACCAGAACAAAGATAGGCTGATCAACCTATTGAGCTCTAAACTCCACTAAAACATATCAATCATCACAAGATCCTGACGTGCTGATTGTAAGCACATATATTGATCAGTCCGTAAGTGGTGGTTATAAGGGAAGACGTCCATCCAGTTCATAAAACCCGGCAGAAAAAAAGTACAAACCAACGTTTACTCCACACATCAAATGCCACAGTTGGGACATTTTGTTCGTACATACATTCACTAGCTCTAATTCTACTAGCGCGACACTCCAGAAGTGTAAACATGTTTTCGTAAAAGTTTGCCGAAAACATCCTGACATACAAAAAGCATCTGAAGTGTTCCACAATCTCTTCTCCTTGCGTGCTGATGTTGAGAGAGCTGGGTGAATATGCTTGCTGAAATGGTATGGTGCTCCTGCAAAAATAAGCTCTCTGAACACCTTCAGATACGATTCATTTCTGAAATCAGCACTGAACACAAAACCATATTTTGCATCACTTCCACCCAGCGGGAGCAGCTTAGGAGCACGCATTACTCACATTCCACCAGGTGCACTGCTAACTGAGAAACCAAACTTCTAGACCTGTGAGATTAGGCAAGTAGAGGCAATATCCTAGTTCCTGTGTTGACAAAAAATGAAGCAGCATACATAGACCCCATATTTTGTACACGAAAAACTGTATCAGTGAAAGGTGCTGCTGCAAAAAGGCAGCGATGAGTTGCCTTCGATTATGCTAAAACTGACTAAATCACTGTTTAAACAGGGTCCCCACAGAAGATGACGAAGAAGACTTGGATATCATCCCTACATCTCTTGCGGACTATGATGACGAATACGAAGGTGATTCGCAATTCGTGCTGCGATTGATATCAATGGTGGAGCCAGAAGCAGGACTTTCCCGATCCAAGAGGTCCAGTTAATTTTGTTTTGCTAAAATTTTTCATTTGTTACATTTTTTCCTTGTTAGATTTTATAAAATAAAAAACAAATTTATTCATTTATTATACAATCGCCTTCTTCTTAGGTTTTCAATTTTTTTACAATTAACGTGCAATTAATGCTTACGTATTGCACATCTATTATCCAGTCCGTAAGTGGTGGTTATAAGGGAACCCGTCGACCTCGATGTGCTACTTACAGCAAAAACGCCATCTAACCACAACATCCAGTTCATAAAACCTGGTAGAGGAAAAATACAAACCAACATTTACTCCTCACATTAAATGGCACAGTTGGGACATTTTGTTCTTATACACATTCACTAGCTGTGACTCTACTAGCGCGACATTCCAGAAGTGTAAACTCGTTATTGTAAAAATTTACCCAAAATATCCTGACATACAAAAAGCAACTGAAGTGTTCCACAGTCTCTTCTCCTTGCATGCTGATGATGAGAAAGCTGGGTGAATATGCATGCTGAAATGGTACGGTGCTCCTGCAAAAATAAGTTCTCTGAACACCTTGAAATCAACACTGAATATAAAACGACATTTCACATCATTTCCATACAGCGGGTGGCAGCGTAAGAGCACGCATTACTCACATTCCACGAGGTGTAGCTCTGGCTGGGAAATCAACTACCTTTAGACCTGTGATTATAGACATGTAAAGGCAATATCCTAGTTCCTGTGATGATGACAAACGAATCAGTAAATTTTATTGTAAAAAAGACTTTTTCTACTTTAAAATTGATTTCAATAAGTGTATGTTAAGTAAACAAATAAAGAAATGTTTGTGGAAAGCATTGATATTATCTCACATAAATTATGCAATTGTTGTTTATTGTCCTTTTTTAAGACAGACTGATGCTAAGTTTTTGCAAATTATACAAAATAGCTGAGTTCGTTTCATTTGTGTACTAAATAAGTATGACTCGGTGTTTTCTTCTTTGAGAGAAATTGGTTGGCTCAATATCAAAAATAGATATTCAGCCCAAGTATATGTATCCCATTTTGGTTATAATAACATTTACATTATTTCAAGGTTAAATATTTTATTTTATCACCTTAAACTTTTGTAGTATGTATCTCCATGTAACTGTTAAGAAATAACGGTGATGTGTCGCTATACTAAGTTTAACGTATGTTATTTGAATTGTGAAAATGAACGGCTTAATAAGTTTACATTGATATTGATTACTTTGAGATAATTATATTGCTTGAAAGCGTTCAAATTTTGGGTACATGACATTCTGTATACGATCTGTGATAGCAGTATCATTTAATATTAAACACACTGTATTTTGCAAGTCATTAATTAAAAGAAAAGGGGTTAATTAACTTTAAGAAAAGGCTCAATTGTTAATTTTTTTCTGAAGTAAATAAGTAAACAAGCAAATACACATTTTAAAGTAAAGCAAGCAGAATTTAAATATTAATGGAAAAAACTGAGAGCGATTAAATCTCCTTAGACGTAAAGTTACACATCATACAAAAGCAAAGCTCGTCTTCCTCGGAATTAATAAAGGTTGCTACTAATTCCCTGAACAAAGCAAGTAATATATCAGCATCATTATTATGCTTTTTTAATTAAAGAGCAAGGGAGTTCTGGAGTAAATATAGTGACTGACTAGCGAAAATTAAAAGCTCCTTTCGTATGTATAAACTTTTAATTAAACGTTCGTGAAACATATCCGTTTGCATTGTATATACCTACATACAGGATGAATCACAACTTCTAAAAAAAAATGGGAATACATGTGTCACTGCCCTTTCATCTTCCATATGTTCTAGATGCCCTAGCCACTGCACTCTTTTGGGTTTTACAACTTCGTCTACATTGCATATATTTCATCATTATTTATCCTTAGATAGCCTTCCTCGGTCTTCTTTCCCGCTAGAATTCTTCCTAAGATCTTTTATTGTCACCTTAATATGTTGACTTCTTATTGAGGATCCAGGTTTCACTGACATACAGCGCTGTCGGTCTCAAAATTGTTTTATACATTTTATATATATACAAATATTTTGATTTCATTAAGTGGTTGACTGCTGCCGAACTTCTGTTTGTTTTTATTATTCGATTAATTTCTTGCCCTTTATCAGTTAGCTGTTATCAGCGCTCCAAATACACATATTCATAAACTTCTTTAAATTCCATCTCTCCATGCTGCGTTCTCAATTTGAAATTTGTATCTTTTTTTATATTCGTGTTCTCAAAAGCTTACTTACTTGTCTCTTGATTTATCTGCAATCCCACTCAACGTGCTTCCTCCACAAGTTTTCTGGTTACTTCTTCTAATTCCCTACTATGTCTAGCATTTATAGCCACGTCATCCACATAATTTATTATTTGGTGATTTTTAAACAATGTGTCTCTGTTCAACTGACAATCTCGTATGCTCTTATTAAATCAAATAATATAGGTATATTGTTTGTCATTGTATAGGCGACGAAAGTTAGAACGTCTGGGGCAATATTTCCTATTCATAAAATTGTGAATAAAATTAGAGTATATTTCTTACATTAAACAGAACCAATCGACATTGATGCAAGGAAACCAACAAAATATGAGATAAAAGAAGCTATAACAAAGATGAGGAATAACAAGACGGCAGGGATTGATGACATTCCAGCAGAACTATGGAAGGCCGACGTGGACAATACAGTGGAAATGCTTCTGCCACTTATAGAACAAATCTGGGATACGGAAGACATACCACAAGAATGGGGAACTGGAATAGTAATTAAATTGCCAAAAAGGAGACATAAAGAACTGTCACAATTGGAGAGGAATAACCCTACTTTGTAGCATAAATAAAATTTTAGCTAATATATTACACCATCGTATTAACAACAAAATTGACAAGATGTTAAGGAACGAACAAGCTGGGTTTAGAAAAGGAAAATCGTGCATTGACCAGGTAGCTACAACAAATTTAATAATAGAAGAAACAATTGAGAAGAATTCATCGCTCATATTGGTTTTTGTAGATTTTGCAAAAGCTTTTGACAGCATCAATCATCAAGCGCTGTGGAGAATTTTAAAAGAAAAAGGTATCCCAGGAAAAATCTTGCGATTAATTAAAATAATATATGACAAATCAACATGCCAAATATTACATAGGGGATTTTTAACAGACAAAATAGAAATAGGAAAAGGAGTCAAACAAGGTTGTATACTGTCACCCTTACTATTCAATATCTGCCTAGACTACGTCTTAAAAAAAGTAATTAAAACCAGGAACGGTATATCATGGAATCGGCTAAGAAATGTTAAACTTGCAGATCTAAAATACGCAGATGATATTTGCCTAATGTCAGGAACAACTCAAGACATGAAAGATATATTGGAGAACTTAGTAAAAGAATCGGCACAAGTAGGTCTTACAATAAATATAGAAAACAGTACAAATGAGAATAGGTTTAGAAGGAAATGAAGGAAAACTTTATGTCAATGAAAAGGAGATAAGAGAAGTTCAAGAATTTTGTTACCTAGGCAGCGTAATCAGTACAAAGGGTGGTTCAGAAGTAGATATTAGCCAGAGGATTAAGAAAGCACACGGATCATATGGCGTGTTAAAAAATATATGGATGTCATCTCAAATCAGCCAGAAAACAAAAATACAAATCTTTAACAGCAATGTGAAGTCTGTGTTGCTTTGTGAATGTGAAACGTGGTCTATGTCTTTAAGAAACTTGCAAAGGCTACAGGTGTTTGTAAATAAATGTTTACGAAAAATTTTAAAAATCTTCTGGCCAAATAAAATAACAAATGTAGAATTATGGAGACTAACCAATCAATAACCAATAAAAAGTGAAATCATGAAACGTAAATGGAATTGGATAGGACACACATTGAGAAAACCTGACGATGACATAACTAAAGTAGCATTAAATTGGACCACAGTAGGCCAAAGGAGAAGAGGAAGACCACAAATAAGTTGGCGAAGAAGTACAAATGAAGAATTAAATAAGGTGGGAAAGTGCTGGCGGGACGCAAAAGCGCTGGCTAAAAACAAGAAGAAATGGAAAAGCTTCGTGAAGGCCCTATGCTCCACCTCGGAGTAAAAGGAACATATATATATATATATTTCTTACATAACACGAATATACTCATTGTCACATAAACTTAGATATGTACTAAATAAAGTTTACAATTACTGCCAATATTGAAAATATGTCCAAAAATCAAATGGACACTATAATAGATGTTCTGTAAATTCAGCATCGTTTGGAAGATCCGAAATTGTGATAGACCACATAAAATATATATTCCATTTTTGAACATTTTTTGAAGCATTTGTAAATGTATTTGTGCAAGACATTTAAAAAAAAACTCAACTGATATTAATGTATTTAGAGAAAGTTTACCAAAGAACCCGTTGCAATTTTACAAACACTCGTTTCATAAAATTTTGATGTATACCGAAGTTCTCTTTGAATATGCTGCAGAAAATTTGCATTCTCAACATTTCCACTGCCGTGTAGAACTGTATTTTTGAATCATTTTTTAACTGATATTTTTGATTTTTTTCCTATACACAATGCCTAGTTTGATCTGATGAGGCTATTGTTTTGATAAATTGGTGGGTGGAAATTGAATGGCACCATTTTCCTCTGGAAATCATGGTTTTATAGTGGTTTAGTTTTTGGTTTCAAAGTTTGGCTTATATTTTGTTCAGGCCCATCTCCTGTTGTAATGACTGTTTTTGCTAGTATATACACTATTTCATTTGGTTTTATTCTGGAATGACTTTTAATCCATACTATTTCCAGTTTTTTGTTATTTTTCAACATTAGCCCGTGAAGCATTATTGCCGTAAGAATGTTGTCGATTTTCTGAAGCATATTCGAACTATAAAGTTTATCTACTAGACTTTTGCTGGGGCTGCGGGAAGTTTAAAACCCTTGCAATATTTTTTATTCATATGGTAAAATGCACAGTCTTTTTGATTATTAATTTCAATCTCTAAATAAGTGCTCAAAATTTGGCTATTTATTTTTAACATCATCGTAAAATATAGGTATACGAGTAGTTAGTAAGTTGAGGTGTGTCAGTGAGCAAAGATAGATAGATAGATACCTATTTCAAACTAAAATTTTTAATAAAAGAAATAAAAAGTAAATAAAAAACGATCTCATCATAAATATCTAAATAATAAACAGGTGCAATATTTGTTACAAAAATGACAAAAATAAAATTAGAACTTACAGTTGCAGGTGAGTAACTGCAGGTTTTTAGTGGGACACCTATATGACCCAACCAACCCAACCCATGGGGAGGGTTCTGACCCCCAAACCTCACCCGTGGCTACGCCACTGCTCGAAATGACTGAGATATTAATGTTGATGTATCGAATTTAGATCTCTCTGTCTCTTATAATTAAATTTAGTGTAATTTCACAGTAGAAGCTTTTAGTGCCACCGTTTCGAATTTTTAATCCCGTCGCAATGATTAGCAGGGATTAAAAAACATCACCATTAACCAACCATTAGCAGTAAACCCGTTTAGCATGCAATCACTTTAATTAAGAACATGGCTTTGCACTAATGGTTTTTAAACGATTTTCTTTCACCCTTCCGAAGACGTGACTTTTCCACCGTACTTTATCCGATACAATAATGCTTAAACAGGGTTTCAAACTAAATATCCAAAGTCAATAGTAATCTAAACCAGTAGGACTCTCGTAGACAGCGTTTCCCAGACAGTTTACTTTTCAATCTAAATTCCAAATGTTTTTTTGTAAAAGATACTTTTTCTGGATATGTAGTGTTCTAAGATTGATTAGTCTCTTAAAATTCCAATTCAATGGGTCAAAATAAGGAAGCATGTAAATCCTGTAGAGGAGGAAGTAAAGTTCGCTTTGTTTTCGAGAACCGGGATAAAGGTGACACTGAGTCATGACTCTGAGGCTAATGTGTAGAAAGCATTGGCGTTTTAAATGGGTGTATCAAAATCGTACTTTTTCCAGTGGCGTAGAAGTTGGAGAGAAAAACACCCACTTCCCCTTCAAAATCTTCACCAATTATGACTTTGAAATTTTTTTTTCTCGCACAGAACATAGCTTATTATGAGTAGTAAATGCTCACAAAAGCTGTTTTCTATACAATAAACGGTTCCGGAGATATTCGCAAAAAGGGAAATTTTTTTTACAATTTCAATACCCTGTATTTCGAAAGTTGTGCATTTTAGAGGGTAAGTTAATACAAACTTTTTTTCAAATTTTTGGACGAGCTATCACATCCTAAAGTCCTGCGCATATATTATGAAACGCCCTATATACTGTACTTAATTGCAAAAAATGGTTATTTTTAATACGACCAAATATCGAAAATTATGTTGACAATAAAAACAATTGCGTAACGTCAGCCGTGAATTCTTGTCGCGAGTATATACCGGGAGTCAATACTACTCTCTATTCACTGTAATTACTGATGTCATTTTTACGAAACTATTTACTATCCCTTATTTTAACCACCATTATCATTATCACTCATTTAATATACAATACATTTAAAATACTTACATTATAAATCCTCACATTGCAAAATATACCTAAATAGTTTTTGAAGTAGGTAGGGTACAAGTAATATTTTGTTATTTTTGTGGTACCATTGTTATATTTTAATTACTATTTTAAAAAAATATTTGTTAACGAAAAATGATATGTTTATATTTGCAAAATTTTGTGGTTATTATACCGTGACAATATGAAAGTGTTTTGTTGGTCAAAAAACAAACATTTTTGAGTTTTAAAATTTTGATATAGTTCATATTTCTCGAAAAAAAAAAGATGTAATCAATTTCTTAAATGCTAAAACATTTATTTCCATCGGATGAATCATTCAAACCCATCATCTGACTCTGAAGAAGAAGAATATCATTTATATTTTTGATGTTTTCTAATAACTTGGCTTTTTTGTGTTTTTTTCAGCTTGGTAGTTTTTTTACTCTCTTCTCTTTTATATTCCTACCTCATTTTCTTTTTAAGTATACACTAGTGAAGTTAAGATTACCATGGTTTTTGCTATTTTTTGTGGTTTCTTGTTAACGCATATACTAGTCACGTAATAATACCACTAAAAAAGACCTAAAAAATACTTACAGACGTCAACTAAGACTAAATTGTTACAATTGTAATGGCTAATATGTTTTGTCGTTCAGTCAAATAATCGCAAATTTGTGAAAAAGTTTATATTAAATTGATACTATATAGTCCAGTAACCATATACTTACCTACATCAGGTCCGTTAATTCTTATTTTTTGCCGAGTTATGACGTTGTCTCAATAAATAATCCAAGTTTCCAACTTTGAGCGCCAAACTCAACATTGTCAAAAAACCAAAAAAACATAAAATGTTCTACCTTTCTTCAGTTTTCAGCGATTTTAACCCTAGAATACTAGTTTTTTTCGACTATAACTACAAGTATGTTTCAAAGTAGAGTATATTCGATACAATTTGAGTCCCGAATCGTTACTGTAAACCCAATACCTTGTTTCTGGAATATGGCTATTCAGTTTCAGTTTTTTTGTTTTGTTTTGTAGAAATATCGGCCGTGTAGGCCTATTTTCTTCGGAAAATGCCCCCTCTCCTATGAAATATGAGAAATGTTTTTTAATTGTCGTTCAATTGAAAGGGAGCAAACTATGTAAATTTAATTTGAATTTATTACCTGTGAGATCTTTGAAATGTTGTAAAGATTTATCTAGTAGTTATTGCTTACTAATGTTGGACTTTCTAATCCAGTCTTGTAGTCACTCCTGTAAGACACTTATTAAATGAAAACGCCGCACTTCCATATAAAGGTTTTTAATAACAATAAAAATACAGATAAAGTGTTAACAAAAGATGAAGAACACAACTGTTACAATAAATATTAAATGAAACATTTTATGAACCTCCAATTGACACGCGACACGTTAAAATACGAGGAAACCGGATTTAGGAATTTAATCTAATTCTAAGCAATTACAATTTCTTTACCGCGGTAGATATCAACTGTCTGGTCACGAGAACAAAATTGCCTACCCCGCGTACCTACAAACTTGGTTTAATTCCACCCTTGAAAAAAAGAGTGGTCATTCGTTAATTCCTGTATTTTAAGGTCTCGTCTTTGACTCTATACAAATCTAAGACATTTTACACTATATAACCTTGTTTTTCCAGAATTCCTACGCCTCGTATCAAACATTATTCTCTGATGGTGCCAAAAGAATACTACATGGCCGGAGAGGTATTTAGTTCTATTTCTCTGTAAACCAAAGGTATTTGAATGGAAACAATACATTATTTGTTTGAGTGATTTTAGCGACAAACTGGCCTCTTAAATTGACAGCTTTTACTTACATCTTTGAACGCATTATAAATTATGGCTAGAAAGTCTGGACCCTCTGTCATACCGACAACCCGCTTTGGATGTGTCACATCTACATTTCGATGACTTCTCATGAAGTATTGCATTGTTGAAAAAAAATACGTGCGCAGTCCATTCTCAATACCGAAAAAACAATACAAACTGTGGGTACAATTTTTTTTCTCAGTGATCTACTTGGAACTATTAACGTTTTTTTGCAAAAAATATAAATACGCAGTTGAAATCCTTAAAGGCGCCATTTTCAGTTATGAAGCGGTAACTATTGCTATGTTATGGATTAAAAATATAGGACTAGGATAACAAAAATGTCAAAAATGGAATGAAATCAGTTTATTAAAAAAAAAATGAAAAAGGGAATATTTATGTCACTTATAAGTACCTAGTTGCTTACTTTATAACTGCATAAGGATAGTTCTTTTTTGTAACTTTATGTGGCTCACTATTTTGCAGTTTCAAAGTGTAGTAAGTATTTCAATATTAAACTATTTTTCAGTCAAATCTGTTCTAAAAGTTTATCGTAATGTTGGTGTTATATCATGTGTCAAGTTTTATTCCAAGACAAATTTTACTTTTCTGAAAGCGGTTCATTTTCACACTCATCGACCATTAAATATAATTTATATCATCAATTTTGTCAGTTTCGCATTCTGTAATTAGTAATAACACACCCGCTGTATAAATGATATCAAATATAAAATATAATGGGCTGTAATAAAAGATAAATGGAATAAATCCGGTGTAAAAATTCTCTTGCTCAAAATTATACTTTTATAATCGAATACAAATAAACCATTAAAAATTTTTGTGGAAATAAATTAATGAAGAGCAATATTTACATTTATCTCTAATTAAAAACCTATTTGAACACCAACTGATTCTAATTACGCAATTTCCTTTTAAAGGTCAACAAAAATTTTTAATTTAACGGCAGTGCTAACTTATTATATTAGGTACCACAGACCCAGATATTCTTTGCTTTGGAAATATTTTGTCTTCTGCATTCTTAAATATTAATGTCTCAAATATTTTAAATTAGATAATTCGCAAAAATTCTTGCGAAATTCGCACAGACCAAAATATTCCTTGCGAGAATTTCGCAAAACATAAATATTATCGCTATTTTCATCATTATGTGTGGGTTAGCCTGACTATCTACTAGTGACAGTTTTATGATGAAAATGATAGAAAATATTGCAGTTGGTAAAATTCAACTTGAGTGGTGGAAGGTAAGTATTCTCTCACGTGGCGAAAGACGGTGGGTGAAAATTGACCGAAAGGTAAGTTCATGCACTAGCGATTTGCGAGTTGCGATTAACGATTTTACGATTTTTGCGATGAAAATTTTACATTCGTTCATGCACACACGCGAAAACTAGTTACTTTAAATTTCTTGTTACCTAGCACACCCTTGCTATGTGACAGTAATTATAGTCGGGCCTATGATCGAACACATCCAGTTAGCATTAACAGGCCTGTTAACGGTAACTGGTAGGTTAATCAGAAATTCGTATGATTGACACACCTGTCAAGTTTATTTTTCCCAGTTACTTAACTTGAGAATGATCACGTGACCCAGTTATGAAACTGCTTGAAATAACCTGCCGTTAAATGTAACTGGAGCTTTTTATTGGTGAGAAATTTTAATTTTATTTCTGGTAATTGACGTATGACATTTGGCATATTAATATAATGTATATTTTTAATATTATTTGTCTATAGCACAATTCAGTATCAATTTGCCATATCATAGTTTTACACAATTAGTAATATAGTTTGACAGTAAATACAACCTAAAAAAAACTAGTTTGTTCTAAGTGGGATTACAATTTTATACAATTAAGATTGCTATTCTGAGTATGATAGTGATACCTAAATGAATATTAACAAACAAAAAGAAATATATTTTATTAACAAATATTATTAATAATTAATTTATGAATAGAGGGAAGGCACAATGGAAATTGTTACCTAGTTTCTTCTTGCCACTTGTACCCACTGTTAAGTACCTATGATTTAAATTTTAATTGCGTTAATTGACAATTTTTGACATATGAGTGATGACAGATGACGTATGTTAAAGAATTAACTGCCATGACAGGGTTATCTGGCCATAATAACAGGCACAGATAACTGGTTGTTCGATCATAGCGATCTTTCCATTTCGGTTAAGAGCTCAGTTATGCCCACCCAGTTATCGTAACTTAACTGTCATCGGTTACGCTAACCTGAATGTTCAATCATAGGCCTGAATTTAGGTTGAACACTAAAATGATTTCAAGTAGCTGCCACTGATTTGCCTAAAAATCTTACTTGATTTTGTTCCTCTACGTCATTTTCCGTTTTTTAATATTTATTTAATATTGTAAATACTTGAATAATTGATAATCGTGAAATAAATAAACGTTTTACAAGTGAGACGAGATAGTGATTGATTTGGATACTTAATTGGCATTTGGCATTTGTGTAGCGAACTGTCAACAGAAAACATATGACGGAATTGTGCATGCGCAGTATGTCAAAATTATTGCGATAATCGCTAAAAATTTAAACTATTTGTATTTTCCCGCCCCCTAAATTTAAATTTTGCGATTCTCGCAATGAATTGATGTCAAAAATATTTTATGTTAATCAATCAAATTGAAGTCCGCAAATCGCAACTCGCAAATTGCTAGTGCATGAACTTACCTTAACACTGCTAAGGGTTGATATAATTTTAGGTCCTCAGCAGAGGTTACGCAATCCTATTCTGACACGTAGTGTAGAAGTAACCTTTGCGGGGAAGGAGAGTCTCATAAAAAAACCCTAGAGACACAGAAAGGCATTGATTAACACCCAAGCACATTATTGAAAGTTCAAAATTATTATACACACGGTCAGTCATTGATAATGGTACAAAGCGTAAGGGCGATTGTTAACGCCAAAACCGATGAAATGGAGTAAAATTATAAGGAACCTATTTTTCTTTATATAGTATTATTCTGCTAACGGAAGATCACAAACATTTTCTTGGGCATATACTTATATCATGTTTCTCATTTCAATTTATAAAATATTTCCTGGGAATTGGTCATAATAAAAAAAGCATAGTTTGCAACATTAACAAGTTAATGTTGCAAATTTTTACTTTTTCCTTAACGTAGTTTTAAGTGTATGTTACTACTTTTGTATTAGGAAAAAAAATGAAAAAAAAAACAATACCGCTCGATTTGTTTTCAAACATTCTTTTGTCTTGGTTCGATTAAAAATAATATTTCAAGTCATTCTGCCTCTGACCTTGTTGGTAATAACTGGTCTTATATAAATTTTATATATCTAGACAAGTCATGTCTTTTAATCAATTGGACTAATTTTATAAGTAACGTTGTTCAAAATTTTTGCATTTTATTAAATTGTTAATTATTCCTTTTAGATTGAAACAAACACATTTTTTAAAAAATGTCTATTATCTGAATATGGGTGTTATCCCGAAACGATCGTAATAAATTTCTATGATTGCATAGTATTTTAAACTATGTTTTTTTTTTATTATGACCAATTCCCAGGAAATATTTTATACATTGTTATATCATGGTCAGTAAATTGAATATTTTATTTATGTTTCTCATTTCAATGTTCGAAAATTTGTTATGGCGGGGCATTTTATATATAAAAAATAACAATAAAATACAATATTGCCTAATCTATGAATTGAGTGGCATTGACAGAAAAAATATGGTATTGAGTGACAACTGTCTACTTATTATTTCCAACCTACTACTTTGGAAAAAATAATTTTTCTAATTTGATCTAATTTAATTCCCGCCGAATCTCAAACACTTAAATCGTCTGTTTCTCGAAAACGGTTGATGTTATCGATTTGTAACATATATAACTTTTTTATTTAGAATTAAAGGTAGTTCAATAGTTTCTTATTAAAAAATTCAGAAGTGCAAAATACAAAAAGTTACAGACATATTTTTACATCGACAGTAATGTATAATTAGCGTCTCCTAGTCGTGACCTCAACACTGTTTACATATTCGTAATTGCCACCTCGAAAAACATAGGGCTACAAATTTTTATAACAATACGTTCTTAAAATATAGTAAAATTCAAAATCATTTTTTCAACTTTTACGCCCTGTAGAAAAGGAAAAGGAGCAACAATTGAATAAGGTACGTTGGGCTCAACCGCTTTATTTTGACGTTAGCAATCCTCCTTATACTATGCAGTATTATTAATGACACCCTGTATAGAGAGTTTTCTTGTATCAGGAGATGGATGGTAAGACGACGTAAATGGTAACGTGCTATACAGGAAAAACATGTCTCTTTATCCTGGAAATTTGTCTCCCAGATGCTGTACAAGTAGTGTTGACGAAACAAAATGCCGAAAAAAATACCTTTAATAACAATTTCTCACCAATAAAAGTATAAATATTTGACCAAAAGAATTTTAAATCCCAAATTAGGGTGGTTCTAATTTTCTACAAAAGACTTTGGCCACTTTGTAATGTACTCCTTGAAAAGTAAGAAACCTGAGTCTTTTTTTCCAACGCTACCAAACTATTTAAAAATATATATTGGCGGGAATGAATAGAGACACTAACAGAAAATAAAATAATTACCTATAATTTTAAAGGTACCAACCCAATAACGAATACATTATCTACACTCATTGGAGGGAATTAGGTAAATAATAAATTATTATGGAATTTTAAGAATACGTAATTATATTAGCGATATAAAAATATGATAGTAAAGACGAGACAACCAATACCTTTTTGGAAATCAAACGGTAGCTGAACAAGTACACAGTGTGGGATTGCGATAATATTCAAATAGGCAACTCGAAATACTTAGCAAGATATTTTTATATATATCAAATGTTCCGTCACATGCTGCTATTAACTTATATATAATTCCCTGTGATTTACTACTAAAGAAAACAACATTTTCCAAAGAAACTGAAGAATAACATTTGTGCTAAAAATAAGGTCATACTAATAAGTTCCAAATTTATTCAATCTTGATTGCAGTATGTACAAAACATTTGTCTTATTCATAATTATTGACTATATAAAGAAATTTTATACAAATTTAATAATAGAGATTCAACTCCACACTGTATGACTTGTATGATGAGGCGACGCACATTTGCAACCAAGTCAGGTAACGAATATTTTTCCGAGTTGAGGTTATACAACAAAAAATTATAGACAATTATCTATGCAATAAGAAATAAAAATATATTCCATCGTGAACATGCTAATACCAATTATTATTTGAATTCACCCTTAAATAGGTGTTTATCTAGTTGCAATAAATTCTTCCAAGATATGGCTATTGATATTTTTTCTATCTCAATGTATTCTTTAGATAAGACCCTCAAAAAATATTTCTGTAATTTTTGTTTGATTTATTCCTATTTATTGTTATTTTTATTTTTTTGTTTACTATTTGAATGTACTTCATTTAGTGGTACTTTTATTCCTACTATATTTATTACTATTTAGTTGGTATTATTACCTTTTTTTATATTCACTACTACTGTATATATTATTATTTTTGTTCTTATAAGGGAATACGTTTTTTCATATATTTTCAGGTATTAACAATATTGTGTGAAACTAACTACTCAGTGGACAAAAACCCCAACCTGCGTTGAATTACACAATATCTACCCATTTTTATTTATTTTAGTAGGTCGTTATGATACTTGACAGTTAATCAGTTTGACGCTGTCGACATTATTTAATTTCATTTTGACATTTAATTTCAAATAATTTTAATTTATTGGTATAATAATTTTTATAGTTAGATATTTGACTCAAGTTAAAGGAGGCCACCTGATGAAGCAATCCAATTAAAATGCAGAAATAGATCAGATCTCATCTATTGTGGTTGAATTTCGAGTTCCCACTCCAGAGGTTAGTAAATAGAATACATTTTTTAGATAATTATTGAATAGAGTTTTGTCTGTGGGTGTTCATTAGCATACCTAGATGTTTGGTATCAGAGAGCATGCATATGACTTCATTGATAGGAATTGTAGGAGATTTGATACATATTAGCTTAAAATACCTTTCTTAAACAGTAAAAAAAAAGGGAATACGTATTGAGGTAAATCCTGTTGTTGTTCCTTATACAATAAACAATAAACAATTAGCTACGCATAAACAATATTTTCAAATCGGTAAACCGGAATGAAAGTAAGAAAGACTTGAACCTGGCTAATGCACCACTTTTTTGGAGAAACATATTTTACCCCTTGCCCATTTTACGAAAAACACTCGTAAGGCACAAAGGTTATAACTGAAAATAATCTATTCAAATGTAGGTTCAAGTTGTTTGAGATGTTTAATACCTCATTTTAGTTACAACCCCTTCTTCCTTTCTAATGTTGTGAATCATTTACGTGAATTTTTATATTGAGATGCGGAAAATGATCTTTTGATTGGTTGCAGTCCTCAAAAAAAAAATAAACAGACAGCAAAACGATACAAGGAGCCACTTTGTAGACATAACAAAGTTCTCGCTAAACTATTATCTATAACAGAACAATGCCTATTCAAAGCTATCTAAGGCCTACAAATTCCAAGCGGTCTCTAACGAGTATAACATTGTAAACAATGGTGTCTAGGTAGTCATAATAGTAATTTATCAAAAGGCCTAAATTCCTGGAGCTGTTAAGATTCAGAACAAGTAAAAGCGCTGATAATGTTCTAAAGGAGTTTCCACTCTCCAGCGGAAATGAAAAGTTCTTGTGGCAGTTGCTGTAGATAAGTGACGACTTGAAATTTCCCAATAGATGTCATAATGATACGGAAACTAGTATTGTTCCCGAAGTACGTCCAACACATAAGTTCTTAAAAACAAGCCTGTTTTGTATTCTGATTGGAATATTTTTTCTAGTTTTAAGTATGTAAATAGTACAACTGATCGACCTATTTGTTTGTAGACTTATCTAGTTTTCGATTTATAACAAAAAACAGTTCAAATCAATTTATTAGATCTGTTCTTTTGTGCTCAGATTTTATGCATCAGATTAGTTTCATTTGCAGGCTTCTGTCGCAGTTATCAACGACTGAACAATTTCTGGACTGGTTGCCACGTCGTCGGTTTAGGTTTGTGGACATCTCAAGAGACATATCGCTTTCTTCCTCAGAAGTAACTTCGAAACTGTTTTCATATTTATTTCTGAGTATTAAAGCAATATGCCTTTTCAAACGTCAAGAAACCAAAACCGATAACTTGTCAACCAGCCCAGAAATTGTGAAACTGTACAGGATATTTCAATATTGTTGTATTTGCTCGGAAACTACAAGAGGTATTCACAATACTTGGCTACATTTTCCACTTGAGATGCCCCAATTAGAATTTTTATAGTTCTTTTCGTTTTTTAAATAAAGAGAGAAAAAAAAACGCTTTTAAGGGATTTTTCGTACCTCAGAGAATATCTGACATATTGGAATGGTGAAATTTACTCCTGACAAACTTTTTTACTTTGCCAAGTGTGCATCACGTAACATCAATTTTATAAATTTAATGTTTTTTTTTGGCAATTTTGAAAATAAAAGTAACAACTGTCGACTGCATCGTATAAATCAGCCATTACTCTTATTTATTAGATTTAGTTACACAATTCATAAAAAGAAATGATACCGCTGTGAAATGTTCAATTGCACAACATAAACGATCATCCTCAACATTGAAGCTTCTTGTAATGGGGGACCTTATGAAGATCTAAAGTTTTCTACGTGTACTTCCAAGTCCGTTCTCAGTCATATGATTCCTGCAATGTGCATTGTCACATAAAATACATGTGGGTGTTTTACAACTACTGTGATACACTTTGGCAGATGTTAGCTGAGTTGATGTCAAACATTTTTTCCTATATAAACATAAGTCCATTTCGTTTTTGTTTAGAAGTTACAAACATTTTAAAAAATATAACATATTTCAATAAAAAACAATGCTATAACAATAATTATTATTTATTTTGTTTATTTAATTAACAGTTAGTGTTATAGTGCTAAATAAACATGCGTTTATTTACAGTTGAAGAATATACAGATATTATCTTTGTAGATGGGGATTTCAATGGGACAACTCTTCATTTATCATGGAATTTTGTACGGTATGTATTGAACAGGAAGGAAACAATAGTGACGGCAGCAGAGAAAACATGCGGAACAAAAACAATAGATAAAAACAGAAAACAAACTAGCTGGTGGAGTGAGGAAATAAGATTAGAAATTAAAACCAAAAAGAACAAGTGGCATACCTATCTCAGAAATAAAAACGAGGATACATACACGGCATATAAGGAACAAAGAATAAAAGTCAAAGAAATGGTGAAACTGGCAAAGGAAAGATCATAGGAAGAATTTGGGATAAAAATGGAACAAGGCAGCCACAGCAACCAGAAGCTATTTTATAAAGTACTAAAAACACTAAGAAAAGGAAAAAGCAATAGATATACTGAACAACTAAGGATGGGAAAATATTGGGAGGTGACGCGGATATAATGGCACGATGGAAAGATTATTTCTAGGAACTACTGAAAATAGAATAAAGAATAGTCGAAGAAGATGTAAATGAAAGGGAAAATACAGAGCAAGGCATAGGAAGGGTCGATCAAGATGAATTTAACATAGAAGAAGTAATAGATGCAATAAAAAGGTTGAAAAGAGGAAAAGCAGCAGGATATGACGGGATATATACCGAAATGTTGTCGAATCTTGGGAGCAAGGGCAGGGAAATTCTGACGACCCTGTTTAACAAAGCCTGGAAAGAGTGCTGTATACCCAAAGATTGGGAAATGGGCATAATAGTACCAATACATAAAACGGGTAACAACAGGGACTGCAATAATTACAGGGGAATAACGTTGCTGAGTATAACGGCCAAAGTATACGAAAGATTGCTAGACAAAAGATTGAAAAATATCACGGACACACAAATGGAAGAGTCGCAGAGTGGCTTTAGAAAAGGAAGAGGGATACAAGACCACATATTTACAATAAAGCAGATGATAGAAAAGAACTTTAATAAAAATATATATGCAGCTTTCATAGACCTAGAAAAGGCATTTGACAGTGTATCAAGAAAATGATATGGAAGAGTTTGGAAAGAAGAGGAGTTCATAGCCAGCTAATTAGAAATATAGCCAGATTATATAAACACACACGAAGCATAGTTAGAACTAACAACATGGAGTCGGAGGATTTTGAGACCAAAGAAGGACTGAGGCAGGGTGGTGTGCTAAGCCCAACTCTCTTCAACATAATATTGGACGATGTTACTAAAGAAGTCAAACAAGAAGTGAAGAAATTGTACGTAGGGTATAGATACTTGGAGCCAGTATACATATCGGAATGCGCATTCGCGGACGACCTGATGATATATGCTAGAAATGAGAAAGAACTACAATACAACTTGGAAACGTGGAACACAGCACTCAAACAGAGAAACCTAAGAATTAACATAGGCAAGACAAAGATAATGGTGATAGGAAAGAATGACATTCAAACAACAGTAAAGCTCGACAACCAAACGATAGAACAGACAGAAAGCTTCAAGTACCTGGGAGTAAAGATACAAAAGATGGGAAGAACGAGGCGGAAATAAATAGCAGAATTGAAAATGCAACAAAACTATATTACGCACTAAATAACACATTTATAAGGAAAAAAGAAATATCAAGGAAGACAAAACTATCAGTATATAAGACTATATTCAAACCAATTTTAATGTACGGATGCGAGAGTTGGACACTAACGAAGCAACAGAAAAATAAGTTACAGGCCGTAGAAATGAAGTACTTAAGAGGCGTCAAGGGAATAACAAGGAGAGACAAAATACGAAATGAAGACATAAGGAAAGAGTTACAAGTAGAACCAGTACTCGTGAGCATGGAACGTCAACAATTAAAAGGGTTTGGACATCTGGTAAGAATGGAAGAGGGAAGACAGGCAAAAAGGATATGGCAGACAAAGGCAGTGCAGAAAAGATCCAGAGGAAGACCATGCAGAACGTGGGATGACGTTATAGCGGATAACCTGAGAAGGAAAAGCAAAACATGGAAAGAGGGAAAAGAACTGGCAATGACTAAGAAAGACTGGGCAATTTTTGTGAATAATTAATTGTGTTCACCTTAACACCTTCGGGTATAATAAGGTTTTTGATTATATATATAATATATATATTGAACAGAGAAATGTTATAAATGTTTCATCGCCAAAATGTACAAGGTTTACATGCTGCAGATGTTCCTCAGCGATTAGAATGTTGTCGCTAGTTACTTCAACAACATATACAAAATGATAGATTCCTTTCATTTGTCATGTCGTCTGAGGAAGTGTGTTTTACTAGGAACGGCATAAATAATAATCATAATGAACATATCCCTTACAAAATCCGCATGCAGTTAGATCAAGATGATTTCAGCAACGTTTCAGTGTCAACATTGGGGTATCATTTTTTTTTCATGTTTTAAATGATTGTTTAAATGCAGACCTATATAAAACTTTCTTGGATAACAACCTTTTTGATTTCATTGATGATGTAAGGCTTAATATTGTTAAAAAATACTGGTATTATCACGATAGTGTGCCACTATACTCCACAGGGAGATAAATAACTGCTTGGTTTAATGATCATTTCCCGAATAAATGAATATGTCCACAAAGTCCAATAGCATGGCCATCGCGTTTTCGAGATCTAAATCATTTGGACTTTTATTTATGGGAAGATATGAAGCAGCTTGTCTACCAAGTTGAAATCATTACTCGTAAGCAGTTACTCGAAACAATTCAGGTTGAAGCTAACCAAGTAAGAAATGATCCAAATCTTATCCGTCGAGTGACGGAATTTTAACTTCGCTGTTGTGAGGCTTGTATTCGAGCTGAGGATAGGTATTTTGAACAAACTTTATAGTAGATTTATTAATTTGGTTAATAAAGGTTAGCTAATATTTAAACTATAAACACAAATAATAATTATTGTTATAGCTACTTTGAAATATAAAATAATATTTTTTAAAATGCTTGTAACTTCCAAACGAATCGGACCTGTGTTCATATAAGAAAAAAAATTTGACATTAACCTAGTTACCATCTGCCAAATTATGTCGGAGTTTGTAAAGCACCATGTATAGGCCGTCGGTTTTGTAACATATAAGATGTCACAGACCACCGACAATCATAGCCACGTTCGATCAATTCAATAATCGGCTGTTACCATGCATTCGTCGAGTTGGAGTGCTGTTTAAAAGTTCTTGTATTTGCGCCAACCATTTGCAAATTATCTGATCAGCCAGATCTTATACACAAGTCATCGTTCCTGCCTTATCCAAGTGAACGGTTTTCATTACACAATTTACTTGTAGAAATTGCCACTCACTAGTCAATTTAGACAAACTGCTTGAGCGTGGAAATGGACCTTGCAAGAATTTTTTTCCAATTTCCTATTTGGTTGATTACAACGTGTACCTTCTCTTAATTTAGTGTACGTTTATAAAATAAAAAAAATTTGGATTTAACTGAGCTGCTATATTGCTATTGTTGGGATTAAAAATATAGCAAATTTTCCACGAGTCCGTGGAAAATCAGTGGGCACATTTTCATTATCCGTTTTAATCTCCATGCATCAGTTAATAAATAACCGAATCCAACAGCGTGAAACAGTGCCGAATGTTTGTTTCCATATCAAATCGGTAAAGTATATTTGAGTGTAAATATTGGAATGCTACTTTTTAATGTACTAAAATTGCAGAAAAATGTTTGCTGTTTACCAGAAAACTAATATTTATCCCCTAATTAATTTAAAACTGTTTGGGCTGTATTTTTTAGGATACTTGAAAAATTAGTTATTTTTGATACCAATTTTCAATAAATTCTTAGTAAAAATGGTATTATATGTGTTAAGAATATTAACTTATTACAGAAGATTTGAAATAAGAAACAAATGCATCTAGAAATAAGATCAATTCGAAATTGTATTATCAAATCGAAAAATAAGATCCTATTGGAAGTGATTTTATTATTCAAATAGTTATTTACCTTCTTTTCGTTATTAAACGGATATTTGAAATGAATTTAATCTATTTCATACAATATAGATTGCTGTTAATGGTTTAATTTTAGATTACACACTAGCTATTGCTTGGTTTGTTACAATTGTAATAGATTTGATGTTTGAAAATTTATTGTGAAAGAGCATATCAGTTAAGATAGAAATGTATCGTTTAAATATTTAACTAATTTTTTTCTTTGTAGACTTTTCCTCTCCATAGATTTATTTATATATTGTATATGTCCTGGGGTTGTTGGCCATACCAATAAAATAACCTTCAGACAGCCTCATTATTATTAAAATACATAAGTAATTCAACATTAAAAAAATATGTATACGTACTATGTGCATTTATATAAAAAAATATATTATTCTTTTTCCATTAAAATTTTTCAAATAATTTTTCAAAACAAAATTTTTTATTTTACATCAACCAAAAAGAATTATATTTTTGTGTGAAGTAACACGTAATAACTTAGTATTACTAACTCAATTTAATATAAAAGTTTTAAATTTTTGTCGTGATTTTAGGCGGAGTGGCGTGATTGTCTATTAATATATTTGATACCAACGACGACCTAACAAGAACTTACAAAAAGTCAGATAAAAAGGAAGACTCTACAATATTTACAATAGATTTTATTTTCAAAACAAAAAATTTCAAATTGGTATCCCTATACAATTTAATACAGTGTGTTTTTACAAAATACCATACTTGTGTAGTCTACATAACGAATGTGAGTGTGGCTAGCGATTGATATAAAATACATAGTCTATATTAAATACGTTGCTATTCCCAGATACAAGCTATCGCGTTATTATTTTCTATAAGTTTCACCACATGCTAAAGAGTACGATAAGGAAATGAAAACAGTGTTTACTCAAAAGAGAACCATCCATTTGAATCATCGATAGGGGGTATTTATTAAATTTTAAACTTGACTATATTAATTTAGAAGACAATCTGCGATCAGGTTGACCGCTCAAACGCTCAAAGTTATAATCGAAAAAAACATAGACCTTATGAGATAAACTATAACAAAAGACAGATAAACCACATATTAGCAGCTAGAAGAAACCCTGCATATTTCTGAACAAAGTATTGGCAGAATTATATAAAATCATTTGAACATTAGGAAGCTTTGTACACTGTGATACTCCACAGTTTGACTGACTTGCAGCATACTTGGTGTCCAAAAACACTACTGAAATTCGAATCTGGCAATAACAAATTCAATCGTTAGAGATGACCAAAAGTTCGATGTACTTACAAAAGTACAGAGCCAAATGTGAGTATTTGAAGATCAGCCCATACGAGTAAAAAATCACGGTAAGTCGAGACGTACCTTTTTTCTAAAAACGGGGTTTAGTTGCAAATGCGTTTCCCGATAAATAAAAACAGTCCCAGCTCGCTGGTACACAGAAAACTGTTCACAGAGTTGGAAATTTTACACCAAGATCGCTCATGGGCTCGTGGCATCGATAATTCATCGGACAGTTAAGTCAACGACTTTTTTCAAGAACTTGGAATTCAAGTTACGAATCATGCAGCTTATAGTATTGACTTGGCAATGTGTGTTTTCTTGGAAAATAAACAATGGGTTCGTGCATGGGTGGGCCAATGAAAACTTTACAACCCCGATTTTTTTCGTTTAAAATAAAAATCTGGGAAAACGCTCGGATACATCGACTTCAATCTCCTAGATGGGGAAATAACAACCCCCCAAATTTGAATAAGGGATAAGGGTCGTGGTATACCTCTTTTTAAATATCTCATAGAGTTCTTTATGACCCTACAATTTCGCCTCATTATTTTTATCCATAACGAAATGACAGCTTGTCAAAACAAAAATAAATAAAAATACCTACTAATTTATTAATTAGGTCTACATGTGAACTTTATCTAACAAACTGTTCAAAATGTTCGCCATTAACATCCATGCAATACTAAAATCGATTCTCTATCTCTTCTCTAACATTCTGGAACATATGGGCAGTTATCCTTTGGCATTCAACAGTTATGCGTTCTTGCAGAACTTGAAGAGAAGCTGGCTGTGTTTTATAAACTGTAGACTTCAAATGGCCCCAGAGAAAGAAGTCCAGACAGGAAAGATCAGGGGACCTTGCAGTCCACTCAATAGATCTCCTACGGCCAATCCAATGACCTCTAAAATTTTCGTTGAGGAATTGCCGAACGGGGGCTGCATAATGGACTGGATCCCCATCTTGTTGAAAAAACACTTCATGTTGTGACAAATTAATATCTTCGACAATGACCTCCCTTATTCTAGAAACAATATTGTCTTGAAGCAAAGTAAGATACATTTCTTCAGTTAAATTGCCTTGCAAAAAGAATGGGCCGATTAAGTTATTGCCTAAGATACCTGCCCAGATATTCAACTTTTCAGGATGTTGAGTGTGAGACTCTCTAAATAAATGTGGGTTTGAATCGCTCCAGTATCGACAATTATGTCCATTGATCAACCCATGTAGAAAAAAGGAGCATTCATCTGAAAAGCAGATATTGTAGAGGAAATTCGGATTGCCTATACACACTTCATTCATTTCTTCTACAAATTGTAATCGTCGGTCATAATCATCCTCATTAAGTTCGTGAAGCAATTGTATCTTGTAGGGGTAAAATTTGTGATCCTTCAAAATTCTCCTAACGCTTGTTCGCGATACGCCGGAGACTTCGGCCAATTGCCTAGTACTTAATGTGTTATCCATTGTAATATGTCCTATAACTGCGACTTGCATACCTTCATTTTGAACGACATGAACCGGATTATCTTTCTGATTCTGCACTGTTCTAGTTACCATAAACGTTTTAATCAGCTGCCTAACGTAAGTATGCGAGACATTTGTATCCTGATGTCTTTCATTAAATTGTCGTGCTGTGTGTCTTGCACAGTCATTGTTTTTGAAGTAAATAGAAACCAATTCAACCCACTCAATTATAGTGTAGACGATAATTAAATCTAGTTACAATTTGTCGAACTAACGATAATAATCTTGAAACTTAAAATGATCGTACGACAATGTTAGTAAACAAAGTTTGCAAAAAGTTTTTCTCCAAAAGTAAAACAACAGATGTTTTTTTGCTAGTTTTTATGTCAATATTCGAATACACTGGCAACGATAATTCCTGCCGGTGAGATTATTTCTAACGAAACTCCTAAATAAACCGGGGTGAACATTTTGTGCACAGCAGTTTGTTAGATAAAGTTCACGTGTAGACCTAACGGATGAAAATAATAAGGCGAAATTGTAGGGTCATAAGGAACTCGATGATACCTTTAATAAGAGATATGGCACGACCCCTATCCCCTATCCCCTATTCAAATTTGGGGGCTTGTTCTCTCCCCAGCTAGGGGGTTAAAGCTACGGGGATAAAAAAATCTGAAGAATAGTTCCCCCTCAAATCAGAAGTCGACGTATCCGAGCGTTTTCCCAGATTTTTATTTTGAACGAAAAAAATCGGGGTGGAAAGTTTCCATTGGCCCACCCCTTAGAAAAGTGTATTCTGTGTGAATATTTTGAGAAATAATAAATACATATGTATACATTAGAAATTACTTGATTATGCCGGTTCACATTTAAGTCTCGTAAAGTCACTCCTATCCACTCACGTTTTGTAAGCTACTTACGTCTACATTAAAGTTTTTCTGCAAGTAAGTCTACAATTTGTTGCAGGTTGCTTTTCGATATTACAATTTACATAATTTATATGCCTTCAAATCGTTTACATAATTTAATGCAGATATTTTTAAGAACATCATTTGTAGTTTGGAAACTTTGAAATTGTTCAAGCTGATAAAGCCGAGCATCATGAATTATTTCGTTTTGCTTGTGTAGGGTATTATTTAATACCAGTTAATCGAAATTGTTTCCACGGCACAATTCACAGTAGCGCATAACTGGTTTCAGATTCGAATAATATTTAATTAGTGATGCCACCAAAATCCTGTTCTGAAATAAATACGTAAATATAGTGTGGATAATTCAGATTCATTGCAATTCAATTATTTACGTTGCACTCATAGTTTTTATGTTTTTGTAGCACAAAGTTCAAGAGTTAAAGGAAAGTAGTCCTTAGAGTATTTGAGGAAAAAAGTTTAAGTGCAAATTCTTTAATTTGAAAGTTCAGTTGGAGCTTTAAAGTTCACTGTGTTTGTTTCCAGAACTGAAAACTAGTTGTCAAATTTAATAGAAAGTTTTTCTACTATAAATATAAACAATAATGTACAGACCAGTATTGTATGGCGTGATTTTCGTGCGTTTCTTAAATGCCGTTATAGAGAATATGAATATAAACTGTTCTCATTACACAATCTGTGGTTTAAAGTATTATGCAAAATTAGACTGACCCTTCAGTTTATTTATTCAACTTCCGCAATATCATTATCAATAGTGACAGCGATGGAGCCATGCACTAGATCACTGAAATGTACGATGTGGAATGCTCTTAGTTCTATTGCGCATCCAAATAAAGATACCACACCTAAGAGCAGACAAAAGGAGGCACATGAAACTCAGAAAGAAATACTTCATTGGTTATGTATGTGAGTGCGAGAGAGACAATCATCTGCATGTGCGATATGAATTGTGTTCTTAATTTCCCATTATTTTGTTTGTAAACACGTCATTGGCGTACAGTCCGGTTAACCAGTACATTTATCCTGTATCTCGTTAGTGTTATTCTTTGTCTATTTTTGTGGATATTATTGTTGTAACATGTCATGTTTTATAAGGGACCGTAAAATTAACCAGCATATAACACCAAATAATTCCTCATATCCAGAATTCAATTTCGTTTCAAATCACAATCAGCTAAATCTTTATTGCTCCGCCATTGCTAGGAGGCACAAAACAAATATGGCGCTGATGATGAGTAATCCCATTCGCGCAGCTTTTCGAGCATTCCAGTCATCATAATATAAAATTACATTTCAGAGTGCATTAGATGAAACGAGGATGAAAGTTGGGGTTATATTTGAAGTACTTAAGGTCTGTTCCAACAGTCGCCGAGAACTGGTTCAGAACTGCCAGAAATGTCTGATTAACACCGTATTACGTCGCATTCGCCGAAAGTACATTAACAACTGAACTGACTGACTAGTTCTGGATGGTTCAGAATCAATTCTTGCTGTTGTTGGATAAACCCTTTTAATATTCTAATGGTATCTATATAATACTGATATTTAAAAACTCAAAATAATAAGAGCTAGAATTTTAAAAAATCTAGTTATTTGGCATCTCTACATATCAGTAACTTTAAATATAACCTGAATTTTATAAAGTAATGCATTCGTTTTTATAAATCGATTTCTATCATTTCTTTATTCCATTGAATCTAAAGTTGTTATCTATTAATAACATTGATGAAACGACTTATTTTTACTTTTATTGTACTTTTTATGTAATAATACGATATTTAACGACAAACATATTTTTTTTATTTGTTTTTTTTTTCATCTTGTTAATTACTGGCATCAATACACATTTTGTACCAATTATAAATTAATATATAAGAGTAAATCCCATGTACAGAATATCTTTGATATATTCTGTTAGCAATTTGTTCTATGCCATTTATAGATAACAAATTTGTATCTAAAATAATAGTTATAAAATTGGAATACTTTAAATTTACTTTAAAAACTACACGTTCCATTTTCTTAGATCTAATTACGAAAAGGTAAATCATAAATACAGCATCAGTTATTTGGCAAAATATCTATTTAAGTTGTACTTCTATATTCTTCTTCGCATCTGAATATGAGCGATATAAAAGTAAATTAGTAAAAATAATATTTCAAAATGTATTGGCGATAAAAATACTGGAATGATTTTAATAACTGAAAATTCGAAATCGCATCATGAAAATCACAAAGCAAAACCTTTATTTGATCCCACAAATCCGATTCAATAGTTTCCAATCGTTCTTTGTTAGTGGCAAATGGAATTGAATCTACTACCTACCTGAATATTGTAAGTGCAACAGCATATTGCAACATAATTTCTGTGTGTTTTTTTAAATAAAATTTTTATCCTTACGTTACCAGGCGTTGTCAGCAATTGTTTTTTCTGTTTTTAACCTATTAATTCAGTCAATTATACATTTAAATTTTGCACATATATTCAGTCTTTTATTCTGAGAAACTTTTCTTAATAAAATTTTGTCTTATATTGTCTGAAGCTATTTATATATATATATAATCAGAAAGTCCCCCTTGATACCGTTAGGTGTGGGGGTGTCCTTGTTCATTGCCTGTTATCCATGTATGAATAAACTCCATGCCTTCTTATTCTGTGTTAAGTCCTTTGCCTCCTTCCATGTTTTTCTTTTCTTCTCTATAATTTTTCCAATTTGGTTGTCCCATGTCTCCTTTGGCCTACCTCTCCTCTTCTTAGCTACTACTTTTGCCTCCCATATTTTTCTAGTTACTCTGTCCTGTCCCATTCTATTTAGATGTCCCCACCAGCTCAATTGTCTCTTTTCTATAAATTCTAATATTGATTCTATCTGGAACTCTTCTCTCACTAAATTGTTTCTTATTCTATCTCTTCTCGTTATCCCTTTAACTCTTCGTAGATACTTCATTTCTACCGCTTGGATCTTGCTTTTTGTCTACTATTCAGGATCCAGGACTCACACCCATATGTCAGTATCGGTCTGTAGATAGCTTTATATACCTTCATCTTTGTTGTCTTGGATATTTCTCTTTTATTTATAAACTTGTTGCTCATTGCATAATACATTTTTAAGGTTTTTCAATTCTTTCTTCAATTTCTAGATCTTGTTTGCCTCGTTCTTCAATTATTGCACCGAGATACTTAAAATGGTTTACTTGAGTTATTTTAGTGTCGTCTATTATTATGTCTATATCAATTTTTTCATTCGAGGTAACCATCACCTTCGTTTTGCTTTTATTTATCTTCATTCCCGCCTTTATCATTTCTTCATTCCAGATATTTAGACTTTGTTGTAGGTCCTTTTCGCTGCCTGCCATAATCGCTACATCATCCGCAAAAGCACATTCTTTTATCTCTACTCTCTCCAAATTTCTATAACCCACATAAAGACTTTTACATTTTTGGTTGCATCTGCGTATTATATCATCCATGAAAACGGTGAACAGTGCTGGACTCATAACTCCACCTTGTCTTAAACCCCCTGTTGTTCTGAACATGGTCGATTGCATATTTTTACTGATTACATAATTTTTATTATTATTGTATAAGCTACGTATTGCTCTTATCAGTTTTGCGTCAACGCCTCTATTTTCCAGACTTTCCCATATTTTTGTCTATGTACAGTGTCAAAAGCTTTTTCGATGTCAATAAATGCCAAATATGCTCTCCTTCCTTGCTTGATTAGTTTTTCTGTTATTTGTTTGATGGTAAATATATGGTCTTGTGTACTTCTGCCTTTTCGGAAACCACTTTGTGATTCATCAAGTGTTGGTTCAATATATTGTCTTAGTCGCTTCTCAAGTATTCTCTCGTATAGTTTCAGTCCTGTGCTAAGTAATGTGATGCCTCTATAGTTGTTACAGACTTTATGGTCTCCTTTTTTAAAAATAGGTAAAATTACCCCTATTTCCCAGTCCTCTGGTATTTTTTCTTCCTTATAAATTTTATTAACTAGTTCTAATAATTTATTTCTTCCACTGTGTCCCATGTATTTCACCATTTCTGTTGTTAATTTATCATGTCCCGGAGCTTTTCCATTTTTCAGCTGTTTCATTGCTTCATTGAGTTCTACTTCGGTGATTTCTTGATAATCATTATATTCGGATATATTTCTATCATCATTTGTCTCTTCTTCTCCTTCAGTTCCTCCACAATTCAACAACGACTGAAAATATTGTCTCCACCTCTCCATTACTTCATGTTCTTCTGTTAGTATTTCTCCATCTTTGTCTTTTATCGCTATAGTTTGATATGTCCTTTCTTTTCTTAATGTTTTTACAACATTGTAGAATAGTTTTTGGTTTCCCTTGCTAATATTTTCTATTCTGTCTCCGAAGTCCTCCCATGATTTTTGTTTCGCCTCTTTTATTTTATCTTTAACTATTGTTCTTTGTAATTTGTACTTTGTATGTATGATGGGCTGCTTAAACTTATGTTTGATGAGTTGCTGCTTTAAGTTTTGTATTTGTCCCGCAATGGGAAATAAGTGGACTGTAATTGAAGAATTTGACTTATTTAATATATGTCAATCATTTACATATAAACAACTACTATTTTATTTTACAAAAACCCGTGTTCCAAGGGCTGCTAGGACTCTTATCTCACACTTCGGAGTCCAAGTGCTGCATTCCCTCACTCGGGCAGCGAGACCATAGCTGCGTTCCGAACATGCCGGCCCCGTTGAAATGGTTTCATTTCGAAACGAAATTTAAATGTCACTATCTATCGGTAAGATACAAATACGCGTAACAGCGCGTTTCACAATACCATGTTTGGTTTTAATCGATACTACTCGCACCACTCCGTCTGCTCCAGGAAAAATCTCTAGAATCCTACCAAGACGCCATTGTTGAGGTGGCAGATTATCTTCTTTCAGCATGACTAACGCACCTACTGGTACAGTTTCTTTAGAATTAAATTGCCATTTAGTGCGAGTTTGTAACGTTTGCAAATAGTCCTTAGACCAGCGAGTCCAAAACTGTTGGAGCATTTGTTGAAGATGTTGAAACCGGGTTAAGCGACTAAATTTGATGTCTTCTAGATGTTCTTGAGGTAATGTAGTTAAAGCACGACCAATTAAGAAATGTCCCGGAGTAAGTGCTTCGAGGTCAGATGGGTCATCGGTTAATGGAGTAAGTGGACGGGAGTTTAGGACAGCTTCCACTTGGGCTAATAAGGTGTGGAATTCCTCATATGTGAAATGCATATTATTCATTATTCTTTTCAAATGATATTTAGAAGATTTCACCGCCGCCTCCCATATACCGCCAAAATGGGGTGATCGAGCTGGTATGAAGTGCCACTCGATCTGATTGTCACTCAGAAAGGATTGTAACTCTCTATCCTCACTTAAATTAATAATATGATTTAATTCATTTTTAGTGCCAACATAGTTTGTAGCATTATCAGAGTATATATGCTTACAAATACCTCGCCTAGAAATAAACCGTTTAAATGCTTTCAAAAACTCATTTGTGGATAGATCGCCAACAGGTTCTATGTGAACTGCCTTAGTGGCCAAACAGATAAATATACAAAAATAGGATTTAATCATTTTTCTGTTTTTTAAGGTTCCATCTTTTACAAGATACGGCCCTGCACAATCTGTACCCACTGCATGAAAAGTAGGCGATGGGGTAACTCGATAACTTGGCAAATCACTCATTTGCGGATATAGAGTTAAGGGTTTTGCTCTGAAGCAAGTAATACACTTCCTTAAAACTCCTTTGACCGCTTGAACTCCTCTTAACGGCCAATATTGTCTACGTAAGCTTATAGATAAAGTAACTTGAAAGCCACCGTGCAAATTTTTAATGTGTTTGTGATTAATTAATAGTTTTGTCAATGCGTGGTTTGATGGTAGAACTGCAGGGTATTTTTGTTCCAAGGTTAGTTGAGAATGTGTTAGCCTACCACCAACTCTGATCACTTCATTGTCATCCAAAAATGGATTGAGACTAATTAATTTGCTTTTATTGCTTACACGTTTAGCTTGCTTGAAGGATTGTATTTCTGATGAGACTTCACTAATTTGTGCCATTTTTACTAATTTTAACGTAGCCTCATTTAACTCTTTATCACTTTGTTTGATATGGCTAAGAAAACACCGCGTTGCCTGCGCTGTGCCGTATGTTACTATTTGTAACTCATAATATTTTAATTCTGCATTCGTATTGTCGCGCCAGGCGATTCTTTGATATTTCCGATCTGCTTCATTTACTAAAATCTGACGGTACATCTTGGCCACGTCTGCAATGAATGCCATGTTGTGTTTTCGGAATCTAATTAATATAGAAATTAAACTATCTTGTATACAGGGTCCTACCATGAGTACATCGTTTAGTGAATTATTATTTGCTGTTTTCGTGGACGCGTCGAATACAACACGCAGTTTGGTGGTTAAACTGTCCGCTTTAAGCACACTGTGATGTGGTAAATAATAACCATCTTCGGGGGTCGTTTATTTCTTTCATATGATTTTGAGTTTGATACTCTTCCATAAAATCTCTGTATTGAGTGTATAATGATGGATGTTTTTGTAGTTTACGTTCCACCGCATAAAATCGCATAATTGCTTGTTGTTTTGACTCGCCCAATATACGGTTTTCTCGAAACGGTAAACTTACTGTGAATTGACCTGTCTCGTCGCGAAAAAAGTTGTCTAAAAAATGTGTCTCACAATTTTGTTCCTCCTCAGTATAATGAACCTGTGAAGAATACGGATTTTCAACAATCCAAAATTTTTCGAGTTGCTCGCTTAATTGCGAATTTGAAACGCTTGCAGATGTTATTAAATTACAAATTGTTTGTTGTTTTGGATTGTGAGGTATATTACCTGAAACTATCCAACCTAAAACTGTATTCTGAAGAATTGGATTGCATTTATTCGATTTTATTTGACCTGCGCGTAATAAAGTCCAAAAATGTTCGCACCTAACAGAACGTCTACTGGATTAGAGATATAAAATTCAGGATCTGCTAACGACAGTTCCGAAGGTATTTCCAATGAATTATAATCGATTGAAATCTGAGGAATATTTTCAGTAATGCGATCGATGATTAAAAAATTTAAATCGGTAGTGAAATTATTATGTGTGGATTTAATTACACAATGAACTTTATCTGATATAAGAGCTGAACTTTGGTTTATGCCTGAAACCGATATATTGAATTTGTTTGATTTTGGCTTTAATTTATTAAAGCATTTTCTTATCATAAAATTTGATTGGCTGCCACTATCCAATAGTGCCCTGCATTTTATTAAATTTCCCTCACTATCAAGTACATATATGACAGCGGTTGACAACAAAATATAATTTTGATTGAAGTCTGAATAATGAGCTAAAGTAGTAGAAGCTAATGTATCATTTGAACTTGTCTGTTCAGTATTTGCTTGCGTGACTGTAATATTTTGGGAAGTAGTTGCAATGTTAGAGTTCTGATTAATATTATTTTGTGTGTCTACATTTGCATTATTATTTGTCTTAGAGACGGCCTCGGACGTTTGATTGGAATGCGATGTGTTTTCAAAATGAAGCATCGTGTTGTGTTTTTTCTTGCAGATTTTGCAAGTGCCCCTTTGACATACTGAAGAACTGTGACCAGCCCTAAAGCAGTTTATACAAATGTTTAATGATTTTATGTGTTGAAATCGTTCATTTGGTGTTAGAGCCCGAAATTTATTGCATGAAAATACGTAATGATTTTCATTGCAATATATACAATTTGGAGTTATAACTGATGTTACATGTGAATATGATTTGTAATCTTTTTTTGGATTTGAATTATTTTGATTTGTTAACACTTTACTATTTAAAGTTTCTAACAATAAACATCTGCTTTGTAAGAATTTTGTAAAATCTTGTATTTTTGGAGAAGGCTCGTTTTTTGTGGTTATCTCCCATTCTCTTTTAGAAGCAATATCTAATTTGGATGACAACAAAAAAATCAGAATGGTGTCCCATGTTGTTACAGGTTGCCCTAAATTTTCTAAGGCTCGAAAATGTCTTACAAAGGCATCTAAAAGTTGTCTTAATGACGTATGTGAGTCTTTCGTAACGTTAGGTAGCTCAAAAAGGTTTTTCATGTGGCTATGAATAATAATTTTTTTGTTTTGATACCTGTCCTTTAAGAGTTCCCACGCCACTGAATAATTGGCTTCTGTTATTTCCAAATTTTTCAAACTTTGCGCGGCGTCACCTTTCAATGCCGATTGTAGATAATAGAACTTTTGTATTGTGGTTAGCTTAGTATTTTCATCTATTAATGCTTTAAACGTATCATAGAATTGAACCCAGTTATCGTAACTTCCTGCAAATTCTGGAAGCTTAATATCAGGTAATTTTATATTTAATGTAGTGGTAGAATCGAAACTAGAATTATTTAAACCTGTTGGCGTATCTGAACCAACTTTAGGTACTTGTGACGCATTAATTTTGGTTTCTGCAATTGCAACAAGCTTAAAATATTTATTTTCGAAAGCTACAGTCTCGGTATCATGTTCGGGTTTATTATCTAAGATTTGAATTTCAGCTTGAATGTCATTAAAACTGTCCCAGATTGAATCTAACTTGTTGCTACGTTTTTGTAGTTCTACTAACTGAGTAGGAGAATCGTCTACATTATCTAAAAAGTGTTCGAATCTGGTCAGTTGTCCCTTTAAAATACCCCGTTTTGTCAGTAAAATATGAAGCTGTTGTTCTGTCATTTTGATATGTGTAAATAGATGTTACCAATCCTTCCGGTTATTCAAATATTATGAATTGAAGAAGGATAATGTAAATGCCTTATTGGTTATTCAAATATTATGAATAAGAATGCAAAACCCTTATTGGTTATTCAAATATTATGAATAAGAATGCAAATGCCTTATTAGCCCAAGTAAGTAGTGCGCTAGTAAGGATGCGTATAAAATAGCTAGGTCTGACCTCGTATTATTTGAGTCTTCACGTGCTTCTTTTTGCCTCACGCGTTGTCTACGGTTGGGAAACGTGTTATCTGCCTTCCCTGGTCCCTAATCGACTCTGTATGTCCTGGTCGTGGGTTCACTTGTCCAAACGGATTGTAGCTCGAACTATGTATTCTTCGGAAAACTACTGATATCCGTGCTCGAAAGGTCCAAAAATGTATGTATGATAGGCTGCTTAAACTTATGTTTGATGAGTTGCTGCTTTAAGTTTTGTATTTGTCCCGCAATGGGAAATAAGTGGACTGTAATTGAAGAATTTGACTTATTTAATATATGTCAATCATTTACATATAAACAACTACTATTTTATTTTACAAAAACCCGTGTTCCAAGGGCTGCTAGGACTCTTATCTCACACTTCGGAGTCCAAGTGCTGCATTCCCTCACTCGGGCAGCGAGACCATAGCTGCGTTCCGAACATACTTGTTATAATTTTCTGCTGTTCTATTACCAAGATAATTTTTCCATAGCTTTTTCTTTGTATTTACTTGCTCCTGATTTCTTCGTTCCACCATGCAGTCTGTTTCTGTCGATTGTTAATCTTCTTAATTCCGCATGTTGCCTTGGCAGATGTAAGTATACTGTGCTTGAATGCGTTCCAAGATTCTTCTACAGTTTCATTCGTTTGATCTCGTCTTTTTTTTGCTAATTCTTTGTTTAACCTTTTTTTGTATTCATTTGCTACATTTTCATCTTTCAGCTTCACTTTTCTATTTCTTTGTTTTTCGATGTGTCTATCATTTTTTACCATCCTGTCTTTTATCTTTGCTACTAAAAGGTAGTGATCACTATTAATTTCTGCACTTCTTTTCACTTTCACATCTTGTATAATTTTTCTGTTTTCCTTTGATACTAAAATGTAATCTATTATCGACCTTTCGTTCCTGCTTGGTTCTTCTCGTGTGAACTTGTGTATGTCTCTATGGTTATGAAATGTGTTTGTAATTATTAAGTTATTCAGTTGACAAAATTCTAATAATCTTAAGCCATTATTATTTCTGGCTTCTTCTCCATACTGTCCAATGGCTGCCGTAAAGTAATTATCTCTCTTACCTACTCTTCCATTAAAATCTCCTAGTATAAATATGCTTCCTTTACTTCTTTCTACTACAATGTTTAAGTCTTCCCAGAATGCATTTTTATTTTCTGCTAATTCATTTTCGTCCGGTCCATATACACTTATGATTGTTTTAATTTCATTGCCTTCTTTAATTTCCAATGTTAATATTCTTTCTGAATACGCTTCCCATGTATTTATATTATTTATTAGGTCTGCATGTATTATACAACCTACTCCAGCTTTTGCTCTCATAGTCCCCTGCACACCACTGTACATCAATATATGGTTCTCTAGCTCCAATATTCCCTGTCCCTTCTTTTTTGTTTCCGTAATAGCTAAGATGTCAAGTTTTGCCTTTATAAATTCCTCAGTTAGCTCTTTTTCTTTTCCTTGTAAACTTCTTATATTCCATGTTCCCATTTTCCAAATTCTCGCCTTGTCAGATTTATCAGTACTTCCATCCGTTTTCCTTGGAGCGCTAGTTAGTTTTTTGGTTCCTCTTTAGCGACCAACGCCCCCGCTGCATTATCCCATTTATATTCTTCATTGTTTACTATCAATTTTTTGTACCCAACTTTAATCTTCTTTCCTTTTTCTTTTTCACTCTTGGCAATGTCTCTAATTTGTTTTTGAACTTCTCTTTCTTTTTTTGTCATCATTTTCTATGTATACCTTTGTGTTTCCCAACTTATGTTTATTCTTCATAATTTCAAGTTTCTTTTCCCAGCTTACTATTTGCGCTAATGTCATTTCTGTCCTTTTGACTTTGTTAATTATTTTCGCTGTCTTTATTTCCGCATCCACTTGTATTTCTCTCATTAAAAAATTCTTTATTGATTTTTCTAGTTCTTCCTGAGTATTAAATATTTTGCCTTTTATTATGATGTTATTTCTCTTACCCTCTTTCTCTGTTTGTTCTATTTTATCTTCCAGTTTCTCTATTTTCTCCAACAATACTTCTTTTTCTTTCTCCCATTTTTCTTCCTTTTTCCGTATCACTTCCTTAAGCTCTTTGATCTCCTCTTTCAGTTCATTATTATTTTCTCTCATTTCTGTTATCAACTGACGTAACATTTCTTTCATCTCATCCATCTCCTCTTTATTTTCCTTTCTTTTTGGCGACGCTACGGTTTTCAAAGTGATTTGTCTCTCCTTTTCTGCTTTTTTTTGTTCTGGTGATCTTAATATCTTTTTACTTTGTCTAAATATTTCTTTGCTGAAGCTATTTATTTGTGGCATAATTTTAGTTTTTCTTTTGTGTTATTGACGTTTCGAAAAACTTTCTGCTTTCGTTCTCAAAATCGTAGTAAAAATTTTTAAACGTATGTCAATTTTAAACTGTCAAACTTGACATACGTTTAAAAATTTTTACTACGATTTTGAGAACGAAAACAGAGAGTTTTTCGAAACGTCAGTAACACGAAAGTGCGCGATAGTGATGTGATTTTTGTTATTTTTTTACTTATCTGCTTTTTTCAGTGTGAGAATTTTTGGTTAGGCAAACTTAGTTTCGAAAATAACCCTTGACTGTTCCGTTTGGCGCAAGGGCTTATTTAATTAATCTTTATTATTTTTTCAGAAGTGTGGCAAAAACCCAATAAAACTAAAGAAAAATTTTGTCTTTTCTCATACAGAAACAGCACTTATCAAATTTCTAACACTTACTGGATTGATTGAATTCTAATCATGGTAAGTTTAGTTAATGAAAAATCCGAGCTAAATACCAGAAGGCTATCTTTCAACATCAAAATTGTTCGTCTCTTACAAGAGTCGTTCGATCTATACGGGGACACTCTATATTATTAATATAATCAATACAATGTAGTCAGCTTGCTCAAAAGTCTATAAAGAAAACCCTTACCTAACTACGGTTATTAAAATTCTTTTGAAAAAACTGATTTTTAAATTAAACAGGAAAATAATAAAAATAATCAATATTATCAGTCGTTTCGCCTACCCGGGGTCACCCTGTATAACTAATAATGTAATCAGAAGTATGGAGGCAATTTATGCAAAAGTCTAAATAAAACGCCTACGTGCGGTTATTAAAATTCTTTTGGAAAAGTGGTTTATGACCAATATTAGTAATAAAATAAATAATCAATATAATGCAGTTTACTCAAAAGTTTAAAAACACATATACATTTTGCAGCAGAATGTTTTCATAGATACTGTTGCTGTTGTTAATAAATTATTATCCATGTCATAGGCTGAAAGTTTAAATTACTGACATGGTTTTCTAAGTACTAAATGTAACAAATTTGTTTACTTATTTTTATGCAAAGTTTGTACAGAATGTACTTTCGAACTCTTTCGAAAACACCCTTGTTGGTTTGGATTTCTTGACACTTTTGATTAATCCGTAGCTACAGCTCTTGCAGGCTATTTACAGGAGTACCATATAGGTACTAATGTCTTCAAATATCCCCAAACAAAAAAATCTAGAGGGTTCAGATCAGGCGATCTTGGAGGCCATAAAACAGGTCCGGCCGTTCCTACCCATCTATGTGGAAAAGTTTGGTGTAAATGCTCTCTAACGGCCATGGAAAAATGAGCTGGAGCACCATCATGCTGGAACCAAGGAGGGTGTTTTCGAAAGAGTTCGAATATCGTTGAGACGAAGATGTAGTGCCTGCTTGGAAATGGACGGAGGGCACTTTGAACATCTTCTGTAACTTTGTTTTATGTTTGTTAAAATCTTTCTTTGTGGGTTTATTCATAATAAAATAAAATGTTTGAAAAACAAATAGTGGTCATATCTCCGCAACCGTTACTTTGCGGACCCATGTTTATTAACTTTTCTGCTTATTTTGGTTCATGCTATTACCTTCTGAAATATTTTACACTCTTTTTCAACACCCTGTATACTTGTTTGAATGTTATGTATTAATTTACATCTAATCATGAGGTTTTCATCATATTTGTAACATTCAAACATAGCCATATTTTTTAAAATAATACTCACAAGTAAGTTACCACAAATCTTTATCTAAAGAAAATGTTAGAATTTATGCTTTATTTTGTCGGTATCTAGTAATTTTCCATTTCATTGAATAGCGTGCTTGAATTTAGTTTACGTTGCCGTCGCCTAAAATTCGAGGAAAATATTTCTTTCAGTCGGGCTACACAAAAACAAATTTAAGAAAAACATCCCTCCTCAAAGTAAAAAACAGAGCGTTCTAATCCTTGTAGCTCGAGGGTTTAACAGAGCTTTTTTTACGAAACAAAATAAACCACTTTCAAAGCATGTACCTGCAAAATGGGATTTCCTGATTTCCAATGAAAATACGAAGATTTCTTTGAGCCGTGACAGATCACTTTGTAATATCTTATGTGTGGGTATAAAATGTTCTATAAATTAATATTTATGTAGAATTAACTGGTACCTTCTATATGTTGATAGAAAATTAAATTATACAGCAGGGGTACAGTGTGTCCCATTTTGGATGGTTTCATGAATATCTCGGAAATTGCTGAAGATTGCCCAAAACAGTTTTCCCAATATATGCTACTTTTCTGAGGAACATTTGAATATGTTAACAAAATGTACATAGGACTCCTCATTTCTGATATACAGGGGCAAAGTGCACAATTTTTTATTACTCTTGTAATATATCTATGGTTAACTTCCAGAAATTCGATAAACGCAGACAAAAGTCCGTATGTTGAGACAACCAAAATATGTCATCTTAGTTGAGAGCAAGATATACAGGGTGAACCTTAAATTAGTACAAATATTTTAACCACCAGTACAGTTCACTGTGTAGAACACAAAAAAATCAGGAATAAAAAAGTCAAATTTCGAATAAATTTCGTGATTTTTCAATAGCAAACTTGTTGACGACCGCCGATCCGGAAGTCATAGTGGAATAAATTCCACAACTTTGCCAGTGTCTTCAAATAGGCTCCAACAAAGTTAACTAGAATTTTTAGACATGTCAAAGAATGCTGCCTTTTGCCATTTCTATACCTCACCCACAGCCTTCTCTATTAGTAGATGAAGAAGGCTGTGCCTCACCAATAAATTGAAAATATAAACCAGATTCTCTACTCACAATCATAGTTATCCAGAATTTGTTCATTATCTATTTTTACTACACTCCAACTGGTTTATCACAATACGTTATCGTTGTCATTATTACTGATTATCACTACTTGATAAATAACTTTTAACATGTCAACCTTTTCATTCTTTGAATAATGCGCCATATTTTATTTAATCACACTGTATTTCACAAAAAATATTAATTTTCTACTAATTTCATTTCTACTTAAACATTTAAAATAAAACCCTTATTTATTACTTTTGTTTATATTTTTTTCAGAATAAAATAGATAATTTAATGTAATTAACCCAGATAGCAAAATTTTATAAATGCCTCAAATAACATTCTACATCACGTAAATGGTAGGAGCAAATACAGAACATGTTATTTGGAATGGGAATGAAGCGCGGAAAACAATAAATGAGAAAAAATGTAAGTTTGCTTTACCATTGATTTTGTAAACACTCTGTATACATTCTAGTAGCTAATAGAAAAGTTTAATTTTTTGCAACTTTACATTTTAATTTGTTCGATCTTCACAGATAAACGCCCACAGTTTTCTTTTAATTTTTTTTGGCACAGTGAAATATTTTGTATTAGGCGCTGCTGAATGTATTCGTACATAATCTCATAATGCAATACTTCTTCAGCTTGTCGGGTGAGATGCACTTTCTGTGCCCATTTTACAAGTCTATTTTGCAACTTTATTCAATACCAATGTCTCTTTAACACAATAATATCACAAATAACAAATTAACTCTTCTAAACGTATGTACTGCGTTGTCCGAAAGCACGGAAATCGTATACAGATATGAACTAAAGCACACTGCTGTATTTAGGTATACCCGTGCGAACGGCTTCTGACGTCACAGGTTTACGTTGTGGCGGGCGTGGCCAGACAAAATTTTTAGTAACCATTATTAAGCTTATTTTCTACGAAATTTTCTAGGACAAATCCAGTTCCGATTAAAAGAATACATGCCTTCTTCTGCACGTATTTGGAAAACTCATGCAATTTATCCAATGCCGTACCTCCTATACCCGCTGGCTGCAATAAGGACCGTACTCGGCACAATTTTTTGTTGCAAGAATTAAATTTAATTTACATGGAAATACGACAAGATCGAGTTTTTTTATTCCAAATATTGGAAAGATGTCCTATAACTTTTATATATTATAAAGGCCTGTATTTTATTCTGCAATCTTTGTTTCTCGCGAGCAACCTGGCTACGTTATTAGATCATTTTAGGGATTTTCAGCAGCTTATCCTGCAATATGAGGATATAAAAATTGACTATCCTAAGACAAACGCAAATCGACTCAATGGTATCTGTTGGGTTTATTAAAGTATATAAACATAAAACAAAATTGTATTCACTTCTAACAGTTGTTTAGTCTAGTTGAAATTAAATCTCGCCTCACAGGCGGCATATTATTTAGTTTATAAAATTACTGAATAAGCATATTCCCAATAACACCAGAGAGTCAACGTTTCATATTCACTTATATATGAGCTCTTGTGCTAAGACCATATAAAGAAAACTTAAATATAAAAGTTATCAGACTTACAGTGGTTTTATTTAAAATAACCATAACCACCCTTTAGTTTCCATATAAACATAGTATTTAAAGTGTTGTGACATATTCTCCATTAAAGTCAACACATATTTATTTTGACTGTTTCAGTATCCTATCTTTCGCACAATGTGTGTGTATGTCTGACCTAAAGGGTAGCGGGACAATCAATTCCAGAAAAATGATTTATTACCACAGTCAGCGGCTCTATCTCCGGGCCAACCCTCAAATCCGTACATTCCATTAACATATAAATTGGTCTTAAACGAGGGAAGCCAATTTTTCTTATTGCAAACGGAGAGGGAGTATTCTGTATAAGATCTAATTGAAAGCGATCTCTCGCCTTAATAATTTAATGTTGACGGGAGTTATATTTCTTTCTTGATCTTATTGCTACAGGTAAGATCCAGAAGCAATCCAAGGCACTATCGATTTCCTCGAATACTATGCAGATTATCGATATTGAAAAGAGGTTTTTTGCCTTTGATGATGCTTTTTCAGGTAAATGTATTAAATTATCAAAAATGCTATAGATATATTGCTTAGACAAATATGAACTGAAATACACTCTTCACTTCGAGCACAGAAAATTACAAATAAAGTCACTCATGAGATTATTACGGTGAATAATACTTTACCCTCTACGTTCACTTCGCTTTAATATACTCCACGTAGAAAAACAAATACTATTGGCACTACCTGATTACATAACAAATATATTTCAAACAGTTCGCACTTGTCAAATCTTTATTTTGACGTTTTTCACATCCGCGTTGCACTCCTGATCATAAACTCAACTGTGGAGGCGAAGCCGATCTGCTTATATATATTTTTAGGGCCCTCGAAGTTTCCATGGTCTTAAGAACGAGTTTAGAACCAAATTGAATAGAGCCCGAAATGTTCTAGAAAACGTCAAAATAAAGGTATTACAAAATTTATAAATTTGAAAGCAAACAAGAATATAATTAACAAACTAAGCATGTAGGCGATCTTCCATAACAATACAATAACGACGTTTACGTTACGTACGACGTTTAAATTGGATCTACAATGTGGACTATCAAAAAATTGACATCCCTCCATTTCTTTCATTTTGATGCAAAAACTAAAAAAACGTTATAGATATATTTTTCTCTAAGTGAGAGTGACTTACAATCTTAAATAAAAAGTAGTATTGTGTTATACAGGGTGTCCGGAAAGTAATGGAACCCAGCTTAAACATAGCTTCCTATGATCAAATAGAACCGATTTAGACAAGCTTAGCTTAGTTCAAAAGTGCCTCGTTTAGAAGTTACAGGACTTCAAAGGAAAACAATTATTTTGGCTTTATGGATTTATGGAAATATTGTTTTTCATTATCCTAATTGTGGAATTTCATGTTTCGCAGTGATTAATCATGGTTGGAGTAGTATAATTTTAATGATATTTTTTTATGAATCAATTACGTTAAAAATATAAGCTAACTGGAATGAACTTTAATTAAAACTATACACTTTAGTTCTAAGAACTCTTTTTTAATTTTACTTTTGCGTTTTACAAGCATCTTTCCTTTTATTTATTTCGTAGTCATTTTTCATAAAAAAATTTGCGCGTTAATATAATTACATTTTCAGAAATACCTTTAATTTAGCTACTGATTAAATAAGCAAATGTGACGTAGGTGAAAAGGGATGTTTTATTTTTAACTTTACAAAAGGATGTCATATTGAAAAGTTGTTTGCAATTAAAAAAATATACAAACATACACATTCGCCCTTCAAATTAATAATATTGAAACAAAATTAAAATATTATTCCAACATTCCTTCAGACACGCTCTATTCTTTAAAAAAAATCAGACACCTGCACACACGTTTCATTCCTCCAAAAACTTTTTGAGACAGTTCCCTATCTCATGTAGCAAAATTTTAGAAGTAGTATTTCCAATAAAATCAAAATCAATACCATTTCCATCTTCAGCACCTTCGTAAATTAGCGAATAGTCAAATCAAGATCGTGAAATGACCAAAGATTAGATTTATATATACTTATTCATTATTGTTATAAATATGATGTAACCGATTGCGAATAAGAAGTAGAATGGCAAAAATAACATCATGATGAAAGTACATTTTTGACAGAAATCTTAATGTTCTTCTCATTGAACTCCTGTTATTCGTAAGTTACATTATAACGTACTTTTAGCAGTTAATGAATGGAAAAATAAAGGAACATTTTCTTTTTAAGATTTAACAGAAAAAACCCTCTTCTTCATCTGACATTCAACTGCCTTGTTTTAGTACATCGAATTTGAAAAGAAAATATTAGATTTGTTCCAACAGAATTGACTAAGATCTGTCAGAAATGTTAGACCAACTCCATCTTACGTTGCATTTGCCGAAAGTTTATTAACAACTGAACTAACTGAATAGCTTTGGACAGATCAGGCGTGCCCACTCTGAAACGTGCAGACACTCAATGTAGACGCCTATAACTATGAGTTCACTGGATTTTATTATCTAGGGTTTTGTTCGGGTGGTATTGAAAAAACTAGGAAGTCTACGTAAAAACTTAATAAATAATGTTTTTACAAAAATCTAAAATATTAGAAAAATGTAAGAAACGCCCTGTATCGCTTAAACGAATCGAGATTTCTAAATGCGGTTCTAGGCATGATGCTTGCTGTTGTTGGAACAAGCTTTTTATTAAGTGGGTAAAGTATTATAAAAAGTACTGATTGTAGATATAGAAAAAACTTATTCAATATGGCTATAATACTTACCAGTTTAATCAATAAGTATGGAAAAATAGACCACGTAGTGGACGTTCTCGAGTATCTAATGAAAGGGATGATCGGTATTTGGTGCAATATGCCCGTAGACACCGCACATCTTCAACTTAAGGTCTCAGGGCCCACTTCCAAGGTACGTTTCGCCATGTTTCATCGACACCTACTATTCGAAGACGACTTCACAACGCAAATTTACGTGTTAGAAGACCACTACAGATCCCCTCTCTATTTCCAAGGCTTTGTGTTGCCCGTCTCCAGTGGGCGCGAGAGCATAGGTGTTGGCTTTTACACCAGTGGCGGTGGGTTCTATTTACAGACGAAACTAGAATTGGGGTGGTTACTGATGACAATCGATAAAGTGTTTGGAGAGAACCAGATCGTCAATAGCGACTTCATTTTCTCCGTGAAGTTTTGGGGTGGAATAATGTTCAAACGCCGCACCCCATTAAATCGCATACCACAGAATATGACCAGTCAAATTTATATCGAAGAAGTTATTACGTTCATTATCTACCCCCTACGTAATGAATTAGTTGAAAATTTTGTGTTTATGGACGACAGCACTTGACCACATCGCGCAAGAAGGTTTCAAGAAACACACGAAGCAGGACATATCAATAGATTAGATTGGCCAGCCAACTATCCTGACACGAATCCTATTGGAAACATGTGGGATTTCGTTGCTAGAGCCATTCATAATCATATTACTCCACGTCGGACTGCAGATGAGTTCGTCGTATCGGCAGAAGAGCAATGAAACAATATTCTGCAAGAGATCGTTATCCGCTTGATTATCTCAATGCACAGACGTCTCAATATGCTATTGGAAAGTGGTGGAGGTCATAGCGACTATTAGTCAAGTAAAGATCTTGCTTAGTTACTTCTTTTTGATATCATCAATTTTGCCAACAATGTCACACATTTACTGGTTTTTAATTTTCTAAGTACTCAGTTTATCTATCATATTCTTTTCACCAAAAAAAAGGTTCAGAAAACAATATTCTTTTATAAATGTATTTGATTGATTTCTTTAACCAGAATGAGGGGGTCCAAGACTTTTGACTTTGTGTTAGCCAACGAGGAAATTAACTGGTTTAAGTAAGTGTGATGTAAGCATAAACATTGATAAAAATGAAATATGACGTTTTATTACGTTTTCAGTCGGAACTAATATGGTTTTTACAGTGGTTAATGAATTATTAGGTGAGTCACAACTGAGTATCTTGTGATGGTTATTATCTAACTTATTTAGTACTTGATTAAAGATTTATTTTACGATAACGAATGGAGGTCTGCTACTGACGAGACTTGCCTCTTATTGCTTTGTGTTTCATGAGTATTTGTGAAGGCCGTTAGCTCTATGTGACATGGCATGAGATATAGGGTGTCCTGGTTAAATACCTAATTTTGCTACAAACTACCTCTTAGGTGGATGGCAGTGTGCATGGTTATTTTGGCCCTCAGCTGCAGTCTCAGGGAAAATATGTCCCAAAAATAGTAAAAGTTGATATAAGTAGTACATGTTTACGTTTAGAGAATGTGAGGGTTTGCTTGGGTACTCATTTGTTTTTCTTTATTTTTAATGCATACCAGTAAGCGATCCCGACGACAACGATGTCTTGACCTAAGCTCAGTAAGAGTTTTTATATTTATATAGTGTGCAAGACAACAAAAAGAGAGAACAAGAGACAAGAAACAACTTGTATGTATTTTATCAATTGCATTGCCTACTCCAAACCAACTTTACCTATTGATTAACACAGTACAATACATGTTTTCACGCAACATACAAATAAGTGTCTTCATTTTTATATATTATTAAACATGTTCCATTTTGCAGATTTCATGTTTCTAAACAAGATTCATTCTTATGTATTTTATTTTAAAAATTTAATGCAGACGAAGCCATTCAAAAAGCCAAATCCTCGCAAGGTATAGTCTCTAAAGAGATACGTTGCCTTTCATTCTACTTTATTATCTACATAAATTATTATAGAGGCATTCATGCATGATAGCATCAATGTTTCTCGTTAACACACAAAGACACGTCTTTTTGTTTTGAGTCAACTGAAACATACACAGCCGTTTGTTTGCCTTGTTGTTTGTTTACGCAAGGTTTTAATTGATATATATTAGATCCTAAACGTGTGTTGGAGATGGGCTCTTAACTGAATTTAGTTAAGTATAATATAAGAGTTTGTTGGTGAATGTTCTTCGATTTTTAATTAATTATTCATTAAGATATTTCTTAATTATTATTTGTTTTTTTTTGCAACAGTAAGTGCGATAACACACACAGCGATTTGTACAGACTTGGCAGCCGAATGGGCACAATTTATGAAGGATGACACACATAGCTGTTTTCATATTGGACAAAACTTTTTAAAAAAACGAGGAAGTAAAAACAGCTGCGTGCATGTGCCTTGGACTTAACAAATAACAGCTGTGTGTATCATCCTTTTAATCCAATCAAAATAGTATAGATTAAGAGTAGTTTTCCCAGTTGTGACGTTTATAAACAATACATTTTAAATTAATTCAACATATTTAGATACATACCTATACATTTTGATGCTGCACGGACCTGCCTAACACGAATCTACAAAGCCCATTCATGAAAGTTCCCATGTTATTTAATGGAGCATTGCACACTAGGCCAGTACCTGCAACGACCGTCACTGAAGATGGTGTTGGTGGTCTGCAATTTCTATGCTTGGCCGCGCTAGTCCAATGTAAGTTCTATTCCCACAAATGTTCGGGATTGGTTTTAAAGTAATAGAAATATACGACTAGTTAAGATGTGAACTGTCGGACACCCTCGCTTATAATCAACCTCTATTTACTTACCTGCAAATATTTCGTCAGACGACACTACCCTGCAAAATCTTATGTTGTGGTGAGGACGATCCAAGAGCTTATTTTTTTTGTGGCATTCGGAAACACCGAAAAAAATTTGATTTATCTCGAAGGAACAGCCAGTTTAATTGTCGGTCATCTCACCTGGCATGCTGATAAGGGCTAACAAGCCCGAAACCGGTCTATGTCTGGTGGTGTGTCCGACAAGGGTTCTTGGCTGTTCACACAGATACTGCAGGAGTAATTCAATGCCGGTCGGGGCATTAGTCCGCGGAGTAGTTGTTTCCTGCAGTATCATTTATAGATTTAGAGGGTAATTTATTACCAGAACAATCAGCATCAGCAAATATAAAAAACTTATTGATTACCGGGCAGACAATAACATTATATCTTTTTCAGAAAATGAAGTATCGGTATATTTTTCTGAATTAAGCAGAAGTATGAAATCTTCTTCATTATGGTCAATATATATGATTCTGAGAGCAGTCTTAAAGTGGCAATCGGATGGATATCGTGCTAAAAAATCAAACGTTTTAGAAAACGAATAAATGAACGAAAAATACTACTATTTTAGGTGGAAATAATTTTTGCCATATCTGGGGCGTGTAGATGTGATCAATTACTGGAGATATTGAAGATGGGCAACAGGTTGCTGATCACTCTGCCAACTACAAAAGCAACGAAAAGATCCTTATAAATTCATATTTAAACATATATTGGGAAAACAGTACAGCAAGACCTACTCAAATAGATAGTAACAGATTTTTAAATGGTAAAGTAGGTAACCAATTAATAGGAATTCATACATTTGGAAAAAAGCTGAAACAAATTGATGCGTTACTCAAATTAAATGATGCTCACGAATATGCCGGAGATTGTTTTCGTAGAACTTCAGCTACACCATAATAAATTCAGAAGTTGATATCATATCTTAAATGCATGGTGGATGAAATCATCCACGGGAGCTGAAGGCTACATTGAGGAGTCCAAAAACCCTTCTGCAAGTATATCAATTACTAGAAGCGATTTTTTAAATAATTCAACCACTTTGGGGAATTCAGTAGTTCATAAACCTATTGACTCAATAGATTACAATTTCTAGAATATCGTGGTTATAAATCTAATGATTTTATTGTTACATCTGATGTACCGCAGCGTTCAGTTCTCTGTCCTATTTTTCTTATTGTCTTTATTAATGATATTAATTCTCAACTTGATGTGGTTAACCTATTACATGCAGACGATTTAAAAATGTATTACTATTAAAGATCGTGGTGTCATCTTCGATAAGTAATGTCACGGAATTTGCCCCACTCACTCCCAAACCGACGACTGTGGCACCGCGAATTGCCTAAGATTGCCCCGATCGCCCCTACGCCATTCTGGTAAACAAACAACATACCGTGAATCGAGGCGTTACTAGAAAATTGTGGAAACGACGAGAAGCGTTCCAGTCGTTCGAGAAAATGGGTCTAGAAATGCTAGAAAATACCTGGAACATTCGTTGGGTCTATAAAAGAAGAATAAACGGCCGAGGTAGTTAGTCTTGTATTACAGTCTGAAGTGAAGTGTTTAGTTAGAGAGATCAAAGCGATTTAGATAGCGATTAATTAAATAAGTGTTTAGTTGACCTGTAATTAGTAGTGTTCAGTAGTTAATAAAGAAGTAATTAATTAACGGATTGTTTTTCTGGAAGTAAGAAAAGACGGATTGGGAAATCCGTGACAATTTGGTGTCGGAAGTGGATTTAACTGGAAGTTTCAAGAGCTTTCTGGAACCCTGTCCACAAAGTGGGATTTAACTGGAAGTTTGAGGAGCTTTCTGGAACCCTGTGCGCGAGTGAGTTTAAGTGGAAGTTGGAAGAACTTTCTGGAACCTTGTACGGGAGTGAGACAAAGACCCAAGTGTGATATATCACCGCACTCGTCTTGTCGAAAGGAAGTGAACGGTGGTATTCGCGAAGGACAATCTCGAACATTCTAGAACTTTATACCGAAGTGAGACAAAGACCCAAGTGCGACATATCACTGCACTCGTTTCATTGTAAGGAAGTCAACGGTGACATTTACAAACACATTCCTGGACATTCTAGAACATTCCAAAGAAAATAAAGTGAATGCCTATAACTAGAAGCCAAGTCAATATGGATGCACAAATAGCAAAACTTTTAGAAATGATGCAAGCAATGCAAAATAAAATGGAAGACCAGACGAAAACAATGCAGGAAAAATTTGAAGAACAAGGACATAAAATTGAAGATCAGTCCCAAACGATGCATGAGAAATTAGAAAAGAAATTAGAAGAACAGGGACAGACGATGCAAAAGAAATTAGAAGAACAAGGACAGACAATGCAAAAGAAATTAGAAGAACAGGGACAAACGATGCAGGAAAAATTAGAAAAGAAATTAGAAGAACAAGGGTATACAATGAAAGAACAGATACAGACAATACAACAGGAAATGAGAGATCAGACAGAAATGCAGACAAAGTTAGAAAAACTAGAGGAGAAGTCACATAAAGTGGAAACACAAGTAGAAGCGAAACTGTTGGCACAAAAACAGGAAATACACGAAGAAATAAACCAGGTTAGAGAAGAGCTTCAACATAAATTGGACAAGATAACAAAGGAGGGCGTAATCAAATCAGAAGGACCGGTTATCCGAACTCAGAAGACGAGACCCCTGAATTCGACGGCAAGGTTTCCTGGAATGTATATCTGCGTCAGTTTGAAGCAGCAGCATCAGCAACAAATGGTCGTATTATGAGAAAGCTACTGCTCTGATAGTTGCTTTACGATTGGAAGATCTTGACTTCTTACAAGGAGTTCCTGCTGGACAGCAGAATAACTACGACATTCTTAGGCAGCATATGGAAATGAGATATGGGGATAAGCACCTGCAGCAAGTGTACCAGGCACAATTGAAAAATCGTCACCAACAAAGTGGAAGAATTTACAACATTTTGAGACAGACGTTGCTCGACTGGTTCGATTGGCATATCCAACAGCCCCGTCCAAATTTGTAGACCAGCTCTCCATCCAAGTGTTTGTCGACGGCCTAAGAGATTGCGAAACACAGCAGGCACTACGGCTCGCTAGACCTAAAACGTTGAATGACGCTCTTTCGCATGCACTGGAATTTGAGGCAGCAAAGATGGCATCCGGTAGACATGTTAAAGTTCGAGCCATCAGTGATAACAGCGATAATATGGGAAATGGAGACATAATCAAAACGTTGAAGGAGGTCATTGAGAAACTCAGCCCAACTACCAATCCGAACAAAGAACAACCTGGCAGCCGAAGAGATCGCCCTCTCCAATGTTGGAACTGTGGGCAGACGGAACATCTGAAGAGACAGTGTAGAGCCCCAGTTGCAGATCAACAAAGGCGCGACTCCCAAGCAGCAGTCTCAGGGAACATGTTAAAGTGCGAACCATTAGTGCCAATAGCAACAGTACGGGAAATGGAGAGTTAATCGAAACACTGAAGGAAGCCCTTGATAAATTCAGCCTAACTACCAGACCAAAAGAGGACAACCCGATAGACAGAGAACGCCCACTTCAATGTTGGAACTGTGGGCGGGCGGGTCACCTAAAGGGACAGTGTAGGGCGCCAGTCGCGGATCGGCAATGGCGCGACTCCCAGGCAGGCAAGGAACGTGGAAACACAGATGCTCTTTCTAGACTCTGTCCTGTCAACTGCAAACACTGTAGTAGTCTTGAAAAGAAAGAGGACATCTCATCAGTTCCTTGTAAGGTGGTAGCAGCCCAACCTGAAGACAGATGGAGTTCAGCGGCGATTCGGGAAGACCAGCAAGCTGACTGTGACATCAAGCCCTTACTAGACTGGAAAGAAGCCAACAAGCGACCCTCATGGGCTGAAGTCAGCAGTAAAAGCCCAACATTAAAGAGTTATTGGGCTCAATGGAATTCCTTGGTGTTGGAAGACGGTGTCCTAAAAAGAGCATGGGAGAACAATGACGGAACGGAGGTCAAGAAACAAGTACTACTCCCGAGGTCCCGAGTCAAGAAAGTGCTGCAGGAAGTACATGGAGGTACTGGGGGTGGACATTTCGGTATCAATAGGACTCTACAGAAGATTAGGGAGCGTTTCTATTGGTTGAGCTGTAGGACGGATATAGAAGATTGGTGCCGAAAATGTGACGTATGTGCAGCCAGCAAGGGACCGAAGACCCGTTCCAGAGGCAAAATGCGCCAGTACATCGTAGGAGCACCGTTCGAGAGGATTGCCATTGATATCGCTGGCCCCCTTCCGAAAATACAAAGTGGGAACCGGTATCTGCTAGTAACCATGGACTACTTCAAATGGCCGGAAGTATACGCCCTTCCCAATCAAGATACCACAACCGTAGCAGAAGCGCTAGTCAGCAACCTGCAGATTTGGTGTAGGTACTACATTCAGATTAGGACAGGAATTTCAAATCAGGTGTGTTCCAAAAGGTCTGCGAGCGTATGGGAATCCGGAAAACCAGGACCACCCCACTGCATCCCCAGTCAGATGGTATGGTGGAACGCTTCAACGCCACACTAGAAACCAATCTGAGGATGTTTGTGAACGAGAACCAAACAGACTGGGACAAGCTCATTCCACTCTTCCTGTTAGCTTACCGCTCAGCTGTCCATGAAACTACTGGGAAGACTCCCGCAAGGATCATCTTTGGAAGAGAGCTTCGCCTTCCAGCAGATTTGGTATTTGGTCGTCCTGCGGAACAGCCCAGCGAGCCAGACACTTACACCCATGATCTAGAACAAAGACTATCAGCCGTAAACGATCAATTCAGATCTCGAATGAGATTAGAGAGCTATCGCATGAAGACTAGATAACACGTCAGGGCCAATACAGTCGGATTCCAACAAGGTGACATGGTGTGGCTGTACAACCCCACGCGAAAGAAAGGAAGATCGCCTAAACTACAGAACCGTTGGGAGGGCCCCTACACCGTCATTAAAAGAATCAATGATGTCGTATACCGGATACAGAGGACTCCCAGGAGTAAGATGAAGGTCGTCCATCTGGAGCGTCTGTCCCCGTATAGAGGTGTATCCGATCGGGACGATCGGTCCTAAGGAGGGGGCAGTGTCACGGAATTTGCCCCACTCACTCCCAAACCGACGACTGTGGCACCGCGAATTGCCTAAGATTGCCCCGATCGCCCCTACGCCATTCTGGTAAACAAACAACATACCGTGAATCGAGGCGTTACTAGAAAATTGTGGAAACGACGAGAAGCGTTCCAGTCGTTCGAGAAAATGGGTCTAGAAATGCTAGAAAATACCTGGAACATTCTTTGGGTCTATAAAAGAAGAATAAACGGCCGAGGTAGTTAGTCTTGTATTAGTCTTGTATTACAGTCTGAAGTGAAGTGTTTAGTTAGAGAGATCAAAGCGATTTAGATAGCGATTAATTAAATAAGTGTTTAGTTGAGCTGTGTTCAGTAGTTAATAAAGAAGTAATTAATTAACGGATTGTTTTTCTGGAAGTAAGAAAAGACGGATTGGGAAATCCGTGACAGTAACTAAATTTTAATGCTTATATAAATACGAGAATCGCATCTGCCAATAAATCTCTGGGGATAGAACATAGCAAAGGTTTCATATATATTAATGTTTTAATATTACTATGTTATTACAAAAATACAGCGCAGGTTTGTTAAATACCTATGTTTCTTTTGCAACTGTACCGAAATAGATTGTTCATATAATATGATAAACAGATATCTTATAACTAGCCAAACAGACCGAAGAATACTTGCGTTAATGTTCTTGTATTTTGGATAATCTTTATTTTAATATAGGAATCTCAAAATTAAATCACATTTTATCTACCCTATACTTACATTTTCACTGCTGTATTTCATGTGCTCCTTTTATCATCGCTTGCAAGGTACTCTAGATATTTTACATTTTAGTGTGCGTTCCATAAATATACTATTTACTAGCCAGCTTATAGTTATGGATATTTATATATGGATATTTTTCATTGCAATGTGCGTTTTACATAATAAAAAGAACCTATTTACTGTGTAGTTCTATCTATTGTTAGTATGTAATTATAATTTATTATACTTATATATTGTTTGTGTTTTGTAGTAATTATTTTGTAGGTTTTTATAGGTTTTATATTTTAAATATGTATTTGCCCAGCCTGTAATTGGTTTCTGTTGTTTAATTGTAGCTTAAATAAATAGTAAATATTAGGTTTTCCAAGGATCATAAGATAGGGGGAGAATTTATTTGTAGAGGCAGCAAATAAGAATATTGTTTTGAAAGCAAAGACAAGGAGAATTTGTAGCAAAACCTTGATGCAGTGTTGCTGATATGTTGATAAGGGCGTGCAGTTAAGGTGACTGTAGCGTTTTCAGCGGTTTTCAGAGTTGTTTTGCGAATTTGGGGGTAGGTCGTTGAAGTATATAAAGGATGGTGTCTATTTTCGGCTTTTTAATAATAAATCTTGACAAAGTGGCCTAATGGCAACACTTGATATAACCAATTTACAGGCACAGATCATCGTACCGATTATTGGTAGAGGTGTTGATAATATCTTACGTCCTCAAGAATGTTTACCACATAATTGTCATGAATATCCATACAACTGTATGTCATATAGCTTTAAATACAAGTTGTGTTAGACCTCGCTAGGATATTACTATAGAATACCTATATTACGTATTAACTACAATTTGTAGTTTACATTCTAATAATGTCCTATTAAGTCAATTTTGAAAAGAAGGTCACTTGAAAAATGATTTACAATGTTAATTACAGAAATATATCAATTAAATTATCTTATCTGATTTTTATCTAAAATGATGCTGGTAAAGAATATGACAGAATTTTTCAAATGTTCTATTTCGGATAGTTGTCCGTCTATGAAATTATTTTATTTATAATATAAGAGTATTATTTTTAAAGTGCATTTGTTTTTGTTTTAGTCATTTCTCAATATTTTAATTTAAGTAACTTATTAAAATATTTATTGTAATGACTGCTGAATAAATGATTATGCTGTTAAATACATTTCAATTTTGTTTCAGGTAAGCTGCAACTGCATGCTGCGTGACACAAACCGAACTTTTGTAAACGTGAGTATTAAATAAATCTTGTATAAAATTAGGTAACGTTAACAAAAGTGTGTACCAAATTACGTTTGGATATCTTTGACAGTTTACGTTTTAAAACAAACAGTTTAAGAGATATCCTTTACGAGTTGTTCTAATTTCACTATAAATGTATACAATAAATAAAATTACTTTCGTTAAAGAACAAATTTTAATTTAGTGGCAGTAAAATTGATTCTAATGGCTAAGTGTGGCTAAACACTAAATGTGACACGTTAGTGCCTGGCAGCTGTCAATTATTACCTTTAATTTAAAGAGTTAGGTAACAGGCGAATATCAGCTACCGTGTCGGAGGAATTAGATCGTGGTCGCCAGTTTGCGATTTAAGGAATCAGAAGAATCGAGCACATGAGAGGCATTGAAGGAAGATAAATTAATTTAAATTTTAATTTGAGCCAACCTATATAAAAACAAGAAATTACTATCTCCTTCAGTACCTCTGTTCTCTATAAGTAGAGAATGCAGCAATTAAATAAAGGTATTCCAAAATTAAATTTACATACCTATTTATTTCTTACAGTAAACCTGGTGGTAAAGATGATAAGAATCGGTGAAAGCTGACAGAGCTGACTGCAGTTCTAGTAGTACGACTTCACATGTGTCTCACCTTCACGGTGTAACTTTGCCAAATGGAAGTAGAATCTACGTACTCTCTTTTAGCAACATTAAGTACTAACTCGATATAAATTGACTTAAATATTAAAAAGAATAGATAATCCAAATCAGTAAAACAGAAATTATCTGTAACTTAAATTTTAGGAAATATTCAAATAAAATAAGTCTAAAAAATTGTTAGATCGAAAGAAATTATTCTCAAAGAACAGTTAATTAATATAAACTGTAAATTATTATCTAATAATACTTATTAAAAGAATTAGTATCTAATAATTAATTATTAATCAAGAATTGAATTATTATTCAATAATTTAATTATTCTGGTTACTAAAAAGCGAGAGATTAAAAAAATATAAAGTTCTTGATTAGCACGTGGTCGACAAAATTGCAGGTTATAAAAATGAAATTTAATTTAAAACAATAAAATCATTTAATTAATAGGAAATGAATTGTAGAACTGATTTTACATGAATTTGACACTAAATGTTAAATTAATAAATAATATATAATAAATAGTTACCTCCCAAGATGGAATATCACTATTGAGTCCATTTTTGCAAAGGTATGCTGATTGCTGATAATTAAAATCGATAGTGGAGTATTGATTACTATCAGAAATAAAGGATAATTTGCTAGTTCCTTTCTGGTTTTATTAGAATTTTCTCAACAAAAAATTAAAACGTTGTGATTGGCTATTCAATCTTAAATTGGTAATCATTTAGGGAATTTAGAAATATAAGTTTAAACAGATATAAAGTATAAGTGCTGCTACACTGCGACAGTGTCGGCTGTGGAAACCAAGAGTTTGACACTTGTCAAAATTGAAGTAACCTCAACATATTTGTTTATTTTCACTTGGCAAAACTTTACAATTACATAATGGTAATAAGCAAATAAAATATCTCAATATTTCCACTGGATTTGATACATGGTGATTTTCCGGGTTGTTATGCCGTGACCTCGGTAACTTGGAGCTGCCAGAAACAGAGTTAAAATGCACATCCCTAGCATTCGCTGGGATACTTTTACCTGCCCTGGTTGTTTTCGGGCTAGGCTCTGTGGGGACAGACCCGCTATCGGTGTCTCTGGGCCTGTCCATATATTGATTTCGGTTCCTACTGTTGGTATTACGACTGCTACGGTCGGAACCGCTTCTCGGATACTGGTGGTCCTCCGAGGCGTTCCGTAGCCGCCGCTGTAACTGGTCGCATCCCATGCTTCCAAACGTTTCGCCGCTCTTCACTGTCGGCATCTGCATCAACGTTTGGAAGCATGGGATGCGACCAGTTACAGCGGCGGCTACGGAACGCCTCGGAGGACCACCAGTATCCGAGAAGCGGTTCCGACCGTAGCAGTCGTAATACCAACAGTAGGAACCGAAATCAATATATGGACAGGCCCAGAGACACCGATAGCGGGTCTGTCCCCACAGAGCCTAGCCCGAGAACAACCAGGGCAGGTAAAAGTATCCCAGCTAATGCTAGGGATGTGCATTTTAACTCTGTTTCTGGCAGCTACCAGTTACCGAGGTCACGGCATAACAACCCGGAAAATCACCATGTATCAAATTACAACACTGGCCGTGAAAGCCTAAAAACCACTATTTCCACTGGATATTTAAAAAATCATGATATTCGTTTGTGACGTACTTTCGAGATTCGGTCGCAGATGCCGAACTAGTACAACCACTTTAATCAGTCCGGGTTCACTCGGTGGAGAAGTTATGTCCAAGGTTCAGGAATATTACAAGACTCGGTATTGAAAATAAAATATTTATTTCATAAAAATAAAATGTCACCCTGTAAACAAATAATGCTAATAATAACTCCCCAACATAAATAAAATAGGTCCTGAAATAATAATATAATAAATTAGTGAAGAGGGCGGTAGGGAATGTACGGTGCAGACGCTGAGTGTCGCGGAAAGAGCCTGCTAAACACCCAGTGTCGAAGACCACGGAGACGACGTCGAGTACCGCGGAAAGAGCCAGCTAAATACTCGGAGTCGACGGAATACGGGTTAGACCTCGAGCGCCGCGGAGAGGGCCTGCTAAACGCTCGGAGTCGACGGAATACGGGTTACGGGCAAGACCTCGAGCGCCGCGGAGAGGGCCTGCTAAACGCTCGGAGTCGACGGAATACGGAATACAGGCAAGACCTGGAGCGCCGCGGAGATTGCCAGCTAAACGCTCAGGATACCCAGAGGAAGGTAGGGTGCCGCGGAAGTTACCTGCTAAACACCCTGGGGTAGAGGAAGGTTGAGTGCCGCGGAAAGAGCCAGCTAAGCACTCTGGGGTAGAGGAAGGTTGAGTGCCGCGGAAAGAGCCAGCTAAGCACTCAAGATACCCAGAGGAAGGTAGGGTGCCGCGGAAGTTACCTGCTAAACATCCTGGGGTAGAGGAAGGTTGAGTGCCGCGGAAAGAGCCAGCTAAGCACTGCTGGTAAAGGCAATTTCGCCGGCTTTTATACAGAACGGCGGGTAGTGTCGTGTGCAAAAATCGCGATACGCTAAGCAATTTCAGGTACCGCGTGCGCCAAACAATTAAAGTACAGTGTGAGCCAAATAAAATAAAATAGGTTCGTTACACGTTTCATACCAAAAAATGATTTGAATTTTAGTAGACTGTATACGAATGATAAAAAAAATTATTAAATAAAACAAATAAAGAATGACGGGTTGCAAAACGACTTACCAATGCAGATCTGTTGGTGCAAGATGGTGGTAAACGGTTTTAACTAATCCATCTTCTTTCTTGAGTTATGTTATAACGAAAATTCACTAGCTCGCACCTGTACAGTAGTCATCGCAAAGTAAACACAAAGAACAATAATATTATGCTACAAATAAATTATATAGTGTGAAGCATTTCAGAATGTAGAGGGTTACGAGTGAAATAGAGACTTACAAATTATGGTATCATCTTAATCTATATTGACAACGGTGGATGAAAGTTTTACAAGTTATAGAGGTCTATTGTTAAAGTCTGGAAAAATATTGGAATATTCTTAAGTACAAATTAAGAATATTACACAATAAAAACGTATTTTCCTAACATTGCTTAGCATTTAAAGTTGCTGCTGGAAACAGCAATACTGATAAATGACTCCAGTCATAGAAATAACAGTATTTCAAAAAAATTGAAAAAATAATAGAAAAAAATAACTATAGATTTAATGTAAAGAAACAAATGACAACTATAACACTCAATATTAAAATACGAAAATTCCACGCAAATTCCAGTGTTGCCAATCGGTATATGAAAAAATGCATACTTTTTTTACAACGCAGGCAACCTAATTCTCTTCAGTATCCTTGGCTATTGTCTAGAAATGACGTTCAGAATTTCCATTTTGCCTAAATAATCAAGTGACTTTACTCGAGATGATGTGTCGTACATTTTGACAAATGAGTACGGCCTAACTTGTATAAACCCTAATGGGCTTAAACCGTCCTTAACGAACAAGTGTTAACATGGATGTTAAGTCTCGCTTAAATAAGACAATTGGAGGGAAAATTAAGCTAAAGCGATAGGGGACTGTGAACTTGCTACTTTCACATTGAATAATCTTTACTTCCATAAGTATTAAGTTTGTACGGTTGTGTAATTATGAAGTTTTTATGGACTATTTTGCTAACAAATATTTTTTAGTCGATTAGGACAGGTAAATATACAGTAATGAAATCAGTAAGCCATTACGGTAAATAGTTTTTACTTATTCTGCAGAAAATAACACGGAAAAAGCAGATATTTTATTATTTCTCAAACTTTAAGAAGAGAATAATGTTATTTTGTATAATTTATCTTAGTTATGATATAAACTACACTATAATATAAACTCAATGTTATATGTAAGTATATATGAAAAATTATAGTTTTGGAAAAACAGAATGTTAATGTTTCCTTAATAAAATCCTTTTTTTTAATATCTGTATTTATCAAGGCACAATATTTACAGAATTTTTGATAATAACTTGATTTAAGCACTTACTTTTAAAGGGATGTAACTTCTTAAGGGATGCTAAAATTATTATATTTTACATGAAATATCCCCTCTAAAATAAGCTAAAGCCTCAACCATTTTTGAAATACTCTCATATACACAGGATGAGTCATTAATAATGGTACATAGCTCAAGGACAGATTGTTAACGTCAAAATAAAGCCATTGAGCCCAACATACCTTATTCAATTGTTGCTCCTTTTTATTCTACAGGGTGTTAAAATTGAAGTCACATTTACCCAACGAGGTATTTTTAATTGGAGAAATAGTCATTCTTGGGAACTAGAAAATCCTCATCTGCCAAGAGAAGTATATTTTCAGCAAGAGTTCTCTATCAATATTTGGTGTGGAAGTCTCTCCAATAATATTATGGGGCGGTTTGTACTACCACGTCCACTTAACGGAGAACATTATTTAAATTTTCTAATTAATGACTTGCCACTTCGTCTTGAAGACATTTTCTTAAATTTACTGCAGAACTTCTTGATTTTGCATGATGATGCACCTGCACGTTTTTAAATGAATTTCATTTTTTTTCATTTGTATTATCTCTATTACTTACCTAAAAAAAAATCTCTTTCAAATCTTACATTACTCTGACAAATGCAATTTTGTAAAAATAAAAGCAAAGAGAGTAATTTAGAAGTTATTTAAAAATACACTTCTGTACGGCACTGAAAACTGGTTCACTGTAAAACCTGATAAAGCATATAATCAGCAACCGGACAAAAAAAATAAAGAAATTCCCAAGGAAATAAATAAATTACATTTTACAACACCTGCTGTTTGCTGCAAATTCAACTGCTTTTGCCGCTATTGTTATTAAGTATTAATAGAATTAATTAGTAAATATACCTGATGTTTTTTGAGTTAGTCTTACCCATTTTCTACCAACTATCACAAATGTTTCTGCTTCTTGCCCGTTTTTAACTTTCGTATTATTGGCAACAGCTATGATAAGTTAGCAAAAATCATCAATAGTGTCCACTTCGGTGCGAAATGCTTTATTTTATAAATATCCCCACAAACATAAGTCCAAATGATCTAAAGTCAGGAGATCGTGGCCTCCATGGTACCGGTCCTCCTCGTCCAACCCCTTGGTATTCATGCTGGACACGCTGTACATGGTACGGATATACCTAATTGAGCCACGTGTATGACATACCATACTGCTAAAATATGCCGCGAACGCCCTGGACCTATATGTCTTCTATGATTCGGTTGCAAATTTCCCATGTGACGCCAGCGTTTGCACTACATTTGCACCCACTGCACACCGTTGTGAAAGTAGCTGCATTTGGGACATGTTTACCGGAAAATCGTTCTGCTAAAGCGTTTTCATTTCATCATAAATTAAAACCATAACCATCAACTGCGAGTTACTATAGGCGTAAGCCATTTTTGACATTTGAAAAACTAATACTTGCTTCACAAAAAAGTTAATACGATATGTTATCGGATATTTGATATCACCTGGCTAGAGACTATAGTAGCCCAGCGACGTAAAGTTAAAACTACTAGAATTTCAATAATTTTTTTCTCGGAAACTATAAGGATTTTTTTTTACGATATTACCTCTATATTTCATAACGCATCTATTCCCATTTTTTTTAGATAACTCCTGATTCTGAATCACCCTGTTAGAAATAGTTCGTTTTGACATCAATAATTCTAGTTCTATATTTAGTTGCTTTTTTGAAAAAAAAAACCAAAAATATTATATGTCTGATTTTAGTAATGTAATAAAAAAATGAGTGAATATTTATAAAAAAATTTTTTTTGGTTCACTATACAAGGTGTTTCGAAAATAGTTGAAGAAATTCTTGAGTCGATTTTAGAGGGACGTTTCACGTAACAACAATTAACATTTCCTAAAAAGTTACAACTATTTAAAAGTGGGTAAGTATTGCAATCAAGTTTCCATGGGCTATTTTAAAACCGGCTCAAATTAAACACTTTTTACTTGGATGCAGTTGTGTTAAAATGTCATTTTCTTGACTTATTCCACTCGTTGTGACCTCACAGTAAGGGGATGAAATATTATGGGTTTGTTTTAGCAGTAGTTGAAAACTGTTTGGAAACTATCAGAAATGTCCGTCCAACTATTTATTGCGTCAAATTCAATGGTAACGCGTTCTCAACTTAACTGGTCGAATATTTCTGACAGTTTCCAAACCGTTTTTAACTGCTGCAACAAGCCTTATATGTACATCCTTTCTACGTTTTTTAGCAGAATTTTTTCATACTTAAAAATGTTGAAGAAAAAATATCCTTGGAATAACCAATTCAATACAAAACTTTTTTTGTCTACACAAATTACGAAATATCTTCTACTTTTCCTACAAAAAAAAAAATGAAATAAAAATAAAAGCCAGTATATCAACCCTATGATTTTCCTAACGATACTCTCTGTAGTAGGTACCTATCGTTTTAGTTGTTACCAGTTTATTTAATTAGTTTTTATCATTCTTATGATACAGTTTAGCTGGTGTTTTGATACTTAAAAAAATCAAAGTAACTTGATTTAAGCACTTACTTTTAAAGGGATGTAACTTCTTAAGGGATGCTAAAATTATTATTTTTTACATGAAATATCCCCTCTAAAATCAGCTAAAGCCTCAACCATTTTTGAAATACCCTCATATACACAGGGTGAGTCATTAATAATGGTACATTGCTCAAGGACAGATTGTTAACGTCAAAATAAAGCCATTGAGCCCAACATACCTTATTCAATTGTTGCTCCTTTTTATTCTACAGGGTGTTAAAATTGAAGTCACATTTACCCAACGAGGTATTTTTAATTGGAGGAATAGTCATTCTTGGGAACTAGAAAATCCTCATCTGCCAAGAGAAGTATATTTTCAGCAAGAGTTCTCTATCAATATTTGGTGTGGAAGTTTCTCCAATAATATTGTGGGGCGGTTTGTACTACCACGTCCACTTAACGGAGAACATTATTTAAATTTTCTAATTAATGACTTGCCACTTCGTCTTGAAGACATTTCCTTAAATTTACTGCAGAACTTCTTGATTTTGCATGATGATGCACCTGCACATTATTCCCGACGAGTGAGAGAATATCTTAATAGACATTTCTCGCACCGTTAGATTGGACGCGAGAGCGAACTTCCTTGGCCTGCACGTAGTCCTGATTTAAATCCCCTGGATGTTTACTTTTGGGGCTTCCATCTTTAAATTACAAAGACATTATTAATAGTCAAGATCAACTGTGGGAAAATATTCAAGAATAGGTTAATATTATCAAGCAACATCGAACTTTATTCAACGTCAGACTTTAAATAAGAGGCTAAGAAAATGCATTGAAGTATCTGGTCGGCACTTCGAGAATCTTATATGATTAATAATTTGTTAAGATATGCATAATAAAATTTTCATCTGTTGCAGTGGTTGTCTTATTGTTAATTCAGTTTTGATATCTTAAGACTCCCTAATTTTCTAATTTAATTCCCACCGAACTTATCTCAAGAACTTATATCGTCAGTTTCTCGTAAACGGTTGAGTTTATCGATTTGTAATAAGTATACGTTTTCTATTTAAAATTGAAGGTTGTTCAATAACTTCTTATTAAAAAATTCAGGAGTGTAAAATACAAAAAGTTAAACATATTTTTACATCGACAGTACAGTATAACTAGCGCCCCCTAGTCTTGACCTCAACACTGTTTGCATATTCGTAATTACCAGCTCAAAAACATATGACTACAAATTTGCAAAACAAAGAATGAAAAGTAGCAACTATTGAATAAGAATCGCTTTATTTTGACGTTAACAATCTGCCTTTAAGTTATGTACCATTGTTGTATACCCTGTATAGCATTACTTATATTTTACTCAAGTATTGTACCATATATAACATAATGTGATTTAGAAAGGCGAACGGGCCATCGTAGCACTTACTGTTGCCGTTACAAAGCTTTACCTTTGTGACTAAACACTAATTTGCGTTCATTCCGGACTCATATGGCCTCGATAATAATTCAACACTGCTTATATATGGGTCAAATGCTTTGTCCCTATTTTAGCCGAGAGGGTACTTCATTAGCATTTAAAGGGTACCCGGAACAGTCGACGGTTGTTTACTGTTTGAAGCGCAAAGATTTTTGTACTTGCTAGAGACCTCTCATTCCCTCGACCGCTCTTTTTGTTTAAAGCGACGTACTCGGCCCATTGACCATTACCACGTGGATTTCTTTCATCGGGAGAAACCACAAACAAATTATAAAAAAACTCACGCAAATATACACAAATACATACACATGTCGTTCAAAGAGGATTCGATATAATAGTTTGCATACTAAAAAAACGTCGGCATTACGCTGCCACACGATAATATATACTTGTCACACAAGGGTATAATGTTCGGCCAAACAGTGTAGCTTTTATCAGCACCCATCAGCACCTTCAACGGCAAATTTAACTTTGTGCCCCTGTTAGGCAATTGTATGCAGAAATTTAGCAAAACATGTCTTCTTGGCGGACAGATTTCATGAATATAAATGCAAAACATTGAAATTTGAGGCAATTGTCTGTTATATGAAGACTTGATTTACAAGCCTACAGCTTTCTTTTTTTATAATAGTGCCTAACAACGCCTCACCGCAGTCCTAAATGTGGGCAATATTGCGACCGAAATATTGTTCAGATCTAATTTTATTTTGAAAATATGGCTCTGTTGTCTAGTAAAATAGATTTTTCTTAGTTGGTTAAAACTTGCTCCATCTTAATACGAATTTCCATTGAGAAGAAACATGAAAGCGCGTGGACGTCTAAAAACAGCTTTGTAAAATTGCGAACATTACAGCCTCAAATAAATTAGCACTTTATCCGTCATTTCTGCATTTCAATACAAAATGTTTGTAAATACACCAATATGCGAAAAATTAAATTTGAAAATACTGAAAAATTATTTCAAGCTAAACACCGTATGCAATATTTTATTACTGACATAATCAGATGCAGTCGCCATCGGTAGGCCATTAGTGCGAGGTGTACTTCACGCCGATACATTTTTAAACTTTTGATAATACTAATAATTGCAACACCATTAACATTAATCGACGTTTTTTGCATAAAATAACTAGTACTATTTTAAACTATAACATCCCGAGATGTTAACAGTGTTCTGTAAAAAAAATTCTTTACGTGGCCTTTAGAATATAATATTTTAAGCTTTGATCAGTCTTCTTTGATGTTTGGAGAGTATGCAACTAGTAATGCAAAATTGTACTTTATGATCCAGTATTAGTGAGTAATTTTTAGTTTTAAATGTTTTATAGCAATTAAATAAAGGAATTTATGCCGGGTGTAGATATTTCCCTATAACACAGTTCACTCTATGCTATGTGTTGTTTGCTTTTCTAGAGTCATGGGCAAATCCAACGGAGCAATCGTACAAGATTTTATAATTGAAGACTGTCGCGGATACATTCCAAGTTTTCTTTTATTAGGCACTTTTCTCATTAAATTTCAATTATCTTAGAATAAATGGGTATTTTATTTAACATGGACTGTGTGTTCTGCTAGTGGATAATTCTGATAGACACTGGGTGAAAATGTAATTTTGGCAGTGTGCAACGAAGAACAAATGCAAAATACTACAGCTAACCAGATTACCTGTTGTCTATCAGATACTTAGGTATTATTATTAATAAAAAATTATATTTTTGTCGTTTCTACATTTGACAATGCTGTAAAAATCCGCATGGCAGTTGACATTTCTAAGCCCTCTCGGCTGATGATTGTCGTACGCGCCAATTTTCCGGGGGAATCAAGGATTCTGCCCATTTCTTAAACATTGAGCTAGAATTCCGAAATAAATATTTTACTGTTCTTAGACCTCTCTGAGCATGTGGTTACAATTTTTGTACTTAGTCGTTAACCCTGTATACAAGTAAACTAAAATTCACTTTTGTACAGGGTGATTACGTTTAAACGTTAGATTTGACTGTAACTTTGTTAATTTAGGAGAGATTGGATTTGAATTGAAACGTGCATTCATTGACTAATTTTTCACAAGGATTTTAAATTATTTATAAAAATAATAATAATAATAATAATAAATAATCGGGCATCTCCCTACAGAAATAATGATATCAACTGGATTTTTGTTACTAAGAACCGTATATATATATATATATGTTATTATATTTTTAGATTCTCCAGTTTTTTCTGATGGCATTGATATAAACATATATTGGGTTATCTTATACTGCTCGCGATATATTGTTGATTAAGTATAATTCCATAATTAAAATTTAAATATTTTGTTATAAATAATGCAAAACTATATTTGAATTCATTTTATGGGGCAATTTAAGTTTATAAAAAATTTTTCAAAAACCATTTCCTTGCTTTTCTATGCAAAACCTATATCATTTTTCCAATTTTTTGTAAACAATTATTCATTATTTTTGGGTGTTGGTCTGTGTAATCTATAGATTCTCTTGTACTGTACCTTGAATTTCTAAACTAGTGGTTGGTTTATTTTTATTAAACATTATTCTTTTAATAGCCCCACAAAAATGTATCAGGTGATGTTGAGTCTGGACTATTCACCGACCATCGTATGGTGCCATATTTTCCTAACTATTCTAAATAACTAATATTAAATAATAATATAATAATATCTCTACCCTTCATTCTAATCACGAGGATGAGCCCAGAAGTCGAAGACTTGTGCGGGAGAGGGGGCGGCATATTATTATTAAGCAGGCCGCATTTGCGTCAAGAAACAACTTACGTTGGTAGGCCCTAACCACCATTCAGTGCAGGAATGAGGAAAACCTGGAAAACCTCATTAATTATGGGGGTAGTTATATGCCAATCGGTATCAATCTCTCACATTGACCCAAGTCAACATTCTTCCACCCTACCATACCCGCAGAGAGGGTGCCAATCTCTCCACGAATATAGCTTATATACGGTCTACCGGCTGCAGGGGTCGAACCCACAGTGATCCAGTCACCTCGATTCAAGTACTGACGCCTTAAACCGCGCGACCACTGACCGATAAAAAATCCAAATCCAAAATATTCCATAACTTATTCCATTATGTGTTGGAGCTCCATCTTGCTGCCATATCATCCTGTCGACCTATCAAATTGTATAATAAAATCATTTATTTCATGACCCAACAGATCAAGATAGAATGCAGGCAGCTATAGATTTCATAGACCAACACAGAAAAATGATTCATAATTCTTTAAATCATTTGGAAAAACGATACAGGTTTTCATAGAGAAACAAAGAAATGACTTTGACAAATTTTTATATGCTATTCTCTAAATGGCTCCATAAATTGGATTCGAATATAGTTTTGTATTCTTTATAATAAAAAACAAAATTTTAATTATGGAATTACTTAATCATCAATATGTCGCCAACAGTACATTACATGCAATCATTGAAAAGAGGAGAATCCGTAAATATAATATACAGGATATTTTATAAGAAAAAAATATGTTGATGTCAATATCCCTGTAGGGCGATGCTCGCTTCTTTTTTTTATAAAAAATTGAAATCTTTGTGAAAAATTAGTCAATAAATGCACGTTTCAATTTTTCAATATCTCTTAAAATAACAAAATTACAGTCGAATCTAACGTTTACGTGTGACCACCCTGTACATACTCTATAAAGGCCTAGGCTGTTGGGTGGTGTACTTCTAAATAAATAAATAAAATAAATAAATAAAATCGTCTAGGTACTAGTAAAAACATATCATTGTAATAGGTATTTGTTGTTGTTTAAAGCATGTTCTATTTAAACAAGTATCCGATGACGTCATCACGCAAAAACAAATAAACGTGGGAAATGCGTTGGTATAGAAAAAAGAATCTTTTTAAAAAGCAAAATCGATGGGTCCGAGGAAATTTCATGAAACTTCGTTGCTTTAGAAATAATGAATTTATTCCATACTTTTCTTCCACACTGTATGTAATTCTGACAGAGTCTGTCTTCTCCGAATAATCTATTGCAGTTCAGAGTTACCACTTGTGGTAATAATAAAAATATATTAAACAATTTAAGCAAAGAGAATTAAAAAATAGATTTTCCTCTTATAACTTCTCAGAAAAGGTGAAATACGTACATTTATTTTCACTATTCTTTCATGATATGGATCGACTGAATATAGGTTTCTTAACCATTCCACTGCGGCATTTCGTAATATCGTCTTAGTAAAAAGCAAAACGTGGAATTTGTTTCGAACGGGCGGAAAAGAATGTCCTAGGGTGAAAAGATTAGTAAAATATATCATACCACCTTCGACAACTTTGTAAATTTGTACTTATATCTACTTATCTTTAAAATAAAAGGATGGTTTCCAAGAGTCGCTGCCGTTGATTCAAAAGCTTTTCTTTTAATAGGTACTCTGCGGTTAAGCAGAAAATGGAGTAGGTATTATTTATGGGAAGATTTGATAGGGCTTAGGGAAAAAGACAACAAATTTAATGCTTCAAACAGCAGCAACATGCAGACATTCGAAAGAATGAGATGAATCAGAAATTCATAGAAAATCAGATAGAGAATTGATGTACAGCATGAGGTAATATTGTATTTTTTGCTATCTAGATTTATTCAATAGCATCATCTTGTTTTAACTAGGATATGTCAGCTTTATTTTAGATATCCCAAGAGCATTTTTAAAAACAGACTTGTTACGTTATTGAGTGTAAACAAAATGTTAAACCATTGTGCTATGTCGATATTTATGTTAGCTACTGAAAATAAATATAGCTGTTTTTGTAATCATAAATACATATATATGAAACATATTTTCTGCTATATTATTACAAAAACAAAAAACAGGTTTAACTTCAATTCAAGTTGACACAATGGTTTAACATATAGGTAGGTTTTGTTAAGTACCTTTAATTTATTATTCAAATGTGAGCAATTTGCATTTTTATAACAATGACTGAAGTACAATCTCACGAAATTTAAAAATCTTAATATTTCCTTGCAATATTTGGTATAAATAGTTAATTTTTTTAGTAATCATAGGATTCAAATTGCAAGCATACTTTTTCTGAAACAGTTTTAAAATTTTGTAACCACTGATTAGTATAGTCCTTTCTTGTATATTGTGTCATAAAATAAATAAGTACTTATATATTAATCGAAAAACGCAGTTTAATGTACAATTGTATATCTTTAGAGAAAGCTTAGTTTTTAAAGCTACCAAATATAAATGTACTGGACATTGCTTCCACCGTTCTGCAGCTACGATGGTTGCAAATTCTGCCACAGACTTGGTAACAAGCAATTGGGTGATTGGCAGTCTTCTTCCGTAGCAGAGACATACCTACATTGAGGAATCAGTGGTGAATACGATTGCTGTGTCAGAATGCATACTTAACGGAGTCGAAAATGAGAGAATTAGCTTAAAACATCGATATTCTGGTCGGACTAAAAAAGAGATTCTTCCCTTCCCATGCATATTTCGGGGAATGTTAATTGTAATATTAATATTTGTAATCACAAATAATAGGCAATGATTTAAATTAGTGGTTAGTATTTTTTCTTTAGTTTTGTTGGGTTTTTGCCACACTTCTGAAAAAATAATAAAGATTAATTAAATAAGCCCTTGCGCCAAACGGAACAGTCAAGGGTTATTTTCGAAACTAAGTTTGCCTAACCAAAAAATCTCACACTGAAAAAAGCAGATAAGTAAAAATAACAAAAATCACATCACTATCGCGCACTTCCGTGTTATTGACGTTTCGAAAAACTCTCTGTTTTCGTTCTCAAAATCGTAGTAAAAATTTTTTTAAACGTATGTCAAGTTTGACAGTTTAAAATTTGTTAACCTGCTTCCATAGAGATGTTAAATGATTTTTATTTTATTGTTACTTACTTCTTCTTGAAAAATCCAAAATTTGCGAACACGCTTGGGAAAACGGTCATTTGATTCAATGGGGTTCGGCAAAAATTTTAGAAAAGGAAGATAACGCAACAAAAAGAAAATTAAAAGAGACCGCGATTATTTTGTTGAACGGAGATAAGTGTGTGTCTAACTGTTCAGTTAACATCGATCATTGTTGGCTACAGTTGTATCAAGAAGAAGTAAGTAACAATAAAATAAAAATCATTTAACATCTCTATGGAAGCAGGTTAACAAATTTTAAACTGTCAAACTTGACATACGTTTAAAAAATTTTTTACTACGATTTTGAGAACGAAAACAGAGAGTTTTTCGAAACGTCAATAACACGGAAGTGCGCGATAGTGATGTGATTTTTGTTATTTTTACTTATCTGCTTTTTTCAGTGTGAGATTTTTTGGTTAGGCAAACTTAGTTTCGAAAATAACCCTTGACTGTTCCGTTTGGCGCAAGGGCTTATTTAATTAATCTTTATTATTTTTTCAGAAGTGTGGCAAAAACCCAACAAAACTAAAGAAAAACTAAAATTATGCCACAAATAAATAGCTTCAGACAATAGTGGTTAGTACTTTCTTAAAAAGAAAAGATCTTTATCTATCCTTAACGTTAAAGTAAAATTTTATCCCTGCAGTTAAGTACTACTTCTTCTACGATTTTTAGTATATGAAAGACAATTTTAACATTGGCGATATAAAAAATAATTTAATTATTGATTATATTTGGTATACTCTATTATTTTCAAAAGGTGTGTGGAATGGGTTTCTCTTACGTTTTAGTCCTCTTTGCTCTTTTCTGTGCCAACAGAAGTCGGCCATCATGTTTATATTTCATATTCTATTTCTTTTATATCTTGATGGAAACGTTCACCCTGCTCTATGCTATAATCTTGTAAAACCTTCGGGAAATGATCCATATAGAAATACATTAAACGCAACTTCAAGTTCATCAGGCTTCCATTCTGCCGTTTTAAATCATATCAGATACTACATCTCTGTAAATTTTACTCTTGTGTTAACTCTCAATAATTCCTTGAAAACTAAATCATGCTTTTATCAGTCACTATCGAGATAAAACTCTCGATGAACTGATGTTTCAACTATTGTATAATTTGGGGTTCACCCTTGCTCAAGTTGTTGTTCATTCTGGGCATTTTTATAAGTTTGCAACAAGTAATATGATCGCTATTGTCTCATATCTAAGTAATATTAGCAAGTTCTCAGTCAACTTCAAAAATGATAAGAATCAATATTGTTTGAATTAGGTTAAAATATCATTACTGCAGATCAATTGGTTGATTTAAAAAATATATTAACTATGACAGTTTACATTTCACTAGATTTAAATTTAGGTGGTAAATAAATAATAATAGACTGGATATGGCGCCATTTGAGATTAATGTATAAATATTCCTTTAGTAGTAGTAAAGTGTGGGCGGCCTTAGCCTGGCAAGTAGACCACACGTGGGCCCTTTTTGCCTACCCTGGCATCCCATCACCCCTCCACTATTCGCCCTCGGCCTTCCTCGAACCTACCCGACGCCCTAATGAACGCCAGGATCCTGGTCCATGGTAGGTCCCTCATCTCTTCCCTTTGCAGCTCCTTGGTGCCAAAGATTCTATATCTTAGTCTTCCAAGAGCCGCACAGTATCCTAGAAAGGATTCCGGACATAAGGGACTATCCTCTATGCCTATCAAATTCAAATGCCTCCTGAGTCTGCAGTGGCCTGTCAGGACCCCCACCGTTTGGTTCAGGGACCTTCGACTAAGGCTCAGCAGCCACTTCGTCCTAGATTTATTAGGTTCATTGAAGAAGTCATGGGCCTGTCTAGATCCCCCGTTCCTTCTTCAATTCCCTCCTAGTGTTTGATAGGCCCATTTATTTAGGGCACTATTCATACTGCCTCGCGTAATTCCCAAAAAGGGTTCGGGTCCCTGGCACGGTGCCCCAGATCCAAGACGAGCCAGCAAGTCAGCCGTCTCATTACCGGGGATTCCCTTATGGCCAGGAACCCAGACCAACTCCACCTCTCTTTGTCTGGCCAGGAACTCCAGGGCATCTCCACACTCCTGGACAAGACTAGATCTAGTCACCGGAGAGCTAAGAGCCCTGAGTGCAGCCTGGCTGTCCGAGCAGATGAAGATTTTCTCCTCCACACAATTCCTTACTTCTTTCTTGCTTGCTACCATCAAAATAGCAAAAACCTCCGCCTGGAAAACCGTGGAGTGTGTACCCAGCGAAAAGCTCTGTCGGATGTCCAGGTTTTCCAGATAAATTCCTGCTCCAGAAAACTCATCCCCTACCCGGGATCCATCTGTATAACATATCAGAGATCGTGGGAGAAACATGTTTTCTGCCCTCTCCCACTGCTCTCTCGAAGGGAAAACAGTGGTATACCTCCTACCCAACCTTAGTTTATCCTTTGCTTCAATAACCCTCAAGGCTATAGAAGCGTGACCCTCCACACGACCCTCTGCCTTCCAGCAGCCTGCATCCCTTGTTCTCAGGTAGGTCGCCATCGCCTCCTTTACAATCCATGTTGGGAGGGGTGGCAACCCCAGCAAAACTTCCAGGGCGGCAGTTGGGGTTGTCCTCATTGCTCCTGTAATACTTAAGCAAGCCAGTCTTTGGATCCTCGACAACACCTTGGCCACAGTCACCCGGCCACCAAACCAAGGCCCCATATGGCGCCATTTGAGTTTAATGTATAAATATTGCTTTAGAAAAAGATGCCAACAGAGAGATAAACATGTGTATCAACTATTCTAAAGATCTTTTATCTTCGTCACGCAGATATCACGTGTTTGGATTTTAGATCAATCAGTGTTAACACGTGGAAGAATAGGTTGAAACCGTTTTTTGTTTTATGTAAACTGTAATTGGTGCTGAGAACTTATAGTGTTCTGACGAGACATGTTTATAGATTCAGTGCAATAGTAGGTATTGGTGTATCTATTTTCTTATTACAAATAGTAAACAACATTCAAATAGCAATCAGATGTTTCATATTTTTTGCATTATTTTTATTACTAGTTAACTGTGCTGTTGACATTGTTGACAGTGTTGACAATGGATAAATAAAACAAAAATAATTTGAAAGAAAGGTTTTTTTTTTAAATAACGGTTTGTTGTCCAGCTATAATCAAAAAGTTGCATGAATTTTATATTGGTTGGAAATATATTACACGGTAATCTTTCAAACATATTGAAGATAAGAATATTTGTCTGGCGGCAATAATCACATATAATTAAAATATTAACATAAAAAAATGGCCATAGAATGTAAACAAAACCACGTAACCGAAAACGCGATATCATCGGTGTGACGTCACACACGTTCAGTGCGGTTTATGTTTGCTTAGCTATAAGTGCAGTGTGTGCAGACGTTTGTTTCTTGTATTTTTGTGCATTTTTGAGTCATAGGTAGTGGTAAATATTATAGGTAATGCTGTACAAATTTCACAATAACGTAAGCAGATTTTGTGTAAGCATAATCGGACAATTTTCTAAGAGTGGATTCATTTAATTTTGTGCTTATGAACTTCTTTGGTGCAAATCCCAACTTCATTAATGCATAAATACTGGGAGTCAAAGCAATCAATACATTTTTGCTCTTAAAAAAAAGTGTTTTATAAAATTATTTCAGAAAACAATTTAAAAATTAATTTCAACCTCGCTGGATAGGCACAGATGGGCCAATACTTGTACCACCATGTTTTCCATATATTAAATGAAGTTTTTCTCTGTTGCACATTTTGGTCTGCTCCAATTTTTAAATTTCAAAGCAAGCAATCTTATACCACCGTGTTCTCAATAAAATTACCTTTATTTTAACACATTTTTTCGATGAGAAATCAGATTAGTACAAATTGCTAGTATCAACTCACCTACTTATACATGCCAACCCGATAGTAGGGAACCGAAAAATGCAGGTAACCTAACTTTTACATGTTCCTCATGCTTTGTACTTTCGATTAGTATTAGGTAAATTCGCTTGGTAAGCCAATGAGTAAAATATTAAAAAAATAATTACAGAATTTTTAATTAAGGGGTATTAATTATGTTTGATAAAATAGATTTTTCATCTGGTAAGCAGATGGGTGAAGGACGACCTTAGGACCTTCGGATCTTAGAGTATAAGTCTGATTATTTACACACCATGTATGGTGCATTTGCCGTTGCGCCATACTGTACCTTAAAAAAATATTTTTAAGCTAGTACCTATTCGGAAAAGTCAAAAGTTATTCATGTTTTTGTAGGATTATGAACAATTTAATTAGTAAATATTAAAATAGCGTCGCATATAATGTCGCCCATCACAGTAACGTAGCCAGGGGAGGGGAGTGTTAGGTTGCCCACCACATATCCTCAAAAAAATTACGGTACCCGTTTTTGACGCCACCGTTTATGCTTATGGCCAAAATTATTTAAATGGTCTGGCACTGACTGACTGATTTAAACATTTTATCGTAACGTAACTAAATAAATACTACATGCGGTTTATCTACAGTCCAAGATTTTATGACTAATCACTGCGGTGGGTGCATTCAAAATTTTCTATTATCTATTAGTGTTCCTGGCGTTCAATTTCCTTAGAAGAAATGGGCATTTCATTTAATTTTATGCGTAATATGTTTTGTTGTTAGTGAGTAATCCTGATGGACCTGTAATGTGTAAAAATATAGTTTTGACAGTATCATTTATAGATTTAATGGCGCATCGCCCGGGGCGAGAGGTCTGCGGTTAAGTACCTATGACATTGTAGGTCGCTTTCTGCAAGTCGAGCCGCTTAGGCCGAGCAGAAAGTAGCAGACCAGTTACATCTCACATATAGTTTTGACAGTTTAGAACGAGATAACAAAAACAAATGCAACATACTCCAACTAATCGGATTAACTGTTAACTATCAGCTATTATTACTAATGACAAAGGTGCTTTTCGGCGTTTCTATATTTGTAAATGCTGTCAAAAAGACCGCATGGTAGCAGCTCTAAGCCATCTCGGGCGATGGTTATCATAACGAATGCAAAATACTGCAGCTAATCGTATTAACTGTTACCTATCAGCTGCTATTATAAAAATGTTCATTATCGTCGTTCCTACAATTGGAAACGCCGCCGATTTTCTGAGAGAAACCCCCATTTTTTAAACATCAAGCTAGAATTTCGAAATATTTTTTTTCATTGTATTTTAGGCCTCCTGAGCACCTCGTAGATTTGTTATTAAAATCAGATTTGCAAATTTTTTTTTTTAGTTGGAAACATTAACACCATTGTTAAAATCTTCAAATGTTTAGTGAGTCTTTCAAGATCTTAGTGTTTTAATTGATGAAAAATTGTCTTTCAGTTGCCATATTGATGATATTGTCTCTGAAGCAAACAGAGCATATGGTTTTATACTCCTCAATTGTCATGACTTTGCAGACAGTAACACAAACTTCTTTATTTCAGTGTCGTTAGATCTAAACATGAATACACCTCTCTTTTGTGGACCCCTCATTGTGCTGTTCACATTAATAAATTAGAATCAGTACAATTTGAGCTTTAAATCTGATGGTCTTTACCCTCCCATTGGATTTCCACACGATGAGCTTTTAAAAACTCATTCTGTTTCTTGCCTTGAAATAGATAGACGTAAATATTCTCTCAGGTTTTTCTTCATAAGGTGATACATAATTCAGCAGATTGCCAAGAGCTCATGTCCAACTTTTTTGGAGTCCCCAGACCTAGTTCTAGAGAAATTTAAATGTTCTATCTACCAGCCGCCCGCACTATTATTCTTAAATATTATCCTCTTTTTGTAATCTATAACAATTGTAATATGAACAATATAGATATTTTTAATTATAGCCTTAATGACATAAAATCATTTTACCTAAAATTCCAGGTTTAATGTTTGTTTGTATAGGCTTATTTTGTATTTTTAACTTTTATTTTTTATATATGCATATTGTATTCTGTTTTCCTGTTCTGCAACTGGGTTACTTGTACCTGTTGAACAGTGTAATGTAAATAGATAAATAAATAAATAGTACTGATCCGTACTTATAATTTTCTAATTTATTAAGTTATTTCTATCCTACCTCTACCATTACCCTTATTTATACCTTCAACGTCCATCCAAAATATTGAATCATACACCCCCTTACTGGAAGAAATTAAACTCCCACCTGGAACAATTCTTCCATCTATATTTGATTAACTCCGCTTTAGCGGCCTATCCGCACGTAGAGTTTGCAAAGTTCGAATCCTGCTTATAATCTGGCCAAAATTTAATCGCAAAGTTCTTTACTCTTCGTTCCGAGCCAGAACTTTCACTAACGGCCGTCTCGGTTCGGAAGTTAAAATTGGCGGTAAATTATTCAGAGCCGAGTATCCGGTCATTTCCATTTTAAAAATTTATCGGCTCCATTGCCTACTTTAATTCGAAGTGGGGGATTAAACGACGGATTAAAAAAATCCGATTTGATTAACGATTGTTTAGTGCGGGGCAAAAGGTTTTCTCTTTCTTCCAATACCTTAGACCTCCATCGAAATTACCTTAGGGAAGGAATAGCTCAATCTGTTTACTTTGCTTTAAAGGTATATTAGTTAATTACAAATATATTTTATAAATTTTCGTATTTCTAGCACACAGGAGAAAATTTTCGTAAATCACCTGTCAATCTGACCTTGTTATATTGTTTATTCAGATAATATTGTGATTATAAATTTAATGTATTGCATACGTGAAAAGTAATGTTTAAACAATATTATTAGTTTTATATATATCTGGGTTATTGTTTTAAATTGTTTGGTCGGCTTTATTTTTTTTAAATAGGTCCTGTCCCAACTAGCACCAAAGTAACACTAACTGAGACTGGAACCTTCAAAGAGTAACTATTACGTAACTGTCACCAAATGTGCTACTTCATCTTATAAATAACTTCATGTAAGTCACTGCTACGTATTTTCGACTGTTATGTGACTTCTAAGTAACTCTAGGTTTTGGGAACGTATTAGTTACCAGTGGGATGGCTATTAAGTTTTTAGAACTTGAAAGTGGCAAATCATCGTCGGAGCGACTAAATCATATTACTAAAGCATACTTCAAAGTTGTAATCTATTTCGATTAGCTATGACTGTTGCCGCGACGTTCACAAAACTTAATTGTTTGTTTAAATTCTTGGATCTTGAAAATAATGTATTAGTCCCAACAACGTTATCGCTACCGTAAATTTTACCAAAGTTGAAAACCTTCATGCTGTTCGTCATTGTGTAATGTGTATTCGATCATGTCACGTGTGGAGTGTATTGTTTGTCTTTGGGATATACAGGCTGTATCACATAAGAGGGCCACTCTCATGTAATATGCGAGACACGTCAAAAATCTTTAATTGTTTTTTGTTGCATTTTTGGAGGCCTTTATGCTCGTAAAAACAAATTTGAGATCCATGGCCAACTTTATGAGTAATAACAAAAATACCTGTATAGTGCCCAAACTTTAAGCCTATCTAACTTTTTTATTTTAAGAGATAGAGAAAACTTATTGGTAATAAATTTTTATTGCAAAATTGATACCTTTCATCTGATATAAACAGATTTTTGAAATATCGTATGTGGTTCGCTGCGCTCTCTAGGCGGATAAAAACATTTTTTATTGAAGCTGGCTATGGCCACAGAAAATTGCCTGTTTTTTCGTCTTTCATGCAATATACTACATGTTGCCCTTATCTTTCGTATTTATTACATTATCATTAATAATATTTTAATAGGAGATAGAGAAAAATAAGAATCAACGGAATCATCATAGCAAAAAATTTCCGCACTTATTTATACAGTGAAATTTTCTAAAACTATATTAATCCTTATTTATCGCCTTCACTGGCCTTCTGTCAGCCGCAAGGTTAGATATATTCTGCCAAAGTCAAATGTGTCAAAAGTAGTAACAGGTCACCGCGTTGACATGTATACTAATATTTATTTCCAGGATTGATATTTGGAGAGATTTTACAAATGCTGTATTATTTTCTGTATTCTTACTTTTTTAAATTAAAACCTGCCATTGCAAAGATTTTTGTACTTGCTGTGGACCTCTCCGTTCCTCGACGGTTCTTTTTGTTTAAAGCAAGGTACCTAATTGGTCCGGCGGTCTGACCAGGTCGATTACTTACGTTGGGAAAAACCACAAAGGATAACAAAGCACACACGCAAATGTACACAAATACATAAAAACAGTGCCACACGTTTACCGCCAAGGCATTATAATAGTTGTTCAATGTGGTTAAAAAAAAATTACACTGCCACATGATAATATGCACTTGTCACACTCCCATAAATCAGCACCTTATCCGTCATCTAGACATTTGAACACATGTTTGTAAATACACTAAGAAATACGCGAATAATTATTTGCGAAGAGCAAGTACTGAAAAATTATTTCAAACTAATCAGAGTACCGTAGTCGTATATAATATTATTTGACAACTGCAGATGCCATATGTAGACCACTAATGTAAGGTGCACTTCACGGCGATACATTTTTAAACTTCTTGTGTCGTTGGGGAATTCATTTCTGTTAATACTAGTAATAGCAACAATATTAACAGTATTCGACGATGTTTGCATAAAATAATTAGTAATATTTCAAACTATAACATCCCAAGATGTTAACAGTGTTCTGTAAAACTGTTTCTTAGACCCTTAGATATAACTAAGCTTCGCATGTTCTTTGAAGTTTGAAGAGTATGCAACTAGCAATGCAGTATTCTAGGTCATGTTATTCTAGAATTAAGTGACTAATTTTAAACGTTTTATTGTAATTAAATAAAGTATTTTTTCCACGGTCCGGAGTAGAAATCAGTTTCTATGACATCAAAATTAAAACAGAAGTAGTCGATTATTCCCAAGGGAGTATAATGCTCCCAAAGGAGTTTACATTATGGAGAACGTTTTTCATGTAAAAAAAAGATAACAATTAAATTATTTATTGACATTTAAATTAAATGTTACATTTGTACAATTTTCAAAATTAATATTAGAAGGAATATTACTTTCGCTTACATTTACCGTTTTTGTGATTGCGCTAGTAGTGGTACCTACTAAAACCTGATTAGCAATGTTGGTCTTATTTTGAATGGAGTTCTCGACACATAACCCTCAGCGACTGTCGTTGATTTCCAACCACCATGACGCTTTATTGTCGTGATATCCACACCAGCATCGGCCAGTAATGTCGTTGAAGATCTTCGTAAGCAGTGACCAGTATAACATGCAGCATCAGGTAATTTTAAATACGAAGCTACTACACTCGGAATTTTTCCCATGGTATTCTTGCCAACTGGCTGCAAACTACATTTTCCTGCTTTGTAGTACAAAAAAGGCGCTTATGCTTGACGTGGGGAGGACGAAGAGACATGTATTTTCGAAACAATTCAAGCATATTTCCCACATCGGTAACCAGAAAGGTTCGTGGAATGTTTGTCTTAGTGTTTGGAATTTTTACAATCAAGGAAGAGCCTACATCCTCAATATCATCTACAGTTAAATTGACTAGTTCATCAGTTCGACAAGCTCCGGCAATCCCCAAAATTAATCCAACCTATAAAAAATCAAAATACTTAATAATTGAAATACCTAACAACAAAAGTAATCTTACCATAATCATTAAGAATTCTTTGTCATCTGCACTTGATAGAAAACGGTCGATTTCACCCTTTGACCGATTCTTTTCAAAAATGCGATCAGCTTAAGGAATTTGCTTATATCTATGTTGTCATAAATTATCAAGCATGACTTAACCATAGAATATTGCGCCCATAATGTGGAAGACTTGTAATTCTTTGCATTTGCACTGAAGTATGCCAACAAAACATTCTCGCTGTATACTTGAACATTTTTCTCGGCGCACTACTTTTTGAACCGATTGTAGGCTATATCGTATAAAGATCTTGACTTGACGTAGGCAGCAAATTGCTTATTGCAATATTTGCAGCCTCCACAATCTCTTCCTAAACTAAACCAAACTAGTACCTTAATTTGACAATTCTTTTTGTTTGTTTATTTTGTAGTTAGGACAATAGCTCAAGGACTACTAAATAAATGCTCAAATCCGAATACAATAATTCTGGTGGTACTTACGTACTTCATAATGACAAAATATGTGTTTTTAAGTTAATGAGACCGTGGAAAATATAGTATATACCATTCGGGAGAGATGCTATTTTGTCCTCGGTGCTCGGACTTCAAATTGCACCCCTGGCAAAATAATGTATTTCTCTCCCTTATAGTATAATGTACTATTATGTCGGATATGTTAGTGGATATTTATGACGAATCTGCAAGGAGTGAAAATGTAGTTTTGGCAATGTGCAACGAAAGAACGAATGAAGAACGAATACAAAGTACTGCAGCTAACTGGATTAACTGTTATCTATTAGGTAGGCATTATTATTATTAATAAAAATGTTTATTTTCGCCGGTTATATACTTGAAAACGCTGCAAAAAACGACCATACGATAGTTGACATATCTAGCCATCTCGGACGGTGATTGATTGTCATAGGCGTCGACTTTCTGTAGGAAAAAAGGGCTTTGCCCAATTTTTTTAAACATTGAGCTAAAATTCCGAAATAATTTTTTTATTGTCTTTTAGATCTCCCTGAGCACGTGGTTAAAATTTTTGTACCTACTTAGTCATAGTTAACCCTGTATAATAAAGATATAAGTATTATAAGATCTTTGTTTACTTACTGGAAGTACAGGGTTCCATCCCTGAACTTATTATTAACACTATTTTTAATTGTCTGCACTCTCGTTTCTTCAGCATTTATTTTTGGCATGTTATTGTTTACTAACAGAGTTCCCCTTCCACCCCCTGCGAAACATGGATAACGTGGTTCAAAATCTATGAACATTTAAGCTATATTCAGACTAATATTCAGATGTCTTTTAATGTAAACAGAGTGTCAATATAGTCATTTTTATTTTTCGAATTTTTCCCAGATTTCTGTGTTCCCTGCCCCACTGCGCTGCTATACTATGCTTCATTTTCTTTTGACATTGCTCAACACTCCCATTCTGAACACTCTGTAATCGTTAAAACTTCATTTGCAACACACATTTATGTGATTTTAATCTCAATTGATGTAAATCACAGTAAAATATATTTTTTGGTTTTGTGGTTTAGTGCTGTATATCTATTGTTTTTATGTTCCACGTTCCTGTGAATACGGTCGGTCATAAGCCCACACCATACTTGGTCGTTTAAGGAATCTCATCAATTTGTCTTGTGACTATACGATCTTGCAATATCCGGCCGTCTTTTCTGCATTATGAAAGACAAAGGAATGCTCATTCTCAGATGTCTCCCTAGAATTTTCATTAGAACATTGTGTTCTAATTAAGCCTGGAATAAATTTTATCTTTTAGTATTATTGTTGGAATGTAGGTATAACAGATGTAATTCCAACAGATACTTTGATATTTTTATACTAATGTAGGTTATGAGTAGGAAAATCTCCGATAAAATACCAGTAGAACACGTGTTTCAGAATCCGCGTTCGGTAACAGGAATTAAGTAAACAGTAGAAGCTAGTTATGGAATAAATTCAGTCATTTGATAACAAAAAATCAGTCCTTCCTTGATCCTTGCTCTCTATATGATATTCCCGCTTCCTCCTGCCTGCCGTTATACCTACTGTTCTTTGTTCCGCTCTTTTCTTCTCTTGTTATTCATATCTTCTTCAAACTTTTTTTGTCTGCTGCTTATCTCGTGCCTTGGTTTGTTTGTTGATTGGCTCTTGACTGACGTCTGTTCCGTAGTTTTCCGTATTTTCTTTTTAAATCTTAGTTTTGGTAAAAAACTCAACTACTTTCCTGATATTGATACTATTTCACTTTGACATACTTTTAGATAACTTGTACTAATATTTTACTGGTTTATACTCTATTTTACTTAATTCATCATGTAGCAACACAATTTTAACGTGGCTTCCCCTCTTGCACCAAATATCAACAGTGTTTCTATTTTCATCACTAAGATATCACAATTTTGCACTGCACTCTTAAATCTAATTATTTACAATTAGATATTAACCAAAGACATTCAAGTTATGATTTGATATAATTTATTTTCAACCTTTTTTATCTTTTACTTTCCCGTTATTGAATTTACACTCTAATATAATTTGGAATTTAGAAGTTTTGATTTCCAGTTATCATTCACAACTGTCACCAGAATGTAAATGATTTTAATCTGACATTTCATCAACGTATGCTGTAAATTGATACAATTAACTAATTAACTTATCCTTTCAAATACAAAATTGTTTATCTATTATCATTTATTACAATATTTTTAATTTTTGTTTTGGTTAATTGTAATTCTTTTAATAATGTAGAAAATAGGTATAAAATATTTACTGAAGCAATTTTTCTAGCGACCATAAATAGAAATAAACATTCAATTCGTCCTACGATTATGTCATTTCTGGTGTTCCACAAGGATCGCACCTTACACCTCTTCTTTTTTTCTTATTTTATATGATGTAGATGATTATAGATAACTGTTTTTTACATTCTGAATTCTCTCTCAATGCGGATGATTTAAAGATTTATAGTTACATCACAAATTTAATTGATGGTTATAATTTACAGAATTTAAAGAAGAAGATGATGCCCTCAGTGGCTCAATGTATAGCGTGTCGGCATTATAAACCGCGAATCGAACCATTGATCTTGGATCGCTGGTTCGATTCCCCGTCGAGTCGACTTTTTATTATAATTTTTTTAATATCTAGGGAATGTTTTGCTGTAAAATTTTATATTTATCAAGGATATTATACCATTATTAGTCGTATAGTGATTTGCAAAACTATACCAGTTTGCAATTAAAAAGTTTACTTTTTTAATATTTACTTATCGCAATCTTTGGTAAAAAATATGTATTTATTGATTTAACTTTCTCAGACTTTGCATATATAGTATTTAACAAAGTTAGACTAAATAATTTAATATTTTTCATAATAAAAGTAAGTGAGGGAGCACATTTAATCACAAGGTCGAATATAACTGCATTACATAATAAGAAATTTCTACTTTAATATTAAAGGCGGTTAACCGCCCTGTAAATCAAAAACTCAATCAGTGACCATTTTAAAATATACTGGATACTTATAGTTTGGTAACAGAAATCTTATGGCATGTTTCATCATTATTATTCAGGCTTTGTGCTATTTATACATATCGATCTATCTATTGTTCTTTAAATGGTATAATGAAAAATGTTTACAGTTTCAATAAAGCTTGTTCTTATAACAGATTCCTCAGGACCATAATGTTTGAGAAAGTAATGAAAATTCTCTTGATATATGACAAAGCATAAAAATATCAAATGATAACAAATATCTTATATCTTTTATAACAAAGCTTTGTTCCATTTATTTTGTAAAGAGATCGAGGAAAATATTTTCTTTAAAGTCTAATTCTCCCATGTAAGGACAAAATGTAAAGTGCTACGGTTTTTACTTAAATAAACAAAATAAATAACAATTTACTCTCTTATAAGTACCATTAAAACTAATTTCAATTGACTTATATCCTAAATATATTTAAAGTACATTAAAGTATATTGATAGTTAATCTCAAATTTGTGTTCTTCTACAAACGTCAGTAAAAGTGTAATTTTCAACGGATGCTGTTAGTGTCGAAAATGTGTTTTTATGGCACTTGTGTTAACACTGGTGCGAAAATAGAAAACAATAAAGAAATTTTGTAAAAGTAATAACATATACAGTTAGAGAAACTACAATTAGAATAAGTAATTCCATGATCAATTTCAAAAGTATCTGCAGTAGTTATTTATTCCAGGCCAGTTAATTATTTCTCTCCTTCCTCCGCTACTGTATTGGATTTCCATCCGCCGTGTCTCTTAATTGTAGTAAGATTAGCACCAGAGCCTGCTCACAAACTAACCGAAGATTGTCGGAAGCAATGATCGGTATAAAGGTAAGAATCAGGCAAATTTAGAAATTCAGCCATATTGGTAGGGACCTTACCAAATGTGTTGATTTCAACACGAGTCGCAGCACATTTATTCTTAATGTTTATTTATGAAAATTCTTGAACGATTAGTCTATCATTGAACGAAGTGCTATGCATTTTTTCTAATAGTTAAAATATAATGCACCAGTAATAACGCAAGTTCGTAGCATTTCAGTGTTTGTGTTTGGTATACTCGCGGCAAGAATTCAGACGTCTTACGTCACGGTTGACATTACGCAATTGTTTTTATTGTCAACATAATATTCGGTATTTGGTCGCGTTAAAAACAATAATTTTTTTACAATTTAGAGCAATATATAGCGTTAACATTTAGTGTAGTATATAGATTTATTACTCTCAGTTGCAGTTTCTTAAAGATTGTGATTAAAATATAACGAATTACTCATTTGTTCGCATAACGTAAGATGTCTGAATTCTTGTCGCTAGTATGTACAACAAGTTCCCAAATCGTCTGTATTGTTGAATATGTCAAGTTGCACAATTCACAACGATAGGTTCCAAGGTTATTTAAATGACTCTGCAAGAGATACGTTATTTCCTGTGCTTCTGCAAGAAATTTGTCAATATGTTCAATGGTCAATATTTTCGTCTGTTTCGCTCGATATCCTTCGCACTTTCGCTTAAAAAAAAACAAAACAACGAGCCATTTGTTTTTGTCCTGTTCATTGTTGCCTTCAACATAAAGTAATTTGACCAAAGCGTTGACGATTTCCATATTTTAAACTTTTCTTTAAAGTATGCCAAAAACACTTTTTCAATGAACTTGCCACTAACATTTTTCAAGTCACATCATCTCAAGAAACGGTTGTACGAAAACTCTTAATATTGCTTTGACTTAATGGACAATAACTCGAAAGTGGCCACCAAGAAAAATTCATTATCTCGAACTTTTATTACCTTAGCAACAACTTCATAGACAATTGGATATCAAAACTATACCTATTTTATAAATTTAATAAAGTAAATGCATTGATTTGTACTTTTAATGGTTTCTGTAGAAAAAATAGTGTATGATACATGTGCCAAAAGTGATTTATTTTGTTTGAAGGGACTTTCTCGCAAAATAAAATGTTACTTTAGTACATATCAGAAATAACTATTTTGAATAAATATTTACAATGTAATGAGTATGATGAACCTAACTCAGAACCCCTGAATGTATACATCAGTCAAGGCTGATAGTATATTTTTAGTTACTGATCGATATAAATGAAGTAACAAAATTTTCTATATTTTGCCGGATGCGCCGGTGAGAAACAACAAATTGTGTGACAAAAATAATTATTATTATTGAGCAGTTGTTCTATTGCTGAGGAACTACATCATAAGTTAGAATGGATCAAGCTACATGAACTTTTTTAATAGTGAGGTGGTTAATAAGGCAAAAAGTTACGTATGAAACAAGTCATAGGGGTGGCTTTTTCTACCTTTTACAACCATATTGGTCGAAAGCAACAAACTGTTTAGTGAGTGACTTCCGCTGCTGGTGAAGTCATCCTCAGCGATATCGCCACCGCATCTAGGCCGAGTTGACGTCCACTTCTTCCTGTTCTACTAACAAAACCTTCTGCTGGAGTCACGCAGGTCTTCTTTAACCTTTTCATAATTGTTGATTATTAAATTTTTATTATCGCCTTTAGTAATAATTTGTGAATATATAAACATTTCATTTTCGATTTAGATATATTTAGCTTTGAAAATACTTATCTCTAATTAATATTGAGATTACATTAGTATTATTTAACGTCTCATTGCTATATACTGAGTGGTATTTATATAATGAGTATCAAATATTTATATACCGAGTATTGAGCCTTCAGCTCATATCTTGCCTTTGAATATTGAGTGTTGAGCCGTAAGCCCGCCCCTTGCATATTTACATACTAGTTGTTGAATTTTAAGCTCACATAGTTGTACCATATACAGGGTGTTGCACTTACCCAAGCAGCACAGACCTTTCGGGTTGACGTCGAGCCGACGTCGGTAGTCTAACCTGAAGTCGGTAGCCGACGTCCGCGCCACGGCGTACCGACCAATTTTTATACGAAAATGATCACACAAACTCCGGTCGACTCGACGTCACCCTGTCGACTAATAAAGTCGCTCTTAGGTGTAAATGTTTGTACCTACTTCCACGTCACATTAGATACGACAAATATTACCTAACATAACATTTTCTATAATTTACGTATAAATTTTTCTATATAAATCAGACAAGTAGGTACTATATTTTTGTTCCGTTTATACTAATTTTGTAGCTAATACTGCAACTCATTTTAATAGATGGTATGCATCTACTCGTATACGATTCAGTATATTAATGAAATATAATTTTAAGGATATAAGTTTCGAGACCTTCAGACACTGAAATTATAAACGCATGCAATTTTATTGATTATATTGGGCAAAATAGACCATTAAAATTAAAGCGCCATTAAATGAACACTATTTTATCAATATATATTTTTATTTTGTATTTTTAGAAAATCTTTTTTATTCCCAAGCAGCACAAACCACACCTAATTTAACTAACGACCAGTTTAATACCAAAATCATACAAATTATAACTACAAAATTGGGATAGTATTACGTCTATGGTCGAATTTGAAGTAATTTTGGTAGGAACCGCTTACGTTACTATTTTCGACGTCACAACGACGTCGGCAATGTCGACGTCAGTATTTCGACCTGATCCATGCTTTAAACAACAATAAATTAATAATAAAACAGGCCGGATAGGCCGACGTCGGTGTTTTTAACTGTCTCTAACCAATGATATAGGTCAGTTAATGTCATCAACACCAACCAAATCCAAAATTTGCGAACACGCTTGGGAAAACGGTCATTTAATTCAATGGGGTTCGGCAAAAATTTTAGGAAAGGAAGATAACGCAACAAAAAAGAAAACTAAAAGAGACCGCGATTATTTTGTTGAACGGAGATAAGTGTGTGTCTATCTGTTCAGTTAACATCGATAATTGTTGGCTACAGTTGTATCAATAATAATTAAGTAAAAATAAAATAAAAATCATTTAAAATATCTATGGAAGCAGAAGCAGATAAACAAATTTTAAACTGTCAAACTTGACAAACGTTTAAAATTTTACTACGATTTTGATAACGAAAACAGAGAGTTTTCGAAACGTCATAATACGATAGTGCGCGATAGTGATGTGATTTTTGTTATTTTTTACTTATCTGCTTTTTTCAGTGTGAGATTTTTTGGTAAGGCAAACTTAGTTTTTTAAAAAATAACCCTTGACTGTTCCGTTTGGCGCAAGGGCTTATTTAATTAATCTTTATTATTTTTCAGAAGTGTGGCAAAAACCCAATGAAACTAAAGAAAAATATTCTTATTATGGGAGATTTCAATTTGCCTGGTTTTAGAGTGGATGTAAATAGCACTAAATGTAGACTTATGAGTAGTTTAAGTGATATGCTTAGCTTGCAGCAGTACAATTTTGTTTTAAGCGATTTAGGTGGATTACTTGATCTTATTTTTTCAAATTTTTCTTGTAGTGTTTCTAAAGATACTTTACCACTTGTTAGGCAAGATGCCTATCATCCTGCTTTGCAAATAGAATTTAAATGTGTATTGAAGCATTATGAACAATTTAATAACAAAAATACTAACTTAAATGGTGAATATAATTTTAAGAAAGCCAATTATCCATTAATGTATGAGTTGATTGGGAATGCGGATTGGTCTTGTCGCCGAGAAGTGCTCTCGAGCGTAATTTCATACAATGAGCCTCGAAAAATCCATGCAACTAGTTTTGTTAAACATAGGAAAGGGTTCTGCGCGTCTATTGTCCTAGACGGTGTTTTAGGGCGTGGATTTCAGAGTTAGGAATAATAAAAAAAAAACTGAGTAGCTAAAAATCGTGACAGTGACAGTAGTACGATTTTTGGTTTGAGAAAAATTTTGCTATGCATGGGAAATTTAGAAAACTGTTGTTGTGGTTAATTGTAGTAGAATCATTGGAAGGGTGTATAAAGCTGAGATTATTAGTAATATATTGTGTTTTTGCATAATTTTGGGGTGTCATTGCACAAAAGTTAGAGTTAGTGCTAAAAAGAACGAAAAGGCAATTCGTCTCTGAGTGCAGATGAACTCAAAACTGTTATATTATATAAAAGCGAAAAAATAAAAACAGGTGTGGGAAGCCTGGCAGACCAGTTCATGGACTTATGCGGGTAAGTGTTAAGCTATGTTCTTTGGTGGCACGCTGAAAAGACAGAAACTATAGTGTAATTAGACATTTAGTGATACAGCTCATGACTTCAAGAAAGCTTAGAAGTCGCGAAATTCCTCAACGGGAAGGTGAGGCCGAGGGTGAAGAATGGCCTCTTTCCTAGACTCCGCCACCTTCATGGAGGAAGTTTTTCCTCATGGACAACCTCTGAGTCAACAAAAGACTTGGAAGTTACGTCAAAAGACTTACTAAATCTGGGTCGCGCTGACGAGGAACACCCTGAGGAAGCCGTCGTAGAAACAGAGGCTATAGTGCCTGGGGGCGGTACCTTGGATGTTGGTTCAGAGGCGAGTGGAGGACGACATGGCGCCCAACTAGCGGTGCGAAACCACGGAGAATTAGAATTAGGAGTCCGTGATCTACCTATGAGTAAGCTGAGCAAGAAAAATGAAAGGGAAGGACATATTTTAGATAAAGAAGACGAAACACAAGATAAGACACCCGTTCTGGTTTTCGGGAGAAAGAACCAGTGGCGCCCAACAACAACAATAACGAGTCGAGAAAATACAGAAGAAAGAATAGCAAAAATGTTTAGTAATATGATGAAAACATGGATGCAGGCGACATTACCTACAGAAAAACCGAAAAGAATTTCGCCTACATACGAGGGAAATGAAAGTGAAGATCCAAATCATTTTATGGAAAAAATGCAACAAATATGTGAGGATGAGGGAGTACCAGAAGAGGATTGGACCAAATATGTAGCAGGACAATTGCGTGGTAACGCAAGTACATGGTACCAAAATTACAGGGTGTTTGATTGGTCTTTTTCCGAATTTAAGGAAAATTTTTTGCAACATTTTGATAACTATCATGTTCATGGAAAATTGCAAATCGAATTGTTTTCTAAAACACAAGCTAAGGAAGATGTAACAACATTCTTTGGACGAAAATTGGCATTATATCGCAGGTTAAAATTGGGAGTAGATATAGATGTGTTGTTACCGCAATTACAGTCATTACTTAGAGCTGACTTACATGAGAAACTGGTCGGCATGGAGTTTAATACTTTTGCAGAACTTAAACGAAAAGCTTGTATGATTGAATGCCAACTAGAAGCTATCAGAAAACAATCCACAGCTGGTCCAATGATAAATCAAGAACTATCCAGACTAGATGTACGAGCAAGACCCGCATTTTACCCATGTAGAAATTGTGGAGGTAGGCATTATCCGCGAGAATGTCCAAATAGGCCAGTAGAAGAAACTCGGCGGAATGTACCAGCATTACCACCGCCAACAGCAAGCACTTCGGGAAACCAGGAAGGAGCGACGGCCAGGGAGCCCAACCGCCGTTCCGAAATATAAGATTAGGCTCATTACAAGGAAAAAATCACGGAAATGACCTACTAAAAATATCTGTGAAATATAACCAACAATATATGACAGCTTTGGTGGATACGGGGGCAACGCATTCGTTCTTAAAATCGGCATTGTACAAAGAGGATTTTCCTGAACGGGCTCGAGGAGTACGGTTGGTGGATGGGTCAACAATTGGAGCCTATGGACCAATAGACATATGTTTAAATATTAGCGAGCAAGAAGTAAACGTAGAAGTGTTTCTATTGGATGACGTAAAGGAAGATCTCATCTTAGGAATGGGATGGTTGGAAGAAGCAAATGCGGTAATAGATCTTAAACAAGGGGGAATGTATTTCGATGTTGAAGGGAAAAGACACGTTACCTATTGGAAAAGGTCCCATATACCTATAGAAACGTTTGAAAAGATACATTTGGACGAAAACAATGTGGACATGAGATGGCGAGAATATTATGAAGATATACTTAATGAATTCCCCGATGTATTTAAAGAAGAAATTACCCAGTCCCGTACAAATTTAACGCAACATAGAATTGTTGTAAAGGACAATAAACCTTTCAAGATACGAAGATATCAATATTCGAAGGAAAAAGCAAGTCATACAGAATGAAGTCGAAGAGATGTTACGAGCCGGCGTGATAAGAAGAAGTCATTCGCCGTATAGCTCGCCAATAGTGTTGGTAAAAACCTGACGAGTCCGTGAGGTTCTGCATCGACTATCGACAATTAAACACGATCACAGAAGACGAAGTAGCTATGTTACCTACTATCCGAGACATTCTGTATGAGATTGAGAAGCACAAATCTTTACATCCTTGGACCTTAAATCAGGATATTGGCAAGTCCCTATGGATAAGAATAGTACTAAATATACGGCATTTTCTACACCTGACGGATCAGCCTACGAGTTCGTAGTAATGCCCTTCGGGTTAAAGAATGCGCCCACTACTTTTCAGAAGATGATGACCGAAGTCCTTTCCGGGCTGATTGGAAAATTCGTGCACGTTTACTTAGACGATGTGGTCATATATTCAAAAATAGAGAAGAGCACGCAAATCATATCCGTCTGGTGTTAGAGAGACTAAGGATCCATGGACTTAGATGTAAATTAAAGAAATGTGTATTTGGAGCTGACTCAATAGAATATTTGGGATACAAAGTCACCGCAAGACAAAATGAGGTGTTAGATAAGCACCTAGAAAAAGTAAAAAATTTCAGTACCCCGAGAACCGTTAAAGAGGTTCAAAAGTTCCTAGGACTGGCGAATTGGTTACGGGAATACATCCCTAGATATGCCGAAGTAGCCGCACCCATTACAGATCTACTGGGAAAGGGGCGTTTCAAATGGACAAGAGAGGCTGATAGGGCATTTGAAACGCTAAAAGAAATGTTGGCTCACCCTGAACCTCTTCGTAGGCCAGTCCCGAACCTACCGTTTATTTTACAGACTGATGCCAGTGCTATCCGGCATGGGTGCGGTATTATACCAAGAAGAAGAAAATGGGGAAAGAAGGATCATTTCGTTTGCAAGCGCAAAATTCAGGAAAGCCGAGACTAGATATCACGCAAACGAGCAAGAAGTATTAGCTGTAGTGTGGGCCTGCCGTCGGTACAGACCGTTGTTGGGAGACGAAACTTTCATTTTGAGAACAGATAGTAGTGCCTTACAATGGCTGAGTAAATATCAAGATGATCGGGCCAAACTTACTCGTTATGCGTTATATTTGCAGGAATTTAAGTTTAAGGTGGAGCATTGCCCCGGAAAAGAAAATCAGTTACCAGATTATTTAAGCCGGAACCCTGCTGGAGAAGAAATGGAAGAATTAGAGGAGGATCGATTACTTCCACCGGAAGTTACAGACAGAAGAGAAGTAATGAAGAATTCGGAAATAATTTTGAATAAAATGGAAAAGAAAAAGAACCAGCGACGGAAAAACGAGAAAAGGTTCCACCTATGTTTTTGCAGTCCATAACGCTTAAGTTAAATCAAATAGAGAACTTTCAGTTACCCCTATATGAACAGGTAGTTAAAGCACAGCAGGAGAGTCCTGAATATGCTGCTACGAAGGTTCGAATACGACGATTACAAAGTGGAGAGGACCCGGTAGACGTACCATGGAAAAGAACCTTAAGGGATCAATATAGAGTTGACGACAACTTAGTGTGGTATACTGGGGATAACGTTCCAAGACTGGTTGTACCCTTGAATTTATGGCAAAGGGTCACTCAAGAATATCATGATAATGCTGGACATCCGGGTCGGGATGAGACTTATGACGCCATCACACGGCTTTATTTCTGGCCCTCAGTAAGAAAATATATAAAAACATATGTAAAACATTGCTTGATATGTGCATCAGTGAAAAGAGGAGGTGGTCACCAACCACACGCACCATTAAGACCAAGACCCCCAAAAAGACCGTGGCAAACCATCAGTTTAGATATAATGGGACCATATCCTATTACAAGAAAAGGAAATCGTTTCATTATTGTAGCCACTGACTTATGTTCGAAATGGATGGAAGCCCAACCTGTGGAAAGAGTCCGGCCTATGGTTATGAAAACCTTTATGAATCAACTGTGTCAAAGGTGGGGATTCCCTGCTGAGGTGATAACCGACAACGGACCTAGTTTTCGGAGTGTTCCTGGAGTAGATATCTTGAGAGACACAATATCACCCATTACACTACACCAATTTATCATCAGCGGGCAAATCCAGTCGAAAGGAGAAACCAAGAATTGAAAAACTATTAAGAATCCATTGTAGAGAAATGGAGAAGCCCGCTGGGATGAAAAATTAGATCAACACCTGTTCACACTCCGAAACAGAGTAAACCAGGCCACGGGAATGAAGCCCAGTGAGGTGTTATTGGGAGCACCTCTAGTAAGACCAGGTGAATGGGGGCATCCCCAAGTGAATCATCCAATTCAAAATACCCCACAAGCTAGAGAAAACCGATTGAGAAGAGTTCGTAGAAGGCAGATTATATTCAATAGAAACTTATACCCTGAGCCGAGGGAAGCACAAGTACATTTCCAGCGGGGAGATCAAGTCCTCGTGAGAAACTTCCTGAAGCTCGAACCCCATTCGGAACCCCTTGGAATGGACCTTTTCCCATAGTCGCTGTCCATAGCGAGAATATCTATGAGGTAGATAGAAATGGGTCACAATATAAAATCCATGTTGATGACATAAGACCATGGACTGGGCCGTTTCCAAATAATGAACCTGAATTAGACCCGATGCTACGAAGTGACGATCAACCTGAACGGAATCCAGACGAAATCGATGAGCCTCGTGTTGGAAATGAAAACCGCCTTGACGAAACCGAGGTGCCAGCCATCGAGGAAGACGTTGAATCCGACCGAAGTCGTCGTCCCCGGCTACAAGAGAATGAAGAACCGCTAGATGAGAGGGAGGAAGAGCAGAACACAGATCTAGTTCAGCCACCAACGTGGGAGCCCAATACAGGTCGTATAAATACTTCCATATCCGAACTAGATACTGTAGTTCTATATTCCAGCCCCATTCGAGATCCCAGATGGAAAGCGGGCGTCTCGACGAGTTCTTGCTTGCCGGTCATTATGGAAGACGTGGGAGAAGACCTACCCGGGGTCATTGTCGATTCCGAAGCCCCAGGTATCGTGGGGTTATATCCTTAAGAAACATGAAGAAGAAGCTGCCGCGAAAATGTGACGAAACCCATATATCCACATTGTTCGTGCAAATTAAGTAAATTGGCCTTAAGCCAAATGCCAATGTTTTATTGCTAGGAAATTAGATATTAGTTAGAATAGGGAAATTTAGGGTAAGTAAATGGCCTTTAGGGTCAAAGTTAAAATATTTAGCGATAAGTTAGAATAGAATAGGTAAGTCTTAACCTTTATGGTTACAAAATGAAATGTTTAAGTAGAAACCCAAACAACAGTTTAAAATTCAGGGGGGTGGTGTCGCCGAGAAGTGCTCTCGAGCGTAATTTCATACAATGAGCCTCGAAAATCCATGCAACTAGTTTTGTTAAACATAGGAAGGGTTCTGCGCGTCTATTGTCCTAGACGGTGTTTTAGGGCGTGGATTTCAGAGTTAGGAATAATAAAAAACGGAGTAGCTAAAAATCGTGACAGTGACAGGAGTACGATTTTTGGTTTGACAGAAAAATTTTGCTATGGGAAATTTAGAAAACTGTTGTTGTGGTTAATTGTAGTAGAATCATTGGAAGGGTGTATAAAGCTGAGACTATTAGTAATATATTGTGTTTTTACATAATTTTGGGGTGTCATTCCACAAAAGTTAGAATTAGTGCTAAAAAGAACGAAAAGGCAATTCTCTGAGTGCAGATGAACTCAAAACTGTTATATTATATAAAAGTAAAAAAAATAAAAAACAAGTGTGGGAAGCCTGGCAGACCAGTTCATGGACTTATGCGGGTAAGTGTTAAGCTATGTTCTTTGGTGGCACGCTGAAAAGACAGAAACTATAGTGTAATTAGACATTTAGTGATACAGCTCATGACTTCAAGAAAGCTTAGAAGTCGCGAAATTCCTCAACGGGAAGGTGAGGCCGAGGGTGAAGAATGGCCTCTTTCCCTAGACTCCGCCACCTTCATGGAGGAAGTTTTTCCTCATGGACAACCTCTGAGTCAACAAAAAGACTTGGAAGTTGCGTCAAAAGACTTACTAAATCTGGGTCGCGCTGACGAGGAACACCCTGAGGAAGCCGTCGTAGAAACAGAGGCTATAGTGCCTGGGGCGGTACCTTGGATGTTGGTTCAGAGGCGAGTGGAGGACGACAGTCTGATTTATTACAATGTGATAATATTAATTTTGCATGTGAAGTATTCTATGGTATACTAAATAACATATTTGACCAAACTGTTCCATTAAAAATTAATCCTCGTCGCCGTTATCCACCATGGTTTACTAAAGATATTATAAAAAATATACGTTGTAAAGAAACTGCTTACAAAAATTATAAAAAGTTCAGAATTGATTATTATTACAACAGGTTTAGCAATTTAAGGCGAAAGGTTAAAGCTCAAATTGAACAAGCCTACAAAAATTTTATGGAGACCTCTGAGCAACTCATTGCATCCGATCCATCTAAATTTTGGTCATTTGTAAAAAATAAGAGGGGACGTTCTAATATTCCTGGTGTGATGAAACTTAATGATAGTTATTATGAAAATCCTCAAGCTATTGTTGATGGATTTGCTGATTTTTTCCGTAGTGTTTATATGTCGCCTGATCCTAATTATGAAATGTTTAACATACAGCATAGTTTCAATGAAAACATTACTACACCGGTAATAACTGATGCTGATTTTTTCAATGCTCTTAAGAAACTTAAGAATAAAATGACTAATGGTACTGATACTATTCCTAGCTTTATTGTGAAGAACTGCGGCCAGGCTCTAGTAGTTCCATTGTTATTTATGTTTAACCTCTCGTTAGCTACAGCAACATATCCAGATTTATGGAAAATAGCACGCATATGTCCGGTATTAAAAAAAGGTGATCCATCCTTAATTTCTAATTATAGACCTCTTTCCATTTTGTGTAATTTTTCTAAGTTATTTGAAATAATTATTTATGAATATATATATGCGTCTACTCAAAATAATTTTTCCCAAAGTCAGCATGGTTTTATTAATAAACGCTCGTGTATATCAAACTTGGCCTGCATTTCCCAGTATATTTGTGAATGTATTGATCACAACGGACAGGTTGATGTGATATATATGGATTTCAGCAAAGCATTTGACCAGGTTGATCATCACATATTACTTGCCAAATTAGATGCTATTGGGTTATCTTACAGATTTGTTCAATTTTTAAATTCTTATTTAATGCAGAGACAGCAATTTGTTAGATGCGTATGTTTCAGTTTATCAATATTTGAATTTTCGTCTGGGGTACCTCTTGTTTCAAATTTGGGACCTTTGTTGTTCCTCTTGTTTATAAATGATTTACCCGATACTATATCTTCCTGTAAACTTCTTTTGCAGATGATTTAAAGATTTATACAGATATTAAAAATGTAGATGATTACAAATACTTACAGACTCAAGCGGATCACATTAACGATTGGTGCAACACAAATCGCTTAAATCTAAATATTAATAAATGTTATGCAGTGTCGTATTGTAGGAAAAAAGGAACTTACATTTTTGATTATACACTTAATGATACTGCAATTTCAAGAAGTTATTGTGTGAAGGATTTGGGCATCTTCTTTGATTCTACCTTTACGTTTGTTAATCATATTAACTACATGATTGGTAATGCAAATAAGGCATTAGGGTTTATATTGAGAAACTGTAAGGACTTTGAAAATATAAATATATTGAAAATTTTGTATTTTTCCTTTGTCAGAAGTAAGCTTGAGTATGGATCGATTATTTGGTTCCCTATATATCAATGCCATATTGATCATATAGAATCTGTCCAGAGGCGTTTTTTAAAATATCTTTCTTTTAAGGAAGATGGTATCTACCCTATCAGGGAATTAATAATCAGATACTGTTGGATAGATTCAATATTGCTTCTCTTAACTTACGGCGAGTATGGTCTATTGTTTCATTTTTGTACAACTTGATACATAATAATGTGGACTGTGATGATCTTTTCTGTAAAATAAACTTTTTAGTACCGCGTGCTGGTTCAAGACATACTCAAACTTTTTATTCTGACAGGCCTAGAACTAACATACTGCTGAAAGCACCTATTTGTAATGCATGTAATACGTTTAATAGTACCTGTAATAATTGTGATATAAATTTTACATCATTGAATACAATAAAAAACAGTATATGCAACAGAGAGCTACTGTAAATGTAATTGTCACTGTTATGTATAGTTTATTTTGTTTATTTCTTTTTTTTTGTTTGTAGAAAACAGCCCGTTTAAATGTATTTCTTGTGGTTTTATTTGTAATTAGTTATTATTATATGAAATTATTTTGTTTTTCTATTTAAGTATTTCCTGTAATTGGGTTTTTCCTGTTGGAAATAAATGATATTATTATTATTATTATTATTATTATTATTATTATTATTAATAAAAAAACTTAATATGACCCGGTGCCTAATTATGTTCGTTTACACCAATAATAACTTTAAATCATAGGTATATAACAGAACGGTATTTCCGACGAAGACATCTTTTTAAAAAAATAATAGGTATCCATTTTGTAAGATTTGTGATCAATACACAATAATTTTTAATTTTTAATATTTGAAGAGTGATTTTACGATTTTAAGATTATGTATTGTATGAGAAGTTAGTTCTTAAACTTGATCTTCTTATTCTTGACATTACTAATAAAAAAAAGATTTTCTAAAAATACAAAATAAAAATATATATTGATAAAATAGTGTTCATTTAATGGCGCTTTAATTTTAATGGTCTATTTTGCCCAATATAATCAATAAAATTGCATGCGTTTATAATTTCAGTGTCTGAAGGTCTCGAAACTTATATCCTTAAAATTATATTTCATTAATATGCTGAATCGTATACGAGTAGAGGCATACTATCTATTAAAATGAGTTGCAGTATTAGCTACAAAATTAGTATAAACGGAACAAAAATATAGTACCTACTTATCTGATTTATATAGAAAAATTTATACGTAAATTATAGAAAATGTTATGTTAGGTAATATTTGTCGTATCTAATGTGACATGGAAGTAGGTACAAACATTTACACCTAAGAGCGACTTTATTAGTCGACAGGGTGACGTCGAGTCGACCGGAGTTTGTGTGACCATTTTCGTATAAAAATTGGTCGGTACGCCGTGGCGCGGACGTCGGCTACCGACTTCAGGTTAGACTACCGACGTCGGCTCGACGTCAACCCGACCAGTCTGTGCTGCTTGGGTTAGTAATGTCAAGAATAAGAAGATCAAGTTTAAGAACTAACTTCTCATACAACATATAATCTTAAAATCGTAAAATCACTCTTCAAATATTAAAAATGAAACATTATTGTGTATTGATTGCAACTCTTCCAAAATAGCTTCCTATTATTTTTTTAAAAGGTGTCGTCGTCGGCAATACCGATCTGTTATATACCTATGATTTAAAGTTATTATTGGTATAAACGAACATAATTACTCCAGGCACCGGGTCATATTAAGTTTATTTATTTATCTTCCCATTCCTCCCATTTCTATATACTAACTGAAGTAGTCAAAATTACTTCACCAAGTTGTGTACTTTAAAATACAAGATATAATAATGGTAAACAAAAGTACACTTCCAGTATACTTTATACAGTAGGTATAAATGTACGACTGTACGTATCTAATTCAACTTAGTCGTATTGGAAAAGTTCATTTATACTTGTTGCATGTCGATCTACAAAAGAGGTACGAGAAACATACAACTCTTACGACTAACCTAACTTTCCATTGTTTTCAGGCGTGTTCGTGCAGTTAAAATTAAGATTGTGTTAGTGCAGTTATAGTTTGTTGATACCCATTTTCGGATGCAGAATTTTGTGGATATATTTTTTGATTATGTTTATAGATATATGTATACCTGTGTAACATTATTAGCTGTTTTCCCACCCAGTAGGTAATTAGTACTGACTGTCAGGTACTATAAATAATTTCGTATTATTGACAATAAATGATGTATTTAAAATATTTGATACATAGCGATTTTCCGGTAACTGTGACCTCTTGCACTTGCACTCACTGCACACCGCGATAAAAGTAGTTACATTTGGTACATGTTTACAGGGAAATCGTTTTGCTAAATCATTTTCACAGCCTAATAAATTAAAACGACATCCATTAATTTCCAGTTGCTACTATACAAGTAAGCCATTTTTGACACTTAAAAAACTAATGTAAACACTGACGTCACAAAAAATATATTGCCTGAAAAAAATTATCGGATTTCAATATTTGGATCGCCTGTTTAGATACTACAATGGCCCAGCGATATAAAGGTTGAAAATACTACAATTTCAATAATGTTTTACTCGAAAACTAGAAGGATTTTATAAAAAAAATTATTATATCGACTCCATGTTTCATGACGCATCTATTCCCAAATTCTTTTAGATAAGTTCTGAATCACCCTGTACAAATGACAGCTAAATCTAAAATTGGAACAACCACACTTAATATTATAATAACTGTATGTAAAGAAGTGTAGAATTCTCTTGATACATAATAAGTCCTGTAAAATTAAAATTGCAGTATAGGTAGCCGGTATCTCGCTTCTTAAAAAATTACATTACGTTTGAAATTTAATTTTAAAAAACTTGTCTCAATGCAATTCAATATAGTACATAATACGGAACATATATATGGTTAACTATCATACAGTAATACGTAGCTTATGTTAGGCAAATTATATTCATATATCCAAAATTCTCCAAGACTAAATAGAATTACCCCACTTTATTTTATTAGCAAGTTAAAAAATATACTGCAAAAGTTTGCAATAACCCATGTTTTAAGTAATTTTTCATAGCTAACTTTTTTATATTGTAATATTCAGACTGTAAAGTATAAAACAGACTTTTTCAACCATATAACTTTATTGTGTTTGATCGTATTATAAACTGCAGACTAAATTAACACTCCCTTTATCCGCTAGAAACTTTTTTTTATAAACTTAACGTACACGAGTAACCTGTTTAATGAAATAACGGATTCTAGCATAGCAGAGTTTTTGCACAGAGGAGGTTATTGCAAGCAAGAAATATTTTAATAATGCTTCACGTGGCGTCTAGGTACTGAAATATTAATGTCACTTATTAACTTTCAGGATTAATTAACGTTTCAGCTTATAAAAAGCCTTCTCTGCCTTGTGACCTGCACTTCATTTAATTATTCAAATATTTGTCACTGGAAAATCTAAATGGAATACGTTTAGCCAAAACACTGAATATGTTAAATTATATGATGTCAAGGATTTCCACTGCAAGATGTTAAATAAAAGGTGTTTAAAAAGAGACTGAGGACTTGTCAGGAAATTTTTTAATCAAATTATTATTTTATTTTTTTTATCTTCAATATTATTATGATAATGCATTTTTTTAATAATGAGTGCTAAATTATAATCTACTCATAAAAAATATATGAATATAATAATAATAACATATTTCATTAGGGAATTTATTTCTTTAAATTTGGTTAATTAATAATATTATTATAATTTGATTTTTGTTGTATTCGAAATATATTAAACTCTGCCTTAGCTTACCTTTTTGTTTGCTCTCAGCTGCTCAGTCTAGTATTTTCAATATGAAAATTTTTTACTTTTTATTTGAATATTTTAGGTTTCTGTTTGAATATTTTATATCTTAGTTTTTCTATAGTTTTATTGGGTTTTTGCCACACTTCTGAAAAAAAAAAAAAAATAAAGATTAATTAAATAAGTCCTTGCGCCAAACGGATCAGTCAAGGGTTATTTTTGAAACTAAGTTTGCCTAACCAAAAAATCTCACACTGAAAAAATCAGATAAGTAAAAATAACAAAAATCACATCACTATCACGCACTTTCGTATTATTGACGTTTCGATAAACTCTCTGTTTTCGTTCTCAAAATAGTAGTAAAAATATTAAACGTATGTCAAGTTTGACAGTTTAAAATTTGCTTATCTGCTTCCATAGAGATGTTAAATGATTTTTATTTTATTGTTACTTACTTCTTCTTGATACAACTGTAGCCAACAATGATCGATGTTTACTGAACAGTTTGACACACACTTATCTCCGTTCAACAAACACTATTGAGTCATTTAAATAATCGTTAATAAAAGTGACTGCCACTTATGAAAAATTTGTCGCTGTGGTGCGTAAACAAAGCGTTGGAGTCCTATATTGTTGCTCTGTGGCACTGCGGCGTGGCTCGTTTAGTTAGTGTTTCAAAGGTTTGTATGGAATACTACATGTAAAGAAAGTTAAATATGTCTTGTGATCCAAGTTATGCTTCGAATTAATCAATTCATTAAACGCGATTTGTGTTGTGACGGATAAGTATGTTTGTGAAACAATTTTGTTGGGCTGGGGTACGTTTCAATATCGTCACTAAGTAAATTCGTACAATAAAGAGTGTCTTCACAAACGATTCGTCCGTAAAATAACGAAACGACATTTTTTCAACGAAAAAAATCAGAGAAATTGGTATGACAGGCGCCTACTTACTTGCAATGCTAGTGATAATGAATTTTGGGTTTTTTGTTAATAAATAGTTGTCTTTTAAAAAAAAGTAAACGAGGTAAAAATGTAAAATACTCAGTTTTGCCAAAAAAATAAGTTGTAGCAAAATTAACCTAGAGAATGCTTATTTCATCCCCTTCCAAAGGGTAAACATTTTCGAAAAATTATTGAGAAGTTGCACATGCATTAGTAGAAAATTTGTATAAACTTTGATTATTCTATCTTTTTTGGTTTTCAAATTACAGTCGCTACTAAATTTCTTTTTGAAAACTTTGGGTTGTATCTCTAAGAAGCAAACATTTTAACTAAGGCCATTTTTATAGAAGCGTGTTCTTTTAGTTGTAGATTCACCGGTACCATTTGTGTTACTTCTTTTCAAAACAGCCTGTATATCAGCTAAGCAAAACACTTGTTTTTAGCAATAAGTAAAGTAAAAGTATCATAAACGATAAAAATTAATTTCCGCAATTTCCATACTATCAAATCAAGTACGCGGTGTAGAACCGTTTCTCAAGCGTGTTCGCAAATTTTGGATTTTTCAAATTCCCGTCTTTTTATGTAATTTTTATGTTCCTCATCTATAACATTCATAGGCCAAGACGTTTCTCCAACATAATGTTTATTGCATTCACAAGGTATACTGTAGATGCAATTTTTTGAATTTTGTATATCATTTTTTGGACGAGTTTTAGACAAAAATGATCGTAAAGTATTAGTTATCAGAAAAACTGTTCGAATATTAAATTTATTACCGATTTTTCTTAACTTTTCTGATAATATAGGAGGCTTTATTTTGTTTTTTTTTTATCGTCACTTTCACCGCCGACTTTCATTCGGCATTCCTATCAATAATCCCCGCGTTGACATGCGACTCAGACGTTCAACTAACCATATAACACGTCTCAGATCGGTAATCGATAGCAGGACAATTATTTATGTTCCTGTAGGTCGAACGATGTGGTATAATTGTTATGTAGCGTTACCTTACCTAATATGTACATTCACAGGATAGACTTATTCTCTTCCAGCCAAGGAAATTTTAGAGATACGGAAAGGCAATCCAAACAGGCGGTATTAGATTTTTAAGCTTGTACAGTGAACTACTAAGATTTACTACATACCTAATTATTTGACTTTCTTTTTAGTCTTTTTTTTATCCGAAAGGCGCATACAAACTAAAATATTATTAAACCGATTAAACTTCGAAAAAGAGAAAGTGAAATTGAATATTTACACTGAGAAATCTGTTACTTGATATCTGTACAGTATTGTGCCATAAAATTTGCATCTTTTACAATAACGATTTACTATATTGTATGGAATTTTTATTGTACGATTAATTTCTTTTATTTGTCTTACAGTGTTCGTGTTATCTGTAATATTTTTGAATGTTCTATCAACAAAATTTGTGTGAATGCAATAAACATTATGTTGGAGAAACGTCTCGGCCTATGAATGTTAGCGTTGAGGAACATAAAAATTATATAAAAAGACGGGAATTTGAAAAATCCAAAATTTGCCAACACGCTTGGGAAAACTATGCCACAAAAAATAGCTTCAGAAAAAATTTTTATATCTTGCTTTGATAACACTTCAAAGTTCAATTAGTTAGACGCCAAATATTTCTTTCCTCTCAGAAAATTAGGCATGAATATATTCTTTTTTCCTTTTTAGTTATTTTATTTTTATTAATATTCTTTGAATTTAATCACTTCACTATAAAGCTATACTCTCTTTATTAATTATCAAAGAAAATTATTTTTAAAATAGAAGAGATGATGATTTATTTTCATAAATATTTATTGATAACAAAATTGGAAATATGCACTAAATAATTGGACAACACAAATGAATAATCAAATAAATTAACCTTTCCAAATTTTATAAACTTTAAAACATTTAAAAATTATTAATAATAAATATAAATTTTTGGTTAACCAAACAAATACTTATTCTAATAAAGTCTATTTTTTAAAAATATTATTAGGTGTCCTTGTAAATCTCAAATTATAAATTTATTAGTCTCTTTTTCTTTTTATTAAAAAGTTTTTTATTGTTTTTATTTCTCTTGGGATAATTTAGAGGTATAAATTCTGTACTTGTAAAGAACAGTAACGGCCTTTCTCCAGACATTTAAAAATATTTTAGTTCCATCCTAATAATAGAGACATTATCCGCTTTTTTATATATATATTTTTTTAAGATGCGATTTCAATTATTGTTTACTAAATGTTGTAGAGGGGGGGTTTTTTGATCATTTTGGGAACCTTTAACCATTTGTAACGCGCTAGGTGGGCCAGTGGCAGCCTTGATGTCGATGCTCCTTAAGGTCTTACTGAATAAATACTTGGAGGTCATTGTCGTCGTTAATGACCAGAGGACGATGGTGCAGAAGAGAGAATAGCGCCCGTAGACGAGAATGTCACTGCTGAAGAGTAGTTAGCTGAGAAAGGCGTATTAAAGAGGGAAAAAAGATAGTGGCTTAAGGGCGGATAGAATGAAGTCAAAGCTTGAGCAGAAGAAGGAATGGAGCCTGTCATCAATGATTAAACAATCGTCGCTGGCGGCAAAAAGTTAATAATGGGAAGGAGGGCGTTAGTCTTTCCAAGTATATCATTGCTCACTAAATGTACATGCTTCTGACGCACTGTTTTTTTTAACAAGAGGATATATGATTGTATTATGTCTAGGAATCTGACTTTATCCACCTCTGATGTCATTATAACGCTAGCCTGTACTTTTCGGACCCAATGCTTATCTCTTCTATTTTATATATCTTGATCATCTTCAACTGGTGCATTTGCTCATAAACATATCATGCATTTAGCGTATCGGATCTTCAAGCTATCCAAGATACTGAAGAGAAATAACCATTTTGTAAAAGTGGCTCTTTCTTTTCGCAAAATACAGAATTGTGTCCATCTGGATCAAATGCTATTTCTCCCAGTTGATTTAATAAGCTATACTACTACTATATATAAACTAATACAGAATCATTCCCGTCTACATCAAAATAGGACACTACCCCCGGGACGCAAAATAAGCCTCCTTCAGAGAACAATGTAGTGTTACTGGCAACATCCCCACCACCAGTTTAATTTCTATGAAACAAATAATCTGCTCCACAAAAGTTAAGGAAGTTCACAAATCTTGAGTTTCTTATAAAGGTTGACAACTTTTGTTCAAAAATATTTTTGATATGCTATCTTGAATGTCTACTCTTTTATACGAGTGGTTCTGGTTGTTCCTCCTTCAAAAGCATTTTCAGTTTTTGGCAAAGTTTTATTTTTGGTGATTTTAATACAAAATTCAAAATCTTAAAACAATTACAAAAGTTTAATATAGGGTATGTCTTCTTCGCACTTTAACAACTGCCTGGCCGCCTTTGCATACTGTCTATTAGGTTGTTGAAGTAGGCTTGATCAATTTCTCGCCACAGAGGTGGTAAAAGCCCTCTGAGTTTCTGAAGTGTATGTGGAAGTGGTTGATGCGAATCTAAAGCTCTTTGTAATTATTGGTACCATGCATGCTCAATTGGATTGAGGTCTGGTGCGGAATGCCATGAAATTCCAGGGCATCGACAGCAATTCTCGCACGATGAGATCGCTCATTATCGTCAAGAAATAAAAAAATTGCCCATTTGCAGCATGAAATAACATTGTTGATGCTTTGTTCGTTTGTTCTGTGCATCCATGTTTCCATCGAGCACCAACAACTCTGTATACCCATTTAAATTAAAAAAAAAAAATGCCTTCGCAAACAGCACCTGTACCACCTGTGAATGTATAAACTTCCTGGATGGCTCTAGGATTTCTGGGTACCAACTGAAGGGTTCATACACGCCGACTATCCGAAAGCCGTCCATATATCGACTCATCTGTGAACCATACAGCCCTCAATTGATAATTCCAATTTGCGTGTTCGTTAGCCCATTGCAACTGAAGTCGCATATGATTGTGGAAGTGGAACCCTTCTCAACAGTCGTCGTGAACGTAGATTAACATCGCGTAGTTTTCTAGGAACTATTTCAATTGAAACCGCAACACCAGAAGCGTTTGAAAGTCGCTGTTGCATAATCCGACAAGTACTCAGAGGCTCTCTACTGGTGGATACTTAGAAACCGGTCCACTCCTCTCTTTCAATGACATTTCCTGTTTCTCTATATCGATGCACAAGCCTTAAAATTACGCTTTCACTGACCTGAAAAGAGTTAGCAACTTTTCTCTGAGAGCGTTCCGCCTCGGTCATTCCAATGGCTCTATAGGCTTCAATTGCACTTGCAATTGCAATTTATGTCTAGGCATTATTGCAAAACAACATTTTTAGGTCTTGAATAAGAATTGACTATATAAACTCAAAACAACGACTGATCCAAAATTCTTAAAAATTCCAAAGATAAGAACTAGCCGAAAACTGAAAAAGTAACTCAATGATGAGCAAAAAACCACTCAGATAAAACAGTAAACATTTTATTTATTAATTAGAACTATTTGGAAAACAAAAAATATCAATCTTTACAAGAAATTTCGACATTTGTGAAGTTCTTTAACTTTTGTGGAGCACTTTATTTTATAAAGTTGGTTTTATTATTGCTGGTTATATTATGTACAAATGTTGCTCCGCTGGATAGTTAAAGTTGAAAACTTTGAACTTCACTCGACTTCAAGGGCGAAAAGAGTAAAATACGATTAATTTTATTGGCTGAAAATCACTTGATTTTGTGTTGCTGGCAACACTACATTGTTCTCTGGAGCAGGCTTAAAGCTCGATGGAGCAACTAATTTAATTGTCTGTCATCTGTCAGAAAACTTCAATTTGCAAGTTAGTATATCGAGATTATGTTGATTTTGTGTATTAAATCTTGTATAAGTGAGTTTATTTATGCTTTTAAATGTTTTGTGATATTAAATATATGGTTGCAATGTTATGAGTTAAGTGCAAATAAAGATAACGGTATATTCACATTCAAATTAGTAGAACTGTTGTTCAAGTATTAGATATTAGATATGTTCCAATAGCCGTCGAGAACTGGTTCAGAACTGTTTCCCATCTTACGCCTTATTCGCCGAAACTACATGACTGAAGAGTTATGGACGGTTCAGAATCAATTCTTGTTGTAGTTGGAGCAAATCCATTATCTGATTTAATTAAACCAATCTGGTCAAAATGTAACTTAATCTTCTATATACAAAATCTCATGATCTCAGATGATATTTCTTAAATAATTGTGGTAATTGAATAAGAAAAGTAAATAAGTGTCATTTTGTTGATTTTATTTTGACTCTAATGTCACCTTCCCTTAGGATCGAATTTTACAGGTAAACATCGCGCCAACTTTCTTATGACACTTGTAATGCTGGTTGTCTAATTTATGACGTCACCACTAATGCGGTCTATTGATTTATTTCAGAAATAGCCTGTAATTGGAAGACCTCCCGCATTTTCCCTATATTTAAAAAAGAAGATAAAAATAAAATTTAGAATTATCGGTTCATCACCTTAATTTTGCCAAAGGCTTTTTACGAATAAATATGACCCCACTTACGGTTACGAATCTTTGCTGTATCACTTAGTATATTTCAAACTTTGTGGATGCTAACGTACAGGTTGATGTTGTACATACAGATTTTTCAAAGGCGTTTGATAGGCTAGATCACGGTATGCTCATTGATAAGCTAAATCAGTTCGGTATGTCGTCAACTTTACTTAAACTTTTTAGCTCTTATTTAGATGGAAGAAAACAGTATGTAGAGTTAAGTGGACGGAAATTCGTAGACATTTTTGCAACTTCTGGGGTTCCTCAAGGCTCCATACTAGGTGCCCTTTTATTTATAATATTTATTAATGATATTATTGCTGACTTGGAAGGACACTGTTTGCAGATGATATGAAACTTTATTGGAAAATAGAATCTACAAATTTCCGCTGAATATATAAGTGCCATATTTTTTCCTATCATTGAAGAGAGCGTGTCCTTGAATTCGATTATAAACTGGATGGATCAAGTCTTCCTCGTCCTGAATACTTTTGCGATCTGGGCGTAACTTTTGGTCATAAATTAACATTTACAGAGCATATCAGAAAAGTAGTATCTTCGGCTTCTAAAAATTTAGGTTTTCTCATAAGAAATTCGCACGGCTTCACCAATCAGTATAGTTTGCTTTCTCTTTTTAACTATTTTATACAGTCTAAATTTCAATATGGTAGTTTAGTCTGGTATCCCGGTTATATAACATTTGCAACCAGTGTATTGAAAATGTACAGAGAAGATTTTTGAAATTTCTCTCTTATAAGCTGGATGGCAACTACCCTCCAATAGTGTGTCTCAGAATGATCTTCTGAGAAGATTTTCCCTACCTAGTTTGGTCGACCGTCGTAAGCAGCAATCTATGTTATTTTTATATAAAATTATTAACAACAAATATGACTGTCCCGATATTTTGTCATCATCTAAACATTCTTGTGCCCAGAATTGAAGGAAGGTCCATCATGACATTTTACCTTCCGATCCCGCGTACGAATTTATTAAAACTTTCGCCAATTTTTTTTGTTTGCTTTACTGTATGTTGTTATATATTTTGTTATCTATTTATAACTAAATCTAATTTAACTGTTTTGTTTTCTCAACTTGTAATTGGCCTTCTGGCTGTTGGTTGTAGTACCAAATGAATAAATAAATAAATTAATAATGAAAAATCATTTACTCTATTATCCGTGCTTCTGTGCAAAATAGAACATATTCACAAATATAATTGAATGAATGAATTGGCACAATAGAACATTGTTAAGGGCTCCGTATTCTTGAAATAGTGATTTCTACAAATACAAGTAATTTTAGATATTTGAGAACTGAATAATATAGAGTTTAGCAAATAACAGGTGTGTTATCTCATGCCACCTGCTAATATTCATAGGTACAGAAGTAAAATCAATATATAACGTCGGAAAGCTATATATCCAGCAAACTTTTAGGTACTGAAATCTTTCAAAACCGAATATATTTAAATTCAGATCTAGATGTAAACATTGTTATAACATGAACATAAATAGTTCTACATATACGATTGTTAACTTTAGTTTATAATTATGTTAAAATAATTATTAAAATGTGGGTTAGAATAGCGAAATAATGTGTGTCATACAAGCATTTTAAAAGTTATTATATTATTTGAGGATAGTTTAAATAGTAAAAGTGTATAAACAAAACATCAATAATTTTATTTTTGATATTACTTTTGCTCTACGTGTTTTATTTTTCGATATTTCAGTACCTAAAAACACCACAAATTTGGTCATTTTACAGTGAGAAATACGGCGACCTTAATTGCCCATATATATATTAAAATGTATCTGGATCATCAGGCAGATACATTTATTAAAATACGAACACGTCTGTAATGAACTTATTATACAATTAATTACGGTAATATCTGAAACGGCTCTATTTTATATACCTCACAAAGGCTCTGAAGCGCTTTTGTTGCGAATGGCTGCTAACTCGAATTAGCACGAATTTTAAACAGATTGTTCCTCTTCTCTTTCTCATCCCATAAAAAACAAAGTGTTGTTTAATGTGCGTTCAAATTTAATTATACGCACTCCGGTACACCGAGAATTTTTATTAGATCGCTTTCTCTAACGATCGGATAAGAAGAAAACAAATTAGAGCGTCTCTTAAAAAGTATTTCCACTTGTGTGCGTGTTTTCCAGCTATCACATAAATACCATAGGCAAAGGTCGTGTATGACGTCATAATTAAATTACTATATTTTAATTAACTGGATAGTTCACACTCCTTATTATTAACTCGTGTTCCAACAAACATTTAGTTAAAATTACATTAGTTTGACCTCTGAATTGATTACAAAATTTTCATGATCAATTCCGTAGAAGCAAAGTTTACCTATATTGGCCTTTTTCATTATGTCGGCAAGAATTTTATTCCAATAAGATAATTAGACCTGAAAAAATACAAACAAATTTTGTGATAAAATATATTATTACCAAAATAAACCATAATTATAGCCTTTATATGACTTATTTCTGCTCAAAACGGACAGCATTGTATATTTGATTAAATACGTTATAATAACGAACAGGAATAGGAAGACAAAGGGAGTAACAAGTCAGGTTACAAAGCACCAAGTAGAGTAAAGCTAGGTACAGGGTGATTCTTAACCTATACGTATAAACTTGGGCGTCACCCGCAACGACTTTCACAGTAGGTCGTTCGACCAATTAAGGCTTACGGTAAGCGCTCTATCAAACGATAGATAGTTTTCGCTCAGTAACTCCTTAACGGATAATTATAAAAATATGCGGTTTTTTTAATAGACTATAAATATTATTTTACGTCGACGCTGTTTTTTTATATTTTGAAAAAGTATAAAATTAATTTTTTGAAATGAATTATTTTGCACTCAAAATTTCAAAAAACAGCGTCGATGTAAAATAATATGTACTGCCACACGTGACGGATTTCATAAAAGACTAAGAGAAATGATTACGTATTGTAGTTTAATAGCTTTATTATAATTAGGACTTTGTTAAATCTTTTGAAATAACACCAGTAACAACAGCTAAGACATTGCTAAATAGACTTATTCATAAAAATATAATTAATATTTTTAATAAATAACAAAAATGTGGAATGCAAGCGGGTAGTTGAGATTTATGGAATATATGAAAAACAAAATTTTACTGAAATGTGGTTTTGTTTATCTAATTTTATTTTTGTCACATAGTAAACTATTATTTACATGGCATTGATGCTTTACCACCCAGATTTAATAATAACACACTTACAATAACATACATTTGTTGTAAATCCAAACTTAGTAGACACATTGAAAGAAAAAATGTGCCAAACGCATTTTATTCTACAAATAAAATAATCCTTTTCTCTCATATTTTGTGATATTAGTTGAGACCTATATCGCGACCCAAACGCGATTTATGCTTCAAAAAACATACTTGTCAAATAACGCCCGAAGCAACGACAATTTGATTTTATAAAGTAGGGCTCTACTGAAAAAAGTCCATTTGGGATGCCCAAATTGTCCCGCTACAAGATGGTAAAGGTTTAATTTAGTTATATCTTTATTTTACTCTACTAACAGTTACGTATATCTTCGTTTTGTCTCCATTCCAAATGAATTAGCTCGGTGGCGACCGTTGAGCAGCACATATTTAAGAGTTTTGTCACAACACGTCAACATAGTCTTAGTTTTAACAAAACTTGATCACGTGTTTCACCGTTAGCTATAAGTTGTGGATATGTTACTGAACTATCCGTCACCCCCGCTTATCAACAATATCTATTTATTTACGTTAAACAAAGTGCAAATCTTTCATCCGACGACACAGCTCTGCGAAATTTTGTGTTTTGGAACTGTAGACGAGAATGATTTAAGACCTCAAAATTTTTTTTCTGACATTCGGAAACATTGAAAAAAAAAAAATCGTTGAACTCTCTCGAGTTGAGAAAACAAATGATGAAATTCACCATACATATCTCTTTTTATTGGTAAGGTAAACCCAAAACTTTCCACTTCTCTACGTTCTTCCTCCTCCAGTCTTCATACACTATCGGTAAAATAAAGATTTCTTCTTTCGAACTACACTCGACTACTACTTGACTTCTGCCACACATACCACAAAAAGTTGCTGGTCATCCTGGACAAGTGTGTGAAGTCGTGCAGTTTTGCGCTGTACTGACCTATGCAGGCATACTGTGCGCGATTTTTTATACAGCTCACTAATTTAACAACATTCAATTAAAAGTATTCATGTCGCTTCCAAAATTCTCATCATAATCACTTATGAGATTGTCAACGAAATAAAAACTCTAAAACTGCTTAAATATCCCCAATGGAGACATGGAGAGCATTAAGGACTTTTGTCGGGATTTTCTATACAATTCGAGTGTGAGAATGCGATTCATCCAGCTGCCACTTGAAGTAAATCTCGCGACACCGACGGATATCGTAGGGCATATGTTCAGGGCATATTTCGCAACAATATTTACAAAATAATGCAAAACAATTAAAACAATTTTAGCATTTTTACCCTTTAAATTTCATAAATTGATTATATTTGTTCGCTAAGCCGCATATCATAAATTGTAATGATATAATGCTGCTTGCTTTTGCCGCTTTGTAAAGTCCTAATGAAAAACAAATAATAGCAGTTTACTCAATTAATAGTTTCCCAGTGGAGATGCCAGAGTTAACTACCGAACTTTGCAATGATTTATTGAAATGGAATAACAAATGTGATTCTGCTGTACTTCCAGGAAGGGAGAAAAATGAAATAAATAGACAATATATTGTTACGAAAGCTCACCTACGTTTTAGTTTGTTAATCATGTTCTTGTTTACGTTAGAATTTGTAATTTTTGTGATGCCTTTATTTTGACATTTTCTGGAACATTCTCGGCCACATTCTATTTGATTCTCGAGACCACCGAAAACTTCTAGAACCGTAAAAACCTATATAAGTGGATCGGTTTCGCCGTCACAGTCAGTTTGTGTTGAGCAGTTAGAGTAAATAGTTTGACAGTTGTGAATTTGTTGAAGGATATTTCTTGTGTAATCAAGAGTGACAATAAAGTTTTTTTGTCTACGTGACGTGTTCCTACGTTAACCCAACATAGAGGTTACAATATATAAAAAATATGAGGAATATGCAAACTGTTTCTGGGAATGATAAATGGATGAAGAAAAAAGTATAGTGAAAAAAATTAATTCGAATTAGTTCAATGGTGCTTCACTGTAACAAGTTAAACATAGCTATATTTCACGAAAGAAAATTGTCGCAAATACTCATACAATTGCAAACACGAAATTCCAGGAAACAACTACTCTGCGGGCTAATGCCCCGAATAGCATTGAATTACCCTGGAAAACCTATAGCAACAGCTAGAGTCATTCGTCAGACGCCCACCAGACATATACCGGTTTCGAGCATATTAGCTCTCATCAGTATGCCATAGGTGAGGTATCCGACGAATAATCCTAGCTGCTTTCGTCTGTCTAACCCGACAGAAGGGACCATGAGTACGCGGTGTAGAACTAACTACATCTATCGGCCGTTCGCTACTCCATGCCGGACTGAAAATGTCACAGGCACAAAGCGTTCTACATGCAGTAGACACCATTGAAAGCTGTCGACCTTTATCGCGATCGGCGAGAAACGATATTTTGCAAACCCGGAATTCCAGGAAACAACTACTCTGCGGGCTAATGCCCCGACCAGCATTGAATTACACCTGGAAAACCTATAGCAACAGCTAGAGTCATTCGTCAGACGCCCACCAGACATATACCGGTTTCGAGCTTATTAGCTCTCATCAGTATGCCATAGGTGAGGTATCCGACGAATAATCCTAGCTGCTTTCGTCTGTCTAACCCGACAGAAGGGACCATGAGTACGCGGTGTCGAACTAACTACATCTATCGGCCGTTCGCTACTCCATGCCGGACTGAAAATGTCACAGGCACAAAGTAATAAAGTAAGTAAGTAAGTAGTAATTCAATGCTGGTCGGGGCATTAGCCCGCAGAGTAGTTGTTTCCTGGAATTCCGTGTTTGCAAAATATCGTTTCTCGCCGATCGCGATAAAGGTCGACAGCTTTCAATGGTGTCTACTGCATGTAGAACGCTTTGTGCCTGTGACATTTTCAGTCCGGCATGGAGTAGCGAACGGCCGATAGATGTAGTTAGTTCTACACCGCGTACTCATACAATTGTAAATGACATTGTAATGTGTACCAGTATAGACGCCAAATACACGTAGTAGTTAAATTCCCTTCGTTTTTGTAGCAAATGTGCAGTAGTATTTTATAATTTTGTAGCAGATTTTCATGTGGACATAAGCTATAATTATTGTAGCTAATGCTGTGCCATAATGATGTTCGGATGTAGCAAAATATCCGTTGCTTGAACTTATCTGTTCCACAGGAAAATTTGACATAAATAAAAATGTTCCTTCTAGAAATAGCGTAAACAAACTTGGTGCAAAATTCTGTTACAAATTTTCTGTGTTCATTCAACTCTTCCAGAATTAGATCATTTTCTATAACAGAATTAGACGGACGATATACACAAGCCACAATAGGACAGACATTATTTCTAGTAAGTCTCAAACAAAAAAGTATTAGGTACTTGGTAATTAACAACAGAGATGGAAAAACATGAAACAACGTCGTCAGTTAAGTAAATATACATACTTTACCCTAGTAGTCTAGGTGTATGTTCTATAGATAGTGTAACCACTGTATCCAGAAATATTTATAAAAGTACAAATGTTAGTGACACAACTATAGTTTAATTTCTATTCTCCATAGTGCATAATAGAAAAATCAAGATAAGTATATACCTAATTCCAACCAATTAGTAAGATGGAAACCTTTCGGTTGCAAATACATTTTGATACTAAAATTTATAATCTACTCAGAGCACAAAAGATCGCTGGTCGCTTCAGGGAACGTCGCAATATTTGTGTGCGAATTTCTGGCAAAAGGAACAGGTGGCAGCCGTCGCTATAAATTTTAAAATAGCATCCACTGCGGCCCTCGCCTGATGGAAAATTATGATGCCCTTGCGTGTCTGTTTACCGGTATGAATATGACGGGGGGCTACTTATCGGTGCATAAAAATTTCAGGAAAGCTTCTGCTTATGCCAACAAAACAGAACGTGCAGGGATTTCTGTTTAGATGGATTTATTTATCTAGCAAAGGCAGAACCAGTTTATATCGATTATATCCGTGTTAAATCAAATGTTAATAAGGATATTTGAGAAATCTAGGTTTATTGTGAAGTTACACTCCGTTACTTACTTGGGTAGTTATTCAATTTTTTCTCAGGTGGAAAAATAGCGGAATAGACTAGACTAGACGACTATCACATTTGACATTCAGTAAATAATGCATGCTATTATATCCAACACTGTCCTTGCTCATACAAAAGAAAATGATATTTTCATACTGAGACTTAAGTTTGGGAGTGGAATTTGTAATAGGTACATAATTCTTTTATTGTAAAAGAAGATTTAAACTTAACGGAAAAAGCATTCTCATGAAAATGTACATAACTGTAGCATATATCTACAAGGTCAACTATGACTAAGTACACATATTTTAAGAGGGGCCAGAGAAAAACAAGAATTAATGAATCCTTCGTCAAAACATTAACAAACTTATTTATACAGCGAAAAAATTTGTTTTTCAAAACTATATTAAACTTTTATTTATCGCCGACTCTGACCTTCTATCAGTCTTGAAGTTAGATGTATGTCAAGTCAAAGGTGTCAAAAGTAGTGGCATAGTGTGGTCAATCATCAATTTAAGTTGCTTTGAATGAAAAAAATTATTTAATGACTTAATGAGAAATACGAAATTTATTACCGATTTAATATTCGAACAGTTTTTCAGACAACTAATACTTTACAATCATTTTGATCTAAAACGCGTCCAAAAAATTATATACAAAAATCAAAAAATTGCATCTACGTTAGAGACCGTTAGAGTTGAGGAACATAAAAAGACGGGAATCTGAAAAATCCAATTTGCAAACACGCTTATGAAAACGGTAATTTGATTCAATGGGGTTCGGCAAAAGTTTTAGAAAAGGAAGATAACGCAACAAAAAGAATATTAAAAGAGACCGCGATTATTTTGTTGAACGGATGAGATCAGTGTGTCAAACTGTTCAGTTAACATCGATCATTGTTGGCTACAGTTGTATCAAGAAGAAGTAATAATAAAATAAAAATCATCTCTATGGAAGCAGATAAACAAATTTGAAACTGTCAAACTTGACATACGTTTAATATTTTTACTACGATTTTGAGAACGAAAACAGAGAGTTTTTCGAAACGGCAATAAAACGGAAGTGCGCGATAGTGATGTAATTTTTGTTATTTTTACGTATCTGCTTTTTTCAGTGTGAGATTTTTTGGTTAGGCAAACTTAGTTTCAAAAATAACCCTTGACTGTTCTGTTTGGCGCAAGGGCTTATTTAATTAATCTTTATTATTTTTTCAGAAGTGTGGCAAAAAACCCAATAAAACTAAAGAAAAACTACATCTATCGGCCATTCGCTACTCCATGCCGGACTGAAAATGTCACAGACACGAAGCGTTCTACATGCAGTAGACATCATTAAAAGCTGTAAACCTTGAGACATTGTTATTCTTACTAATATGCGGTGTAGAACAAACTACATCTATCGGCCACTACTCCATGCCGGACTGAAAATGTCACAGGTACGAAGCATTCTACATGCAGTAGACACCATCAGTGAAAGCTGTCAACCTTAATCGCGTTCGACGACAAACGATATTTTGCAAACACGGAATTCTAGGAAACAACTGCTCTGGGGGCGAATGCCCCGACCAGCATTGAATCATATCATTGAATTACAGGAAAACCTAAAGAAAACAGCTAAAGTCACTCGTCAGTAGCCCACCAGACATATCGCGATTTTGAGATTATTAGCTCTCATCAGTATGCTATAGGTGAGGTATATATCTGGTAGGCTACTGAGTGAATTTAGCTATTTGCTTTAGGTTTTACAGGTGTAATTCAATAATGGTTGGGACATTAGCCCGCAGAGTAGCTGTTTCATGGAATTCCGTGTTTGCATTTTATAGGATAGTCATGGGCAATTTTTTTTGCACGACATGTGAAATATATGTATAATAAGTAATTAGTCAATCTATCAAATGCAATGCATTGCGATTGACTGAAATAATTTTGCTTAATGTCAATGTACTCAATAACAATAAAAATGTAAAGTTTATTTCCAATATATCACAGTATTTTCATTTTTATTAAAAAACCAAAGTACCGGAAAAAAGTCATATATAAAACTCGAACTTAAAGCCTCTTCTTTGCACTTGCGAGAATTTTATAACTCGCCTGCGGCTTGTATGGAAAAAAGAGCCGTTTTATATTCTTGATATGTAAATAAATATTTTTATTCAAACGACATAAATGATAAGCATTTTACTTTCCAGCCAAACGGGGTTAAAGATCAGTTGAGTTTATCATTTTGTGCTCTCAGTTCTATTTAGAATCAAATATATATTTACAATAACAGTTTTTTTTCCAATTTTTGTAAATCTTTTAACGCTGCTGTAGTTCATTGATTTATTTTTGTTTTTTTTTTATTATTTTGTATTTTTTATCAGTCATGAGGAAGGGGCTTAAGCTCACAAGTCTCAATTACCTTAGATCCGCCACTGATAGAACCGATTCAGGAAAAAAACATATTTAAAAAAAACTTCCTGTAAATATACACATATGAATAACTTGTATGTCATACAACAATGACGATGATATGTTGAAATGTACACCTTCTACATTTTCCAATTTTCTTCTAATTTTAAGACATTTCGAAAACTACAAAATATAGAAGTATGCGGCTTCCGCAACACTGAGCTACGTTTTTGAGAAATTTTAGATGTCGCAATCATAATTATCATAGACTATTTAGTTTTTTGAAATATAGAGCAAAATTAAAAAAAAGACTTTTAATGAAAGATATCGGAATGGTAAATTACGTATGGTAGTTTTTTTACGTAGATTAAAAAGAATTAGTAGCATACTTGTAATTTCTCTACAGGATGTCCCTTAAAATATAAAACATATCGTTGTGCATAGTTGGCCATGCCTTTTTATATAATTATACAAAATCGGTTCACGACCACCTTAGTTACTTAAAGAAAAATGTATGAAAAATAAACAATTGTTTAAACATTTAAACCATATTATATAGCGGATCTTTAGCACCATAATCAATAATGATATACAGGGTGAGTCAGTTTTTTGTAGTAGTAGTAGTAGTATTAGTTTATAGGTGTCACATATACAAAGTATTTACACAAGTCAAATAGCAAAATAAAAATTGCTTAATAAGAATATAGTCATAAATATGTTAAAATACAATAACTAAAATATACGTATAATAACTCAAATAAGGTATTAAAAACAATATGAATAGTGACACAAATAAATAAAAATATAACTAAAAAAATTATTAAAGAGAATATAAATTACAAATTAATGTTAAACACAGATATGAAAGGCTTTTATAAAGTTTATATTAGCTTTGTTCGCGGTAGCGATTCGAACTAGTTCAGGATTAATTTACGGATGAGAGCAAGCGCAGTTTGCATTTCTGACAAATCAAATTCAAACTGCGCCTGAGCACATCCGTAAATTAATCCTGAACTAGTTCGGAATCTCTACCGCGAACAGGGCTATTGTTGACAGATTACTGCCAAGATATTCATAATTGCTATAAAACGCTTTAGGCCAGGCGCGCACTAGAAGTTTTTCGCTGTGAGGCAAAAAAGCGCTGCGTCATAACGCCGCGCCGCAGTTTTGTAACATATTGTTTTCAATTGTATTGCGCGCACTTGACGGCAAATTGCTGCAGCAGCGAAATGTCTATCAGTGCGCGCAATACAATTGAAAACGATATTGTCACGGAATTTGCCCCACTCACACCCAAATCGACGACTGTGGTACCGCGAATTGCTAAGATTGCCCCGATCGCCCATACACGATTATGTTAAACAAACAAAACGCCGTGGATCGAGACGGGACTGGAAAAATGGGGAATCGACGAGAAGCATTTGAGTCGTTCGAGTCGTTCGGGAAAATGGATCTAGAGATGCTAGAATATACCTGGAATATTCGTTGGGTATATAAAAGAAGAATAAACGGCCGAGTTAGTTAGTCTTGTATTACAGTCTGAATTGAAGTGTTTAGTTGGAGAGATCAAAGTGTTTTAGATAACGATTAATCAAATAAGTGTTTAGTTGAGTTGTAATTAGTGTTCAATAGTGTACTGAGTAGTTAATAAAGATAAGTAATTAATTAACGGTTTTTTTTCTGGCGTCGGATTGGGAAATCCGTGACAATATGTTACAAAACTACGGCGCGGCGTTATGCATTATAATATTTAATACCCCACTTCTCGTTTTATTCAGTCGAAGGCAAGTGGCTTGTAAAATATTTCTTCCCCTTGTTTGATAAGAATGGGTTTCACTGCTTGTGGTATAAGCATCTACATCACTTCTCACATGTAGTGAACACTGTAAAATATATATACACGGTTAATATTTTAGACAAATTTTAACAGAAGAAAAGTTCCTAACATATGTCGTAGAAGGCTTCGTTTCCAAGATACATAACGGAATGCTTAGATTTTTTTCATATTTGGGGGATAATGCCTATTAATTAAGGGGCATAAAACAAGCAATAGTACTGTTCAAAAACTTGCACAGTGGCGGAGTGGACGGGGTGCTTAACCGCTTTCTTAAATAGAACTTCTACGCCTATGTTTAATTTTAAAAAACCTGTTATTTTCATTATCTACATACAGTTTACCAAAAATAATGCCCCTCCTTCTGTTTCGAAATTCCTGTACGTTGAGTATTGACAGTTGAGAAATATATTTCCATTTGCAGGAGAGTTAACTTTGGGACGTTATGTAAAATACATTATTGTGCAGTTGCCAAAAAGGTTTAAGAACTTTTATTTCTAATCTATTTCTTCCATTTTATAATTTGCTGACTATTTTCATGATTATATTTAAAATCTCCACCAGAGGGAAAATTTAAGCAGTTTCTAAATATTTCTTCAATATTAAATAATTTTCAATAGTCATTTAATTGACATATCACAATTTTCTTCTTATTAATTATTTTGTTATGATTGTCTTTATTTATTTTCAAATGTTATTCTATTAAAGATATTTATAAAATACTATAAAGGAAAAAATTAATACAATTGAATGACATAGAAATGTACAGGGTGCCCTTTTTATAGTCTGTTTGGAAATGAAAGAGAGTAATAAAACCCCGAGATAAGAACCGGCTATGGGCGTGGTAATATTTCGTTTCCAATAATTATCGGGTAACACTAATGCTAACAGGTAATGGGTGTACATTAGTATATTTTACTGGATACATCATAGGGCAGAAGCCAGTGTATTGTGACAGTTCAATCCAGTCTGAGAGCTGATTATACGAAGACGTGCTAGTGCAGTAGAGTAAAATTCGACTTGTGTTTAGTGACTATTGTACCAGTGGATATAATATTGTGTGGACAAAATGTCGAGCTTATCAGATTACGTACCTGCTAAACGCGTGAAAAGATGTGCGCTGTCTCAGAATGAGCAGATTATTATATTAAATGTATTTAATGCATTGAAACACCAAAATCCTACCAACAGTGTTGACGACATGTTGGAAAAGTGTTTCAAAATGACAGGGATTGGAAAATCGACTATCTACAGACTTTTAAAGGAAACAAAAAATGAACAAGATACTATAAATTCCTCAAAATCATCTACAGGAAGGTCAAAAGTCGTGATAGATGATTTCTTCAAAAATGTCATTCGCATAAAAGTACACTCATTTTATTTTAAAAAAGAAATACCAACGCTAAACAAAATTTTAAGTGAACTTTCAGAGAACGATTTGCCAAAAATCAGTAGAAGCAAATTATGGGTCGTCTTACGAGAGTTGAATTTTTGCTGGGAAAAGCAGAACAGGAAGTAAGTTCTTATCAATAATAATAATAATAATAATAATAATATCTCTACCCCTCATTCTAATCACAGGGATTAGCCCAGAAGTCGGAGACTTGTGCGGGAGAGGGGGCGGCATATTATTATTAAGCAGGCCGCATTTGCGCCCAGGAACGACTTACGTTGGTAGGCCCTAACCACTATTCAGTGCAGGAATGAGGAAAACCTGGAAAACCTCATTAATTAGGGGATTAATAAAGTTGAAATTATTTGTTGGCGAAGATCCTAGTTAAGATCAATTAGAAAATTCCGCGACGAAGGGAGGAATATTTATTATCTAGACGAAACTTGGGTCAACGAGTAACGAATACTGTAACAAAAGTATGGCAAGATAAAAATGTAAAAAGTTTTTGACAAACATTTTTGGATGACACATATAGGTAGTGCCAGTGGTTTTGTAGATGCCGGTTTACTTTTATTTGAATCTAAAAATACGGATGATTATCACGAAGACATGAACGCAGATGTTTTCGAAGAGTATTTTACACAGATGTTGGATCTCATTCCTCCGGGGTCTGTAATTATCATGGATAATGCCAGTTACCATTCACGGCAGAACGAGCGGACGCCTACGACTGCTTGGAGAAAAGCCGATATAATTCAATAGTTATAAGGAAAAAACATTTCCTTTGAAACAAATATGGTGAAAAAGGAACTTTTGACACTTGTCAATCTTAATAAAGATCAGAAAAAATATGTTATCGATGAAATGGCAACAAATCGCCAAATAAAAGGAGACGTCGCGCGAAATAATACGACGTTTAAATTAAGTGACGTGAAAACTTTGTTAAAAATTCCATGAAACGAGTAACAGCAGATAACTGGCAAAGATGTATACATCATGTACAAAAAGAAGAGGAGAACATGGGAACTCGATAATTTAATTGACGTTACTGTGGAACCTATCGTTATCAATCTAGGAGACGAAGATAATTCATCAGAATATTCAGAGGATGAATTTTAATATACCTACTTTGTTATTTTCTTTATTGCACATTTATACAACACTACATTTACTCATCATAATCTGAATTTTCAAAATACATATATTTTTGTGTGGAATAAAAGTCTATTCATTAAATTTAAATAAATATTTTGATAATAATATTGAATTTTTTTATTTGGATTACTAAAAGCCCTCTTAACCCGGTTATGATGCTTAAAGTTGGCTCATGTTTTGAAATGCTGTTTTTATATTGATAAGAGAAATGAAGCGAGGAACTGAAGCGGCATAGACAAAGACGGATTGTCAAGGATTAAATTTTAGCTACCTGCTACAATTAAGTCCGGTCCGATCATACAAAGTTTTTTTAAAAGGACACCTCATCTATACCGATAATACATAATATAAAAATATTGAATATAAGCACCAGTACCTACTACATTTATTTACGATTTGCATACATAATAAGCTTTTATTACTCTCTTTCATTTCTAAACAGACTATAAAAAATGTATGTTTGGGTCATATGTTAAAAGAGACAGCCTGTAGATAAGTAAGTACGCCACTATACTCTACGTGAAAACTCCATCAGGAGCAATTTCCACCATTGCGATATCTCAGCTACCCTCTGAGATAGGAAGAATCCCTTAAAAGTAGTTTTTTAATTTTCGCCGTGTATCTCAAAAATGAAGTTTGAAAGTTCCGATTATAGCATCTTAAGTTACTTGAAAAAGTAATCCAGTGTTTCGAAACCCGCATTTTTCTATCTCTTGTAGTTTCCGAAATACTCTGCAATTACAAAGAAATTGGAACACTCTGCACATCTGAAAGTAGGAACTTAAGATTCAATGGAAGTATTTTTAATAATCCTGGAAAAGGGACAAACGTCCAAATGGAACATATAAGATAAAAATAATATGGAGACTGACACTGTATGAGGCCGTATTTTTTTTATGACAGCTATAAAGCAGACATTCGCACAATGAGGAGCTCGTTAGCCTGGAAATATTCAAACGTTAATTGTTCGCGATTTGCACTGTATGAGAGAGATCTTTAAGGGTAGAAATATGTATTTGATAACAGGTCCAGGGCTACTTGGGTAACGATTGGGGTCAGGAAATTCGTTTACACACTATTATAATGGAGCTTTGATGGACCATTCAATGTCCACAATAAATCCCGGTCCCCTAAATGTGACCGTGAAAGGGAGTTTCCGGCGAAAGACGAAGGGACATATATTATGGCCCATAAATCCCACAGGAGCTGTACACGTATCATCACTTAACAAGTCTATGTACAGTATGTTCATGGTTAATAAAATAAGACATTTATTTTCAACAGGTATGCAAGTACAGTAGAGATCAACAATCCGGAGGCGTATTCTGTGGCAAAAAGTAAGGGTTTTTATATAAATGTGGGGTTTTAGGACAGCCATGGTTCAGCTGCAGCGTGTGAAAATTAAAAAAATAATAAGTTTTTAATTTTTCTAAACCGCTTGAAATAATTTAACCAAACTTGGTGTGCGTATTTAGTATGACAGTAGTTATAAAACAAAGAATTATCAGATTTAGAAACTTACTAGTGGCGGAGGTGTGGGTACCATCGATCGTACCACAAAAAATATCACGTATAATATTACAAATAAAATAGGTCATCATATGCACCATTGTATTATCTTCACTTTTTGCTTCTTTACACTTTTTGTATTCCATACTGATTAACAACGAAATTGACTTATTTGATCAAGTGCACTTTTACAGTCACCTAAATTATTTAAACATAACTTAGGGAGGACATGAAAAACAATAATAATAAGAGGCCGTCATGTTATTTAATATTGTGCATTGTCAAATTAAGTTTATTTTTCAAAAAGATTAAGAATAAAAATAATAACAGTAACATGATTCACACGTTTGTTGGTTTATCTAATGAAACTTTGAAGTTATCAAAAGGAATAGAAGCGTAGCGCGAAATTTTAGTACCAGTTAGAGTACTAAGAAAGTGCCAAAATTCTACATCAGTGGGATAACAATCGCAGAATAGATCGTTGAATTTCTGCCATCAACTCCTTAGCCGTCACAGCCACCCCCTCTAAATTTTCACCATACCATCATATGTGCCACATCGTTACAAAGGTTATTTCATTTTACTATTCATTTTATATATTCATGTGAAATTGGGAGATAAAAATATTAAAACCTTATTCTGTTTATTTTAGTTAAACTACTGATAACAATACCGACACTTTTCTCCACCTTCTGTTTTTACCTCACTCAGTCAACGTTTATTTTTAATTAAAAGTGTCCACATGGTGTACACCGAAAGCCGAAAGAATCGAGCTGCAGCGCGTGCTTTCAATGAAATGCATCCCGATAAATTCGTTAGTCATCAATATTGTTACGAAAGCTCACCTACCTTTTACTTTGTTAATTATGTTCCTCTTTAAGTTATAATTTATAATTCTTGTGATGTCTTTATTTTGGCGCTTTCTGGAATAGTCCAGGCTATATTCTATTTTATTCTCGACACGTTCTCGGTGCCACAGAAACTTCGAGAATCCTAAAAACCTATATAAGCGGATCAGTTTCGCCGTCACAGTCAGTTTATATTGAGCACAGTGTTACCAGATCTACCGCTAAAGCGGTATTTCTACCGCTTCAGAGAGCCATCTACCGTTCTCCAGTTTTAGCCCTCTAAAATACCGCTTTTAAATTGCTACTGCCATATCTCGGTAATTATCAGTAATGCGTTAATGCGACCGATTTAGGGCATTCCCCAGGTTTCTGGCGGGAATATGCTACGTACTACGACCCGCGATTACATCTCCGCAAGCGTATACTGCCGCCGCTGACAAAGCGCAAAGAAATCTTAATTAATAGCGGCATCGTCACACTTTAAAACATTGCTACTTGCAGTCTTGGAAAACGCAGCGGCAGCAGTATTTTTTGTCTGGATTGTGATAGTGCAGTTATGTATTAAAATATTTAAAAAATATTTCGGTTTTGTTCAAGTTTGTTGATTAAAATACAACCTTTATAAAAATATATAAAATATTTGAGATGGTGATATTTTTGATCCCTTAATTTAAATAACTTTGGTTTGTTTTGTTTTTAGTGATAGTGTAGCTAAGTGTTAAAATATTTAAAAAATATTTCTGCTTTGTTCAAGTTTGTTTAATATAATATAATAAATATACCTAAGTGGAGTATTATTTTACAATTGCACCCAATCAACAAACCGTTTAAATGTTTTCCATACCTATATATTTTTTAATAATTAAAATACATAGTTAATAAGTAACTAGAAAATCCAATGGGCAATGATTGCAGATTCCTATGAATATATATTATATTTATACACTCGCATTCATTTGCCACTAGATAGAGCTGCCATTAAACCGTTTCCTCTACAGTTTTCTACTGCTAATTGAAAATTTTATCTGGCAACACTGATTGAGCAGTCGAAGGCGATTGACAAACGTCAAAGTAAAAATTTTGGCGTTTCTGTGTTAAGAAAAATGTCTATAATTCACAGCAAAAAATATTTTTTATGTAAATGATTTCCCTTTTTCTAAAGTCCACAAAATTTCCTTTATAATGGAAATAACGCATTTCCGCAGAAAAATTTTGGCGTTTCTGTGTTAAGAAAAATGTCTTTAATTCACAGCAAAAAATATTTTTTATGTAACTGATTTCCCTTTTTCTAAAGTCCACAAAATTTCCTTTATAATGGAAATGACGCATTTCCGCGGGAAAATTTTAACGTTTCTGTATTCAGAGGGGCCTCTGAATGCTATTTGTTATATATTTTTTTTCATAGCTGATTTCCCTTAAACGAAAGTTGACCCAAAGAAATGAAGAAGAGTCAAGAAGATGAAATAAAGGAAGACTTAAAAAAAGAAATGAAAAACATTCAGGATGAAATTAAGACTAACCAAGACGAAATGATTTGAAAAAGGAAATAAAAACTAGTCAAGAGAAAATGAAGAACAGTCAAGAGCAAGTGAAAAATAGTTTAGAAGAAATGAAAAATAATCAGGAAGAGTTAAGAAACGAAATGAAAACCAGTCTACAAGAAAACAATAAGAAGTTAGAAGAAGCAATTAAAGTTAAACTCAATGAATATGAGGAAACTGTGGAAGAGGAAATTAATCAATTAAGAAATGAGGTACAAGATAAGGTCCAGGTCGTAGAAGACAATATGACTAAGTTACATAGTGAAGTCTCAAATCTGAAATCCCAGTGGTCTGCAAAGGAGCCCATTAAGACTGAGAGCAGTGTTCTTCCGTCGCCAAGAAAGAAGCCACCAACATTTGATGGAAAGGCGTGATGGAGTACCTACCTTAAACAATTTGAAGCAGCTGATTTGGCAAACAACTGGTCAGAAAAAAAAAGCCGCCCTAGCATATCGGTCCAGTTCCAAGAACAGTTAGCAGTGAGTAGCTTCATCGATGGCCTGCGAGATTCCGAAATTAGTCAAGCATTAAGATTAGCCAGACACAAGAATATATCCTAAGCTCTAGCCCTTGCCTTAGAAATTAAAGCTGCATGGCAAGCTTCTAGAAGCAGAACAAGACAACTAAGATTAAGGACTGAAGGACGACAAGAATGACGTGAAACTGAAAAGGACAACGAAGGATTAATAAAAACGTAAGACATTTATTAAACAATTACCAGAAAGGACAAGGTCGTACCTATCCCACAGTATACAGTAGGCGAAGATCCATCCTGTGTTGGAACTGTGGAGCAAAGGGACATCTTAGGAATCAATGCTCTAGGAATATTTCCAGTCGAAATCGAGAAGAGCTTGACAACTGGAGAATAAGCAACAGAAGAGTCCAGCCAGAACTGAGTTCTAATATTGAAACACAGAAGAAGCAATTATTAAAATCGAGACAGGACTTGGAGAAGGAGAAGAAATCAGTAACTGATCTGAACAACCAGAATAAAACTTTCGAAGCTACTAACGCCAAACTCTTCAAACAGATAAAATCAATTCAGGATAAACTTATACAAAAAGAAACTCCGTGGATTAAAGAAAAAGAGGAACTGTTGAAAAAATTAAAACATAAAGATCAGTTGCTGCGGAAGTTAAATACCGATAAAAACAAGTTAGAAACTCGGTTGGAAGAAACAGAAAGAGCAAAATCATCAGTGGAAGAGGAAGCACAAAGTAGCATAGTAACTTTAACAACTGGACTGAATGAAGTGAGAGAAAAGGATAAACTTTTATGCTAAAGAACTAAGATGCAGGGCCCGAATGAATTGGATAATAGAACTCTTGCTAAAGGACAGAGTGAGGATTCAGACTTCGGAGCTATATACTAGTAGAAGATTAAAAACTAGGATAGTCCTAACTGGAGTGGCATTTCCAACAGATCTTTGTTTTTGAAAAATTACTGGACCCTATGAGATTCTTTAGTAATACGGAATGGCATCTTGAAAAGAGTACTGGAAAGTCCGAATGGTAAAGAAAGGATTTACCAAACTGTATTACCCCGAAAAAGAGTGCCAGACGTTCTTGAAGCTCTTCATGATGGTACAGGTGGCGTGCATTTAGGAAGAAATGAAACTTTGAATAAAGTCAGAGAACGATTTTATTGGCTTGGATGTCGTACCGATGTGGAAAAAAGGTGTCGACATTGTAGTACTTGCACATTAAGTAAAAAATGTTCTATAGTGGAGTAAACTGATCGGGGCATACAGGTTACAATACTCGTATGTTTCAAAGTTGATATAAAAATTCATGGAAACTGGACCAGTGGCAAACAAAAAACATCAACCAGGAAGACGAATTATTAATGTTGTTCTGTTAAAGTTGCTGTTTTGGGAGACGTTGTAATAGATAACAGTCAGTCTTTAAATCAACTTTCCCTGGCATTAAGGTTTCAACAAGTAGTGTATGGAGAATTTAAAAAAATCGGTAATTGCACCCATACAAGACAAACCTTGTTCAAGAACTAAACGAAGACGACGATGATGGAAGACTGCAGTTTTGCGAAATTATGTCTAATAATCTATTGAGTGAACTTGTTGTAAAATATTTGCTTCAGTAATGAGTGTATGTTTTTTTTTTTGAATGGAGAAGTCAACAGGCACAACTGTAGGTATTGGTCCGACATGAATCCGCATTTGTTTAGAGAAATCCATACCCAATATCCACAGAGACTTAATGTTTGGGCAGGTATTCTAGGAGACCACATCGTTGGCCCGTTCTTTATTTACGGTAATTTGACTGCCGCTATCTTATCTTGAACTAGATATCGCTGCTGATCTGCGCATCTCTAGCGGCTGAACGAAGCGGTTTTGGAAATAAGTAAATTGAACTAATACGACTTATTTTGAACCCAGGAGTCTGTAGTCTTCCGTTGTACACATCTTTTCTGGACACCCTATATATTTGAACATATTGTTTGCTAAAGCGGATTTAATTTCTTGTTTCAATCATAAACCAAGCTAGAACAGGTACTTTCAATAAAAAGTAGACATCAATTATCTACTATATACTTCGATGGTGTTTGAAACCAAATTCCTGATTGTTGTTTGCCTTAGCAAAGAGCAGCTTTAAACGAATAACCGAGAGTAGAGCCCAGCCCCGATATTTTGTGTGATATTTAATATCCTTGGGGAAATCAACGTTTTTGCTGACACACTGCTTTGCCAAGCGTAAAAATAGTAAATTATTTGTTGGATGGAGGTGGTTTAATGATGACGATAATGGATTCTACGACAAGAAAAAATGACTTAAATACAACTCACTGTATTTAATAAACATAATTCTTTCTATATGAAACGCAGTTTTTCTAGTTTGTTGAGAATAATTTGTGGGCAAATAATTATTTTAGTATACAGGGTTAACTATGATTAAGCACAAGTATTTTAAGAGGAGATAGGAAAAAATAAGAATTAACCGAATAGTCCATCAATAAATGTACAAACTTCATTATAAGTCAAAGAGAATTTTTTTTAAAACTATATTCTATCTGTCAGCCGGGAGGTTATTTATATTCTGCAAGCTAAAGGTGTCAAAGGTAGTTACAGAGCGTTGTCACGGTATCGATTTACGTCGCTTTAAAACTTTTTTTACTTTGCAAATGTTTAATGATTTAGCTAATGAGAAACAAGATATGGTAGCAAAGGGAGGTGGTACCTACCTTACTAATATTTATCTGCAGTATTGATATTTGGCGAGATGCCAACAATGTTGAATCATGTTCTGTTTTTTTACTTGCTTGAGTTTTGTATTTACTGGAGACCTTTTCTCAAACTCATTTTGTTTAAAGAGAGATACGTGGCTCTACGACCCTGGTCGTGGTTTTCGGATGGTTTTTCTCCTTCGGTGAAATCCAAAAGGATAAGAAAAAACACAAATACATAAAAACACTGCCATCGCTTATGTCTTTGATATTACGCTGCCACACGATAATATGCACTTGTCACACTTCTCATAAACCAGCACCTTATCCATCATTTCTGCATTTTAATGTTTTTTTTTTAAATTCTACGAAAAACTAAATGTGCGTAGATAACTACTGAAAAAACCCTGTAAAAAACTGCCGCATGGCAGTTGACGTTTCTGAGTCATCTCGGGCGATGATTGTCATAGACGTCGATTTTCCGGGTGAAAATAGGGGTTTGCCCTATTTTGTAAACGTTAAGCTAGAATTCCGAAATATTTTTTTTATTGTCTTTAAGGCCTCCCTGAGCACGTGGTTAACATTTTTGTAGTTAGTGATAGTTAATCATATACCTACAAGTTATCTATTACTTTTTTATGTTTCGATAAATCAGAGAATAATATTGATCAATCATTATAGTTATCTATTTTATCATATTCTAAATGCACAGAAAACTAGTGTTCGAAGCAAGCTAAAATTGATTATGTTACTTGTTATTAAATTAAATATAACATTATATATTTTTTATTGACGTGCGAAATTATATTTTTCGTTATTTACAATGTACATTTTAATTCTTACTTATTTTTCGTGCCAAGTGGCTAATAGTACAACTTCGTCGTACTCTTATTTCACGTTTGATAAAATCTAGTGTTTGCACGAAGCCAATCCGAAACACGCTACATATTTGCAAAATTATTTTATAATTCGATTTAAATAATTGTTTCTTGTCATGCCAACATATATTTCGCCTGCCAACTGCACCAGACTTCATTGTCATAACATCATCGTCCAAGGAATTTTAATATTCTTAGACTATGATAATTCCAGATTCAGTTTTATTTTGTGTGTATACAGGCTCCCGTATTATAAAGGCCCATTAGAATACTACCTTGATTTGAGTTTTAGAAGACCTTTACATACATTTAACAGCTCTAAAATTATCTATTATTATAGTTATTATTATTTATTTATATATATGTCCGTACTTAACAGGACAATAACATTAGGCCATTCTTAACCAACTAGAACCCTCAACAGCTTTTATAGTTTTATCGGAAAAATTATCACATATTTCACATTTTAACTTTAACCGTACGCACTCTTAGGGTCACACGTTGCTAAGAGTAACGCAGAGTGCCAAATAGTACACACGCATAATTGTAACAGCTTACCAACAAAGCGGAAAATATTATAGCTAATTATTAAAAAAAACGCATACTCATAAGGGATATCTCTTAGGAGATCTTACCTTATAGACTTTGTAATGGTTAAATTTATTATTTTTGCGATATTTTCCGATTTTCAATATTTACAACCTTATAAACATTATAAAATTTAAAAAATTTAATTTAGGAATTCAATTAAATTAAAACAAACGTTATATTGATGATTTATATATTTTTGACATCCAAGCATTCTTCTACGTAAATCACACTTTTCTTTCTTGCAATGACATTTAATTTACTTATAGAGTAATATTTTATTGAAATATAAATAAAATAATTATTATAGAATAGGTCATTATTCCTTAAATTATAGGTTTATAGATTTGCAGGAATTAGAATTATTAATATTTTGTAGTAAATATCCGTACTTAACTTGAAAATAAATAATTTATGGATATATAGGTTTCTTGTTTATAGACTTTGAGTATATGAGTTAAGCGTTTATAATTCATTAGTTTGAGGTTTAATCATCAGTAGAGAATGGAAAGGGTCGATAGATTAAGGGTCCATGTCCACGATTATGAGGTTTATAAGATTAGATTATTTATGTTTGGGGTTTGTGAATTTAGGTTATTCAAGATCTTTATGGAAACCCTCTAAATAATCATAACATCTCATTTTTCATAGTAAAATAAAAAAACCTTCTAGAAAATCTCATTGCCTCTCTTTTTTATAAAATACAACACAAATTTCTACTACATAAATATTTTTTCTACTACGAATTTAACATCCTTAAACTCTTGTAAATATTTTATTACATTACTTTGAACAGAAGAAATTAAATAAGCACTCGCAAAAATATTTCTGTGCATTTTTTTTTTGGTTAAAAAGTATTATTTTTAACTTAAAGTCAATTTCACCCTTTTCCGCAAGAAACGCCTCTATATAAGAGTAACGCTGGGTTGAAAATAATTTGTAAAAATCCGTAAACATTTTTTTTCATTTTTTTTATTAAACACATACGGGTGTTTCATGAAGTTCTCCCGGCACTAATAGAGGATGTTCCTTGAGATATTTATAGAAAAAGAGTTTATATAAACATGTGTCAGATTTGCGTTACTTTGTGAGCTACATGAATTTGAAATTTAAATGTAAAAAGTAATAATCAAATTTGTTGCGTTGCGTCTCGGCGCGCTACGCATTGGTCAAGTGTGCTCTGACGACATTTGCAATGTAAAATGTTATTTAGGTTACTGGCAGTTTTGACCAGCTTGCAGTTTAGTGTGAAGATTCAATTTTGCAAATTCGCGAACAATGCCTTTTAAGTTTACGACTGCTAAGTATGCCGATATGGTGCTTGTTTTGGGTAATTGCGATGGAAATGCCACTCTAACTTCACTGGAATATCAACGCCGTTTTCCAAATCGTCGCACTCCATCCCCGAAAATGTTTACCACAACATTTCATGCACTCAGAGAAACTGGTTCACTTCCAAGTGTTTGTATTCAGTACGAACGAGTAAGTCAGCAGAGTGTCGTAGAAGAAGAGAATTTCCTTGCTATGACCGAGCATAATCCCGGTGTTAGTACACGACGGATATCCACGCCTTTAGTGATTCCCAATACCAGGGTATGGAGAACATTAAACAAGAATTTGTTGTATCCATACCATCTACAGCGTATTCAACATCTGGAGCCAGAAGATTTCCCTAGGCGGGTAGAATTTTGTCAGTGGTTGAATAATAATAGGAATTTGTATCGCTACATCTTATTTACGGATGAGTCACAATTTACCAGAGACGGTATCAACAACACCCGTAACATGCATCAATGGTTGGACGTCAACCCTCATGCCACTGTAGAAAGTAATTTTCAACGTATGTAGATTTAGCGTTAATGTGTGGTGTGGAATGTTATACGATCATTATTTATTATTGAAGGTCGTCTTAATGGACCAAAGTATCTATAATATTTAGAGGAAAAGCTCCCGCGATTGCTTGAAGATGTACCTCTGGCAAGACGATTAAGAATGTACTTGCAACATGATGGAGCTCCACTTCTTATTTCCCGAAGTCACTGCTCACCTAAATGAGCATTACCCTGGTCGCTGGATCGGTCGAAGTGGACCACACATTTGGTCAGACCTCATTCCGTTAGATTACAACATGTGGAGTTGGATGAAGGAATTGGTTTATCAAGAGAAAGTGGAAACACACAAAGCTCTAATCCAAAGAATTGTTAATGCTGCAACGCAAATAAAAGAAAAGCACGCGAATATTAGAAATGCAAAGCGAGCAATTCACAGGCGTGCTGACAAATGTATTGAAGTAGGGGGTGGAATTTTCGAAAACGTTTTAAATTAAGAATGTATGTATCACGATTACCAATGTTCTAAAAATAAAAATAAAAATAAATTTCCATCATTTTATTTTCAAATACGTGTAGCTCAATAAGTAAAGCAAATCGGACACATGTTTATATGAACTTTTTTCCTAGAAATAACCCAAGGAACATCCTCTATTAGTGCTGGGAGAACTTCATGAATCACCCATATATAATACATCTATGTAAGATGAAATATTGAATTCATCGGGGGTAGGTCAAAACTAACACCGGGAATCGAAAGAGCATAGTTGGGACAAAACTATAAACACAATTAGAGAAAAATTATACGAGAGATTTGTTCAGGACACTTAAAATTGTCCGCAATTGAGTTACAGTATTCTACCCCCTCAAGGGGAATAAATTATCCCCAAAATACGTTTTGACAGTCAATATAACTTTGCACAATTTGTTCATTTAAAAATTGTGATTAAAATCGTTGCTAGAGACATGCTTCGAATATCATCATAAGGTGTTTTACTGTATCAAAGGTTTCTACCACAAAAAAGCGATTTAAAAAAAACATTTAAAACATGGGATTAATATTTTTTAGTGTTGTATTAATGTGCAAAGTTTAGTATCAATCGGTTAGGGACACTTAAGGGCGCCGGCTTCTTGAAATAGTGTTTTCTACAAATACCAGTATAATATACATTTAAGAACTTAACAAAATAGAATTTAGCAAATAACAGAAATCTTATCTCATGCCACCTGCGAATATTCAAAGGTACTGAAGTAAAACGAATGTATAAGAGCTGAAAGCGGTCTAACCAACAAATTTGTAGGTACAGAAATCTTTCAAAATACGTATTCTTTTTTAATTCAACTGTAGATGTAAATATTGTTATAATATAAACTTACACAGTTCTGCATTAATACTGTTCACGTTTTTTTTATGTATGTGAAAAGCAGGTGAAAATAATTATTAAAGTAGAGTAGCAAATTAATGTATGTCATAGAAATGGATTTATAGTAAAAGTGGTTTTATTTTTAGAAATTTCTAGGCCTAAACAACACCACACATTGATCATTTTACGGCGACAAATGCGGCGACCTTAAGCAGTGTTGCTACTCTTGCAAGAGTTATATGAACTAATTGTTTTCACGTTCATTATAATTATTGTGTTAATGCTAACTACAAAATAGCTCTAGAATTAGTTCAGAAGTCAAATACCTACTTATATGAAACACGAGACGGAAATTAATATCTTGATTTTCACCTCATTTCCCCAATTTCCTTGCTATAGTAAACATTCTACGTTTGGCATTGTCACGGAAATCGTCCCCCATTTACGCTTCTGGGTTATCTCTTACCGGTTCCAGTTTTGAAACTTCCCTTTGAAACGACTTACCTTAGGGTGAGGACTAATTGCTGCATAATTATCCACCTGATTAATCAGCTTCGGCTCAGCTCACGCACCGACGATTTGGTACATTAAACAATAATTGATAACTCTCAAATAAGCGGTTCCTCTTCCAGCGTAAAATTTGCGGAACGTGGAATCTTATTTGATTGTTTGATTTGAGGATTTTAAGCTTGGATGTTGAACTGTTGATAATTCAATTTATAATAATAAAGTGTATTCAACTAATAAATGCCGTGAGGCAATGAGTTCTGAACTGATTAAAATAAATGTGGAGTAGTGATGTAAATGGTACAACAACAAATTGTTACATAAATGACTGCAAAATTACTGAAACAATCTAACCGCGAGAAGACTGATGTACAGTTAGATTCTACTACCAAAAAAGGACTATGTTCGAGAAAAACAGATGATTAAAGAGACAAAAGCTGTTTTAATTAGAAACCTAAATGATTTGTCTTAAAAATTTAATTTATTTGATTTTTACTGTTATCATGTTATAGTTATTTCCTTATATTATTCATCTAGTTACACCTTGACAATGCTACAGTTACACTATACTTAATTTAAATATCTTGCAGAAACATCAACAAAGATTATTATATTTTAATCGTTCAATAATAGGACTAGTTTTACAGTAAGTGAGTATACTTTAAGATGTAAATTATTAATTTCTACAAACTAATTTGTTATTTGTATGAAATGTTAACCGTAAAATTACATTTCCATAAATTACAAATAATTTAATATCCCCAACGGTTGAGTTTCTTACTAAACGCGGTATACGAGGGCTGCAAAAAGTTAATACATATTTAATGCATAACACTGCCCGTAGAGAACGCTTCTTAATCGACACCCAAAAATGATAATTAAAATATTTTCTCTCCCTTAAAAACTTACTAGAAAACTTTAGAAATTATTAAGGAAAAGGTAAACATCTGTATGTTGAATTGAGGGAAAAGTTGAAGTTCTGTTAAAAATGTTACCGGTGTGAAATCATCGACCGCCACAGATTTAGGTAGGACTATAATCGATAAAGTCTTGGTCAGAAAATGAAGTCGATTTTTTTAATAATTCATATGGGGCTGATCACAGAATATTAAAAATCTGAAAAATAAATAAAAATCCACCCACCCTTTTTATTTCCCAGGCAGTCAGGGTTGTGCAAAGGGGCTGCAATTATGAAAACAGAAAATATCCAAATAAATAAAAATATAATGATTGCTCACCATACTCATAGAAAACATAAAAAATAAACATATTAATATATCTTATACACCCGTTTCATTTTCCAGGCCGCCACGATTGGTGAAAAGGGGTAAATTTGATAACATTTGGAAATATTCCAAATAAAAAAAAACTATTTCTTGAACGCCAATCATGTTCTCAAATAACATTAGAAATAAGCATACTAGGAGATTCCACCCACCCGTTTCATTTTCCAGCCCATCAGGGTTGGTGATAAGGGGTGGATTTGATACAATACGAAATATTTCAAATAAAAAAAAACTATTACTTGATCGGCCACCATATTCATAGAAAATGTTAAAAATTAGCATATTAAGAGATTTCACCCACCCGTTTCATTTTCCAGCCCATCAGGGTTGGTGATAAGGGGTGAATTTGATACAATACGAAATATTTCAAATAAAAAAAAACTATTACTTGACCGGCCACCATATTCATAGAAAATGTTAAAAATTAGCATATTAAGAGATTTCACCCACCCGTTTCATTTTCCAGGCGGTCAGTATTAGAAAAAAGGGGTGGATTTAATAAAATACGAAATATTTCAAATAAAAAAAACTATTTCTTGACCGTCCACCATATTCGTAGAGAATGTTAAAAATTAGCATATTAAGAGATCCGACCCACAGACAGAGAATGTTAAAATAGGCATATTAAGCGATGCCGCCAATCCGTTTCATTTTCCAGGCCGTCAGGGCTGGTGAAAGGGGGTTGATTAGATAAAATACGAAATATTTAAAAAAAACTATTTCTTGAGAAAAAAATAGGAATAAATAAAGTAAATTTGTTGACCGCCAGTCATTACGGATAATATAAGAAAATTTTAGGACAAATAAGTTTCGGTATCAATACGCGTGGTAGGGGTGATATTTCCTAAAGGTATTGTTTGGAAAATGTCTTACATAACTCGCAGAATGTAGAATTAATCTTTGTACATCCTTTGTGGTAAAGCCTATGGCATGATGTACATTTTTCATCATTAGCATCTGCATCGTCGCCACATATTAAACACATATTGATGTGATGTTCGGAATATTTTAATAGTTCTGACTTAATCGTATTCCTAAAGGCATTGATGTCCTGCGTGAATGGGATCTTTTTACGTACAAACAAACGAAATATATGGCATATACACCACAGTTGAAGGTGTCTGTTTGGTGTGCTAAATTTTAACATTCTCTATGAATATGGTAGCCGGTTAAGAAATAGTTTTTTTTATTTGAAATATTTCGTATTTTATCAAATCTATCCCTTATCACCAACCCTGACGGCCTGGAAAATAAAACGGGTGGGTGGAATCTCTTAATATGCTAATTTTTAACATTCTGTGTGAATATGGTGGTCGGTCCGGGTTCTTGATACAACTGTAGCCAACCATGATCGATGTTAACTGAACAGTTTGACACACACATCGATCATTGTTGGCTACAGTTTGTTGTATCAAGAAGAAGTAAGCAACAATAAAATAAAAATCATTTAACATCTCTATGGATGCAGATAAACAAATTTTAAACTGTCAAACTTGACATACGTTTAATATTTTTACTACGATTTTGAGAACGAAAACAGAGAGTTTTTCGAAAAGTCAATAATGCGGAAGTGCGCGATAGTGATGTGATTTTTGTTATTTTTTACTTATCTGCTTTTTTCAGTGTGAGATGTTTTGGTTAAGCAAACTTAGTTTCAAAAATAACCCTTGACTGTACCGTTTGGCGGAAAGACTTATTTAATTAATCTTTATTTTTTTTTCAGAAGTGTGGCAAAAACCCAATAAAGCTAAAGAAAAACTAAAATTATGCCACAAATACATAGCTTCAGACAATATATTCTTTTTATTTGGAATATTTCGTATTTTATCAAATCCACCCCTTATCACCAACCCTGACGGTCTGGAAAATGAAACGGGTGGGTGGGATTTCTTGATATGCTTATATTTAACGTTATGGTTGGTAATATGGTTGACTTTCAATAAATAGTTTTTTTTATTTGGAATATGTCCAAATAAAAATGTTATCAAGTCTACCCCTTATCACCAACCGTGGCGGCCTGGAAAATGAAACGGGTGGGTGAGATCTCTTAATATGTTTATTTTTTATGTCTTCTGTGATGGTGAGCGATCAAGTTATATTTTTATTCGTTTAGACATTTTCTGGTTTCATAATTGCACCCCCTTTGCACAACCCTGACTACCTGGTAAATAAAAAGAGTGCGTGGATTTTTTTTCAGGTTTTTAAGATTCTGTGATCAGCCCCATATGAATTATTTACAAAAAATTTGAATAAAATTCGACTTCATTTTCTGACCACGACTTTATCGATTATAGTCCAAATCTGTGGCTGTCAATGATTTCACACCGGTAAAAATGTTGGTCTTTTTTATATATTTATTAGAATTTTATAATTTTTGTACACAAGTTCAGGGCCACTTACTTACTGAACGGTTAAATATTCAGTAAGATCAGGGAACCTACTGCAAAAATTGATTAAATAGTATGTTGAACAGCCACGATTTCTAATACAATCATTGATACGCCTGGATTCGGATCTAATAAGGGTGTCGATAAGTTCTTGGTGTATCTCATTTAAAGCTATCTGATGTTCATAGGAAAGAGCTGCTAAAACCTGTGGGGGGTGTTATATATGCAGCAGTTATAAGACGCCAGCAGCTTACTCAGGGTAGCAGAGGACAAAAACCCTTGCTTTTGTTAACATAAAGGAAACACTATTCCATGTATTTATCTAAAAATAGAAAGAAAATAGAATAGTAATAGAATAGAAATAGAAACCGTCCATTCCGCGCATTTGCACTGTTAACGTCCATACAGGGTGGGCGTTCTACACTCTACGGCCAATCTTGTTCCAGATATTTTCAGGGTGACAGATTCGGCGATCTTGGTGGCTAGGGTAAACGACTGATCTGATATTGATCCGTAAAGTTATTGTTACGTCTAATGAATACTAGTGGTGATCTGTTATTATACCATAACGCTTACTGTGTGATGGACATGACGCTCTCTGTCAAATTATAGATCGTATTCTTCACCATGTCGCTCTCGCCCCTGGCACAACCATCGTTCAATCCCAGACACAAATGGGATTCGTCTCTAAAGATCACCTGATTCTGTTCTTGGTCCCACTAAATCCTCTCTCTACACCGATATGGACGATAAGACAAGAGACCAAAATTTCGTATGCGGCGATATACTGTACGTATACCGACCATCCCCCCATGTTCTTCAAATCACTCATTTGCAATAGTCCGGCTGCTGCGACATCGGTTTTGACTACTAAAGGCTTACGATAAAAGTCTCTGATGTTGTTCCACTACGATTGCCGGTTTTTCTCGCTCTGTGTCCACCTACTTATAGCCATTCTGAGTTCACGCCTTATAGTAGTCTAATAGCCAGTGGCCGGCTATAAGTAAATGATTATACCTGAAATTTTGCACAGTGAGTCTCTTATACCTATCACTCGTGAGGTGATGACTCGCTAAGCCCGGCGAGGTCGACCCAACTGTTGTTCAGGTGCGAGAGGTAGAAATTTAACCAACTTCGTTATTAAATTAACAAAGCTGCCGTTTGAAAATTTTAAAATTTCAGATCTAACAAATTAGGCATTTATTTTTATTATTTATTATATTTAGCACCTTTTATATTAATTATTATTATTATTATTGCTGGCACAGGTTCTGAGGTTTGGTGATGTCGATTACAATGCTTGACATTTCTGACAGTTTTGTTAACGTCAAAAATCAGATTTAATCAAATGCTTTTTAAATTTATAATTTTTGCCAATTTCACAAGTGTCTGCCATGACCTTAGAAGCACGGTAATCGTCTGCCTTTGTTATTTTTATATAGTATTAATTGTATATTTTAAAATTTTCAAACAGCAGCTTTGTTAATTTAATAACGAAGTTGGTTACATTTTCATACTTTTCGCACCTGAGTAACTCTTGAGTCGGCCTCGCCGGGCTTAGCGAGTCCCGACATCATGAGTGATAGGTATAAGAGACTCACTGTGCAAAATTTCAGGTATAATCATTTACTTATAGGTTGCCGGCCACTGGCTCTTAGACTATAACACCATACTATAGTACATAAGGATCTGTTACTCCTTTTAGAAACTTTCTACCTATCCGCTCCCTCTCAAAGTCACTAAGCTGGTAAATCTGTCCAAATACGTACTCTAGGCATAATCAGCTGTAAAAAATATGTCGTTTGCAACAAGCTTTACAAAACTTGCAATACAAATGTGAAATTTTTAAAACATACGTACGGCATATGCAAACTTCAAACTTAACATATAAATCTGAAAATTTAATCATTTTTTACTTTCACTGAGATAAGCAAACCTGTAAAAAATTATCAAATAACATTATATTTAATAGATGTTTATTTATATTTTTCACGTAGTGTAACTCGATACAGTTTGCGTCAATTTTTTTTAGCAAAAAATCTAGGATTTAAAACGTAAGAGGGACAAAATTAATGGGAATCCTAAAAGCGGCGAATTATTTTATTAATTTATATACACTCTGTTCCAGAAAATAATTGATAATAACTTTGGAACTAAAAAAATGCTAGGTAATCAGGTAGGTCCAAATACAAGCATGCGATAAAAGATACGAGGTAGGCAAATATAGAAAATGTAAGGGAAGACATATGGTTATAGTGCGCTTAGGGCTTAGGCTGTACGACATTGTACAGTCGAATCTAGCGTGATCCTTTAAACTTTTAGATTGCTATAAAAATATTAAGGACTAATGGCAATGTCTTTTTTATTTACTTTGCATTTTCCTTGACCTATTTGAATCTAACATTCTCATGCACACCGCCAATGCCGAAGGCATGTTTGTCAATTAAAACTTTATAGAAAATGTAGCAGTGTTGCTCAGTAAGGTTCAGAGTTTAACGAAGTACCCGCAGGTCTAATGAGATGCACTCACGGAACAAGTTAAAAGTTAAGATCCTGTTTGCTTAAGAAACGCGGTATAAAATTTAACTTTTAAGTCGCAATTTGCTTCTTCTAACTCCGTTAATTTGCTTGATCTTTAGTAAGTACGATACAGAAACTGTTTTGCATGCGTTGTAACAGAAATTTAAACAACAGCATTAGCTACATTAGCTTTTTGAAGGTGTGCAATTATTACAAAAACACTATCGAATACATATAAGGCGAAACAACTATGATTTCTTGAACGGTTCGATTAATTTTAAATGTTGCTGAAATAGGCCCTAAATTCAATGGGAAATTAAAAAATACAATATAATGCAATCTATTTCATAGTAAATAATTATCACCGGCACACACAGAAAAACGTCTGAATTTTCTACCAGACCTACCTATTCTTATATATTTTGAAGCACTGAATCCGAATCTGAGGTCCGTTTGGCTTAACCATCCTTAAAATATTGAGTAAACCACAAAAAAACAGCGCAAAGAATCACGGTAGTGAATTTATTTTGACCTTGATCAAGTGTATTTCGATGCATTGAATTTGAACCCGAAGTCTATTGAGCAGTATCAAAACATATTAGCAAAAATTGTGAGAAATTGCTAGAAAAGCAAAACATTGAGAAAAAAGGCTTGCACTTTTGACCACACTCACCTATCTTTATGTATTTTGATGCACTGAATCTGATGTCTGTTTAGCTCAAATACTCTCAAAATGTTGAATAAATCGCAAAAAGTTCAGTTTTAGATAGAAAGATAGGTGGGTCTGGTCAAAAGTCCAGACTACTGTCTGTACTTGTGTGCCGGTGTTATGTTATCCTTACTACAGATTATGCATGAATTCGCGATTCGTGATGCGTGATACGTGATTTATATGAAATTCGTGCAGTGTGTAGTGTTTTTATGAATGAATTTTAACCGAACGAGAGCCTACACACTATTCTCGAATTCCTCACAAACCACGCATGTATTCGCGCATAGTCTGAAGCAAGCCTTAGGTAAGCCTTAGAAGAAATAAGACATTTTATATAGCCGCAAAGTATTTTGAAAGGAGAAGAAATTGATTTGGTGCAACTTTTATTTGAAATGTTCTTTTATATTGTAACCTCTAAATTAGGTTATCGTTGAAACACGTCACGTAGACAAACAACTTTATTGTCACTCTTGATTATACAAGAAATCTGCTTCAACAAATTAACAACTGTCAAATGCTTTACTTTGACGTTTCAGTCATTCACGTTCGACTGCTCAATATAAACTGACTGCAGCGGCCGAAAATGGTCTGCTTATATAGGTTTTTAGAGTTCTCGAAGTTTCTCAGATCTTGAGAACGTGTCGAGAAGCAAATAGAATATAGCCTGGAATATTCCGGAAAACGTCAAAATAAAGGCATCACAAAAATTATAAATTCTAACATAAACAGAAACGCAATTTACAAACTAACGAGGTAGGTGAGCTTCAATTATAAATTCTAACAAAAACAGGAACATAATTAACCAACTAAAAAGGTAGGTGAGCTTTCGTAACATTATTAACTAGGGGTGGCACTATTAAAATAGATACATTTATGTTTGATATAACTCCAAGCAAGAATAGGTTTAAGATTTTTTTTAAAGAAATCGCAAATAATACTTTCCTATTTTTTTAACTACAAAAATGGTCATTATATAATTATTTATTACACATAAAGGAAATACGATTCCTGTGCATTTTCACAAAATTGAACAACCGAGGCAAAATTAGGTTAATGAAATAATTTTCATCTGCGCTAATTCTTCCATTTCTTTCGATGTTTCATCCTTATGAGAAGAACACACATATGACAGTTGCAATCAAGTTTTATTATTATTTATACAAGGTGTTACAAATTAGTAGGTCAAGCTGTTAACATATTTACACCTTATCAATATTTGGACTAAAATAATGGGACTTTTCTTACGCTACTTTACATTTCGGAGTTCCATTTTCAAAATACAGAGTGTCAAAGTAAAAATTTTTAAAATGATTTTTATTGACAGCTCCGGTGATATGAGATATCTATAATATTGGCACATATTTTTACTACTAATACTAACTGAACAACAGCTAAGGGAATGAATTATGTAAGGTGGAGAGCACTCTAGGTTGAAACTACATATTTCCAAAGTATTCGTTGACAGCTCTAGGGAATAAAATGGAAAAGGCCGTTTAATACTTAGCGAAATTTAATTTGTGCCAAACCTAGCATATCCATAAAAGTTTTAATTTCTCTTAAATTGAAACTCAAATCAAAATCTTATAGGACTGAAAAAATAGAATAGAGGTTGCTTATTCAATGTATATTTGAGGTACCTATATAAAAGTAGGTATACATATACAGGTTTTGAAAGTTCAGGTTTTTCCATATTTTTTTTTGTAAGGGGAACAAAGATATTCAATAGATGATCGTTATATTTCTAATGCTTCACGAACTAAATAATACCATAATACTGTCCATTTCTAGTGGAAAAATATTAAATTTTCAAGCTAGCCGATATTGAGTTGATTGTTTTTCCGGTTGTCATACCGTGACCTCGGCAACTGGTCGCTGTCAGAAACATAATTAAAGTGCACATTGCTAGCTTTAGCTGAGGTTCTTTGACCTGCTCTGGTTGTTCTCATATGCTTCCGACCGTAGTGGTCTTAATACCAACAACTGAAGCCGAAATCAATATATGTCCGGGTCCTGGATAGCGATAGCGAGTCTGCCCCCACAGGGAACAACATGAGCAGGTCAAAGAATTCCAGCTGAAGCTAGGGATGTGCGCTTTAATTATGTTTCTGGCTGTGAAATAATGTCAGTGTCATCTATGTAAAGTGGTGGTAAATTGGTGGTAAAGGATAACAGTGTAACGACAAAGTATGTGCGCGTAACATACATTTTAAATGAGTTTTAACTGAGATAGAGGATTTACAATGCGGTATGAAAGAAATACTAAGAAGATAAAAGGGAAGTAATTCAAAGACTTGTATTACTTACGATTATCAAACGCAAACATTATCAGAAGAAAATGTATTTTTGTCTATATATGAGAATATTAGATGAAAAAAGTTTCGTCAGTGAAGTCAATTCTGAAAAGTTAACAGCAAATCATATACACATATTTTTCAGAGTCGACATCCATATATGCTCCATATCCTTATAAGACCATAACATTTTCACATATGCTCACAATTTCCTTTGTAATGTTGAACAAATTTATTCTTTAAATTTAGAATTTTTTACTATTAAGTAAATTTATATCATAATTGTGTCGTAATGGCAATTTTCACGATTTCAAATTTTGCGGTGTAGCTGCCAAAAGAGTTACATTTCTGTATACCTTATTCTGTGGTAAAGTAAAAATCCATAATCTTGATGGATTTAAGGTCATATTTGATTAAATCTTTTTTATTGCATGAATTTTAATAGAGATTTCAGATTGGATAGAAGCAGGTTTATGGCTGTTTATTTCTAATGCTAAAATTGTATGCTATTTTTTTAATATATTATTTCAAAGATTCTGAAGTAGGTACTTACCTAAAACAGCAAGCAATTAATTTCCGGTAACAGCTTCTCCATCCTGCCAACGATAACGTGCCCACATAAACAAAATCAAGTCTTAGATATGATTGTATCTAACACCCTCATGTACATAACATGCTTATGAAAAGGTGAGAAATTTGACAGGTGCCAATTACTCGGAGAATTCAAGGCAAGCGTAACGAATCCCACCAGCTGGCGCCATCAGGGACCGAGTTTGGAAAGATGCGTCCTCCTGACATAATTGCGATACTCTTCACTGGCACAGAATACTCCGCGTTATTAAACTTTGATGATGAAATTTCAATTTCAGTTCCCTTGTGGAATTTATTGACCGAGGTCGGTCAAAGAGCGCCTTGCGAGACAGTGCATCTAACTTCGTTATGAGGCGTACGCTCCGCTGATTGATGATAGATAGGAAAAGGGGCGCTATTAGTGCATACTACACAATTTAGAGCGAATTAATTGTATTGTTGGTGAAATTATATTAAGGAAAATTGTACTGGGTTAGGTTCGTAAAGCGCGCGCGGCATAGCGAGCATCTTTCTCGAAAGCAGATACAGTGATCAGAGATGCAATAAGGCACAAACCTAGAAAAAATATAGACTGCGTCGGTTCATGATATAGGTCACGTGACAGGTGTCGCGTTTTCTAGGAACCTACGGTCCAGAAAATGGATATTTTATTTGCTTTATGTTGGCGGTTGTGCAAATATGATGGCTGCATTGCAATCTGAAATTAACTAACTTGCTGTCATTTTAAATGTCATTAAAGAATGTGACATGAATGTGACCAATCACAGTAAACAAATGAGCTTCACGCTACAATACAACCAACGTAAATTGGCATAAAAACTAAGTTTTAGCGATTTGGACCTTTTAGGGCAGCCATGAATTTGCGGTCGCCGGCAATAATATGACACTGGGACATTCTATATTTTTTCTAGGTTTGTGCAATAAGGTAATCGCCCTAGCGTTTGATCAAGACACAATCTTTGTCCTATTTTAGTTTTAACTTTTGTTTGTTGCGTTTAAAATTAAGATCGCGTGTACACTTCTAATGACATCTATCGTGCCTCACTAACTGTAGCATTCCACAGTTTAAAACGTTATTCGCTATTGCGCAGTTACCAATAATTGAAGTTTGACAGTCAAGGGAGTACGTTGTATCATTGAAAAGCTAAAGAACTTGCTTAATGAAACTATAATGTGAGTTAGGGTTATACACCTTCTCTTTTTTCAGGGTTGTAGTTGCATAAGTAATGTTTTAAATTATACATTATATATTATAAACAAGTTTATTACATGGTTTAATAAATTTAAACTAAAATCAATGAGTCAGTCACTAGTAACAGTAGTAATCGATATCATTATTGACCAAACGGACTATCAGTAGCGTTGATTATATAAGCTACCTTATCGTATATAAACTCAATGTCATTAGTGCAACGCAGGGAAAACATAATATGGTAGTATTATATTTATATAATTAGCATATTTTGTAAAATAAGCATAATTTTGTTTAATATATTCTAGAGAAAAAGTAGTCTAGTTTTTGTCTTAAGATATTTAACATATTTTTGCCTTATAACTGTTGACCCGTTACTAATACAAGAAACATGCCCTTTATCAGTAGGTATTAACTAGATCAATAACCAGTTCAGACATAATTACCCATTGATGGTACTTCTGTGAGTTCATACATGGGCTTCGCACAAAATATTATACTGATTAAATAAGTGGACCACGTGGCACAAGTGGCACATATACTACTTATTAAAAAGTGAGCCGGTGGACCATTAATAGGAAGTTCAATGATTAGCTCGTGTCAATATGTCTCAATAATAGTTTCTGCAGGCAATTTAAACAAAGTGTGATATTCATTCCGGCTGGAAAATGTTATGCTTCGGTGAGTGTACCTGCATATTGCAGGTTATTCAGGACTTATCTAAAAAAAAGAAAATAGGAATAGATTTGTCATGAAAAATGGAGTCAATATCGTAAAAAAATGTGAATATATGTTTATTTAAAAATTTATGTTCCTTATAGTTTCCTAAAAAAAAATTATTGAAGTTCTAGTAGTTTCAACTTTTACATTGCTGGGCTACTGTAGTCTCTACACGATTTCCCGGTAAATATGTGCCAAATGCAGCTACTTTTACAACGCTGTGCATGATTGCAAGTGTAATGCAAACATAGACGTGACGCGGGAAATTTGCAACCGCATCGTGAAAGAGATGGGGGTGCAGGGCGTTTACGACGTATTGCAGTGTGGCGTATCATACACGAGGCCCAATTATATACGTACAATGTACAGCGTGTCGAAACATTAATACCAGGGGATTGGGTGAGCAGGACCGGTACCATGGCCACCACGATCTACTGACTTTAAATCATTTAGACTTCTTTTTGTGGGGATATTTAAAACATGTAAAGGTTGAAAATACTACAAATTCAACATTTTTTTCTCGGAAATTGTAAAGATTTTACAAAAAAATATTTCACGAATTGACTCCATATTTCCAAAATTTTTTAGACTAATTGTGAATCGCCCTGTATATAGCGGCATGTTTTGAGTGAATCAACAGCTACAGGATTATCGTTGAGTTCGTGTGCCGTCCACACAATTCGAATTGCATTCATACATGTATATTAACATAACTTTGTCATTTGTTGTTTGTTCAAACAAATTTAGAGCTATTCTATACATGAGAATTAATTTCTAAGTAAGTTTAACATTTTATTAACTTTTCAGTTCCTAGGAAACTTGTGGTTGCAGTCAAAAGTTATGTGTAGCTATTAAAGTTCATGCACACATTAACCAATGTAATAGTAAAATTTCTTGACCTAACCGTCTTCCATAACCACAAGTTTCTCTGACTTTTCGTTAGAATTCTAATTAATTCAGTAATTCCAACAAATGAGGAACAGAATTAAATTCCGTAAGTTAGATCAGTGTTAACTATTAAAGAAAAACTTTATTAGAAAAGTTAGGACTAAGTTAAGTTGGGATTGGCTGACAAGCAAGATTTCTTAATTCAATAACAAACACTAATTCTATTTGAAACTGTTAATGGCAAAAGTTACCAATCATTTTCAATCTTGTCGATGTCAAGAGAGAACGCCTGGAAAAGCTTTGTTTTGAAGATACAGGGTGAAATTTGAGAAGGCGCAAGTAGTACCGAGCAAATTTTAAAAGACAATTTCTACGATATTTGTAAATGTTTAGCTATTATTTAACGTTTGATAAATTTCAATATTACTATCATCTGTATTTAAGTAGAATAGAAAAACAGTTCTGTGAAATTGTTTAAGGAAACATATTAAGCTATAAATCTACTTTTGCACTTAATGCATTTGTTTAAGTGTTAAAATGAGATTGTATTGTATTGTATTGTTTACAAGCATTTATTTACAACCACTGTATTTTGAAAATTAATTAACAATGTACTTTTACAAAATAGAATTAAAATAACAGGTCAAGTTTTAGTCCCTTGATGAAGTAAGAAAAAGTTGTCAGTATGATACAAATAACTGTTATAGATTTGGGTTTTTAAAATATCAAAAATTAAAGATGCGTTCGAAACTTGAAAGAAATCTTTTTTTATAAAACTAATAGTTTGTTCTATTAACATATTGTCAGTGTCTCCAAAAGTAAGCAACGCTTTTGTCTAGATTTGTGATGCATTTGCTATTAAAATTCGATTAAAGTTTTAGTTACATCTTGTACGTATGTTCGGAGAAATATATGATTTTACGTCCCTAATACCGCAGCCTATTAGGCTTATTGTACATGCCTCTGACAAATACAAACATCCACGATGCAGACTTACTGTAGAAGAATTCAAACCCACAGCTGAGTTTCGCTCATGGCTCATGTCTTCTGACTCTTCGACTACAGCAGCTCCAAAAACAATATCAGTTTTGCCGATAAATTGTTCCTTAGATATACCCAGTGGATGTCAACAAATATTTGAAAAGTTTTCCCTTGATATGTGTACCCATGTGTAATATATAGTATGTAGAAGTAATTGCTTAAAATTATCCCTACTTATGCAGAAATAAGCAAATATAGTTTACTTTTCGAAGCTATTCGATATACAATTCATAACTATCAGAACATTTTCGAAGACGCACATTGAATTATCATTAACTAATTTCAAGCTACTTTTTATTTCTTTCTATTTGTAGTACTAAAAAATAATAATTATCAGAAATTCACGTTAAATGTTGTTTAACTAAATGGAAAAATGAGGTACTATTAGATTTAAATTTTCCAATTCTCATTTACAATATTTGGAAGGCTAATGTTCTCATATCAGTTGATTTGTTTTAAAGATATGTTCAAGAAGAAACTTCATGACATTAATCTATATAAGAAAAACGTAGTAGTAGTTGTAAACAGAGCGGCAACAGCCTGGCAATTAGGTCACAAGTGGGCGCTATTTGTTTACCCTACCATCCCATCATCTCTCCACTATTTTGAAACAATCCTTGCTAATAGACTAGTTACTTACTTAGACAAATATTCGTTCTTAAATCCGTCACAGTTTGGTTTTCGGCGTGGTAGATCGACTACGCAAGCAGTACTAAATATTATCAGTTACATTGTTGATGGCCTTGAAGGCGGCCGGCATACAGCTCACCCTATGTGATCTGTCTAAGGCGTTCGATTGCGTTTCTCACGGTAGGCTCATTGAAAAAATGCATTCACTTTATGGGATCCGTGGTATTCCCTTACTCTTGTTCCAGTCGTATCTATTTAACCGTTAACAATGTGTTACTACTACTAAGTCTCAGTCTGAATTCTTAGAAATAAATCATGGTGTACCTCAGGGTTCCGTTTTGGGACCTCTATTATTTTTAATATATGTGAATGATTTCTCCCATTATATGTCTCCTAATAGACATGTATTATTTGCAGACGACACTACTCTTATGTGCTCTGATGCAAATGTTGAAAACTATTGCGCCACTCCACACAGAACGAAATTCAGGCAAATCAATGGTTTTTAACCAATATACTGAAACTTAACCAAGATAAAACGCAGAGATTAGTTGTCTCTTCTAACAGCTCCTTAACAAGAGGTGCAAGTGTAAACATTTTGGGTATATACCTTGATGACAGATTAAACTGGGCGTCTCATGTTGACCATTTAAACTCTAGGTTAGTAAGTTCTCTCTTCCTGTTTAGAAGGCTAAGAAATTTTCCAGGCCTTAGTGACAATGGCTTACTTCTAACTTTTTCATTCCCATCTTACGTACGCTACTGTGATTTGGGGAAATTCACAACATGCAATTAAATCATTTCGATTGCAGAAAAAGGCTGTTAGAACAATTTTTGGTGCTAATTACAGAACACACTGTCAACCTATATTTAAAGAATTGGGCATAATGCCTCTCCCCTCATTATATATCTATCATAATCTACTTGAGATCCATAGGAGTGCTCCGGGTCTCGCTATTCAAGCTGATATTCACCAATATAATACTCGTAAAGCAAACTCTATGTTATAAATTAACTCTGAGTGCAAAAAATTCCCTTAAATTTAATTTGTTCAATCACTTACCTTACGAGCTTTGACTGTTAAATTCGGTGTTGTTTAAAAATGCGATTAAAAAAGTCTTCTCAAATATTGCTTCTATTCTATAGAAGAGTTTCTGGAAGTGCCACTTATTTAAGTTACTGTGTGTTGACATGTACATACAAATTCACCTATGTACAATACCTTGACATTTATTTATTCGTAAGAATTGTGTTACTACATTGACACGTTCTTTTATTTTTTATTATTATTTTTTTTATTCAATTGTTTGTCATATTTTCTTTGTGCTGTATGCGTATATTTACACTTATATTGTGTTTCTAATTGTTACTTTTATAAATTCAGTGTTTTTTGTAGTTTTTTACATTAAAATTGTGACCTGCTTCAAATGCTTATGTAAAGCATAATGTTGTTAATAAACACTATTCTATTCTATTCTATTCTATCTACCTTGGGCCCTTCTCGAACCTACCTGACACCCTAATGAACGCTAGGTTCTTTGTCCATGATAGGCTCCTCATCTCTTCCCTTTGCAGCTTCCCAGTACCAAAGAGCCTATATCTTAGTACCCTGAAAGCCGCACAATGTATTAAAAAATGAATGGGAATGTCCTCCACATTCCAGGCCCTCCTCTATTCCTATCAAACTTGAATGTCTTCTAAGTTTACAGTGGCCTATTAGGACTCGCTCCATTTGGTTCAGGGATCTTCGACTGAGGTGCAGCTGCCACACCGTCCTAGATGTATTATCTATTTCTTCTCCAATGGTCAGCCTTCTCGTTACCTGATATTTCTTTATGGCCTCGAACCCAGACCAACTCCACCTACCTCTATCTGGTCAGAGACTCCAAGACATCTCCACATTTTTGAACGATGGCAGATCTTGTCCTTGTAGAGCTAAGAGCCCTGAGTGCAGCCTAACTATCAGAACAGATGAAGATTTTCTCTTCCACGCAGTTCCTTAATTCTTCCTTGCCTACTACCATCAAAATAGCAAAAACCTTTGCCTGGAAGACCGTGACGTATATACCCAGTGAAAAACTTTGCTGGATATCCCAATTTTCCAGGTATATTCCTACACCCAAATACTCACCCGGGACCCATCCGTGTAGCATACCAGAGATGATGTCATCTGCCTGCTTCCACCGTTCTATTGAGGGAAGGTAGTAGTACACTTCCCTTTCAACCATAATCTATCCTCCCTATAAGAAACAAAGTTGCAGGTATAATAATACATACATCCAATACATATACCTCATATGATATTTGAATCCGGCTGCTACTGAAATATCGAAGAATACCCTCATCACTGCTTTTTTAAACAATTTAAAACTGGATATATACGATGGAAGCTAACTTCTGAATTATTGGTGCGTATTTCAGTTTAAGTGTATGCAACGCACGAAACGTGTTTTTCGCTCAAATTTCAAAGGTTTCCATGTTGAATATTGAACAGTGGACAATAAAAAATTCTCTACACGCAATCCTTTAATTTTATCCGCCGCTAGGTGTAAAAATAGAAAAACTAGAACACTGAATTAAGCGGCCTGTGGCAAACCTTTATATTTCCTGAATATTTTTGTAGCATTATATTACCAGTACAAATTTATCAACTTCAGTGGAGCTAATGACGCGGATTTCTGTATAATAATAAAATAAGAAGGGTTTAATTATACATGTCACAAATCAGTAGGTCAAACTGAAAAACCTCAGATTACTTGAGCAAAAATAATGGGGCTTTCATTATGTCAATTTTAATTTGGGCGCTTAACTTTCCAGATACATAATATTAAAAAGTTATTATGAACAAGATTTCTATCCCATTTGCAATATACTGGATTAAAAATGGTGCACTCCTTTAGAAGATAATATCGTTACATATTTAACAATTAACCCATTCTATTAATTCAATTTTCTATTTGTATTTTTTTAACGAATAGGGATATTCGCAAATAAAATAAATTCATTATAACATCATAAAATTGATAAAATAACCTTATAATCATATCTGCCAAGTTTTATAAAAATTAATCAATAGTAAAGGAAAAACCCAAGAGACATATTCTTTACATACATTTGTATAGCGTTGTATCCTTTGTGTCCTTCTTCTTTTTATCTTTAAAGAGATAATATAAAAATAAATAGGTTATATCATAATATTTGTGTGTCCATAAATGTCTCGGTCTAGTAGGTAGCAAATAAGATGCCCAGGAATGACTTACATTAGTAGGTTCAACCAGTGAAGAAACCTACCCCATTAATTAGGAAGACGGTCAAACGTCGACCGGTATTATATCTCTCACATTGACTCTACAAGTTCAGAGAGGGTGCCAACCCTCTCCACAAATATCCCCCGACGGACTGGCCACATCAATTCAATTACTGGCGCCTGAAATCGCTCGACCACTGACCGATATAGTTGATTTTATTAAAAATTAAAATTTATCATATTAAAAAGTTTTAAGTTAATTATATTAATATATTATCCATTTTATTATTATTTACAAGCTTGCACTTTATTATGTCTATATAACACTACTGTTCTGTAGAAATAAATGTTTGTGTTGCTAAAGATAAAATGTAGTATAAAACGATTTACACTAAAAAAAACGTTTAAGTGATCATTTATTATTTATAAATTAATTTGAAACTTTTTCTTATTTTATTTTTTATTTCTTGTTTTAATATGTAACAGTAGTAAAATATATTTTTGATAAAATTAAAAGTTATCAAAGGATATTGAAACAATTATTAATTATTTATTTAATATACACTACTCCACATAATTAAAAAGTCCAATTATGGAGTAGGACTATCAGAAGAATTAAAGTATCAACAATACCAGATATGAATGAGAATAAAGACGACAAGAAAAAAACACACATAAATATATAGATGTTAAATGGTTTTTGTCGCCAGCTGGTGGTCCGTTCCGCAATGTGACGTCACAAGCACTAATCTCATAAGTGAAAATGACCACTTGAACTTTTTAGCTTTCTTGAGAATTGATTATCCAAAATTCTATTTGTACGATTTTATGTATACATTTATCTTATTTCACCCGTGCAAAGCTTTGTTTAAGGAATATGGGGTGTTAACTCTTCCAGGATTATTAATTTTTGAACTGTGTATATATGTTTTTAAAAATCGAGCAACATTAAAAATAAATAGGGACATTCACGCAATTAATACGCGCAAAATGGTGAATTTCGGATGCCCCTATATAAATTTAATATATCACGGAATTGTCCTAACTATCTTGGTTTGAAGCTGTTCAATCATCTGCCAGAAGAACTAAAGCAAATCCAGATTTTTAAAAGTTTTAAATGTAAATTAAAGTTATTTTTAGTGGACAGGTATATTTATTCTGTAGATGAATTTCTGTCGTCTTAGGTTAAGTAACATTGACTATTCCTATTATACACATGTCTTAAAGGAAAATAAATGTATTATTATTATTATATTATTAGATTAAATAATTTAAAATTACGTTAGTAACTGCAATTTTTGATGACCATGCTGCAATTGCACTATATAGACCTCATATTAAGGCAAAAAATTGCTGAAGTGATTGATCTAATGTAATCACTGTATATTTTCTTCAGCAACATATTTTTTTAAATTCGTCTGCTTGAAAAAAAAAATATTACGCCAAAACATGAAAATAATTCCAGTAACACAAAAATAGTAACACGTAAAGCTTCATTCACATAAGATTAGTGCGGTTGCATTGGTACTGCAGAAAAGTTATTAAAAAGGGCGCCGTATTCTTGAAATAGTGTTTTCTACAAATACAAATAATTTTAGACATTTAATAACTGAATAATCTAGGGTTTAGCAAATAATAGGAATGTTAACTCATCCCACCTGCAAATATTCAAAGATACTGAAGTAAAACGGCGAGAAATACGGATGACTTTTGTAACGTTCAGATAAACTTAACAGTAACGCCTTTGTACTGCAGTTGTATGGCAGAAGCTAAAAGCATTTTAGCTTTTACCAATCCTTTTCCAACAATCATACAAGGACCAATCAGAAAACAGCTTTTTTGGCAGTAAACAGAAGATTCACATTTTTGCAGGTTAAGTTTTTAAATTAGATTCTAATTTAGATATTTAGTTTAGAATTGATTTGTTTCTAAAAAATGGATGAAGAGGACTGTTTGGTTAAGAAACAGTTACTTTTGCTGCTCTTATTCGCAGCGACGTCAATATGTATAATAACTAGCAAAAAAAAATGAAAAGAAGAACTCGGATATGGTGGGTGCGACCTAGTGAGAGACAAATTGTCTATGGACCTATTAACCGCAGAAAGCACATGCAAGGTGATTTCTATAATTTATATAAAAAATGCGAAATGAGAATGCCGATTATTTTTTCATTTCACCCGAATGACAGTGGCAGTGTTTGATGACTTGCTGAAATTAGAGGGGCCTCATTTAACCAAACATTCACATATACCATCTATTCCTGCAGATTGTAGGCTTATATTTTATCTAGAGTAAACTTTTAATTACTATTCGGCAAATGATAAAAACCAACAATTTCCGTAGATAGGGACGTAGTTGACAAAAACATAAACATAACCTCTTCATCTGAAGGTCAAGAATCTTGAGTTTTTGTATGTCGCCAACTTACACCGGAAAAAATCCCCAACTTCTTAAGTCTACAGTAATTTTATGTAAACAGAGTAAATAATATTTAACACCATACGATTACAATACAATAGTACAACTGCAGTGCCATTGCACTAACGTTTATCTGAACGTTACTTTACACATAAATACTTTTAAAATACAAATAAAAGCCGAAATTCATTAACATATTTGACATTTTCGTTTCAAATACCAGTGACGTCATACATGGGTTTATGGGCGGGCGGACCGAAGAGAATCAGCAGTTTGTAGACTAGCTCCTCTGTTCAGCGATCTTAAGTGACAACAATGTTATTTAAGAATGTATTTTTGTTTGTTATCATAAGTACTATGAACTTTAGTACACAAATTTGAACTTTAATAAGTATAAAATAAGTATATATCCTTCGTAAAAAATACTTAGTTTTGTGCTGGGCTGTAAACTATTTTACAGGTACACTTTCATGACTTTTTATATTCATACATTGCTATTGATTTGGATTAGATTTAAAAAAATCGATTTACACCACCTCTTCATTGATTTCCTGTCTTCATTCAAGCTATTCTAGCCCTCCAATATATATTCTAGTTTTTTTACGGTTTTATGATGCGAGTTGAAGCTATGAAATATTTATGAGAAAAAGATCCGTGTATACATAAACTCAATCATGTCAGGAGGCCTTGTAGTAACACTTATTATGGTTTACACGCAAAAGTCAACAAAAAGGGTTTAAATTTATAAAGTGATACTACACATATTTCAAGTTCAGACTAACACATTATAGGCCAGGAGGGTTACAGATTGGCGTGGCTCTAACGTGACGTAACTTAGATAGCTATTGGAATAGCTCGAGAATGGTATACCTATTGAAAATATCGAGGTGCGCCAGATTGAAAAGGTGTGGTATTTGCATAAACAACGAAAAAGTGAAAAAAAAAAATGTGAAAATCGCGTTTTTTCCGGAAACAATCGCATATAACTCGGTAAGTATGCATTTTAGAGAAAAAATATATACTTATAAATTTGACCCTTATTAAATTTTCTATAAGATAGAGTTTGTCCAATATCCGTAGATTTGAAATGTTCGCTGTAAAATGCTCTAAAGTGCATAAAAATAGGTAAAAAACAAGGTGAGATGTAACTGGTCTGCTACTTCCTGCTCGGCCTAAGCGGCTCGACTTGCAGAAAGCGACCTACAATATCGTAGGTACTTAACCGCAGACCTCACGCCCCGGGCGATGCGCCATTATATCTATTAATGATACTGCAGGAAACAACTACTCCGCGGGCTAATGCCCCGACCGGCATTGAATTATACCTGCAGTATCTGTGTGAAACAGCCAAGAACCCTTGTCGGCCACTCCACCAGACATAGACCGGTTTCGGGCTTGTTAGCCCTCATCAGTATGCCATAGGTGAGATGACCGACAATTGAACTGGCACCTCGATATTTTCAATAGGTATACCATTCCCGAGCGATTCCAATATTTATCTAAGTTACGTCACGTTAGAGCCATATTTTAAAAATTTTGTCGTAATTCTCCTGGCGTAATACATTTCCAGAGTACAGGAAGTTTTAAAAAAAATGTTTGAAAAAAAAATAATAATTTTCATTGATATCTACTAATCAAATAAATATTTTTTTTTCGAACATCAATCTTACTCATTACAAGTCTTTAAGAACTACTACACCATGACGCAGTCTCAATCAAGCAGCTATTTCAAATGCTTAAATTTCAAATTGTTACTAAGTTCTACAATAATTCATTTTGTTTAAGTAAAAGTATACTCAAAATACCTAAATGTATCACATAAAATACTTTTTTGAAACAAATACATTTCAAAGGAGAATCATATATAAAATTATATTATATCGTAATATATGCATTTCTTCCGATGGTTTGACAATATTGACAGCACGAAAAATATTTCACTACTACAGCTGGCGAGATATAGGAAATTGTTGTGTAGATGGTTACATAGCTAAGGCGCCGGATAATGTTTAACATTTTGAATGACACTGTTTTTATAGAATAAAGATATTAAAAATATTAAGCCAATGTGAACAATACAAATCTAACTACTACAATTTATTAACAGAATGAAATGCATTGGTACAAGTGAGTGAATATTTTTGCGTAAGTATCTTTTAATCATGTTCTGCATATTTCTCATCAAATAATAATCTAAATTTTGCAAATACAAGTTTATGCTGTATAGTAGCAAAATAATTTTGTGTAATCTTTTCTTGTAACTATTTATGTAACACTTATTGCAGATAGTGTTATGCTACTATAATACTCCTATTTATAATCTTTATATGTACAAATAAAGAGAAGACCGAGACTGCATTGAGATACAAACACCTCTAGTTTTACACCTGCAATAATAATAATAAACATATTTATTGCCCAACAGATTTCTCCAATAATAGGACAATATTATTACACATAACAGAAAAAAAAAGAGAAAATAATCACATGACTCAAAAATTCTATTAAAGTTAAGCAACATGTTATAAATGGGTGATTTAATTAGAAGGTTAGAATTTGCATGAGGCAGATAAAAAGTAAAATGACAGCGAGTTGCAATAGGTGCAAAATGAAAGGATATTTTTTGTAATAAATTACGCGAATCAATTTTATTATGAATTAGGAAATAAAGAAATATCAAACTTAGCTGCAGCCTACGAATCTCTAATGCGTGAAAATCAAATTCATTTAAGAGCCGCTGATGATCACAACCTCTAACAGGATAAATTCCATGCTTCTTAAAGTACAGATACTTTAAAAATTTCCTCTGAACTCTTTCCAAACCTTGTTTATATATGTTATAAATAGGAGACCATACTACACTACAATATTCAAGCCTGGATCTGACATAAGATAAATATAATGTCTTTAATGCTTTGATGTTGTTAAAGCTATTACAATTTCTAATAATAAATCTCAGCTGTTTAAATGCTGCGGCTTCAACATTTTTAATATGAACAGCAAATGTCAGCGTATCATCGAAGGTAACCCCTAAATCTTTAGTTCTATCACATCTTTGTAAAGGACATGAACCATAAGTATAAGTATAAGCAATGCAGCATAGACTTACTACTGGGAAAATTTCGTTATTTTTCACATTTTAGTTATCACGATTTTATTCTTTGTAGTGAAATGTCAACAAAAATGCTAGCAACTAGCGCCATCTACTTCGTACAACCACCACCAGCGTGTTCGGTACAATCAAAAACATTCCTGTGTCAAATTTTAATCAAATCTGTTGGTCATTAAACAAATTACATTCAAAATTTAATTTTTCGAAATTATCTTACTCACCCTGTATCTCAAATATGAGTAGCTCTAGGACAATACGCATATTAAGCAAACCCCACTTATTTTTCAATGTTCATTTTGAAACACATACAATTTTTGGATAATGATTTATGTGTTCGAGTCGCGACGAATAGAAAATTGTCATTTATTGAAAAATGATTCGCATTTATTTTGCTTCATATCGAATCTGGTACAGTGATTATCATAGATAATGAGCTTTACACCTGTATGAAGAAAGGAAGATATCAAAGAATGTTTGATTGAGAAACCTTTTGAATATAATGACATGATGATAAAAATACAGTTATTAGCAATTGAGCAAAATGAAAAGCTATAAAATATGTTGTGAGTGAAATTGCTAAAACTCTTAATTTTACTGTTCTTCTATTTTCTTTATGCTATTGTGAGCTGAACCCCATTGAATTAACTTGAACGAGTGTACCAATTTAGTCATTTAACATCAGCACTTGTAAGTGGCTACATTCTAATTATAATTTTAGTAAATAAACGCATTTAAATATCTTACATTCAAAAATACTTTTGACCGGATATTTAACTATCAGACATTGATAATAGTCTCACAATTTTCTCATTTATGTCCTTGGGTCATTATACCTGATAGTGTAGTGCAATAACTGTTAATGTTTGTTTAATGTACATGGTATGTTCCTACATTTTAAATGGACTGTTGCCCTGCAATAATGTAATTCAAACTGCAAATCTCTTATTAAAAAATATTTGTGTTAAAAATTAGAAATGAATAAATGTACTTTTTTATACAGGATGTTTTTAAATGAAGCAGCAAAAATGAGACCACAGATTCCTAAAAATAAATCCATTTAACCTAACATACCTATATCCCAAGTCGCATAATAAAAATGATACAGGGTGTCAAAATTAAAATTTTATTTTCGATATTTGTAGATAACTTCTTTAAAAATCCAAATATTTACATAAAATTTGTAAATCAGGGGTTTTTGCGGGCAACAAATTCAATTTTATTTCTAATTTGACGTCACTAGTAGAGGGCGCCACTTATGGCACATCATGTTTCTTTTAAATGGCAGAACTTTTTTGCTGCTTAGTATATCCATCTGACTATTGAAACAATCGATTCTTCTATTTGTTATATCCAATAAAGGTAGATATACCTCGTTGGAGTTAGGACTAAGAGTTTTCGAAATAATTCTATTTGAAATGTTTAGTGCACCGAAAACTGTTATTGTTTTAGGTAAAGTGCCCTTTCTTCAGAAAATACAGCAAAATGTTACTTGAAAAAGTTATTCAGATCGGTAAATTACGGAGACGTGCATATCAAAGAAATCCTTGTGCTTTATTGAAAAATGGTCAAACCTCGCCGATCATCGTGAAATTTCTCCATAATAGGTACCTATACCATTCTGAACAACTTTTTCAAGTGACATATTACTGTATTTTCAGCAGAAAAGGCACTTTATCTGAAACCAAAACAGTTTTTACTCGGTGTACTGAGCATTTCAAATAGGATATTTCAACAATGGTTACTCCTACAGGCTTCAGCAAAATATTTCTACTTTTTTTAGATATACCTTTTTCAAATAAAACAGGTAGGAGAATCGATTGGTTTGATAGTCAGATGGATACACTAAGCTGAAATAAAGTTCTGCCATTTAAAAGAAACATGGTGTGCCACAAGTGGCGCCCTCCACTAGTGACGTGAAAATTAGAAACAAATTTGAATTTCTCGCCTGCAAAAACCCCCGATTTACAAATTTTATATAAATTTTTGGATTTCTTAAGAAGTTATTTACAAATATGGAAAATAAAATTTTAACTGAATATTTTTATTCAAAAATGCCCAGGCTTAATAAATTTTCTAACCGTGATGGTCTAATAAATTTGTATTATTTTATTATTGTGAATAAATCATGTTGCGTTTTTTACGTAAAAATGTTGGCTCTTTTATAGTTTAAGTTTAAGTATAAAAAATTCTACTAATTGTATGGGTAAAGAAAGTATTGGTGAATTAACACAAACATTCTTGTAGTACTTGAATATTGTAAAAAAAATTAAGTAGCTAAGCTGTCACATGAAAAGGTAGATAACAGTGACAGTTGTCACTATAACAAATTTTGTTAATATTCAAGGCACATTTGTAAATTAAATATTTTTCATCCATCGACATAATGTGCAATGACACATTCATCGTGAAAATCTGAAAAATGGCTTGAGATATCGAGATCGACCAAGAGTCCCTTTTTTACGTAAAAGAATTGGCTATTTTATAGTTTAATTTATAAATTCTATTAACTGTACAGATAAAAAAAGTATTAGTGAATTAACTAAACACAAAGCACGCAGTAAGCACCCTCTAGGAAATATCTTGAAACTAATATCAAATTCGTATTTCTCGCTACCAAAAACCAAATTATACCAATCTTGAATTCTATATCTTCAACTGTTCAACACCCTGTAATTCTTTAAATAGTAACATATTACTTAGGCAAGTTTGGTTCAAAAGACATATTTTTATGTCTACTATCTCCGGTTGCTCTATGGCCCATAAGTTATGCTTTAAAACGTTATTATTATCAACGTTATAAAGTATCTACCTATATCTACAATAAAAATATAAATACTCAAAATACATTGGAAAATAGAATAAATACAGGCTTCTACATATTTATAACCATTTTACCGCTTCAGTATACATGAAGAGTAAACAAAATTCGAATTTTTGATATTTGTGTGGATTCGTTATTGTTGTTCAATATTTTCTACTGAAAATGGAAAGTAATGTTCATGTTTGTCTGTGAATTCATGGGGCACGGACCCAACGGGCCAAGTTTTTTCAAGAAAATATTTGAGAGAAATTTATTCAGTTGTGTTTGTGAGAAAGCGTGATGCACTGAAAGAAACTGTCGGAATAATAAGATTGAAGACTTTTGTTAGCAGTTCCATTTTAGAATTTTCCAGTTATAAATCGAGATTTCAGCTTTGGTTATATTATGATAATATATATGTACTCTGTAATGAAAAAAATATGTTTTTTTCTTGGTATTACTTTAGCATATTTTTCAAAACCATCATATTATTTACTTACAATGCCAACTGGAATTGAAAACGATATTGAAGTTACTGAAAGATATTCAGCATGCGATGTACGACATAGTATTCAAGTTTTGGAATTAAAAAAAGTTGTGAACAGATGTTTTTTAATATATTGAAATGTTTCATGAACTGCAAATATTTGCTAGCTTAGATGCCAGTAATCAAGTTGTTATTAACATCGAATTCAGTAAACACAATTTAGTAGACTTCACGGTATTCCTGATAGTTAAATTATCCTATTATTCTCCATTTCATAAAATGCTATCGTATCAATATTAATTGCCTTCTCTAAATACCTTCCACTATACATAAGGAAATGCCATGTTCTGATCTGGTAGCTATTAAGAAATGAAATCAAATCTATATTAGGAAACAACTAATGATCAGCATTGGATTACACCTGAAAACACCTTATTTGCTCAGCAGTATGCCATAAGTGTGGCCGCAGACAAATATACTCGCGGCAAGAATTCAGACAACTTACGTCATACGAGCAAAATAATAATTCATTATATTTTCAAAATATTTAAGAAAATTGAGAGTAAGAAAACTATATACTCACTAAAAGTTTGCATTATATATTGCACTAAATTGCAAAAAATGATTGTTTTTAACGCCAACAAATATCGAAAATTTCGTTGACAATAAAAATAATTGCGTAACGTCAGCCATGATGTTGGTGCTTTCAATAGTATCCTTACTGTAGCGGGTTGATTTGTACTTATGGCTATTTCAAGGCCCAGCAGTACTATTGAGTAACTTATTATTCAATGGAAGGACACATACTACATCTCGCATATCATCTATGAGGGTAGATCAATAAATATTCGGCGTTGCTGAGAAAGGTTGATAGATATTACAGATAAATATGGCTAATTTATCTGTAATATTACTATTGTGTACTGCCATCTGTCAAACGATACAATATTAAATTTTATACTGATTTATAGGTTACTTCATATTTGGCAGCCAATTGTCCCTATGAGAACGTCTTTGCTTTCTTTCAAGAAGATTCATCCAGTATTTCTACTGTTGCTAGATTTCTTGCATATACCTAATAATGTATTCAGATTTCATCAGTGATGATGACTGGACGCAAAAACTCCAGAGAATTGTTTTTAAAGAGGTCGAAACACTGCTTTGTTATTGATATTCGTATCCGTTTCTTAAGGAGATAACACACTATGAGGTTGCGGTCTAAATGCATCTCGGACCACTTTGTGCCGAGCTAAATATAGACTTTTATAAAATCAGACGCATGTGTCATTCTCTAAGCGCTTCCGACTTGTTCTACTTTACTATTTAGATGTCAAATTATGTTCTACGGAGGATGTATTTTTATTGGTATTTTTATTTGACGCATCTGCCCGAAATTCTTCAAAAAGTTTTCGGCGAAACCACGATGTGAGCGAGTACAGCTCCCGACGTACTAGTGAAGACGTTGTGTAAATCATTAGAAGATTCTTTACCAGATGAACTTTTTATCTAGAAATACCAAACAAGTGTGATACAACTGGCTGCCAAATAAAAAGAAATTTAGTATGGTGTTTGACAGATGACAGGACATGACGGTAATATCAACTCCCTCAATAACGTCATCTATCTTCAAACACGAGTACTTATTCAGCGACCTCGTAATGTTAGTTCAGTCTAACAAGTTACTAGATAGAATAAAATGACACATATTGCTATAAATTACCATAAATAAATAATTTAGTTTTCCTGAATAACTTCATTCTCCTCATTGTTTGTAATTATTTATTTGTGTAGTATTTTTGTTACTTTTTTATTTAATTAGGTATTAGGTAATCGGTCAGTGGTCGCGCGGTTTAAGGCGTCAGTACTTGAATCAAGGTGACTGGATCGCTGTGGGTTCGACCCCTGCAGCCGGTAGACCGTATATAAGCTATATTCGTGGAGAGATTGGCACCCTCTCTGCGGGTATGGTAGGGTGGAAGAATGTTGACTTGGGTCAATGTGAGAGATTGATACCAGTTGGCATTTAACTACCCCCCTAATTAATGAGGTTTTCCAGGTTTCCCTCATTCCTGCACTGAATGGTGGTTAGGGCCTACCAACGTAAGTCGTTCCTGGGCGCAAATGCGGCCTGCTTAATAATAATATGCCGCCCCCTCTCCCGTACAAGTCTTCGACTTCTGGGCTAATCCTCGTGATTAGAATGAGGGGTAGAGATATTATTATTATTATTATTATTATTCCTGCCACTGAAATATAAAAATATTACCTTGTGCCTAATGGTTCAATCAAGGAGTTGATTTTATAAATTTTGTTTTGCCTAAAAACAAAATATCGTCTACTAACACTAAACACGCGCAGTTATCTTTTCGAAAATTACTCTATTTTTGTTATCGAAACTTATCAGTCAAATATCACGTTTGAATGATTTTGTGTTTTTATCTACGTTCCATAGACAAGACACCATAAAACAGAAGATATCACACATATGACAAGATATAAAATAATCATTTCGTTGTTCCTTACCTCGTCGTTAAAAATATCCAACCAAACAATGGTCAAAATTGAAAGAATAATTCGAATCACAAAAAAGCCTATGTTCCAGTGACAAACTACGTAGATTTGTTACTTGAACGGATAGTGACGACTCCGGTTCGGATAAGTATTAAATATGAAAGAATGTCCACACGACCTGATTGGCGGTATAAGTGCACCATACCCAAAGTAACTAAATTAGGGCACTAACGACGAGTCGCTCTCACGTAGTTACTTTGGGCACAACGAAAGATGCCCTACGCAAAAATCAGAACATATGGGCACACGATAATAACGATAACGAAAAATAGTAGTGACGCACGAACGTCCAGGGTTGTCAGATGGGTGGCTGGCCAGCACCTGCTGAACAGTTTCTGGAAAGACACGTCACCAAGAAACCTCGGCTCGGCATACCACGAAAGTAGCTGGAGCCAGCTTTAGCTTCTTGTTTTTGATATTTTTGTTTGTTGCAGATATAGCTTCTCGGGGACGCGAAGTTTACAGGTTGGCCGACTGAAGGCGTCTAATTGTGCTTGCCGTGCTTCTTTGATGCGTCCTTGACACGTGGCAATGGACATCAAGTAGAAGTCGCATATTGGCTTAGACTAAACAGTCACTGCTATATATTGTTTATAAATATTAAGCTGATGTAGCTATATATACTAATAAGTAACGCACAAGATGATACGAAAGGTTGTGTTAGCCATATTTAATAAATCTGTTCTGTTTTGTTGGAATATTTGTCTCTTGTTAAAAATACCCCTTACAACTGGCATAGGATAATAGAATTTTGTACACGTTCCAAATTCTTCTTTCTGATAAATTTTTCTCAGTACATTTTGTTGTATCTCATTTACAAAGGGTACATCACCAGCGAAAAATTCGCAAAATACAGCATAAAATTAAAGTAGGCTTAGGACGTTGAAATTTTACATACATACCCAGTTCTTTATTCCGAGAAACTTTTCTTAATAGCGTTTTGTCGTATCTCATACAGAAACAGTAATTTACTGGTGAACTACAGTTAACTTCCAGTGCTTACTGAATTTTATGAATTTGAAGTTATGGCAGATTTTGTTTCTTAAACACGCAGAGCAGAATCCCAAAAAGGGCATTTCTCAAAACTAAAATTTTGTGTCTCTTTGTACCGGGTGTCGAGCGTAACGCTCTCACTCGATTTGTGGTTATAATGTCATAGTTACAAAAAATTGTCAAATACAAAAATTGTATCATTTTTATAGATGACTCGACGTATCGTAGAAAAAAAACAATAGAACATCGAATTAAAACTATTATTTACCGATGTTGATTTTTTTTAAATGCAACACACGGTATTTTTTAAATTCTGAAGCTATCCTAATTCCAATGACGCACTCAAATTTGAAATTAAAAATAGCTAATCTTTGTTTGGATTCTTGCGGTTGAAAAAAATGTCAAGTAGGCTTTGAAAATTAAATAATCATTCTAAAATTTTGTCCCAGGGCAGTGTGAAACTATATCATTGAAAAAAAATCTTTTGAAACGGCCAATAAATAAAACTTTTAGAGAAGTGCCCTGCTTTCAAATGGGTCACTCTGTCTGTAGTGGTTTCTAGTATTCACAATTTTGTTATAGTTTTTTTACAAATTAAAACAAAATATAGCCTAACGCAAAGCAAGATTTAGATTAAGAGAAAAAGTTTATAATACAATTTATTTGTTGCGTACTATTATAATCTATCACAAATGTAGTTGAATAATTTTTGGGCTTGTTGCCACATCGCCGACTTTGATTTCTTGATTTTTTGATAGATTTCGTTTGAAAAACACATAATTTATATCAATGTACACAAAATATATTAAAACCGGAAAATCTAAGAAAGATTTTCAAGATAGCAACGTTGCTGTCATCATTTTAAATCACCCTGGGTATTAGTAATTCCTGTTTCCCAGAAACTAATGTAGGCCAGATATAAGTTTCTTTCTTAACTTAATAACTAACAATTTGATAGGGCCAGTACATCAAACAACAAGTAACTAACTTAGCCGTTTATTTATTAGAGTGGTGATGGAGATACTAAGAGGAACACCATACATGCTTTTGTGTAAATAATATTTAGACCAGGTAGGCAGTTTGTAGTACAATATGAACTTTCTGCGTACACTAAGTTTCCAGATGATTAAGGAGTTTATGCCTAAACTTGTTAACGTACTCTCAAGCGGTTGAGATAGTTAATTCATAGTTAGTAATATTCTCGACATATTTTTGAAGTATAATTGCATGTGGGTTGTTTTATGAAAACCGCTTTAGAGTTTGCAATTCTTTCTGCAATGGCTTGCAGCAAGCCACAATCTACAATCTCTTTTCCAAAAGTCTGACTTGCAGTTTGTTTTACATTCGTCAATTTTCAATTCTAAGTAATACCAACACTTGAACCCGAATACAACTGCGACTAAACTGTTTGTCAAAATTTAACAAGTAACAATAACAAACAGTACCTATAATGTACAGAGTTAACTATGACTAAGTACAAATATTTTAAGAGGGCATAGAGAAAATTAAGAACTAACGGAATCGCCTCTCAAAAAATTCCAAACTTATTTATAAAGCGAAACATTTTTTTTCGATATTACATTAAATCCTTATTTAACGCCGCCAATGCGAGAATCAGAGTAGGCAACCAGCAAGTAACGGTCGCTGTCGCTGTCATGTCATAATTCAATTCCTGTGGTTACGTTGTAGTTTTGTGTTCTTCTTCAGTTTTTAGTGTCTTATTTTAATTTTAAACGTTTTATAGTTATTAAATAAAGAAGTATGTGTCGGGTACAGATATTTTCACACAATATAACTATATGCTACTGGTTTGTTTTTCTAGGTTATGGGATAAAACTGCCGCTGGTGCATTAAAAGTTTTCTATTATCTATTAGTACCTATTTCTTTCGTTTCTTATAATAAATAGGCACTTTATCTAACTGTACCTATGGTACGGTTGTAATGAGTGAAAATGTAGATTTGCCAGTTTGTAACGAAATAATGAAAAACGAATGCAAAATACTGGAGCTCACTGGATTAACTGTTACCTATATATCAGGTATTATTACTAATAAGAATGTTAATTTTTGTCGTTTCTGCATTTGCAAAAAGACGACCGCATGGTAGTTGACGTTGTTGACAGATGTAAGTTTTATCAATGATCTAAGCCATCTCAGTCGATGCTTATCATAGGCGCTTACTTTTCGTAGGAAAAAAGGGTTTTGCCCCATTTTTTAAAAATCGAGCTAAAATTCTAGAATAATTTCTATATTGTCTTTTAGGCCTCCCTGAGCACGTGGTTAACATTTTTGTACTTAGTCATAGTTAACCCTGTATAAAATAAAAATGTCAGTTAATATATTTTACAAACTCATCAAACAAACAATAATCAAGTAGAAGCGAAAGAAGAAAGTTTTAAACTGACAATTCAACTTAAGAATTTTTACGTATGATGATACAAATCACTAAATTATTGGCCAGAATTGCAGAAAAGCTGCAATAAAAATCGAGCAAGACCTATATTTCAGATATAACGGCTTTTGCAATACGCTGCCGTTCAGTGCGCGTTCTACGTGCTGCAAGAGCCCTGAAAAGAAGAATTGCAGACCGTAAAGTGATTTTGAGAAATCAATCGCATAACGTTGCGTTGAAAAAAGGGGAATTAGAATAACATTACTGTAAACAAAACTTGTAATAATAAGGTCAAACATACATTAAAAAATTATGAAAGAAGCAATGACTTGAATCATTACCATTAGGTGGCCATATCTGTGGCTCAAAGCTCAAAATAGTGGATGTCGATGTAATTTTTAAAGGTTTTAAATTCCATTAAAGTTACCAAAAATAATTATACATTTTCGGATACTAGAAAGTTCAACTTAGGTAGTGTTAGTATTTATATTGCTAAAATATAATGATTTTATACTTAAAATATTTATTGAATGTGGCTCTTTGTGGAAGAGAAAGGTAAACTTAAAATTATCGATGTCGATACGACATTGTTTTGATTATCACCATATTTAACCATAGTAAGATCACGTAATATACAGTTATCGGTATTTTTTGAACCATAAATAGTTTAGTTTTGTAGACTACTCTGCTTGTGAGCGGCGTTGTCGCATATTCAAGATCTGTTTACTCTCATTATTCTGCTTCCATTCGTAAGAGAAAAAAAATTGTTAAGTAAAATATGTGTTGTTTGGTTTGAGGACTTCCTGCATATTTATATCTATACGGTTTATGTGTGTCTTTTTCCTCTTTAAGTTATCAACATTTATGTGGTACTTTCAATTTTCCCGGAAATGACGTCACCTCTCATAGTTTAAATGAAACACTAATATTTTTGTTATAGATATCGAATTTAAGGTAAATTCTGAGTCAGATGCATGTCAAACCTTTACAGATCGTTCAAAAACGAGGAAAAACTACTCATTAGACTGAAAACATATTTAACACTACGCATGATTTAATAACAACTGCAAAAACAAATTTTATTATTGTCAGGAGGTTCAGGGACCTCATTTCGAACATTCACTTCATTAAATTAGTAGATATTATTATTGTTATTAAAGAAAAATTAAAGCATACGCCTTGTTAAATATTTTAAGTTTAACGAGAGGTTTTTCTTTGTTTTTCATATTACTGTTCCATTTAAATTAAGAGAGGTGATGTCATTTCCACGAAAACCGGTTGTGCCACGTAAATGTTGATAACTTAAAAGAAGACTATTTGGAATATAAAAATCGACCTGTTTTTTCCTAAAGACAGACCTTCGCAGTGCATAATAATAGTAACAATAATAATGTTGATGTGAAATTTTAATGTTATAGAAATAATGTAAATATTTATTTTATAATTTCAAGAAATATTTTTCTAATTAATATCTTGATTTCATTTCCATATATCATTGATCGTCTGCAACCGGCTTTAAAGAAATTTGCCACTCCATTTAAAAAATTATATTTTTATGTAGGCTGATTTTTAAGTAGATTATATCACCTTAAACGTGTATTCTATTCATTAAAATATGTAATATTTTCATATAGGTAACTTGTTTGTAAATTTCTAACATTTCCCATATAAATCACGACCAATCAATTCCTCTGGTGTATTTATTAGTGTTTTAAATATTAAACTCGCCATGTACCAAAAAAAATAGCAAGAATTTAGATAGCATAGTACAAAGGCGTGGTTTTGTAAACATTCCAAACACATCCCGATCCTGTAAAATATGTGGCTCAGTAATGTCATTTACAATTCCCGTCCACCCATTTGCGAAAAATCTACTGCATATTGGTACTCTGAATTGCATGGAACTTTAGTGTAAATATTGCCTCATCCGTAGATAAAGTTGTCTTTGTATAATTTTCACTTTCTTTCTGTTGCTGAAAGAACCATTTACAGGACTGAACTCTGCAGGAGGGGTAGTCTTTGAGTTGTAGTGCTCAGACATTTTGCACGTGAAAGGGATATAAACGGTTTTCATGCAATGTCCTCCACATTTTTAGTATGGCTATGAACTAGTTAGGAAAAGTGATTTCTATAGAAGGTAGAAGCATGTGCTGCATTTTAACGACGCTTTCCATAAGAAGCATACACTGTAAAAAAGTAAACACATGTTTTAACACAATGCTGTGTTAATTGAGGTCAACACGGGATTGCGAATATTTTTACACATAATTCTCTGTGTGTAATAGATTGTTAAAAATTTAACGCAATCCATTGTGTTACTCTTATAAATTTCAATGTCATCTGTATTAAAAGTGTAGACATTAATATTTTAATTTAATTGTACCTATGATAGGTTTTGATATGGATGCTCATCTACCTTTTTAGCTTGTTAATTATGTTGTTGTTTGCTTTCGAAATTACAATTTTTGTGATACGTTTAGTTAATAGTCTTCTAGAAGTTTTCTCAGTCGCCGAGAATGTATCCAATATAGCTTCGATTGTTGTAGAAAACGACAACATAAAGGTATTACAACAATTTATAATTTGAAAAACAAACAGGAACATAATTAACACACTAATAAAGTAGGTGAACTTCTGTATCAATATATAGTATTTTTAGAATTATGATGTTATAGTAGGTAATAATAAAATAAAAGATATTTTATTTTTTATGATTTTATTAAAAATATACAGGGGTATGATTAAGTACATAATTTTTAACCAGATGGCATAAAAAGTAATAAAAAAATGATTTCAGAATTCTAGCTCAAAGTTTAAAAAAATTAACGAAACCCTCCTTCCCGCGGAAAGTTGGCGCCTATGACAATCGTTCGAGACGGCTTAGAAATGTCCACTACCTACCTGTCGTTTTTTACAGCGTTGTCAAAGGCAGAAACGACGAAAATAAACATTTTTATTAATAACATTTTTTTTATTAATAATAGTAAATACCTGATACCTAATACCTGAACAGTTAATCCGGCTAGCTGCAGAATTTTGCATTCCTTCGTTGCACACTGCTAAAACTACATATTCAGTATTTTCACTCATTAAGACCGTCAGAATTATCAGAATACACAAACCATGTTAATTGGACTACTCTTTTGTAAATTAAATTGAAATTAATGTAATGACTACCTACTAATACCATGCACCCGCGACAAATTAGAACTTGTAAAATATATAATCGTACACGATTGCCTAACTCCGCTGGATTTGCCATTTACTCTAGATAAACAAACATCACATATTATAGGGCGAACCATGTTATAGAGAAATATCTGTACCCGACACAAATTACTATAAAACGTTTAAAACTAAAATTTAGTTACTAGTATTGATTGAATCAAGTTTCGATTATGCCACTTTGACATCTGGCATTGCTAGTTGCATAAACAAACACTGATCAAGGATATTCTAAGGGATTTTTAAAGAAAACTGTAAACATCTCAGGATGTTATAGTTTAAAAAAGTACTAACTATTTTATGCAAACATCGTCGATTATTGTTTCTTAAATTATTGTATTAACAGAATTTAATTTTCCTGCAACACAGGAAGTTAAAAAATTTATCGGCGTGAAATACATTTTGCACTAGTGGTCTACAGATGGCGACTGCAGACTACATCAGCAAAGTTTATTAACTGTGGCACAATATTCATAGACCTTAGAAGACATTTTTTAATGGCCAATTCCGTTAATTCTTATTTTTCTATATCCTTTTAAAATATTTGTACTTGTACCGTATATAATTTAGTTGGAATGAAAAACAACCAAGTTAACTGACAAAATATATTACAAAATTAGTAGTAGTAGCAGTAGTAGTAGTAGTAGTAGAAGTACATATAATAAGGGACCTATAAACTAATAACGTGCTAGTAAATCATAAACAACAAACATTAAACAAAGATGTATTTAGGGTCTATATAATAGCTAGGAGTTTACGAAAATTAACTGGTAGTTATCTGAACATATTATTATTTTTTGTCTTAACTTACAAAAAATCAGAATACAGAGTAGTAAACGTTAGAGTGAATTCCTAAATTTTAGGTTTAGATTTATCACAATTAACAGTAATATTTGTTATAGTTAGGTAAGTACTTACCATTTACCAATTTACATTTAATATTCTCCATTTGATCATAGTAAACGAGAAGTACACGATCGGCATGGCATAGTGACGTGTATTAGAACAGCTGATATACTGCAGCTGCGCAGTTGTTCTCACCCAGTAGGGATATAGAACGTAGAAGTGTGTTAAGTTTAGACAAATTGGTGTACTTTTAACACATCACTAATATTATAATACTAGTACATTTAAAATTTGTTGTATAAAACGTATAAAAGGCCACAGTGTGTAAAACTATTAACACGAAAATTTTGCACATCCAACTTTTTTATAGTATGTTATCCACTAGCTCATTATATCCATAAATAAGCATGTGCCATTTTCATTACATAGTAATTTTGAAGAATTTAAATTTCGCAACACATTAATACCATGATTTAACAACTCACTGACAAGTCAAACATATTCACATATTATGTATAAATACAATAACAAAAATATAAACGTGCGCATGGAACAGAAACCTATCAGGACCTAAGTATTATTTTTTTTGGTAATTTCAAAAAGTTATATGAAAAGATGGGTCTTTTTAATAAGTGAAATAATATAGATAAAATTACGAGTACAAATCAACTTAAAAATTACTCCGTGGCTTAGTGAATATACAAAAGTTAATGAGAAACAGACAAACACCCATCAGGTGTTCCCCAAGGATCAGTTTTGGAGCCATTTATGTGTACGATTTATACTAACAATTCTATAGAACGTATCCAATATTGCAATTTTTATTTTTATGCTGATTATACGCAGCTATACGTATCATTTCAGGCTAGTCATATTAATGAAACCGAGGTAAAGCTAAATATGGATTTGAAAAGTTTAATTTCCGCTACTAAATCACACTTACTATATATCAATGCAAAACAGTCATTCCTTGTAGTATTTGGTCCAAATCCTGTTCTAGATTTAGTAAAAAATAGTTTAACTGTTACAATCGATAACGAGACCATTCGCCCAGTTATTTAAACAAGAAACTTGGGACTGATTACACAGGTCCACAAAAAAAGTGGTGTGTGCTGAGGGTCCCATTACATTTTTTCCATGTATCTTTTTCCGTATTTTTATATGAAGTCAAAATGGGTAGAGAAACCCATAGAAACGATAAAAATCACATCAAAAATTTACACGGGTCTACAAAAAAGTCATGTGTGCTTGGAGTTAGACTATATTTTTCGTTTGTATTTTTCCCGCTGAACACGAATCTGAAGTTAAAATTGGGCGTGACACAGCAGATATTTGAGAAAACCTAAAAATATCGATAAAAATCACTTTCTCGTAATTTATTCTGTATAATACTCTCTAAAACTGAAACAATGAGAAATGCTGTGAATTAGTGAATATTTACTATTTTACAGCTATAAGTATACCAAAGTAGCATTTTGACTTCAGATTCGTGTTCAGCGGAAAAAAAAACATGGAAAAAATATAATGGGACCCTCAGCACACACCACTTTTTTGTGAACCTGTGGTATTATTTCGTTTTAAAAATCAAGTGAATCGAATGTAAAATGTTTTGTAATTTAAAATTAATATTTAACAGTTGCCATCTGCTATCTCGAAACATAAAAAGTTTACTTTGTCAAAGTCTTGTTTTCTCTCAATTTACATATTGTGATGTATTGTATGGGTTCTGTATAGATGAATTCGATATGAGGCGAATTCAATAAATGCAGAGCTCCTGTATTCGTTTAATTTACGGCATACGAAAATATGATCACATCTTCCACAAATTTGCGGAGTTAAAATGGCTCAATATGAGAAAGACGCGGTTATACCACTCGCTATGTTTTTTCCGCAAACTATTTTGTTGAAGTGTCATAAATATCTTTATGATAAAATTAGTTATCGTACGGATGTTCTTAATATAAATATTCGCCATAAGAATACCCTGACTCGAGCCCTGACTATTCCTTCTCATCGAACATTTCAATTTCAAATATCTTTCTCTTACAGTCTGGCAAAGTGTTATAATAAATTGGATAAGAAATTTAAAACTATGTCGCTGTTGTTCCTTTTGGAAAATGATGTATAGTAATTATTTGGTTTATATGTTGTTAGAGGTCTTATTACAAGTAGATTAGTGTGTATTAGTTCAACTTTTTGGGCTATGTGGTAGAAATACTGTTTATGCAAGTAAACAGCTGGACATTGCCCCTATTCCAAATGTATGTGAAGTAGTTATTGTAACATTTTTGTATGTTTTTTTATGTTATTCCTGGGATGACCTGCTTTTTTGGTACACCCACAATTTCATCGATACTATGTTTACTTTTAAAATCCTAAATCCTTAAAACTTCATCGTACGTGAAGAGTGCAAAAACAGATTTTATTATTGTCAGGAAGCACATTTCGAACATTTACTCCATTAAATTAGTATTATTAGTATTAAAGAGAAATTAAATTATTAAGACTTTATCGTCACACTGTATACTATGAAATAGGTATTAGGTGTGCGTGAAAGTAATAATAGTAATAGCAAAGTTTACAGAATAAATATATAAGTTGTTTCACTCTCGAACACGCTCCGCCCTACCAATTCCCAGGATCCTACATTGTGACCGACACTAGAACTGTAACGTGTTGAGTGCGATCGATATAGTGTGAGACAAAACAACCTTGAATATCTGTTAGTGTTTATTTTATTTTATTTTTCTTCTAAAAATGCCCGTGATATATTGTACTGTGACGTGGTTTTTCATTTTTCCATTGTTCAAGGTATGTATTTTATATTTCATCAACTAATATAAAGAAATAGGTCATAATATAAAATTTTACGCGGTACGCTGATAAAAAATTAGAATTTTCATTTGAAAGATTGCTTGAGATCAATGCTATAAAAACATTAGAATTTGAAGCAAACATTTTTCAAATGAAACATCAAACATTGTTTTTGTATGAACCAACAATAAGTTCTTTGTACTGGTATTTATTAAAAAAAGTGTAATATGCAATAATTGTGTAAGTAGGTACTTAATTGTGTCATGTAAATTTTACATGCAAGCATTTTTGGTTGAAGCAGAGTTTCTGATAATATCAAAACTATTGTGGCACCAAATTTCAAGATGCTGAAGTTCAAACTGGTACACCTATTCTAAGTCATACATGTGCACAAACAGTATATAATAAAAATGGTATGTACAGTAACATCTTTAAATAAATTAAAATAATTTGTCTCAAATTAATTAATATACGTATAGAAATATTCAAACCACTAAAATAATATTAAAGACTAAACAATTACCTACTTGTACATGCAATGGGTTTTTATTTGAGTATTTTTTTACTTAAAAGAATATATAGTTTATTAAATTACAAAACAGGAATATAATGCATTTTTATTATATTTCAGATCAAGACTGCCAAACGTCACAAACACTTTCGTGTAGGAGTCCAAAATATTGCATGCATTAAAAGAGCAAGTAAAAACCTATACTGCAGCATTTGTAACTTGTAAACAATATAGATTATATTATTTCCTATTTTAGTTTTAAAATAATGTATATCGTTTTTTTTAATATTTAAATAAACATTTTATTGCAAATTTTCCTCATGGCTACATTAATTTTTATATAGTAGAGTACGTATATATTTTATTTTAAAATTTACAAGTGAATATATACGACTTCCAAGATTAACTAACAAAACTTTATACATTTACCTATAATCGTTTTATAATATTTATATTTATTACATTACAAATATTTTATTTATACAATAAGCAGTCTTACATCACACTTTTGCAATATCCCTCGTATATGAATATTTCCCAATTGGAAAGAAACTACTTTTTCAAGTCCTTCGTACTTGGCCATTTTTTGCGACAGTATTTACGTGCGGCGGTACGCGTTTGATCTCAAAACATCAAAGTGCCGACAGAGAGTGGTATAACTTATGTTTATTCAGTAAACTTTATAGCTAAAATAGTCTAGTAAATATTTTCCTAGAGAAATATTTGACTGATGTGCGTTGTGAATCTATATACAACTTATACTCTGTTTAAACATGGAGCAATTTATTTTTAAAAGAAAATAACCAAGTCAAGTCCATAAATTGTTTGGCTCGTTGTAGGTGTATAAACGATATCCACATTCCCGGAATAACATTGTCAAAATGCGAGTTAAAAGAAATCGATCGGAAGTATGTTGGAAATCCTGACGAAATAAAGACAAGCTACCAAAGTAGAAAACCCCTGAACGAAATGGAGAATATAAAAGAACAATACATTCAACCACATTGCTTCCATCGAAACTGTCGTGTTCAGGCCTTCTTTGCGGATTTTTTTGTATACGTCTTCTGGTGAATTATATTGACGTGAAAAGATTCGTATTACTGGACAATGAATTTAATTTTCCAAAGTAGAGTTATAATGGAAAAAATGGAATTTTATAAAATAAAATATTTAAATAAGTATATGTAAAGGAAACGTTCTAAAATTGAAAAAGTGAACAATTAAATCACTATGTGATTGTGATAGATTCTACTCAAAAATTAATTAAATTATTGACCATTTCGTCCCAAAAAGTATATGTCCGCCTTGGTTTGACAGTGAATTGATTAGGAACATTAAATTAAAACATAAAACTTGGAAAAATTTTACATTACATTTAAAGACTTGCGTCAAAAAGTTAAAGCTGATTCTGAGAGGGCTCATAAAGATTACACTACATCTTTAGAATTGTCAATTTGTCGCGATCCGAGTGCATTCTGGCGTTACGTAAATGTTAAAAGACAAATGAATGTTCCCAATAAAACCATGATTGTAGGTGGTGAATTAGTATCTGATCCACAAATTATAAGCAATTTGTTCGCTAGCTTTTTCCAAAAATCGTACAACGTAATTGACCCTACATACGAGTGTGGGGTTAACAGTAATTCTTGCTTGAGCATCCATAGTTTCTCCAAGACGCAGGTAACCATAGCACTCAAAAAATTAAAACCTAAATTAACAAGCGGACCCGAGAATATTCCATCTTTTGTTTTACGGGACTGTCCAGTACTTGCTAAACCATTAACAGTATTATTTAATATGTCCTTAAAGTCATCTAGATTTCCGTCCATGTGGAAACACTCCAAGATTATACCTATTCACAAAAAAGGGGCAAAAGACGATATAACAAACTGCCGACCAATAGTTCTAATTAGCAATTTTGCAAAAGTTTTTGACGAGATATTTCCATTTGCGAAATATCAAATAAGTCCAGTGCAACATCGTTTCTACAAGGGCAGATCTACCACCACTAATTTGTTCTGTGTTACGAATTATATATTTGAGGCCATTGATAGGGGTATGCAAGGGGATATCATTTATACAGCTCCAAAGCTTTCGACAGACTGGACCACATTTTACTACACAAACTAGTTAATTTTGGACTCTGTAGAGAACTTATTGAATTTTTTAAATCATATTTAAGTAACAGATCACAAAATGTGTTATACTGTGGACATAATTCTGTTGCGGTTAAGCCTACGTCAGGTGTTCCCCAGGGTTCAAACTTGGGCCCGTTACTGTTTAACATTTTCATAAATGACATAGTAAATGATCTCACCGTAAGTTGCCTTTTGTATGCTGATGATCTGAAAATATTCTCAACAATTTCAAATCTATCAGATATTTATACAACATAATTTGGATATTATCAACAATTGGTGTATGGAAAATAAATTAAATTTAAATATCGCAAAATGCAACGTGTTATCAATATCCACAAAACGTGACTTACTATCCTCTTACTATAAACTCGAAGATTCTGTTCTAACTAGGCCGGAGACGTTTTGTGATTCGGGCGTTTACTTTGATAGAAAATTATCCTTCATACCTCATATTAATTACATAATTTCTAGAGCATATAAAAATCTTGGAATTATAATATAAAATTCGAAGAAATTGATGAATTATGATGCAATAAAGTTACTATATTTTGCTTCTGTCCGTTCTAATTTAGAATATGCTTCCAGCATTTGGTGCCCGCACTATAGAATCCACATTGGCAGTCTTGAATGGATTCAACGTCGATTTATGAAATTCGTTGCTTATAAAACAGATGGTGCTTATCCTGATATTGGTTTCCCTCATAGTGAACTCCTTTCACGATTTGCAATTAAGTCTTTAAATAATCGTCGCAAAGTTTCCTACCTCGTTTTTCTTCACAAGCTAGTGCATAATACAGTTGACTCTAGCCAAATTTTGCAATTGCTCAATTTTCATGCAAATAGACCGGTATCAAGTAAATCAAAGCTGTTTTACCTTGCCACATCTAGAACAAATATTAGACATTTTCAGCTGCAATATTAATGACATTAAAAATTCTATTTATAGTTAACTTTTGAACTCGATATATATTCTAATATGTACAATTTTTTGTATTTATGTTTTTGGTTTTTAGTGTATCGTAGTAATTATGAATATTCGGTTATAATGTTTGTGTTGTATTCCAATTCTGTAATTGGGTTTTTCCTGTAGAATAGTGTAATAAACGAAAAAAACCTATTTTTTATTCACAATTACCTTAAGTCAGACTTTTATCTACACATTATGTACCGCCTAAATACTTTATCCACTAGTCAAATAAAGTAACTTTATTTCACAAGTAAAATAATGAAATAATAATAAACCTATAATAAATCAAATTTAATTTATTTACTTATTAACATTTACATTTATTTTATAGTAATTTCGTTTTTTGTTTTATCACATTTAATTTCCTTTCCGTTAATAATATCCATCAATTTCGGAACGCATAACATCTGCCGAAGTTTGTGAAAATATGCACACATTACGAATGTCTCTTCTTGTAAGGAACAGCTTTATTTCCCTTGGATTTTCCTTGCAATCTCAAGTTTGTGTTTCATGTGGGGAAAAATAAAACTGCAGAAATTTTGGCTGACATGTGACATGAAAGAAGTCGACATCAACTTCATGTTTGACTACAATCTAAGCAGTGATAACAGTTCAACGGAAAACTCTTGCAATTCGGGAAATAATTTCAGTGGAAAATTCGACAAATGTTGGTTTACTTTTATAAATACATTAGAGAGAGTTAAGGATTTATAACTACTTAGTATAACTCCCAAGGGAGTTATAAACATGGTTATAGTTTCAAAAATAACCCTTGACTGATCCGTTTGGCGCAAGGGCTTATTTAATTAATCTTTATTTTTTCAGAAGTGTGGCAAAAACCCAATAAAACTAAAGAAAAACTAAAATTATGCCACAAATAAATAGCTTCAGACAATATAGTTACGGTAACTAAGGATTTATTTGTTTATAATGTATAACTTTGAAATAAAGTAAACTTTTCTTCGTCTAAAATAAAATATTGCATTTAGTTCTTATATCATAAATAACTATTTCATCACACCACACACTCTGAAGTTTAGACAACTCTACTATAATAAAAGAACATCTCTTTACATAGATTTTAAACTGACCGATAAATATCTTTTTAATTTCTAGCAGTACCCAGACCCAATAAGCAAAGCGCCAATTACATAAAAACATAACTGCAAAAAGATCTTACTTGTAATACTGAATTATTAAATGGTTGACAAACGTGGAAAAAGCAGGCGTTGATATTTAACAGATGACATTTAACATTTACACTCTCATTTGAAATGTAACCGCTTCTTGAATCCTCAAAAGTGTTAGCTATGAGCACGAGGAGTAAATATATGGTAGGCCATTTATTTTTTGTTGTTTTGTATCCAAAAAATAAATTTAACGTCAAGAGAACAATCATATAAATAAGGAAAAGCAGTTAACAAGCCTCTTGCGAAAACACCTTGAATATTTTTTATTTCCTTGGAGAGAACATGGATGCGCCTTTGTCATTTCAAAGCACTTTATACAAGTTCCCTCGTAAATTGAATGATTAAACATAAAACAGTCTTAATGCGTTTGTAAAGAGTAATTGGGTTTTTGTAAATACACCTTTTATTTTTGTTCGGAAGTGACGCACGTTTAAGGACAAAGCTTATTTTTGTGAAAATTAACAAACTCAAATTTGAATTTTTGAATAGAAATTAGTTATTACCGAACTTCTATACTGAATGGATTTTAATATAAATGACCTAATTCAGAAACTTTCTCTTTCATAGATTAATTACATAGAAATTGATAATAATACAAAGCCCCAAGCACGTGTTTGCAGTCTTTGGAAGCTTAAATTGAAAAGCAATAATGAATATAATATGCAAACATCAGCTATTATGTTTAAGATATAAATTGCGCGTACAAAGTAATAAATTAAATGCAGCTGCGCTTTATGTATGTTACAAAATTGAGAAATGTTTATACATTTTTATTTACAAAATTGAGTGAAAGTCAAGTTTATCAGATCTTACTTTGTTTACTTTCAACAAAGTTATCTAAAAAAAATTCTGAGTGTACAGGGGACCTACAAATAAAATTTTGCAAAGAAAACATTAAAAAGGGTAATTCGAAAACGATTTAAAAATACACTTGTGCACGGCACTGAAAACTGGTCCACTGTTGTAACGGAACAAATTACGTAACAAGTTCGGGTGGATTGGGAAATACCCAGGACTTCAACTTAAAGACACAATAACATCATAAATATGCACATTAATATAATTACAATCAAATACATTCAATATACACACACCATATACAATATCATATAAGAACATCGTGAAATGGCATATGCATAATTACAGTCAGATATACTTAACACACACACACACATTAGATACAATTTCAAGAATTGCAGAGATAGTAAACAATACATTAAACTAACATAGTAACGAGATTCCACCTACCTGGCACAGGTTAGACAAATATCACCAAGATATAATATCATCGGCCAAAGTGACACAGTTAGCCACAAATATATTATTAATAAATAATTCAACCACACCATACCGCAGATACCAACAATAACTCTCTCTACCTTCTTTGTATAAAACGCGTTTTTTCTCCGACAACAAAAACTCTCGCGAAATAAATATCGGTACAACACAAACCATACAGAATGTTATCTACTTACTATAAGAGAATAATGTATGTATCATTACAAATTCTGCCCACCCCCGAGCTTAATGATGAAATCTATCCAGGTTATGAAGAATTAAGTTCGTGAAACAATTTAAGGTGTAAGCTGTGAAAAATTCCGCGTTCTACGCCAGTTTCTGGATGTGCCAGAACATAGGTGTCGAAACTAATTTTCTTTTTTATTTTAAATGGACCTTCGAATAGTAACAAGAATTTTTTTGTAATGTATTCGGACGCCACCGATGTTACATTAGCAAAAGTCCGCGATTTGGATTTTGATGACCGATTCTCGGCACCATTCCGAAGGTTATTGTTAGCCATGTACAATTTGATATATGAATCGTGTACTGTGGCTCTTGGAATTCTGAGACCTTCTGGTAGAAGGTGATCAGATTTGTCCTCCAACTGCAGTTCTTTTGGAGAATATTTCGTAGATTCATGAGGTATCGAATTCATGAAATCAGTAAATTTTCCAATTTCCCAAGCCCACTGCGTATGTTTTTCAAAGCAGTAAGTCCGAAATAATCTACAGAGTTCTCTCATTATTCTTTCAGTAGGATTGCCTTCCGGATGACGCACCGAACAAACCATAACCTTTACTCCCAACGCTTGCGATGTTTATTTCCAAGACCTGGATTGGGTTCCCTGATTGGTTAGAATCGCGGTTGGTTTAGCCACGTTCACAAAATAGTCAAGAATGAGCCGATTCAATATAGATCTAATGGCAGCAGTTTTTAACGGGTATAGTTTTACGTATTTCGAAATGAGATCCACCACAATTGCAATATAGGCTTCCCCACCCCTAAACCGCCATAAATGATCCATAAATGTCCAGTGCAACAATGTCTCCTACTCTATCGGGAAGGATAGGATGCAGGGCTGGTTTATGCAAAATTTACGTTTTTGATTTTTGACACATCTCGCATGTTCTCAATACCCGTTTAATCCGCCTGTGAATATTTGAGAACCATACCTCTGCGCGTAGGAACGTTCACGTTTTAAATATGCCGTAATGACCGATAGCCTTGTGATATTCAAAAATTGTCTGATCTACTAGATTATCAGGTATGCAGACCAGATATGGTTTCTCATCCATCTTACGAAGATACAAAATACCTTGATAAACATTGAACCATGGGCAGCTTTGTGGGTCTCTATCTATTTGTCTAATAGTTTGACCGAGTTTCGCATCTACTCGCTGTAAATGTGAAATGTTTTTTAAAGTCTTTATAAAGTCCTTGGATAAGAATCATATTTTAAAATATCGGTATATGTACGCCGTTACAAATGAATCATACTCAGGGCCGAGAATTTGTTCCATAGCTCTAGAAAATGAAGATACAGCCGCACAAAGACCAAAAGACAGTACGTTAAATACGTAAGACTACCGTTAACTAAAAACCCAGTGAACTGTCTATCTTGCTTCCTTAACGGTATTTGGTAATAAGAATTAGTTAAATCCAAGGAACTTATATAATTAACCCCATTTAAAGTTTTAGTCTGGGCGAATCATGCTCTTTCTCCATTCCCGAATTCAGCGCCCTCGCATCTAAACATATACTTATCGAACCGTCTTTTTTCACAGCGGTTACCAACGAGTTAATGTAATGAGTAGGACTTTGTTTTATAATACCCCATGATTCCATATGGTTTATTTCTTTTTGTACTGCCTCTCGCTGTGCAATTGGTATAGGATAAGACTTTTTTACGAAAGGTTTGTAATCGATTAGACGAATGGCGTTAACATACTCGCTAGTTTTCGCCGGTACGTTTGAAAAAACTTGAAGATGATTACGTAATACCTTAACAAACCTCTGTTTCTGCTCCGGCAATACCCGAGAATCTGTTAACATATTATATAATTCTTTATGAATATCTATAGTGTTGTAACTTTCTACCTCTCTTTTAAGGCTATTATGATTTATCACCATTTGCTTAAGATTAAGAGGTGCACCCGATTGTGGAGTGATATGTTTAGTTTGGAGCTCCGGTATTTTAAAGTTATGTAACATAGATATGTTGGCGTTTTCTAAATAAATTTTTCTGATACTGCTCTTAAAAAATCCACTTCGATTATAACTGGGAATATTAAATCCGGCACTAACAAAAATTCAAACTCAAACGGATAGCCCTGTAATTCAAAAGGCAATAACATTTGCAGTGAAACCGTGCGCTGTTTGACTTTAAACGCACCTGTAAGTCGAATATCTGAAACCGGAAAGGTGACAATGCTATTATTTTTAATTTATTCCCAAACGGTTTCTGACAAACAGCAAATTTCTGAACCTGAATCTATTAACGCCGGAAATACAAATTTAAATATTGATATAATAATAGTAGGCGACCTATTAGTATAACCAATGGTGTGATCAAAGTCACATTTCTCTAGTAGGACGTCCACCAGATTATTAACCAATGACATATTAGCCCTCGATATTACTCCTACCGTAGGGCCCGATCGGTAGGCAATTGCTAGTTTCTCGAAACCTCATCATTACAATTAACTGTTAAGGTTGAAACATTTTTACCTACTGCAGGTTGCGGAACAAACCGAGCTCTAGCTCTAGCTTGATTAGTTGAGAAATCATCATTCTCCTCATTTTCATAATAGTAATCGGTTTGTCTAAGTCTATCTAACACATCCTGAAGGGATTTTACACCTATTAAGCTAGTATAAATACTTGGAGGGAGCAACCGACTTATAGTTTGTATAAGTATATTTTCTCAGATCGGCGGGTTGAATTATCTAGTTTTAGTTAACTTGTTTTAAAAAAAATCTACATACATACGATCCATCTTTACGACGATATTTATCTTTACTTAATGCCATTTTAAATTTTTCTTGGTTGGTAGGACCCCAAAAACGTTCATGTAATTTAAATGAAAATCTGGGAAAGAATCTAAAAATTCATTGGCCCATGATTTTGTATTTCCTTGAAATAAATTTCTGCATATAAATGTAAATGTATATCTAAATGGTATTGTATTTGATATGATACAAGTCTATCCAAAAACTTGTTTTTCTTTATTGGTTTTCAAAACGGAAAATGGAAATATACTAAACAATCCACGGAACGCAAAAAATATGTAGGACATGTCATGTCCTCGTGTTCCATTAGAACCTGACCTTGCTCTGAATCCCTTGACTCCTGTCCATTCGCTTAGCCCTTATTCCATCTCTCTCTAATTTCCATTTAGAATATTATTCAAATCGGTGCTAGATTTAATAACGCAAATTGCTTGTGGAATTAACGTGAAAAGTTTTAGGTTGGGGTGGTAGCGGCAACGACGGCGTCGGTGGTTCTCCGCACCCGTTAACATTCTCGTGTATTGAAAAAATAAAGAGAACGAAACTACGCGATGCTTAATTGTTTCGTTGAACTGGTTCAAGTTCTTATTGGTCTATTTTTAGTGTAAATGAGAATTAAGGAGCTTGCTCTAATGAATGGGTTAATAACTAGGTGAAGATTTGAATGTATCGGAGCAATTAGTACTGACGTCCTGGTGTAATTTATGTGTTATGCAGGGAGTCTCGTAATTTCACGTAAATGTTGAAGGGGGATATTCTATGGCCTAATTTAGGGGGTTGTTTTCTATATTTTTTTTCGATTTGAGCCCTTCCTCCAGAGATATTCGCGTTGGAATAGATCTTTGTCTGTGGAATTGTTAATTAGTATACCTATATGTTTGGTATCAAAGAACATTTATATTAGCTTAAAATACCATTCTAATACAGTAAAAAATACTCTATATGCTTACAAAAAAAAAACATCCTATGTTTCCTATTAGCATGTGCTCGAAAACGCTTCGTTTTCGAGATACAGGGCGTTCATTTTTTTTGTAATCTACTTTTAATACTTGTTATTTCAAAAGTCCTTTAACCGATTTATTTGAAAATTGACTGGTTTATGTTTAATAATAGGAGCCATTTTTTGTATCATTAATAACATAATACAAAATACAAAATGCAAAATAACATAATACAAAATGAAATCACAAGTATTAAAGGTAGATTACAAAAAAAATGAACGCTCTGTATCTCGGAAACGAAACGTTTGCGGACACGTGCTAATGGGAACTTTTTTCTTATTTTTATCTAAAGAACCTGTTCCTGAAATTTTTCGCAATATTAAAAAATCACCCTGTATAAAAATATTAGAATTACATATATTTTAAAATAAAAATTACAATACAAATTATTGTGTCGGAAATTTACAATGGAATTTAACATAATAGTTGGAAAGTCACATAACTACTGTTATATTACAGTTACAGTTACATGTACTTATGTCGTTTACAAAATTATTATGTAATTTTGCATAACTTTACGTTGGTCATAAATTACCAACGTAAAGTAGTTTTAAATTATAGATAAATATTTATCAGTACTGAGTCAGTCTTAATTTGACATAAAGCAAAATTAATAGGTGACTCTTCACTTTTAACAAAATAACAACTGCTCGTTTTGTCAAGTCAAATTTTCATCACTCTTCCAATTGCAACTATAACCTAACAACAACTGAGTTACCCTTTTGAATAGTTTACGTCACAGTTCCATTTCACTGACATTCAAAACCGCTATATTTCGAATCGAACTCGAGAAAGCATTCGTCTCAGTGGGGGTACCAGTTTAATTCAATCTTATTTCACCTGAGGTCGAATAAATCTGAAGGAAGACAATCAAATAAGATAATCAAATTTTTCACTCTGTGAAAGTTGGATTGGAAAGATAATCTACAACAAAATGTCACTGAAGATTTATTGTAGGTATTATCGCGATAGGAGTAGAAATTTCTTTCCACATTTTTTCTATTAACATTAATAAATAGAATAAAATAAGTACTTACAATGCAATTTTATCTATAAAAATCTTGTATAGTATGCTTATTTTGGAACTACAATAAAATATATTTTAATGTTAGAGTTAGAGAACATTAAGTTTAGGTATATTGAAGAAAAAAATATTTTTGTAGAAGTGTCACAGAATAGAAAACAAATATTTTGGAAACAGAATGTAGCTACATAATAGCAAAACTTATAAATTTCAACATTTAATATTCATCATCACTTAATTGCAATTATTATTTTGCAATACTGACATTTTGTTTATTTTGTATATTTAAAGAACGAACGGGAAATGTGTTAGTTTGGTATAAGTTATGAGGATGACTGGTATTCATTCTACTTAGTAAATTTAGCTAAAATTGACAATATGTAAAAAAAATAGAAACACTGTTACAGCAAATATTAAATAAGACACTTTATCAACCTTCAACTGACACGCGACACGCTAAAGTACAGGCGGTAACCTTAAGAACAGGATTTATGAATTTACTCTAGTTCTCAGCAATTACAATTTATTTACCCCGGTAAATGTGTGCCATCTGGACGCAAAAACGGAGCTGCCTATCCCGAGGTACCTACAAACTTATTTCAAGTCCCTCTTTGAGACAAGGAGTGATAATTGGCTAATCCCTATATTTTAGGGTCTCGTCTCTGATTCTATACAAATTTAAGATACTTTACACTAACCACCCTTGTTTACAAAATTCTTAAGCCTCTTATAGAATATAATATTTCTCTGACCACATCGCCCGAGAGGCCTTTAGTTCTATTTTTCTATAAATCGAAGTTATTTGACGGAAACAATAAATTATTTGTTTGAGTGATTTTGGTGACAAACTGGCTTCTTAACTTGGCAGCTTTTACTTACATCTTTGAACTCATTATAAATTACGGCTAGAACGTCTGGTCCCCTTGTTAAACTGACACCCTGCCCCCCCCTTAAAACGGATCAATGTTTCTTCAAAAAAATTCCAAATTTTCCAAACAAATAACTTGAGACGTAGAAATTCTTTTACAATTAAAATAATCTTAAACTATTGGCCTCTTCTTCTTTCTTTTTGTCTGGTGATAGAAACGTCCTGCTGGAGGTCGCTTTAGATGCGCTCTGTCACAGGTCTTCGCCCTCTGCTGCTGTTATCCCTAGCTGGATGGGAACATGAGACGATTTGGAAATCACGGACGTGCTACCCTGGTCACTTTCTTGGGTTCAGCAGCCTCCATGCCTGCGTCGTGGACTGCTTTCCTACTGATGTCGGATGTCTGTGGCTTGCTGCAGTCTATCCATCCACTTAGGTATCGTTTGGCTTTCTTGGTGGTGGTTGTCCTCCTGACAGCTGTCCATCTCTCCGGTCTCTATTACAGGGGCCGGCATGGATCGACCTTCTTCCTCCTGACCACGGCTGCTAGTCCTGGATGTCTCCTCGGCCTGGCTGCTCTGTGGTTTCTTTTGCTACATCTAGATAACCTAAACACACTTATTATGTATTTTGGTAACATTAAATTTACCCACTAATTTTCCAGCAAATTTGGATCAGGAGAGAATTCTTGGAGTCTAGTCTGCAACGGATTTATTAATAGTAATACAAGAAAAAAATCATTAAGTCACCAGGTCCTTAGCTAATTCCATTAGTATCTTTTTCTCCAGGAGTTAACCTCCTAATCCTTATTGTTGGCCATGGAAACTACTTATTTTCCAAAATATAAAAATACAAAATTTTGACTGCACAATGACTTGAGGTATTGGAGTTACGTACTAGATTCTGACGACAACCTCTCTGTTGTGCCCGCCGGTGGTGGTTGCTGGTATGGATACCAGGGAGCAGACGACGCAGATTCCTGATAGTGTGGAGAGTGGTTTGCAGGTTCTTGTGCCCGCAGCTAGTCGGTTGTCTACTGGGACACACAAGTCGCAACCATGGTGGTTTTTGGATATATTCATTCGTCCATAGAATTTCTGAGCTTTTGAAAGTATTCTCCATAGATGGTTCGGACGGTATCTTCGTTTCTCCTTGAAAGTCGTCAGGACCGTTCGGGCTATTGTTTAATTTAGGAATGGGCTAGGTCCCATTCGGACAGGTTGATGAAGACACTTTACACTATCTACCCTTGTTTTCTCTGACCGCATGGCCGGAGAGGCTTTTAGTTCTATTTCTCTGTAAACCGAAGTTATTTGTACGGAAACAATAAAATATTTGTTTATGTGGTTTTGGCGACAAACTGGCCTCTTGACTTGATAGCTTTTAATTACTCATTATAAATTACGGCTAGAGAGTCTGGTCCCCCTATTAAACTGACAACCCGCTTTGGCTGTGTTACTCCTTTTTGTCCTCTCAGGTGCATAGCGTCAATTTGCTCATGTAATTCAAAGGTAGTATTATAACCAATATTTTATCACCTTGACCAATTCTTGGGTAATGGGTAATGGGTAATGATATGGATTACCAATCATAAATTAAGCATCTTTAATCTTCATCAATGTCAGATGATTTTTGTGAACGTGAAGAATCGTTTATGTCAGAATGGCTCTGTTTGAAACTAAAAAAAAACAACAAATAATTTTGTAGGTACTGTACATGTATTTGTCGTGAACAAATGGTATTAAAACAGCAACATATGCTTAACAATTGATTTGCAAGGCACATTTGTATCAAAAACGACAAGAACTTGCAAGCATTATCTGAATAGATATAACCAAATATAAATTCGTTTATATCTTAGATATTTTCTTTGGTTCTTACATTATTAATTTTTTAATTGTCTTCATTATGGAATGGAGTAACTTCTTTAGTATACTTTGATGTTTGGAATCAAAGAGAATTTATAATTTTATAGTTAATTGAAATTAGTTCAGTACCTATTTATAAAGTAAAAAATATAAGATTTGTTCAATTAATGCTAAAGAAACGGATTTAGTAGATAAGAATTATAATGCTTCAATGTAAACTTGATCTGAAGATGCGGTTGACTTAGCAGGATTTCTAATAAATTTCTCTTTTAAAAAGATCAATTTGATGATATTCCTATTAATTTGTTTCACATGAGTTCAGTTAAACGAATTTAAACTAACTTTAAAGTTAAAGTATTAGTAATATTAGTCAGTTCAGCAGTGAAGTTGATATACAATCAGTTGGGTTTGAAGTGAACTTAATCGTCAATATCAAATACTACTTTTGTTAACTTTTTGGTATACGTCATATACTTATATTGTACTTAAGTTAGATCAATTGTAATTTCCCGCTGCATTCAAATATTTTTCGCATGATCGAAGTTGCTTTATGTTAGTGTTGTAGTGCATCATACCAGGAATTGTAATTTATAGAGTGTTTTTAAATGAAGTAGCAAAAATGACACCATAGATTTCTTAGGTAAAAATAAATCGATTTAACCTAACATATCTATATCCCAAGTCGCATAATAAAAGAGATACAGGGTGTCAAAGTTAAAATTTTATTTTCGATATTTGTAAATAACTTTTTAAGAAATCCAAATAATTAATAAAATTTGTAAATCGTGGGTTTTGTGAGCGAGAAATTCAAATTTGTTGCAAATTTTGACGTCACTAGTAGATGGCGCCATTTGTGGCGCACCATGTTTCTCTTAAATGGCAGAACTTTTTTGCTGCTTAGTGTTCCATCTGACCATCAAAACAATCGATTCTCCTACCCGTTTTATTTGAAAAAGGTATACCTTGCTGAAGTCGGTAGGAGTAACCATTTTTCAAAAAACTGATTTGGTTTCGGGAAAACTGCTGTGTCTGCTGAAAATACAGCAAAATGTAACTTGAAAAAGTTGTTGAGATGGCAAATTATGGAGACGTATAAAATTTTAAGAAGATCGGCGAGGTTTGATGAAACCATTTTTCAACAAATCGTAAACATTTTTTTACTGTTAGAAAGGCTAATATATATCAAATCTGCTACAATTCCTTTCAATGAAGTCATATGTATGCTCTCTGATACCAAACATCTAGGTATGCTAATGAACAATTCCACAGACAAAGCTCTATTCAATAATTATCTAAGAAAATTAATCTAGCTAAATTTACTAACCTAGTTTAATGAAAACACTCTATAAATATCTAAATTCACTCTTGAAAGTGTGGGAACTAGAAAATTTAACCACAATAGTCCGCAGAGTAGTTAGTTTCACACAATATTGTTAACACCTAAAAATATATAAAAAAAAATCGCATATTGTTATTAATGCGCGAACCTCTTCATTCTTTGACTTTGGTAGAAAATAATATTCTTTACCAGATGTAATTTTTAAATATTCATTTTTTTGTGATTTGTGATATAAAACTCATTAGAAAAAAATACGTAGTTGTAGATAACATGTTGCATATAAATTACATCTGTCACTCGCTGTTGCCATATATGGAAATTTCCACATTTCTCCCCTTCATTCAGGAATCATGCGGGGCAAAAAATCAACTAGCGACGATTCCTTAGGGAACCACCACATCCTACCCGAAATGACTGATAAATAAGATGTCGCTTTAACAAATTCAGGAATAATGAACGCCCCACAATGGAATTCTTTGAAATATACATCACAATACTGAATTCTGTCAGGTACAGAATGCGACTGTTGCCCTTGCAGGAAGGCAGACAGTGAGATTCCCGTACAATAGGGGAACCGTAAATTCTGGTTAAATATACATATAATCTTTCAAGATGAATTTATACGGAAGTCATCGTTTAATGCCAGTTAAAGCATCTTCATTGTGTAAATGATAATTGAAATGATGGGAAGATCCCTGATCCAGAAATAAGGTAAATAGTTCTTACCAACATTGTTATTTCTATATTTTGGTATTTCAACATTTACACCCTTTATTCAGGAAATATGCCCATCATTACCTACATTTTATTGATATTATTGCTTGTGAAAAAATCGTAAAATTAATAAAATAAAAATATTCTGAATGTCATACCTGTATAGGAACATTTCACTTTATTATTATTTTTTTTATAAAGAACCTTTTTTATACCTATTTTTTTTTAGTAGGTATCAATAACATTTTGTGAAACTAACTACTCTGCGGACTAATGCTCTGACCAGCGTCAAGTCCACAATAACTACTCATATATTTTTTTGTTATTAACTTTTGTATATTTTTTACTGCATTGTAAAGGTATTTTAGCTAATATAAATCAATTTCCTCACAATTCTTATTAATGAAGTTATATATGGGTATTCTAAGGAGAAGTTTTGTAGAAAAGGTTGGATTTAATAAATATCTAAAATAAAAATTAATCAAACAGTAAGCAAATGTCTGAATGAAGTAAATGCTTTACATTACTATGATGAATATCTTTACTAAAATGAGCTTATTAAACCTTCAATTGAATTAATGTACATTCGTGCATTAGTTGATAAATAAGTTATACAGTGTGACTCAAAACTTATCCACAAAAAAATTTAAATGTGCTGGGGACTTATAAATACAATTTTGTAATACAAACATCAAAACGAGCAGTTCAATAATGTTTTAAAAACATATTTCTGCATGGCACTGGAAACTGGTCCACTGTAAAAACTGAGCTTGCGCAAGGCAAAGCATGCAGTCGGCGACCGGCATGGCGGAAAAGTGTAATAAAAAATGAGTGAATAAAAAATTAAAAGAATTCCGAAGGAAATAAATAAATAAAATTTTATAACACCTATTTTATATCAGTAAATTCAACTGCTTTTGCCGCTATGGTTTTATTAATTAAGTTAATTTGTGGTTTTAATTAATAAAATAATTTGACATACCTGATGTTACATCATCAGTTTATAATTTTCTCCACCGACGTGTAAACATATTTGGGCTCATCCTATCCAGTTTCTATGAAGCAAACACAAATGTTTCTGGTTCTTGCCTGTTTTAAACTCATAAGATATTGGCAGCAGCTATGATATGGTCGCGTAAATCATCAATAGTGTCCACTTCGGTGCGATATATTTCATTTTTTAAACATCCCCACGAAAGAAGTTCATAGAATTTAAGTTAGGAAATTGTGGTGGTCATGGTACCGGTGCTCCTTGTCTAATCCATCGTATTCCTTGATCGAAAATGAGTGGAAGCGCCATCGTGCACCTCTAATTTGTAAGGGATACTTCCTTGGCATTAATGCTTGGACACGTACATGGTATGAATACAATTGAGCTTCGTGTATGATATGCCATAGTGTTGATTGGGATATTTCTATTATATATTATATTGTTCATTATTTCAATGATCCTGTGCCTTAACTTAATAATAATCGTTATAGTCTATGATCCGGCTGCAAAATTAGTACATTCATAATGTAGTTAACCGAGATTTAATTTTTATGTATTTTTATAAATGGAGGAACCCATTTCTCATGAGGTGCCAATTAAAAAGTGGCCGCTATTATTATTAATTAAAATATTATTAATTGGCTTTTCGCGAAACATTTCGTTTACGTCCTATGGAAATAAAGCATATTCTACTTCACTGCAATGTATTTAAGGACTTTCAAAAGGCACAGTTGCTATTGATCACTTAGCCGTAATCTCTCCGCAGCCAGGTGTAAACAGGTATAATTTTGTTAAATTTTTACGTTCATGGCGTATATTCATTTCAATCGTGCCACATTAAAGCTAATTTTTTTCTGTACATGATGTAACTGCCTGCCTATATAAAAAAAGCCGCAAATAGGAGTTGCCTGCCGTTAAAGATGCTAGATAATTAAAATAAAGTGACAGAGAGTGAGCGCGCAACGTTACTTGTTTGTGTGAATTCTATGTGGTTAAATGCTACTGAGGCTAATTGTATTAAGTTTAGTGCAGAGAATAATGGCTGGATGTTATCAGATGGTTCTCTCAAACCAACATGGTTTGAAGGAGATGCGACGCCTGTAGAGGTTGAGAGTGTCTTATTTAGTCCATTGAAATGTTACATTATTTTGGCCTTTGCGTGCATTTTTTAGGGGACGCAATTTTATTGTTTAGATGTGAGAGGCGGGGGAATCAAAAAAAGCTTAACTTGAAGTTTGTGGGGTCACAACCCTCCAACTTGGGCCGCCATCTTGGAAAAAGGGGTTAAATAGTTTTTAGCATTTATTAGGTAAACTATTGGTGATACAAAATTTTTTAAAAAACATTTTTTATTGCAAACTGAATCCTCTACAATTTTAGTCCAATAACTTTTTGTTGTAAAATCAAAAATAACAAAGATATAAAATACATACAAATTAAATCTCGGTTAACTACATTATGAATGTACTAATTTTGCAGCCGGATCCCGTACTATTAGTTATTGATTTAGCAGCATCAATACGCCATTTGATTTATATTGTAACTTGATAATATAAGTACTGATAGTTATACATTACTTCAATTACCTAATAGTGAGAATGCTTCTAGAATCTATACAATTTTAATAAGGGAATCGTCCTTCAGACATTTTTCAAGGTTATTTATAAAACAGAAACATTTTACTACTACTACTACTTCAGTACTACATTAAATTACTAATTATTGTAATCAACATTTACGAAACTTTTATTCACGTATGGCATACTGATGAGGGCCAAAACTCCCGAAACCGGTCTATGTCTGGTGTGGCCGACAAGTGTTCTTGGCTGTTCACACATATACTGCAGGTATAATTCAATGCCGGTCGAGGCATAGTCCGCGGAGTAGTGGTTACCTGCAGTATCATTTATAGATAAAAATTTGTATTGTTCCAATTGGCTTAACATTTTTTATTTCTTTGTTCTACAAGAAATTCACTTCAACAGCACTCTCAATCACTCAATTTTGGTGCGTTATGGTAGGTAACCAAAACGTTGGACATTATCCTACACTTTAGCTATGCAACCATCAAAACAACAATTTCATATGTATTGCCGGCTGTAGTAATGATGTATGTTTGTGATTTTCATGCTGTCAATTGTTAAACCATAACAGAAAAGTTTTTTATGTTTCTTGACAAACGTATTTGAATATTAGATGTTTAGATAATATTTTTCTTTGAAGATATTGTACTATTTGTTCCAAATAGATATTTTGTGTGAAATATACCCGTATTTATTAAAGTCTATGACCGAACATAAAAAAATGGGGAAGGCAAAGCACCCTTCAGAATTTGATTAACGGGAAGGCAGAGTATCTCTATTAAATTTCTGAAAATTTGACAGGCATTGCAAAAAACAATTTTAAAAACTCAACTTCAACACCCTGTACCTGAGAAGCATTTTTGTGTATAGGTAAGTATGATTAAATCGGCATTTTTTCTAATAAAAAATATGCAGTTAATGGGAATATCCTGCTTTCTTGCTACATCCAAAAATGAAATGCTACAAAAAGAATTGCTAGTACCGTTCTGAAACTTTGGAATACACAGTGCCTCCATAAAAGATTACAAGCCACGTGACCAAAACTGTGATTCTCGAAGAACAACTCGTATGCAAATAGATTTCTTGTCTCTCTCAATTGCCGTAGTGAAGAAAAGGATATTCGTATATGAATTGCTCTGCGATTGATTTGAGAATCTCGACCCTGATCACTTGGCTAGTAATGAGTTATGAAGGCACTGTATATATTCGCCTCCACCCCATTCTGTTCTTCGCCTTTCTCTTCCAATCCGTTACATTTTTCTCCCTTAGATCTATTGCCACTGCCTCTCTCCATCGTTTCCTCTGTCTCCCTCTTTTTTTCTTGTAGTTTGGTTTACTCTCTACAATTTTTTTAACTGTCCTTTCATCTTCCATACGTTCTAGATGCCCTAACCACTGCACTCTTCTGGCTTTTACAACTTCGTCTATTGTTGGTGCCTGGTACATTGCATATATTTTCTCATTATTTCTCCCTACATAGCATTCCTCCGTCTTCTTGCCCCCTACAATTTTTCTTAAGATCTTCCTTTCCCACCTTAAACGGTTTTCTCCTGACTTCTTATTGAGAACCCAGGTTTCACTGCCATACAGCGCTGTCGGTCTCAACTTTGGAATAATGACATAATTAATATGTTGGCCTTCAGTGGTTTATATATTACCTATGTATTTCAAAAATCAATTAAGTGTCAAGGAATGGCTCAAAAGCTCAATTCAAAATGAATTTAAGTTAAAATTTCACATCTCTACTTTAAAACCAATAAGATGCCTTTATTTTGATTCGTTACCATGGCAACCAGAAAAATTTCTGGGTATTCTTTCGAGGCGGGCCGATAATTATGTGGACATTTTTTGCAGTTGAGAAGGTAAATATACACATCTACCCATTGACATTTTATCTACATATGAAATATGGTGGATATACCTACATATGAATTTCTTTGAAATTGCGTCGTGTTACTTGTATAAAATATTTTTCTACCACCTTTAGTGCCTAAAATTGCCAAAGAACGATAGACTGGATTAGGTACTACCGATCTAAGTTTTAGCATTTGATGTAACTAAAGCTGGTAATTTTTTTATTTAACGAAATATGGTGCATATCGCTGTAGAATTCAACAAATTGTTTCCATACACTTCCTTCTAATTTTCTAGTGTTATCTGGTATTAGATTTTGAATTTCTTGTGTAACTTGTTGAGTTTCTTTATCAAATCGCGACATTTCAGTACACACTTATTAAACTTAACGTATAACATACGCTTCGAACTAGTAATTGACATCTACTGTGACAGAACCATTTAAATAAAAATAACAAATCAACATATGTCAATAACAACAATACCTTGGCCGAGTCAAATTAATTTAAAATGTCAGGTTTTGTTTATGCTTGGGGTGCGAAATTTTCTTACCGAATACCACACGAGCGTAAATTATTCCTGGAAATACTTTAAACTCTTGTGATATTATAAGTCAGTATTCATTAATAATTCTGTATGTCCACAAATCTTAGCCCAGGACTTTTTGTTGTCCCACTGTGCTATTACAGTATGCCATGAAACATCTTGCACAAAAAATATTTCTTGTCACATATGTATTTCTACAGTAACGAATAACTCAAATATTTGTTTGAGTCGTAGAGAAGTTTAGAGGTTTGGTGGAAACACTGCAGCTGAGCAAGAAAGTTTATGAAATATACTGTACGCGAGCACTCATTCATATCAGTAGGGATTGTAACACAAGCTGCAGGCACCTTTTATTTTCAGTTGACACTTTTAAAACTAAAATTTTTTATGTCAAACGACTGTTTCGCAATATGTCTAAAGATTATTTTCTGAAAAATAGGAAGTATGTGAGGAACCTTAAGTTTATCGGTTAGGAGAGAAATCTACAAAAGAATATAAGATTCTATTGGTGGTATAAAAATTTCAGATAAGGAAGAAAATAAAGCTGATACAACGAGATGTAATCTATAAGGTTGGACATGGGTTTAGCAGATTATTAGAACACAGAGCGAAGACTGAAAAGGGAACTATTTCGATTTTTTAGATCCCGTTTTTAGCCATAAACTTACTTATTGCTTATACGTAAAAACACTTATTTTTTAAATTTTGACATTAGACATTCTACAATAGTTATTTTGTATTATAAGTTATTTTCAATCTGGTGCAGATATTTAAATAATATTTAAAAATTCTTGAAGAATATGTATACTTTATCTCATCGATATAGGGGAATACACAAAATTTCAAAAGACACATCAAAGACACAAGTCGTGGGACAGAGTGGTGCAATACAATTTCACGCGAGTAACATAAAAATCATAAGGATATGTGGATATATGATAGCATATTTTCATGATTCTGTAGATGATGCCTATTATTTTTATTTATTTATTTATTTATAAATGTTAGTGTTATTACACAAAGTGCTTACACACGTCAAACAACAAGGATGTTATATTCCACTAAGTACTACACTAAAAATGTATATACGGACAATAAAATAAATACAAAATCATGACAAAATAAATTAACATAAATAAAATATTAATAATAATTATAAATTAACATAAGACAATATAAAGTTATACAATAAACAAATGTTAAGTAAAATAAAATAAGATATAAATATGTATAATAAAATAAATAAATGAACAATAAATTAAATATGGCTAAAATCACATGTTAAAAACTGGTCAAAATTATAATAGAAACTTTTTTATTTTGTTTTTAAATTGTCTATAATTTAGACTTCTTATGTGCACCGGAATAACGTTAAAAAGACGAATACCAATATAACCTGTTCCGGTTCTAGTTTTACTTAACCTTAAATAATGTATAGATAGGTTATTCTTAGATTTAACGTTATAGGTATGAACTTCACACCTAGTCTGAAGACTATTAAGTTTTATATAAAGCAAGTATTGCAATATGTACATTGACGGAACTGTTAATATTTTTAATTTAATAAATTGATTTTTGCAGGCGTCTCTATAACTAAGACCGGAAATAATCCTAATTGCCTTCCCTTGCTGCGTGAACACATTCATAGTGGAAGTAGCAGCAGGAAGTATTACAGTCATCTAGTTCGATATTATTCAAATCGGGGTGGAAATCTTTTATGTTTTATCATAAATCAGTGTATCAATTTACTCCAATCGTACCCAACCGCTCTAATATAAAAACATATATCGGCATCTGGCCACATGCCGCTATTTGAATGCAACGTTGTGACATATAATAAGTAGAAGTAAGTATAATAAAAAGAAGTTAACTGCTTTCTGCACATCACGGAAATAGGTCCTTGTTTATATAAAATGTTGTCCTTTAACAAATACCTATACATGACATTTCCAATTATTAGCACTTCACAAACCCTCAATAACGTTTTTAGGAAGTCGCTTAATTTTATAAATAATAGGCGACACACTTGGCAACTATGCAGTCTCTCGTCTACCAACTCGCCGACATATGTCAGAGCTAGATGATTTCGCAGGCTTGAGCATATTATAATGATTTGTGCTTTTGTGACACGCCAGGTGTTTTTTAATTATCGTTGGCTCATTATAAATTAACACTGTGAATACATAATTTTTTAAACTCTGTTGTGAATGATACATTAGTATTGTTAGTACTCAGTGTTGTATGGTTGTGTGTGAATAAACGAGAATTTGTTTTAATTTATCTAATACTTAGTGCTTCTGTAGTATCTATTCGTTTTTTCGCCTTAAAAAATATTGTGATATTAGATACTGCATATCTAATAAGATATCAGTTAATTAGACATAATGTAAACAAAACTCAGAGAGGGAGAACAGAGGGCTTTATAACAAACGGTTTATTTAATAATAATATCATTGAAGCAATAATTTCGCAAAGAAATACGTTATTGACGAGACGACTGCGGCTCAGGAATATACCGTTTTACGATTGCCTCTATACTACTGCGTTTATAATCCCATTAAATTAATATCGAGCTAACTAATACACATTTGAGAAAATAATACATTTCTAAAATTTGTCAAAACAGTTATAGATGTTATAAGAAGCGAGGTAGATAAAATTACATCATCTACTAGGAAAAATTGCATCGATCATGTCATAAAAATTGAGGGAGACTATACATAAAGCTGCTCCAATTGAATGGGCCAAATAAAAGTGGCTAAATCATAACTATCGATGAACGTCAGTGACTGACGAATATTGATGTTTTTCTTATTATAACGTATACGTAACTTTTTTGCTCTGTTTTTATAGCGTAGGTAGCAATTTTGTGTATGTAAACATTATTACTCTAAACATTAATTTGGTGAAAATATTTCATATTCGATATTAATAATTATAGAGTCCCAAGCCCTTAACTTTTTTACGTGAGGAAGATTTATTATATTATACTGGATCTCCTTTTCTTTAATACTGTTGTCAATGACATAATAGACTACTTAGATGTTAGTTGCTTGATCTGTGACGATGATCTTAAGATTTCCTCTAGAGATACGTGAACCGAAGATTGTAGAAAATTGCAATCTAATATAACTAAAACCTATAACAGGTCCGTCAAAATAACTTACGCTTGAACATACAAAAATGCAGCGCAATGGCATATACGACAAAAACAACGAAACTTTTGAAAAGAAGCTGCATTTATCAAGATTTAGGTGTGACATTATTCAACCTTGTCGTTCAAAAACATGCATATAGGTTGGGATTCATAATACGAAATACCTAGTCAAGAATACTCAGATAGCAACACCATTAATTTTCCATGTTTTGCACACTAATCTTCATATTCAAAAGTTCTCGACCTCTACAGCCCCCGAAATAACCCATAATCAGAACCACCTGTACAATCAAGCAATAATTGTGTAATTCTTATAGTTTAATGTAGTAGGTACAACTTATTATGTAGCAAATAAGTTGTACCTACTACATTAAACTATAAGAATTACACAATTATTGCTTGATTGTACAGGTGGTTCTGATTATAGGTTATTTTGGGGTCTGTAGAGGTCGAGAACTTTCAATATGAAGATTAGTCATATTGAAGATCGATTATGGTGGTTGACATTCCGGAAATTAACAGATATCTGTAAGAAATTTACAATTATGAAAGAAAACTAGTCCTCTGCATTGGGTCTAGAGAAGGTTCAGAAATATTTTTCTTAGCGTATCGCGAAAAGCCTTGCATAATTCAGCCCGTTGGGAAACATAAATTTGGAAAAATGCCAAGCAAAATTTATACTTTTTTGGGTTTGCCTGATCCAGAAGCTTTCACTGGACATCTGTGGAGGACTTCCGCGACTGCCTTTGTCAATGCAGGAGCAAATATGACGATATGGAACAGACTGATGGATGAAGAAGTTAAACGCTAGCAGAACAGTATTTGGCCTACAGCATGGAACTGAAAATTCAAACTGCAGGAATGTTGACTGGCATGTCACATGAAAGAAGTAGAATATCAACTTCCTTGACTACAGTCGTAGGCAGTGACAACAGTTTAACGGAAAATTGTTGCTGTTTGGGAAATAATTTTAGTGAAAAATTCGACAATAATTGTTGGTTTATATTTGTAAATACATTAGAGGGAGTTATGGATTTATAACTACTTAGTATAACTCCCAAGAGAGTTGTGAACATGTTTATAGTTACGGTAACTAAAGGTTTATTTTTGTTGAAAGTATTAGTATGAAATAAACGTATTTACTGATTGGATTAAAAGGAATATTAAGTTGTGTTTACAAATGTCAGATCTGTAGAAACAGTCACTTATCGATCGGAAGGCAGTAAGTTATAAAAAAAAAATGATAAATAATAAATCAAACGAGTCAACTAATTATTTTTTCCAATATGGCTGCCGCTGGTTATAAATTTCCAAGTTAATTGTGTGTCTTTCGTCAATTTTAATAGTGGGATTTTGAGATTTTTTAGTTAGTGATAGTTATCACAGGATTGTCACTTTGACATTACACAAATTTAAATCTAAAAATTATTTTTCTACGTTCATGCAAAAAACAAAACTTTATTGAACTACATTTAGTGGAAAATGTGGTTATTTGATGCACTAGTGCTATAAAATGTTTATTGCATTCATGTGTCATTCTACTACAGCGTTTTGTCATTATGACAAACATAAACGTTCAAATCGACGTCATATTTTCCTAGACTTAGTGTCATCTAAATAAAACATTTTTTGTTTGTCGGCCTGACGGCCTCGTTGGACAATTTCACGTCGCGTGCAATAAACACTTACTTTTTGTATTTGTTGCATAAATAACTATTAAACCATATAATTTGGTTATTGCATGGATCGTGCAAAAAGCTTAATAAGCATCACAAGTGTTTAGGACATCGCTTACCGCTTTTGATGATTAATAGTATATTATTTAACGAACGGTAATGCAGGTCATAACTCACGCAGATGAAGTTTGCAGCACGAGTCGCAGGCGAGTGCTGTAATTCATCAAGTGAGTTATGACCATTACCGCAAGTTGAATACTATACTTTATCTACGACTATAACATCTTTTTTAGGACTATTATTAGAAATTGATTTGAAAACGTCAAAATTATTTTGTTAAAATATCAAATGACATTAGTCCCCTCAATGATAATAATTGACAGTTCCGCCTACTGACAGGCGTTGGCAATTTCATAATTTTAAAATCTTTTAATTATTCATTCCTTTCCACTTGTTAAAAATTCTTTCCATTTTACACCAATAGAACGTATTTATCGGCTTAATAATTTCCAAGAATTTACTGCGTACACTATTTACATACCAAATTGTCATTGCGTGAGTTATAATAACTCACTATAAAAACTCACGCTATTTGTTTATTGATACTATTAATTGCTCAAAAGCAGTTGAATAATTAATATATAAATTAATAGGAGTAGATAAATAACTTTTATGTCCCTCATATATTTACTTTACCCACTTCACCATGAATTATTAGAAATATTCATATAGATTATCAAAAAGTATGTCAAACATTGCGTTTCATAAAAATCTATTATGTTAAAAATTATGTAGAATATTATATCTGATAGTGATGTGTTGTACATGCTTTATTCCCTTTTATATCTTATATCCATCCTGTAAATGGATCGGTTGTGTGGTGTAGATTAAACTAAAATGTTGAGTTAACTAGTTTCACTACACCATAAAGCAGAAAAATCAAGATTTAACCTGACTGATATATAAAAAAATGAAAAACGACGGCGCATAAAGTAACACGTATCCACCCTTTTATTAAGCAAATCACGTATTACTGGGAATCTACCTAAAAATACGTGGCTTTTAACAAGAGCAGAATTGGTACAATTAGTATACGGACGAACATCATTTTCAGTATCAAACGGGTTGGTGGGTGAATTTAATGGCATGTGAAAAATGTTGTCAATTAAAAGGAACCGAGATCTGACCTAAAGAGTGGCATCGTTAACAAAAATTAAAATAACTCTTGCTATATCTATAGTACTCGTAGTTAAATGTGTACAATTAAATATATTTGTAAACTAAAAGGGGAAAAGTAAAGAAACCTCTTTTTGTACTGTTTCTGTGATTAAGTAAGCGCTAGTTAAATAAATAGGAAACATATTTGAAATATTTAGAAAAGATATATTTTTATTTGGTATCTGTGTGAATGATCATTAGTGTTAAACTCTCAGCACTCTTGAAGTTTAACATATAAGCGCTTGAATTTAAAAACAAAATAACAGCTATGAATGTAAATAGAACATACATGTATAAAAACATGGTTAATAAACACAATATTAAAAACCTATTTAAAATTTCTACATTATTTTTAAGATTCCCCATTAATATTATTCTAATTATATTATACAATCCTATACAAATATAAATATTAAAGTAATGGTTTCTAATCGCATTATTTTTCAATTAGAAAAATATTGTGTGATTTTATAGTTATATATGTGAATTATATTGCCAATATAAATTTTAACATATTAATTAAGTAATATTATTAAATTTACCAGATTCAGCTTTATTGCGTTTTTTTCCTCTACAATTATAAAAACACCATTTAAAGATTTTAGCTGATACTATAAATTTTATTGTAATAATTAATATACAGGGTGCCCCAAATAGGAATGCCTTTATTTTGCTTCATGATACATTGTACCAAACAGTGTTATTGGCTTAAAAGAAATTGTTTCGTCTGACCAACGGTATTAGAGTTATAATAGCAAACAATTTCTAAATATGTTACAATGTCGCAGATCTACCATCTACAGTGTTTCTACATAATAATTGTAAGTATTCTAAACGTACTTTCAGTGAATTGTTTCTTAGTTTTTCTCACATCACAGAATAAGTGTTATAAGTGTTATTGTCATGGAAATTGAGATTTTTTAATGCTTCAAATTGGTGCCACTTCCTTTTCTTTTTTGATCCGATATAATTAAAGATGAGGTCTACGAGAGTTCTAACTATGGGTAAGTTTACATCTAAATACGTTCCAAAAGTCTTCAACCTTTAATTTTGAAAGCCGAGCATAATGTAGATATATTTTATTATGAATTTTTTAAATATTTTTTCGTCAACAAAATTTAGATCTAGATAAATTACAAATTACGAAAGTTTGTAGGCAACCTCCTCTGTTTAGGGATAGCATTGCCTTGCTGTAAAATGACATTTTGACTGGTGTGAAGATATGGAATGACAAATCGCTCCATCGCTTTCTGGGTTTAGCGCTGGGCTGTCATGTTGGCTCTAATGACAACTAGTTATCTGCTACCATACGCGATGGCACCCTATTCCATAACGCCTACTGTCTGATGGGCATTATGCTCTCTGTCAAATTGTGAATCGCGTCTTTCACCACGTCGTCTTCTCACCATTGCACGATCATGGTGCATCCCCAGGCAGAAATGGGATTCATGACTAAAGATCACCTGACCTTCCATTCTTGGTCCCAAGGAATCATTTCTCTACACTAATGTAAGCGATTAGCGACAAGACAAGAGGCCATAACTTCGTATTCAGCGATATACTGTACGCATATCGATCATCCCCCTATGTTCTTCAAATCCGACTGCTGTTAAATAGATCTCTGAAAGATAAAAGTCGCAATCGACGATCTTCACGCTCTGTGGTTCTTCTACAACGGCCAGGCCTCTCGCTCTGTGTTCATAGTCTTCCTGATAACACCCTACTAAGTCACTAAACTGGAAAATCTTTCCAAATCTAGGTGCCCTAGGCATAATCAGCTGTAAAAAATAGTTTTTGGCGATTTGTTACCACTTTCGTAAAAACAACACAATTTTAAAAACCAGAAATTAATACTATACACACACACATAGCGAACGCGACGAAATTTATATCTGATATAGGTATATTCAAAAGTCTATGGACATAACAGTGAATGGCTGCCATCTTATGTTGAAAAGTGTGATTGGAATGCTTTGAGATTAAATGATCAGTTTGAGTTGGTTTTCTATACATGGAAAATTCTAAAGATCTGTTGTGTTTCAAAATTTTCAAATACAAAAAATTTAATTCATTATTTTGTTCTATTTCTAATGTCACAGATCACAATAAAAATTGCTTTCACAAAGTGCAGTAAAATCGTAAAATATAACATTGAGTAATACACCATATAAAATTTCAGTTGCAGATTGTGATCAAACAGAGATGTTGGTTACTCTATACCTTCTGATACCTTTACGATAGTTTTTAAATAATTTACTTTTATTGATCAATTTTATGTTACAAATATGTCGCACTATTGCTACTAACGATGCCAAAATTGTTGTTTGGCTGATTTGTTGCTGTTACATAATTAATTTTTAATTGTCTCCGACAGGTCTTACAAAATCTCAACGGCGACAAAAGTGCTTTATAATATGGTGCTAATTTTTATTGTATAGTTGCTGTATAAACATTATTACAACGTTTTTGGTGACTTATGTTGTTTTATATATATAAGGGCTGACGATAGCCGACCGGCGAAGGTTGCGACGAATAGTTGCTGCTAGGGAAGCACGAGCGGCCGGAAGTTGGTTCGAATCCAACACGGGGCAGAATTTTTCTTTCCTACCCATGGATGTTTGTGGAGGGTGGAGGGTACTGTAAGTTAGTAGGTAAAAAGGGCCAAATATGGCCTAGTTACCAGTAAGCTTCAGTATCTTTAGCTTTACCTTATGCGGTTTTATAAGATTTGTTTTGGTAACGTTTTTGTAGCTGCTATAAAATACGACATTGCTAGATGGGTACCTACTGTTATTAGGACTGAAATCTGGTTCATCAAATACTTGATATACATGTTGTCAAGACACAGTGTGTACAGATTTGTTTTCAATTCTGAATGAAATACCCTGTTCATAGAACCTACCTTTACACATTTTTAAATTACCCAAATCGGAGGCAACAAGATAGCAAACCATTATTTTTAGACTATTTGCAAGATTTAGGGTAATTGGTAGCTATTGTCCTAAAAATCACTACGATCATTCAGTTAGCAGTACTATTGAGCAAACAATTCTAGATTTGATTGAAAATTGTCCCTCTCTTGGTATTCGTAATATATCAAGATTGACTGGCTATTTTACATTTATTACTGTCTATTGACATTCATTCGCCAAGGATTTACATATTTTTATAGTTTCCTTAATAACAATTTTAATGCACGAGCACTAAGCTATGTTTCCAAAAGATTTTGGTGCACATAATCCGCCCATAGAAGTGCTCCATCACGTCAAGTTTTCGAGATATTTTAACCTAAAAGTGCAAAAACGCTGTTTTTTGCAATATTGTATGTTATTTTACGACAAAAGGTAGAATTTTGCCTAGACAGTTAAGATGCATCTTAAAGTGTTAATATTCTACATCAAAATCAAATTCAGTTTGGTCGAATACCTTTTTCTTCTCCCTTCCCTTTTTTATATATTGGAAAATAACCAAATTAGCTGTTTTCCGTGGATAAGACATCCTGGTTTCAATAGCTTACTTACGGCTTATTACATTCACTGTTCGCAAGATTTAAGGATCGTTTCCCAGTTCTCTTCCGGACAGCTGTATTTATGAGTTTTAGGGTTTATGAAATTTTTGATTTATTGATTTTGAAAATTTGAGATAGGTTTTTTTGTGTCGAGGAGTATAATTTTGACATTTATACGCTTTGGGTTTATGGGTTTCAAGATTTGATTGAATTTGGGGATTTGAAGTTTATAGAATTTGGAGGTTATGAATTTTGGAGTATGGATTTGTGTTATTTGGGGTATGGGAGGGTAACCAACGACGATCGATATAATGTCTGGAAGTGCTACTGAAATAGCAAATAAGTGGTTAGGGAAATAAAATAGGTCACTATGAACCGTGGGACAGAATTCACACAGGATGTTTAACTGCAACACAAGAGAAATTGGATATCAGCGTTCAGGGAAGATAGAGAAGTATGGGGGAATAGGGACTGTAATTTATCAGTTTGTAGGTACTAATAAATGTCAATAGATATCGTATATCTTGCAAACTCAATTTAATATTAGAAAACTGGTACTTTAAGATGCAACTTTTACTTTTGTGATGGATTTTATCTTTTGGTATAACATAACCTCAAATATAGCAAAAAGAGCGTTTTTTGCTATTTGAGATTAGAATATCTTGAAAATCTGACAATTTTGAGGTCAGAATCGAATTCAGCTCATTAAAATCATTTGGAAACAGAAACTAATAATTTTAATATTATCATAACGTGTGCGTTATTTACACATTTCGATTCACAAAAAAGTTTTAGGCGATTTTCAAAATATTCGTGAATATTTTAACAAAATTATAAATTTCAACATATTCTGAAATAATTAACCTCTTGTGATATTATAAGTAAAAAATGTATTTAATACTAGATTTTACTATATGCTTAAAGTATAAACAAACAATTTCAGTTCCTATGCACTAACTAATGTGTTCTATATGCCGTGATGTTGAAACAGCTGAGTTTCTGATTATCTAAACTTTCAGAAACACTTGCGATCTACCCACCGCCGTCCTGTAACCTTTCTTTTCGCGTGTGCATTTTCCTGAAACGTCACCGCGTTTCTGCTACAACCCTAATTACTTTCTCAAATTTCTCCCTCCACCTACGCGCCGCTCGGAGGATAATATATCTACTGATCCCTTCGAAAATAATGCCCCTCGTTGCTCTACCTGATGTGCACCTGTTTCTGCCAGCCATTTCTTTCGCTTACTTCAAGCTGCTGCTGAGGACACGTACTTAGTTATAGGATACGGCTCCCAGATGAATTTCAGGTGATCAGGTGGGCACTTGGGCTCGGGTAATGTTCAATTTAGATTAAACTCATGATGCGAGCATCTCGAGTCTTAAGTAAAGTTTACATGTACAAGGTTCTATTTCCTATGGGAATATGAAATACTTCAGCGTCAACGGCAGCTGTCGAGCTGAAAGTCGTACTTCCTAGACTGTTTTTACAAGCCAGCCTCAACTTATCTAACGTATCTACTTCCAGTTTCAATTTCCGGCTTCTCTGTTATACTGCGGCTTTTACAGGCATTTTTTCAACATGAGTGAATGAGTAAAATAATAATTTTTAATTAAAGGTTGTTAGTTTATCTTTGGACGAAAGAGCAATACTTATTTATCATTGAAAAGGATCCGATATTCTTGAAATAATCGTTTCTACCGAGAGAAAATGGTTAAACATTTAAAACTCAACCATCTAACATTTAACAAGTAACGGGAATGTATAATCTTCTTACCTGAATATTTTCAAGTATATTAATCATTAATTAATGGTTACTGAAATTTATTAGAGTGCACGGTATATGTTGAAATTAGGAAATAATATCTTATCTACTACAATTATACGAATATGTAATTATAGCATTTTTCATTGTGTAATAAATACACAATAAACCTAAGTGTTACCAAAGTTTACAGAATAAATATATAAGTTGTTTCACTCGAACACGCCCCTCCCTACCAATTCGGCCCTCCTCACCCGGCTCGGGGACCATTCGGTACCGTGTTGAGTGCTATCGATATAGTGTGAGAGAAAAAACCTTGAATATCTGTTAGTGTTTATTTTATTTTTCATTTAAAAATGCCCGTGATATATTGTACTGTCAATAATTGTCCCTCAAGACGTGGGTTTTCCTTTATCTATTGTCCAAGGTATATATTTTATATTTCATTAACTAATATAACGATTAAAATTTTACGCGGTATGCCGATAAAAATTAGAATATTTATGTGAAAGATTGTCCTGATCAATGCTATAAAAAATAGAATTTGAAGCAAACATTTTTCAAATGAAACATTGTTTTTGTATGAACCAAAGAGTAAGTTCTTTGTATTTGGTATTTATTAAAAAAAGTGTAATATGCAATAATTATTATGTAAGTAGCTACTTAATTGTGTCATGTAAATTTTACAATCAAACATTTTTGGTTCAAGCAGAGTTTCTGATAATACCAAAACTATGTTGCCGCCAAAATTTCGAGATGCTGAAGTTTAAACTGGTACACCGATTCTAAGCGATACATGTGCATAAATAGCATATAATAAAAATGGTATCTACAGCAACATCTTTAAATAACTTAAAATAATTTGTCCCAATTGCTATAATGGGTTTTCATTTGGGTAATTTTTTTACTGAAAAGATTATATAGTTTATTAAATTACAAAACAAGAATATAATGCATTTTTATTATATTTCAGATCAATACTGCCAAACGTCACAAACACTTTCGTGTATGAGTTCAAGATAAGCTGCATTAAAAGAGCAAGAAAAAATTTAGTGCAGCGTTTGTAACTTGTAAACAATATAGATTATATTATTTCCTATTTTAGTTTTAAAATAATGTATATTGTTTTTATAAATATTTAAATAAACATTTTATTGCAAATTTTCCTCATGGCTACGTTATATTTTATATAGTAGAGTATATATTTTATTTTAAAATTTACAAACGAATATATACGACTTCCAAGATTAACTAACAAAACTTTGTACATTTACCTATAATCGTTTTATAATATTTATATTTATTACATTACAAATATTTTATTTATACAATATGCAGCCTTACATCACACTTTTGGAATTTTTATTTTAAAATTTACAAACGAATATATACGACTTCCAAGATTAACTAACAAAACTTTATACATTTACCTATAATCGTTTTATAATATTTATATTTATTACATTACAAATATTTTATTTATACAATATGCAGCCTTACATCACACTTTTGGAATATCCCTCGTATATACATATTTCCCAATTGGAAAGAAACAACTTTTTTAAGTTCCTCATACTTGGCTATTTTTTGCGACAGTATTTACGTGCGACGGTACGGCTTTGATCTCAAAACATCAAAGTTCCGACAGAGAGTGGTATAACTTATATTTATTCAGTAAACTTAGCTAAAATAGTCTAGTAAATATTTTCCTAGAGAAATATTTGACTGATGTGCGTTCTGAATCTATATACAACTATATAACTTATATTTATTCAGTAAACTTTGGTGTTACCTAGAATCCGAAAAATATAAAGCGTAGAGTACAAATTTATAAAAATGCATATTTATTTATTTTTTAAATAATATTTATTTGTGTAACTAGGCAGTAATGTACAAGATTTAATGCCCCAGCGGATATTTAATAGACAATGCACAGCCAAGGCATTAAATCCTCTTTACTGCCAAGTTACGTACGCACACAATGTTTTCCCGATTAATTTTAATTTTATTATAATATCAAAGCAAAGCTATTTATTTAATATTATTAAAATTGTATGACATCTTTCATGAATAATAATAATTTCATCAGGTCATTTGTGCTTGTTATAAGATGAGCGGTATTAAGTTAATAACTTAGGTAAACAGTTTCGTCATATTGTTCCTATTAATATCCATAAAAATAAATATTTATTATTTGAGATGGAAGATGTCAGAAATTTTGAACCAGCAAAGCAAGTAGGGTGCATTTTTTTGCCAGAAAAGTCGTAGAAGATATATCAGCAAACATATAAAAAATTATTGATTACTGGGCTAAGAATAACATTCCGCAAACACGGAGTTCCAGGAAAGAACTACTATACGGGCTAATGTCCTTACAGCATTGAATTACACCTGGAAAACCTATAGCAAACAGCTAGAGTCACTCGTCAGTAGCCCACCACATATATACCGATTTCGAGCTTATTAGCTCTCATCAGTATGCCTTAGGTGAGGTATGTGATAAATAACCTTAGTTGTTTTAGTGTGTCTAATCCGACAGAAGCGACCATGAGTACCTACGCGGTGTGGAACAAACTACCTTTATCGACCATTCGCTACTTCATGCCGTACTAAAAATGTCACACAGGTTTTCCAGGTGTAATTCAATGCTGGTCGGGGCATTAGCCTGCAGAGTAAGTAGTTATTTCCTGGAATTCAGTGTTTGCGAAATATCGTTTCTCGCCGAACGCGATTAAGGTTGACAGCTTTCACTGATGGTGTCTACTGCATGTAGAATGTTTCGTACCTGTGACATTTTCAGTCCGGCATGGAGTAGTGGCCGATAGATGTAGTTTGTTCTACACCGCGTATTAGTAAGAATCACAATGTCTTTTTCAGAAAACGCACCATTGGTATATTTTTCTGAATTAAGCAAAATGATGAAATATTTTTTATTATGGTCAATATATACGATGCACAGAGCTACCTTCAATGTCTACAACAACATCGATATTGGATAATATCCAAAATTAAAAACATTCTTCAAACATATAGTGCTAAAGAATCACGAGTTTTAGATAATGAACGTATTAAAACTGTTCTAATGCAGGCGTCCGATGATACGTAGTTAGGCACAAAGGTAATTATACACAAAATATATTTGTAAATGACGTTGCTATCAGTTGTTAGCAAAAGAATTTTCCTTACTGCAAGTACATTAAATGCTGGAAGTAAAAGTAAATGTTTCAAAACAAACAGGACATGGATATCCCTTACAGGCTGTTCCAATGTCACTATAAATGTTTACAATAAATAAACAGTATTTTAACATTTTTTGTCAGATGGTAATGGGTGTGGAATTATATAAATTCGAACACTTTGAATACATGTTTTTTATCGTACTTTTACGATATATAGTCTATTCAGAACCACAGTGCCTATAGGTATTGTTGTATTCCCCTTGCTAGTTTCGGTTTGGAATGATTATCTATTATACTGTTTGTGTTATATGATACTAGTTTATTATACTTATTTTATTATTTACGATGATATAAAAGGGTTTGCGCAGATTGTTTATGCAACATTAATCAAACAGCTTTGTTAGATCTTACTTACATTATTTATGCGAATAATAAAGCGGTAGAATATTCAATTCAGCGAGCCGTCAGACATGCTTTCCTTTCTAACTAAATTACGCATCCGTGAATAACAAATACTTCGCTACTTTTAGGAAATAAACTGAATGGGTGAATAGCTACTGGAATTTCCTTTCAATTTAAATAAAATCCACACGTAAGTTCGCAGTCGTTCTATTTGTTTTATTTGTAGTACTAGTGAGCCCATCCGAGATAGCGGTGATGTATAGTTGAACTCTGGATGCCCGGACTGGATGTTTTCTGTTGAAATATGCCCCCGGATTCTTTTATTTCACGTTTAAAGCATAGCACCGCCAGTTTAGTTTATTACTTATTACTTCTGTGGGTCAGTTCCCAGTTATCTTTCTTTTATATGAAATTGTGTACTAAATCAAGAAGGGAATTATATTTACAAACAATAACTGGTCTTTGGAAGATATAAAATCCAATGAATAATAAGTTTGAAAGAGTTGCTATGAACCTATAATAGGTAATTTTATGTTTTTGTAACAAGTGGTACTTTTTTCTTTGGATGGACTGAAATTAGAAAGAAAATTTAACTTTCTGTACTAATTTATTTTCTTGTTTTTATAGTATTGGTTATATAAGCTGTAGTATATGTATACTAAACTCAATGCTGTTAATAATTCAGAAGTAATTTGTTTGTCAACTTGACAAGAAAGTAGATTCGGATTTTGCCAATAGCATTATGTTTTTTTACTGTAATTTAATGGTATTTCAGCTAATATAAACCAATTTTAATACAATTCCTTTTAATGAAGACATATGTATGTTTTTTGATACAAAATATCTAAGCATACTAAAGAACAATTTTATGGACAAGATCGGATTCAATGATTATTTAAAACAAAAATTAATCTAGCTCAATTTACTAACAAAAAAATACATATCTGTCTTAATTAAATCATCTACTAACTTTCAACACTTAGATTCACTTTGGCCATTAATAACGCGTAAATTTAAGCCAGAGTAGATAAAATCTGACCTATTTCTGCATTTTAGGATTGCTTCTTCAGGTGGTCTCCTTTAAGTGAAACAAAATATCTAACTACAATTTTTGACCATTTGTAATATAATTACAAAACATTTAGGGGAAGTAAAAGAAAACCTTGAAAATCAAAAGTAATAATTAATATTTTAATTTAAAAATGAGATTTAAGAACAAAAACAAATTTAAAATAAAAATATCAGTAACTCTTTGGTAGGTACACTCGCCGGAACATAAAAGTTTCCAGTCCGAATCAGTAAGTACCATACTTTGTATAAATTATAATGGCTTAACCAACTGGCAACCGCCTAGATAAAAGCAATTATTGACACGTATTGACATGACCTAATCATTGATGCCTTCCAAAATTCAAAGGCACGTTGTCGTCAAATAACTCACTTTTATCTTTAGCGTATGTTCTATTTCATTCTTCTTTTTGTTTCTATGTTTTAGATTTTATACAGGGTTAACTATGACTAAGTACAAAAAATTTAACCACGTGCTCAGGAAGGCCTAAAAGACAATAAAAAAATATTCCAAAATTTTAGCTCGATATTTAAAAAATGGGGCAAAACCCTTTTTTCCTACGGAAAGTCGGCGCCTATGATAAGAATCGACTGAGATGGCTTAGACCCATAGATAAAACTTACAGCTGTCAACAATATCTACTACCATCGTCGTTTTTTGCAGCATTTCTAAATGTAGAAACGAAAATTAACATTCTTAATAGTAATAAAACCTGATAGATAGGGAACAGTTAATCCACTTAGCTCCAGTATTTTGCATTCGTTTTCCATTATTTCGTTATAAACTGGTAGAACTATATATTTGCTCATTACAGCCACTCACTACCGATAAAAGACACTTCTCGTAGGTACAATTAGATAGATTAGTTCCTATTTATTATAACAAAATCGAACGAAAGGAATAATAGACGTTTTAATGTAACCGCAGAAGTCTTGTCCCATAACCTAGAAAACCAAACCGGCGAACTATATTGTAGGAAATTATCTGCACCCAACACAAATATCTTTATTTAATAACTATAAAACGTTTAAAAATTAAAATAAGGCACTAAAAACTGCAGAAGAACACAAAATTACAACGTAAACACAGGAACTCAATTATAACATGACAGTGACACTGACTAATGAGCGACTGTTGTATGCTTGTAGAATATGCAACCAACAAGCATTGGCGCCGTTAAATAAGGATTTAAAATAATTTCGAAAAAAAATTTTTTTGGCTTTATAAATAAGTTTGGAATTTTTTTGAAGGGTGATTCCGTTAATTCTTATTTTTCCCTATCCTCTCTTAAAATATTTGTACTAAGTCATAGTTAACCCTGTATATGGCTATTTAGGCAGTAATTTCCTAGTTTTATTTTTATAATTTATCTTTAACTCTATTTATCTGCAAGTTTTCTCCGTTCCTCACGTATTCTTTTTTTTGTGTTATACCCATTTATAATAATATCTCTACCCCTCATTCTAATCACGAGGATTAGCCCAGAAGTCGAAGACTTGTGCGGGAGAGGGGGCGGCATATTATTAATAAGCAGGCCGCATTTGCGCCCAGGAACGACTTACGTAGGTAGGCCCTAACCACTATTCAGTGCAGGAATGAGGGAAACCTGGAAAACCTCATTAATTAGGGGGGTAGTCAAATGTCAACCGGTATCAATCTCTCACATTGACCCAAGCCAACATTCTTCCACCCTACCATACCCGCAGAGAGGGTGCCAATCTCTCCCCGAATATAGCTTATATACGGTCTACCGGCTGCGGGGGGCGAACCCACAGCGATCCAGTCACCTCGATCTATCATCTACATCCTGTTCAGCATATTTTACCAGTGGATTATGAAAATCGCAAATTTTCCCGCTTATGCTTGCGCATAATATGCGTATGTGGACCATTTTCAATATCGCTTCTAGGGAAATGTTTGGGCTAACATAATCGGGGCTGCCCTCGTTGGTCTCTACTTCTTCCAAGGATGGTTAAGCGTATGCTGATTGCTATGGAGAACCGATTGCCTGAATTGTTAGACGAGTTTCTTAAATATGTTGATGAAAATATAATGATATATTCACTTGTACGTAAGTCACCTGAATTCTTGCCGCAACTATATAAGACTAATATTCTCAACAACCTGTCCTATAATTTTCATATATTATAAACGTTACACCCTATATGTGAAATATTTTTAATTTTCCCATTTATTTTTTTATAATTTAACGGCTTTATTTTTAACATGCACCTCATATAAAAATGTTATATTAAAATTAATTAAAATAACGAAGAGCGAATGCTGGTTATACATGAACAAATAATATTTACTTGTAAAGTTTATTCGTTATGTTATAAATATTATTAGAATAATTATCTAAATTTGTTCAAATGCCTCACTTATTTCATAATATACTTCATCATTGTAGTTTTCATTTTCAAACTTCGTGAATGCGCCAGTATTAAGTAAACACTTATTTGTCAAATAAAAATCGAACAAAAAACCAATTTCTGTAACGGCAGCACTATGAGGCTTACAAGTTATTTATTACTTTCTACGGATATAAAAGAAGTAAACACATATATAACAGTAGATTAACTGGCAGGTTATTAGTTCGATCAGACAGGACGACTCGATTTGACGTCAGAATCTACGGCTTAGGTACAGTATCAATAACTAAATAAATAGATTATTGTTATTTTAATACAGATTTACAATACTGTTATATTACACTTGTTATAGATCCTGCAGTTTTACTGTGGGAAGATAAATGTTTGATAAATATAATCATATATTAAGTGGTATTAAGTTTACGACAAGTTTCATTTCATTATATTAATATTAGATTATACAGGGTGGCGCATCCAAAACGAAACAGAGGCATTTACTGGTAGCTCAGTTCTCTTTCTGAAAAACGCTCAGACCCGTCGATTTTGTTTTCGAGGGGGAAACAAAATAGGCATAAAATCACGTTTATACGTGCAGCCCCCTAGACGGGGATGGCACCACCCCTAAAATCTTAAATAGGCAGGGGGTTCGAATGATACATCACTTTAAAGGTCTTTGCATTCCCTTTATAATGATGTAAAGTACCATGTACTTCAGTTCAGTAGTTTTGGAGATTTATTGATTAAAAGCTTAAAGTAGACTTTAATAGGTACATCAGATTAGTTTGTACTTAATTTAATAAATTTTAGTAAAATCATTTACTTAATGTTTGTTCACTACACCCATGGTTTGTTTATTATTTTAGTGTTGAAAATAGCGATTGAAGCGATTTTTGTCACAAAAAAGGTGGTATTGTATTAATTGTTATCTTGAAGAAAGATGAGAAAGGAATGCTTCGTACTTATTTTAAATAGGAATTTAGTACATAGTTTGTGATTGATACGACCAAACTTTGTTGTTAAAATATCTTTTGACGCTTTATAAACTAACCATGGTATATTCCACGGCAGAAAGAGTTGAAATTATCGAATTACTGCATTACAATAATAACTAATCTAATTTATTCATTTTTAAACTACTTTGCTGCCAAATTTAATGCATTACTTGATATCCACTAATGATCCTGTATTAAAGTCTACTTTAAGCTTTTAATCAATAAATCCCCAAAACTACTGAACTGAAGTACATGGTATTTTACATCAATATAAAGGGAATTGAAAGGCTTTTAAAGCGATGTATCATTCGACACCCCTTCTCATTTAAGATTTTAGGGGTGGTGCCATCTCCCCCTGTAAACGTGATTTTATGCCAATTTTGTGTCCCCCTCGAAAACAAAATCGACGGGTCTGATCGTTTTTCAAAAAGAGAACTGTGCTGCCAGAAAATACCTCTGTTTCGTTTTGGATGCGCCACCCTGTATATCGTGCAAGCGGCGTTTGTAGATATTAGTTGTATAATTTCTGAGAAAATTAATAATAGGTACTGACAATAAACCAACTGCTAATAATTAAAGTAAAGTTTATTTAAGTAGGCAACAGTTTTTTGTGAAATGATTAACAATATAATGAATTCAATAAATCTTAAGAAAATGTTATTAGATTAAAATTGAACAGCATTTCTTTTTTTCGAGAAGTCATAGATGTAAGTGTAAGGGGTAATAATAACAAAGGATTTAAGCTGGTCTCATCACGTTAGTAGTATTGTTAAAAAGGCTAATTCTACTTGTTATATGTTAATGAAATCCTTTGAACAGCCATCCTTACAAAACTTTAACAAAATTTATAAATCTTTTGTTCGTCCGAAACTCGAATACAGTGCAGTAATATGGTCTCCCCATCTCGCTCGAGACATAAACCTCCTGGAGTCAGTTCAACGAAGATTTACCAAATGGGTACCACAACTATCTCACAGATCCTACGAGGACAGACTTAATGCGCTCAATTTGCCTCCCTTAAAACAGAGAAGAGTTCGTGGTGATCTTATCCAGGTTCATCGCATTCTTCACAACACCTTCTCTATTAACCTGTCCCAACTACTTCCGCTGAACGACGATGAACGGCTCCGTGGCCACTCCTTCAAATTGCGTAGGGAACATTTTAAAACCACCACTAGGCAGTACTTTTCTCCAATCGAATATTCCAGGACTGGAACCAACTTTCCGACCCTGTCGTCACTGCTTCATCCACCAATAACTTCAAGAATGGCTACGATCACTACATCGCTAGTTTAAGTGCGTGAGTTTGTGATTATGTGGTGAACCGTGTGCCGGTTAGGTCGTTTTTCCGTATTTTTAGTGATTTAGAGTAGTATAGTATTAGAATATTTTTCTGCTGTGTATACTGTGTATTTTTAAATTTATTATGTGTTATTTTGCTCTGTTTTCATGTTTCACCTTTTTGTAATTAGTTTAAATTTACCTATTGGGCATAATAGGCATTGCCTCTGCCCTTATCTTTTTTTAAATAAATAAATAATAAATAAATAAATAAGTTATGTTTGAATTAAGTAAAACGCTTATAACTAAAGCCTTCACTTCGTTCGCAGATATATCAGGTCCGGACTATGCGACGATCTTAATATTTTAATATAATTTATTTATACTAAAACAAATTTAATCTTACTCATGCTAGCTAATCGACTGAAACATCCCATGTATTTACCTGCTGGGGCTTGACTCTCGAATTTAGTGGACACAACCCCTCAGAAAGTGACGTAAATTCTCATGAGAATCATGCAAATCTGCAGTCTAGATCATTCTCATTGTAATTATTTTCCATACAAAAATTGGGAAATTATTTTACATGGTTTTTGCTAAAAATAATGTAAAACTTCAAAAATTATATTCAGAATTTTTTAAGTGGAATTAATTCCCATTCGAATTTATTTCATTGCATTCTCTACAGCGACTGCACTAATGTGATGCTACTTCTAATTTATATGCTCAACTGACATTAACAAGTCTAAAATTCGCGAAGATTTAGCATACATACATTTTAATTATTCACAAATATATTTGATATATAGTAATTTTTCGGGTTATTCCGTGACCTCGGTACCTGGTCGCTGCCAGAAACAGACTGGTTGTTCTCGGTCAAGGCTCTGTGGGGAGAAATTCACTATCGGTATCCCTAGGCCGGCTCCTATTGTTGGTATTACGACTGCTACGGTAGAAACCGTTCCTCGGATAATGGTGGTCCTCCGAGGCATCCCGTAATCGCCGCTGTAACTGGTCGCATAACATACTTCCGAACGTTTCGTCACTCTTCAGTGGTGACTCCGCTAAAGCTTCGCGCATATCAATCAATATATGGGTGCGTCCAAAGATACTGATAGCGGGTCTGTCCTCACAGAGCCTAACGTGAGAACAATCAGGGCAGGTAAAAAAATCTCGGCTAATGCTAGGGATGTGCACTTTAATTCTGTTTCTGGCAGCTACCAGTTATCGAAGTCACGGCATAACAACCCGGAAAATCAATATGTATCGAATGTATCCGTGAATAATTAAAATGTATGTATGCTAAATCTTCTCAAATTATAGAATCACTAAAAAATATCCGTTGAGCATATAGAATAGAAGGAGCATCACTTGAGTGTAGTCACTCTGGAATACTTGTTATCTGCGTCCTAAATGCACGACGTCATCTGCGAACAAAATTCGGACTTTACTTATGACATAAGGATCACATTGAGGTTATGTATTCATTTTACTGTAATTTTAATATGTAATGCCCCAAAAAAATAAAGAGAAGTTTAAAAATACTAATTAAGTTTAGTAATTACGATTCTTTTTTGCTGTAAATATGTAAGAGGTGATAGTTATAGAAGTAGAAGTTTCATTCCGTAAGTGAACACGAGTATATAATATTTTTTGCAACTGTCTACTAAATATCGAAAATAATATCCTGAATATAAACATACAAAGTGTCCAGTAAGGAATTCTCTTTCAGGGCTGTATTATTTAGTCCAAAATAGCTATATATTAATTTATCTCAATCCAAAACTTTAACGTTGTCAACTTACAGGGTGTCATAAAACCCCCCAGGGTCAATTTTAAAGCAATTATCTCTAAAACTGTTAGAAATGCTAGCAAAAAACAAAATTTTAATTTTAATTTTGATACCTTGTAAGTCGGTACCAATGAACTTTTGGCCCGAGGTAAGTTGAGTTAAATCGCTGCATTTTTGACCTAAAAAATATAGCTCTAAAATTTGGACACCTAAATGCCTGTCATCCAGGCTAAAATACTCACTTAATATTTTAGCAATAGTATTAATTTCTACATATTTGATTACATTTTAAAAATAATGCTGTTGGCATTTTTGGTTTTAGACTTTTTAACGTATATTTGTTACATTCGTTTTCATGTCTTTAAATCATTAATATTACCAAACTAAAGGATATTCTTCCTTCTAAATAACTTTTACATTTTTTACTAATTTGTGTTTGCCTTTGATTTTTCTGGTAGTAACTTCAAAGTTACATCCTTTTCAACATTTCAAATCTTAGGAGGTGCATATTTGCATATTTAGCATACAGTAGTAGGAGATGGACATTATTAAGAAATAAATTCAATAACTTGGTAACTTTAAATATTGAATGAAAACGCTGAAATATGTAATCTAGGGACTTCATTAGTATTTTCTTAATTTGAATTATTTTGTCTCGCGTTATGACATCATATGTAATTGTTTTATGAAAACTTGTCTTTATTATAGCTTTTCCGGCAGGTATATCAACACTTTTTGAAAAAAACAAGTATATCAACACATAATTGTAAAAACTTGAAAATAAATTTTATTTATCTTAACAACTACTCAAACTTTTGATTATTAACTTGTTGCCATACTTCCACTCTCGACAAATTCATTTCTAACACTCTTGAGAATGTCAGGCGTTATTCTTTTTATGTCTGTAGTAAATCGTTCTAAATAACCCCCAAAAAATTAATTGGGTATAAATCTGGCAAACTAGGAGGCTGTTTCAGAAAACTTTGTCGTCCAATCCGTCGATTATGATAATTTCTGGTATTTAACGCGAACTGAATGAGCATAATGAGCTGGTGCTCTGTATAATACAGTTTATTTTACAGTTTTTGCCATTTGTATTTATAGTATTCAAAGTGTTTTGAAAGTGGTCAAATAAAAGATCTTGTTTAATGTTTTTCTGAGAATAATAATAGCATCTTTTTACAGTATGTCCCCGTATTGTTGATATAAATAATTATTAATTAATCAAGTCTGTGTGTCTATGAATACATGTGTGTATGTTTTCTTGTTATATTGGAACATAAGTGTTTATTTATGTAGTCATGTTGGATTTCACTGTTATATGTTATTATTATCATGCCTGTATCTGTTACCATTTGTTAGTATTTTCTTGTTACCTTCTATTATTGTTCTTATAATAGTTGTTCATATTTCAATTGTAACTCTTTTATGAAATATTTATCTAATTTTTTGTTGATTTCCCGAGTTCTCTATAATTTTGTATTTGGTAATCAACCCACGTACAGATTTTTCTTTTATGGGTATCTCTAATATTTATCCTTAGACTATGTTATTATTATTATCGGTATATCTACTGCTAATTGCCCCACAAATACTTCAGAACTATTATTTTTAACACAACTGTTAATGTTAAAATCCAGACGATGTTACACGAGAAAGTTTTCTTTAAATTAAATTAAAATTTAAATTTTAAATTGTCACATTTATTTGAAAACAAAATTTTGTAAGTTTGAAAATGAAAGCAGATTAATTTTCAAAACATAAATAAATAACTATATATATACGTATATTATATATTCATATAAAACACATATATGTATATGTGCACGTATATATATTCCTTTTCCTGACCGTTCACTAAATATATAGAGATGTTGTTTTCTTGGGATTTCGGTCAAACGTAATAAAACAGCTTATTTTCCTACGTACGTTTCGGTTTATTAACCATCATCAGGGAGTTGTTTTGTGTTTTGTATATTGTACAATTTAAAATTTTACATGCTTTCTATTCTATGGTATTAATGAAAACAAAACATAAATAAAAATAAGGTGAAGTAATATGAATTACCATTTTTCCAATATTGCTGTATTCTTGGCGTTGTTGTATTTGCTCAGAAGTTTTTTCTTAAAATCAAATCGATATTGATTGGATTTATTTTGTGAGAAAAAACCCGTCTAACTATTACAGATAAAAACATTTCGAGTTTAAAGATAAGTTATTCTTATATACACAGTTGCTGTATATTTATTATGAAATAAATTAATATTTTACTATTTTATACTTGGTAATAAAAGACTGGAAATAATTGAATAATTCAAATATTTTATTGTTTAATCGATCTTAACCGTAACTTTTTAATTCAAGTGATCTCCTCTTGCACCAGGAATGACGAGATATTTTCAAGTATGCTGTAAAGACCATCTCGTCTCGTCGGTGAAACGTCACATTATTTTCAGTTCACTGCATAAAAGTATCGATGTCATAATATGCAGTATTTTCAATGTGATTCAAAATTTAACGGTGCTGGATTTCAAATAAAGACTAAAAACGATCAGTTCTGACTTCAGCAAATTTTAACTATTGTATATTTTATTATCCTCTTCCCAGTTTTCCAACAGTTGTGCAAATCTTTGTGGAACTATAGATATATAGATAGATATATAGCAACAAATAGTTTCGAGATTGTATAATTTAAGGTATAATGATTAATATCGCAGATATCAGCTACTTAGTTAAATACACTGCACATTGAATGAACAAGTGATCCAATAAGAGTATTCTGCCTAGGTCTTCCGCAGTAAAATGTAGGCTTGCTTCTCGATTGAAGTCTTGGACCAAAAAGTTTATTTTATGTAACATATTTTCACAATCAATACCGTTATGCAACAACAAATACAAAACAGTAACTAATAAACTTTTCCTCCTGTGGGCTACGAAATCCGTACCTCTCTCGGGATAAACTCCGTCAGTCCGAAAAGCCAAGTACTTTCAAAATTTTCTTTGAACGTCCTAAAGACTCAATGCATGACCCCGACCAAAAGGATTTCAGATTACAGCCCCGTACTCTAATTATTTTGATCTAACTAAAGCAAAATAAAGAATTTGAAAAACAGTTGCATTGTGAAAGTTGCTGCAATTGCGTAAAATTTCCACATTTTACTTGCTGATGCAATTAATTATTGAAAATCAAGGTTAGAAGTTTTAAAAGACAGCTTGGCATCAAAGAGTATTCCTAAATCTCTAAATTCAGTGCATCTATTTATTATAGTGTCATTTACTTGGTAATGAAAATAAATTGGTGAGACTTTCCTGTTAAAAGGTAAGAGAAAACATTTGGATATACAGGGTGTTAAAAAAAGAGTGTAAAATATTTCAGGAGGTAAAATTATGAACAAAAAAAAAACAGAAAAGTCTTAATAAACATGGGTCCACAAAGTAACGGTTGCGGACCACTATTCGTTTTTCAAAAATTGTATTTTATTAGGAAGCTTTTAACAAACAAAAAACAAAGTTACACAAGATGTTCAAAGTGTCCTCCGTCCATTTCTAAGCAGGCACGATCTTTGTCTCAACGATATTCCAACTCTTTCGAAAACACCCTCCTTGGTTTGGATTTCTTGATACTTTTGAATAATCCGTAGCTGCAGCTCTTCCAGGCTATTTACAGGAGTACCATACACTAATGTCTTCAAATATTCTCAAACAAAGAAATCTGGAGGATTCAGATTAGGCATCTTGGAGGCCATAAAATAGGTATATTTCTTTATTAGACTTTTCTGCTTATTTTGGTTCATACTATTACCTCCTGAAATATTTTACACTCTTTCTTTAACACCCTGTATTTAGGTTAACTTATTCCTACGACACCAGTAATAGCGACTAAATCGTGTTGTAACAATTATTAACAATCATTGATAGTGTTGATACTGTGAAACAGTTTTATATCATCTGTATATAGTTGTTTATGAGTAAGGTTTGAGCTGCGCGATCTTTTCTGCACGAAACCATGCTGGTCCGGCGATAATATTTTTTTATAGAACTAATAGCATTGTAAATAACATCGTACAAAATTATCTCAAACAGTTTGGAATAGCCAATACAGGAGCAAATGCTTTGTGGCTTGTCGCCTAAAGTTTCTTTAATCGATCAGAGAAATTTGCATACTTTTGGGGAGTTTCTCGATTTTCCCAAAATAAACTAAAGGTAATAAAGTTACATACAAAATGATTTTTTGAGGAAACCGGTGACATATGCAATATTACATATAAATCAATATAGATAAAAAATCTGCATGCTGCACCGCTTTATGCTATAAAAGAGTTGCGTACAAATAAAGTTTTGACTTTATATTTGGATTTTTTTGGTGTAAATGTTGTTGAGGCTTAACCTCAAGTATTTCCAAGAATTACCCATCGACCCTTCAGGCATTTACCCCCGTTCTACTACCAGGTAAAAGAAATGTACACAATTATGTAGAGCAGAGTCGAAATACAACCCTCGAACAGTCAACATCTATCTTTACTTAAATCTTAAAAAATCCTAAAAATACACTATATTATCTCAAGTTTGTGCATCGTCCAAACAAATGTCATACACTGTAAAAAAAGTTGCTGTGTTAGCGAGATTTTCCAGTGTGTAAATTAGGATGCGTAAAAATTCCGTGTTAATAGTTTTACACACTATGGCTTTTTCGTACGTTTTACACAAAATGTGTTAATATTACTAGTATTATAATAAAATATACTGAATTTGTGTAATATTTACCAGTTGTGTGTTAAAAGTATACCATTTTGTGTAAACTTAACACGCACACAACTTAATTGTGTTCTATATCCCTACTCTTGACTGGTTGAGCACAACTGCGCAGCTGCAGTATAACAGGTGATCCAACACACGTCACTACGCCACATTGGTCATGTAGCGGCGTTGTGTACAATTTTCCTCTGTTCACTGTGTTCAAATGGAGAGTAATTAAATTTAAATTGAGGATTAATCAAAGAAAATGATAAGTACTTACCTAGCTACATATAACAAATATTACTGATAATTGTAATACAGCTGAAACTAATTAGAATAATACTATTAAAAATATTAGGAGTTTACTACTATGTTTTAGATTACTCTGTAATCTAACTTTTTCGTAACTTTAGAGTTAGAAAATTATATGTTCAGATCACTACCAGTTAATTTTCGTAAACTCCTATTATGTAGTGCCTAAATACATCTATGTTTGTTGTTTCATACATCCATATTTGGTTAGTAGACTTGGTTGTTGTTCATTTTAACTTTTTTTTTGTAATAATATCATAAAAAGTAAAATATCTTTTATTTTATAATGACACCATAATTTTGAAAATTCTATAGTCATACGGAAGCTCATCTAACTTGTTAATTATGTTCTTGATTGCTTTTGAAATTATAATTTTTAATATATATATATTTTGCCGTTTAATAGGACATTCCAGACTATATTCAATGCTTTCTCGACGATAGGCAGAACCTCTAGAAAATGTCAAATATTCATTAAAAATTATTTCGAAAGTAAACAGGAACATAATTGACAAATTAAAAAGGTAGGTTAGTCTTCCATATCAATACCTATTATACAATAAATTTAACTTGTTAATGTGTAAAGCCTACACCTTCAATTATACAAATAATACAGAAATGTATAAAAGTTACACATGACATTTGTAATATTAACACAGAGGATTGTGTTAAACCTTTAGCACAGTGCTACATACAGAGAAATGTGTAAAAATATACAGAATTCCGTGTGGACCTCGATTAACACAGGATTGTGTTCTTTTGTGTTAAAATGTGTAATTATTTTTGTACAGTACCGTAAATTGTCACTAAGTACAAACAAGTTAACTATGTATTCAAGGAGGTTCATACAAAATTTATTTTGGAATTTTACGATAAAAAATGGGACAAAAACCTTTTTTCACGTGGGAAATCGGCGCCTATGATAATCGTTGTTCGACATGGCTTCAAAGTGTGGTGTTGGTAATTGTAAAAACAAAAGCAAAATTTTATATTCGTTCTTCATTTCCATCAATGTAAATTGCCAAAACAACATTTTTACAAATCCGTCAGGATTATCTAGTAACCTCAGAAAAACACGCCGTGTTCTGCTGTTCAATGTAAGCAGCTATTTAAAATGTTTAAAATTCAAATTTTTGCTACTACAATGATTTATTTAAGTCAACCTGTAATAAAAATAAATATGGGTACATACCACAGAAAATATCTACTTGCAACAAATATCTAACAACGCAAAAAGGAAAATAATACCTAAAACTGATATTAGATCATTAGAACATTAAACTATGTTGTCACGAAACATGATAAATACATTTCTGCGCGAAAAACGGAAATATTTCATTACAACTAGCAAGACGTAGATATTCAATAAATTATACTGCTGGAAACTACTACTTCACGAAATAATGCCCCAACCCGCATTGAATTATACCTGCAGTACACGGTACCTATTTGTACGAACAACCAAAAATCCTTGCCGGCCGTTGCACAAGACACGGACCGGTCCCGGGCTTGTTAGCCCTCATCAGTGCCATAGCTGAGATGGCAATTGAGCTGGTTATTCTGCGTATATACAGGGTGAGTCATTCATAATGTCATTAATTTTAATCATGTATTCGGCAGGCCTAATAAAGGCAGAAAATCGTAAAAAAAATGTTTACTCAACCTTTAAAAAAATAAACAAATCATCCTATAAAAATCGGTAACAGGACGCTCCTGATGTGCTACAAACTTTCTGATGACGCACCCATACGACAATCGAATGCCGGAGGAAACATATCGTTGCCACATCATGTTTACGTACATAAAATCGTCTAACACTTCAGCATGTTATTCAAATTTACCCCATTTAGCACTTTCTGCATTTTCCTCCCCCAAATTTGAAGATCACGCCACACATTTGAGGGGGGGTGGAGAGAGTACAAGCAGTAGTTTGTTTATTTCGGTCTCGCGTATTCGTAATCTCTAATTTTACAAATTTCGAATATGCGGAAATGGTAGTGTTAAAGGAAGATTGTTTACGAAATGCGAATGCCGCTTTTACGGAATATCGGAGATGTCTACCTCAGACATTTTCCGGGTGTGCGAACTTTGTGTAAGTGCCTCCGCGATATGGGTTCTGTGAAACTGCGTCGGGTGATAGAGGCTGTTTTAAATTTAGTTGAAGAGCAGCCTACTATTTCTACAAGAACCATTTCAAGGCGATTGGAGATATCCCAAAGCAAGGTCTGCAGAATATTACGAGAAAACTCACTGAACCCTCATGATTTTCAGAAAGTTCAAGCTTTTACTCGAACTGGCATTTTAAACAGGTTAGTACCATATTACTTAAAAACAGTACATTTCTAGGCTAGATGTACGTAACTAAACTGAATAATTAATTGTACTTACGAGTAATACTAAAAATTCATATTTATTTGTAAAACGTAGTGAAAACGTAATATCAAAATTATTAAACTGTAATAATCCAACATTCGAAAACATTTATTTATTATCTACATTTGTTTTTATTAGCAAACAAATCAATATTTAAGGAAAATTCATTCATGTATCTAGATTTAAAAAAATAGTTTTACTCATTGTGTCATTAAATAAGAGTACAAAAACTAGGTAAAAGGTAATTAAGCTTACTGGTAATTAGGCCATATTTGGCCCTTTTTACCTACTAACTTATACTACCCTCCACCCTTACAATCACAAACATCCATGGGTAGGACAGAAAATTCCTGCCCCATGTTGGATTCGAACCAACTTCCGGCCGCTCGTGCTTGCCCTGGTAGCGACTGCTCGTCACCGCCTTGACCGCTCGGCTACCGTCAGCCCACAAAAACTAGGTAACTAGATTATTGACCTAATAATACAGTAGGTTCACTCTCGATTATGAGCATCAGATCAGAGGCGTGCCATTTCGGTCTAGGACAGTTTTTTGTCGACAACACGATTGTTTTTTATTACTTAGTATTTAAACACGAAACACTTTTCAGCTTCTCTTAATAATTTATCCATTGGGTATAGGTTTTTTAATGTAATGTACGTAAATGGTTTATTACTTGGTTTATTATTAGATACGTTGGAGTTTCGTGATTTCAATGTTAAATATAATAATTGTAACTAAGCTAATTTCTTTGAAGTTATAACAGCCACATTTGCTCAAACCCACACGATACTCGTCGGTTTAGCTTTCAGAGGCGATTTGTTGTCAACGTATGGACAGGAGTGTACGGGTATCGTTTGATTGGACCGTATTTTCTACCGGAAAACCTGAATGGTCCGCATTACTTGCAATTTTTAATACAATTATTTGATTATTATTATTTGACTTCATTGGATATTAACGTTTTAAATTATTATTGGCTGAAGTTGAACTGAGCAAGAAAAAATGAGATTCTAAAATAGTCAGTACAAGCGTTTATTTGTGATGTCTAAAACCTAGGTAGGTAGGTACTAGAAAAATATTTCAACTTGGCAACATTGCATCAGGTCGACATCGAGTTGAACTGTGAGCTGTAAACGACCAAGGCTGTGAGCGGTCAGTGACAGGAAAGGGGGTTTAAATAATGATTTTTTTGAACCGCGTATTCGTATTCTACTCATTATTCCCTATCTCCTCTTAAAATGAATGACATTATAACAGACTCACCCTGTATACTAATACACATAAACAGAGTGAAGGTGAGATAACATATATACGACATTGTTATGTTGATAGTTCATGTCTGGTGTGCAATCATGGACGTCCATAAATAGGGGTTCAATATACTTTCCCAAAAAAAATTGTTTCTGTTTTTTAAATAATTTTGTAAATTTTTTGAAAGACGATTCCCTTAATTCTTATTTATACTCTATCCTCTGTTAAAATATCTGTATTTTGTCAACCCTGAACAGTAGGTGCATCCCTAGATAAAACAAATTAGACACATGCCTTAGTAAAATATTGCTGGGTTGCGATATATAGGGCATTACAATTTTATTTGAAATTTATTCCATAATTTAGACACCTAGTGTGAATCATCTAGCAACTTCCACTTGGGGATTCTTGATAGTGAGAAATCCGAATGTGAACTCTTGGTACAGAGCGCTGGTTATACACTGTGGCATAATTATCGTCGAGGTTATCATTCATTGTAATATGTGTATACAAAGCCCTATCTAGGTTTTGAAAGATTATTTTTAAAGAAAAAAGCTGTATCTATTCTGACTTAATATAATTCCAACATATCAACCTAAGTAGGCTTTGCTTTATGAAGCTGATGCTAATGACAGCAAAAAACAATAGAGTTGTCGAAAAATTAATCTTAAGTAATTTTTTTTATAATATTCCGAGGTACACTGATAAAAATGAGTGTAAATTTACACGTTGTTTACATCATACGTCAATATAAAAAATACCAAATCCATACTGTATTACAATAATTTCCATGTGAATACTGTACATTTACATCTTTCATGTACAATCACATGACCTTTTTCTAAAAACAATTTACTATGAAAAAATATTCATGTGACAAATTTCTATTACAGTTGTAACATTACCTACAATCTGGTGGTATTTGACACTATTATTGATCTAGGCAATAAATAACCAACAATATGCCGTGTAATATCGCTAATAATTTTTATCAGTGTACAATTAATTTTTATACAACGGACATGATTTGTTATGTTCATTAGCGCCTGCTTCACAAGGTGAGGTTTACTTGGGTTAGTGTCGGAATATTAGCAGTGGTAGGAAAGTACATGCTGGTCATTGAAATATGGGAATATCTCGAAACTGTAACAATGTATCAATATCAAACACTCTTTTTCTTAAAAAGAATAGGCTTATCAAATTTCTTATTTAAAATCGACATAAAAATATTACGATAAAAGAGAATTATGGTACAGTACCTATTTAACTATCGCCTACAAGGTATCTGAAAATGATGTTCAAATTCGGATTTTTTTGTTACTGTTGCTACGCTATCCTCACTAAAAGTTCCTAAAATTGAAATTTGAATTGAAACTTTAAAACTCTGTACATCACAAACCAACAACATTTTACTATTAAGCATGTTTGGCTAAATCCTATTATTTTGACAATAAAAAATATAAATTTTTATTTTTGTATGTTTTCAGAAAAAGTTGGACTACCCAACTAACATTTAAGCCTAATAGACTACTACACAAGAAAAATAATCCTGAATTGATCAAGATTTACTACTTTCCTCCATAAAAATAGTCTTCAATGTTACAAAATCTTATAATACCAAAATTTTAGTCAAAAATTTGTTATCTAAGAGTAATATAATGCCTTCCAAGTAAAATGAAATATATGTCAATTTATACAGTTCGAAATTACATATTGTTTACCTATTTTATGTTTTCAAATGCTAACATTCCAATAACGTGTAAGACGAAGTTATAATTTACTTAATTTCGCCTAGAAATCTGTCTTCAATATCCAAGGATTATTTAAATTATTACAATAGGTAAATATTTACATATTTATTACGAAATTGTAAAACTTATTTTGTCTTCAACTAGTAGTTAAAAATAAGGTAATAACTAGTTATTTTGCCCTATTAAATCCTTCAATTGGTTAAGTTCTATTTTTATTACAATATAATCCTATTTTCAACTTTGTTGATAACTTCTAAAGAATATTTGACCATTTTAATTAACCTAATAGAAATATTGTTCTATATTATGGTACAAATTTACTTGTTAATAATACTTCGACGTAAGTGTGTGTATAAAGGTCTTTTAGGCTTCTTGTTATGTGTATTCCGACATATCTTCATGTAATAGCGCGTAGAAATTGTTTTGTGTTTTGGCAATCTGCAGTGAAAACTAAGCCCTACACAATATTAGAGAGTTGTAAAAAACGAATTTAAGCCAACACTGCATATTAAATCAATCTAATGATAATATATCGATAAACACTTCATATAGGTATAAGATTCTTATGACTGTTATCGTGTCAGATGAATTCAGTAGTGCACGTGAATTCAAATTCGAATTGAATTCCGTTAGAAAATATTTATTTTGTTTTTGTTATTACACATACCATAATATTATTGGCTTTAATTTGAATTTTCAATCACAAATAAATCCAAGACATGAATTTTATATGTAGGTACCTAGTAATAATTTAATTGGTAATAAATTACCATAAAATATCTTCATTTGGAGTAAATTTCAACCACAAAGTTAATATTTTCCTGTGAGGTCAACATTGGCATAGGCAATGTGCCCTATAGGTTAAAACTTACAGACAAATTGACTTCAAAGTTGATTTTGTTTGAGCAGCCATGTTGTAATAAACACTAAATGTTTTGTTCATTATTTCTAATTGATTACTCATTAAAATTATGTTAATACAGATAATATTAGTTAATACACTTATGACGAAAGATTATTAAACACATTTTATCACGAAGTACATTCAGTTTTTATTTTAGGTTATTTTTCAGTATAGTAATATTATTAAAAAGCAAGAGTAATAATGTATATTTATAAGGCGCGTTATTTTTATGAAAGTTTGGTCATGACATTATACGAAAAAATTTCCTGGGTTGTACAATTTGATGAATGGAAACCAAAAATACAGACTTTATTATATTAAAATCTAAATATCTATAAATATACTAATTCCTACTCTACTTGTAGCTTAGTAGCCTGACATGGTAGTCTTTCTTTTCCTTCCTATCCCTGTTCGCTATTAGAACATATAAAATCAAACATATAATGTTGTCTCTCTCTGGCAAAAGTAAGTCATATTAAGGGCATAATTACGGTATATTTTGGTAAAAATGTCTTATATATTTTGATATTTTAACATAAAATTGGTCTGTATTTCTTTTAAGTCCAATTATCTTATTGGAATAAAATGTTTACCGATTAACTTCCATATTACTTTAGTTTTTTCTCCACATAAGAAAAAAGGCCAACGAATATAGGTAAACTTCCCTTATATGGAATTGGTCATGAAAAGTAAAACATAAATTTGGTAAAAGAAAGTCATCTCATCTTTGATCACATTATTCTAATCTTCTAGGTCTAAATCTGAAAACTGCTGAGAATATTGCAGCCACGCCAACTGCACATCCATATCAGCAACACTTCATTCGATGAAGAAAGGTGCAAACTACAACCATACCAAAATTATTTCTACGACCAACCCTGCACCCACTCTTTCACTTACACAGTATGGGTATGGTGGTCTGCGGTTTGGCACGTCTCTACAATTCAACGCTTTAACTTGAGTGTGTCAGTATAATGTAAGTGATACAGCTTCCACAAAAGTCTCATAGAAGCCCTCCTGTCTCTTTCAAAACCGCTTATTGGCTAAAGCAATGGGGGATGTGACAAAGCAAATATTATGACAGGGGTCACACAGTAATCCTTAAGGAACTAGTAGATATATATGAAATATTTGGAGTAACCTGCTACAAGAAATTCCCTACCTACTAATTTCCGACTGGGAAAACATAGCTCATTAATCCCATGCATAAGTCTCGAAAGGGCTGGTTCAAGGATGAGTCCAAGACAGAACAAGGCTTAGGATGGGAATCTGTGGAGTACGACTAAGAGCGATTTTTTCAACTGTCTGAAGAAACGCACCACCGTCTTTCAAGCTGAAGTATTTGTTATCTTTGTCTGCATTTAATAGAATATCAGAAGGAGAAGAAGGTTATAGTGATGTGATAAGTAATGAAAGGGCTGACATGGTGGTCAGACATGAGTCAAGTAGTCAATTTGTGGAACTTGAACTAGTACTGGGGTTACCACAATCTCGTAAAATTTATTGATGACTGCATTAAATCACGATCAAAGGAATATTGGTCACATGGATCCGGTTTGAGACAAGCTTGGCTTCTCATCCCATGGGTTGACGCAAACCGAAATTTCATGATGCTTACCAGTATTAAAATTGCCACGTTTTTCCTAAGGGGTCACGGACATCTCAATAAGCACCCCTATATATTTGGCTTAAGTAATATTCTGAGGTGCAAGCTTTGTGAACTTTGCAAACTGTATCTATTTAATGGTGAAGAGACACAAATATCTTGTAGTGGTGTTTTTCTTTTCAATATTGTATTAGAGAAATTCTAGCAGAGCTAACTTTTGCGTCCAGTGTAGGCCTATTCTGAACTTTGCAGCTGACGACATGCACAATGGGTCTTCAGACCTGAATGCCGGGGATAAGTCGAATCACTTTCTCAAACAACAATCTCTCCAACCAGCTAAAAGTTAAGACCGCCCCCAAATATTATAGGGAACTTGTATAACATATATGTATTATGATTCCCATGTAATTAATATATGGTTCTTCATCACACCGAAAAAAAGGAATAGTAATCTATACAATTGCATATCTATGTACTACAATTTACTGTGATTAGAGCTCCAAACACAATTTTTAGTATTATTTCACATACTATTATGTTTACAATTTTGTCTCCAAATACTATTTTACTATAATAATGTTTTGTGCGTTTATTGACACAAATACTATATCAGACAAGCATCAATCCCCACTATAACGCTTTGTAAAAATATCAATAATTACCAGTGAATTACAAAATTACACATTGATAGTAATTTTTACTATTCAGTTGCAAAAACGGAATTTCAGGAAACAACTACTCTGCGGGCAGATGCTAGCATTGAATTACATTTGAAAGACATATAGCAGACTGCTAAAGTTTGTGGCACACCTGACTCATAACTCTTTCGAGCTTATTAGCTCTCCTCAGTAGTCAGTATGCCAAAGGTATAGAGTAGGACGTATAGCTATTAGCTAAGCTTCGCGTTTTTATATTGTGCTTTGTGCCATAGGTGAAGCAACTTATCCGACAGAATAAAACTTAAGCATAAGTGTTATGACACGTAGCTTTATCTAACGGCCCAAGAAAAAGTATGTGCTTTTGTTTTTGCATCCGATCATTTCCGCACACTACTTTTCAATACAGGCATTACCACAATTATGTCTATATAGTTTTGGTACTGATCACCACAAGTGTTGTTAAGCACAAATTTGTAGTAACTGCTATTTCTTTCAGTGTAGATTGTGCATATTCTGCTATACTCGTGTCAAGAATTCAGACGTCTTACTTCACGGCTGACGTTACACATTTGTTTTTATTGTCAACGTAATTTTCGATATTTGGTCGCGTTAAAAACTATCATTTTTTGCAATTTAGTGCAATATGTAATGCAAACTTTTAGTGTAGTATATAGTTTTATTACTATCAGTTGCAGTTTCTAAATACTTTGATGACAAAATATAATGAATTATTCATTTGTTCGTATGACGTAAGTCGTCTGAATTCTTGCCGCGAGTATACTATACTCGCGTCAAGAATTCAGACGTCTTACTTCACGGCTGACGTTACACATTTGTTTTTATTGTCAACGTAATTTTCGATATTTGGTCGCGTTAAAAACTATCATTTTTTGCAATTTAGTGCAATATGTAATGCAAACTTTTAGTGTAGTATATAGTTTTATTACTATCAGTTGCAGTTTCCTAAATACTTTGATGAAAATATAATGAATTATTCATTTGTTCGTATGACGTAAGTCGTCTGAATTCTTGTCGCGAGTATAACATTTAACATTACACAATGTCTAACGATTGCTTAGACATTTAATAATGTTTAACTGTCTCACTGCTATTTCTTTCAGTGTAGATTGTGCATATTCTGCTAACATTTAACGTTACACTAACGACTGGTTAGCCAATTAATAATGTTAAAATTCCATATTCAATATATTTAAGTTAAAGTATTATTAGGAAGCATTATATATAATTTTTGCAGCGAACAGAAAATATAAATGTGTTTTTTAGCAATATTCTGAGCTTCATTTTTTATTTCAGCTTAAGATAATAAACATTATAAAATAATTCACTTATCAAGGAACAGTACGACGACGATATTCTGAAACCTTTCCTTTCCCTTTGACAGATTATCTAATACTGTAAATCTCAGCGTTCAACGTGACCTAATCCAATTTCTTCTGATAGGTACCCGCTTTGTACCTTGTAGGATGCGTAAATATTTGAGATCGTAATCAAAAAAGAAAGTTAATAAACATGTAAATTTTGACATAAATCTCCATAAAATTAAACTGATTTATAAATTTTAATGCGACGCCATTACACGATCTGTAATTAATATTAATAATCATTCGTTATTCTAAGGGACGGTGTGCTAATATTTAAATTTTAATAATTGGTTGCTTTGCATGCATGTAAATTATTTAATTACCAAATGTTTCATGGAGATACCTTGTAGTCAGCTTGGCTTCGGAAGGATAAGATACATATATCCCAGTTTTACAATATGTAACCAAAATGTATCTCTCATGAACGATTTACTTACCCTTAAACATTAGTGCTAAATTTACAGAGCACAATCAGTTATAGTGGAAAAAATATATATTACTTTTTCATAAAACCTTCTATCTAAAACACAAAATCGTACTTTTGCATTCAAGAAGGGAAGTTATTTTGCTGAGCTTAACGATGCTGAATATCCATTCGAGAAAGCAAAAACATTTTCCGTTCGAGATACAAACAATATTTTTCAATAACTGCAATAAAATAAGACGATTGTGTTATGTACAACAATTTAATTTCTATTTGAAAGCGTTTGAACCGTTATTGAATCAAAACAGTTTAGGCACGGTGACTATCACAACTATAGCAATCTAATGAACAATAAAAATTAATTGGTTGAAAAAATAGTGTCAAAATTATATATTGTAATTCTTATTCAAAGAGTGTTTCATTCAAAATGAGCTAGGAAATTAAAAACGAACATTTACTAGGGATAGTATTGGAAGCGGCACAATGTGCTGTTTCACAATTAGTCCCCAAAAAATCGTCGAGACAGTAAGACCCCTTTTATGCACGCGTGTTTCTCCACTCAACGCGAAATTGAGAAAAACGCGGCATATTTCTGCTATATTTTATGCACGCGTATTCTATCAGTTGTCGCCAGTTTCATGCCACACAGTTGTCAGTGAAGTACATGAAAATGGATCCGTGTATATTGTATTTGTACTATAAAAAAATTTGTAATAGAAGACATAAGAGGCGTTGGGCAGTACATCCAATTAATAGAAATAGAATTCAACAAAGTGCATGCAATATTTGTTCAGCGTCACTTTTGTTGGTAAAATCAGGGCACATGATTTCGCAAATATGTTTCAATTTATCCCTTTTCAACTGTCTATCTTTATAACATTCTGATGATGAATCCCATATAACAGGATTTGCTCTGATGGTATCAATAAATATTTCAATATCAATTGGGTCCATTACATCCATGTCCCGCTTGATCAACAGTTAACTAAAACTAAAAGAAACTGTGATAAAACTATTCTTGACAGACAGAGCCACTGGACTTGCGACAAAGAGCGCTTTGCATAAAAATGTCGATATACTTTCGTGCTTTTTCGGAACGCGTGTCGCCAAGCGTTCTTTAAAGCCATCGCGACATAATTGAAAACGTGAGGGCAAATAAACGAGCGTAAAATGCATAAACGTAGTAACTCTGTTCAGGGTATCTTGAAACGCGGCGTTTTTGTCAACTCCGCGTTGAGAAGAGAAAAACGGGTGCATAAAAGGGGTCTAAATATATTCCCTACAACGAATTAAAAGGGTGGTGTAGTAAGTATCCGAACTGGTATTGCTGGCATATTTCGAACATAAAATTAAACCTTCGACGTTATGATCAGTATATTTCATGTTAAAAAGTATACCGAATACCAAAGAACATGTAAATATCAGAAAATTTCCAAAACTAATACCATATCTGAAAAGCAAATCAGTTGGATAGATTTGATTGATAGATTTTTGAAAGAATCATTCGATAATAGATTTGTGCTTGATAAAATAATTCAAATTAATATAAATCAATTTTGGACAACTTTTCAGGTCACTTTAATACTTGGTATTTGTGAAGCTTTGAGAAGAAATGATCTACTAAATATAACGATCGATGATATAGAAGACAAAAATTGAATTATTATTAACTTCCCATTCCAAAACTCATACTCCGAGAGGTTTTGTGATTTCAAGACTAAATGAAGATATACAGCATAATATAATTAATAAATTATACACCTCTCGCCGCTGGCGTAAGAAGTAATTTTATTTAAGTTTCTCTATGGCGCTCAGCACGCACTGCTCTACTGTGTATAAGCATCGTATTTAAAAAGAAAGCAAAGCAGTTTCAGCTGACTAATACAAATTCATATGGAGTGCTAAAGCACTGCTTGGCGATAGTCGATCTGAGTCGAGCTGACCCGACCGATAACGAAAATGCGAAAATGAAGCGAATTGGGACGGACTGACGGAGAAACACTTTCAGCAGTTAGAATGTACGAATTTACTTTGCAAGACTTCAAGTTTATTTTTTAGCAATTTGTAATGCAGTATTTATACAAACTGATATTCTTTTTAATATAATAAAATAAAAAATCGTAGATATTGGCTATTGTTTAAAAAAAAATCGAAGGATTTAAAAACTTTACAATAACTGACAAAATTTATGAATGAACTATAACTATTTGCGGCGAGCCAAAAAGAAAGCGAAATATTAATGATGTAAAAGTAGGTACATTATAAGCAAATATTTCGAGAAATATTAGACAATATCAAAATGGAAATTTTTTATCGTTATAATGAAATTAACCAGCTGCATTTTTTCGCCTTCTTGATCTAGATTCTTTTTCGTAATTCAAAGATAATTTTCCTGACAAAATATTTTCGGAGCTAAAGACAAAATATAACAAACGATTTGATTTTGACAGATTAAAAAACGAGTTGATTTGTTTATATTCTTCATCAGAATTTGCCGGTCTCAATACCTATGAAATTATTAGATTTTGCGAAAAAACAGAATGTGCCACGTGTTTCCGCAACTTGTTACATTAGCCAAGCTTGTTGTGATGATACCAGCTAGTAGCGTAGCGCTTCGGCAAAACGAACTTTTTCCGATTTGAAACGAATTCATACCTACTTACGAAACACTTAGGGACAAGAGAGATTAAGCAAATTAGCAGTTATTTCAATTGAAAAAAAAAATGGAAGACCTAAAACAAAATACTAATTTTTATGATGATGTGTTAAATGAGTTTTTAAAAAATGACCGCCGTATGGACCTGATTTATAAAAAATAATAGTGTTTAATATTTTATAATCATTAATCTAATAGACTGCGTGTTAAGTGTGTTTGTTACTCTGTTTCTTATGCAGGAAAGGACCCACTGTTTTTGTTTTAAAAATACTTAATTTTAAGTGTAATGTCCAAATCAATTACTGACTATTATACTGACACTGACATTTCCGAACGAGAGCATATTTTGGTGGATCATAGTAGTAAGTAATTTAAATGTTTGCCTACCCTATTGTAACTGGCATTGCACGCCACTGATACCGCAAATACTGTGCTTTACGTCCGGCAGTGACTATAAATCGAAGATTTTTTGTGAAGTATGTCAGGGAAAACTGTGATAACCAAGTGGTTGACGTCAACAAAATAAGGAATGTGCCAAAAAAATAGCAAATTGTCTTAATTTGCATCATGCGTGAACTTATACAGGGCACTGCTTTATACTTTCTTTTGCCAATTTTTTAACCGACTCAGGGACTGATATTACCACCATTAAACGACATGGTGTTGGCGTTCTAGTACTGTAGCAGAGACATATATAGAAGATTCTATACTTAATAAAATTTCAGTCGCAAGTAAATTGTTACCATCTTCAGCAGAACCTACGGAACTTGCCAATAATACAACGTGCGCAGTAAACTTAAACAATTATAGCAGCAGCCTCATTTAACGCCAGAACTAAAAGCTGCGATAACTGACAGCACTGTTGTCCTGATCTGTGTGTAATAGTTATTGTTTTGTACTGAAATATTACATTACTTAAAATGTATATTGTTTAGTTAATAAATAAGTTTCGAAAAAAATCCAAATTATTTTGACATTTGATTTATGTTCTACAAAGAAAAATACTTTGGTGTTCTAGAACATAGAAATGTTTTGCAGCTAAGTGACCAAAAATTACTTCGTCAACTGAAAATTTAACGAAAATGTCGACTTTAGATAACAGTTTTCGAAAAAAATCTTTTTGAAACACCACGCTGGGACATTTGATCTTACATTATTGCTGACTTCTACAGAAAATTTAAAGTAAATCCCTCAGGGGGCAGCACATACGTGTACTTATCCTGCTAACCCTTTAATTAACTTGATATTTAACAAAACAAAAATATCTTATTACGACCTTAGATAACATGTCAATCCAAGGTGGGTCTAAATGCTATCCTTTATTTATGCCTGTTACTTACAGTTTACCTTATTATGTACAATTTCAATTATTTATCTCTACGCGTTTGTGAAATACTTACTAGTTAAAAACCATCACCAAAAACTACCTAACATTTCACATCTTGTATGTCGAAAACGAAGCAGTTTAGGATACATGTTTATGTAGCTTTTTCTGGGGTCCAGAAAATACAGTTAAAGGACAATGTTAAAAATAGCCGATTTTTGGCGTATCCGGGGGAACGCATAAATCATAAAAAAATCAATTGATTATTGTTAATTAACATTAGAACTGACCCAGAAATACGTCAGATAGCTGGTGAAATGTCGCTACTACCCCTAAACCTATATAAACTACCCTTAAATAGCTTTAAATGGATAATCATTAATTATTGTTATAAAATTCGTGTAAAATGAAAAAAATGCTTGAAAATGATTTGAACAGACAGTATGTCAATATAAAAAGTGATAAATAACTGTAAACATGTCCATTCTACCCCTAAAAATTAATAAAACTACTTTAAAAAGCTAATGGTGAGCTTACTTCGACATCAAAAATAGATAATGCTTAAATGTTCAAGGGAACGCTTATTGCTAGAAAAAAATTATAGATTACTGTCAAAAATTGCAAAAACTGATACTAAAGTACATTAAGTAAGTGGGGAAATATTAATTGCACCCCTAAATCTATATAAACTGCCTTTAAATAGCTTAAAATATATAATCATTATTTATTGTTGTAAAATTCGTTTAGAATGAAAAAAATGCTTAAAAATGATTTGAACAGACAGTATGTCAACATAAAAAGTGATAAATGACTGTAAAAGTGCCCATTCAATGGCGAAATAGGGCCAATTGTTCTCACTTTGCGAGCGCGTACTGAAAAATGGCAATTTATCCAGTTATTTATCACTTTTTATATTGACATACTGTCTGTTTAAATCATTTTCAAGCATTTTTTTCATTTTATACGAATTTTATACCAATAATTAATGATTATCCATTTAAGCTATTTAAGGGTAGTTTATATAGGTTTAGGGGTAGTAGCGACGTTTCCCCAGCTATCTGACGTATTTCTGGGCCATTTCTAATATTAATTAACCATAATCAATTGATTTTTTTATGATTTATGCGTTCCCCCGGATAAGCCAAAAATCGGCTATTTTTTACATTGTCCTTTATGGTACTATTTTTAAAATCGGCTTGTACTCGTATAATACAGGTGCTATTGTGGATAGAGCTCACGATATCGCTCTTACTGAAGATTGAACAATCTGTCTTTTGTTACTCAATTTATATATAATTTAAAATGTGAAGACCTAAGTTGAAAAAAGTTATAGTTACAAAAATGTCAGCAAAAGTACTAGCAACTAGAGTTCTCATTTTTACAGAAAAACTGATAAAAGAAACGTGTTCAGCACTACCAAAGATGTACCTGTGTCAAATTATAAAATACAAGTATGTTGCTGTAAAAAAAGTTACATTAAAAAATTGATGATTGATGTATCTTAAAAATGTATAGTTCTGTGGCATACATTTATAAGACAAACCCCACTTATTTACCGATATTGCTATGTCTTTTTGAAACACCTTGTATATATGGTGTCGCTCTCGATCGACAGCTTTATCAACAATTTATTATTATTAATCCATCAATAAAATTGTAATGAGAAATTGAAATATTTTGTTCCAAAAAATCACATAATAAGCAGGCTTTTCCATCTCATACCCTTGCAAAAAAAAAGAAAAATTCAGTTAGACATAACTAAATTTAAATTAATTGTTTCCTTTGCAGAGTGTATCCGTGACGGTGTCAATCCTCACCCTGACCTTCATATCAATCGATCGATGGTACGCCATCTGTTTTCCTTTGAAGTTCAAATCAACCACGAGTAGGGCCAAGACAGCCATCGGGATCATCTGGATAGTCGCACTGGTTTGTGGTAAGTGTTTTTTATCGATTACTTCTAACAAATCAAAGAAACCTAACTCAAGATCTTTTCTATATGAAGAAAAGCAACTGCGACGTTTAGTATCTCAAAAGTTTATTTCATTACGAACAGGGGTGGATGGGGAAGATTAAACCGGCCCGGCAAATCGGTAGGATCGGCCGGCCCAATTTTGTTGAGAAAAAATATGATTAATATGATTCGATGAAAAAAGTATGATTTCTTTATTGTAACGGTCGTCTATAACATTCTGTATTAATTTTTTAAGATTTTAAGAAGACTTTAATTTTGAAGATTTTAATAAGTATAAAATATTTTAAACAGTACAACTGAATGTAAAATATCAAAAATATAGGTACTGGGTATAACGGATGCTGATGGTCAAACTTCAGAGGATTATTATACAAGTAATTTTCACAAAAAAAGTATTATAAGATTGTTTTGGAAAGTTGATAATTGCTCTTTTATTTAACATTTTTTGATTTCAAAAAATGTTGTGTCTTTTTCATAAAAACAAAAATATCTCTGTTATTCTTGCAGCCACGTCAAATTTAGACATACCATCGGAATGACCGTTAAAATTTCTACAAGACTAGCATATATGAGTGTTTAAAAAATCTTCTATACCACGTGCTGTAAAAAGTTAAATGTAGTAATTGTGAAATGAGCAAAATTCGTGGTGTCTTCTTATTGGTGGTAACGCCAGAAATTACTAATTAATTTACTGTATTTAGTAAGCTTTTCAACTATATATCAACTTTTGAGGAGTTTGCTATTTCTTTGGCAACAATATCAAGGGCAAAGGTAATAAAACCGTAAAAATCGAAAATACAGGAACTTTATAGTACTTTATTTTTATTTTAAGACTGTCCTTCCTATCCTTTGTTCGAGCTGTTCTCGAGTTTCAATTGGTACTTCAAATACCAAATATTTTAATCTACCCCACCAAAAGAAGTCTAACGGAGTTAGATCAGAACTTCGAGGAGGCCACCTAACTGTACTAAAGCCTCCTATCCATCTATCTTCATAATGCTCGTTTAGCCATACCCAAATCTCCCTGCTGTTGTATGTAGGACAACCATCCATTTGAAGCCAGGAATTAATCCGAAAATTTAAAAGAACCTCTTCTAATATAGTATGCAGTTCCTTCTGAAGAAGATCAAGAAATGCCTCTGCATTTAATTTATTGTCTAGTATAATTGGTCTAAGAACGTAATTTCCAGTTATCTCCATCCATACGTTAACTTTGATTATTGGAGGGCCTGACAGCATGAGGATTCACAGCTGCCCACGTATGGTCATTATGACAATTAAATGTGGCATCTCTGGTAAATGTTGACTCGTCAGTCCAAATTATATGCTTGTAAAATTGCGGATCTCTGTTAGTTTGTTGGATTATAGCACTGACAAAACTGAATATGTTCTGCCCTATCACGATCCAGTAAACTTTGAACAGGGGTCAAATGATAATGGTGAAGGTTGTTTCTTCTAAGACTTTTGTGAACTGACGTATGCGAAATTCTCCTAAGTTGTATTGCTGTCCTGCGTGTACTTAATGTGGGAGTTTCTTCAAAAAGCACTGTTATAATTTGGTCTTGATGACGATTTACTTGATCGGAATTTAGACGATGATGTCCTAGAATATTCTCAGTTTCTTCCAAAACCTGAAATGTAGTTACAAAAGTTTTTGTGTTTGGAATGCGTCTTTCAAGCGGCAAGAATATTCTTCAACTGCTGCTATAGAATTTCCATTGCAAACACCATACACAAATAAAATATCTCGATACTAGCTATTTGTGAAAAAACCTGGCATCTTAAATTTAGATACTTAAGTAATCAACAAGAACACTAAAGTAATTCTATAACAGTCAATATTGTTTTTCACAGCCGCCTTGGCATTTATCTACCATGAAAGACGCATTCTAAACCAAAACTCATTTGTAACAATATTTCGGATTATAAGAGAAAGAAGAAGAGTTAAAAAAAACAGTTTTTTCAAGAAATTCCCACAAAAACTAGGTACACACAAGTTTGTGTTTTATTACCTTTGCCCTTGGTATTGTTTCCAAAAAAATAGCAAACTCAAAAGTTGATATATCATTGAAAGGCTTACTAAATACAGTAGTTTTTGCTGAAAAAAACATGTCTTCATTAACAAATTTTTGGGGTTACCACCCTTTAAACACTCATATACACTCGTCTTGTAGTAAATTTAACGCTATTTCCGATGGTATGTCTAAATTTGATGTGGCTGTAAGAATAAAAGAGATATTTTTATATTTATGAAAAAACGCACCAAATTTTTTGAAATAAAAAAATGTTAAATAAAAGAGCAACTATCAACTTTCCAACAAAAACTTATAATACTTTTTTGTTGAAAATTACTTGTATAATAACCCCCTGAAGTTTGGCCATCAGCATCTGTTACACCCCGAAATAAATATTAAAACTTATAAAGTAAGTCAAAATCAAACAAAATAACTTTATCACACATAACACTTCGACTGTTATGGTAATACTAGTTTATTTCAGTCCTCGTTCGTGCTTATATAAAAAAATTGGTTAGTAATATTCAAAAAAGCTTCTTAACCAGCACCTGCACAATAAAATAAGCACGTGCCACGCACGGCCCTTCCTTGTTTCGACTATGTTAATGCCTTATCAAACTAAAAAAAATAGTCGCGGGCTGCAGCGGCCCGGAACCAACCGGCCCTTCTGGAAATTTCCCAAAATCCCCTTTGGCCCATCCGCCCCTGATTAAGAAGGTTGTTCTAATTTGATTTAGAATTTATTAAGTAATAACAAGAATCCGTAGATAGAACCAGAGATGAATTGTGAAATAATTCAGGTGGCCTTTTAAACGAATATTTTATACAATCTTGGTAAGTATTTAAGGGCGTCGTATTCTTGAAATAGTGTTTTCTGCAAATGCAAATATAATTTTAGATATTTAAAAATTGAATAATGTAAATGTTTATTAAAATAAAAAAGCAATATACATTATTTTAAAACTAAAATAGGAAATAATATAATCTATATTACTTGCAAATTACAAATGCTGCAATATAGGTGTCTACTTGCTCTTTTAATGCAGCTTTTCTTGGACTCATACACGAAAGTGTGCGACGTTTGGCAGTGTTGATCTGAAATATAATAAACATGCATTATATTCTTATTGTGTAATTTAATAAACTATATATCTTTTCAGTAAAAAAAAATACTCAAATGAAAACCCAATGTATGTCCAGGTCATTTTTTAGTACTTAATAATAATAATAATAATAATAATAATAATAATAATAATAATAATAATAATAATAATAATAATAATAATAATAATAATAATAATAATAATAATAATAATAATAATAATAATAATAATAATAATAATAATAATAATAATAATAATAATAATAATAATAATAATAATAATAATAATAATAATAATAATAATAATAATAATAATAATAATAATAATAATAATAATAATAATAATAATAATAATAATAATAATAATAATAATAATAATAATAATAATAATAATAATAATAATAATAATAATAATAATAATAATAATAATAATAATAATAATAATAATAATAATAATAATAATAATAATAATAATAATAATAATAATAATAATAATAATAATAATAATAATAATAATAATAATAATAATAATAATAATAATAATAATAATAATAATAATAATAATAATAATAATAATAATAATAATAATAATAATAATAATAATAATAATAATAAAACGAAAAACATGTTAAAATATAATATAATACAAACATTTAAATTAAGGTTATTTACATTTAAAATAATTGGCAACAGTATAAAAATATTTTTCTGACAGATAAATATTGAGTTGTTTTCTAAAACATGATAGATTTGGAGAATACTTTATAAAATTTGGCAACTTATTAAACATATATAAACCCAAGTAAGGTGGCGACTTAAAAGTTACATTGTATTTAAAATGTGTAATATGATATTGGTTTTTTTACGTGTATTTACTTTATGTATATCACTATTTAAAACAAAATCCTTTCTTGTAAAAATAAAAGTACATAGTTCATAAATAAGCATACAAGTTAATGTTAAACTGTTAATTTTTTTAAAGAGCATCTTACATGAAGTGTTCTGAGAAGCTTCATAAATACATCTTAAGATTTGAGAAAAATTTTTTTGCCTATTATGAAATCTCAGGAGATGAGTTTTATCACAATTAAAGTAATTGTACCAGTCACTAATAATTTTAAAAACATTATTGCATTTCAATTCTATAACATCACCACTTATGGCAGACATTAACAAACTTGTATCGTCCGCATATATAACACAAAATTAATATTTAATTACCATATCAAGCCCATTTACATACAACAAAAATAAAATAGGACCAATAACAGATCCCTGAGGAACTCCCTCACTGACATTAACCTGTTTCGATTTGCAAATTCCTCTGTTTGTAATATTAGCATATTGTTTACGGCAATTTAAAAATGAGACAATCCAGTTATAAGCTACACCACGGATACCATATTTATCTAGTTTACATAATAATTTTTCATGGTTAACACAGTCGAATGCCCTGCTGAGATCACAAAAGATCCCAACAGGGCACTCGCCAGCCTCCAAGTACTCAATTAGTTTATTATAGAAGGAATAAACAGCAATTTGTGTAGACAAATTAGCACGAAATCCGTGCTGATTTTTTGAAAAAATATTACATGGATTTAGAAATTTTAGCAAGCGATCTAAATAGCTATATTCAAATATTTAGATAAACCACATGGAATAGTAATAGGCCGATAATTTTCAGCTAATTGAGGATCATGTTTTTTTTTAATATCATTTGAGTCATTTGGGTATTTCTATAGGTATATTAATTAATTGGAGACAAATAATTTTAATTTATTTAAAGATGTTGCTGTACATTACATACCATTTTTATTATATACTGTCTGTGCACAGGTATCACTTAGAATCAGTGTATCAGTTTGAACTTAAGTATCTTGAAATTTTGGCGCCAACATAGTTTTGGTATTATTGTTATCCGAAACTCTGCTTGAACCAAAAATATTTGAATCTAAAATTTACATGACATAAATACAAGAAACTTCCTTGTTGGTTCATACAAAATCAATGTTGGTATCACATTTTGCTATTTTGATTAAGATGATGGTTTTTAGGATTCGAATTTTCATTTGAACAATGTTTGCGTCAAGTTCTATTTTGTTCATAGGATTGATCAGGAGTAATATTTGCTTATCTGTGACTTTCAGCAAATTCTAACTGATTCTTCCAAATCTGGCATCTGCAAAGAGACGATTTTTACTTAACATATGTAATAACCGGGCATGTCAAATTTCCCGTAAAAAAATTGCGTAAATATGCTTCAAAAAGGAAAAATACAATTATCTGTTATATTATACGAAATGTTCATAAAACCAAAGTTTAAACCAGGAGTAAATTTTTAATTCCGTAAACTTTTATAAAAACAAGTTATGTATAATTTAAAATAACGCCCAAATGCAATACTTCTAATGAAGATTCAGCGTACCACCTAAAATTTTATACCTTGACATATTTCTTTTTATTATATCGTTGATGAAATATAAAATACATATCTTGTTTTATCCTTTGGACAATGGAAAAAGGAAACCCCACGTCTTAAGGGACAGTTATTTACAGTACAATATATCACGGGCATTTTTAGAAATAAATAAATAAATAAAGCAAAGTTTTTTGCTCACACATCTATCGCACACAACACGTTACAGTTCTAGCGTAGGCCACCGTGTATGTGCCTGGATACCGAACGGTGTTCGAGATGGGTGAGGAGAGCGGAATTGGTAGGGCAGGGCTTGTTCGAGAGTGATACAACTTATATATTTACTGTAAACTTTGGTAATATTTTTCATTGTATAAAAAAAGGCAAACATTCTTAATATTTTGTCTCCTGCTACTTAACGAAGTGAATAAATGTTTACACAATGTTCCTGAAGTGTATAGATATTTATATTTTAATTAAAAACTCAAGATACAAATCATTAAATAGGAAACATGAACTTTTTTTAGCTTTGATTTATTTTATAGCTGTTTCTGGACTAATCTGACTCGATTAAGGAATGAACTTTTTAAGAAACAGCTTCAAAATACAAAGGAAATTAGTTTTTTATTTTTTCGTCGAGTTAAGTTTGTTTCGGCAAGTCGTCCGTTAAGAAAATGGCATTTTAGGCGAAAATGTATTCAGCTTTAACGTCAGATGAATACTAACATTTTTGACAGTGATTAATTATTGCTATCACAATTCACAGCATAATATTTATTATATTAGGAAGAAAACTCGAAGTGAAATACGAGACACAAATTTAAAATAGGCTAATTATACAAAATATATTAATGCATTGTTGATCAAATGTGTGCTAGTTTTTATCCATAATGATACTTAAAGCTTAAATATGAAGAGACAATTGCTGTGCAGATTTAAAATATTTATATACATGGTATTTCAAAAAGACGAGGCAATATTGCTAGGGATAATAGAATATTGAAAAATAAGGAGGGTTTGCTTAATAACATATGTCCTAGAGCCGCTCATTTTTTAGATGCAGGGTGTGCAAAATAATTTTAGAAAATCAATTTTAAATGTATTTTTTTTTTAACACAAGATGCCTTTGGTGGTGCTGAACACGCTTGAGTTATTAGTTTTTCTTTGTATAACATAGGGGGCGCTAGTTGCAAATATTTTCGCTGATATTTTATCCTCTAACTTTTTTAAGCTGAGCTTTACCCTTTCTAAGTCTTGTTATATTATGCAAAATTTTATTTTATACAAAAAGGTACTCTTAGTAAATTTATTAATAATGTTTTATAAATTGAAAACGGTGCATCGTAGCAAAACATTCTTTACATAAAAATTAGAGCTTATATAATTTTGTATAAATTTAGTTCTACATATATTTTCACTACGATGCACCGTTCCGAGATATTTGTTCTCAAAAGTCGGCGATTGAAAAAAAAAGTTTTTTATTTTTTGTCATAATTCTCCTAGTAACTCGTCAACTGTTTGTTTTACACAAAAGTCCCATAAAAGAATGTTTTAGAGCGATACATTTTATTCAAGAATATATACACATAAGCTCATATGTATGGAATGAGGCAGAGGTTACTGCAATTCGATAATTTTTGTTGAAAGTAACGAATTTTCAAGAGAGCTCTTTAAAATTCAAGAAAACTCGGCATCTTCGTAAATACAGAATCTATAAGCTAATATACTGTATATTCGCACATAAATAATATAGACTAGACATGTACATATAGTGTATAGTACACATGAAGTGCAGTATCAAGCATATTTATGTATACATAGGTAAAAGTTTAACAATTTTCCAGTTAATTAGAAAAAGAAGAAGAGAAAAATTAAAAACTTAAGAAGAAATCGATTGTATAACGAATGTATACATTTTATTTTATAAAAACTAATAAGGAGCAAATGTATCAAATAAAAAATCTTAAGAAAATAATATTAACTGGGCCTGTTTTTCTTGGGCCAGGAGGGTCCTGCTTCTAACGCCACCACCAACTCTTCTTCATCAACTTTACAACACTGTTACAATCTTCCGTGCATCTATAAAATATGCAGTCCAAAATTTCTCTGGGTGCTGTTTCGGTTTCTGTCATCACAGGAGGTAAGATACTGTCTTTGAGTTCTCAATCCCACAGATCTGGAGGTAGCTGATTTCCTAGCCAGAGTTGCACCTGGTGGAATGTGCGTAATGCGTGTTCTGGCTTTTGATACCCTCTCGCTGGGTGGAAGTAATGCTAAATATTGCTTTATATTCGATGTCGTTGTCAAAAATGAATCGTAGCTGAAAGTGTTCAAAAATCTTATCTTTGCAGGGCCACCGTACCATTTCTTTAGAAGGGTTTGTGGAACACTTCAGTTGCTTTTTTATGTCAGGATGTTTTTGATGAAGTTGTACGAAACCAAGTTTACTCTTCCAGAATGTCGTGTTAATAGATCGCAGCCAGTGAATTCGTGTAACAATAAAATTTCCTTCTCAGCTGTTGGATTTAATGAGTGAAGTAAACGTTCGTTTGTACTTTTCCTCTGTAAGGTTTTATGAACAGGATGTCGTGGTCACGTGGCGTTTTTGCTCTAAGTAGCACAGCGAGATCGACGTCTTTCTCTATAACAGCTACTTTGGCTCTTTCACTTACGGACTGGTCAATAACTGTGCTTACAATCAACACGTCAGCATTATGTGATGTTCCTTTCTTAGAGCTCAATCAATCAGTCAATCAGGTTTATCAGCCTATCTTATCTTTGTTCTGGTGGTTGTAGGAAAATAATTATTGGGTAACTGAAATTTCAGTTTCCAAATTGAAGTTGATGATAGCACCTTTCTTGTTCTACCGACTTAGTGCTGTTGGGAGAGATCCATCAAAAACAGTGGTACATTTTCTGCCTTATGTTTCTTGTGGAAACTGAGAATTCTCTTTGCCAGGTGACCTTATGTAAGAGAAATCATTCGCCAGTCACTAACTCAAAGTTTGGTAGATGTATCCTTGGTTGTACAGCCTGTAACGTATGGATTTTTTTGTTTTCCTCATACCGCTGTCATTGAATAAGGCTAAGGGAAATGGAACCAATTCGTACTGCAAATAATCGTTCAAGTTGACATCACTTTTTTACTGATGCAAATCCTTTACAGTGAAAAAATTAGTACAAATAATCTCTACACCATATTTTTCTTTGCATTTTTATTAGGCGTTGTATGCTGTATACGTAATGCTTCCATGTGCACGGTGAGGCACCTGCCCATTATACCAGTCTATTTTGCAACTTTATTCAATGCCAATTGCGAATTTAACACATAAACACCTAATAATATCACATATGACAAATTATCTCTTCTAAACGTATGTACTGCGTCCGAAACAATGGAAATCGTATACAGATCATAGAAATAAAAAAATATATAGAACGCCAAAAGAGGTACCGCAAATAGTCAACCTAAGGAGAAAACCCGAGTCTAGTAATATTGCAGTAACTTAGCTTTTATGGGTTGGTTGTACTGACGGGGTAGCTTCACTTCAATGGGCGGAATTTCAAAATATGTAAATTTCACGTCCAATTTGCAGAAACATATGTTTTCTATGGTCCAGTTACAAACATTCTGTTTTTATTTAAGTTGTATGCTGGGATTAAAATGCAGTATAACCAACAGCTTATGTTAAGGTACATAGTCTGACTATTTTTCAGTGCCTAATATAACGGCGATCTATATATTTTATGATTTCTATGATACAGATAACTAACGTTCAGGGTGTTAAAAAGAGTGCAAATATTTCAGGAGGTAATGGTATGTCCTTACCTCCTTAAATATTTTACACTCTTTTTTAACACCCCTGTATATTGGTGTATTTAGGCATACACGTGTGAACGGCATCTGACGTCAGAGGTCTATGCTGTGGCGGAGACCGTTATACATTTGGAAAAATAATACAATTTCACCATTTGAGGTAGGTACGAATCGAAACTGTATTAGTAATAACTTAAGACTATTAAATATAAAAAGTTTACAAGATAGGAACATTTTTACGTAACCTCTCATCATTAAGATAAAACAAAACAGAAGTTATCATAATCCCCCCTCCACAATTTTTGTAAGCAGATTAGTTCAAGGGGGGAGGGGCTATATTTAATAGTTCTATTAAATCAATTAATTTGTTTACTCCTTCATAAAGTAATATTTATATGAATATACTATTGTACCAAATTTAATTGTAGAAAATATAATTGTTCTTTGTATACGTATACAGATTCGGAAATTGCGGATCTTTACAGAGAAAGTAGAAATTGCCGCTTCATTCCAGGGAAGGTACGAACTTTAAGAGGGCCGGCGACGTGCATTGGTCTAGCATTCCCCACTACTACGGTAATTGGTTCCGTATCGCCAATGCCAATTCACCATTGCAAATCTAACTGTCCGGTCAACTGATGCCAGTGTTGTCAGATCTCATGCATTCCGAGGAAATCGTGCTCTCATATTTTGATTACAAAATCTCATGCTTTTTAATAGACACAAAAAGAAATAATAAAATTATTAAAATTACTCTTTGAAATCTACCAAAACAAAGACCTAACGAGAAATAAAGGCAAAATCGAGGGCAAAATTGAATAGATAGAGGTAGGTATCTACAGTGTTTGGGTACTTGAAATGTCCTTTATTGTAGACTGCTCTCTTAATAATTAGCAATGAATACATAAACGGGTATGACAGTCTACGGATATGCGATGTGTGTGCTGTATTCACGCTGTATTGCAGTGATTCTTAACTCTATTCCGTAAGGATACCTACATTTTCTGGAAACAACAGATTTTACGACCCGTGAGTCACCCTGCGTCACGTCAACTGTGCCTCAACATTCGCCCGGCCTAACAATAAAATAAATTAGAAAGATTACGTGGTTAATAACTTTTAAAGTAAGTACCTACCTGTAACTACCTACTTACAATGTAATATTATGATAAAATAGCAGAACATAATGCTTTTTAATGAAATAAAAATTACAAAAGTAATTAAAAATTAAGCTGTGTCAAGAGGTGTTTTTTGATAAATTAAGCCATCTCATGCTTTTTTTCTCCAAACCTCATGCTTCGTTGAAATTATCCTCATGCACTGAATTTTTCCCACCTGGCAACACTGCTTGATGCAAACACGCTGTGGTGGAAGTATGCGTGTAGCATGACACAAATACACGCAAGCGGCAAAATACAATTCACCATCAAGATCCTCACTTTCCAAATCTGATTGAGACACCCTGTGAAATATTAGAACCTGCGAGTGTATGCATAACCATATAAAACGGCTTATAATTTGACACACTATGAGTATAAATGCATCAGAGGCTCGCAAAAGGGTATATTCATAAGTATACCATATTTAAAGGAATACAGCAAAAAGGATGGGAAGTCAACACCACCTAAAACCTTTTAGGTGGTGTTGATGAAGTACTGCTATGATAAAGGTCTCTAATGTATGTATGAGTACCTCAGAGACAGATAGACCCAGGTTGGGTTTTATAGATATAAAAGCACTACTGGTTTTTATTTTCGACGCATTAAGGCTCAAGTCTCTATTTTTATTATAAGAATGTTATTTGTAATGTTATTATTATTATAATTAAATTCATTAACTTAGATTTCTCTCTCACTTTCTTCTAGCCTGTTTATTTTAAAATGGAGGTGGAACTTTCCGCCTCTGAGGTACGGATATATACTTTATGCTTCCGCACTCGCAAACATGTGTTCACGTAGGTGTCTGTGCATTCATAAATTCAAGTAATAACACAGGATATGTATAAATGGAGTTTTAATACAGTTTCTGCCTACATATTGACATACATGAACACGCATAGATATACCCACGTACATGTTTCAACATATTTATCCGAGTTTATAGCTAGAAGGCTACGTACTTTATACTAAATAAAATAAGGAAAATTATAAGAGCATTGGTTCTAACATCCGTTCTCTCTGAGGTGGAGAATTACATTCCTCACGTTCTTGCATATTGCAATATGCCTTAGATGAATAATACGACCAAAGCTTCCATTGCTTCCAAATAATTTTAAATTATTTAATCAAATAAGACCAATGTTCACGGAAAATTATGCTGGTAAGTAAGTACCTACAATTAACTATGAACGGTAACTGAGATTCATACCACTTGCAGTTATTATTGGTTTGTGCTTACTAATTTTCATATTGTATTTGTTTTATGTAATATTGCTTTATCCAATAGATGATTGCCAAAAAATTGTGATTTCTTATTGCGTTGGTAAAACTTTATTTAAATACGTTTCCAAAAAGCCTTCAACCTAATTTTCAGAACCAATCATAATGTAGTTGTACGTTATCAGAATTTCGATCTAGTTAAAATTGGCAGAAGTATGCTACTAAAATTTGCAAGATTAAGAATTTTTATGGTGTTTTATCGCATAGAGTGTATATGGGTATATACTGTATCTGCTTAGTTATGTAGGTACCGTATTTTAGATATACATACTTGCGTATACAGATAATGCTAGTTGTGCTGCACATATGCATTCAACGGACTTTTTGAAGTTATACTTCTTTGCGCCCGTTAGACACATTGGGATGGGATGTTGGTCGAGAAACCGCGTCACGCTCAAATGGAAGAACAAATTTTTAAGAACTTTTTTTTTGTACGTTCAGGCTTTGAAAGGAAGTTTTTTTTTTTTAAAAAAAGAAGTATAACTTCCACCGGCTGGTCCGACGCAGACCCAGTTTTTTTTCTTTTGGAGGTATAAAATATGTTGGCTCACCTGCCGGCCCGGCGCGGCGCTTTCTCAGTACTGTAACCCAGCTAACAATTTCCTGTTCTATAAAAATCGTAAGAATGTTTCCAGATCAAATTTTATAGAGCATTTTCAAAACGTTCTTACAACACTTTTACCATAAAAATGGGCACCGTTCTATAGAACCTTTTAGTTCCTTAAGCGGTTCTATAAGGTTTGCTTGAAACACTTATAGAATTATTGAATAAACGTTTTCACAGGTCTTAATGAATTTTTATAACACAGTTACAGAGCAATCTCATAATTCTTCGTTATACAATTTTTGTGTTGCATGGTGTTCTATTTAGAGAACTTTAAAATCGTTTAATTGTATCTTCTAAAAACGAAATGTTTCTGTATCGCACCCCAACTAGCAAAATGGAACTTTAAAAGAAGCGAATTATTTTATAACTATCGAATTGCGTTGTTTAACGAACAGTTTGATTTTATAGAGCAAATAATTGCCATAATTTTGTTCCTGAAAAAAGTAATCGTGTAAAATTGTTTTATAATAGTTTTTACAACGTGTTTTATAGAAAAAATAATTTTCAGTGCTTTAAAATTTTTATAAAAGTATTATAATACGTTATACAATATTTAAAAAAAGTATTTATAAGGATTGTAAACATATAGTAAAAGAGTTGTATACTTAGGCAAATTACTTTTAATTACAACCTTATAAAATAGTTGTATAAGCGTGTTTTATTAAAGATATATAAGGAAATTAATAAAATTATTTTTTAGCCTCGAAATGCGCTTATTTATAAAATAGTTTTATACTTGTGTTTAATCTAAAAAAATATTTCCTGTTTAATAAATATGTTATAGAACAAAATTGTGATTTGAGAAAACAAAATTATTGTATATACCGTGTAATAAAATTCCAAATCTAACCTTAATTTTTGAACTCTTAAGGTATAGTGTATTATCAAGCACTAATCAAGAAATAATACAAACAAATTCTTGAAACTAACGTTTCCAGTCAAACGTGTCGACGTTCAATTTTACTTATAGGTTTTATTTTATAAATAATGATGGTGTCCATGTACGAGAACTCACATTAAAAACACTTCATGGCTGCGAAAAAATACGAAAAACCAGTACGAGAAGTAACTTTGATTTAATTTTTTGGTAATGCAATAATTAGGTTAGTTTTAAATTAAATAGGTACCTATTGTTATAATTAACTAATAATAGCTAATACCTAACAATATTAATATAGCTAATGGTAGTATTTAATATTTTAAATTTCTAATTTTTTTTATAAAACTTGGCAACTTCTTTCGATGCAAACATTATCTACTTGCGCACACACATTTTTAAATATATTTAAGACTATAAAAACATTTTATCGTATAAAGTTCTAATTTACACTAAAATATTTTGTTATGGTTTTATGTGGAATAAAATCATTGTATTATAAGTCGCCATTTTTAAATGAATATTTGTTGGATCAGCGACTGGTGCCATTATGGAAAATTAGTTGAAAGCCTTATTAAAATTATATCTAAAACATAATTTTGCTATTTTTGGAAGACTATTTTATAACAAGATCATTAAATATAATTACACAACGATATTATAAATTAAAGAAAGCATAAGTTTAATATTTTTTAAATTTATTTTTTTATAATTTTAAAACAAATGTGGTCTAAACTAAAGCGCATAATTTTTTTGTCACAAACATATATATAGTTTATCAATAAAATTTACGGCGCAAAAAAATTTTCGTTGTTTGAAACACTGATTGTTGACATGATAATATTGTAACCTATCTACCATTTACACAAATGATCGCCATTGAGTGACCCGGTTTTTAAATATGAGTACAAATAATTATGAATCTCCGTTATACACCAATCTTAAAATGATTTAGTTCTAATATTCTTCACTAAAAAATATAATGTTTCTTTAAATAATACCAAAATACAGACTACAAAACGTTTTTATAGTTGCTGTATAAAATTGTTTTAAAAGTGTTGTATACATTTTTTATAAAACTGTTACATTACCAAAGTGTTTTATAAAAGTGGGCCCTTTTCGGTTCTATAAGTACCGTATAAAAGCATTTAACTACGTTATATGAATTTGAAGCTCCTATAAGATTCATTTTATAGCAATTTATACAACCTTTATAAAATTTATTTTGCTAGTTGGGACATGTTAGAAATAATGTGGATAGGCCAATAAGAACCAATAAGATGGCAGCCTGCATAGGAGTACTGACATTACGATTTGCTTAGTTGGTTTGTCCATCAGGGAGCAGTACATTTTAATGCGGAAAAGTTTTATCGTGAAATATGTAGTATATAATGGTAATTTTTTGACGCGCCCTCAGTTAACCTAATATTTCCTATGCTGCTGGAAAATTAATAAAAAAAAATGTTTTCTATATTGATGAATTTAACAACCAACTGTATATAGAATTGTCAGAAAGTAAGTATATCCATATTATTGTTATCATTTCACCTATTTATATTGTATATATTTTTAATTAAGATTTTTCTCTTTCTTCACAATATGGTGACAGAAAGAAAGGCATTATCTTGTACTTCCAATGGATTCTCACTAATATGACATTTTTGTGTCGATTGCAATGATTATGGAACAAATATGCTTGGTAAGCAACTACTATAACAGATCTATGTCACTTAATATCCACAGTGTTGTCATATTTTATTGTGGTATTTCAATCTTATTTAATAAATCTAATAAAATTCTTTAACTTCAACATCTAGAAGTGCAAATGGAGAAGGTTTGGAATGGTCTAAATTAAATATGTTACTAAATTTCTATAAGAAAAAGTAAGTCATAAAGTTATGATTTGGAAAGTAAATACATCTTAACCGAAATTTTTACTCATATTTCGTAGCAGCAGCGAAAACCCTTGGCTTACTTAACTAATATAGGTGACAAAATAAAGAGTCTTTTGAAATTATTTGTAACAGTACTGTCTAGAAACATCTACCCACATATGAATTATTTAAAAAAAAACAATTTAAATATAATTAACACTGAGTTGGATGATGAAAATTAAATTATACATATATCAATGACGTCAGCCTGTCTCAAAAATACTACAATGCTATTGGACTATAGGTTGTAGGCAACTTCCTCAATTAAGAGATTGCTATTAAGAGCCTAAAATTTCTTCTACGTTCTGGCTTCCCCCACCACGCGATACGGTCGAAGTCGTTGTTTTCCGTCCTTATTTGAGGCCCGATTTCAGGCGCCTCATATTCTCTCCCACTCTGTTTTCCGGCAAGTTGGACGGGATTAACCGATTGTTTGAATATTAATATTTTTAATTGTATTTTGAATTTCCAATGGTTGATTAGTTACTACTACTGAATGTGATTTCTTAGATATTCTCGAAATGAGGTGGTAAGGTTTTAAGGACAACGCAAGTATTAATTTAAAGTAAATAAAAATTAACTTCATTATAGGGTAAGAATACATTTAACATATCCAATATAAATAGGTATATGGTATTATCGATAAGCTCAATGATAGGTAATAATGAATCTCTCTTAACGATATTTAGATTTTTAAAACAATTTCAAGATATTGAATTTGCAATTTGACCAAGATATACAACAAAATTTTAGCGTGAACAGATTCACTTTTTCAAATTCTGCAAATTAAATACTTAAATGTAAACTACTGCTCTAAACAAATTGAAATCGCGGATCAAAGAATTTCTGAATTAAGAGACGAAGAAAAATTTAAAAATATTTTTGATAATGCGAAAAATATTACTGAATTAGGAGTAAAGCGGGGTAAAAGTTGCAACAAATTAGAAATAATTTCGAGCTATAAAATACTATACTAGATTGCATTTTCCTTTAACTAAGTACTCGTTTTGGAAATTTACACAATTTAAATTTCCTTGCTTTAGTAGATTCCTCAAAACTTCGGAATATGCAAAATTGTTCAAATATTGACTACAGTGAAGATACGGTATGTGCAGCGGGTCTATACAAACGTTTTTGACAAAAACGTGAAAAACGAACGCTATATTTTGTACAGAGACGAACCATTTCGTAATTTAGATTAAAAAAAATGGTAAAAATGTACAAGGAATTTGAAATGGTATTTTGTTTTGCTCAATTTTAATAATTCCTCCAACAAGTGTTTCAATTTCATGAAGGCATAAATACATTTGCAAATTAAAAAGACAGTCTAGTAGAACTGTTTTATATAAAGTGAGTGTTTAATAATATTTTGTTAAAAGTGGAGGCAAACGAAAATGAAAATTTGGCAGCTTGGTTTTATATGTGGGAATAGATAAGTAGGCTGGCAACCTTGAAAATTTGTTTTTAGGCCTTTTCATATTTTTTAGTGTTGTTAAATGAATTAGGAACATTTTTATAATTATTGGATAAATATATATTTTTTCTATTGTAAATAAAGTTCTGATGTCATTTAATTGTGTAATTTATGGTTATAATAGTGCTATTGACGAAGATCTCCATAATAAAAAACGATACACGCGTCAAGGAATATTATCTCAGAGGTAACTTGAAAATTTATTTCTATTTATTATTTATTTGAAAATGGTAATCTTTGAGTATCGTCACGCGTAGGTTACCAATAGCTTGGAAACCTGTCCTGGAAACCAAGAAGATCACTAAACCAGTGATACGCAACGCTGAGAAACGCGAAGCAGAAGTAAGAAGACCTGAAGATGGTAAATAAGATTTTACCGAAACGTTGTTAAACAAATGGTTCTTTTGAGGACCATGCAGATTCATCACGGAAGGGAACCCGGAGAAATTTTACAACCGCATATAACACCCGCGGAAGCCTACGAAGTAACATATATATAATGAAAATAGCGATATTTGAACTGGTTTATTATTTTGCGAAATTTGCTAAAAGTTGAGACTTTCTCGCCATTAATAATTTCAAATCAAAAACTGCGAATTCGGAGGAATATTCGTGAATTTCGCGACCATAAGGATAAAGTTTAATTGTGCTAATGAACAATTAGATCTTACTTAGACAACTTTGAATTCATTAACAGAAGATACGGCTATATTTAATTAAATTCTAAACCATAACATTTTTACCAGGAATTATTTTCATTGTTTTTTAATCAAACTTTACATTTAGATCCTTCAACTTAATAGTTATTTATGCAACAAGTACAAAAAGTAAGTGTTGTCCTACTTGCCCTGACGGCCTCGTTGGACAATCGTCGAGTGCAATAAACACTTTTTGTACGAGTTGCATACAATATTTTTTCTACGTTCATCCAGAAACCAAAAAAAGTTTTATTTAGATGGCACTAAGTGTAGGAAAATATGACGTCGCTATGAACGTTTATGTTTGTCATAATGATAAATCGCTATAGTAGAATGTCAGATGAATGCAATAAACATTTTGTTGCACTAGTGCAATAAACAACCACTTTCTCCACTATATATAGTTCAATAAAGTTTTGTTTTTTGCATGAACGAAGAGGCTCATGAGCATTCAGGATAAGTAAACTATTCTAACTAATGATATTAGCAGCCTTATTTTTGTTCAGTTTGTTGTCGGTAGTGGGAAATTAGAGGCCATATTTCAAAGAAAACACCAAATTTTCTCAATCGTCAATTTTGACTTTTTATAATGATAATCATAATGAACATGTTTGGGCCTTACAAAATCCATATGCAATTAGATCAAGACGATTTCAGCAAAGTTTCAGTGTACGTACCACTTTAAACAAAAATTTACTGCATGTACATGTTTTAAATGGTCGTTTAAATGCAGGTATGTATAGAAGTTTCTTGGAAAATAACTTTTTTGCTTTCATTGATGATGTAGGGCTTAATATTGTTCAAAATATGTGGTATCAGCTCTATGGTGCACATACGTAGAGAAAAACAAATAAACTGCTTGGTTAAATAATCATTTCTAGAATAAACGTATAGGTCAACAAGGTCCAGTAGCATGGTAACCGCTTTGCCCAGATCTCAATCCTTTGTACTTTTAATTATGGAGACATATGAAGTAGCTTGTCTGCCATGTTGAAATCACTACCCATCAGCACTTGAAATACTTGAAATAATTCAGGATGCAGCTAACCAGATAAAATATGACCAAATCTCTTCCGGAGTCGCAGGTGAACTTTTTGAATATTTTTTAGTCTTGTAAGATTCGTTAATTTAATTAATAAATGTCACTTAATGTTTAAACTTTAAACACCAATAATGATTATTCTTGCAGCGCCCATAATTTTTATTTATTTATTTATTTAAACATTAAGGGACACAAACGGATAAACCCATAAACAGCATCCACAGATAAACATAACCTAACATCGTATCACTTTAAACAATTTTATAACCTTAAAATTATTATTTTTTTAATTTAAATTTTAGTGATATAACCGAGACGGTAATCCATATCAGAACAAAAATTATTAGACGAACGCATCATTCTACAAATGGGTGAATTGCTCGTATAATTAGTTCTTCTAAAAGGTAAATTAAATAGCTCATAATGTCTTAACAAGTGATTAGGTACATTAAAGTTTATTATGAATAAGAGATCAGGGCAGTTAATATTATTATTTAATATTTTATGTAAAATTAATATGTCATTTATAACTCGACGTTTCTCAAGAGATATAAGATTAAAATGTTTTCTAGCATCATTATAATTACTATTTAAAATGATGAAATTAGTTTTAAAAGATAAAAATCTGATAAATTTATTCTGTAAACTCTCCAAACGGTTAATGTAAACATTGTACTGGGGATTCCAAACTGATGAAGCAAAATTTAATTTACTAAATACATATGCATAGTATAGCTGAATAATTGGATTAATGTGATAAAAATCTTTGCATTTACGAAGTATGAAGCCTAGCATTTTGATGCGCTAGAAATAATCGAATTAATATGATCACAAAAACTAACTTGGAATCAAACAGAACACCGAGATCTCTTATCGTATTGACTCTGTTCAAATTAGAATCAGAAACATTATAATCATATACAAGAGGGTTAATATTACGGCTAAACGAAATAGTGTAACATTTGGAAAAATTCAAAAACAGGAATGCTCCGCACAGTAGCTATAAAGGTTATTTATCTCAGATTGTAAAAGCAGGCAATCGTGTATAGATTCGATTCTAGAGTAAACTTTAAGATCATCAGCGTACAGCAGAAATTTGCAGTGTCTAAAACAATTTTTATATTATTTATATAAATAATAAATAGTAATGGTCCCAGATGGAACCCTGGACATTTGAGGACGTTCTAAATAATGTAGACCTGTAATTATTTACTACCACAAACTAAGATCTATTTTTATATAGGATTCAATCCATCGCAAAAGTGTTCCATGCACACCGACATCAGCAAGTCTAATTAAGAGAATATCATGATCTATCTTATCAAATGCCTTACTGAAATCGGTGTAAATAGTGTCCACTTGACAAAAGTCGTCCAAGCTACTATGAAGATACTCCGAGTAGGTTAACAAGTTTGTCTCAATAGATTTAATGTTGCTCCGGAATAATGAGGCTTTTAGTTAAATTAAATAAATAATCATAAATAATCCGCTCGAACAATTTTGCAAAAACTGATAATTTGCTTATAGGTCGGTAATTATTAATTAATTTCCTGTTACCTGACTTGAATATAGGAACTACTGCAGCTATTTTCCAGACACATGGAAATTTACCTGAAGAAAGAGACTGATTATAAAGCATGGTGAGGGGAATGCATAGGGTGGAACAACATTCTTTTTTAAAATATACTAGGTATGTCATCTGGACCAGAACCCTTCGTTGGATCCACATTATCCAAAGCAAGCAATACTTCCTCCTCTGATAAATATATGGAACTCAAGCAATTTTGTGGATATGAGTTAATGGATTGTGAATTGTCTCTGATAGAATCATTATCAACAAAAACACTTTCAAAAAATGTAGAAAAAAGATTACAAATTTCTTGTGATTGCTTAGCTACCGTATCGCCTAAATACATTTCAAACGGAATTTTACAATTTTGCTTTTTATTATTAATAAAGTGCCAGAAACGCTTAGGATTTAATTGTATTTCATTTTCCATATTTGCAATATAATTATTATAATCAATCTTTATAGAAACTTTTGCTCGTGATCTTAAGGATTTAAATATATTGTAATCGTTTAAATTCAAAAATCGTTTCCACTTTCTGTGCGATTTGTGTTTATCTTTTAGAATTTTTATGGTTTGATATGAAAAGTAAGAGGGATATTTTTTATTAATAGATCTTTGAGGTACAAATTGATTTTTAAACATATTTAAAATACTGTAAAATGTTTCTACATTTTTACTTACGTCATCATTAATTAAAATTTCTCTCCACTCAGTATTAGCAATCGCATTGTTAATCTGTTGGTAATCAGCGTTCTTAAAATTATAAAAACAAGTTTATCTAGCTGTAGCTTTTAACGCGGCAAATATCAAATATATATTCTACGGATGGGTGGAACTTATCTTCAGGGGTAACAAGTGGATTAGAGGAACGTACTACATGCTTTATTTTATGTTTGTTGCAAAAATTAAATCGAGCATATTATCAGTGTCATTTAAAATATGATTAAATTGCATAAACTCGCCAAAAGAAAGTGTATCCAATAAGTCTGAGCTCCTGTTATCGAAATCATAAGGTTCAAAAATCCTAATTGCTCATTACAAACCCATTTTACTGAAGGCAAATTAAAATCCCCATTAATCAGAACAACATGGTCATTTATATCATTTTTAATTGACATTATATCAATTTTAAAATGCACCCACAAATCCTCTGCATCACTTTGAAATTTTCAATTAGAACTCCGTGGAGGCTATTTTTAGGACAATCATCACTCCACCACCGTCGGATTTTTGAAGCACTAGATTCACGATCTCGACGAAAAATTGAATAATTATTGAGATCTACAATCTCGTGATCGAATATATTACAATTCAACCAAGATTCGGTTACACATATAATATCCAAATTGCTAGCAGACACACTTATTTTGAAATCAGTTAATTTAGACCGTAAACCTCGGACATTTTGAACTAAAACAGTGAAAGCCATTTTAAACGTAATAAACTATGAAATTTGCATAAAATTGGGATGAAGTATTGTTATTATTGGAGCTTACTTAATGCATCCATGCTTGAAATATTAATGATTCTTGAAGTATCAGTTTTTCTGACAAGAATATTACCATTTTGAATCCATACATATTTATAACCCTTAGAAACTGCAACTGAACGGGTCTCTTTATGTATTTGCTTATTTAAGGGAGATAAATGTTCGTTAACAAAAAATGAGTTTGATATTCCATCAATTCTCAGACCACCCTTAAATCCAGATTGGCGCTCAGAATGTCTTTTAGCCTTAGACGCAGCATAAAATTGTTCCTTACAATACCTGGACATAAACTTGATTATAATATTTTTAGGCTTATCCTTAACAACTGTTGGCACCCTTACAATTGAGTCAACCATGTTCTTATCTACCTTAAAATTTATGTAATTTCCAACTGAATCTAATATACTGAATAAATTTTCATTTTTTTTCTCCGGAATATTCTGAATTTCCAAATTATTTAATCGTGAATGTTGTTCCATACTATTTATTTTATTATTTAGATTTACAATTTCAGACTTGAGTTGCTCATTATCCAATTTTAATTGATCTGTAATGCGAAAATAATTATCCATTTTCTTCAACTTATTATCAAAATCTGTTATTTTGTCGGAACAAAACATTACCGATTCGCGGAGATTTCGAATTTCTAACTTTATCTCTCTCATAAAATCTGAGAGGTATTGAGGAGTTTCGACTTGACTGAATTCAGCGGCACCAGATTGTGAGTAGAGAGACGCGCCAATTTCGGTTTCACTATCTTCTACACTATCCATGACAGGTGGCGGTGCCTTAGCACGGCATGCGGCGCACGCCCATCTTCCTCCTGGCATGGACTTCATAGTTGACAGCTGAGACTTGGAAATTTCACAGCATTTTGAATTAGCATGATAAAAAAGCCCACAAAAACTGCTACATTGAAGTCCTGGCGATCGGCTGTTTATGACTCGTGTACATTCACTACAAATTTTACTCATTTTATAAGCAATTTGTATACCTCTGTAAACGTAAAGATGTAAAATTTTACAATTTGCAGGAAATAACACTAGACTGCACGTTAATAAATCTTCCAAAATACTTTTAAACCACAGTTCAAACAAAAATAATTCAGGAATAGAAAGACACGATGCTACTCGTTCGACAACTCGACGACTATATGGTGTATATGTTGTCAGGCTATTTTGATTTTTTAAATTACTTGTAGCTTCTAAACAAAAACAAATGTTCATACATGAAAATATGTTTGACATTAACCCATCTACCATATGCCAAAGTTTGTCATAGAACTTGTAGCTGTATTACAATATTGTATTAAAGCTAAAATTTATTAAACAGTTTATGCCGAGCACTAATATAAATCTGCAATTTGCTGTATAAATTTAAATATAGCAACTACTAATACACATTTTTTGTATAACATTTTTCAGTTGCCCAGATTATTAATTAGAGTAGAACAAAGTTCATAATGAACATTGAGTAGAAGAACATTTCTGATAGATTCAGTGTAAACAAATACATCTTCCTTTACTAATAAAGCTATGGCAGTATTCCAACCGGTGATACACTATATTAAAATGAAAGCATCTTTAGATTAGGAAATGGTTTCAACTTTTTCTCATTTTCTTATAAAGGTTTCACTTTTTAACAAAATTAGAAGCAGGCAATCGCTCGGAACCCTGAAAGGAGATGTTACTACTTACATACTCGGCTAATGACATTATATGAAGTTTGGAAATGTAGGAGGATACCTATTTTCATTTGGGTTTGAACCCGCCACTGTTGTCACGCCTCGAGGTGTCGAATTCGATAACCCCCTTGTCACCGAACGTAGGTTTTCCACGCCTGTTTTGCGTCTTAACGAGATAAATCGTCTCTTCTGTGTATTCTCACAATAGGAGTTCATTCAACACAGTTAATCCGATAAATCTGAAGCCAAATTAACCCTATCCTGCAAAAAGTCGACCCTGTCTCTTACTAAAGGTTGTCGTGAATTGCTACACCCAATTACTAACAAAAAATGAAGTGAGATGTTTATTTCACAAAATGTCAGACAGTTTAATTGGGCATTTATTTCCAAGTGTTTGCTCATGATAGATAGATGAATCATCATAATGTTTTTCGCAGCATTAATTTGCAGCCCTAAAATATTCCTGATAAGTTATATTCAATTCTGGAATATATGAAGTTAAAATATATTGGCCTCTGTCCTAATACCGTTCATTTCATTTTGAGTTATTTATCAAACAGAAGTCAAAAAGTTGTTATTGATAATATTTTTTCTCATTTAAATAATATTTATAGAGGTGTTCCACAAGGAAATGTTTTGGGCCCGTTAGTGTTTAAAATTTATCCTACTGACTATACTGCTTACTGTTTAAACAATTCTATCATGCATCAATATGCTGACGTCTGACAACTAATATTTCGTTTTCATAATAATATTATTATATTAATGCGGACTTGGCCAGTTTTGTTTCTGTATCTCTGAAGCATGGTTTAATTTTGAATGAAGCAAAAACTAAGATCCTCTTATTTGGCAGGAATATTAATAAAATTGTAAATAATCCGAACTCTTTATAATAACAGTTAATAATAAAGTTATCGTTCGGAGATGTATAAACTTTGGACTTTATCTTGATAATAATCTTACATACGGATTCATCAACAAGGCGTAACGTTAGTCAGACTAGCGGAGGTTACGCGAAAAATTTACGCATCTGTTGCACTAATTTAAATAAAAAGCATACTCCTATTCACTACTATGTATAATACTTACTTTATGATATGTTAACTAATCCGTAGTACTGAAAAGTACAGTTTTTGAATATAAATACTAAATATACAATGGGAAACGCAAGGAACTAGAGGCCGAAATTACGCGATTTTTAGACAGGTACAATACTGGGTCTAACTTTTGGCGCAAATATGGACGTAAATAAACAGCCTACCTAGCAACGCATGCTTCGCTACCTAGCAACGCATGTTTCGTGAATGAGCGCAAAGCTGGTTAGGCCAACTAACGCGCTTTACACGGGCGTAAACTCATTAGTCGGACTAGCGCTACGCCCGTTTCATGAATCCGGCCGTTAGGTTTTTCAGAGAACAGTTCTAGTGATGAACTACTAAAGACGGAGTAGGTACAACCTGTGGAATGCTCAATCCATTTCATATTGCTTTTTATTGACATTTATCGCATTCATATCAAGTAATCTATAATAAATTATTAAATATTATATTGCTCTGACAAAACCGACGTGTTTATAATATCTAAATCGAAACAACGCGCAAGCGAAAGAAAATCACGAGTAACTTGCCAGATGCCTCTGATACGTCGCACGTTGGACCCGTATATTTCAGCGGATTTTGTGACAATATTGATATTACTGCTAGGGTTAATACAAAAACAATGTGTTTTTTAATTACAATGTTGAAATTAGCGTAATAAGTTATTTAAATACTTGTTATTAATAGTTACATATATTTAAATCTAAGGTATTGTACAACAAAGATGTGACAGTAACAGCTGTACCTATACTTTTAACTAATTGTAATATTTATTAATTTCTTTGTGGATAGACCTATGAGCAACCAGTCACCACAATATGTAGAGATACACTCATGTCCTTCTGTCGGTTATAACAAAGCACAAACAGCCATGGTTTTTGGTTCGGTGGCTTCAGCTTTGGCATACTCATAAGAGTTACCAAGCTATATGTTTGATGGAACAATACTGATCCCCACAATCCCACACAAATCCAGTCCAGAATCAAGGCCATTTTGCTTATAGCTTATTGAACAGCTAGAGTTACCTACATTTCCTACAAGAACATTCTGCACTTCTGGAGAATGTGCCTTTGCAACTAAGGAGAAGCCCATGGTTTCAGCACGACGGAGCTCCACCCCATAAGGCCAGGGTTGTGCAACAATATAATTACATTTATATACTTTAAACCACAGTATACTAAGCAATCAGTAGGAAAACTCAGCTTTCCCGCGTCTTCCAAAAATCCGCCATGTTGTTGGCGACTGACAGTTATTACTATAATTTCTCAATCAATACTTCAATTTATATGAAACTACACTGGATTACAACAGTTAATTAAGTATTAATGCAAAGTATTATAACTACGAAACAATTTTGGTTATGTTTACGCCAAATTATTAGCTATTTTTTCGTATGTTCTGTGAAATCCGCCATATTCTTGGCGACTTTTTCTAGAGTGGGGGTATTTAAAAACTGCCAGACGTATTTCATTCATAAATTGTCTAAGATTCTGTACTGATTGCTTAGTATACTGTGCTTTAAACAACGGGCATTCAATTATTTTCCAACGACTACTTGATCCTTCCACAGCTAATGTGATATTTAGGTGGTACATATTTCTTTTGAAATTCTTTAGGACGCTATTGCTTATAACTTTTAAATGGGAAATAATACAGAGAAAATTCTATATAAAAATTTATTTCTTCTCTCATTTCTTTTAACAGGAAAAAAATTTGGGTATATTTCTGGCCAAAATATAATTGATGACGCGAGCCGCCGTTTCTGTCAAATCCCAAAGAATACTTTCGATGAAATTTAAAAGTATGACCTTACATGTAAGATAAACCCTCACCACACGTACACATAGTAGAAAATTGATTGTATTAATAATTTCATTTAATTCCGTTGTAGGTTATGACATAAATAACCTTTTGTCGGGAATGGAAAATAATTTAGATCTGCTTTATATATTTTACTGAAGAGAAGAGTTATTATTAAGAATTTTCACAATGCTGTCAGGTGGAATGTTGAATAACCATCGCATAAATAATGTGGAAAATTCATAATGTTGCATTGAATCAAGAAAATCAGAACAATGCCAGGAAGCAGACAATAAATTAATTTCATAATTTGAGAAAGAGTAATTTAAATAAATCAAATTCCGTAATTTAATTAGGTGACATTAATCATTCTGAGCACTTTAAAATTTAATATAAAATATCTATACAAGGTGATTCAAAACTTATCGAAAGAAAATTTTTTGTATGTACAGGAGGTTCTTACAAATACAATTTTGTAAAAATAAAATCAAAAGCAGCAGTTCAGAAATGATTTAAAAATACACATCTGCACGGCACTGGAAACTGGTCCAATGTAAAACCTGATAAGGCATATAATCGGCGAGCCGATATAAAATTTTAAATTTTGTTACAAGCTGCATTATTGCAATTTATGTCGTGTTGAGTGCATTATCAGAGCAATATTTTTATTTTAAAGAATGAATAAAATTGTGTTAACAAGATAAATTATTTTTAGTGCAATTAGTTACTAATGAAAGGAATATTTTAGAAAATAAAAAACTGGTGGCTGCATTTTAAAATTAAAAAATTAAGTATGGGAAAAAAATTGCTTCAATTTTTAACAGTCAAAAGTCGTGAAATCAATACTTATTTCACATACCTATCTACAAATAAAAGTAAACAATTTTATATATAACACTGAGTGAGTTAAGAATATTTACATCTAAAATTAACCTTTGAAAATTGTTCAGGTGTGATGAGATAACATTGCAATTATTTGTTACACATTTTATAGACCAGTTATTAAATGTTTACAAAATTTTTATTTGCATAAAACAGTATCTTAAGAATAAAATCACATCATATAAATTATTTATGGTATGGTATTTCCAGACCAACATTCTGCACTGTTTATATATGAATTATTTCCTAGAGTATTGTTATGCAGATTTTGTTTTAAATTATTTGGGTAAGAAGGTAGGTAAATATTTTACTACTCATTTCAAAACTATAAACCACATCTCTGTGTATCCTATAGAAATTTTTGTTTCAAACAATGGTCAAAACAAACAGATTCATACACAATCTGAATCTAACCTATAAACATGTTTGTGCTAAAAATCTGACCCTCAAGGGATGTGTCAACTACACTTAACTTGAGGGCGTATTTTGCCGCCTTACCTCACGTGTTCTTGTTTATGAAATACATAAGGGACCCTCGGGCTCATACGCACCCTTGAGGGCGAACTATGAATACGGGCCTTAAAGTCCACACTTGCACTCACTGCAACCGTTGTAAAAGTAGCTGCATTTGGAATTTGTCTACCGGGAAATCGTTCTGCTAAAGCATTTTCACTTCACCATAAAGTAAAACGATATCCATTAACTGCGAGTTGCTGTAGACGTAAGCCATGTTTGATATTTAACTAACTACTTGAGCTGACTTCTTGACGTCGGCATCATACATATACATCTTCCAGTGGGTTTCTCATATGGCTTATTGCTGACAAGATTTGATTTGCACAAACTTGCTATTAGGAGATCTGCGCAGCAGGCTATATTTTTATATAAGGTTCTGAATAACTTATTAAATTGCCAGGAATTATTTAGTAATATCAACTTGCGGGTTCCTCGCATGTCTGCTCGCAGCAGTAATTTTATATGTCTTCCCACACCACGTACTAACGTTCTGATATGTATCAAATTATTTCGCAATACAACGACATAGAAACCAAGATTGATATATTTTGTTGTACCATTCAGCAGTAAAAAAATTATATTTATAAATAATATATCTTTTTTGTTTATGTGTTGTTTTCTGTTTTGTATTTAAGGTTTTTTGTCTGTTTTTCATTTTTTACCAACAATGTATGTCCACCTTGCTTTACATATGTACGATTTATTTAAGGTTTTGTATGCTTGTTAAGTGCATTATGTAATATTATTTTTCTATATTTATACTTTCTACCGTATCCTGTAATAGGGCATGTGCCTGTTTGGATATGTATTAAATAAATAAATAATGTAAATACTTGCATCACAAAAAAGTTAATACGATAAGTGATGGGATATTTCAAATCGTCTGGCTAGAGACTACAGTAGTCCAGCGATGTAAAAGTTGAAACTAATAGAACTTCAATTATTTTTTTCTCGGAAACTATAAGGATTTTTCAACAATTTTTTACGATATTGACTCCATTTTACATAACGCATCTATTCCCAATTTCTTTTTAGATAAGTTCTGATTTACCCTGTATATCCTATGTTGGACTTTACGTTGGTACCTAATAAAAAGCTAAATAGAAGGTGTCTTGGAATTAACGGGACGAACAGTGAGAATATATCCTCACGACAAAATAATGCGATGTAGTAAAATGTTCATTAATCCAAAAGTTGATGGAACATGGTGACAATGATAAAACTTTTTGAATGTAAACAATTTAGCTTTTAAAAATATTAAAATTTTTGTTTTTTAGTAAAGACAATAAATATAACAGATTTTACTTGAAATATAATATATCACATCTTCATATCTCGGTATTGATGCCGGTGTACCACAAGGATCTATTCTTGGTCCGGTTCTCTTTTTAATTTACGTAAATGATTTACCTTGTTCAGTGCATGACTCTGTTTTGACCATTCAATTTGCCGATTATACTAATATTACTAACCGCAGCCCTATAATTGATGATTTGATTGAAAACTGAAAAGGCTCGACAAGCTGAATTAACAATTCAAAACTGGTTTTTGTCTAATGAATTAATTCCACTAAAACAGAAACAATAATATTTAGCCTTAGAGAAACCACAGATATTTTAAATCCTGATTCTGTTAAATTTTTGGGGGTTCACCTGGATTCAAAATTGTCATGGAATTGTCACACTGATTACATATGTAACAAAATATCAAGAAACTTGTACCTTCTTCGTAGTTTATACCATCAAGTATCTCAACAAACATTGAAAACAGCTTACCACAGTCTTATTCGTTCTGTGATGCAATTTTAATTTGGGGTCACTTTACTTCAGCCTCTGATGTATTTGCATTACAAAGAAGAACTATAAGATTCATTGGCGGACTCAAATATAGAGATGACTGTAGATTGAAGTTTGTTGAACTTAATATATTAACAGTTCCATGCATATATATTCTACAATGCTTGATGCATATAAAAACAATATAGGTAGTTAAACGTCATGAATGAAATTCATTCCCACTTCACAAGAAATAGAGACAATTTGCAAAATGATTATCAGAGACTCGATCGAAAACTCGAAATGGTACCTCTTACTGGGGTATCAAATTTTATAATTCGTTACCTAACACAGTTACTGACTTGATATTACAACTTTTAAGTACAGAATAAAAAAGTTTTTACTGAATAATGCATTTTATAGCTCTGAGGAATTTCTAACCAGTACCTTGTCCATATTATCGCTATAACTTATGCTATTTTTAACATCCTGTTATATCTCTTTCAATTTTAACTTGAGTTTTAACTATTTGCGTTTTTGTGCTGTTATCACATTTTATAGATTTTTTATAGTTTTAACTATTTTTAGTGTTTAGTGTTCTTAGCGTTAGTCTATTTTACTGTAGTCAAACTGACAGTTAGCATTATTTTTGCTGGGATTGATTTTGTCAGTTCTCTATAGTTGCTATTCTCAGCCAAAACCTCTTATGTGAATGCCAAACGCCAACCCACTATACTATAAGTTACAGTCAAAGCAATATTAACATTTTTCCGAATTATAGAAAATTACTAATTAAAGTTTTATTTGCATTTTCAAATTTATCAAGTGGACGACAAATGTCAAACTTGAAAGTTAGGTGTTTTGACAGTTTTGAATTGTATGTTGTCATGTTCATGTTACGAGTGTCAAAATATTATGTAATATTTTCAGTAAAAAGGTTGCTAAAATATTGCTAATAGTGGCCAAATGTTCTTCTTGCATATAATAGCTAAAATTCAGGGCACTTATCTACGGCTGGTGTCATAACCTTCACCCTCGACAATTACAGCCATCATTATATGCTTGTTGAATAATACACTATTGTATTTGTAGCTCACTTTTTTTGTCACTGTACGGTTTTACAGAAAAATACTTAGGACACCTGCGGTGTTACTCAAATAAGTACATATACAAGTTTTATATCACGAACAAATTTTCAGGAGAGCGGAACGGAACCATTTTATATTTCCGTGTGCAAAATTTTAACTCAGTATGTTTAGGAAACAATTGAGTTATTAACAAGAATCATTTAATAAATCTTAAGTTTAACACCTTGAATTGTTGAATTTTAGAAATTACAATGCTTTTATCAACGAAAAACAAAGTAAACAATATTAAATTAAAAATAATTAAAATTTATAATACTTTTACATTTTCAATACATACATCGTTATAATCGGATATTATAAATTCTATTCGCCTAGTTTCCAGTTGAGAATAGTTTGATACTTCTGTATCGGTTTTTGATACATAAATAAAAGTTTGCTACTAAATTTTTCCTTCATATACAAAGTGCTGTACATCACATTTTCATTAAATTAAGGAATGCAACATGCGTTCGTATCTCGTAAATCACACACTTAGAAACATTTTGTTAAGGAACTCTTGAGAACCATAAATCTTTTTCACTATAAATCCACGTATATTTGACACATATTCCCTCACTGACTCCAGTCGAGTTTAATGCTAAAAAATAGTAATCGTTTTTCATTTCCAAGTAAATTAAATAGCGTTTCTTTCCTCGGTTAGAATTTCATTTAAGTGTCTTTCCATTGGAGATTCCAAGGAACGTAAAAGTAAATGATACCAGACAGCGAAGCTAGTTTTATTTTGCTAAGTACTTATTTGGCGCATTAAAATTTTATCTTCTCTCCTGGCCTGACATTTGCGATTAGACGAACGTAAGTTTATAAAAAGTTTAATTCTTGCTTAATCTCTCAGGCGTAGGGGATTGTTTGCTTAGTTTTTTTTAGAAATGAAAATGTGATCACTTACCTACTCTTTCACTGTTTTTTAAAATTTGAGGAAAACAATTTCCGAGGTTCAAATTTACCGACAGTTTCTAGGTTGGTAGCATAGTTGATATTCTCTTTCCCCCAACTATAGTATTTGTCACTTCTTCAATTCAAATTATTAGTAGGCCGTACGCGACTCAGACCACCGGTTGAAATTGTTTTTGTGTTTGTTTTCTATCTATTGCACACATGCATTTAGATTTTAAATATTTTAAAATATCTCAAAATTGTTTAACAATCATTAATGTTTCCATTGGCTCTATTGTGTGTTATAAAGCCTCTTTTCAATTTAATCTCATGTTAGTAAGTATTGTTATTATTAATTAACTGTTTTATATGTTAATATTATAAATTTATTGTAGACTATCTTGATAAAAACATACATAAAGAAACCTGGATAGCACCTAACGGGAAGACAAGGAATCAAATCGACCATGTTATCATTGAAAAAAAGCATGTAAGCATATATTAGTTGTCGCAGAGATGAAACAAGAAAGACCACAAAAAATTAAAATGGATAGGAAAAAACGAAAAAGATATGATATGGAAAAGCTGAAAGATACAGAGACGGCAATCCATTTTGAAAAGGAAATGACAGAACCGCTAAGAAACAAACCACTGAAAGAACAGACAGAGGATGAATGGACACAGATTACAACAGTAATGGAAGAGGTAGCGGGAAGAACACTGGGGGAACAAAAAAAACGACAACGAAATAAGTGGTTCGACGAGGAATGTAAGCAGATGTTACAACAGAAAAATAAAGCAAGGATTAGACAGATGGAAGAACAAAACGAAGAAAATAAAAGAAAATATGAGCAGATAAGAAGAGAAGTTAAGAGAATATGTAAAAGTAAAAAAAAGAAGTGTCCTTGAGCGGGAAATGGAAGAACTAGAGGAATAATATAAAAGTAAACAACTGAGGAATTTTTACCAGGAAGTTAAGAGGAATACAGAGCAGAAAATACGCAAACCATATGTTTTTGAGAAATAGGGACGGAGACTTAGTAGGTGATATAGATGGGAAATTAAACAGGTTCGCCCAGCATTTCCAAGAATTGTTAAATGAAAGCGAAGATGAAAGTGGGAACGAGTACGAAAGGGAGGAGGAGCCGGATAATACAGGAGGAGATGAAATGATCAGAACGCCTACGAAAGAAGAAATAGAAGAATGTGTGAAACAACTAAAAAATAACAAAAGCGCAGGGGAGAATAACATACCAGCTGAGATTCTAAAGCATGGTGGCGAACTCTTGATTACGCGAATATGGAAAATAATAACAGAGATTTGGGAAAAGGAGGAAATGCCAGATGATTGGAATAAAGCCTTAATAGTACCAGTGTATCAGAAGGGGGCCAAAGAAGACTGTAATAATTATCAAGGAATAGCACTCTTAGATGTTACTTACAAAGTGTTAGCAAGAATAGTGAAAAAAAGGCTGGCCCAGTACCATGATGAGCAAGTAGGAGAATATCAAGGGGGTTTCAAAGCCGGAAGATCGACTATAGACCAAATCTTTGTTATGAAGCAACTACAACAGGACACATACGAACATAATTTAAGTTTGCACATGCTGTTCATTGATTACCGGCAAGCTTATGATTCTATCAAGAGTAAAAAGTTGTCTGAAGCAATGGAAAAGTTGGAAATTCAAACCAAACTTAGGAGGCTGGTGGCAATGACAATAAGGAAAACGGGAAATAAAATAACGTTGGGAGGAGGGGTTTCGGAGGAGTTTAAAGGAAAAAGGGGACTAAGGCAAGGTGACCCATTGTCTACAGTTCTTTTTAACTTTGTACAAGAAGTAATTTTTAGAGAACGTGAAATAAGAACTAGTGGTCTAATATACGGGAGCAGATACCAGTGCATGGCTTACACTGATGACGTCGTTCTTATGGCTAGATCGAAAAAAGAAGTAACAACTACCTTTAAGTTACTGGAAGCGAAAGCAAGAGAGTATGGCTTGGTGATCAATGAGAAGAAAACGAAATATATGGCAATGAAAGACAACGATTACGACGAACCAGCTAATTTAATCATCAACTGCACAGAGAATAGAAAATACATAATAGAAAAAGTCCAACAAGTGGATTATCTAGGAGTGACGTTAACATGTAAAGGAGAGGAGGAAAGGGAATTAGAAAAGCGGATGGCAAAAGGAAGTAAAGCTGCAGGTATGCTAAACAGGATTCTAAAAGCGAAGAATGTATCCAGATCCACAAAAATAAGGCTGTATAAAACTATAATAAGACCTACTGTTACTTACGCTTGTGAAACGTGGATAATGAGTAAAAAGGAAGAAATTAAACTGGGAATATGGGAGAGGAAAATTTTAAGGAAAATATTCGGAGGAATTCAGGTGGAAGGAGAATTCAGAAGAAGGACAAATAAGGAAATAGAAGATCTGTTTAAGTAACCCAACATCGTCCAGGTAGTAAAGCTGCAAAGAGCCAGGTGGTTGGGACACATAGGTAGGATGCCCGACGACAGATTGATGGGTTAAAAGAATACTATCGGCAGGAGGAGGGAAGAGGCGAAGAGGACGCCCCAGGAAGCAATGGTTGGATGAAGTCAAAGATGATCTGAGAAAAATTGGTGTCACCGACTGGAAAGAAGAAGCAAAGGATAGAAAAAAATAGCAGCGAAAAATCGCAAAACTTTAAGCCAAGGGCCACTAGGCCTGTAGCGCTATTATATTTGTAAGTGATGATAAGACGCCTCAACAGCTGCAGGAACTAACTGCACTCAGAGAGGAGTTGAAACGGCGCACTGAAGCAGGTGAAGAGGACTTAACCATTAAATATCAACGGGGTTCTCCCAGCATAACCAAAACATCAAAAAACTAAAACCTTATATGTCTCACATAAGTTTTGCTTACACCAACATAGACTCTGTCATAGCTAAGTTTAATAATTTGTTGTTATACGCCCATCAAAACTCTCCTGATTGTATTCTAATAACCGAAACATGGCTTAACGAAACTATTCCCGATTCCCTAATAAAAATACCTGGTTACACAATTTATCGTGCAGATCGACCATCTTTAAAGAGAGGTGGTGGAGTATGTATCTATTTGAAATGCTCTACTTTTACTAGCTTTTCTGTTACTTCTTCTTCTCATAACATCCCCGAAATTGAAAATATCTGGCTTCAACTCACTAGTAAGGATTTATGTTTTACTTTGTCTTGTATTTATCGTCCACCTAGATCGTCTAATGAAGCCGATGTGAATTTAATTTCTGTATTAGATAGAGCCTCCTCCATAAATAATCTTATTATATTTGGTGACTTTAACTTTCGTGACATTGTTTGGCCGTTAACTCAGTTTGCGATTCCCGCCAATCCCTTTGCCGATTTTATTTTGCACAGTAATTTTCATCAACTTGTGTCAGAACCGACGCGTTTTGGACACAATCAGTTACCCTCACTTCTTGACCTTATACTTACTAACGATTTCCACCTTCTTTGCAATGTTAATTATAATGCCCCTATTGGTTGCTCAGATCATGCTGTAATTACATGTTTGCTTCAAGCAGCAATTTATACACAATCTAGGAATATTACAAAGGTCATGAAACGTGTTAACTACACGCAGCTTGCTAACCGCCTTTCAACTGTTGACTGGGATATCCTTAACACTGATATGGATATTGAATCCAAGTGGGACTACTTTTCTAAAACTATTACAGACAATGCGCGCGATACCTCCAGTGAAGTGTCTTACACAGTTAATGCTAAAAAACCGTGGATCACTTCTGAATTTATTTCCCGCTCCAAAAGAAAGCGACAACTCTGGAGAAAATTCAGAACTTCAGGCCATACAGAAGACTTTATTATCCATCGAAATTTTTCAAATAGTCTCATTAGAGATTTAAACGCGGCGAAATTAAAATATCAGAACTCATTAATATCAAAAGGACCGAAGGCACTGTTTAAATACACAAGAAATCTACTTTCATCTAAAGTATCCACTCCCATTATTCGAGGACTTGATGGTGTCACATGTGATAACGATTTCAATGCAGCTGAAACCTTAGCCACCATTTTTCAAAAATCGTTCACTAGGGATATACGGTATAGTAACTTCGCCATTGATAATATTTTATTCACTGAAGATTTAGTTATTGAACAGATAAATAAACTTAAGTTAGATTCTTCGCCAGGTCCTGATGAAATTACTGTTCCCATTTTAAAGAATTGCGTTCGGGAGTTGGCCAAACTTCTCTCACTTTTCTTGCCTCTTTTCAACATCATCAACTGCCCTCTCAGTGGCTATCTGCATCTGTCACTCCAATTTACAAGACTGGCGATAAGTTAGACCCCACAAATTATCGACCGATTAGTTTGGTGTGCATATGCTCCAAAATTATGGAGAGAATAATTGTGCAGGCCTTGCTCCCTTTCCTACTTGAAAACAATATAATTTCGCAAGTTCAACATGGTTTTGTTCCTGGACGATCGACGGTCACTAATCTATTACAATCATTAAATGTCTGGACTCAGATGCTTGATGCTCATCAACCCGTTGACATTATATACCTTGATTTTTCCAAAGCATTTGATCGAGTACCTAAACTGCAGCTTCTTTTGAAGCTAGAGTATTGTGGAATTCGTGGTCGACTACTTGAATGGATAGGTGCATTTCTGACCAACAGAAAATTCAGGGTTAGAGTAAACTGCTCTTTCTCAAACTGGTACGACGTTCTTTCAGGAGTGCCCCAAGGATCTGTGTTGGGACCAATTCTTTTCCTTATTTACATTGCTGACATTCATAACATAATTAATGCCCAACACATGTTAATTAATACTTGGTGTACTATATGGTCCTTACCACTGAATGTAGATAAATGTACTGTCCTTCATCTCGGTCATAACAATCCACATTTCTCTTATCGTCTGTCATCTGGCTTAGTAACATCAGTGGAAAAGCAATGTGATTTTGGTATTGTAATTAATTCCAAATTGAGTTGGTCAGAGCAAACTTCATGTGTGGTTAAAAGAGCTAACACACAAATGTACTTGCTAAGGAAATGTTTTCAAAATCCTAACCCTGCTTTGTTCCTTCGCCTTTACAAAACATATATTCGGCCTCGTCTAGAGTATGGTATATCGGTTTGGTGTCCATATCTAGTTAAAGACATTATGGCATTGGAAAAAGTCCAAAGAAATACTACAAAGATGATTCCAGCGTATCAAAATTTACCTTATGAAGACCGTCTACGTCTGTTGAAACTTACCTTCCTCTCAGAGCGACGAAAAAGAGTTGATCTCATTCAGTTATATCGTTCTACACACAATCTTTTCTCCGTAGACATGTCTTGTTTATTTGTTTTAAATGAAGATATACGCCTGAGAGGGCATTCTATGAAACTTCTGCACGAAAAATATAATACAACAGTTAGACAGCAGTTTTTAACAAACAGAACGTTCCATCATTGGAATTCCTTGCCTGATGACATCGTAAGTGCCCCATCTCTTAATACCTTCAAGAACAAGTACGATCATTTTGTGTCTAGTGTGTTAACTTAGTAGTTTTTTTTGTCATTGTTTCGTTATTTCTTTACTTATGTACTATTACTTGCTTGTGTACTCTACTATTTTTGTCTTTGCATTGTATTTCTTAGAATAAGTTTTCTACTTTTGGGCATAATAGATTTTTTCTCTGCCCTTCTTATATTGTAATAATAATAATAATAATAATAATAATAATAATATATATCTTGATAAAGCAAATAAACATTTCCGAAAGCTCGATGGTTTAACGAAGAATGTTCTTCTTTCTTTTTGGCCTTTTTCCAATGTCTTTCGACTGCAACCCTAAAAAGTTTTTTCGCATGCACCACAAAAATAAAATGTTTTGAAGTATGTATATTGCACTAAATTGCAAAAAATAATTGTTTTTAACGCAACCATCGAAAATTACATTGACAATAAAAACAAATAAATGTGTAACGTCAGCCGTGTAAGACGTCTGAATTCTTGACGCGAGTATAGTACATCAACGTTACAAGACCAGGCGATGTTGCCACTTTTAAGTAGGTTTGTTTAAGCGGTTTAGTGTGTCTGACACGAAAACGGCGAAATAGTAAGGTTATGTGTGAACTCTTAAGTGTGGTGTATTATTTTATACAAACACAAAATGAATCGGTCAAGACTGTTAGTGCAATTTGTCAAAAATAATGAAACAGGTAAGAATTATTTTTAGTTGTTAAGAACATAAGTTGCTGTTGTAACCACATCAACGAAATTTGTTATTTTAGTTTCATTAGTTTAATCACGCTTGTTTACTAAAAAACAAAAATACAACTTTAAAACTCATAGAAATTTATAGGGGGGTTGTTCATGTAATATTTTTCTTTTAAAGGTTTTCAAAATACAGGATGTTAAAATCCGTTTGTAACATATTTTCGACAAAACAAGGTACCTACTGATTTGAAATTTGGGGCACTTGATACTTGATTATATCGGCGGTAATAATTTGTATCTTTTTAATGAAATTTTACAGGTGTTATATTTTTGCGATAAATACTCCTTCAATATAACTTTTTGTAATATTGCATTGTAAATAATATAGGGCGTTTAACCGTATTAGCCCATTTGAACACAATGAACATGCTCATTAAAAATGTGTTAATTGAAATTTTGAAAATTAACGTTGAAAGGTTTTTGAAGCAGAAACATAAAATCGAATGTTAGGTGTCTGATTACAATCAACCTCGGACCGCTTCATTTGAATTTTTTTATTCATGTATTGATTTAGTCGATACCAAAATAACAGTGTAAACATATTTTTGTTTATTTTTTTTACATTGTTTATTTATGATAAGGTGTCCGAAATAATTTTAAAAAGTCTAACTACATTTTCCTTATAAGGTAAGCTCAAATCATTTTATATTAAAGACCCCTACACTTTCCCTACACATGAAATAAATACAATAAGTCGTTAAGGTAACTGTACTCTTTACCGACCTGTACCTAATACCGACCGCCACATATTTTCTCCCTTAAATGCGTTAGTGACCCTCATCTTCATTTTTTTACCGTTAATTTTAAATCATACGAATTTCCCGCCATAATGGAATTTATAGAACCGTTGATATATGCAAATATCGATTAATTATCTGCCAAACAACGTATCACGTTGTCGGGTGAACGTATCAAGTCGAGCCACTTAGGCCGAGCATGAAGTAGCAAACCAGTTACATCTCACCTGCACTCAATTTATATGTGAACCTACATATGAAGGAATAGCCAGTTCAATTGTCGGTCATCTCACCTATGGCATAATGATGAGGGCAAACAAGCCCGAAACCGGTCTATGTCTGGTGGAGTGGCCGACAAGGGTTCTTGGCTGTTCAGACAGATACTGCAGGTGTAATTCAATGCCGGTCGGGGCCTTAGCTCGTGGAGCAGTTGTTTCCTGCAGTATCATTTATAGGAGAATAATATTTTTCTATACTCTTTCGGACCATTGCCGTTTGCGTGCAAGCCGTCAGAGGGCTGAAACGAGAAAGCAGTTGAGGGTAGAAATGCGGATTACGAAACTAATCATACTAACAGGATGAAGCTTTGTGAGTAGGATAGTAATATTGTTCTCTACTCTGTGGTACCAGTGCCGTTAGCGTGCAAGCCGTCAGAGGGTTGAAAACGAGAAAGCAGTTGAGGGTAGTACTAATACTAGTTACGAAACTAATCATACTAACAGGATGAAACTTGGTGAGTAGGATAGCAATATTGTCCTCTACTTTTTGGTACCAGTGCCGTAAGTGTGCAAGCCGTGAAAGGGCTTAAAATGGAAAAGGTAGTTTATGTAGAAATACAAGTTCTGAAACTAAATGTACTAACAGGTTGAATTTTTGGGCGTTGATACCAAGGTAGAAAACAATATTATGGTCCTACTCCTCTTTCAACCTGTTTATGTTATATTTCCAAATTTTTGCAAGTCGTTATTAGAATATTCAGGTTTGATTTCCAACCTAAATTGTCCAGATTCTCATCCCGCATGCAAATATGACGAAGTGATGAAGAAACACTTAAGTTTTAATAAATCCTTATTAATAATCTAATATCGACGGTTTCAAATCATATTTAAATTGCTACTAGTAATTAATAATTCGCGTCTCTAGTATGACGGACGTCAATGGCCATTCATGTATAATCGCATAGTTTAGCTGCCCAGCTGCAGTTTTCACGCCGGTATTATAATCTGTTTTGTCCTGTAATTGAAAAGTGTATTCTATTGGGCAATAAACGCAATATTATTATTATTATTATTTATTTTCTTTATACATATGAATAATACAGCACATGCTACTGATCTTGCTCCCCTCAATCATCCTCCAAACATGTAACAGTGTGACCTCCCTCAATCCCTCAATTAGCCCTCGCTCAGAAAATGAGTCAAGAATTATTACACCAAATTTAGACTACATATTTTCTTGGTAAAAAATATTAAGATAAAATTAATTGTTTTTTTTTTGCTGTTCATGTTTTTTTTTGTACCTGTCTGAACAATTTGAGCAGTTGTTACAATAAATACAACTTTTACAGTTTTTACAATTTGTGTTAATATTTATCCTTGTTTTTCCAACAGTTCTGATATCTCAAGAACTGTTAAAGATAAAGATATTAAGTGCAGTTTCTTCCAAAAACATTTTAAAATCTCTAACCAGAAAAGCCATAAAAATATAGGTACTGGTCCATTGACGTCATAACTCAAAACTTGATAGGTATCAAAGTGCCACTAAAATTATTAGTTTACCTGTTTTTCTGCAATAGTTACAGTTATCAAATTCCTTATTTTTTCTATAAGAAGTTTTGATATTGTTTCAATTATACATACTGTACGGAACGGATCAGTTTTCTGATTCATTTATGTTTTATATTACATTTGCCTCTATTGCAAACATCAGACTTTCAGTGAAAACACTTTCCTCGTTGGTTAAACTGTTGATATTTTCTAATTCCTAACCTAAAATAAGAAATGATTTTGTCAAATCCAGCTTATTGCTGCACTGGTAATTTCCAATTTGGCAACCGATTCGAATATAATACAGAATTTCCAGGGCAACTGTTTTGTCTCTTTGTAAGCTTTAACGAATTTTCGATAAGCGGTTTGAAAATATCCGATTTTATTGACACCAGATTTCAAACTTTTTTCCTTATTATTCCGCGTTGGTTGAAGAGGAACCACGTTAACGTTCACAAAGCTAAAGTAATTAATTGGTCAGCTTTTTAATTAACGAATAATAGCTAAATATTCTTCACTTTTAATTAATGTTTTATTTTGGGACAAAAGTGACTTTTTGCGAGTCGTTTGTAGTTGCCAGCGGCCCACGATCGTCTGTCAAACCCACGTGTAGAACAAAAACAGCCGCTTTCGCTCATAACGAAACAATATATTATTTTTGCCGTAATTACTTTTTTTAAACATATACTGAAATTACTAAGAAATTTGCGTTTGTGCAAAAAACTTGATCCAGAGCTTAAATTAGTGACAATAAATAACGCCTCTGCTGTGGAATTTACATTAAAAAGAAAATGAGAAAACTACATATGGAGCAGGTTGAGATGACAGAAAGATACCTACAGTCGTAAAAAATGCGTTTCTTACAAGTTTTACATATATAGGGTGGCCAAATGTAAACGAAACAGAGCCATTTTCAGAAAGTGCGTCAAGATTGTAGAAAAACGCTCAACCCGTTGATTTTAGATTCAAGGGGGACATTCTTTGCTAGTATATTTGACTCCACCACTTTCACCCCCAAGCAAGGTTAAGCATCACCCCAAAATATTTAAATGACATTGGAGGTTGAGTCATATTTAATTTTAAAGAGAACAGACACAACAGACAGACAGACTTACACAGCACTTACAATAGACTTTAAATTTTATAATTCCGCCCCATACTGTGAACAAAATTTTAAAATTTAAATTATGCTTAGTTGCTTACTTACTACTTAGTTGATTAAATGTTCAAATTGATGACCGCCCGCTTCGATACAAGAATAAAAATTTTGTCCGAAGCGTTCGCGCACATCCTGACGCATTTCCGGAGTGATTCGACGGCATTCGTCGACGATTCTTTGACGCAAATCTTGCAGCGACTCTGACTGTGTTTTATAGATTTAACTTCTTAGGTATCCTCACAAACAAAAATCAAAGGGCGATACATCCAGTGATCGTGGAGGCTACTCAACGCTGCCTCTTCTCCCAATCCAATTCCGTGGAAAGCATTGGTCCAAATTCTGACGGACAATTAACGTATAATGCGGAGGAGCACCGTCCTATTGAAAAATCAAATGATCTTCATCATGCTCTGGAACATTTTCAACAATATCAGTCAAGGCAGGGTCAATAGCGTCTTCCAGTAATTGCAAATACATTTAGCCAGTCAAATTACCAGGTAGAAAAAAAAAGAACCCACCAGCCGGTCACCGAAAGTTTCAGCCCAGACATTTAATTTTTCCGGTTTCTGTGTATGCAACTCGTGAAAATCTCTTGGGTTTGAATCTGACCAATAGCGGCAATTGTGACGATTTACCGTTCCGTTCAAGAAAAATCTGCATTCATCAGAAAAATAGATGTTAAAAAGGAACTGTGGATCGTTCCCTGCTCGCTCACTCATTATTTCGCAAAATTACAAAAGGCGGTCATAATCATCCTCACGAAGTTCCTGGACTAAATGTGTTTTGTATGGATTGAATTTATTCTTCTTCAAAATGGTTTGTATGCTAGTTCGATTGATCCCAGACACAGATGCCAGCTGCCTCGTACTTAATGTAAGATCAAGATGAACTTGTCCTAAAACTGCAACTTCACTAGCTTCAACTATAGGTTTTTCAATTTCTTGTTTTTTATTGGCTACGTTCCCTGTCTCTTGAATTTTTTTTACTAACTCTAGAACATACTTCCTCCTGACATGTCGATCTTGATGTTGTTCATTAAATAGCTGCTCTGTTCTATTTTATTTTTCATTGTCAACGTAGTTTTCGATATTTGATCGTGCAATATATAATGCAAACTTTTAGTGTAGTATAGATATAGTTTTATTACTGTCAGTTGCAGTTTCTTAAATATTTTGATGAAAATATGAATTATTCATTTTTTCGTATGACGTAAGTCGTCTGAATTCTTGCCGCGAGTATAATCATATCGGAACCCAACAAACAATTAAAGTTAAAATTACGTTAACTTGACCTCTGAATTGGTCAAAAACTTTTCATGACTAATTCCATATAAGGGAAGTTTACCTATATTCGTTGGCCTTTTTCCTTATGTGGGGAAAAAACTAAAGTAATATGGAAGTTAATAATTGGTCGGCAAGAGTTTTATACCAATAAGATAATTGGACCTAAAAGAAATACGGACCAATTTTATGCTAAAATTTCGAAATATAAAAGACATTATTACCAAAATCTACCCTAATTATGCCCTTTATATGACATACTTTTGCCAGAGAGAGACAACATTATATGTTTCATTTTATATATTCTAATAGCGAACAGGCATAGGAAGAAAAAGAAGACTATAAGTCAGGCTACTAAGCTACAAGTAGAGTAGGAGTTAGTATATTTATAGATATTTAGATTTTAATATAATAAAGTCCGTATTTTTGGTTTCCATTCACCAAATTGTACAACCCAGGAAATTTTTTCGTATAATGTCATGACCAAACTTTCATAAAAATAACGCGCTTTATAAATATACATTTTTACTATTGCTTATTAATAATATTACTGTACCGAAGAATAACCTAAAATAAAAACTAAATGTATTTCCCGTTAAAATGTGTTTAATAATCTTTCGTCATAAATATATTAACTAATATTACCTGTATTAACGTAATTTTAATGAGTAGTCAATTAGAAATAACAAATAAAACATCTAATGTTTATTACAACATGCCGCTCAAATATAATCAACTTTGAAGTACATTTGGCTGTAAGTTTTAACCTATAGTGCAGATTGATTATGCGATTCTTGACGTCACAGTAAAATATTCACTTTGTGATTTAAATTTCCTCCAAATGAATATATTTTATGGTAATTTATCACCAACTAAATTATTACTAGGTACCTACATATAAAATTCTGCTCTTGGATTTGTGATTGAAACTTTAAATTAAAGCCAATAATATTATATATGCGTAATAACAAAAACAAAATAAATATTTTCGAACGGAATTCAATTCGAATTTCAATTCACGTGCACTACTGAATTCATCTGACACGATAACAGTCATAAGAATACTTATATATGAAGTATTTATCGATATATTATCATTAGACTGATTTACATGATATGCAGTGTCGGCTTAAACTTGTTTTTACAACTCTTTAATACTGTGTAGGGCTTAGTTTTAACTGCAGATCGCCAAAACACAAAACAATTTCTACGTGCTATTACATGAAGATCTGTCGGAATACAAGAAGCTTGTTCCCTAAAAGACCTTTATAAGACACACTTACGTCGAAGTATTATTAACAAGTAAATTTGTACAATAATATAGAACAATATTTCTATTAGGTTAATTGAAATGGTCAAATATTCCTTACAAGTTATCAACAAAGTTGAAAATAGGATTATATTGTAATAAAAATAAAAGAAACCAATTGAAGGATTTAATAGGGCAAAATAACTAGTGATTACCTTATTTTTAACTACTAGTTAAAGACTAAAATAAGTATTTTGATATCGTAATAAATATGTAAATATTTACCTATTGTAATAATTTAAAAAATTCTTGGATATTGAAGACAGATTTCTAGGCGAAATTAAATAAATTATAACTTCGTCTTAGACGTTATTTGATTTTTAGCATTTGAAAACATAGAATAGGTAAGCCATATGTAATTTTGAACTGTATAAATTGACATATATTTCATTTTACTTGGATGGCATTATATTACTCTTAGTTAACAAATTTTTGACTAAAATTTTGGTATTATAAGAATTTGTAACATTGAAGACTATTTTTATGGAAGAAAGTAGTAAATCTTGATCAATTTAGGATTATTTTTCTTGTGTAGTAGTCTATTAGGCTTAAATGTTAGTTGGGAAGATTGTTCATAATTGAAACAATGAAAATTTGACATAGACGCTGATGATTACTGCTCTGGTAATCAATAGACCAACAAATGACATTAGTTAGCACTTTTCTGGATAGACGCTGCCAGTAAAACCTTTAATGGTTAGCATTCGAATTTCATTTCACATGAGCTGTAGATGAGCGACAGCAAAATAGACGGCTTAAAGATCGAGCATTATACCTGAACGCGTCAGCACAGACCGGTAAAGCCTACTCATTAGAGTACTCACGTTATTTAATGGAACAAAGCACACTAGACCAGCACCAACATGTAGCGTGACCCGCAACGTAGTCTCGCTAGTCCGACTAAAGGTCTGCTCCCACAAAACTCAAGGATTTATTTCAAATCGTTAGAAATAGTTGTGGATGTGTCGCTGAACTGGACACCTTCGCTTATCACCGACGTTTATTTACTTACCTTATACATAACGCAAGTCTTTCGGCAGATGACACTGCTCAGCGAAATCTTGTGTTTTGGTAGTGTAGGCGAGGATGATCCAAAAGCTCGAAAAATTAATTTTGTTTGTGGTATTCGGAAATACCTACTGAAATAATTTCACTGATCTTTCTCCAGTTTAGGAAATAAATGATGTAAATCACCATATAGCTTTCCCTTTTTATTGATAGGAACCCAAATGTTTCTCATTCGCTGGCTTCTTCTTTCTCTTCTGCATACAACATTGCTAAAATATAAATTTATTCTTCCGACCCTCACTCAACTACTACTTAAAATTTCAAAACATGTGCACACATAATGTCACTAAAAATTCTTGAGATTCATGTTAACATTCATGATCGCTTTATTTTCTGTTAACAGTATCAACTTAAATCTACTGCATTTCGGTGTAAATGAATCCTATTTGAACATTTGAAAAGACAAGAATCAATACTTTACGGTATTTACATTCATTTCTGTCGATAAAATTTGTTCCAATCAGCAGTGAACTCTAATGGGGTCATTTAGCAATATTTTTAATACATTTTATGAATGATTCTGAAATTTTAGTGCGATCTGAAAAAAAAATATTTTCAAATGTCTCTAAAATCGCGTAAACCGCTGTATGACATCACTGACGAGAATGCTCGCTGCGATTTACTTACCGAGGGCCGTCAGCGTCGTTAGTTCTGCAGTTTTTGTTTTAATTATAGAAAATTTCATTGAATGCATTATAAGAGACACTAAAACAAAACAATCAAACTTTAGATACTGTGTTGTACCTAAATGTCCCAGTACAACGATAAAATGCGCAGATAAATTATTTATTAGTTTACCCCGGAATTTCCATATGCAAAACTTGTGACTAAAATCAATAAAGCGCGACATATTTCTTGGACCCAAAATAAATATAATTTATTCTTGATTTTTATTTTAGTTAAGTTTTTTATGTACATATACCTACGTACCTTTAAAACTAAACAACGTACCTACATATTAAATAGGTGAATATTTGGTTTTACGAGATTTTCCAGTAAAAGAAATCAAACTACTAAATTCTAGAGAGTTTCAGCATCAGTGCAATTTAAATTTGAATAATAAGATTTATAAACTAAACATCTACTTAATTTTAGTTAGAATGCACTATACATTTATCTTTTAATTTAAACATAAACTGCACTGCTTTGTCTCAATAGCTTTCTCGTGGAAATCTTAAATAGAATATTTTTTTTTAGACATTTTAAATATTTGAAGCCAAAATGATCAAATTTAAAGGTTTATTTACACTCCCTGGGTAATTAACAACAAAACTTTTAATTAACTAGACTTTAAAAAGGCTGGTTATTGGGTATACATATAACAAATATTTTATTTTGTTGTAGGTAGGTACCAAAAAACTCCATTTTATTATTAATTTTGTAACATAATAAATACATACATACGTTTTACTTCTATAAGTACGTACTTATCTACATTATTTGGCAAGACTAACTGCTATTTTAAAACTTACCATTGCATTTTACACTTCTTATTTCAGCACTTACAAGTTGATGATTTGTTTTAAAATAGATCGTCATCATAATTAAATCGGTCGGTGGTCAGTGGTCGCACGGTTTAAGGCGTCAGTACTTTAATCGAGGTGACTAGATCGGAGTTGGTTCGGGCCCAGCTGCCGGTAGACCGTATATAAGCTATATTCGTGGAGAGGATTGGCACCCTCTCTGCGGGTATGGTAGGGTGGAATAATGTTGGCTTGGGTCAATGTGAGAGATTGATACCGGTTGATATTTGACTACCCCCCTAATTAATGAGGTTTTCCAGGTTTTCCTCATTCCTGCACTGAATAGTGGTTAGGGCCTACCAACGTAAGTCGTTCCTGGGCGCAAATGCGGCCTGCTTAATAATAATATGCCGTCCCCTCTCCCGCACAAGTCTCCGACTTCTGGGCTAATCCCTGTGATTAGAATGAGGGGTAGAGATATTATTATTATTATTTTTTTTTTTTTTCCAGTAAACACCTTCCGAAGCTCCGACACATTCGGAGATGTTCTGGAGAGTCAAGCAATGACCACTCTCACTCCGTGGAGTCAGTAATCATTGCGCCCGTAAATCGTGTGTTCTGAGCAGACGTAGCGAACCAAGGACGATTGCCTTCTGCATTCTGCCGGCTAAGATCTCTGCCGAATTTCGACAAGCCGGTATGATCTTTAAGTCAGAAAGCAACGTATGTCTCATTCCACCCAGGACGCCTATAATTAGCACCACAATCTTAACAGAGTGGTCTGGATACAGCCTGCGGAGCTCGGAGAGAAGATCTCGATACTTCCTCCGTTTTTCCTCCTCTTTAGGACGATGTTGTTCTCTGCGGGAGCCGAGAACTCAATCACAAACATCGTCCTAAGCTGGTGGTCGAGGAGGACTACATCAGGCTTATTGGCTTGGATTTGCCTGAGGGTGGGGAATGAATAGTTCCAATAAATTCGGCACTTCTCATTCCCCACTACGGATTCTATATCCCCCGGAGCATAAGGCAGCACTGGCGTCTCGTCTATCTCATACGAGTGTCGTAAATGATAATACAACACCCGTAAGGCTGAATCGTGTCTTTGGATATACGCTGTGGCCGCATATACCGGACAGGCAGACAGGAGATGCATAAGCGTCTCCGGCGCTTGGCGGCAGGCCCTGCAGCTGGTATCAGGAACCTCGATACCCAAGACACGACTACGATAGACGAGTGTGTTAATTACACCATCTTGGCAAGCCATTATGAATCCCTCGGTCTCAGAGTTCAGCCCCGCTGACCTCAAAAAAGCAAAGGTCAGCCTTTCAGATAAGCCAAGCCCCTCTATTATTATTATTATTATTATTATTATTATTATTATTATTATTATTATTATTATTATTATTATTAAATCTACCATCGATAGATGAGACAAATATACTTTCAAATACCATGTTGCGAATTTTAAAAGTAGTTAGTTTTTGCTAATCTGTGTAATTTACGCAAAGACCCATGCCCGAGGTCGAGGCTGACGAGTACATACAAGACAAATAAAATATTATTTTATTTAATATTGAACTCCTTGTACAAATTTAAAATTGGTTTAAAATAAAAGTTTTTCACAGTTAAGAGTATATCTACACCCTGTTTATACTAAGCAAATATTTATTTTATGAAGTCTCTACCCATAACTATTATAAAATTTTATTAAGTAAATTCGGTTCAACTGACATTTCGTCCATCGTGGGTGTCGACAAATAGGTTTACATTGCTCGACATAAATAGTCGATTGAGGTCTGCGTGTGACGTTATATACGGGTGATAATAAATCAGTTCTCTATGAAAATTTCTTGAATCAATTCCTTCAAAAATTTAAATAATGTATTTATGTGTATTACAGTTTCATATCTATCAGCTATCTGAGATTTTCTCATATTAAATTTCTTTTATTATTATTAAATATATGGCTTTGATCTAATGGCAGCCACACGTTTAACGACAAGTCACTGTTATATAATGCAATAGTGGACTGAATTATGTTTTTCGTGTTTGTAAATCAATGATTTTACCTGTGTCCATAATTTTATCAAAACCTATATAAAAAACTAAAGCTCTTCTAATGGTACACACTAATTTTTCATAACTTTAAGCTTTTTCGAGAAAATTAGTTCCATAGTCGGCACCAACAAAGTTGTGCATTAAAGACTTCATTATGCGGAGTAGAATATATTAATTATTTAAAATTGTTCTATAGTTATATCGAGGCAAATGTAGGCGAAAGTATGAAAAAGTTTTTAAAAATCGTTTACTTCTCTAGGTGTTATGGTTTTCAAGAAATTGAATTGTATATGTGCGCCGTGTGAATGGTTAAGCTTATACTTGCGGTGCAGAATATATTTTCGGAAATAAATCAGTGCATTCATTCGACGGGTTAGAAAAATCTACATTTTCCATAAAGAAAAATATTTTTCTGTAAACCGGCCCGAAAGTAAACCGCCATACGTTAACCATGAATTCTACATCGAGAAATAATACTAGTTTGCTATATAAACTATAGCCCAAAAAGGCTTCGTTACGGTTATATAGCGTGTTAAAATTTAATGGAAAAAAATACACAAACTTAAGTTACTTCAAAACCGTTGTAGATTTTTCTTTAGTTTTGTTGGGTTTTTGCCACACTTCTGAAAAAATAATAAAGATTAATTAAATAAGCCCTTGCGCCAAACGGAACAGTCAAGGGTTATTTTCGAAACTAAGTTTGCCTAACCAAAAAATCTCACACTGAAAAAAGCAGATAAGTAAAAATAACAAAAATCACATCACTATCGCGCACTTCCGTGTTATTGAGGTTTCTGATATATCTCTGTTTTATTTCTCAAAATCGTAGTAAAAATTTTTTAAACGTATGTCAAGTTTGACAGTTTAAAATTTGTTAACCTGCTTCCATAGAGATGTTAAATGATTTTTATTTTATTGTTACTTACTTCTTCTTGATACAACTGTAGCCAACAATGATCGATGTTAACTGAACAGTTAGACACACACTTATCTTCGTTCAACAAAATAATCGCGGTCTCTTTTAATTTTCTTTTTGTTGCGTTATCTTCCTTTTCTAAAATTTTTGCCGAACCCCATTGAATCAAATGACCGTTTTCCCAAGCGTGTTCGCAAATTTTGGATTTTTCAAATTCCCGTTTTTTATGTAATTTTTATGTTCCTCAACTCTAATGTTCATAGGCAGACAACTAATACTTTACGATCATTTTTGTCTAAAACACATCCAAAAAATGATATACAAAATTCAAAAAATTGCATCTACAGTATACCTTGTGAATGCAATAAACATTATGTTGGGGAAACGTCTCTGCCTATCTGTTCAGTGAACATCGATCATTGTTGGCTACAGTTGTATCAAGAAGAAGTAAGTAACAATAAAATAAAAATCATTTAACATCTCTATGGAAGCAGGTTAACAAATTTTAAACTGTAAAACTTGACATACGTTTAAAAATTTTGTTACTACGATTTTGAGAACAAAAACAGAGAGTTTTTCGAAACGTCAATAACACGGAAGTGCGCAATAGTGATGTGATTTTTGTTATTTTTACTTATCTGCTTTTTTCAGTGTGAGATTTTTTGGTTAGGCAAACTTAGTTTCGAAAATAACCCTTGACTGTTCCGTTTGGCGCAAGGGCTTATTTAATTAATCTTTATTATTTTTTCAAAAGTGTGGCAAAAACCCAACAAAACTAAAGAAAAACTAAAATTATGCCACAAATAAATAGCTTCAGACAATACCGTTGTAGATATTATAATGAAATTTTATGGGTGTCGATAGCTATGGAAGGCGTATACTTTACAATTCAAAGTGATTTTGTAGTTAGTTTAATTAATAAAACATCATAAAAATTGCTCGAAATTGTCTCCAGTACTTCTGATGCACGCTTTTGAACACTTATTATCGAATTAGTCACGTTAAATTCTTGTAAATTTTGCCTTACCTTAAACGTTGCCTCATCAATTTTCTCCATCAAACTTTCTCTGTCATAAATTTCATCGCGGTACACCAGTTGTTTCATGTAGCCCCAAAGATAATTTTGTTCCGATTTACGGCGAAAGTTGACTATTATTGACTAAGAAAATGTAAAATATCTAAAAAATTGAGCTTTAAATTAAAAAATGTCAAGATGTAAATAAAAGTTTGCAAATAAAATTTGCTATAAAATGAACGTAGTTTCAAGACCATAGGCGTACGTTGATAAATATTTGCAGGGGAGAAATGTGTTGAACCCCGCTATACGTTAACCATGAATTCTACATCGAGAAATACTATCAGTGAAACAATGGCTGAATACGAATTAACCAGGAAGATCGATTGGACGAGGTATACCTATTACATGGCCACCTCGCTCATCAGATCTATCATGTCTAGATTTTTATCTTTAGGGCTACATGAAACAACTGGTGTACCGCGATGACATTAATGACAGGGAAAGTTTGATGGAGAAAATTGATGAGGCAACGCTTAAGGTAAGGCAAAATTTACAAGAATTTAACGTGACTAATTCGATAATTAGGTGCTCAAAAGCGTGCATCAGAAGTAATGGAGACAATTTCGAGCAATTTGTATGATGTTTTATTAATAATTATTATTATTAACATATTTATTTGAGTGATTTTTTCTTTATTTTTGCAAAATTTCCTGTTTTTAAGTATAAGTATCTTCACCTGCAAGTATATATTTTTTTAAATAAATCGTCTTGTTTATAAAACAAATCCTAGTTTGCTTTATTAACAATAGTCCATACAACTTTGTTATAGACACACTGAATTGATAGTATTAGTAATACGAATACTTACCTTATTGATAGTATTATGCTGTGCACAGTTTTTATTATTTCATTCCAATAAAGTGTGTTGTAAAGATTGAGGAAACTATTTACTTCAGAATTGAACAAAGTATTTCCAAAAGAATATTTTAAGAAAAGTTAAGACTAAAAAGTCACTTTGCATTGCAAAGTATGCGCCTTCCATAGCCATCGACACCTCTAAAATTTCATTATAATATCTACAACGGTTTTGAAGAAACTTAAGTTTGTTTTTCTTTAGTTTTTGGGTTTTGCCACACTTCTGAAAAATAATAGAGATTAATTAAATAAGCCCTTGCGCCAAACGGAACAGTCAAGGGTTATTTTTGAAACTATGTTTGCCTAACCAAAAATCTCACACTGAAAAAACAGATAAGTAAAATAACAAAATCACATCACTATCGCGCACTTCCGTATTATTGACGTTTCGAAAACCTCTCTGTTTTCGTTCTCAAAATCGTATTAAAATGTTAAACGTATGTCAAGTTTGACAGTTTAAAATTTATTTATCTGCTTCCATAGAGATGTTAAATGATTTTTATTTTATTGTTACTTACTTCTTCTTGATACAACTGTAGCCAACAAGGATCGATGTTCACTGAACAGTTTGACACACTTATCTCCGTTCAACAAAATAATCGCGGTCTCTTTTAATTTTCTTTTTGTTGTGTTATCTTCCTTCTCTAAAATTTTTGCCGAACCCCATTGAATTAAATGACCGTTTTCCCAAGCGTGTTCGCAAATTTTGGATTTTTCAAATTCCCGTCTTTTTATGTAATTTTTATGTTCCTCAACTCTAACATTCATAGGCCGAGACGTTTCTCCAACATAGTGTTTATTGCATTCACAAGGTATGCTGTAGATGCAATTTTTTGAATTTTGTATATCAACAAAAAGAAAATTAAAAGAGACCGCGATTATTTTGTTGAACGGAGATAAGTGTGTGTCAAACTGTTCAGTGAACATCGATCCTTGTTGGCTACAGTTGTATCAAGAAGAAGTAAGTAACAATAAAATAAAAATCATTTAACATCTCTATGGAAGCAGATAAATAAATTTTAAACTGTCAAACTTGACATACGTTTAACATTTTTAATACGATTTTGAGAACGAAAACAGAGAGGTTTTCGAAACGTCAATAATACGGAAGTGCGCGATAGTGATGTGATTTTTGTTATTTTTTTTACTTATCTGTTTTTTTCAGTGTGAGATTTTTTGGTTAGGCAAACATAGTTTCAAAAATAACCCTTGACTGTTCCGTTTGGCGCAAGGGCTTATTTAATTAATCTCTATTATTTTTTCAGAAGTGTGGCAAAAACCCAATAAAACTAAAGAAATATACAAAATTCAAAAAATTGCATCTACAGCATACCTTGTGAATGCAATAAACACTATGTTGGAGAAACGTCTCGGCCTATGAATGTTAGAGTTGAGGAACATAAAAATTACATAAAAAGACGGGAATTTGAAAAATCCAAAATTTGCGAACACGCTTGGGAAAACGGTCATTTAATTCAATGGGGTTCGGCAAAAATTTTAGAGAAGGAAGATAACACAACAAAAAGAAAATTAAAAGAGACCGCGATTATTTTGTTGAACGGAGATAAGTGTGTGTCAAACTGTTCAGTGAACATCGATCCTTGTTGGCTACAGTTGTATCAAGAAGAAGTAAGTAACAATAAAATAAAAATCATTTAACATCTCTATGGAAGCAGATAAATAAATTTTAAACTGTCAAACTTGACATACGTTTAACATTTTTAATACGATTTTGAGAACGAAAACAGAGAGGTTTTCGAAACGTCAATAATACGGAAGTGCGCGATAGTGATGTGATTTTTGTTATTTTTTTACTTATCTGTTTTTTCAGTGTGAGATTTTTTGGTTAGGCAAACATAGTTTCAAAAATAACCCTTGACTGTTCCGTTTGGCGCAAGGGCTTATTTAATTAATCTCTATTATTTTTTCAGAAGTGTGGCAAAACCCAAAAACTAAAGAAAAACTAAAACTATGCCACAAATAAATAGCTTTAGACAATGACTTAAGTTTGTGTCTTTTGTTCCATTAAATTTTAACACGCGATAAAATCGTAATGAAGCCTTTTGGTCTATAGTTTATATAGCAAATTTATATTATTTATCGATGTAGAATTCATGGTCAACATATTTCTCTCTTGCAAATATTTTTCAACGTACGCCTATGGTCTTAAAACGACGTTCATTTTATAGCAAACTTTTATTTATGTCTTGACATTTTTAATTTAAAGCTCAATTTTTTAGGTATTACATTTTCTTAGTCAATAATAGTCAACTTTCGCCGTAAATCGGAACAAAATTGTTGAAATTCAACACAACAAAGCTTTTAATAGGAAAATAATAGGTAGGTACATAGTATTTTAGAAAATGTATAATATCTTAAAAAATTGAGAAGTTGTGAAAAAAATATGATCATTAAATCGTAGATTTACGCGATATATGTTACGAAAAACATAATATTCAAATAACGTCCATTTCGTATATCCAAATTGTTCCTCTAGAGTATGGTAAACGTTTCAATTGGTTGTACCTTAAAAGGAATCTACCATAAATAAGGGAGTGAAGCGATTGCACTGCACTATAATGGATGGATTACAATTTGGTTCACACATATATTTATACCATATTACTGAAATAAATTACAGAGATTTTAAACTGTGTGGCTAAATCCCTACGATTTATCGTTATGTGTGATAATGGTACTAAACCTGTCAAAAATTAAAAAGATCATAAAATTAGATATAAGTACATGTATTTCTACAATAATTTCGAATTTAACAATATGGAATTATGTAACAGATCAGGAGATGAGATATTGTTATATTAAAAAATACCCAGTACTTAGTACCGTTGACTGAACAATTCAAAAGGATGCAACTATTGTGTAAAAATTACGAATTCTGCTATAATTTTAAAACTACGTGCATCTTCTTGAATTTACAATCCAAGTGTGATATCTATAAATCTCTTTAAAGCAAGTTACATCTACTTCTTAATAATTTAGGTTACACAGATGACTAAGACATATCTAATATCTAGCTGTATTATCTGGAATGTTCACAACATGTGTCGGAGATGGTGGATAGTACTTGGGTGGCGGTGCCGTGGCAGCTGAAGTGCAGTTTTCATCTGAAACTGAAAATGTAAGCATTATTAAGATATTCCGAGTCAAGTAAATGCATTTATCTTCTAAAGAAATCTTGAAACATTTAGCAGAAACACAAAACTGATAAAGTTTTCAGTATGGAGTGTAGTCTAACTATGAACTCGCAAGGTGACATCACATGCTGTAAGTAAGAGGGACCTAATCAGAAATTTGCAAAAATTTAGTTTTGTAGATAATACATAGGTATATTTTTCCAGAATTGTAAAAAATATAGATATTTCATCTGAGCGTAGTCGTATAGTACCATTTTAGTGCAAGTTAGAATACAACAAATTGTTTCTTTGTAATTTAAAAATGTTATGAAGTGCAACTCATTTTGCTCTCGACTATCTGTTTTATCTCAAAAAATGAAGAGATTTTCGAAAAATCACAATATAATACCGTTGAGGATTTAATTAATAACAAAAAGTACCTCTACAAAATTTCAAAGTAATGCTTGAAGACCTGAAGAAATTAAAGCGAAAAAACAATTTTAAAAGTTTTTATAAGATTAAATCGTCATATTTTGCCGCCAAAACTACACAGTTAACGAGATGACCTGCTTATTTGTTACATCCTGTATAACATTTGAATTCATTCATTCTTTTGCATTATTATTAATATTGCATAAATAATTTGATGCAGTGATATTTTTAACAATAAATACTAAAATATATAGTAACTAGAAATATGAAACAAAAACACTTTATTAGAAGACCTTATACTTTCATTATTGCAAGTAAAATTTAATGTAGCTGCAAAGAAATAATAAAATTGGAATAAATTACTTCCGACTGCCTGAATTACATTTCTGTATGTTAAGAGTGCATACTGTCAAAATAAAACATTTACATCTACATTTAAATGAAAATGTTTCGGTAATTATTTTAATTTAAAACGTGTTTTTTTTTAATGTTAACACCTCCTACTTTAAATTATAAAACATTTAAGAACTATTTCAATGAAACTTTTTGCTGACGCTCGTCTTATCGGTCTACCCAACTAGCACCAAAGTAACATTAACTGAGGCTGGAAGTTTCAAAAAGTAACTATTACGTAACCGCCACCAATTTTGCTGCTTTGTTGTATAAATAACTTCATGCAACAAAGTTACAATCACTGCTAAGTATGTTATCGATTCTACGTATTCATATCGATCTACCTAACTAGCACCAAAGAAACACTAACTGAGACTAGAACCTTCAGAGAGTAACTATTATGTAACCACCACCAAATTAACTACTTTGTTGTATAAACAATTTCATACAACAAAGTTATGTGACTTCTAAGTAGCTCCCTTAGTTTTGGGGACATCTTAGTAACCAGTGCGTTAACCTTTAAATTGTTAAAACCTGAAAAGTGCCAAATGATCAGAGGATCGACTAACTCATGTTACTAAAATATGACTTCAAAGTTGTACTCACTTTGAAGCAACTATGATAGTTGCCGCGACTCTCGACGTTCAGAGAACCTTAATTATTTGTTTCATGGGACTTATAAGTAATATTTATTAGTCTAAATAACATTATCGCTACTTGTAGAAGTATTATCAACACACACAGCAACTACAAAGTGGGCATCACCTCCTAAATTTACCATGAAATAAATATTAACATAGCTTCTCAAAGTTGAAAACTTTCATGCTGTTCGTAATTGTCTTTGTGAATATATATTATATTTTTATAACTATTAATTTAATCTACAGTATGCGCCAAAGTATGGAATAAATTCAATAAAATGAAACAATTATTTTTGGGAAAAATTCTCGAACAGGTCGATTTTTAATTTAAAAAACATATTTTAGCGTAAAATGCGATTTTCATATGTCATTTGTTTTCGAGTAATGACGTCATCGATTTTTTTTTAAATGGCAACACCATATTTTTTTCCTTGATTCTGAAAGATCGTTTAATTCTCTATCAGACAGTACTAAAATTTTGCCCTCTTACATAGGAAAGTTTTCGAGTAAATGACGATTGAATGTTAGAAAACGTAAATTTTATCCATAAAAAATGTAACAATTCTGAGGTATGTAAAATAAAATGCAATTGATTAAATTTTATACTTAAATTAAATGTTCGAATTGCCATCCACCAAAATATTGTGTACATTAATAAACCACGTAATTTAGAAGAACTTCAAAATCGCATTCGGGACGAAATACGCAGAGTTACCCCAGAAATCATTCATAATGTGCAAGAAGAATTTCTTCACAGACTTGCGCATTGTCAAGAAGTTGGTGGATGGCAATTCGAACATTTAATTTAGGTATAAAATTTAATCAATTGTATTTTATTTTACATACCTCAGAATTATTACTTTTTTATGGATAAAATTTACGTTTTCTAACATTCAATCGTCATTTACTCGAAAACTTTCCTATGTAAGAGGGCAAAATTTTAGTACTGTCTGATAAAGAATTAAACGATCTTTCAGAATCAAGGAAAAAATATGGTGTTGCCATTAAAAAAAAATCGATGGCGTCATTACTCGAAAACAAATGACATTTGAAAATCGCATTTTACGCTAAAATATGTATTTTTTAAATTAAAAATCGACCTGTTCGAGGATTTTTCCCAAAAAATAATTGTTTCGTTTTTATTGAATTTATTCCATACTTTTGGCGCATACTGTATAATAAACCTATAAACTTTGACGCAAATTAAATATCAACACGCGGACACCAAAAAATTATTTCCCATTTTCGTCGCAGACACGTATTGGGAACGGTTATATTACGTGCCCATGGCTAGTGGCAAAACACTTAAAAGTGCCTATAACAGTCGTAGCTAAGTTTCAACCACTAGTTGCGCTAGTTGGGTAGTATTTAAATGTAAAACTTAAGTTTGTTTTACATTTTCTGACAAATTTTGGCAGCAGAAATTGGTACTAAAAAAATAAAACATTTTCGAACTTGACTTGAAATTGCTCGTCCTGAGGGACCTAAAATTTAAGGTTGGTCAAATATTCTGGTAATAAATGTCATTGTCTAACAAATTTGAATGTACTTTATTTAAAGTTATATAGACATTAAGCATCGTCAGGACGGTGTTTAAAGGTAAGCAAATATTTAAAATTGAGTCATATTTTGACAAAAGTTGTATGTACGTAACGATTGCGCATTTTAATAAATAAACTTTTATGTGGCATTGCTAAGAATTAATTTTATGTAGAAAAACATAATAAAAAAGCTAATATGTATTCAGCGAATATAATAAAACATTAAAAAATTATATTATTAAAATATATTTATGTATGTATTATTATACTATGTATCTTGAAATAAGAGCACATAAATTTAAGCTACACAGAAATTACTTGAATCAGCAAAATACAATGAAAAATGCAATTTTATTTGTTTATACCTTGTTTCTTAATTTAATTCTATCGATTTCTAGTTTTCTGTTGTTAGCCAAATTTACTTTAAGAAATTCTATATGTATATATATATATACACTATAAGAGAATCAACAAATATCTTTTCGAACCTATTTATAATAATTCCCTGGTCCTATTTTATCTATTACTATAGAATCAAAAGCCTGAATGTATCTACGATGTAAAGTAATTGAGTTTCGAAATACAGAAACTCATCGAATTGATCTACACAATTGGTACTAGTTGCACTGCTGCTAATAATAACACCACTACCTATTTTATAAACGAAAATGTTCAATATTCAGTTTAATAAATAAATAATACATTTGAAATTACTAGATCATGTATTTTCCAAACATTAGTACCTCTGAGATAATATATAATACTTTTTTTTGGATTTGTAATAATAACCCATTGCATAGGTCTGTGATATTATAGATCTCAGAATTAATCACTTTGATTCTGATAACTAGAGTTTGTTTAGTTTTTTAAATAAAACAGTTCGTCAATACGTCATATATAAAATAAGCGATTTGTTTAAATTTTAATTTTAATCAACCTCAAATACAAGGTAATTCTAGAATTAGAACCACAAATTTAACTACGTTTTCTAGACTTCAAAATAAGAAGAAATGTCTATTTTAAACATGTATTCTAAAACGCTTGGTTTTCGACATACACGGTGTGAAATGTTAATTCCTGATGACGATAACGGTTTTCAATTAGTAATTTCGAAACGTGTAGAGATAAATTAAGGAAATTTGTCACAATCCCACAGTGTGTAAAGGGGCGGGTAAAACACGAGGGATAGTGCTTTAAAAGTACCCAAAACTCTTTCCTGTACATTTTATCATAAAATCTCAACAAAAATGAAAACTCTAAAAACCTTTCCTTTCCATAAATAAGGTACTCTTGTTGAAATTCCGAATCTCATTAAAAAATCTATGACTTGGAAAATCAATAATTTGTGTTGAATTGACAGTTGTGATGGATGCTTAGCAATAATATCAACGACGCCATATTTAGTGGAAAATGGATTTTAATAGTGATAGAGTACAGAAGAAATTCCGAGAACTCTTGAAATTTTTAAAGCGACAGGGTGTTCCTTCAAAAACGTCAAACACTGTGCTCCTAGCATAATTTTTGGAAAAATGTAAGAACTGTAAGCCATTGTCTCTGTGGTCATAAAAATAAAAATATGACGGTTACAAACCAAAGAAGTAAAAAATATTGACCAGAGAGAAAATTGACACTTTTCTGAGAGATGCCCCAACTGAAATATTTTTGATGATCAAGGTAAGTTCTCATTATTTAATGTAAAATAAAATTTACCTACATTATATTTTAAATTGGGTGGTACCGATTTTTGGCATATACAGGGTTAACTATGACTAAGTACAAATATTTTAAGAGGGGATAGAGAAAATTAAGAATTAACAGAATCACCCTTGAAAAATATTCCAAACTTATTTAATTATAAAGCTAAAATATTTGTTTTTCGAAATTATATTAAATCCTTATTTAGCGCCGCCTATGAGACTTGTATGCCACACGTTTACATAATCTGAGTAGGTAACGACAAGTCATAATTTAATTCCTGTGTTAACATGTGTTTACATTGTAGTTTTGTGTTCTTCTTCAGTTTTTAGTGCCTTTTTTAATTTTTAAACGTTTCATAGTTATCATAGTCATTTGTATCGGGTGGAGATACTTTCCCACAATATTGTTCGCCGGTTTGGTTATCTAGGTTATGGGACAAGATTGCCGCAGGTACATTAAAAGTTTTCAATTATCTATTCCTTTCGTTCGATGTTGTTATAATAAATAGGTAGTTTATCTAGCTGTACCTACAGGAAATATGGTTTATCGGTAATGAGTAATGAATGAAAATGTAGTTTTGCCAGTTTGTAACGAAATAATGAAAAACGAATGCAAAATAGTGGAGTTAACTGGATTAACAGTTACCTATCTATCTCTCAGGTATTATTACTGATAAGAATGTTATTTTTTGTCATTTCTGCATTTAGAAATGCTGCAAAAACGACCGCATGATAGTATATATTGTTGTCAGATGTTTATTTATGGATCTTCCTGAGCACTTGGTTAAATTTTATGTACTTAGTCATAGTTAACCCTGTATGGAACTTGTCGTAGATGCAAAGATATTCTCTGAAGCTATTTATTTGTGGCATAATTCTAGTTTTTCTTTAGTTTAATTGGATATTTTGCCACATTTCTGAAAAAATAAAGTTGAATAAACCCTTGCGGCAAACATATCAGCCAAGGTTTATTTTTGAACCTACAACTCTAATAACAATATACAAAGAAGTAAGTAACAATAAAATAAAAAACATTTAACATCTCTATGGAAGCAGATAAACAAATTGCAAACTATCAAACTTTACATACTTTTAATACATTTGCTATTTTGAAAACGAAAACAAAGAGTTATGTAACATAGCCATAGATGATATTCAGGATATAGATATATCTTTGCTAGTAACTATAAAAGTATCCAATATTAAAATACAGCGCATAGTTTTTTTTTTGTATATTATAACAATAATAAATGTTCCAAGCAAGTGGTTGGGAAAAATACGTTGGGTCAGATTCCGTACAAAATAGCAAACTATCTTAAATTACCAAACCCAAAGGAATATACCGGGCATTGTTTTCGGCAGGTATAACTAATATTAAGTGCCATGGCGGTTGGAAATCAGCTATTGTTGCTGAAGGCTATATTGAAAATGAAGTGTCTAATAAAGGACACAGCTGCAACTAGTAGATACTCTGGATCTTCAGTAGGATTTTTCAAAAATATGAGTGTTACTGAAGTCACAATCGAGAGAACAAATTTTGTCCTAATAACTTATAAGCAATTTTACTAAATGTATTGAAAACATAAAAATGTAATTTATAATATTATTACTATGATATAAAGAACTGTATGTATAAATTTCCATATACAGAGTGATCCAGAACTTATGTAAAAAAAATAAATAAAATGTACAGAGGTCTCTTACAAATACTGTAAAAATAAAAACAAAAAAAGCAGTTCTAAAATGATTAAAAAATACACTTCCGGACGGAACTGGAAACTGGTCCACTGTAAAACCTGATAAAGTGTATACTAGGCGACCGGACAAAAAAATTAAAAGAAATTCCGAAGGAAAGAAATGAATTACATTTTACGACACCTGTTTTATACAGCAAATTCAACTGCTTTTGCAGCTATTGTTATTAATTATTAGAATCAATTTATGGTTTTAATTAGTAAAATAGTTTACCATACCTGATGTTTACAACAACATTTTGGGCCCGTTTTACCCAGTTTCCACAAACTAACACAAATGTTTCTGCTTGGTGTCCGTTTTGAATGTGTAAGTTATGGGCAGTAGCTATGATACGTTTGCGTAAAACATCAATAGTGCCCACTTCGGTGCAATGGACTTTATTGTTTAAATATCCCCACAAAAATACCTAAGTCAAAATAATTTAAAGTCAGGAGATCATGGCGACCATGGTACCGGTCCTCCTCGTCCAATCCTTTGGTATTAATGCTTGGAGACGCTGTACATGGTACGGGTATAATTGAGCCTCATGTATGATACGCCATACTGCTGTAATATGCAGTGGACGCCCTGGACTTCCATATTCATCAGCGTTTGCACTACACGTGCACTCACTGCACACCGTTGTAAAAGTAGCGGCATTTGGAATTTCTTTACCGAGAAATCGTTCTGCTAAAGCATTTTCACTTTACCATAAATTAAAACTATACCCGTCAACTGCGAGTTGCTATAGACTTAAGCCATCTTTGATATTTGAAAAACTAATGTAAATACTTGCATCACAAAAAAGTTAATACGATACGAAGTAATCGGATATTTGAAATCGCCTGGCTAGAGACTACAGTAGCCCAGCGATATATAGGTTGAAACTACTAGAACAATTTTTTTGCTCGGACTACAAGTATTTTACAAACAATATTTTAACGAAATTGACTACATATTTGATGGCGCATCTATTCTGCAAATTTTTTTAGATAAGTTCTGAATCACCCTGTATACCGGGTGACAACGGAAAGTGGAAACACGCTGTTACTTTTTTTATAACTGCTGATAAAATTTGAAATTCGGTGAGTTTATATTAGATGGTGCCATGAATTCTTTGAGGTCATTTCGGATTTTATGACATTTCCGGTTTGACCGGAAATGACCGTAAATTTATATTTTTAAACGGGACACTCTGTATTTTTGACATTTTTGGAATCAGTGGATTATTTTACGTATGGTAGGACCAATTTTCTGACACATTTTCTGGATGTATTTTTTTTTAATTCTTAAAAATAAAACTGGAAGGCCACGAATCGGAGAAATTGTTTTCTTTATTGAAGAATTTTAAAAATTGCTGTACCACAAAATTCAGAAAAAAATCCTTTATTAAAAAATCAATTTTTAATGGTAATACAAAATGTACACAAATATTCAAATTTAGGATTTTTCCCACAATTATAAACAAAAAATCCAATTTCATATTTTTATCAGCAGTTATAAAAAAGTTACAACGTGTTTCCATTTTCCGTTGTCACCCTGTATTGACTGATGTCAAAATTGTTTCTTTTTTTTTCATTTAAAAGCCGACTATATATTTTTGGAAAACTGTTGCCGACATCGAATTTCAACTAGAGTATATTTTTTATGTAAAAGGCCTTAGAATTTTAATTTCTGATATGAAATTACCAAAAAAATATATACACAAAAAATATTTTTGAAGCACTACCCCTCTCGTTTTACCCATATTCATTTCTTTTTAGATTTTCAAAAAGAACATAAACAGTTATGGGATTGTGACAAATTTCATTAATTTATCTCTACGCATTTGGGAAATACTAATTAAAAACCGTCATCAGAAATTAACCTGTCACACTCTGTATGTATAAAACGAATCGTTTTAGGATGCATTGTATAATATATTGCCTTAATTCGTGACTGCTTTTAGGCCTAAACAATCCTTTGATGTTATGCCATCGATCTAGAAAACATCTTGTATAAGAGGGCTTCATGGCTCTTATTTTAACAGAATTTCAACAGAGAGTGGAATAGATCTCATCCATTAACTTTTTTTCAGTTTAACAAAGGAATGGAACGGATGACACAGATAGAATCTCGGTCTCTGTAATAATTTGTCATCTCTTTAAACGCTCCTATCCATTTTTTTTAATAGCTGATTGCTTTTATAGGATCACATTTCATGTTATATTCCATAAGGCAAGATGCTGGCACGCTATCACGCCAAACCGCCGTTAAAACTTTTTTCGGACTTTGAAGTCTGCGAATAACTAATGGCAACAAGATATTAAAGATATTAAAGCTGTCTCTTCTAATTGACTTGCATGCAAGTTGAAAAGTTAATGATGTCGATTTATATCTAACGTGCTTTGTAATTAAGATAATTGAGACATAAGCTGAGCAAGCTAAGTTATAAATTACATCAATCTGTCAAAATCGTCGCAAAAGAAATTTGTCAACGTCAGCTTCCTAAATGCTCAAATGGACTCGTTTTTTTTTGTGGAAGGTAACTCAAACTGAATTTTATAAGGCTTCCAGTTTTGAATTAAATTTGTATGTAGTACTGAATTAGTTTGCCAACGAATGACAACGAAATAAATAGTTTGCTGTGGTTTTCAAATATATTTTTCCACACAGGGTGTGGAGATTTAATGTAGAATATTAGAAACCTAGATTTCTGACAGCAAATGAAACAATATTAAAAATATTTAATAAAAAATTACAAAAAGGGACAAAAAGTTAACGACCGTCCTGGCCGTATTATGAGCTCACGCCAGTCTGGTATCCTGCACAGCGTTGGATGAGATTTTTGTCATGTGAAGAAGTGGTCAAACTGTCAAGTCAAGTTCTGTGAAATATATCAGTATATTACCTTATTGTATTTATGGGTTTGTGGTGTTTATTTTGCTCTTTTGGACTCGACCTTTAGATAAGCACCGCTAGGTTCATAGATATCAAACGGTGGTCATTACCGTATTAGGATTTATTTTTCCACTACGACATTGAGGCCCAATTTTCTCGGCAAAGATTTTTTTGATATAAGACTTTTATATAAGACCTGAATTGAATTTTTTTTCTGCATTAAAACGGGTGTCTCAAACTCGATAGTATGAGCCTACAGTGAAGATACAAAAAAAATAAATGAAATTTGAAATACGTGGTGTTAAATAGTAAGTTCCATTTTCAATCAAAAGTATTTGGGATTTCACAAAAATGACTAATGACGTCATCAATTATATTTTTTCCAGAAATATATCCAAATGTTTTTCCTGTTAAAAAGTTCTTTTTTCCAAATAAACTTTTATTAGAGAATTTCTGCTGTATTACTTCCTGTTTAAAAGTTATGAGCAATACCGTCCTATAGAAATGCCACCTAAAAATCACATTACCGGTGGAAATATCAAGTAGTCGTTGGAAAATAATTGAATGTTTGTTGTTTAAAGTGGATAAATGTCATCACAGTATACTAAGCAATCAGTAGACAAACTCGGCTTTCCCGCGTCTTCCAAAAATTCGCCATCTTGTTGGCGACTGACAGTTATTACTATATTATCTGTGTGTCAGTTAGGTTTTTTGAATTTTTGACATTTACATGGTTATCCACTCGTTATCGTTATTGTACTTATATTCCAGCTTTGTGTGTCGTGTTGAGTGTTTAGTTATTTGTGTTTTTGTATTAGTGATTATTTATTAGTGGAACTATACCCAGTAAATAATAAATAAACTATGGGAGGAAATAAATGTGTTGTAAAAAACTAAGCAGCTCTGGGTGTAAAAGGCCTGAAAATAGCTTTATATATGGGAGACCAGGTTAAACGTGATAGCTTAATTGAGAAAATCCTAAAGAAGAATTAAAACATGAAAGGAGGCAAAAGATTTAACTCCAAATAGGAAAGATACTGCTTTCATACATGGATGAAATAAGCCACACATACATCTAATAGAGCAACGGGGGTTTTTGATTATGTTACCTATATATATTTCGTAAACCTCAAAATAAATTGTACCTAATATACACGTTTTAATTTAATTTCGTACTTTCCTAAAAAAAATGAGTACAAATATAAAAGTTACACTGGGCTTAAATTAGATAATCTGCTAACAAAATAAGCTAAACGTATACATCTTGACATAAAGGCAAAAGTACTACAAAATATAAAATAAAACTACACTTCTATTCGACCCAGTTTCCATGTTTTCGCAAATTTTTTAAATAAATTTATTAAATTCATACCGGTTTTATAATCAAATTCAAATTATCTCTGCTAGAAACCTAAACTAAGACAAAATTTGACCAATACCTCAATTTACATGAAACTACACTGGATTACAACAGTTAATTAAGAATTAATGCAAAAGTATTAAAACTACGAAATAACTTTGGTTATGTTTACGCCAAATTATTAGCTACTTTTTCGTATTTTCTGTGGGATCCGCCATATTCTTGGCGACTTTTTCTAGAGTGGGGGTATTTAAAAACTGCCAGACGTATTTATGTTTCCTCATTCAGAAAAAGGTGATCCGTTTACTTGATCCATTGGGGAAATTTTATTGTCTAGCTATGCACATGGAAAATCCGCGGATTTATCGGTCGGCATATGGGCTCGACATTTATAAATTTGAATATCCTAGACCTAGGTATAGTGTTGCAAAAAACATATAATTAACATATTAAACATTTCGTAACATATTTTAAATGCTAAATCTTGTATTTCTTAAGCAACGCGGAAAGCTATCGATGACATGCGCATAAAACCGAAAAAATACCATAAAGAAAATTTTACTTCGTATAGATTTTGATACATATAAGGGTATTACAATTTTAACATTTGATTTGTAATATTTATATTATTTTTTCTTTAATAATAGTTGATAATACTATCAAAAAGCATCAAAAAAATTATTTTGCTTTCATAAGTAGACGATTGTGGTTTTTATTATCCAATTTTATAACTTAAAATTATTTTATTTCTCTCTCATTCTTCCATTGTTTAAAAATTTTAATTTTTTTCAATGTAACATACTCGTAAAAGAATCCAGTAGAAAATGCGATAATAACTAAAACCCTACCATTTATTTAGAGTTATTCACATTTTAATGACTAATGTTGGAAACTTTCAAGTTAAAAGTTGTCTACTCTATCTTACAAGAGTGTGTTTTCTTTAAAATTACCGATTTGGCACGCTTTCGACACTGATATATAAAACATCTTACCATTCTAAAGCTCCAGGCAGATTACCCTAATTGTTATTGCCCTCAGGCATCCGTGGCGAGAGCGATAATTCACGTCTTTCAAACATGTCGCGCTTTTAAATTTCTTTGTCAGAATCAACTACACACCATTAAACACAGAGATAAGGAAGTCGAAAGAGAAATAAAACAAAATTTAATCTATGCTTCTAATTGAGTGTTTAACGTGATTTGTAAACTATGTTAGTATTTTGATGGTAACAGATACAGTAAACAAGTAGTTAGATACGACGGATAAAGATATAAATTAAGTAAACTAATAGTGCAATGTGATATGGCATACACCATTTGTTTAAATTAAGTCCGCATCGGAAATTGTGCCGTGCTGTGCTAAGACTGTGAACTGTAGAGCTGTAATATACCTATTCATCATTGAAAGATATTTATATTTCATCGAGATACCAATGGCAGGGAACCAGTTGTGCTACCAAGTGACATTTAGGTATATAATTGAATTATTTTCTCTATAATCCAATCAATCGATCTTCAAAACTGCCGCGTGCAAATGGTGGTGAAATATAGCCCTAGATATTCTTGGTTTATCCACATCAATCTGGTGCCTAAACTATCAATAGCACAATAATGTTTGCGTAAGACAAACATATTATTATTTAGTTAGTGTTTCTTTCGTTCGTAATAATATTTGGTTAAAGTGTTGGTTAATATATTGCCGAACAGGTGTTTCTAGTTTTTATAAAATAACTAGTGTCCTACTAATACTCTACTTATTAAAGATCGCGCATAGTAGTTGAGTGTATCTTGGAAGAAGAAATTTTAACGATGTTGTATGAAGAGGAGAAGGCGGAAGAAGCCAGAGCAATGAAGAAGTTTTGGGTTCACACTGTCAGTAAAAGAAAGAAAACTGTATGGTGAAATTAATCATTTATTTTCTGAACTGGAGAGAGATCAACGAATTTTTTTGAGTATTTCCGAATTTTACAAAAAAACTATTTCGATTGTCTTCGTCTACAGCACCAAAACACAAGATTTTGCAGGGCAGTGATATCTGATGAAACACAGTTTGTTTAAGGTAAGTCAATAGAGGTTGTTGATAAACGAGGATGCCCGACAGTTATGCGACACATCCACAACTTAACTGGTCAAATTCTACAGTTTGAAACCAATCCCTGAATTTCATGAGAACCGACCTTACGAACTAGCTCGGCCATCAGGCATAAGTTGCAGGTCACCGACACGACCTGCATTAACGGTCACTGCAGGTGACGATACGTGCAGGCGCAGGTCCGTGCAGGTATGATATGCGTGATCTTTTAAATGCATGTATTACATGGATATTATTTTTTACGTTACTGCATTCAGAAAATATTTATTATACGGACCAATGATTGATCACATCCAATTAACACTAACAGGTATGTTAAAGAAAACTTGTAGGTTAATCAGAAATTCGTATGATTGACACTTCTGTCATGTATATTTCTCCCAGTTACTTAACTTAATAATGATCACGTGATCCAGTTATGAAACTGCGTGGAATAACCTGCTGTTAAATGTAATTGAAGCTTGTCAGTGGTCAGAAATTTTAGTTTTATTTCTGTTAATTGACGTATGACATTTGACATATAACATAATGTTTACTTTTATTAGTATTTGTCTATAGCACAATTCAGTTTCAATTTTTGCCATATCATAGTTTTACATATATAAGCAGTGTTTATATAAGTATAGTTAGTCAACCGGCGTTAGTTATGGACCATGTCGGCTAGATGGCGGAACTATGATATGTGCAAAGTCTCTTAAACGAGCCCTAGATAAGTCGGTAAACAGGGTCAGACTGACTTTATTTTAAAATCAAATTCAGACTGACTCTGTTTACTGACTTGCCTAGGGCTCATTTAAGAGATTTTGCATTATAGTCCCGCGATCTAGCCGACATGATCCACAACTAAGGCCGGTTGACTAACTATACGTTATATAAACATTGATATAAGTAAAATACAGCATTACTGGTTTGACAGTAAATACAACCTAAAAAACGAAAGTTAGTTTTAGGTCAGATTACAATTTTATACAATTAAGATTGTTATTGTGAGTATGATAGCGATACCTAAATGAATATTAACAAACAATAAGAAATATATTTTATTAACTAATATTTTTAATAATTAATTTATGAATACAATAGGAGGAAGGTACAATGAAAACAGTTACCTAGTTTTTAACTATTGGTAGTAATTTATATTCTATAAGGAAGTACCTATGAAGAATACATATACAATGTTTATTAAATATTATTTGTATTAGGTACGTGTTTTTGACAATAATACCTAATGGATTACAGGAACACTGATGGGCTGCATCCCATCCAATTATACCATATTGCAACGTTGACTCTACCAAGACTTAGTAATGTAATGTAATTAGCACAGATTCCCGTGCCTAAACGTACATCTTTGATAGGCTTTGTCAACTGAGTATACGTATTTAATAATTGTATGCAGTTTTTACTAGTTTTTTGATTCCTGATGTTTTCCTGTGAAGTTTTCTGCTCTTCCCTTTTACATTCACTTTCACTGCATGAAGTTAAAATTTAAGTAATTGTCTCGATAAGTTAATATGAAATATTTAACGTATTTGGCGCCACTGTTGGGGACATTACAAGAATTTATATGTACTACAATATTTCGCAAAAGTGCCAAGAGTTGTCTCCCAACAATATTTTATTGCATTTAATGAAATTTGTCATTTTTCATATTGTCATTGGGTTGTGCGCCCTAATCTTCTTGCCATTTTTACCACTTTTAAGTACCTATGTTTTAAATTTTAATTGCGTTAGTTGATAATTTTTGGCTTACGTGTGAAAACAGATGATGTATGGTAAAAAATTAACTGCCATGTCAGGGTTATCTAGCCATAATAACAGACACGGATAACTGATTGTTTGATAATAGCATTTCGATTAAGAGCTGAGTTATGTCCATCCAGTTATCCTAACTGAACTTCTGTCGATTACGCTAAACTGAATGTTCAATCATAGGCCTGATATTCAGTTATTATCCTTAACATCAGAACATTTCGAACACTCGGCACACACTTATTATGTATAATATATTTATTAATGGATACCATTACTTGAATATTTGAATCTGAAAATGAAGGAAAACCAAAAGATTGATTTATCGTGTTAGGAATGTTTCCGAATACCTAACCAGTCTAGGCTATTCTCACCTGTACGTGCCCATTAATTTAAATTTCATTCAGGTAATGCTAAGAGCGAACAGGTGGTTTGAAATTCGCTCTAAGACAATTCATTAATAATAATTGCTACTCAATCTGTTAAAATCTGAGAAAATCTATAACACCAAACAATGCATAATTATGGCTCGTACAACACTTCAGAGTTCTATGTTGTAAATATACACCATTTCATCCAATCGTCAAGGAAAGTATATCTATTAATGTAATTTTCCTTCATTTATTGTTCGATTCTTAAGCTATTAAAATTAGTTAAACAAAAATTGTAAACTAATAATTACCTCTTGAATTGCAAGTTGCCTTAACTAATAATCAATTTATGAATTTGTGTTTAATTTTATTCTCTACGAAGTCTCTAATATGAGAAGTAACTATAGTTAAGCTAATGTAGGTATATTTATATTCTATACTCACAAGAAATTATTATTAGTGCGCATTGAGCGTAAAAATGGAAGTAAGGTGTTTTATAAGTAATGAATCACAGACCACCTAGTGATAGTTATAAGTTAAGACAATAATTTGCATTTAAAAAATTCAATACAAAAACTATTTTTTATTTTATAACTGATTAGTTTACTAAATAATTTGAAAATTACAATATATAACTTTAAAAAATTAATGAAATGCACAACTTGTGACAAAAACAAGTATAACATAATAATTAATTTTCGTACCATTTCGTTAATGACTGATTTTATTTCATTAATACTGTTTTAATCCTTTAATACATAATAAAATAGAAAATAGTTTGAGTATTGAATTCATTAAATGCAAATATTTCGAAAACGGTTATTCACAAAGGTTGTTCACAAAACATTTTCATTAAAAAAGTTCAAATTACTATAATATTTATTCTGGTGCAAATAAGAAACAGGTATAGCCATTTACGATACATCGACATCCTTGAAACCTATACGTCAACAACTGTAAACAATATTTTTCTTTAACACTCTGTTCCTCTGTTAGTATATTAGCATACGCCCCTACACATATAAGTGTGTATTATAATATATAATTTATAATCATGTATTTAAGTTTATTTTATTTTTAAATGGCAATCTATTTTTTTCGTGTGTAATTTTAATTGTATTTATTTGTTTAAAGAATTTGTATTTTCATTTGTTCTTCATTTTTCTATTTTATTTCTCTTCATTTCTTCTCACTATTTCTTTTTCCTGTATACTGTTTCTCTTTTTCTTCACTTCTAGTGCCTGTGTAAGCTTCTCTCTTCAGCTCCTTCCCAACCTTCTGCAGCGCTTTCTTCACCTTCACTTTTCAGAGAATTTTTTTTATTAAATAAAATCCACTCTTTCCAAAAATGCACCACGTTGGCTTGCGTCAAGTTTTTCTGTTCTATTCCCAAGTTAGAAAAATATTTCTTCACTGTGTCAATTATATTAGTTTTCTACAGGATGTATGACCGCTTACAGGCTGACAAGTTATTTAGAATAAGAAAAAAAACGTAATATTGTCACCTGCTATGTTTCATCATAAAGTTTCTTTATTACCATGCTAACTTTATACTGAGAAAATTGTATATTTAATATATTGAACTATGTCTCTTGGGCCAATTTTTAATAATTGTGCTTTTAGCATGGTCTAACATGGTTCAATATTCTTTTATCCGGTTCATAATATCTGCTGTTCTCCATGCTGCTGTAAGTAACGCTTCAATCCTTCTGTTATGATAAGGTGCGTTACCCATCACAACAACTGCTCCTACATATGGTAAAATAAATGTAAACCATTTTCAAATACGTCAAATCTTCATGGTAGTCTCCCTTCCTACGTGACTCAAAAACATACAAACCATTTTATAAAAAAATCCCATATCGCTTCCAATACGTTCGTTTTTAAGAAAGCGTCTTAAATCCATTTAAAAATGGTCCACTTTTACTTCGAGCGTTACCATTCGGTCAAATATTTGATACAGTATGGTCTTCGTTTAAGTATGTTTCATCCATCTATTTAATCTTTTTGACAGCTGCGTGAAACTATCGAGTTCATATAAGTTTCTCTAAGTATTCTCTTCACCATACTACAATTTCGTCTATTTCAGCTAGCATGCTTTACAATTTAATTTCAAATATCGAAAATTCATGCATTGTTTTCTAAGAACTGTATTATCAGCTATTGCACCAGATTTTTTTTACCGTTGGTATTTTATTTCTGAAGAAGAATTCATTAGTTTTCCTACGGATTACGTCTTCATCGTATTTCCACTTATTTCTTTGCATTTACTTGTGCACTTCTTTATTGCATGATATAACTAGAAACTGACACTTGGCAATAAAATACACATATCAAACGCTTTACTTACACTTTAGAGATAGAGATATAATACATTGCACTTCAGTTTCATTGAGCCTATTGCATTCTCAATAGTCAGGAATTGGTTTCAAATTATTAGAAATATTCGAGCAGTTAAGCTGTGAATGTGTTTCAAGCATGTAACTCAAGAAGCAGTTGGACAAATATTTCTGACTGTTTCAAACTAACTAACAAACTCCCTGACTTGTGAGAACCGACCTACAGTTGTATCTGCGTATAGAGAGCGGCACATCAGAATTAGATAAAAAAATGTTTAAGCTCTTATAATAATCATTTTATACGCTTTATGGTAATCTATGCGTCACTCTTTAAATTCGGAGATTCGATATAGTAATACTTCATGTAAATTATTAAGTATTTTTCAAGATATAAAACACAAATTAAAAAGGTGCAATTTCATGAGGAACCATAACGTACTTTTCCTTCATAAGTTAATAGTTATTTATACAACAAGTACAAAAAGTAACATACGGATTCATCAATAAGGCGTAACGTTAGTCACACTAGCGGAGGTTATACGCGAAAAATGTACGCGTCTGTTGCACCAATTTAAATAAAAGGCATACTCCTATTCACTACTATGTATAATACTTAATTTATGATATGTTAACTAATCCGTAGCACTGAAAACTACTGTTTTCGAATATAAATACTAAATGTACAATGGGAAACGCAAGGAACTAGAGGCCGAAGTTACGCGATTTTTAGACAGGTACAATACTGGGTCTAACTTTTGGCGCAAATATGGACGTAAATAAACAGCCTACCTAGCAACCCATGTTTCGCTACCTAGCAACGCATGTTTCGTGAATGGGCGTAAGGCTGGTTAGTCCGACTAACGCGCTTTACACGGACGCAAAGCTGGTTAGTCCGACTAACGCTACGCCCGTTTCATGAATCCGGCTGTAAGTGTTTATTGCACGCGACGTGAAATTGTCAGCAACACGAGTTGTTGAATTGTCGAGTGCAATAAGCACTTTTTGTACGAGTTGCATACAATATTTTTTCTACGTTCATGCAAAAATCAAAAAATTATATTTAGATGACACTAAGTATAGGAAAATGTGACGTCGATTTGAACGTTTATGTTTGTCATTATGACAAAACGCTGTAGTAGAATGACGGATGAATACAATAAACATTTTATTGTACTAGTGCAATAAAGAACCACTAAATATAGTTCAATAAAGTTTTGTTTTTTGCATGAACGTAGAAAAAGGAAATTATTCAGTTTTAGCAGTACAATTTAAATTTATGCTAATAAGAGCCTTCATTTTCTGGGTGGATATCCTTTGTGCATGCTTTGATTGTGTACCTTGTTCATAAAATGGCAACCTTAATTTGAAAATGCCATTAACAATTGGATTAAAGTAATTTATATTTGCGATTCCAGTGTGTTGATTTTGTAACATTATTGAAAACTGAATTAATTACGTTATGTATGACAAGATACTTTATATTATGTTTGTTAAGTAAGCATGATTCACTTTTTAAATTTGTTTTATGGAAGTTTCCTAAATTAAGGTAAAATTATTGCCGCATTAATTTTATGTCATATCAGATGGAGCTTAGTCCATCTGTATCTTAATACAGGTGTCTTTCCGCGTATAAAAATTATCTAATTGACGTAATTTGTATATTGCGATACAAATAATGAAGATTTTGAAAGATATGATGTCCCTTACTAGGTATATTCTTGATAAATTGTAAAAACATTATTTGCAATAATTGTATTGATAATATTTGTACAGTATTTGTGTATTTATTTGTAGGTATTCATGTAAATTAAAAATAACGTAATAATATTGATTCGAAAGCTCACCTACCTTATTAATTATGTTCCTGGTTGCTTTTAAATTTATAATTTTTGTAATAGGCAGGTACGTTTATATTGACGTTTTCTATAATATTTCGGATTATATTCGATTTGGTTCGGGATGTGTTCCCGAGGACCGGAACAACTTCGAGAACCCCAAAAGACATATATCCTAAGTGGATCGGCTTCATCTATACAGCCAGTTTATTTTGAGAAATCGAATACGAAAGACTTAGAGTGGCCGTCTCCGGTCGCCGGAGAGCAGTCTCCTTCCCGAAATTATATGAATTCATTATATGAATTTCATAACGAAATTCATATAACTTCGGGAAGGAGATCGTGTACTCGGAAAACGTCCTTGGTATTACGCTGCCGCACGATAATATGCACTTGGCACATTCCCATAAATCAGCACCTTATCTCATCTAGGCATTTGAATACGACATGTTTGTAAATACACAAAAAATACACGAAAAATTAAATTTGCGGAAAGCAAGTACCGAAAATTACTCAAACTAATCAGAGTACCGTAACCGTATGAAATAATTTTCTGCAGACGCCATCTGTAGGCCACTAATGCAAGGTACACTTCACGGCGATAAATTTTTAAGCTTATTGGGGTTGTTGAGGAATTAAATTCTGTTAATACTAATAATAGCAACAATATTAACAGTAATCGACGATGTTTGCATAAAATAATTAGTAATATTTTGAACTGTAACATCCCAAGATGTTTACAGTGTTCTGTAAAAATGTTTCTTAGACTCTTAGAATATAACTAAGCTTCGCATGTTCTTTGAGGTTTGGAGAGTATGCAATTAGCAATGCATTATTCCAGGTTATATCATTTTAGAACAGTTAATGACTAATTTTAAACGTTTTATAGTAATTAAATAATAGTTATTTATGCAACAAGTACAAAAGCACTTTTTGTACGAGTTGCATATTATATTTTTTCTACGTTCATGCAAAAACCAAAAAATGTTATTTAGATGACACTAAGTCTAGGAAAATGTGACATCGATTTGAACGTTTATGTTTGTCATGATGACAAAACGCTATTATAGAGTGACAGATGAATGCAATAAACACTTTATTGCACTAGTGCAATAAAGAACACGTTTTGCACTAAATATGGTTCAATAAAGTTTTGTTTTTTGCATGAACGTAGAAAAAGTATTTTATGTCGGATGTTAGTGGATAAAAATGACGAATCTGCAAGGACTAAAAATGTAGTTTTGGTAGTGTGCAGCGAAAGAACTAAGAACGAATGCAAAATACTGCAACTAATCGGATTGACTGTTATCTATCAGGCAATAGACATTAATACTATTAATAAAAATATTTATTTTCGTCGTTTCCACACTTGACAACGCTGCAAAAAACAACCGCACAGTAGTTGACATATCTAGCCATCTCGGACGATGATTGATTGTCATAGGCGCCGACTTTCCGTAGGAAAAGAGGGTTTTGCCCCATTTTTTAAACATTGAGCTAGAATTACGAAATCATTTTTTTGTTGTCTTTTAGACCTCCCTGAGCACGTGGTTAAGATGTTTGTACTTAGTCATAGTTAACTCTGTATATATAACAAGAAATTTAAAGAAAAACAGCATCAAATTATGTTTAATATATTTCAATTCAAGAATACAACCTCAGGATATAAAAATGTTTACTTTCTTTTAAAGTAAAAATGTTATTTAACATTTTCTAAAATCAAAATTATGTTTCGTTCAGAATATTTAATGAAAAAACTACAATTTTTTCTATCTATGTTAAGTGAAAAACATCCACCTTGTATACTATATAATTATAGTGTCTCTATAATGACTATGAGGTATCTACTGTACCAATTTGCATTTGTTGCAAGGTCTCGTTGATGTCATGTGATTATATATTTACATTTAGATTCAATTAAAAATCTAATAACAATTCCGTTGATATTATTTTATTGCCCTAATTAGACAACTGTGTTATCTCTTTATATATACGTATAGCAAATAAAATAAAACAATTAGGACTATTAATAGACCACTGAATATAATTTTAACTGGCAAATTTGAATGACGTATGAAATGCGTTGTTTTATCATGTACTTATCTCCTTCTTAAGTGGTCATGGAATTTATCATTAAAAAGTGCTTATATATCCCTTATTATTATTATTATTGAGGATGTATTTTTTCTCAATACAATTATATTTTTGAGTAAAGCAAAACGGAATTAGTGATTGCAAATTAATTTTGGGACCGATGTGATTTTTACTGGTTAAATCAGACAAAGTTATCTCTGATTTCAAAAAAGTAAATAGTTATTTTGAATTTCATTCAATATAAAAACAAACAAATCAATATTATCTAGAATATCACAGGGTGTGTGCTAAGGGTCCCATTATATTTTTTCCATGTATTTTTTCCTGCTGAACACAAATCTAAAGTTAAAATGGGGGGTCGCACAGCAAGTTTTAGAGGAAACCCATAAAAACGATAAAATCACATCAAAAGTTTACACAGGTCCACAACAAAAAAAGTCATGTGTGCTGGGAGTTAGACTACATTTTTCTGTTGTACTTTTTCCCGCTGAACACGAATCTGAAGTTAAAACTGGGGGTTACACAGCAAATATTTCAGAAAACCTAAAAACATCGATAAAAATCACTTTCTCGTAATTTATTCTGTATACTCGCTAAAACTCAAACAATGAGAAATGCTGTGAATTAGTGAATATTTACTATTTTACAGCTATTTGGTAAAATTCTGAGCCACAATAATTTTTCATATTCAGATATGAGATGTATGTTAATTTTTGGCAATTAAATTTCAATGGACGTGCTGGGCAATGAGAATATTTGAGAGGATTTAGAAATAGATTGATAGAAGATAGATAGATAGAAGATAGAAAAAAGACGAAAAGTTTGTTCAGATTGAAGATTATCCCAATTCAGGACGACTATCTGGAGCTGTAAGTATGAGTTTATTCCAAAAATCTAGTTTAGTATCCAATCTCTACCAAATTTGAATAAAATATCTTAAAAAATGCTCCAATAACGAGTACCAAGACTTTTAGGGTTTTTTTGCTCAGATTAGGTAAGCATTTCCTTTTAATTTAATGACCATGACAATAGGGTATGTGACAAGATCAATTTTCATGATTGAAATTGCTGTAAACTGAAAAGTATAATGCTATTATAATGTTTCCATATCAGTTTTGAATTGTTTACTCGTTAGTAATCTATTAAATTTAAATTAAATAATTAATTATTTATCTACCTAAACCATGTGACAACAAACGGCGCTGTGATTGGCTATGACGTCAACGTTCATATTCATCATGGCGTCCTGGTACTTCCTTGTGTAAACATTAGAGTTTGGAGTGTGGTCTTGTTTGTGTCGTGATATACTTATTCCCCAAATTAGTTATTTTTTAAATTGAAAAGTCAGTTTATAAATAATAATGGAGCCAGATTATCGGAAAGCTGACAGTAGTTCGCTGCCTAGAGTAGACGGAATCATGGTTGCACAGTATTTTAGCTGTAACCCAGATTTTAACTCTGCGGAATTTAGAAATGTGAAAACATCTCTGTAAGTATTAAAATCATTGTGATAGAAATCTTCCTGATACATAGAATCTATATTTATTTGTTAATTGTTACAGAAATGTAACAAATCAAGAAGTTAACCTATCTATTTAGTTCATAACAAACATTTTAACAAATATTATTATTACAGATCTTCAAGACAGTCTTATGGCGATGAAGCAATAGGATACGTGCAGTTGAAGAGAGAAGGCAATATGTGCTTTGTAAAATGCAAGATTTCCCCAGAACATAAAGTTCGATCTAAAGGATATAGTGTAACAATGACTGTTGATGAGAAAGAATGTGAAGTGAAAAATGTACAGTGCCATGACTGTGCTGCTTCAGAAGGGGGCTGCAAGCATGCTGTGGCTTTTTTGATGTGGGTTCATCGAAGAAGTGAAGAACCTGCCTGCACTTCCGTAGAGTGTTACTGGAGAAAATCCAACTTGGCAAAAGTTGGCACTTCTAACAAGTGTATTACTACCCAAGAACTAACAAAGAAAAGCAAACCAGAAAGAAGCTCGAGTGGTCCATTTGATGACTGTGTTTTAAAAGATTTTTTAAGTGAAGCAAAAAAGAGAAAATTAAATTGCCAAATATTAAGACATGAGCCCGACTATCCAATAAATAATATAAGAAGGCTTTCCCTGCATAATTTAATTTTAGAATTTAGAAATGACTGTGATTCTGATAGTACTAAGTTTCTTGAGTGTATATTAAATTTATTTACATCCTCGATGTGTGCTGCAGTTGAAGTAGAAACTAGAAACCAATACAAAAGTAGCATATGGTACGAGTTACGATATGGCAGAATAACTGCATCAAAAGCATTTGATGTTAGTCGATGTAAAACTGCCGAAGGTTCCTTAGTTGCTGCAGTTATGGGTGCAAAGGTGCCAGATACCGTTGCCATGAAAAGAGGTAGAGACTTGGAAACTGCGGTAAAAAGTGAAATAGAAAATTTATTAAAAATAAAAGTTAAAGCTAGCGGACTCTATATATCACAAGAGTGCCCAATAATTGCAGCTTCTCCAGATGGTGTAACTGACGACTACATCATTGAGATAAAATGTCCAACAACTGCCCACACTTTAAATAATTACATTAAAGATGGAGAAATAACAAAAAAATATTTTACTCAGATACAACTTCAAATGTTTGCAAGTGGTATTAAAAAATGCTGTTTTTGTGTGGCAGATAACAACTTTGAAGCTAATAAAAATATTAATTTAATATGGGTGGACTATGATGAAATATTTGTTAAAGACATTTTAGATGTATTAATAAAGTTCTGGAAAACAAATATTTTCCCATTATTATACAATAGTTCTGTAAATATTTAGTAAATAAATGTGTAAAACTAATATATTTTTTTTGTTTTATTTGTTTTAATAACTTGCAAGGAAAGATGAAAATATAAAATAATTTTGTTTAAATAAATTTATGTAAAATCAGTATCTAATTACATTAAAATAATAATTGTGACATATTTATTATACTTATTTAATTAATGGATCCTGTATATTAATTAATGCACATGCAATAACAATAACATTATCTAAAAGATCTATTAAATTATGATTTATCACTGAGTGACCCTTTAACATGGAAAACTCTCGAAGTCTTCTAATTAACCGTTCTACGTGGATTCGTAAACTGGCAATTTCTTTTGTTTGTCGAACTCCCTGCTTTGATAATTTCTCACCAGACTTTACACTAGGAGGGCGTACCAAAGAAAATCCTTTCTGTAACACCATTTGCCCTAAGTGTTTAAATCCACGGTCTGCTAAAATACAGGTAGACTGTGGTAAAGTGTCCAAAAATTTACACTTTTCCACTAACAAAACATCACTTATCCTTCCTCCGTATCCAGGTGATATGTAATTTATTAATCCATCAGGAGTACAAGATATCAAGTATTTTATTGTGTTTCTTTTTTTATATTCTGACCAGGTTAATGCCTGATGCAATGAATTTGATGGTTTTTGTATTTCTATTTCTAAGCAATCGATAATGCAGCTGATATTACTGTACTTTGCTCTGAAAGCTATCGGCAAATTTTTTTTTATTGCAGATAAATTTAATGGCTTTATGAAAGGTTTCATGAGGGTTGCCAGTATGGGTATATTTTTTATAAATATTTTATTAGCGTAAGACCTGGAAATGCCAAAGTTATCTCCTAATTCTGTGAATGTTGTATTTAAACGAATTTTCTTTAAACAAAGTAGAATATGTTCCTCAGATAATTTAGAATGTTTACTTAATATTTTAATTAAAAAATAACAATTTTTCGGAACTCCAATATAAAAACGAGGTTTTTTTCTGATAATACCCAAGGTATCCTTTAAATTTTGTTGACAATTTACTTTTTCCTCGATTTTTTTCAAAGTCTGTCCACTGGTACTATCCGAAGTTAGGCTTGGTTGATTATATTCACTTTCAGAAATTCCTGTCGTATTATCAGATTCATCAAATTTTAATTTGCGTGTCACTTTTTCAGTGTTCGATGACTGACTGGATGCTGATACTTTTCTTCGAAAATTCATACAATCAAATGGAGATGTAGCTGCTGATACAACGGAAGGTTTTGCTTGAAAAGGTGATGTAGCACTGTGTTGTATTTTCACACTACATTGTGTAGTTTTACTACGGAAATGCGGTTGCATATTTACTTGTACTGATTTATTCAATTCAGAAAGAGCAACACATGGTGAGCTTTCAATTATTACATTTGCAGGTGCTACTTCAAGTTCCTCAGGGGTTTTTATTTCTTTTTCAACGGAAGAATCAGGTTTTACGTCTGGAACATAATAGAATATTAGATAGACAGTAAATCTGGAGTAGATGTTACATTTTTAATTAATTAAATAAATTGAATAAGCAGTAATGGACACTTTACATAATTTAAAATTTAAAGAACAAATTAAGTACCTACCTGTAACTAGAATTTTTTTTTTAATAGTTTGTTCTGCCTCTTTAATTATATCTACTCTTTGTCTTTTTGCAGCAGCTGATCGTATTGTACTAGGTGCTGTCCTTTTGCTACGGTCAGGTTGACATATAAACTTGGTGGGAACACAGTTTTTTTTCATTATTATTTTTTTTACTCCCATCAATTTGTGCTCCATATAATTTTCCATGTCATTGGGTAACTAAAAAAGGATATATTATGTACAATAAGGTAAACAGATTATGAAGTAAAATGATTAATTTTGAAGTAAATTATCGCAAACATAACCTTAAAAGTTTGTTAAAACTGAAAATTAACATACATCACAGAAATATAGGGACGACTTGAAAGATAACTCCTTAGTGCTTCGTCTGGCTAGCTGCAACCATTTTTTCCTCAAATTTTCTTCTCTGGGTACACTAATAAATAATTTGTGTGGAGTACTTTTACTTGTGCTTGTACATAGAGGTACAACACACCAGTGGTAATCTTTTTTACTCATTTTACTTTCAGTAAAATGATACTAAATAAATTAAATAAACCCCTATAACCACCTGTATTCAGAATCACCAAAATTGTTCACAAATGTAGACATGTAGACAACAAACCAATCGAATAGGCTAGGCAGTTTGTTGTTTGTTTACATCGCGATATGAAGGTTGACGTCACGACTCACGATGACCTTCGCGCATTGTTTTGCCGCCACTTATTAGGATTTGAATTTTAAACATTCTTTTTACATAAATTAAACAATTTAAATTACAAATAATATATTATTTAAAGGTAAACTCATCAACCTCCTTCAATTACTACTAAAATTAGAAAAGTGTCACATACCCTATTGCAGAGGTTTGTGCCGCCTTGGCAGTCGAATCGGTACAATTTATGGGAGACACAACAGTTTTTACAGCTGGTGGTGCGTGGTTTATATCATTAACTAAGACGTTTTCAAAAAATGAGGCGGCGAAAACGGTTCTGTAAGTTTTGTTCTATTTAGCGCTTAGTTTTTAAGTGAATATGTATTTGGGTACCTATACAGGGTGAGTCAGTCATAATGTCATTAATTTTAACCACGTATTCGGGAGGTCTAATAAAGGCAGAAAATCGAAAAAAAAATTGTATTCGACCTTTAAAAAAAATAAAGAAATCACCCTATAAAAATCAGTAACACGACGCTCCTGGTGCGCTACGAACTTTCTGATGACGCACCCATACGACAATCCAATGCCGGATTAAACATCGTTGCCACATCATGTTTACATACATAATATCGTCTAACACATCAGCGTGTTATTCAAATTTACCCCCATTTAGCACTGCATTTCTTTCCCCTCAAATTTGTAGATCACGCCACACCTTTGTCGTAAATTCACAATGCATAATTTTACAAATTCCGAATATGCGGAAATGGTAGCGGTATACGGAGAATGTTTACGAAATGCGACTGACCCTAATTTTATTAATAAAGTGCTATGGACGAATGAGTGCAGTTTTACTCGAACTGGCATTTTAAACAGGTTAGTACCATACTACTTAAAAAACAATAAATTTCGAGGCTAGATGTACGTAACTACAAACTGAATAATTAATTGTCCTTACGAGTAATACTAAAATTTCATATTTATGTGTAAAAGGTAGTGAAAACGTAATATCAAAATTATTAAACTGTAATAACGTAAAATTCGAGCATTCATTTATTATCGACATTTGTTTTTATTAATAAATAAATCAATATTTAAGGAAAATTCATTTGTGTATCTAGATTAAAAAAATAGTTTTACTCTTTGTCGTTAAATAACAGTTCAAAAACTAGGTAACTTGGTTATTGACCTAATAATAGGGTAGGTCAAGGTTCACTCTCGATAACTTATGAGCATCAGATTAGCGGCGTGCCATTTTAGAATTGAACAGTTTTCTGTCGACAACACGATGGTTTTTTATTACTTAGTATTTAAACAAGAAACAATTTTCAGCTTCTCTTAATAATTTACACTGGGTGTATGTAATGTACGTAAATGGTTTATTACATTTGCTCAGAGAAAAATCCCCACGCTACTTATTGGTTTAGCTTACAGAGGCGATTTGTGTCAACGTATGGGCAGGAGTGTACGGGTATCGTTTGATTGGGCCGTATTTTCTATCGGAAAACCTAAGTGGACCGCGTTACTTTTAATAGAATTATTTGATTATTATTATTTGATTTCATTGGATATTAGCATTTTAAATTATTATTGGCTGAAGTTGAACTGAGCAAGCAAAAATGATATTCTAAAATAGTCAGTACAACCTTTTATTTGTGATGTCTAAAACCTAGGTAGGTAGGTACTAGAAAAGTATTTCAACTTGACAACATTGCATCAAGTCGACTCAAGTTGAATTGTGAGCTGTAAACGACCAAGATATTGAGCGATCAGTGACAGTCTGAAAAGGGGTTTAAATAATGATTTGAAAATAATTTTTTTTGGCGTAAATATGCATTTAGATTTTTTTAATCGCGTATTCGCATTGTACTCATTATTCCCTATCTCCTCATAAAATTAATGACATTATGATTGACTCACTCTGTCTATTACGCACTTTTAAATATATTTTATTTTAGTTTGGTATAGAAGTTTCTAGAGGCACTAAATTAGAACGTTACATTTTTGATAAAAAATTTGATATAAGTAGTATAAGTTATTTTTTTTATAAATCTACCCCCATTTCCAATTAAAACCAGACATCTGTAACTAAATTTTGTTACACACAAATAATTGCTTCGCAGATAGGTACCAAAATTGTTCCGTGAAAGTGATATTTATGTCTAAAAAGTGGATTTTTTAATCAATATACATTTCTACAAAAAGGCATAATAAATTTTGAGATTTTTGGGAAATTTAATAAATTTAAGTAGTAAGTATTATTATAGCGAAGCAATTAAGATCCCTTCTACTTCATATGTGAGACAGAAACTGGAATATGCCGCAGTAGCCTGGGGTCCGGGCTATAATGTTCACGCCATATTGTCGACATGAACATTATAACGAACTTGGAAACAATACAGCCAACATTTTAAAAGTATTTGACTTTTAAATGTGCCGGTCTGTACCCTGAACAAGGATTTTCACATGATGAACTGCTTAGGAGGTGTAACTTCGCTGAAAAATGCAGGACATATTTCATTCTGATAACGTTGTATAAGATAATCAATAACCTTATTGACTATTCGGATATTTTATCGAGACTGCATTTTTATGTATCTACCTAGAGTAAATCAAAGGCATGTCAAAGTCTTTTATTTACCCACGCCGAGAACAAATGCTTTGAAGTTGTCTCCATTATATTCAATATGTGATATATGCAACAGTGAATTTAATTTGGATATTTTCAGTTGCTCTCTGTCACAATTTCTGGAACATTACAGTACTGAATACTCTGACATTTTCTTTTCTTTTCTTTCTGTTCTCGATTTTTTAATTTTGCAATTTAATTTTATTATTATTTTATTTTATATTTATTTTTCATTTTCATGTTTGCCTTACTTTGTATTTTGTTATTATTGTTCTCTCTTGTTTTTAGTTTTTATTTACTTATAATTGTTTAATACTTATAATCTATGTTTGTTGCTTTGTGTGTAATTAGTTTCATTTGCTATCATGTTCTTTGTACCCGTGTTTGATTTTCTCTTCGATCTTAAATAGATTTATACCTGAAGGTAAGGATTTAAAATAAATAGTATTATATAATTGTTATATACCCCAGAACAGTTTTTTACAGCACATCTCTAAATCTTTACTAATGTTGTCATTTTGTTTTTCTTTAGTTTTATTGGGTTTTTACCACACTTCTGAAAAAACAATAAAGATTAATTAAATAAGCCCTTGCGCCAAACAGATCAGTCAAGGGTTATTTTTGAAACTAAGTTTGCCTAACCAAAATCTCACACTGAAAAAAGCAGATAAGTAAAAAATAACAAAAATCACATCACTATCAGGCACTTCCGTATTATTCCCGTTTCGAAAAACTCTCTGTTTTCGTTCTCAAAATCGTAGTAAAAATATTAAACGTATGTCAAGTTTGACAGTTTAAAATTTGTTTATCTGTTTCCATAGAGATGTTAAAGGATTTCTATTTTATTGTTACTTACTTCTTCTTGATACAACTGTAGCCAACAATGATCGATGTTTACTGAACAGTTTGACACACACTTATCTCCGTTCAACAAAATAATCGCGGTCTCTTTTAATTTTCTTTTTGTTGCATTATCTTCTTCTCTAAAATTTTTGCCGAACCCCATTGAATCAAATGACCGTTTTCCCAAGCGTGTTCGCAAATTTTGGATTTTTCAAATTCCCGTATTTTTATGTAATTTTTATGTTCCTCAACTCTAACATTCAGGTCGAGACGTTTCTCCAACATAATGTTTATTGCATTCACAAGGTATACTGTAGATGCAATTTTTTGAATTTTGTATATCATTTTTTGGACGCGCTTTAGACAAAAATTATCGTAAAGTATTAGTTGTCTGAAAAACTGTTCGAATATTAAATTTACTACCGATTCTTCTTAACTTTTCTGATAATACAGAATTGTATGGGATTTTTATTGTATGATTAATTTCTTTTATTTCACTTACATCGATCATTGTTGGCTACAGTTGTATCAAGAAGAAGTAAGTAACAATAAAATAAAAATCATTTAACATATCTATGGAAGCAGATAAACAAATTTTAAACTGTACGTTTAATATTTTTACTACGATTTTGAGAACAAAACAGAGAGTTTTTCGAAACATCAATAATACGGAAGTGCACGATAGTGATGTGATTTTTGTTATTTTTTACTTATCTGCTTTTTTCAGTGTGAGATTTTTTGGTTAGGTAAACTTAGTTTCAGAAATAACCCTTGACTGATCCGTTTGGCGCAAGGGCGTATTTAATTAATCTTTATTATTTTTTCAGAAGTGTGGCGAAAACCCAATAAAACTAAAGAAAAACTAAAATTATGCCAGAAATAAATAGCTTCAGACAATATCTTGCCATTTTGTCTTGCTTTTGCTTGGTCTGGTCTTAGTCTCGCAAGACAATAAGAACATACAAGACCAAGACAAGACATAGCTCGAATGCAAGACTAAACAAGATTAGAAAAAAGTCCTACTCGACAAGAAGTATTGCAAATATAAGGTAGGGTAATATTTAAGTGAATATTAGTTAAACAAATAAATATTAAATTTCTAGTTTGTTCTTCATGGCTTGATTGTTGCATATTAACATTTTTGTAATATCATTTTACATCTGCAAGTTATTCGTAAACAATTATGAACAAAAATTCTTTCTAAGCCCGTAATTTCTTTGAGAAAGCAAAGTTGTAAGGTAACATAATAAAGTCAGTTTACAAGCACCCTGTAAAGAAACTTCCACGTCTGATGATTTTGTAACAAGAATATTCTACTTCATCTTCTTGACTAAAGTTGTAGTTCATTCATGTATACGGCCAGCTAGGGAGTGAAAGCTCCACCCCTGCAGCTCGTAAACTTTTGTGTTGCTATAGTCTGTTTGGAAATGAAAGAGAGTAATAAAACCCCGAGATAAGAACGGGCCATGGGCGTGGTAAAATTTCGTTTCAGGTAACACTAATGCTAACAGGTAATGGGTGTACATTAGTATATTTTACTGGATACATCATAAGGCAGGAGCCAGTGTATTCTGACAGATCAATCCAGTCTTAGAGCTGAATATACGAAGACGTGCTAGTGCAGTAGAGTAAAATTCGACTTGTGTTTAGTGACTATTGTACCAGTGGATATAATATTGTTTGGGTAAAATGTCGAGCTTATCAGATTACGTACCTGCTAAACGCGTGAAAAAATGTGCGCTGTTTCAGAATTAGAAGATTATTACATTAAATGTATTTAATGCATTGAAACACCAAAATCCTACCAACACTGTTGACGACATCATGGAAAAGCGTTCCAAAATGACAGGGATTGGAAAATCGACTATCTACAGACTTTTAAAGGAAACAATAAATGAACAAGATACTGTAAATCCCCCAAAATCATCTACAGGGAGATCAAAAGTCGTTATAGATGATTTCTTCAAAAATGTCATTCGCAGAAAGTACACTCATTTTATTTTAAAAAAGAAATACCAACGCTAAACAAAATTTTATGTGAACTTTCAGAGGACAACCATGTACCAAAAATCAGTAGAAGCAAATTATGAGCCGCCTTACGAGAGTTGAATTTTTGGTGGGAAGACCAGAACAGGGAGTCAGTTCTTATCGATAAAGATGAAATTATTGGTTGTCGAAGATCCTACTTAAGATCAATTAGAAAATTCCGTGATGAAGGGAGGAATATTTATTATCTAGCTAGACGAAACTTGGGTCAAGAGGGATATACTGTAACAAAAGTATGGCATAAAAATGTAAAAAGTTTTTGACAAGCATTTTTGGATGGACTTTCAACAGGGTTCAAGGCACCTTCAGGTAAAGGGCGAATATTAATAGTGACACATATAGGTAGTGTCAGTGGTTTTGTAGATGGCGGTTTACTTTTATTTGAATCTAAAAATACAGGTGACTATCACGAAGACATGAACGCAGATGTTTTCGAAGAGTATTTTACACAGATGTTGGATCTTATTCCTCCGGGGTCTGTAATTATCATGGATAATGCCAGTTACCATTCACGGCAGACCGAGCGGACGCCTACGACTGCTTGGAGGAAAGCCGATATAATTCAATGGTTATCCGGAAAAAACATTTCTTTTGAAACAGATATGGTGAGAAAGGAACTTTTGACAATCTTAATAAAGATCAGAAAAATATGTTATCGATGAAATGGCAACAAATCGCCAAATAACGGTACTACGGTTACCACCTTATCACTGTGAACTTAACCCAATTGAATTAGTCTGGGCGCAGGTAAAAGGAGATGTAGCGCGAAATAATACGACGTTTAAATTAGTGACTTGAAAATTTTGTTAAAAATTCCTTGGAACGAGTAACTGCAGATAACTGCAAAGATGTATACATCATGTACAAAAAGAAGAGGAGAAAATGTGGGAACTCGATAATTTAATTGACGTTACTGTGGAACATATCGTTATCAATCTAGGAGACGAAGATAATTCATCAGAATATTCAGAGGATGAATTTTAATATACCTACTTTTTATTTTCTTTATTGTACATTTATACAACACTACATTTACTCACCATAATCTGAATTTTCAAAATACATATATTTTTGTGTGGAATAAAAGTCTATTCATTACATTTAAATAAATATTTTGATAATAATATTGAATAATTTTATTTGAATTACTAAAGACCCTCTTAACCCAGTTATAATTCTTAAAGTAGTCTCATGTTTTGAAATGCTGTTTTTATTTTGTTTATTTATAAGAGAAATGGACCGAGAAATTGAAGCGGCATAGACAAAGACGGATTGTCGGGGATTACATTTTAGCTACCTGCTACAATTTAGTACGGTTCGGTCACACAAAGTTTTTTTAAAAGTACACCTCATCTATACCGATAATACATAATATAAAAATATTAAATATAAGCACCAGTACTACATTTATTTACGATTTGCATACATAATAAGCTTTTATTACTCTCTGTCATTTCTAAACAGACTATATCTGAATTTGCTCCGTGGGGAGGTATGTTATCAAGTTCTAGTTAGGACAAAGTTTAATTAACTTATTTTAATATTTCCTAAATCCTAAATAAATAAAACATAAATGTTGTTATATTTTAAAAGTGAATGACCATAAACAAAAAATATGTTTAGCAGTTTTATTATTATTCTGAAGAATATCTATGTTCTAAGGAATAGACTAAATAGTAAGGCATATACACATTGCTTGGTTTAGAGATATGAACGGTAACGGAAAAGTATCCAGCTAGTAGTTCTCAAATTGGATAAAATAATGTGTGTGAGTGCATTAGAACTGAATATTTTTTCAGTTCACTTTTTTAAATCATGACTACGAAGTTATAGTTATTACTTATTATTAAAATGGTGAATGACAAAGTATAAGGCTCTGTGAAGTCAGTTCCGCCTTTGTAGTCCAATTTGTAATCACTTTATCAGCAATTAGTAAGTTTGTAAACACGGAATTCCAGGAAACAAAACTACTATGCGGGCTAATACCCGGACGAATAACCTGGGCTGTCTTAAGTCTGTATAACCCGCCACGAGGGGACCATGAGCACGTGGTGTAGCAAAGCTACATCTAGCGGCCATTTGCTACTCCATGCCGTACTGAAAAGCAATATAAACTATTTCAATGCTATTGACGTTTATCGCGATTCGGTGATAAAGATATTTTGCAACCTTACCTATGGAATATTGATGAGTTAAGCTCGAAACCAGTATTTGTCTGGTTGCTATAGGGTTTCCAGGTGTAATTTAATATTGGTAGGGCATTAGCCCGCAGAGTAGTTGTTTCCTGAAATTCCGTGTTTGCAAAATATCATTCTCGCCGAATCATAAATCGAGGTCGATAGCTTTGAATGGTGTCTACTGCCATGTAGAACACTTCGTGTTTGTGGATTTTCAGCCCGGCAAGAAGTAGCGAATGGCAACTAGATGTAGCTTTACTACACTGCGTACTTAATTAGTAACTTATTTCTAAGTATTTGAAAACCAAACATAAAAATTTATAAGTAGCTCATTAAACTGATATTAATTGAAGAGGGTAACTTCCTGAGACTACGCTTAAAAAACTTTAAATTATTTGTGTTGCCAAAACGTAAAAGAACATTTTAAGTAGTCGCAAATCAGAATTTGTGTGCCTCATTAGTGTGTAATGATGAACATTGGTATTTGTTAAGTTAGTCAGTGTTCAGAAAATAGAAAAACTTAAAACAGTAGAAGAGTGAATTTGGTATTACATTTTGATGTTAGAGAAAAGTTTAAAATAAAAAGTAATTAATTATTGCTACTTTATATTTTGAATAATGAAAAAAAAAAAAACGTGAAATTGATAAAACTGATGTTGCGTAGTGCATAGTTGGCCGTTGATTTTTATATAATTACACAAAATTGGTTCATGAATTAATTTCTTTCAATAATTCTAAAACTAATTTTCTTTTTAATAATTAAAAAGATAATGTTAACATAACTGTAGATATATATTAGTCTTTTTATATCATATATATATGGAGAGGCTTGGCACTCTCTCTGCAGGTATGGTAGGGTGAAAGAATGTTGGCTTGGGTCAATGTGAGGGATTGATAGCGGCTGACATTTGACTACCCCCCTAATTAATAAGGTTTTCCAGGTTTCCCTCATTCCTGCACTGAACGGTGGTTAGGGCTAGGGCCTACCATCGTAACTCGTTCCTGGGCGCTTAATAATAATATGCCGCCGCCTCTCCCGCACAAATCTTCGACTTCTGAACTAATCCTCGTAATTAGAATGAGGGGTAGAGATATTATTATTATTATCATTATTATTATTAAAATATTTAGGAACATTAAATTTTCCCACTGGAGAATATTTTAAATATCATGAAAATGGTAAGCAAATTACAAAATAAGGATAAAAAGAAGAACGTATTTTGGGTTTTCATTTTTTCAATATTAATGAATATTATTCTTAACACTATATTGTATATTGTAGTATTATTTAATTAAGGTGTGTTAAAGATCCGCAAAGTATGACATATAAAATATTGACTATTTATTACATAATTTCATTGTTTAAACAACTGTTTATTTTGCATACATTTTTCTTCAAGGCCCTAACTAAGGTAGAGCTCATGAATCAATTTTGTATACGACTAATTATATAAAAATGCATAGCCAACTATGCACCACGCAACATCAGTTTTATCAATTTAACGTTTTTTGACAGTCTTCATAAACAGTTTTCATCATTTCAATATCTTCAATACAGAGAATCTCTTAAAGGCATTTCCTTTTCAATTTCGCAAAGTTTCTCGAAAAAGTAGTCCTGTATAGTAAAAACCGCATCCTTTTATATCTTGATACTTTGCAATTACTATAAAATTAGGACACACTGCATATATGCAAGGAATCGCTTACAAATTCTAGTTTACAGGATCTAACTTCGCACAATTACCAATTTTCTTCACTAGATGTCTTGTTAATAAAACACTTAACAAATTCTGATTAACCGTTTACAAATACTTACAGATGTTTTTTAGGCAAGAATAATCAGTTGGCCTCTATTTATATCTATGTATATCTGTCAATATTTTTTTAGTAAACGGCATGCAAATTTTAATTTTTCTTTTTGGATATTTCCAAATAACTTACTAAATGCTGATAAACTGATTACACAATGGGCTTCAGAGACGAAGTTAATTTCACGAACCCAAAGTATTAATTAACCAGAAATGTGCACAACAGCAATAATTGTCTTTGTATTTCATATTAATAACATCATACCCACTAGTTCAAAAGATTAAAATGTATTAAGAATTAATTATCTGAGAAGGATAAGCTGACATATTATAACATAATTACTGGTTGGATGAACAAACTTTCTTGATTTCATCAGGATGAGGATCATAATCAGCAGTTCATTTTACTTTAAACTGCATGCACTATTTATTTTTATCTTTGTTGCTAAATGAAGTATAGATTTCAAAATATACAGGGTGATTCAGAACTTATCTAAAGAATTTTAGGAATAGATGTTTCATGAAAAAAAAAGTCAATATCGTAAAAAAAATTGTAAACCCTTATAGTTTCTAAGAAAAAAATTATTGAAGATCTAGTATTTTCAACATTTATGTCGCCGGGCTACTTTAGTCTTTAGCCAGGTGATTTCAAATATCCGATTACTTATCGTATTAACGCTTTTGTGATACGGGTATTTACATTTTTTCAAATGTCAAAAATGGTTTACGTATATAACAACTTGCAGTTTAAGGATATCGTTTAAATTTACAGTGAAGGGAAAATGCGTTAACAGGACGATTTTCCAGTAAACATGTGCAAAATGCAGCTACATTAACAATCGTGTGCAGTAAGTGGAAGGCAAACGCAGGCGTGACGCGGGAAATTTGCAACTAAATCGTGAAGGAGATGGAGGTCCAGGGCATCCATGATGTATTGTAGCAGTATGGCGTATCATACACGAGGTCCAATTATACTCTTACCATGTACAGCGTATCCAAGCATTAATACCAAAGGTTTGGATGAGGAGGACCGGTACCATGCCCGTCACAATATCTCCTGACTCATCATTTTGTTGGAATTAGTAATCATGTAATTAGTAATCTTGTTAGTACTCGAACTTGTGTACTTGTAATATAAAAATTAATTAAGTGTGTGTCTGTCATATATAGAAATAAGAATCTAGAAAAACTGTCAATTCTGCTTTTGTAAAGAGAAAAATAAAAGTAAACGTTGTTAGTGGAAAGTTATTTAGTTATCTCCACGAACATTGGTAGCAGAGCATCTTTGGAGTGAGTTATCTCCACAAACATTGGTAGCAGAGCGTGGTTGGGTTGAGTTATATCCACGAACATTGGTAGCAGAGCGTGGTTTTGCTGTTTGTTGTGGTGACTGGAAAAAGTACCACCGTTGAAAAGGGCACAAAGCTAAGCAGCGTCCCCTGAACGTGACCGGACAAGGAGCCGAGGCATACATAGGTATTTTTGCCACGTTGGACGCAGTAAGGAGCTGAGGTGCAGGTGCGTGCTAGAGAAGCAAACCAGGCAAGCAGCTAGAATCTGAACGACTTAATAGGCGGCAGCGCGAGAAGAAACGAGGTAAGCTGTAGCGGTCCACTGAATGTTGATCGGCGCAAAAAGAGTAATGCTTTTAGAAATATCTAGAATTTTTATCCGTTGGGATTGATTGGTCCTTGCGTAATCGGTGTCAAAATTCTATTGCAAAAGCTTTGGCTTGAAAAATTATCTTGGGATGAACCTGTGCCCCTACCGATAAAAAAGCGATGGAAAGAATTTACAGGACCGAGGCATGTCTTAGCTAATATTAGGGAAGAATTTTGGATTGTAGCTGGTAACCGTTTGTGCAAAAGGTAATCGATCAGTGCATTACATGTTACCGTTTTAAAGCCAATGCAATAACATCAATTATGGCTCCTTACCTGAGCTTCGTCTTAGTCCAAGATACCCATTTGAGGTCACAGGCGTTGATTACGCAGGACACTTTAGTATTAAAAGTAAGGCTGGTAGGGGATTTCGGTTGTCAAAGTCATATATATGCTTATTTGTATGTTTTAGTGTAAAAGCTATTTTAATCTTGAGCTGGTTCATGAATTAACTAAAGATGCATTTATGGCTGCATTGCGTAGATTTGTTTCTAGACGTGGTAAATGTAGTCTAATATATAGTGACAATGGGACAAATTATGTGGCCGCGTCTCATGTGTTACGTGAATTTAGCTATTTTTTCAGTTCAAATAGTAATGATATAGAGTTTTCTGCGCATAAGGAGGGAATTGAGTGGAAATTTATCCCTCCTCATTTTCTTCATTTTGGAGCACTATGGGAAGCGGGGGTTAAAAGCGTAAAGTTTCATTTGAAACGAATAATGAAAGACGTTCACTTTACATTTGAGCAGTTTTATACGATCTTAGTTCAGGTAGAAGCAATCCTCAATTCTAGACCGTTGACTGCTCTCTCCAATTCACCGGAAGACTTAAACCCCTTGACCCCTGCGCATTTTCTTGTGGGCCGACCGCTAACAGCCGTTCCAGAGCATGACGTATCTACCGTTCCTGTTGGCCGCCTGTCCGTATACAAGCATATGCAGCAAGTCGTTCAGCATTTGTGGAGTCGTTGGAGTAGAGTACGTTTCAGAGCTCCAGGTCAAAATGGCGTACTAACCATGACAAATTGCTAAAGGAACCCTTGTCTTAATAAAGGAGGATAATCAACCACCTTTAAGATGGAAGATGGGCAGAGTAGAGAGATGCACCCTGGGAAGGACGGAGTGTCACGAGTGGCAACAGTCCGTACTCAAAACGGGATCATCAGGCGATCATTTTCGAAGATATGCCCGTTACCCATTGATGAGCACTAACTGTTAAACTCCTAGCTAAGTGTTGTGTGTTAGTGACTGTGCTTAGTTTATAGTTAAGATTTCGAGCCATAAACAAGAGTGATCATTGTTTTTTTTAATAGCTCATGTTTTGAAAGTTTTCTAGCCCTTTCAAGCTGGGGGGCATGTTGGAATTAGTAATCATGTAATTAGTAATCTTGTTAGTACTCGAACTTGTGTACTTGTAATATAAAAATTAATTAAGTGTGTGTCTGTCATATATAGAAATAAGAATCTAGAAAAACTGTCAATTCTGCTTTTGTAAAGAGAAAAATTAAAGTAAACGTTGTTAGTGGAAAGTTATTTAGTTATCTCCACGAACATTGGTAGCAGAGCATCTGTGGAGTGAGTTATCTCCACGAACACATTTTAACTTATTTTTGTGATATTAAAAAAATAAAGTATATTGCACTGAACACTACTGATGATTTACGCAAACGTATCATAGCTGCAAACATTTGTGTTAGTTTGTAGAAACTGAATAAGACGGGTCCAAAATTTTGTTGTTGTAACATTAGGTATGTCAAACTATTTCATTAATTAAAACCACAAATTGATTATATTAATAGTTAATAACAATTTCGGCAAAAGCAGATGAATTTGCTATATAAAATAGGTGTTATAAAACGTAATTTATTTCTTTCATTGGGAATTTCTCTCAAGATTTTGTATGCTTTGCCTTATCAGGTTTTACAGTTTATCAGTTTCCAGTTCCGTAGAAAAGTGTATTTTTAAATCATTTTTGAACTGACGTTTTTTATACAAAATTGTATATGTTCCCTGTAGGAACATTCACAATTTCTTCACCCTGTATATGTTTCCAGTGCCTGCCAATTTAGATCACCGGAGTGTTCACTAGCCCGAGTCTTTCCTGAGCTACGAGCTTGTCACGAACTTTGTCTGACCCATATGGCACGTAGTGCGTGTCGTAAATTTCCTACGAACTTCTTATTACTGTTTTATTTACAGAGCTATATGGTGAGTGAAACATAAACTAGTCATGTTTGACGACGAAGAACAAACGAAAGTTTTAGTAGTTTTGTGCAGTAGTCTTACTTTTTTCCTTTCTGTACGTCGCTGTCGCCAATAAAAGTGAAATGTTTTTTTCTGCATGCTTCTGCGTGTTTTCCGAAGGCTAATAAAATTGGTTTCATTCATCAACCTTTTCTTTTCTAAAGTAATCTTGATGTTTTGATCCCACGAATTCGTATACAGTTTGTAATTGCCAATTCAATTTCATGTATTTTTCTCGGACCACTCCACATTATTCAAAAATAACCTATTAAGTCGTCAGCCTTGCTGCGAATTAAATATCTGCACGAGTTTACCACAAACCCGTCCAACTAAATGCTCCAAATCCCTTTGAAGTCATGGCAAAAACCGAAAGAATTGGATCACCGTAAACCTCCGATGCGCCGCGCATGGTAAACTAACAAGCCCCGGATAAATTTGTTAAACTAGACACCTTTTGCGGTTTGCGGGTAGAGCTGGAACATTGGAGATCACGCTGGACTGCTCCCGAACATTCCAGTGCGGAACAAGTAGAGTTAATAGTTAATAATGTGGAATGGAACCTCATAGATAGAAAAACGTTGAATACAGTTTACAAAGTTAATTATTATTGTTAATAATTTGAATTATTTTGTTACAGAAATCTATATATCTAGCTGAGAGAAAAATAAAGAATAAACATCGAATGGGCAACAATGACCACTATATTATACAAGGTGTCCGGAAATAAATGCAACATAGAGTAAGAGTAGATCTCTGATGATAAAATAATGCAATGTTGCCAAAGTTACCTAACGTCAAAAGTTAATGGTTAAAAAGATACAGGGTGTCAAAATTAAAATTTTATTTTCGATATTTGTAAATAATTTTTTTGTAAAATCCAAATATTTTGGAGATTGGGAGGTTTTTGGGGGCCAGATATTCTAATTTTGACAGCACTAGTAGATGGTGCTACTTATGCCACATCATGCTTCAAATGACAGAGCTTTTTGGGACTTAGTGTATCCATCTGACTATTAAAGCCATCGATTCTCCTACCCTTTTTATCTGAAGAAAACAAAAGTACCTTATTGAAGTCGTTAGATAATTTTCTGAAATAATCATATTTGAAATATTCAGTGTACCGAGTACAAACTGTTTTGGTTTTAGGTAAAGGGCCTTTTCCGCTATAAAATACAGCAAAATGTTACTTTAAAAGTTATTTATAATGGTACATTATGACGACATGCAGAATTACAAGACGATCGGCAAGGTTTGATGAAACCGAATCTTCTACAGTTTCATCGACGCAAGAAGATTTCATCAAAGCAGGCCCATCCTCCTGTAATTTTGCACGTCCTCATAATTTACCGTTCTGAATAACTTTTTCAAATAAAATTTTGATGTATATAAATGATACTGCAGGAAACAACTACTCCGCGGCCTAATGCCCCGACCGGCATTGAATTATACCTGCAGTATCTGTGTGAAACAGTCAAGAACCCTTGTCAGCCACTCCACCAGACATAGACCGGTTTCGGGATTGTTAGCCCTCATCAGTATGCCATAGGTGAGATGACCGACAATTGAACTGACTGTTCCTTCATATGTAGTTTCACATATAAATCGAATGCAGGTGAGATGTAGTTGTTTCCTGCAGTATCATTTATAGACTTAATGGCGCATCGCCCAGGGCGAGAGGTCTGCGGTTAAGTACCTACGATATTGTAGGTCGCTTTCTGCAAGTCGAGCCGCTTAGGCCGAGCAGGAAGTAGCAGACCAGTTACATCTCACCAAAATTTTGATGTATTTTTAGCGCAATACGCTCTTTACCTGAAACCAAGACAGTTTCTATATGTGCACTGAATATTTCAAATATGATTATTTCAAAAACGGTTCTTCCTAACGACTTCAACAAGGTATACCTTTTTCAGATAAAAAAGGTACAAGAATCGACTGTTACAATAGTCAGATGAATACACTAAACCACAAGTAAATTGTGTCATTTAAAAGAAGCATGATGTACCATAATTGACACCCTCTACTAGAGACGTAAAAATTTGAAAAAAATTTGAATTTCTCGCCAAGAAATTTTTTTTTATTTATTTTAAAATATCAAAAATAAACTTAACTAGAACACTCTGTATATTTTTAACCATCAACTTTTGACTAAGATAAGTTTGGCAACATCGCAATATTTTGTCGTGAGGGATCTACTCCTGCTATATGTTGCATTTATTTCGTGACGCCCTGTATTGGAAAGCTAAAAATATTTTTGCGCTCAGTATAAAATATGATATAGTAGTCATAACGAAAAGAATCGTTGATACCTAATAGTTTTTCGCAGTCGAAACATCGCAATTAAAATCTGAATAGATTAACCAAAATCTTGAGATTTTTAGAGATTTAAAAAATTATGCGAGCACCATAAAGTTAGTAATAGTAATAAAACTGTCTAAAATATTATCCAATTAACCATTATTATACATCTTCTATTTTCTGAAATACGTGGGGTACACTGTATATAGTTTACTCTTCAGTGTTTAACCCCGACGCGACAGTTATAAATCTGCAGGTATAATTTTCTGTGTATGCTCTGCTATTATGTGTTTGCGTATATTTCCTTATCTATTTCCTAAGACAATCTACATTAGTCTACAATATACTATAATTTATAGTTCTTACCTGACACCTGCTGGCTTGCTGCTCCAAATTGTTGCTGATGAAGTTCTTCCGGGACACAGGCATGGTACGGCGGGGGATTGTCGTAATCGTTAGGGTTGTATGGGGGTGGAGATGGTTTAACGGGCTCTTGGGGTGGTGGCGTTGGCTGTGCGATTACTCTTCCATCTGAAACAAAACAAATTTGAGTTTTGGAACTTTTACTTTACGACAGATCGTACACAAGAACTTTTATAAATATTTGTAAACATGAACGATTTGTTAGAGACAACGATTATAAATATCTACACCTGAAATAATTTTATTATAATTACAGTTTTTTAGGTAATAGTTATTTATGCAACAAGTACAAAAAGTAAGTGTTTATTGCACGCGATGTGAAATTGTCACACATGTTGGACAACATGTCGAGTGCAATAAACACTTTTTGTACGAGTTGCATACAATATTTTTTCTACGTTCATGCAAAACCAAAAAATGATATTTAGATAACACTATGTCTAGGAAAATGTGACGTCGATTTGAACGTTTATGTTTGTCATGACAAAACGCTGTAGTAGAATGACATATGAATGCAATAAACATTTTATTGCACTACTGCAATAAAGAACCACTTTTTCCACTAAATATAGTTCAATAAAGTTTAGTTTTTTTTGCATGAACGTAGAAAAATATCTTTTTTCTAAATTTTCTAAATATAGTTCAATAAAGTTTTTTTTTTTATTGGACTATATTAAGTGGAAAAAGTGGTTCTTTATTGCATTTATCTGTCATTCTACTACAGCGTTTTGTCATCATGACAAACATCATATCGATGTCACATTTTCAATAAATAACATTTATTGGTTTTTGCATCAACGTAGAAAAAATATTGTATGCAACTCGTACAAAAAGTGTTTATTGCACTCGACTTACTTTTTGTACTTGTTGCATAAATAACTATTATAACATTTAGTTCAGTGAATTTGTAAAAGCTGGTGCTTGCCGGGTAGCTTCAGTGAAGACTTTGAGTCAGGGTTGATCTGCTCAGTCTTTTGTTTTATTATCCGTAAAAAAAGAAATATACAGGGTGTTTTTAAATCAAGTAGCAAAAATGATACCAGTGAATGCAGAGTCAGAAATAAGAGGATTGAAGTAAAAATACCTTATATGAAAGTTGCACCCCTGAGACGATACACCCATTTAAAGGAGGGGACTAAAATTGACGTTTCATTTTTTTTTCTTCTTTAACATGGGGAATGCTAGAGACACGAAACTTGGTATGAGCATCCTATTAATAAAGAGACAACTTTTCAATATTATTTTCTATCATTGGCGTATTTTTATAAATGAGTGAATAAGTGGGCTGAATTTTACCAGTTTCTCGTTTCTTTCCACGGAGACCAATGTTTGTCTATGAGGAATGGGTTGGTTTGGATATTTTTGGTAGTATAGTCTTACTACAGCGTTACTATTTTTTCTAGATTCGAAAAACACTTGAAGGATGTCGACATATTTGTCATTGGTATATTTATTTGATATAATTATTCTGATAATAAATTAATCAATTGGTAGGTACTAATTATTATTAGTTGACAGATTGACAGAAAGTGTCAATTTATTAATATGATAAATAACAATTTATTTGTTATGACATCCGCTTACTTTATTTTTAAAATTGTTTGCACTTACTCCTTTAGTGAATGATGACGCATCTAATTTTTTTACTAGAAAACTATCGGTTTTATCGAAAAATTACAAGAGGTAAAAAAGTTGCGCTATAAATCAATATTCCCAACAAATATTTTTAAATAAATAATTTGTTTCATATAAAAAAAATCTAATAAAATTTTGCATTGGAGTTGACTGTTTCACTCCTTTATAAAATACGCCAATGATCGAAAACATATTGAACAGTTGTTTGTTTATTAATTGGATGCTCATAATAAGTTTCGTGTCTCTAGCGTTCCCCGTGTTAAAGAAATAAATTAAAATGTGAATTTCAATCCCCTCCTTTAAGAGGGTATATCATCGCAGAGGTGCAACTTCATATAAGGTATTTTTACTTCAATCCTCTTATTTTTGGCTCTACAATCACCGATACTATTTCTGCTACTTCATTTAAAAACACCCTGTACATATATGAAATTTTTAGGCGCCAACCTCTTGTAATACCGAAACTAGTTTGTTTTCATCAGTACGCCCTGTAGGTAGGGGTTATAGAGAAGAAGATAAAAGTACAATAAAAGTATCACAGTTTATTATTAATCTCACCACCCTGTGGATGATGGCTGCTAGTTGACACTAGTTACTAGTTGGAAGTTACTCCGGATTGGCTTTGCAAACAAATAGTTATAATAAAGTTTCAATATGTTTAATAAATATTGTATTTACTAAATAATGCATTTTAATGCGAACTAGTTTAAATGAGAAATCGAATTTTCATATTAACCAACTAGCAGACTATACTTTCAACACGATCGTCAAGAAATATTCACATACCATACACGAAAAATTTAATTTTGTGTAGTACCTATGCAACTGTTATTTATGTATTTATTCTATTTTCCAAACTATTAAAACGTATAGAACAAATACACTTGAGCTTCACAGATACTACCGGTGTAGAGTAACTTTTTCTGATGATTGCAATGATAACAATGGTCCAAAACACTAGCATAATGAATACTGCGCTGAAAAAGTAAACATTTTTCGGACACTGTTTTTTTTTTTGTTATCTTCCTTAAGTCTTAGATGTCATTTTTACAAAGTTTAAAATAATATATAGTATTAAAACAAGTTTACCTCTACAGTAACTGCGTTATGCGTTAGTTAATATGCACTTCACTTGAAAAGCTGAAGAATAATTCAGTAAATGCTGTCTCGGACCATTCTTCAAATCGTGCGAATGTTAACAATGCCGAGATCGTCGTGAGAGATTTCATATGCTCTACTGGATAAAATAAGTCCGATGCAGATGTTTTCTTATAGAATGTAGCGGAAACAGCGAAAAATATGTATTATTGCTAGTGGGCGTCAAGAAGTTTTGGGAACTTCTACAGTCGATTGTCTTTCACTTTTTATGACTGTTACATCTCATTTCATAAATTTGATACTTGAAAGATTTCTTTGTTTATCTATTATTTAAAATAGTCGTATGCTAAACACGCAGTCAAGTAAACTGATTCTGGAAATATAGGATAAACCATCTCAAGATTACTGATTTACATTTTTATACCATAAAATGTAAAATTTTCTCCAAAACCGTGTCAATTTTTCATCCCCTCTCATTTAATATTCTTTGCTTTTTTACGCATATTATTTCGTGCTGCAATCCTTATATTTATCCTTATTTTGGATTTGTATTTTACCAATTAATCTATCATCTAAATATTTGAATCAATCTAATTATTTTTTCTTATCTCGTTTTCATTTGGTATCATTTGCAACTATTTACTATTATGGATTATGGAATTAAGGGGAGGGTAGCAAAAACGCTACAGAACTTAGGCCCCATTGGGCCCCTTGTACCTCCTCCAATTAGGAGATCAGTCCACCTGAGCCGCCAGCCAGCCTAATAAGGAGAAAAAGGTAGTGACGTTGCTCAGGGGGATCTCTCTAATGTAGGCCATAGAAGGCCATCGCTCTCCCAACATGGACTCCCTTATTGACGAGATGGCAGTGCACTCACAGAGTGCATGGAATATTGTCTCATCTTCCTGTTCGCAACCCCTACAAAGAGGTGTATCACACTTCCTCATGTAATAGAGGTGCTTTCTTAGCCAGCAATGTCCAGTTTGAATACCTGTCACCAGACGAAAATTTGCCTGGACATAGCCAGGTACTTTTTGGCTGTATCCTTGCAGGATTACTCTAGGAACTCCTTAGCAAATTGACAGCCATTTGTTTCATCCTAACGTTTCCTAAACTCTTCGTGGGTGTCTTCTTTGATAATTTCAACAAATGCTGACAACGGAAGGATATTGAAGAGACTAGGTCCAAACGTATTGAAACCCGATGCACTCCTAGCCAACTTGTCAGCCACTTTATTGCTATTGCACCGGTCGCGTCCCTTTACCCAGCATACAGATACACTGTTGGTATCTGAGGCCACTACTAGTGCCTGATGGCATTCCCATGCTGATCTAGTTGTTATCTTATGATTACGTAAGATCAGTAGTGATTGTCTACTATCTGTGTAGATTCTACTGATTTTGCTCGTTTTATGTCTACGGGCAATTTCTTTGGCGGCTATGGTTATACCTGCTAATTCCGTTTGTACTACGGTAGCATGCCTATCCATTGCCCACTGATAACGGATATGTAAGGATCTGGAATAAATCCCACATCCTGCACCTTTCTTCTTTTTTGACCTGTCTGTGTAGATGTTGATAACATCTTCACTGGCGGTCTTTTCATTCCTGATAAGTACCGTGTAGGGTCTGTCAAACACAAACTTGGGAGAAATACTATCAGTGTCTGCCTGCAAAAGGGGCATCTTTCTGACGACCCCACTCCACAGGCGATTTCTAGCTTCTCCACATCCTACATCAGATGTAACACCAGTATTTTTGAGGCGAAGCATAGTTGTCAACTATTTTCTATATTTCTTGTCTTATTTTTTTTACTATGTTCTTAATTGCTTGTGTATTGACACGATCTAGATAATTTACTAGTATGTGTGAATGCTGTAGTTGCATCTTTCTTAATTATTTTTATTTCTGCATTTTGGATTATTATTTTTTTGAAATCTATTAAAAGTCTTCTTTCTTAATTATCTTTAACATTATGTAATTTTCTATCTGAAAAGAACATTTTCCTTCAAAAAGAAATTTTATTCCACTATCTTGTCAACTGAAAATATGAATAAATGAACTGAAAATAACGAATTTTTATCTCGAAAACGGTGCGCCAGGAGGAAAAAGTCCAAGAAACATAATTTACTTGGCTTTACGAGAGCAATACCAATTTATCCAAAAATCAGGGCATACAAACTTGTTTACTAAACTGATGCTAGTATATTACAAGAGAAATTTATACACATAAAAGTAGTCCTTTGCTATACGCTATTGTGTACCAAATCTCATCTCAATATCTCGATTGGTTGGTCGACAAATGAAGACTATAGCATTTAAGACATCCGGACCCATATTTATATACACTTTTTTTCTTATTTTTAGAAATAGAACCTGCCTCTAGATTTTCCTAACATCATTCTGTAACAGCCATAATAAACATAATAAATAAAATAATGAAAATAATATACAAACTCCCTTCTTTCATATTTTTGTTATATCTCTCTTTTTTGTGTCTATATTTTTATATTAAAACAAAAACTCATGCAAATTAGACCATAGTTGTAACCATTTCATGTTTAGATTGTTAGGAATTATATAAAATTAGAATATATATTGACTTATTTTTTGTAGTTTCTTTCACATAGAGTTTAATGTAAAGACCTGTGTTAATAACATTATTTTTTAATTGTAAATAAAAAAGTAAATTGTAAAGTATTTCCTTAATTACAAACGACCACTGATATGAAAATTTTACATTAATATATTAGTCCCTCTATCATCTTTACGTGCCTTATTCATCTCTAGGGGCAGAGCTAATATAAAGCACACACATTTTTTTATCAAATTATTCACTGGAGAAGCGTTGATGTTGACGAAGCTGGAACGAGTTTGCCTTTGACTTTTTAAATAAATATTTTTATAATAGCCACCGGCAAAAAATTGCCATACGCATTCAGTCTTGATATTTTCTGTATATACAGGGTTAACTATGACTAAGTACAAATATTTTAAGAGGGGATAGAAAAAATTGAGAATTAACAGAATTTCCTTTAAAAAAATTTGCAAACTTATTTATAAAGCGAAAAAAATTTTTTTTCGATATTATATTAAATCCTTATTTAACGCCGCCAATGCGAGAATCAGAGTATGCAACCAGCAAGCTACCGTCATGCAACAGTCGGCAGTCGGTCCAGTCGACTCGGCTCGCTGTCATGTTATAATTTAATTCCTGTGTTTACGTTGTAGTTTTGTGTTCTTCTTCAGTTTTTAGTGCCTTATTTTAATTTTAAACGTTTTATATTAGTGGAAAGTATCATCTTATGGTGATCGGTATTCATTCATTCATTCAGATCACGATCAAGTGTTGTCTCGCAAGAAGTGACAAAATTTTTGAAACTGGACAACTGGAAAGAGTACAGTGAACATGCATTACGACGAACGCCTGCTACCCTTTTAGTTGACGGCGGCACTTATCTTAAAAGACACGGAGGATGGAGATGGAGCACTATGACGAAAGGCTACATTGAAGACTCACTTTCAAATAAAGAAAATATTGCGGAAAGAATACTGAAAGTTGATAGTGGTAATGATAAACTAAGCACCGTTATCATTTCTGATTTCCCAACATCTGAGAATAATATAACTATTAATGAAAACGCGTTGGACTGCTTTGAGATTTGCTCCAGGAATGAGGGTAGTGGAAGTTTTAGTCGCTAATTAAATTTGATGAAACTGTATTTAATATCAATGTGGATAAAAAAAATTAATGTAAATATTGTTGAATAAACTTTTATAAATTAAAATGTGATTAACACTTTTAATCTAACTTGAGCTGTTAAGATTTAAAGGAATACTTTTGCTGCTAACATTTTTTTCTACTCCCTACATGGAAAATATTATTTTACGCCCTCATTTCAGGAAGGAAAGTTTCTACATTGGCTCCCTCGGGAGGCAAACAAGTATAAACTTCAAATAGCTGTAAGAGTAGTGTATAGGCTTCTTTTATTGATACACAAACTTCCTAAATATATGTAATAATGCTTTTCTTTCAAACATATGTTTTATTACTTATTTTTATTTATAAAAATTGAAAACAATTTAAATTGAGGTTTAAATTAACATCAATAACTAAATATTGTTAAAATTTATGGTTATAGTTAAATTACTAATAGAAATTCCCTCTGAAGAAATACTGGATCTGCTGGTGGAGATGAGTTTCTGTTTGTTATTTCTTATATTGCTGTTCTGTTTGGCAATTGTGTTTTTGCCAATTACCTGGTTTGTACATCTCCATTCAGCATAAGTTACAAAAAATCTAGAATAACATGTTTTAAGGGACCTACAGTCCGTATATTTTCTATACATATCCAAAACAGATACTCCGCTTACAATCTCATTTATTATTGTAAATGTACTTTTGATATTAGTTTTTGAGTCAGGCATATGCACCACCAAAATATCGCCTTTATCCCTGATACCCTCAAGTACCATATTAACTAATTCATCGCTACGGCATGCCCCAGCAATTCCAAATATAAACACGACCAGGAAAGGTAACAATGCACTTATGACAACAGCCTAACATGCCACTTAATTGTTTTTATTTATTATTCAACAATAACGATCAATGTTACCTTCATATGTAAGTAAGTTTCATTTGGAACTTCTGCAATAAACTTGTTGATATCCTCCCTTGAAAAAGTATTGGCTTTCGTGGCTTTATATCCAGCAGCATTGTGTTGATGTGATTAGATATATTTTAATGATTGAATTGCTAGTGGCATATTTCCTGACATATGGAAGGTCCCTCAGATACCTTCTACCAGTACCAAAACTTAAGAATCTTAATAATTACAGCGACCTTAGACCAATATATATACTGCCAGCGTTCTCAAAAATGTTTGAGAAAATTGTAACATTACAGGTTACTAATTATTTAGAAAAGAATCAGATTTTGCCACCCATACACTCGTGTTTTCGTAAAAACCATAGCACTAGTACTGCCATATCAAAAGTTATTGATGATATAGCTACGTCATTCGATAACAGGTATTCTTCGAAGACATTACTTTTCGAAGATCAGCCTTATTTTCTCTGCTATGTTAAATTTATGTTATATAGATAGGTTCGTTTCAGTTTTCTATGTTTAGTAACAATGTCCTAAAATTTAATGGAGTGATATTTTCATCAAATAATTAATTTTAAATAATTAGTATATGCTATTTACACAAATAATCAATTATAAACTATAAAGTAATAAATGCTATTCCATGCATATACATATATAATTTCAAAGCCTGCATTTTATCTCAATTAATTTAATTAACTGAAAATGCTATTAAACCTCATAATTAACCAACTTGCATTTGGATTTTGATTAATTTAATTATTTATTAACCGCAAAATATGCACTGAAACTGTTATTACAGTGGATAGCTTTGGCAAACATGTGTATTTATAAATAAACTAGTTTTACTTGTATATTGATGAATAATGCTATAACTTTTAAATGTTCTAATCTGTTCTGTTGGACAAATAAAACTGTTTTATTATTAGCATTACTATATGTCATATATTTTACACTTTTAACTAATGTACTTTTACTATTACGTAATTTCAACTTTAAATTTTTCTAAACTTGGGTTTAACCACGATATACATATGTACAAATAACAAATTTCTATATTTGAGATTGTTTCTTTCTAGTTTTCTTTATGATGTGAAAAGATTCAAAATTTACATAAAATATATGAATTTTTATGACGAGAATTCTAGGAAAATTTTTAAAATTAATTTGAATTAATCAAATATACGTTTAAAAGCTAATATTAGAATATGAATTATTAAAAAAACGTAATCCACTTCATAGGATTTAATATGTAAAAATGCAGAAATAGGTGAATTTTCGAGTTCCCACAGTTTCAAAAGTAAACTTAGATATTTATAGTGTTTTCATTAAACCAGGTTAGTAAATTTAACTAGATTATTTTTTTAGATAATTATTGAATAGGGCTTTGTCTGTGGAATTGTTCATTAGCATACCTAGATGTTTGGTATCAGCATATACAGGGTGAGTCAGTCATAATGTCATTAATTTTAAGAGGAGATAGGGAATAATGAATATAATACGAATACGCGATTAAAAAAAATCTAAATGAAACTGTTATTACAGTGGATAGCTTTGGCAAACATGTGTATTTATAAATAAACTAGTTTAACTTGTATATTGATGAATAATGCTATAACTTTTAAATGTTCTAATCTGTTCTGTTGGCCAAATAAAACAGTTTTATTATTAGCATTACTATATGTGGAAAGATTATCTTCATATATTTTACACTTTTAACTAATGTACTTTTACTGTTACGTAATTTCAACTTTAAATTTTTCTAAACTTGGGTTTAACCACGATATACATATGTACAAATAACAAATTTCTATATTTGAGATTGTTTCTTTCTAGTTTTCTTTATGATGTTAAAAGACTCAAAATTTACATAAAATATGTGACTTTTTCTGACGAGAATTCTAGGAAATTTTTTAAAATTAATTTGAATTAATCAAATATACGTTTAAAAGCTAATATTAGAATATGAATTATTAAAAAAACGTAATCCACTTCATAGAATTTAATATGTAAAAATGCAGATATAGGTGAATTTTCGAGTTTCCACAGTTTCAAAAGTAAACTTAGATATTTATATAATAGAATGTTTTCATTAAACCAGGTTAGTAAATTTAACTAGATTATTTTTTTAGATAATTATTGAATAGAGGTTTGTCTGTGGAATTGTTCATTAGCATACCTAGATGATGTATCAGAGAGCATATATATGAATTTAGTCCATTGAAGTTAGGAAAAATAGCGGAAATTTTTAGGCACAGCAGATATCGAGATGCGGTTTTCTGCATTGTGTTCAAGATGGTCTCAGGAAAAAAGTCTATATCGTCTGGTTTAGCCATTTTTTGAAAAATGCCTTCTGGACCGTAAATGCAAAAATGCAAGGGGTGTAATGCATTTTCTGGCCCAGAAGGCATTTTTGAAAAAATGGCTAAACCAGATGATATAGACTTTTTTCCTGCGACCTTGTTGAACACAATGCAGAAAACCTCATCTCGATATCTGCTGTGCCTAAAAATTTCCGCTATTCGGTCGATTTTGATCTAAATGCCCTGGACTACTTCATTGATAGGAACTGTAGGAGATTTGATTTATATTAACTAAAATACCTTTCTAATACAGTAAAAATTACCCCTTTTATTAATAATAAAACATGAACTCTTTTTCTCGTAAACGGTTAATTTTATCCGCAATAAAAAAGAGTATCTTTTTTTTAGTCTAAGACTGAACCTACCCAGATTTATTATTTTAAAGTCTTTATAATACTGCCCTGTTAAGCATACAAGTCCTAATTGACAAAATCTTCATTCTGAGATTCTGCCTGGATTGGGTAGGTAATTTGCTGTGCCATCAAATTTTAAATTTTTAGTAAAAATATTATTTAACCTAATATATGTTTCACATTAGGTTCTATTAGGCCAGACCCTTATTTTATCATATAAGTGGTAATTAGATTTTTGATTGATACGACCTTTTGCACTAATTCCGTTTTGAAAAATAATATAAAATTCAGATTTAAATATCATAAAAAAAATAATTCGACTTTCAGTTTTAACATGTGCATACATATACATACTAATTACCAAGGTGTGGGTGCCATAAACCGAAAATAATAAGAAAATATAGACATGACCTCTAATCTTAACAGGGCAGAATACAGGGTGTTAAAAATTTAGGCATTAAGTTGTAAATCTTAGTCCGACCTCGGTAAACTAAAAAGCTAAATATGTTTCTAGGACAGTATTCAAGAGGTCCTTACTAGTGTTCATCACATCAAATTATATTGAGTACTTTATAAGTTATTCAAGAAAAACCGATTTCCAGCGGCGTCCTTCAGGGACACATAATATGTCCGTAGGAAAAAAATGTATAGGAACTTGTCACCTTATTTTTTCATGTTTTATCTGCACCCTAGACATTTTCCACGAACACCCTGTACACAGGATGTATTAGAAATTGTAAGAAGGAGTTGGTATATAATTTACGTAAGTCTAAAAAGTAATCTTGACTATACATATTCCATCAACACTGTTCCATTAAATAAAGTACAGTATATTAAAGATCTTGGTGTGACTTTAGATGTTAAATTATCTTTTGAGTACCATATAAATAATATTGTAGGAAAAGCTTTACGTAACTTGGGATTTATTTTACGTATTTATAAGTCTTTCTGTAACCCTAGAACTCTAATTACTTTATACAATGCATTTGTGGGATCTCATCTTGAATTTGCGAGTTTGATTTGGAATCCTCAATATGTCAAATATATTGACCGCATCGAGAAAATTCCAAACAAATTTATTCAGCACCTTAATTACCGATACAACTTTCAATTTGAAAATTATGATATAAGACTTAATCACTATAATATGTTAAAAATAAGTTCTAGGAGAAATATTGCATATATATTATTTTTGTTTAATTTGTTAACTGGTAAAATTAACTGCAGTTATATATAGAGTCGTTTGTCTTTCAATATAAAACTATGTTCTACTCGATCATGGAATTCATTTTATCATCAAGTCTTCAATAATATTTGATATTTATATAGGTATTTGCTTTTACAAAGCATAATATGTAGAATGTTATGTATTATTCTCATTTTTTTTATATTTCCCATTTTTTAGGTTAGTTAGTTAGCTTATTTGTATTGTCATTACACGTAATTGTACGTACCTGTATTCTGTATTCTATATTCTGTTATTTTTTAGTTATTGTGCACCCTATAATTGTAATGCTTGATAGCATTATGTTGGGTTGCTTTGGATAAAATAAATAAATAAATAAATTATTTCACCCGTTTTTTTGTTTTCCCCATTTTTAATTTTGGGAACTTTTGGGGTCCTTTAAACTTGAATCTATAATATTCAGATAAACCATCTAATATTCCATACCATTTTCCATTAAAATAGGCCTAAGGATTCTGAAGATATTTGCAAAAAAAATGTTGGATCTAATTCCCAGGATTTTGGGGTCTCCAAAAGTTAGAATGCAGGAAAGCAAAATAATACTTGTCAAATAATATCTGTCGTAAATTATATTTCCAATTTTTTTCCTATATTACTACCCTGTATTAAAGAATCGACTTTTCTTGAGGTACTTATGTCTTTTTTGTTTTCACGAATTTTAAATTTTGGAAACTCTTTAGTTCCTAGAACTTGTGTCTATAATAATCAGACAAACCATCTACAACTCCATCAAATTCCATTAAAATAGGCCTAGGGATTCTGGAGATATTTGCAAAAAACTAAATTTTGGATCGAATTTTCCCAGGATCTTCAAAAGTTAGAATGCAGGAAAACAAAAAAATACCGGTCAAATAATTTCTATCCAATTATTTGCCTAGTATTACTACCTTGTATTAAAGAATCGATTTTTCTTGAGGTACTTGTGCTCTTGTCAATTATTTATTATAGCACCAAAAATATGCATCATAAAACCAAACTAAACAACCATTCACGCAGTGTAAAATCCGCAACAATAATCACATCGCGCATGAATAATAAAAACAATTTGCAAATTATCAAAAATGTACTGCAGAAACAAATGTTATTATTCACTGTTATAAAAATTAAAGCAGAAATTGTAAAGCCGATGTTTCTGTAATTTCTATTGTCAAAAACCAACGTCAAACTGATCCATTTGTGTTAACTTTTTATTTTTCAAAAATTAATTAGAAGAAAACTAGTTCTTACTCTTCAAAAATTATATAATAGTACCTGTGCCACCATTAGGTAAACTTCATTCAGTTTGCAATAGTATGAAATTGCTCTAAAGATCGAAATGGAAAACTTATTTACTCATTTTGTTTTTGTTTGATTCTCTATAGTCCAGAATAACTATAGATTGCATGTCGAGTATGTTAAGTAAGTTCTTTAAAATACCTGAATTTTATTTCTCCGTAAATATCTATTTATAGTTGTAGAATATATGAATTATATTTTGTGTGTGTGTTTTTAATACATAAATAACAAAATATCTGGTTTTAGTCTGTTTCGGTCGAAGAATGGGGCTGGTTTGAAACTGTCACAAATATTCTACTAGTTGAGCTGTGATTGTGCGATCAGTGAATATAACAAGATGTAATCGGACTAACATGACAGTTTGAAACTATTCCCTGACTGCCGTAAGAAGAAACCGATTATAAGCTTATCAAAAATGACCACACTTTACTGACGCTATGCAAATGTTCTCAAATATTAGCGCAGGTCAGTTCAACGCATGCCGAAAAAAAGCAATATAAGCGCCCAACCAGAATTACCTCCTTTGGTTTTGCAGCACTTCCAGAAGATGACCAACAAGGCGATGAAGCCACAGGTGAGCACCGCTACGGCGGCATACTTGTAGTACGTGTGCGAATGGCAAAAGTTTTGGGCGCAAGGACGATGATGATGATGCGGTGGCTGCGGTCTGTAATGTGAAGGCTCTTGGAATGATTCATTGTCCCTATAGAGGCCCATGGTGAGAGTTTTGATTAACGCGACGGTACGCGACCCAACTAGGCTGATTTATACGCGTTCACTACCTTTCTCCCATCTGCGATTGATTGGAGTGTGGTGTTATCACGATACTGTGCTTGAGATAGTAAAATGTGAGGATAGAGGGATTTGGCTATCACTGCTTCGGATCAAGGTTAATGCTGAAAGCCACTATCGAGATAATACTAATACGTAATATTAACAACAATAATAATAAAGGAAAACCGATCAAGGAGATTGGCACAAACAATTTCCTGAAAGTGTGCGTAATAGAAATACAAAATGGCTATAAAGAACATATTCGAGATGCATATGTTATAGGCAAACCTCGAAGCTCCGGCGCTCCTAGGTTTGACTAGTCAATCCTCAGGTCTGACTTGAAGTCTTAGTCAAAGCCCAAATCAATGAAATTCTTCGGTCTTTGACTAAAAAATTTTTGTCAAATCTAGGATAGACTAATTTGATAAGGCAAACGTCAAAACTAAATTTCATGAAATCGAGGTTTGACCAGTCAAACTTCAATTAGGTATTAGAATGTCTTAGTTTGTTAGATTAGGTATTAATAAAACGACATTTTTAGTTTTAATGTTTATTGTTTTAATCACATGTAATTAAAATAAAAAATTGGTCTTTATTCTTATATGGTGAGGAATTATGACATTTAGAATTGCGCAATACGTTAGATCTACTCATACATCTGTTTATTTCTTATGTGAAATGAACACTTATCTTTATTCAAATTAGTAATTTTCCCTTTAAACTTCACTTTTAAAGCGTTCGCGAACTACCCATCTCTACTACAGATCGACGTTTGTCCGAGTCTGCCAGTCGCTTCTAGGATCGACTAGGCAAAGCCCGAAACAGATTATTTTACTTTCGACGTTTGACTGAAAAGTTGGGAATTTCTAGGTTTGACTAAAAATACCTTAATCAAAGGTCGAAATTGGAATTTATTTCGGGGTTTGCCCGAAGGCTATGGTCAAACCTAGGATAAACCAGTCATTCCGGGAAGAGACTGGATATCGACCTTGGACTATAACACATAGGTATACATACTTCTAATCAGTATTAGGCTTGTCTAAATGCAGTATACCAAAAAATCACGGCAAATGTAGATTAGTATTATAATGGGTGATTAAAATGACACACGAACAAATGAATAGTTCATTATATTTTCATCAAAATATTTAAGAAACTGCAACTGAGAATAATAAAACTGTATGCTATACTAATATGCAACATATGTATCACTAAATTACAAATTAAATTGTTTTTAATGTGACAAACTATCAAAAATTATATTGACAATAAAAACAATTGCGTAATATCAGCCATGTCGTAAGGCGTTTGAATTCTTGCCGCAACTACGAGTATACTTACTAGACCTCAGTCAATTTAGAGACACAACAGGAATTATTACCATATTAAGTAGAAACGTAGATGACGGACACTAAATAAAATACGAGAAAACTAGAACGAGAATATAGAGTTACCCAGTGAGACACTATTTGGGGAAATGTGCTTTAAAAACAAGAGAACTTTCGTTATTAGGAAACCCGTTGCACCTGTGATAAGAATACAAAATATTTTGTATATCTTTATGATTGACCCTCAAATTTAATTAACTAAAATGCTAAATTAATCCTTATTTTATCATACAGAGATAATTACCACCAAGTAAATATTTATAACCACGTGCTCAGGCAGGAAGGCCTAAAAGAGAATGAAAAAATTATTTCGGAATTCCAGATCGCTATTTAAAAAATGAGCAAAACCCTTTTTTCCTCCGGTAAATCAGCGCCTGTTATAAGCATCGTCCGAGATGGCAGCCTTTCCAAATATAGAGACGAAAATATTAACATTTTTGTTAATAATAATACCTGATAGATAACAGTTAATCCGTTTAGATGCAGCATCTTGCATGTGTTTTTAGTTCAAACTGTCGAAACTACATTTGCACACATTACAAATCCGTCAGGATTACACACTAACAACAAAACAAACTTCACATACAGTTAAATAAAATGCCGGTTTATTTATTCTAAGAAAATCGAACGAAGAGAGTGCTAAAGCCTCTATTCAAAAAAAGTTCAAATTTCGGATGTAAAATTGGTTCCAAATATACCGGGTGGCTAGATAAAAACGAAACAGAGCCATTTTCAGAAACTCAAGATTGTAGAAAAACGCTCACACCCGTCGATTTTAACTACAATCCCTTAAGCACTAATTATATTTTAACATATTTAGTCAATAAAGAAATATTGGGCGCTGCTTGATGTCCCGTGGAAATTTATTAAATTGTGTAACTGTATGTAAGTTCAAAATTTGAACTTTTTCGGATCGTGTCATTAAGGCGTAATAGATAATAGAAAACTTTGAATGCACTCACGGCAGTCTTGTCCGATAATTGAGAGAAACAAACGGTTGAACTATATTATAGGGAAATATCTGTATCCGACACAAATTCCTTTATTTAATATCATCTTTATGATAAGAAAAACGTATTTTATAGCCATTCTTATAGCACTAGAAGAAAAAATGTATATAAACCTCCCTTCATGAGTAAACACATCGGTCAAAGGTCATATAATTTCTTGGCTTCAAAGCTATACAGTACAATACCTGATAACATAAAAATAATGTCAAGCTTTGCCTTTAAACAAAAATTAAAAGGTTACATATTCACTAATCCGAGGCAAATGATTCACGATTATATAGAAATGAATAGTTATTTATGCAACAAGTACAGACAGTAACATACGGATTCATCAACAAGGCGTAACGTTAGTCAGACTAGCGGAGGTTACGCGAAAAATTTACGCATCTGTTGCACTAATTTAAATAAAAAGCAAACTCCTATTCACTACTATGTATAATACTTACTTTATGATATGTTAACTAATCCGTAGCACTGAAAAGTACAGTTTTTGAATATAAATACTAAATATACAATGGGAAGCGCAAAGAACTAGAGGCCGAAGTTACGCGATTTTTAGACAGGTACAATACTGGGTCTAACTTTTGGCGCAAATATGGACGTAAATAAACAGCCTACCTAGCAACACATGCTTCGCTACCTAGCAACGTATGTTTCGTGAATGAGCGCAGAGCTGGTTAGGCCAACTAACGCGCTTTACACGGGCGTAAACTCGTTAGTCCGACTAGCGTTACGCCCGTTTCATGAATCCGGCTGTAACATACGGATTCATCAACAAGGCGTAACGTTAGTCAGACTAGCGGAGGTTACGCGAAAAATTTACGCATCTGTTGCACTAATTTAAATAAAAAGCATACTCCTATTCACTACTATGTATAATACTTACTTTATGATATGTTAACTAATCCGTAGCACTGAAAAGTACAGTTTTTGAATATAAATACTAAATATACAATGGGAAACGCAAAGAACTAGAGGCCGAAGTTACGCGATTTTTAGACAGGTACAATACTGGGTCTAACTTTTGGCGCAAATATGGACGTAAATAAACAGCCTACCTAGCAACGCATGCTTCGCTACCTAGCAACGCATGTTTCGTGAATGAGCGCAAAGCTGGTTAGGCCAACTAACGCGCTTTACACGGGCGTAAACTCGTTAGTCGGACTAGCGCTACGCCCCTTTCATGAATCCGGCTGTATGTGTTTATTGCATTCGACGTGAAATTGTCCAACGAGGCCGTCAGGCCGAGTAGGACAACCCGCCCATAAATAAGTTGTACCTACTTTTTATGCGTCCTCGAAACAAGTGCTTCACTTATCAAGTGTTTATTTATTCATTTTTATTATTTTAGCTGTTCTATTGTATTTTGCTGGTGTTATTGAATGCATAAATTATTATTATTATAAAACGTTTAAACTTGAAAAACTATTATTACTACTAAAAAAGGATTTCAATTATAAAAAGGAATTTTACCGTTTAGTTTACTGTTGATGGTTGCCATACTCTAAACGTCAATCGTGCGAAATCAATAACCTCGCAACAGACGGATCACCATAGTCAGCAATAAATAGGGGTTTAATATAGTTTCTAAAAAAATATTTCGTTTTACAAACAATTTTTTGAAGGGGGGTTCCGTTAATTCTTATTTTTCTCTATCCTCTCTTAAAATATTTGTACTCAGTCATAATCAATCCTGTGTAAGTAAGTAGTAGGTCGCCAGCACCCCAGCACTTAGCACCCCCGCACCCCGCACCCCAGCACCCCGCACACTGCACCAAAAAACTCTTCAGGACCACCCACAAAAATCAACAATGACCACCAGGAGTCGCTGAACACCGAACTCGATCGACGCCACTCGAGCGTGACGTCACATCCGTTCCGGAATCCGCCTCACTCATCTACTTAGGTTTAAGATATGCCTGCAAATGACATCATTCATGGAGATTTCACGATTTCAGTAAAGCTCATATCTAATTTTAAATTAATTTTTATCAAATTAAATAGTGACAGTTATTTCATTTTATTATTTTTTTAAATAAATTTTTACAAATATTTTTTTTTGCAAACGATGGATTTTGTAAAATGGTCTCAAGTAAACAGTATCCACATACCCGTTTAATACAGATACCTGACATGAAAACAATTAAATAAATATTTGCACTAACTTTGAAAAGTCCAACCCTGTTATTTCAGTCATGGCTTCTAAAACTGTGGAGTGTACTTTTCTGTTAACGTATTATTTTTAAATTTATAAATTGGTACAACTTAAAATAATTAAGTGTTGTGTTTTTCATGGTGAGAGTGAAGTAGAAGTCCATTATTGTGTATGTATTTTATTAACAATCTACAATATTTGAACAGAAGCACGTTGTGTTGAGTGCAGGAGTGGTATTAATGTGGCATATTTTAAAGTGGTAGATATAAAATACAATCATTTTAAATAAACCAAATTAGATAAATAGGTCCTATTAAAAGGTAAGCTATGACAGTGTCAATATCAAATGTCAAATTCTGACATTTAGAGCGTGATGTGTATTTCCAAAAACAAATATTGGAGTTGCTACATTACTTATTGAAATTCAGGTGATTCAACAGGCTAGTATTACAAGGGCGACGCGAATTAGCAGATCGAACCCGAGCTATCATCGTAAAGCTAAGCGCATACGATTGACATCGCACGGAACATATGTACTTACAGTTAAGGCTAACGAAGCTTAGGTTGTCAACTGTGAGCGATTTCTAACAAACATAGGACATAATCTCTTGTCCAATACGGGGTATTCTAAATTATAATTAATATAGCGATTAATTCATTAATAATGGGACAGAGCTTGGTGGCAGGTTGCCGACTTGAAAATAGAGCAATTAAGCTAAACATGCCTTAATATTCGCTTAACCGCTCTATTTTGAAGCCAGTAATTTTACATTAAGCTGTGTCCAATTATTGATGAAGTATCCTGTATAGTTGCAATTGCTGACATTAAATGAACACTTAGATGATGTATTTGTGTTTACCAGAGAAGAATACACAACATTACATAGCTTTAGAGTTGTTGTTAGTAAAATAAATACCTAACTGATCAATTTTGCATGTGATTTAAAATGTAAATGATTACACAGACACACAAAAAAAGTTATGTGCCCGAGCTCCGACCCTTGGTTCGCCATGTATTTTTGGCTCCCGAAACCGATCCCGGGGTCGGTATAGCCCAGACGTTCCATATTTGCGCGCTACGGTCAAAAAAATTACCAAAATTTGGCTATTCCCTGGAAATAAGAGCAAAGCTTTATTTCGGTGCCATTGAAGGGTCCAAACATGAATCAGTTGTTGGATAGGACCTCGCACATCCCAATTGTCACTTAAGGGCCACGAATTGGCAGAAAATTGGTCCTAAAAATTTCAAATTCTCAGAAAAAATCATATGATTTCATCGTATTCAGGATCGAATTGATTTAAGAGGATTGTCTTCATGTAGCGTTACACAGTGAATAAAGACAAAAAAATAAAGAAAAATTAAAAAAAAATAAAAAAAATAAAAAAAAGAAAGAAAGGAGCTACAATATTTCCTACTTCAACGTCGTTAGCTTTGGGTCACGCCAAAGGAAAGTAATTGTAACCTGTTCACAAATTTTTATGGAACTGCAACGCTGCTAACGACGTTGTCGTAGGATTGTAGCTCCTTTCTTTCTTTTTTTTAATTTTGAAAATTTTTTTAAATTTTTCTTAATTTTTTTATGCATATAATATTTACTGTGCAATACTACATGGAGACAATCCTATTAAATCAATTTGATCCTGAATACGGTAAAATCATATTATGATTTTTACTGACAATTTGAAATTTATTAGGACCAATTCTCTGCCAATTCGTAGCCTTCAAGTGACAATTGGGATGTGCGAGGTCCTATCCAACAACTGACTCATGTTTGAACTTGAACATGTCTGAAAGCTTTGCGCTTATTGCCAGGGAATGGCTAAATTTTGGTCATTTTTTTGACAGTAGCGGGCAAATACGGAACGTCTGGGCTATACCGACCCAGGGATCGGTTTCGGGAGCCAAAAATACATGGGGAACCATAGGTCGGAGCTCGGGCACAGAACTTTTTTTTATGCCTGTGAATCATAACCCTATAATTTACACTTTAAACATAATGTCTAAACCTGCTGCATTCCACCGGTGCCTGACATGACGGTATGAAAGCCCTAATCCGGGGATTCATCCGGATAACGAAACAACTGCGTTGCCCACCGTTACTAAAAGGAGGTGCCCTAAATGCACACACGTAAAGAAGTTTTTTTATAAAACCCTGATCAACTGAGTGATGTGAATACGTTCAAATATTGATTAAAGCGGCTATTGGGTTTATTGGTTATGGGATTATGAGGTTAGAAATTATGGGGTTGTAGATTTAAGAGGTAGGATATGTTTCGTTTATAGAGGACTAACAAATCACGTGACGTAAGATAAGTTCAAATATTGAGTAATGTGGTTATGGGGTTATGGGTTTATGGGGTTCTCAGGTGATTGGTTTATGGGTTTATACGTTAACAGCTTGAATTATAGGGTTATATGTGTTTAATTGTGCTGAAATTTTTATGGTTTTTGAGGTTATGGCAAAACCCTAAGATGATGGGGTTAAACGGATTAGGATTCAGCGACCCAAGAAACATATAGTATGGTCTGACCTCCAGATCTCAGATTTTTTTTTGTGGGGCTGTATGTTATCTCGGTTCAGAGAAATATATATATTCTTAAAATAATCTGCGAAACCTTAATGGAGAGGAGTACCTCTAATTTTCCTGATAAATATAGATAAATTTTTATAATTATGTCTAAGTAAAGATGCTTTTTTAAATCATTTGTTTACAATCCCTCAGGGCCAGATTTTATCTAATTTTATTCTTGCTGTATCATTTTAGTAATTAGTAGTATATTGATATATTTATTATCACGATTGGCCTTGACTTTATGAAAATGAATATTAGAAGTTAATCTTTTTAGATATATGCATAGGGTGTACACTAATAAAAAAATATTGTAAATTTACACGTTCACATCATACATTAGTGTACAATATACGAAATCCATACTGTATTACAAGAATCTCCATATGAATACCCTACATTTACATGTTTCATGTATAATTACAAATTTTTCTCTAAAAAATCCATAATCGTTGTAAAATTACATTTCATATGTACAAAAACACGGTTTTACTCTGAAAAAATGCATATTCATTAGCAATTTTCTATTACAGTAGTAACATTACATGCTAGTGTGTTATTTCACACTATTGACCTAGGCCGTGTAATATCGCTAATAGTTTTTATCAGTGTACTCGTTTTTTCAATCATAACTTTGCTAAAGGATAAAGTTTGAAATGACATGGGTCTTTTTCATAACATTTATCTGTAACGATACTTTCTGGTAATACTGTTAAAATTCTAAAGAACTATTATAGTTTTTAAACTAAATTAAAACTCTGTAAATAAGGACATCTCTAGCTAAATTAAACAAATAATACAAATACATTAGCCTGTACTATTACACACAAAGAAGTGTTTTACTTCAATTGTGCATAACAGAACTCCAAATTGGTCCTAAATTTGTGTCAGAACCAGTTTGTGTAAACAATTACTACAGGAGTATCACTGTGCATTTTATAACTATTAGGTATTGTGTGATAAAAAAATTGTCTCAAGGGCGCCGTATTCTTGAAATAATGTTTTATACAACTCCTTAAGTAATCTAAGAACTGAATAATATAGAGTTTAGGTATTAATAATATTGTCTGAAACTAACTACTCTGTGGGCTAAAGCCTAAAGCACCAACCAGCGCTGCATTACACCCACAATATCTACCCATATATTCCTTATTATTAGCTTTTGTAACATTTTTTTCTGTATTATATATTAGCTTAAAATACCTTTCTAATACAGTAAAAAATACGTGAAAATAATTGTTAATGTGTGGGGTTGGAATAAAAAAATAAAGTGTATGGCACACATTATTTTTTTAAATGCGTTTTAAAAGTTATTATATTATTTGTGGAGTCTTTCAATAGTAAAAGTGGATAAGCAAAACATCAATAATTTTATTTTTGATACATATTACGTTTGCTCGTATCTTTTATTTTTCGAGATTTCTGCACCTAAAAAACATCACAAATTTAATCATTTCACAGTATTTTATGATTAAATAATAATAAATGTATGTTTCACAAGATAACAATAATTACAAAATGTTATTATTTACGAAATTTAAATAAAGCACACTAGAAAGGTGGCAAGTCGGCTATCGCCGACTTGACCTTTCTTGAGTAGGGTTAGTTTTTTTTTAAACACCATGTATTTTTTCGATAATTAGTGCGTTAAGAGACCACCGATGGAAGTTGAGTAAAAAAAAACTGTCAGTTCTCTTAATTTTGAGATTTTTTTAACGTTCAACATTTTTCCAACACTTTGTATATAAAACGGTCTTTCGTACATCAGACAACCCATCCGAAGCAAAAAAAATAATTTTATTCCATGAATTTTGGGAGTTTCAATATTGGTTCAGTTTTCTTAAACACCCTGTATTGTTTTCATTAAAATAGTTTCCATATAGACCATTGTTAAAAGTTTCATCAAAGGAATATTATACTTCCATGAAGGTTTCTAGAGAACGGTCGGTTTTAAACACCCAGTAGTTTTTAATTAGTATAGTTTTCTTACAGAACGCTGTGAAAAGTTTCATTAGAAAATATTCCATGAATTGTGAGGATTCTTAGAGAATGGTTTGGTTTTGTTAAACACCCGTATTATTTCATCAGTATAATTTTTTACAATCGTGAAAAGTTTCATAAAAAAAATTAAATTCCATAAATTTTGTGGATCTAGAGAATTGGTCTTAATTTTACACCCTGTAATTTTTCATAAGTATGTATTTATATAGCTGCATAATAATACCTAAGTATGTATTTTTTATAGTTTTTTTACAAACTATCTTAAAAAGTTTCATCAAAAACCAAAAAAGAGTTTTTAGTTCCAAGTTTTTAGGATTTTTAGAATGATTCGATTCTCTTAAACACCCTGTATTGTTCTCATTAAAATAGTTTCCATATAGACCATTGTTAAAAGTTTCATCAAAGGAATATACTTCCATGAATGTTTTTAGAGAATGGTTCGGTTTTTAAACACCCAGTAGTTTTTAATTAGTATAGTTTTCTTACAGACCATTGAGAAAGGTTCATAAGAAAATATTCCATGAGTTGTGAGGATTCTTAGAGAATGGTTTGGTTTTGCTAAACACCCTGTATTTTTTCATTAGTATAATTTTTTAACAATCGTGAAGTTTAATAAAAAAAAATCCATAAGTTTTTTTTATGAATTTTGGGAATTTCAATATTGGTTCAATGGTTTTGTTAAACACCCTGTATTTTTCATTAGTGTAATTTTTTACAATCGTGAAAAGTTTCATAAAAAAATTAAATTCCATAAATTTTTCCATGAATTTTGGGAGTTTCAATATTGGTTCAGTTTTCTTAAACACCCTGTTATATTGTTCTCATTAAAATAGTTTCTTACAGACCATTGTGAAAAGTTTTATAAAAAAATATTCCATGAATTGTTAGGATTCTTATAGAATGGTTTGGTTTCGTTAAGCACCCTGTATTCTATCATTAGTATATTTTTTTTTACAATCGTGAAAAGTTTCATAAAAAAAATAAATTCCATAAATTTTGTGGATCTAGAGAATGGTTCTTTATTTTACACCCTGTATTTTTTCATACGTATGTATTTATATACATAATAATACCAAAGTATATATTTTTATAGGTTTTTACAAACTACTGTAAAAGTTTCATCAGAAAGCAAAAAAATTTTAAATCCACGAATTTTCATGATTTTTAGGGAACGTGGGTTTTGTAAACACCCTGTATTTTTTCGATAATTAGTGCGGTAAGAGACCCCCGACGGAAGTTTCGTACCAAAAAATTTCCAGTTCCTTAATTTTGACATTTTTAACGTTTAACATTTTTCCAACACTTTGTATATAAAACGGTCTTTCGCACGTCAGACAACCCCTCCGAAGCGAAAAAACCGAAAATTTCCTCGAATCTGTAATTTTTATTTTTTTCTCGTCAATTTTTATCGTAACACCCCGTTTGTCGAGCTTTTTGAGTCGCACTGTATATACGCGAAGCGACTTAAAATAATTGAAGTCCGCCATATTGTCTAGCTCATTTCTACCACGTATTCATTCGTATTTATGCATAGTTCAATGCAAAAATGAACTCAAAACAAAGCGCTCGCATAACAGAACGTATCTATAGACTTTAAATTTACCTTTTTTGGCCTTCGGCTCCTATTGGCCCATTTAGCGAAATTTCCTATGTTATATGCGGAACTGTCACCCACTCGCCGTTTGACGTTTCGGCGGCCGGGCGCCGGCCGAACGTGTAGTTGACTAAAATAACGATATTTTCACTATAAAATCGAATTGTAAACCTAAACCTGAGGCACGACACATTGTAGAAGGTTCAAAGTTTACGTTTCGATATGGCTTTATGGAAATAAAGGGGTACTTACTTTTCAGAATCTAATCGTTTTGAAGGTTTTGTGAAGACCGCCATTTGCCAGGCCCTTCTCCCCGGTCTTGGATCGGATTTTCGCACATTTCGATACAAAAATGAATTCTAAACCCAGCGCTCGCATAACAGAAAGTATCTAGCGACTTTAAACTTACCATTTCTGTCCTTTGCGGGTCCAGACCGGCCCGTTTAGCGAACGTTCCTAAGTTTTATCCGGAGCTGTCAACGGCACCGCACCGTCCGGCTTGCCGTTTGACGTTTCGGGCGGCCGAGCGAATGCGAATGCCGCCGAACGTGTAATTGAGTCAAACTTTCGTTATTTTCACTATAAAATCGAATTTTAAACCTAGACCTGAGACAGGCGGCACATTGTAGAAGGTTCAAAGATTACGTTTCGATATGGCTTTATGAAAATGAAGGGGTACTTACTTTTCAGAATGTAATCGTTTTGAAGGTTTTGTGAAGACCGCCATTTGCCAGGCCCTTCTCCCCGGTCTTGGATCGGATTTTCGCACATTTCGATACAAAAACGAATTCTAAACCCAGCGCTCGCATAACAGAAAGTATCTAGAGACTTTAAACTTACCTTTTCTGGCATTCGGGGGGCTTCCATCGGCCCGTTTGGCCAACGTTCCTACGTTTTATGGGGAGCTGTCACAGGCCGTGCACCGTCCGGCTAGCCGTTTGACGTTTAGGACGGCCGCGGTCGAGCGAACGCGAATGCCCCCGAACGTGTAATTGACCCACATTTTCGTTATTTTCACTATAAAATCGAATTTTAAACTCGAACCTGAGGCACGCGACACATCGTAGAAGGTTCAAAGTTTACGTTTCGACATGGCTTTGTGGAAACGAATGCGGGAAAATACGAAAATATCGAATCCGAAATAGTTGGACGTCTACCCATATCCGACTGACGTTTCTCGAATTCCCGGCTATATCCATCTCTTTTTTTGGCGAAATCCTCGCGAAAATGGAAAACTGGCGGCCGCGGACCTCCGGAAAAACGCAAAATTCCCCCCGAAAAATGGACAAAGACGTCACCAAAATACGCCTACAGGAAAACCGAAGCACCGAACTCCGCTTCGCGCACCCGGGCTCGCCGCTGCGCGCTCGCGAAAAAGCCTTTGTGGCGGTAAACCCCACTTTTTCGCGAGAGAGAAAAACAACGGATTTTAATATATAAGGACTAGAAAGGTGGCAAGTCGGCATTCGCCGACTTGACCTTTCTTGAGTAGGGTTAGTTTTTTAAACACCATGTATTTTTCGATAATTAGTGCGTTAAGAGACCCCCGATGGAAGTTGAGTAAAATAAATTAGTCAGTTCTCTTAATTTTGAGATTTTTACCGTTCAACATTTTTCCAACACTTTGTATATAAAACGGTCTTTCGTACATCCGACAACCCATCCGAAGCAAAACAAATAATTTTATTCCATGAATTTTGGGAGTTTCAATATTGGTTCAGTTTTCTTAAACACCCTGTATTGTTTTCATTAAAATAGTTTCCATATAGACCATTGTTAAACGTTTCATCAAAGGAATATTATACTTCCATGAAGGTTTCTAGAGAAGGTCAGTTTTTAAACACCAGTAGTTTTTAATTAGTATAGTTTTCTTACAGACCGTTGTGAAAAGTTTCATTAGAAAATATTCCATGAATTGTGAGGATTTTTAGAGAATGGTTTGGTTTTGTTAAACACCCCGTATTTTTCATCAGTATAATTTTTACAATCGTGAAAAGTTTCATAAAAAAATAAATTCCATAAATTTTGTGGATCTAGAGAATGGATCTATATATTACACCCTGTATTTTTCATACGTATGTATTTATATACATAATAAAACCTAAGTATATATTTTTATAGTTTTTGACAAACTAATGTAAAAGTTTCATCAGAAAGCAAAAAAAATTTTAAATCCACGAATTTTCAGGATTTTTAGGGAACAGTTCAGTTTTTAAACACCCGTATTTGTTCAATAGTATATTCTTCCTACAGAACATTGTAAAAGTTTCATCAAAAGAATTTTTAATTCCATGAATTTTGTTGATTTTTAGAGAATGGTTCAGTTTTTAAATCCTCTGTATTTCTTAATTAGGATATTTTCCTATAGAACATTGTATAAAGTTTCATCAAAAGAATTTTTAATTCCATGAATTTTGAGGAATTTTAGAGAATGGTTCGTTATTTTAAACACTCTGTATTTTTAATTAGTATATTTTCCTACAGAACATTGTATAAAGTTTCATCAAAAGAATTATTTAATTCCATGAATTTTGAGGATTTTTAGAGAATGGTTCGTTATTATTAAACACTCTGTATTTGCTTCGTTAATGAGTGTCATAATAAATCCTTGATGGAAGTTTAATAAATAAAAAAAAATTTCCATGAATTTTGGGAGTTTCAATATTGGTTCAGTTTTCTTAAACACCCAGAATTTAATTAGTATAGTTTTCTTACAGACCATTGTGAAAAGTTTCATAAAAAATATTCAATGAATTATTGTGGGGATTCTTAGAGTATGGTTTGGTTTCGTTAAGCACCCTGTATTTTTTCATTAGTATAATTTTTTATAATCGTGAAAAGTTTAATAAAAAAAATTAAATTCCATAAATTTTGTGGCTGTAGAGAATGGTTCTTTATTTTACACCCTGTATTTTTCATAAGTATGTATTCATATACATAATAATACCAAAGTATATATTTTTATAGTTTTTACAAACTATTGTAAAAGTTTCATCAGAAAGCAAAAAAAAAAATTTAAATCCACGAATGTTTAGGATTTTTAGGGAACGGTTCAGTTTTGAAACCTCCTGTATTTTTCATTAGTATAGATGTTTTAAAACTATTGTACAAAGTTTCATCAAAATGAATTTTCTAATTCCATGAACTTTGAGGAATTTTAGAGAATGGTTCGTTATTTTTAAACACTCTGTATTTCCTAATTAGTATATTTTTCCTACAGAACATTGTATAAAATTTCATCAAATAGAATTTTTTAATTCCATGAATTTTGTTGATTTTTAGGAAATGGTTAGGTTTTTTAAACCTCCTGTATTTTTTCATTAGTATAGATTTTTACAAACCATTGTATAAGGTTTTATCAAAAATAATTTTTTAATTCCATGAGTTTTGTTGATTTTTAGGAAATGGTTAGGTTTTTTTAAACCCTCTGTATTTCTTAATTAGTATATTTTTCCTACAGAACATTGTATAAAGTTTCATCGAAAAGAATTTTTTAATTCCATGAATTTTGAGGATTTTTAGAGAATGGTTCGTTATTATTAAACACTCTGTATTTGCTTCGTTAGTGAGTGTCATAATAAATCCTTGATGGAAGTTTAATAAATAAAAAAAATTTCCATGAATTTTGGAATTTTGGGAGTTTCAATATTGGTTCAGTTTTTTTAAACACCCAGTAGTTTTTTAATTAGTATACATAGTTTTCTTACAGACCATTGTGAAAAGTTTCATAAAAAATATTCAATGAATTATTGTGAGGATTCTTAGAGTATGGTTTGGTTTCGTTAAGCACCCTGTATTTTCTCATTAGTATGATTTTTTTACAATCGTCAAAAGTTTCATAAAAAAAATAAAATCCATAAGTTTTGTGGATGTAGAGAATGGTTTTTTATTTTACACCCTGTATTTTTCATAAGTATGTATTCATATACATAATAATACCAAAGTATATATTTTTTACAGTTTTTCTACAAACTATTGTAAAAGTTTCATCAGAAAGCAAAAAAATTTTAAATCCACGAATGTCCAGGATTTTTAGGAACGGTTCTGAATTTTTAAACACCCCGTATTTTTTCGATAATTAGTGCGGTAAGAGTCCCCGACGGAAGTTTTCGTACCAAAAAATTTTCAGTTCCCTTAATTTTTACATTTTTTAACGTTCGACATTTTTCCAACACTTTGTATATAAACGGTCCTACGCACGTCAGAGAACCCTCCGAAGCGAAAGAACCGAAAATTTCCTCGAATCTGTAATTTTTATTTTTTCTCGTCAATTTTTATCGTAACACCCCGTACATCGAGCTTTTTTGAGTCGCACTGTATATAAGCGAAGCGACTTGAAGTGTGCCATATTGTCTAGCTCACTGATACCACCTATTCATTCTATTTATGCAAAGTTCAATGCAAATAGCAATAGCGGATGGAAATATTTGACAGCTGTTCTATGGCTTCCGTCATTTTGACCCCGTCTTGGTCTGCCATATTGTCTAGCTCACTGATACCACCTACCTATTCATTCTATTTATGCAAAGTTCAATGCAAATAGCAATAGCGGATGGAAATATTTGACAGCTGTTCTATGGCTTACGTCATTTTGACCCCGTCTTGCTTAGGATTTTCGCAAATTTCGATACCAAAACGAATTCAAAACCAAACGCTCGCATAACACAACGTATCTAGAGACTTCAGATTTACCGTTTTCGGCCTTTGGGGGGGGCTCCGGTCGGCCCATTTAGCGAAATTTTCTGCGATTTATTCGGAAATGTCACCGCGCACTCGCCATTTGACGTCGCAAATTTTCGCAATTTTTACTATAAAATCGAATTTTAAAAACAGATCTGAGGCACACGACACATTGTAGAAGGTTCAAAGTTTACGTTTCGATATGGCTTTATGGAAATAAAGGGTACTTTACTTTGCAAAATGTAACATTTTGAAGGTTTTGTGAGGACCCGCCATATTGCCAGGCTCTTCTCCACGTCTCTGTTTGGTATTACGCAAAATTCGATACAAATTGGAACTCAAAACCCAGCGCTCGCATAACAGAAAGTATCTAGAGACTTTAAATTTACCTTTTCTGGCCTTGGCGGGTCTTCGAACGGCCCGTTTAGCGAACGTTCCCAAGTTTTATCCGGAGCTGTCAACGGCACCGCACCGTCCGGCTTCCCGTTTGACGTTTCGGGCGGCCGAGCGAACGCGAATGCCGCCGAACTTGTAATTGACCCTAATTTTCGTTATTTTCCTATAAAATCGAATTTTAAACCTAAATCTGAGGCACGCGGCACATTGTAGAAGGTTCAAAGTTTACGTTTCGACATGGCTTTCTGGAAATGAATGCGGGGAAATGCGAAAATATCGAATCGGAAATAGTTTGACGTCAACCCATATCCGACTGACGTTTCTCCGATTCCCGGGCGATAAGCTCCTCCCGCGCTATCTCCATCCCTCTCGCCGAGAACGGCCGGCGAGGACCCTCCGAAAACGGAAAATTTACCTAGAAAAACGCGAAAAACGGCCCGCCGAGCGCCTCTTCGCGACGGAGAAAGGACCAAATAAGGAGACTCGCCTAGCCGCGTCCCCGACGGGCTCCCGTGAAAAACGTCGCGCGGAGCGAAACGGCCTCCGGGCGGCTTCCGGACTTCCGATAATGGGCGTGGTTTTCGACTTTTGTCTCGTTTCCTCGCGAAAATCGAAAACCGGCGGCCGCGGACCTCCGGAAAAACGCAAAATTCGCCCCGAAAAAAGTAAAACGACCCAACCAAAATACGCCTAACAGACAACCCCGGGACCAAACTCGACTTCGCGCCCCCGGGCTCGCCGCTGCGCGGCTCGCGAAAAAAGCCTTTTGGGACGCAAAATGCCCACTTTTTCGCCGCCCGGTGGGAGCGAGAAAAAACAACGGATTTTAATATATAGTAACTAGAAAGGTGGCAAGTCGGCATTCGCCGACTTGACCTTTCTTGAGTAGGGTTAGTTTTTTTTAAACACCATGTATTTTTTCGATAATTAGTGCGTTAAGAGACCTCCGATGGAAGTTGACTAAAATAAATTAGTCAGTTCTCTTAATTTTGAGACTTTTTAACGTTCAACATTTTTCCAACACTTTGTATATAAAACGGTCTTTCGTACATCCGACAACCCATCCGAAGCAAAAAAAATAAATTTATTCCATGAATATTGGGAGTTTCAATATTGGTTCAGTTTTCTTAAACACCCTGTATTGTTTTCATTAAAATAGTTTCCATATAGACCATTGTTAAAAGTTTCATCAAAGGAATATTATACTTCCATGAAGCTTTCTAGAGAATGGTCGGTTTTTTAAACACCCAGTAGTTTTTTAATTAGGATAGTTTTCTTACAGACCGTTGTGAAAAGTTTCATTAGAAAATATTCCATGAATTGTGAGGATATTTAAAGAATGGTTTGGTTTTGTTAAACACCCCGTATTTTTCATCGGTATAATTTTTTACAATCGTGAAAAGTTTCATAAAAAATTAAATTCCATAAATTTTGTGGATCTAGAGAATTGGTCTTTATTTTACACACTGTATTTTTCATAAGTATGTATTTATATAGCTACATAATAATACCTAAATATGTATTTTTTATAGTTTTTTACAAACTATCTTAAAAGTTTCATCAAAACCAAAAGAGTTTTTAATTTCAAGTTTTTAGAATTTTTAAAATGATTCGATTCTCTTAAACACCCTGTATTGTTCTCATGAAAATAGTTTCCATATAGACCATTGTTAAAAGTTTCATCAAGAGAATATTATACTTCCATGAAGGTTTATAGAAAATGGTTCATTTTTTTTAAACACCCAGTAGTCTTTAATTAGTATAGTTTTCTTACAGACCATTGTGTTCATAAGAAAATATTCTATGAATTGTGAGGATTCTTAGAGAATGGTTTGGTTTTGCTAAACACCCTGTATTTTTCATTAGTATAATTTTTACAATCATGAAAAGTTTCATAAAAAAATAAATTCCATAAATTTTGTGGATCTAGAGAATGGTTCTTTATATTACACCTTATATTTTTTCATACGTATGTATTTATATACATAATAAAACCTAAGTATATATTTTTATAGTTCTTTGACAAACTATTGTAAAATGTTTCATCAGAAAGCAAAAAAAAAATTTAAATCCACGAATTTTCAGGATTTTTAGGGAACAGTTCGGTTTTTTAAACACCCCGTATTTGTTCAATAGTATATTTTTCCTACAGAACATTGTAAAAGTTTCATCAAAAGAATTTTTAATTCCATGAATTTTGTTGATTTTTAGAGAATGGTTCGGTTTTTAAACCTCCTGTATTTTTCATTAGTATAGTTTTAACAAACTAATGTGAAATGTTTCATCAAAAGAATTTTTAACTCCATGAATTTTGAGGATTTTTAGAGAATGGTTCGTTATTTTTAAATCGTCTGTATTTCTTTATTGCGATATTTTTCCTACAGAACATTGTATAAAATTTCATCAAAAGAATTTTTAATTCAATGATTTTGAAAAATTTTCCATGAATTTTGGGAGTTTCAATATTGGTTCAGTCTTTTAAACTCCCAGTAGTTCTTTAATTAGTATAGTTTTCTTACAGACCATTGTGAAAAGTTTCATAAAAAAATAACTTCCATAAATTTCTAGATTTCTAGAGAATGGTTCTTTATTTTACACCCTGTATTTTTCATAAGTATGTATTCATATACGTAGTAAGTATTCATATACATAATAATACCTAAGTATATATTTTTATAGTTTTTACAAACTATTGTAAAGTTTCATCAGAGAGCAAAAAAAAATTTTAATCCACAAATGTTCAGGATTTTTAGGGAACGGTTCAGTTTTTAAACCCCTGTATTTTTCATTAATATAGATTTTTACGTAGTATTGTATAAAGTTTCATCAAAAAGAATTTTCAAATTCCATGAATTTTGAGGATTTTTAGAGAATGGTTCGTTATTTTTAAACACTCTGTATTTCTTAATTAGTATATTTTTCCTACAGAACATTGTATAAAATTTCATCAAACAGAATTTTTAATTCCAAGAATTTTGAAAATTTTTAGAGAATGGTTCGTTATTTTTAAACACTCTGTATTTTTAATTAGTATATTTTTCCTACAGAACATTGTATAAAGTTTCATCAAAAGAATTTTTAATTCCATGAGTTTTGAAAATTTTTAGAGAATGGTTCGTTATTATTAAACACTCTGTATTTGCTTCGATAGTGAGTGTCATAATAAATCCTTGATGGAAGTTTAATAAATAAAAAAATTTTCCATGAATTTTGGGAGTTTCAATATTTGTTCAGTTTTCTTAAACACCCAGTAGTTTTTAATTAGTATATATTTCTTAGAGACCATCGTGAAAAGGTTAATAAAAAATATTCAATGAATTATTGTGGGGATTCTTAGAGTATGGTTTGGTTTCGTTAAGCACCCTGTATATTTTCATTAGTATAATATTTTTACAATCGTGAAAAGTTTCATAAAAAAAAATAAATTCCATAAATTTTGTGGATCTAGAGAATGGTTCTTTATTTTACACCCTGTATTTTTTATAAGTATGTATTCATATACATAATAATACCAAAGTATATATTTTTATAGTTTTTACAAACTATTGTAAAAGTTTCATCAGAAAGAAAAAAAAATTTAAATCCACAAATATTCAGGATTTTTAGGGAACGGTTCGGTATTTTTAAACCCCTGTATTTTTCATTAATATAGATTTTTACAAACTATTGTATAAAGTTTCATCAAAAGAATTTTCTAATTCCATGAATTTTGAGGATTTTTAGAGAATGGTTCGTTATTTTTAAACACTCTGTATTTCTTAATTAGTATATTTTTCCTACAGAACATTGTATAAAATTTCATCAAACAGAATTTTTTAATTCCAAGAATTTTGAAAATTTTTAGAGAATGGTTCGTTATTTTTAAAAACTCTGTATTTTTTAATTCGTATATTGTTCCTACAGAACAGTGTATAAAGTTTCATCAAAAAGAATTTTTTAATTCCATGAATTTTGAAAATTTTTAGAGAATGGTTCGTTATTATTAAACACTCTGTATTTGCTTCGATAGTGAGTGTCATAATAAATCCTTGATGGAAGTTTAATAAATAAAAAAAAATTTTCATGAATTTTGGGAGTTTCAATATTTGTTCAGTTTTCTTAAACACCCAGTAGTTTTTTAATTAGTATATATTTCTTAGAGACCATCGTGAAAAGGTTAATAAAAAATATTCAATGAATTATTGTGGGGATTCTTAGAGTATGGTTTGGTTTCGTTAAGCACCCTGTATATTTTCATTAGTATAATATTTTTACAATCGTAAAAAGTTTCATAAAAAAAAAAAAATTCCATAAATTTTGTGGATCTAGAGAATGGTTCTTTATTTTACACCCTGTATTTTTTCATAAGTATGTATTCATATACATAATAATACCAAAGTATATATTTTTATAGTTTTTTTACAAACTATTGTAAAAGTTTCATCAGAAAGAAAAAAAAATTTTTAATCCACAAATGTTCAGGATTTTTAGGGAATGGTTCGGATTTTTAAACACCCGTATTTTTCGATAATTAGTGCGGTAAGAGTCCCCCGACGGAAGTTTCGTACCAAAAAAATTTTCAGTTCCCTTAATTTTTACATTTCTTTAACGTTCGACATTTTTCCAACACTTTGCATTTAAGACGGGCCTACGAACGTCACAGAACCCCTCTGAAGCGAAAAAACCGAAAATTTCCTCGAATCTGTAATGTTTATTTTTTTCTCGTCAATTTTATCGTAACACCCCGTACATCGAGCTTTTTGAGTCGCACTGTATATAAGCGAAGCGACTTGAAGTCTGCCATATTGTCTAGCTCACTGATACCACCTATTCATTCTATTTATGCAAAGTTCAATGCAAATAGCAATAGCGGATGGAAATATTTGACAGCTGTTCTATGGCTTCCGTCATTTTGACCCCGTCTTGGTCTGCCATATTGTCTAGCTCACTGATACCACCTATTCATTCTATTTATGCAAAGTTCAATGCAAATAGCAATACCGGATGGAAATATTTGACAGCTGTTCTATGGCTTCCGTCATTTTGACCCCGTCTTGCTTAGAATTTTCGCAAATTTCGATACGAAAACGAATTCAAAACCAAACGCTCGCATAACACAACGTATCTAGAGACTTCAAATTTACCGTTTTCGGCCTTGCATTTAGCGAAATTTTCTGCGATTTATTCGGAAATGTCACCGCGCACTCGCCATTTGACGTTTCTGTAGTAGACGAAAATTTTGCTATTTTCACTATAAAATCGAATTTTAAACCTAAACCTGAGGCACACGACACATTGTAGAAGGTTCAAAGTGTACGTTTCGATATGGCTTTATGGAAATAAAGGGGTACTTACTTTGCAAAATGTAACGTTTTGAAGGTTTTGTGAGGACCCGCCATATTGCCAGGCTCTTCTCCACGTCTCGGTTCGGTATTACGCAAAATTCGATACAAATTCGAATTCAAAACCCAGCGCTCGCATAACAGAAAGCATCTAGGGACTTTAAATTTACCTTTTCCGGCTTTTGCGGGCCTCCGATCGATCCGTTTAGCGAACGTTCCTAAGTTTTATCCGGAGCTGTCAACGGCACCGCACCGTCCGGCTCGCCGTTTGACGTTTCGGGCGGCCGAGCGCACGCGAATGCCGCCGAACGTGTAATTGACCAAAACTTTCGCTATTTTCACTATAAAATCGAATTTTAAACCTAAATCTGAGGCACGCGACACATTGTAGAAGGTTCAAAGTTTACGTTTCGACACGGCTTTGTGGAAAGGAATGCGGGAAAATACGAAAATATCGAATCGGAAATAGTTTGACGTCTACCCATATCCGACTGACGTTTCTCCGATTCCCGGGCGATAAGCTCCTCCCGCGCTATCTCCATCCCTCTCGCCGAGAACGGCCGGCGAGGACCCTCCGAAAAACGGAAAATTTACCTAGAAAAACGCGAAAAACGGCCCGCCGAGCGCCTCGTCGCGACGGAGAAAGAACCAAATAAGGAGACTCGCCCGCGCCCGCGTCCCCGACGGGCTACCGTGAAAAACGTCGCGCGGAGCGAAATCGGCCTCCGGGCGGCTTCCGGACTTCCGATAATGGGCGTGGTTTTCGACTTTTGTCTCGTTTCCTCGCGAAAATCGAAAACCGGCGGCCGCGGACCTCCGGAAAAACGCAAAATTCGCCCCGAAAAAGGTAAAAACGACCCACCAAAATACGCCTACCGGACAACCGAAAGACCGAAGGGCGCTTCGCGCCCTTCGGCTCGCCGCTGCGCGGCTCGCGAAAAAAGCCTTTGTGGCGGCAAAACCCCACTTTTCCGCCCGCCCGGAGGGAGCGAGAAAAACAACGGATTTTAATATATAAGAACTAGAAAGGTGGCAAGTCGGCATTCGCCGACTTGACCTTTCTTAGTAGGGTTAGTTTTTTAAACACCATGTATTTTTCGATAATTAGTGCGTTAAGAGACCCCCGATGGAAGTTGAGTAAAATAAATTAGTCAGTTCTCTTAATTTTGAGATTTTTACCGTTCAACATTTTTCCAACACTTTGTATATAAAACGGTCTTTCGTACATCCGACAACCCATCCGAAGCAAAACAAATAATTTTATTCCATGAATTTTGGGAGTTTCAATATTGGTTCAGTTTTCTTAAACACCCTGTATTGTTTTCATTAAAATAGTTTCCATATAGACCATTGTTAAACGTTTCATCAAAGGAATATTATACTTCCATGAAGGTTTCTAGAGAAAGGTCGGTTTTAAACACCCAGTAGTTTTTAATTAGTATAGTTTTCTTACAGACCGTTGTGAAAAGTTTCATTAGAAAATATTCCATGAATTGTGAGGATTTTTAGAGAATGGTTTGGTTTTGTTAAACACCCGTATTTTTCATCGGTATAATTTTTTACAATCGTGAAAAGTTTCATAAAAAAATAAATTCCATAAATTTTGTGGATCTAGAGAATGGATCTATATATTACACCCTGTATTTTTCATACGTATGTATTTATATACATAATAAAACCTAAGTATATATTTTTATAGTTTTTGACAAACTAATGTAAAAAGTTTCATCAGAAAGCAAAAAAAAAATTTTAAATCCACGAATTTTCAGGATTTTTAGGGAACAGTTCGGTGTTTTTAAACACCCCGTATTTGTTCAATAGTATATTCTTCCTACAGAACATTGTAAAAAGTTTCATCAAAAGAATTTTTAATTCCATGAATTTTGTTGATTTTTAGAGAATGGTTCGGTTTTTAAATCCTCTGTATTTCTTAATTAGGATATTTTTCCTATAGAACATTGTATAAAGTTTCATCAAAAGAATTTTTAATTCCATGAATTTTGAGGAATTTTAGAGAATGGTTCGTTATTTTTAAACACTCTGTATTTTTAATTAGTATATTTTTCCTACAGAACATTGTATAAAGTTTCATCAAAAGAATTATTTAATTCCATGAATTTTGAGGATTTTTAGAGAATGGTTCGTTATTATTAAACACTCTGTATTTGCTTCGTTAATGAGTGTCATAATAAATCCTTGATGGAAGTTTAATAAATAAAAAATTTCCATGAATTTTGGGAGTTTCAATATTGGTTCAGTTTTCTTAAACACCCAGAATTTTTAATTAGTATAGTTTTCTTACAGACCATTGTGAAAAGTTTCATAAAAATATTCAATGAATTATTGTGGGGATTCTTAGAGTATGGTTTGGTTTCGTTAAGCACCCTGTATTTTTCATTAGTATAATTTTTATAATCGTGAAAAGTTTAATAAAAAAATTAAATTCCATAAATTTTGTGGCTGTAGAGAATGGTTCTTTATTTTACACCCTGTATTTTTCATAAGTATGTATTCATATACATAATAATACCAAAGTATATATTTTTATAGTTTTTACAAACTATTGTAAAAGTTTCATCAGAAAGCAAAAAAATAATTTAAATCCACGAATGTTTAGGATTTTTAGGGAACAGTTCGGTTTTGAAACCTCCTGTATTTTTCATTAGTATAGATGTTTTAAAACTATTGTACAAAGTTTCATCAAAATGAATTTTCTAATTCCATGAACTTTGAGGAATTTTAGAGAATGGTTCGTTATTTTTAAACACTCTGTATTTCTTAATTAGTATATTTTTCCTACAGAACATTGTATAAAATTTCATCAAATAGAATTTTTTAATTCCATGAGTTTTGTTGATTTTTAGGAAATGGTTAGGTTTTTAAACCTCTGTATTTCTTAATTAGTATATTTTTCCTACAGAACATTGTATAAAGTTTCATAGAAAAGATTTTTTTAATTCCATGAATTTTGAGGATTTTTAGAGAATGGTTCGTTATTATTAAACACTCTGTATTTGCTTCGTTAGTGAGTGTCATAATAAATCCTTGATGGAAGTTTAATAAATAAAAATTTCCATGAATTTTGGGAGTTTCAATATTGGTTCAGTTTTTAAACACCCAGTAGTTTTTAATTAGTATACATAGTTTTCTTACAGACCATTGTGAAAAGTTTCATGAAAAATATTCAATGAATTATTGTGAGGATTCTTAGAGTATGGTTTGGTTTCGTTAAAGCACCCTGTATTTTCACATTAGTATGATTTTTACAATCGTCAAAGTTTCATAAAAAAATAAAATCCATAAATTTTGTGGATGTAGAGAATGGTTTTATTTTACACGCTGTATTTTTCATAAGTATGTATTCATATACATAATAATACCAAAGTATATATGTTTTACAGTTTTTCTACAAAGTATTGTAGAAAGTTTAATCAGAAAGCAAAAAAAAAATTTTAATTCCACGAATGTCAAGGATTTTTAGGGAACGGTTGGAATTTTTAAACACCCCGTATTTTTTCGATAATTAGTGCGGTAAGAGTCCCCGACGGAAGTTTCGTACCAAAAAATTTTCAGTTCCTTAATTTTTACATTTTTTAACGTTCGACATTTTTCCAACACTTTGTATATAAAACGGTCCTACGCACGTCAGAGAACCCCTCGAAGCGAAAGAACCGAAAATTTCCTCGAATCTGTAATTTTTATTTTTTCTCGTCAATTTTTATCGTAACACCCCGTACATCGAGCTGTTTTGAGTCGCACTGTATATAAGCGAAGCGACTTGAAGTGTGCCATATTGTCTAGCTCACTGATACCACCTATTCATTCTATTTATGCAAAGTTCAATGCAAACAGCAATAGCGGATGGAAATATTTGACAGCTGTTCTATGGCTTCCGTCATTTTGACCCCGTCTTGGTCTGCCATATTGTCTAGCTCACTGATACCACCTACCTATTCGTTCTATTTATGCAAAGTTCAATGCAAATAGCAATAGCGGATGGAAATATTTGACAGCTGTTCTATGGCTTACGTCATTTTGACCCCGTCTTGCTTAGGATTTTCGCAAATTTCGATACAAAAACGAATTCAAAACCAAACGCTCGCATAACACAACGTATCTAGAGACTTCAGATTTACCGTTTTCGGCGTTTGGGGGGCTCCGGTCGGCCCATTTAGCGAAATTTTCTGCGATTTATTCGGAAATGTCACCGCGCACTCGCCATTTGACGTCGCAAATTTTCGCTATAAAATCGAATTTTAAAAACAGATCTGAGGCACACGACACATTGTAGAAGGTTCAAAGTTTACGTTTCGATATGGCTTTATGGAAATAAAGAGGTACTTACTTTGCAAAATGTAACGTTTTGAAGGTTTTGTGAGGACCCGCCATATTGCCAGGCTCTTCTCCACGTCTCGGTTCGGTATTACGCAAAATTCGATACAAATTCGAATTCAAAACCCAACGCTCGCATAACAGAAAGCATCTAGGGACTTTAAATTTACCTTTTCCGGCCTTGGCGGGTCTCAGATCTGCCCGTTTAGCGAACGTTCCTACGTTTTATCCGGAGCTGTCACCGGCCGTGCACCGTCCGGCTAGCCGTTTGACGTTTCGGACGGCCGAGTGAAGGCGAATGCAGCCGAACGTGTAATTGACCAAACTTTCGCTATTTTCCTATAAAATCGAATTTTAAACCTAAATCTGAGGCACGCGACACATTGTAGAAGGTTCAAAGTTTACGTTTCAACATGCATTTCTGGAAATGAATGCGGGAAAATACGAAAATATCGAATCCGAAATAGTTTGACGTCTACCCATATCCGACTGACGTTTCTCCGATTCCCGGGCGATAAGCTCCGCCTCCGCTATATCCATCTCGCTCGCCGAGATCGGCCGGCGAGACCCTCCGAAAAACGGAAAATTTACCTAGAAAAACGCGAAAAACGGCCCGCCGAGCGCCTCGTCGCGACGGAGAAAGGACCAAATCAAGAGACTCGCCCGCGGCCGCGTCCCCGACAGGCTCGCCTGAAAAACGTGGCGCGGGCGAAACCGGCCTCCGAGCGGCTTCCGGGCTTCCGATAAGGGGCGTTTTTCGACTTTTGTCTCGTTTCCTCGCGAAATTGGAAAAGTAACGCCGGCGGACCTCCGGAAAAACGCAAAATTCGCCCCGAAAAAGGTAAAAGAACCAACCAAAATACGCCTACCGGACAACCGAAGGACCGAAGGGCGCTTCGCGCCCTTCGGCTCGCCACCACCGCGCGGCTCGCGAAAAAGCCTTTGTGGCGGCAGAATGCCACTTTTTCGCGTCCCCGGTGGGAGCGAGAGGCAATCGCGCATTTTAATATATAGTAATAACTCAGTGTTTTCTTAGAAAAATAATAAGAAATATAACAAGTGTACCCTTATTCGGTAATAACTAAATATTTTAGAACCAAATTTTTATAACTGCTTTTTTTAATTGGTATGAAATAATTCATGACCATAACTTGAAGGCGAACTCAAGGCGTTTTTGCATTACTGAAATGCACAAAAACAGTTAGTTCCGATATTCTCGAGAATGGTGCAGATTACCAATAGAAACAGTGCTATTTTTTGTCTTACTAGTTGATCATTCAGAAAAATATTATATTTTTGAAACTGGCACTGATTTTTTTTTAGTTATTCCCTACCTCTCCGCCACTGTGGGGAAGGCAGACACTATTTCGCCATGAGATTATTATTGCAATAGATAAAGTTGTACCAAGTTTCATTTAAATCTTGTCAGGCATTGTGATTTTTATCACCTTATATGTTTTTATTAAGCAATTTCGAACCGATTTTCACAACAAACATTTTGCTTAAAATTACTTTTTCTGTTATTTAAAATTGGTAGAATATAATAAAAAACTTTGTACAATATGTCCATTTTCGTTGATTTTTCTGGGTACCTTGAAAATTACTGAAGATAAACTGAAAACGGTTTTCGCTATAGTATCCTACTTTTTTGACAACAATTTACTGTTAATAGAATTTTATAGCACTTTTTGTTTTTGACTTAGAAGGAATCGAAAAATGCGTATTTTTAAATAATAACAATTATCATAATTTTTAGTATAATATTTATTAGTCCAACAAAAACCCAATTACACTACTTCAATAGTACGTTGTACAAAAAATAACAATATAAAGTTAAAAATAATTTAAAATTGCAAAAATAAATAACTATCTATAAGACATAAATAAGTAAGTAAAATACATAATTATCAAAACAGTACTTTTAAAAATATAAATTGCTAACAAAAAAAGTAACACAACAAAAATTATTTATCAATGAATTAAAGAGATTTATAAAATGAAATTAATAAATATATAAACCGTCATAAGGATCCCTAACTGTTGTTTCAGACAGGAGTAATTAATATATATCACAAACATATGATAATAAATTGAAATTAGATTATTATTAATCATATACAGGGAACTTTAACAGAAGATTTATTGACAATAAAATGTTGTATGAGATCTAATCGAAGACCGCAGTACCAAAATATTAAATTAAGGCAAAATATAAGGACAATCAATCATATTGTGCAAAGGAGTGTATAAAAATCTGACAGAGTACACAAATCTCCTCTTTTCTAAAGAATTAAAATTAAATTTAGTTGTTGACGTTGTTGTCAATACCTCGTGCTAGATTGATTCCATCAGTTATTAATGTAACACGCATAATATGGAACCTAAATTAAAGAATAGTACTCGAGCTTAGGTATAACAAAGACAACATATTGCAAACACGGAATTCCAGGAAACAACTACTCTGCGGGCTAATGCCCCGACCAGCATTGAATTACACCAGGAAAACCTATAGCAACAGCTAGAGTCATTCGTCAGACGCCCACCAGACATATACCGGTTACGAGCTTATTAGCTCTCATCAGTATGCCATAGGTGAGGTATCCGACGAATAATCCTAGCTGCTTTCGTCTGTCTAACCCGACAGAAGGGACCATGAGTACGCGGTGTAGAACTAACTACATCTATCGGCCGTTCGCTACTCCATGCCGGACTGAAAATGTCACAGGCACGAAGCGTTCTACATGCAGTAGACACCATTGAAAGCTGTCGACCTTTATCGCGATCGGCGAGAAACGATATTTTGCAAACACGGAATTCCAGGAAACAACTACTCTGCGGGCTAATGCCCCGACCAGCATTGAATTACACCAGGAAAACCTATAGCAACAGCTAGAGTCTAGATGTAGTTAGTTCTACACCGCGTACTCATGGTCCCTTCTGTCGGGCTAGACAGACGAAAGCAGCTAGGATTATTCGTCGGATACCTCACCTATGGCATACTGATGAGAGCTAATAAGCTCGAAACCGGTATATGTCTGGTGGGCGTCTGACGAATGACTCTAGCTGTTGCTATAGGTTTTCCTGGTGTAATTCAATGCTGGTCGGGGCATTAGCCCGCAGAGTAGTTGTTTCCTGGAATTCCGTGTTTGCAAAATATCGTTTCTCGCCGATCGCGATAAAGGTCGACAGCTTTCAATGGTGTCTACTGCATGTAGAACGCTTCGTGCCTGTGACATTTTCAGTCCGGCATGGAGTAGCGAACGGCCGATAGATGTAGTTAGTTCTACACCGCGTACTAAAGACTACATATTGTTAACGTGTTATTGTTTTTAAATGATTTATTATTTCCCAATACCTTTCAAAGACATCTTAATTGTATGTCGCGGAAAGCTCATAGAACTGTCAAATGTCACACTCAAATCTTTCCCAGAATAAAGACAAATAAGTGTTTGCAAATTAATATTGTAATTTTATAGTATATGCCTGGATTTCCGAGTATACTTAATTGTATTTGTTTATATTTAGGCTAAGTTTATTTTTGATATAACAAGCTACAAGTTTATTAAGCTATACCTGAAGATTAAGGGTCTGGCTCATTGATGAAGTAAAAGTACAAATTTTTACGTCAAAATGATGCAGATTGAAACCCTGAGGAACCCCTGAACTACATGGTTCTTCTGCCAATATTATTTCCTCTTGAGACAAATAGTTATTATTCAAGGAACAGTTATTCATCTTGATTAAAGAAATACTTTCAAAGTTTTTACTAAAAGTGTCTACTGCTGCATACACAGGGAGTTTCAAAAAGACATGGCAATATTATTAGGGCTCATAGGACATTCAAAAACAAGTGAGGCTTGCTTAATAATCATATGGCATAAAGCCACTAATTTTTGAAATAGAGTGCGTGTAAAATAGTTTAAAAAAATCAAATTTTGGATGTAATTTGTTTAATGACCAACAGATTTGATTAAAAATTGATACAGGTAAGTTTTTGGTGGTGGTGTTTTTTTTTGTACATTGTTGATTATTCTCTACTTTGAATAGTACTTTGCTCTTTTAGAGAATATTGTAAACTTGAAATTTTATTTCGCTCTGTGTTTGTAGCGCGCTACTACATAATACAGGGTTAACTATGACTAAGTACAAATATTAAGAACAAGAGGGGATAGAGAAAATTAAGAATTTATTTAACCACCCTTCAAAAAAATTCCAGACTTATTTATAAACCGAAAAATGTTGTTTTTTTTTAAATTATATTAATTCCTTATTCTGCCGCACGTTATACGTTTACAAAGTCAGAGTAAGCAAACAGCAATACGACGGTAACATTTGCTGTTATGTCATAATTTAATGCCTGTGTTTACGTTGTAGTTGTGTGTTCTTCTTCAGTTTTTAGTGCCTTTTTTAAATTCTAAACTTTTATAGTTGTTAAATAAAGAAATTTGTGTCGGGTACAGATATTTTCCCACAATATAGTTCGCCGGTTTGTTTTTCGAGGTTAAGGGATAAGCATGTCACGGGTGCATTAAAAGTTTTCTATTATCTAGTAGTACGTACCTACCTATTCCTTTCCTTCGATTTTCTTAAATATGCATTTTATCTAACTATACCTACGGGAAGTGTGTTTTATTGGTAGTGAGTGGTTGTAATGAATGAAATTATAATTTTGCCAGTTTGTAACGAAATAATGAAAAACAAATCAAAATACTGCAGCTAACTGGATTAACTGTTACCTATTTATCAGGTATTATTACTAATAATAATGTTAATTTTTGTCCATCCTGCAAAAAACGACCGTATGGTAGTTGACATTGTAGACAAATGTAAGCTTTATCGATGGATCTAAGCCATCTCAGTCGATGCTTATCATAAGCGCTGACTCTCCGTAGAACTCTCCATTTTTTAAATATTGAGCTACAATTCTGGAATAATTTTTTAGGCCTTCCTACAACAACAACACTGTATAAATGGAAACTTATATCAGCAGTGCAGATGTTGACTTTTGAGAGTGCCAGTTCAGTTAATGCTCTAAAAAAATTCTTATACTTGTCTGAAATGCTATGGATGCAATTGTTATTCTGCCTGCCCTGTATCTCAAAAATGAGTAGCTCTAGGACACACGTTTATTAAGCAATTTCCACTTATTTTCCAATGTTCTCATACTAATACACATGAGTTGTTCATAAATGCACATTTTTAACATTCCTTTGTAAGTAAAAAAAAAACAATATGAGTGTTAAAATTCGGCTAACACATACAATCATTGTTTCGAGCTACATTCAGTCATTTCCGAGGTACCCATGAAAATGGAACCCAAGTATTCAGAATAAATTCGGAAATGAAATAAGCAAAAATAAATGTAAAACGTCTTATTTAAATTTACAAAATTTTGCCTGCGTTTGGTAGAATAGTTATAGAAAAATTAATTTCTTCTCTCTAATCAGAAGCGTTGCCCCCTATACAAAAGAAGTTATATAAGTAATGCCAATAACATTAAGAGAAATGGACGCAGTAATAGTAGAATACAATACAAAAATCCACTGAGAATGCCTGCCGGAAAATGTTTTCTTTTACCAGACTGGCCTATCATTTCCGGACTTGACCGGAAACAATTTTAAAGGTTAGCCCCAGGAAGCGCTGCCTTACGTACAATAAATGCACCGGAAGATACTTATTTTCGGGATGGATACTGATACAATTAGATTTACAAAGCAGTTATAATAGTTATAAAGCTAACAAGTGGAAGGAATATTATTTCTCAATGTATGCTGAATTCCTGAATGAGTTATATAGGTCTATAATAAAAAAATAAGTTCTTCTCCACACAGAAGACAATTCATAAGTGTCAAACGAAGTGAGTCAAAAAATATTTTGTCTGAAACAAAGATATATCCATTGCGTTTCGTTAAAATGAAATTCCGGTACTACTAAAGGAATTTCGTGTATTCTTTTGTTATGAATAATTATGTTACAAACACTGAGGGAAATCATTTCCAGCAAAGTATCTTCATTAAATAGGATTAAGAAAGGTTATATTCCTACCATAATAAAACAATGTTGCTAAAAGAACCTGTATTATTACTGGTTTAAAATCTTCTATTGCAGTAAATTTTGTAATTTTTAACCCTAGCAAATATCTATGTCCATCTTAAGAAGAATAGTTCTATAGCAATACTAGCAAATATTTCTTTTTATTTCAAATAAGTGATTTTATACCTAGTTGCTATTAAATAATTGTCATTGCTATGTATATTTAGATTTGTTTAATTATTAACTTTGTCTTTAAACATATCTTTTACATTATATAAAGAAGAAAAATGCGAGATACCTACATAACAGAGTTCTTACAAGCCCAAAAACCCGTTAGTAATGAGTTGCGAGGTCAGTTTAAGGTAGAAATCTACGACTTGTCCCAAATTATTATTTACCCATTAGAGTATCAACTTCCACCGGTCATACTAGAATCGCACTGGGAGGGTTTATTTATGAACTGTTCTAAAAAATGGCAGTTTAATAATTTGTTTTTAAGATATTTTTTCGCTATTGATCTGAATTTTTGCATCAACATACAAAATACTACAGCGCTTCCGACAGTGCATATTAGGTTTGAAAACAAATTTTTGCAAAAATTAATTCTAAATTGAAAACTCATGAAATATGTATTGAATATTTCGACATGTGGACAACTATGTAAAATGTTAATTTCTCCTGTATACATATATCGAGTGAAATGTAGTTAACAGGTTAGAATTCTTTTTTTTTTATATGTTCTATTCACGAGGTAGTAATTTTTTGCTAGCTCTTCGTTAGGTATTATTTAGATCTTTTTGGTCAATTCAACATTGAGATAGAAAATGTATTCAGCAAATGGAAAATCTTTTTCCTATAAAAATTAATAATTAAACAAATATACATTTTAGTAATGTTTTACTACTTACAACTCATAGAATAATATCAAATTATATTGATAGGTTTTACTTTGTCAAATAATAAATTTACTAAATATTTCTGTCAAAATAACGCTTGTTAAAAAGTAAATAACTTAACAATATATGACCTGCTATGATAGAACATAATTATAATTTCGATTCCCCATTTTTTACCCATGTAACATTTTGGAATTGTGTAGCTTAAAAGCCTACAGCATTTTTGCCCCATTGGGCCTCTTGTATTTTCTCCCATTAAGAAATTAATCTACCTGAACCGCTAACCAGCCTAATAAAGAAAAAAGGTGATGACGTTGCTTAGAGGGGTCCCTATAATGTAGCCTGTAGTAGGCTATCGCTCTCCCAACAAGGATTTTCTTGCTGATGACATGGCAGTACACTTACATAATGCATGAAGTACTGTTCCTGTGCGCAAAGCCTACAAAGAGGTGTTTCACAATTCCTCATTTAATACAGGTACTTCCTCAACCAAGAGTGCCAGTTTGAATACCTAACACTAGATGAAGATTCATGAATCCTAGACATAGGCAGAAACTTTTTGCCTGTATCCTTGGAGAGGTACTTTAGGAATTCCTTAGGTAATTGACAGTTATTTGTTTTATCGGTCTTCAAAATTCTTTGTGGGTGTCCTCCTTAATGACTTCAACAAATGCTGACAGTGGAAGCATACTGGAGGGATCAGGTTAAAAAATATTGAGACCCGATGCACGTCTAGCTAGCTTTTCAGCTGTTTTATTGCCATATCACCGCTCGTGGCCCTTTACCCAGCATACATATATGCTGTTGTCGGTTGAGAGGAGTGGTAATCCCATGCTGATTTAGTTGTTATCTTATGATTAAGTAAGAAAGATGGTGATTGTCTGCTATCTATGTGGATTCTGATAGTTTTGTTCGTTGTTTACCTACTGACAATTGCCTTGGCGGCTACAGTTATACCTGCTAATTTTGTCTGTACCACGGTAGCATGTCTATCATTCTTGCCCACTAATATCAGGTGTGTAGGATCGTCTGTGAAGATGTTGATTACATTCTATCCTGATACATACTGTGTAGTCTGTCAAACACAAACTTGGGAGAAATACTGTAAGTATTTGCCTGCAGAAGGAGCATCCTTCTGACGATCCCATTCCGCAAGCGACATTTATACAATACCAGTATTCTTAAGGCGAGGAGCATATGTCGCAGTCACATCTTTTAGATACATATCCAAAGGTGGCAGACATACCTCCATTGCCATGGTGGGCGTAGATCGCTTAGCTCCATTTATGCTTAGACAGGCAATCCTTTCTACCTGGTTGAGCTTTTGTTTAGCTGTCGTTTGTTGAAATTTCGGCCAACAGACGACAGCCCCATAGGCTAACATTGGTCTCACAATGGCAGTGTATATCCAGATAATCCCATTGGTTTCATTACCTAGATTTTACCAACGGTTCTGCGACACTGCTCATAGGACATGTACGCTTTTTTTAGTCTTCTCCTAAAATAAGATTCCATGTTAACTTTGCATCAATTATAACGTTTTTTGTAAACGGATTATACTCAAAAATTAAGTATTTAAAATAAATAAAAATAAAAATGTGAAGGATATATTTTTTACTGAAAATGAAACATGTTTCTATTTCTTTGTCAAAATTACAACAATTCACAAGTAGTTGATAATGAAAAGAATTTAAAAAAATGTGAAAATCTAATATTGTTGCTAAAGGAAACCTGAAAATATTGCTTAAAATATGTACACATAATTTCAGGGTAGGTTTTTTCGTTTGAAATAGATAACGGTTTTAATAATAGCAATAGCAGATGATATTTTTAATTAAAATTATCTAGACGCAATTACTAAGAACTTTAAATATATTCATTTTATTCCTGTTTGTTTTGTGGATATCAAGCTTATCAGCTTTAGAATATTATCAGTGTTTCAGACACACACAGTGATCACTGTTGGAACAATATTTCTAATAAGTACGGGAAAACCAGAGCGAATTCATATTAGTACTGCAATAAACATATGTTTTTGGATTTGATTGCAGAATGAAAATTATTATTTATTGGTGACCTAACTATGGATTGGCACCATCTGGTGCAAGTAATTTTTTCTGATTCCAGTTTTCTTCCATTACATCAAATGAAAACTTCATCTACAGAGTGATGAATTTAGAGTGTGAAATTTTCTTACTAGTTAACTTTAAACAGCTCCCTGTTTTTATTAATTAAAATATGCTAGGCACTAATTAAATGCTTACAGTTTAATAAATTAAAAAATTACAGGATAATAAAGACTCTTATCTAGCCCTCTTGAAAAAAAATATGAATTTTGTAAATAAGTTTCTACGTGTTCCGCCAAGATGTGATAATTGTGATTAACCGTCTCTTAACTGATAAGAAAAGTATCAAAACAATCGAGATAAAGCAATTAAAAATAGTTTTACAAAATAATGGTTTTTAGAGATTGTATAACAGATATTGATTGCAATAGGTACTATAGTTATAAAATAATAAACCTATTAATTTCAACTTAAAGAGTGATTGAAACAGTTATCTATGTCAAGTTAGAAAATCTATTTAGAATAAAAATTTTAAAGGTATACTTTGAGTTGATAAAATAAATAAAATGTTTAATGTTTTTTTGAGATGTTAATTTTTGATAAAGATATGTTAACATGAATCAGATAACAGGTCCTTTCAATTGTCAGCTCAACATTAAATATATTTGTTAAATTATACGTAGGATTATACTTATACAGGGTGTTTCAAAACAGACATCAATATTACTAGGGCTAACGGAAAATTATACTAGCAGTAAATTATTTCATTTTTGTTTATGGTCCAAACATCAAAGAAAAATGAAACGTACTAGCTGTACTGTTACTAATATTACTTTTAGGCTATCAGCAGCAGCTTGACGCATTGCAACGTTGTCAAACGCTACAGTTTTAACGAGTTTCTTGGAAACTTCAATTGTTTACTTCATTAACAATGATCCAAAAAACAAATTACGTTACAGGCGCTTTCACTTAATCTTAATTGTACCTTAGTTTGTAATTTCGTAACATACTTTTGCATATTATAGCAGTTCTATTTTTATTTTTGAAATATACTTATAGGCAAACTATTCGTTTTAAACATTTTTTCATAAGAGCTTTTCTTGCTTTCAGCATATAAGCTCTTAAAATTACGGCATTCATATTCCCGACACCCTGTATTTGACAATACAGTATCTTATCTTATGTGGCCCACATATGGTAAAAACGGAATTAAACACGTGTTTATCATTTCATATTCTTAAGTGCACCTAAATGATTTGAAAAAATCAGACAGAACAAAGCAGATGAGATCACTTGTCAACGGTCAATTGCATACGTAGGTACAATGTATTATCTTATTTTCATGTTAATCTTTATTTTTGCAATAATACCGAGTATATTAATACCAATATTAAGATAAATATTATGTTTCCATACATCACTATACGGGGTGATTCACTTAAAACTCTTCAGGAAAATTACACACGAAGACATTGAAGACAATTTAATTTTTAGAAAACTTGTATTTATGGTTTAAACAAAGGAACTTGCAGACGCATTGAATCTACATAATAAGTCATAATAAGCTATACTATAAGGGTTGAGATTTAGTGATGGCAGCGACTATTCTTCATTTAAAACTATACGTCTAAATTCTACTTCGTATGATGTAAATTAAACCATCGTCATTATAAATATAAGTTATAGTTTTGTTAACGTTAAACATAATTTTATTACATCCCAGTAGTACAGTGCTGAGGTCACTATGGGGCGCTGTCTGTACTGTCGACGTAAAAATGTCTAATTTTTGTATTTTACACTCTTGAATTTTTTAATAACGAACCATTGAACTACCTTCAATTCTAAATAGAAATAGTATACCTGTTAAGTTTTTGAGATTCAGCGGGAATTAAATTAGAAAATTATTTTTTTCAAAGTAGGAGGCGTGGAAATAATAAGTAGACAGGTGTCACTACCATAATGTTTCTGTCAATGCCACTCAAATCATAGATTAGGCAGCAGAGTTTTTTATTGTTATTTTTTATATTTAAAATGCCCCGTCATAATAATTTTTCGAACATTGAAGTGACAAACATGATATGTGCCCAAGAAAAATTTTGTGTGTCGTCGTGCAGCAGTGAGGTACTTGGAATTATATCGAGATAACAGACAACCCGATCATAGACTATTTCAGAGATTGTGTGACAGATTAGGTGAAACGATCATTTTGCCCGAAAAGAGACGTTGGAAAGCCGAGTATATTAACAGCAGACCAAGAAGATGATGTTTTAATGCAAATTGCTGAAAACACACGTACAAGCACACGTCAAATTTCGGCAGCTACTGGCATCAGTCAGTCTTCCGTTAGCAGAATACTCCACAAAGAAAAATTGTATCCTTATCATTTTACTCCAGTTCAACATTTAACACCACAAGACCCTCTAGCTAGGTTACGGTTTGCACAGTTTCTTCGCCATCAACAAAATGATGACCCATTTTATAATAAAATATTATTTGCGGACGAAGCCACATTTACCCGACGAGGTATTTTTAATTGGAGAAATAGTCATTCTTGGGAACTATAATAGAAAATCCTCATCTGCCACGAGAAGTACATTTTGAGCAAGAGTTCTCTATCAATATTTGGTGTGGAATTCCCTCCAATAATATTGTGGGGCCGTTCGTACTATCACGTCCACTGAATGGAGAAAATTATTTAAATTTTCTAATTAATGATTTGCCACTGCTTCTTGCAGATATTCCTTTAAATTTACGGTAGAACTTCTGGTTTTTGCATGATGGTGCACCTGCACATTGTCCTCGACAAGTAAGAGCATATCTTAATAGAAATTTTCCGTACCATTGGATTGGACGCGGCAGCGAAGTTTCTTGGCCTGCAGTAGCCCTGATTTAAATCCGCTGTATTTTTACTTTTGGGGCTATATTAAATTTTTAGTTTACAAAGACTTTATGAATAGTCAAGAACATCTGTGGGAAAAGATTCAAGAATCGGTTAATATTATCAATCAACATAGAACATTATTTAAAGTCAGACAAAATTTTAATAAGAGGCTAAGGAAGAGCATTGAAGTCGCTGGTGGTCACTTCGAGAATCTTTTATGATTAATAATTTGTTAAGATATGCATAATCAAATTTTCAGTTATTGTCGTGTTCGTCTTATTGTTAATTCAGTTTTGAAAACTTAAGGCTCCGTAATTTTCTAATTTAATTCCCACCGAATCTCAAAAACTTAAATAGGCTTTATTGAAAACGGTTGAGTTTATCGATTTGTAACAGGTATACCTTTTCTATTTAGAATTGAAACTAGTTCAATAGTTTCTTATTAAAACATTCAAAAGTGTAAAATATAAATAGTTAGACATATTTTTACATCAACAGTACAGTACAGCTAGCGCCATCTAGTCGTGCCTCAACACTGTTTGCATATTCGTAATTGCCACTTAAAAAACATAAGACTACAAATTTAAAAACAATCGATCTATGCGTTCTTAAAATATAGCAAAAAATCGAAAACATTTTTTCTACTTTAGCACCCTGTAGAATGAAAAGAAGCAATAATTGGATAAGGCATATAGGGTTTTTAGGCTTTCACGGCCAGTGCTGTAATTTGATACATGGTGATTTTCCGGGTTGTTATGCCGTGACCTCGGTAACTGGTAGCTGCCAGAAACAGAGTTAAAATGCACATCCCTAGCATTAGCTGGGATACTTTTACCTGCCCTGGTTGTTCTCGGGCTAGGCTCTGTGGGGACAGACCCGCTATCGGTGTCTCTGGGCCTGTCCATATATTGATTTCGGTTCCTACTGTTGGTATTACGACTGCTACGGTCGGAACCGTTTCTCGGATACTGGTGGTCCTCCGAGGCGTTCCGTAGCCGCCGCTGTAACTGGTCGCATCCCATGCTTCCAAACGTTTCGCCGGTCTTCACTATCGGCATCTTCAGTGGTGACTCTGCAAAAGCTCGGTTGCGGCGAAGCTGTCCCCACAGAGCCTAGCCCGAGAACAACCAGGGCAGGTAAAAGTATCCCAGCTAATGCTAGGGATGTGCATTTTAACTCTGTTTCTGGCAGCTACCAGTTACCGAGGTCACGGCATTACAACCCGGAAAATCACCATGTATCAAGGCATATAAGGCTCAATCGATTTATTTTGACGTTAACAATCTGTCCTTAAGCAATGTAGCATTATTAATGGCCCACCCTGTAAAAAGACAAAATAACATAAATACTAATAAAAAAAAAATGTTAATCTCTCCACTACAGCCTTTCTTACAGAATTGATAGAGGAAAAATTTATATCACATTGCTCCGAAATAATATTAAAATTATAAGACGAACGTACACTGGCGATTTTTTAACAGTGTTGGTACCAGCTGACGGTAAATAAAACGTTTCAACTTGCCTAGACTTAAAACAAGGGATTCTTTAATTAAAATATTCCAGTAAAGTTATACAACCAATATTATTATTAAATAAATTAAAAATATTATGCTGTTTAGAATACATCAAAATTTTAACAACGGAATATTGAATCTTGATAATAAAAGCTCATGGTAATAACCTAGGTCGGGATATATACCATCTTTTTTAAAAGATAGAAACTTTAAGAATTTTCTTTGCACGAATTTAAGCGATAAGGAATGATTTTGATATATAGGATACCAGATTAAATAACCATACTCCAGTTTAGAACAAACTAATGAAATATATAGCATTGTTAATGCATCGATATTAGTAAAAGAGTTACAATTCCTCATAAATAAAACCTAAGCTTTTATAAGACGATTTCGATATATTTTGTATATGCTGCAAAAAACTCAGATTTGAATCAAACAGAATGCCTAAATCTTTTATTGTACGCTGCCTCTTACATTTAGAGACGTTTAACGTAAATTTAAATTTTCAATAATATTTATTTGGGATCGCAAAATGTGATAATGATCAATGTTATTAATTTTGAAAAGATTTTTAAATCATCAGCAAAAAAGAGTTTGGGACATTAAATGGCTTTAGTAAGATCATCGATAAATAACAAAAATATGACAGGTCCAAAGATGGGCTCTTGAGGAACACCAAAAGTGACCACCAATTTATGAAATTTAAATCCATTGAAAGCAAAGTAGTATGGCCGTCCTTTTAAATAAGTTGATAAGAACTGAATTAAATTATTAGAAAATTCATATTCCGCTAGTCAGGAATATAGGTTGATAGTGACAAATGTCAAATGCCTTCGAGGTCCACGTAGTAGTACTAGTATTTCGTGGAACATAACCAGCCAATTTTGATTGCACTAATACATATCCACAGGTCATTATCGTCAATGCAATTAGGCTATTGTTATATCACTGTGTCAGCAAATTACGTGTAACACAACATGATATTACGCACGCACTAGAAAACACCTAAAATAATAAAAATGCCAGGATTTGTTTACGTACATGTTACGCTGTTATTTAAGGTAAAGCGTTACTTCACAAAGACTGCGCGCGCAACTTATCACGATTGTCTATGAACTACTGTGAAATAGTTCATTCACTTATTAGAGTAAGTTGAATTACACAGTCTGCTACAAAATTTTCATTAACTTTAAACTCAGTTTTCTCGGTTATTAAAAAACATTTATTAAGGCAATGTATCGTAAAATGATTTATTTTAATGTCTACTTTCATCAGTTAAAATTAATACCCCACATTCAAAATCACTCTGTAGATTACCTAAGTTAATATTCCGTTGAATTTATTTTAAAATTATATCTTCCTGCATCAGTTCTTTATTTTTTTAAACTTTCATTACAAACTATGGTACTTAGTTTAACTTTTCATGGAAGTACTTAAAATTTAGAATATTTTTCTACACGGTATAACCATGTTCTCTACATTATCACAAAAATTATCTGCTGTGCGTGAATTTGAGTTTTTTATATCGATTTATCCTTATCATCGGTTATCAAAAAGCCTCTCATTTATTAGGAAATCAGTTGGGGGCAGCTCATCTGCGTAACTTTTATATAAAAAGTGACGTTATTACGGGATATTACACTCAGCAGGGTTGAAACCAAGACATTGGCTAATATTTCAAACTGGACGAGGGTCAGATATACTCGTTAAAAGACATTAGAGAAAATGTCGGACAACTGGGACTAGATTTTGCACGCAATAAGTTGTAATGAGGATAAAGGTCTATTTGTAGAGCGATTTGTTTAGTGAGGGTATATGGCGGAAGACAGAGCTGATTATGTTAAATCGATGTACCAATTACTTGATGTTCGTTCCATATTGCTTTCTCGAATTGAAAATATAGAATCTGCCAAATCAAGCATTTTAAGCTATTTTAAAATTCAAAGTAAGTACTTCTTATTTTTATGCAACTTTTTCAGAAACATATCGCTTAGGGAAAAAAATCCTTTGTATATTAATTTAAGGGCGCCGTATTCTAGAAATTTTGTTTTTTTTTTACAAATACAAGTAATTTTAGACATTTAAGTACTGCATAATATAGAGTTTAGCAAATAACAGCAATATTATCTCATATCACCTGCGAATATTCAAAGGTACCGAAGTAAAACGAATATATAATGGCTGAAACCAGTCTAACCAGAAATTTTTTTAGGTACAGAATTCTTTCAAAATACGTATTATTTTAAATTCAACTGTAAATGTAAATAGTGTTATACATAAACTTACATAGTTCTGCATATAAGACTCCATTTTTGTGAAAATAATTGTTAAAATGTGAGGTTAGAATAGCAAAATAATGTGTGTCATGCAAATGCATTTTAAAAGTTATTATTTAAATAGTTAAAGATATTAATTTGGTTTACATGTTTAATTTTTCGAGATTTCTGTACCTAAAAAACGCCACAATTCGATCATTTTACGACAAGAAATACGGCGACCTTAAAGGATGGAATGTTGAAGACAGGTAAAATATGTATGTAGGCATAAATTATTCATAACACATTGACTGCTAAGGAAAAGTAGGGAGTGGTAACTCCTTAAATATTATGTAAATATTGATCTAAATTTTTTTCATTCTCAAGTGCTTAAAAAAATTCGTCACGACTAAACTATAACGTTTCTATTTCAGATAAATTTATTAATTTAATCAAAATTTTCATAAATGATAAATGGTAAATGGTATACGTCTCCATCCTATCCTAATAGTCTCCCTAAATAGAATTTTTTTAGTTATTATTATTAGGTATTTCTGGTACCAGTCAGTTTATTTTATTTATTTATTTTTTTCTAGTAAAACTTTCACTGTATTTTGTCTTATCTGTTACAATAGAGTAACAAATAACAATGACGACCAGTCTGAATAATTTTCACCTATAGATGTCTAGCCAAACGAATAATTTGTTGTATGGAACACATTTAAGACCTTGACTTGTCAAAATATGTTATACATAAACAGAGTAGACCATAAGTAATCTTACACAGAGCAAGAGCAAATTTTTCGTATAAAATTAATATAATCTGGTTAAATTTACCTTATACCAAGAATTGATACTAACCGACATAGAGGGCGTCGTCACAGTTTTTTTCTGATTTTTTCGCATAACTATTTTAACATAGGCACGAAATTTTACACGGACAGGTTTCTTGAGTCGAAAAATTCAAATTTGCTATCAGGTTACTAGTAATTGGTAGGGGGCGCCACCTACGCCACTTTGTATGACTTTAAAGCACCATAACCCTTTTTTGCCTCCATATAGTTAAATAGGTAATCTTATTTTTCAAATATTTCATGCCAAAACGGTATAGTTTCTGAATGTTGGTACGAGCAACAGTTTCCAAAATATTTGCCCTGAAGGTTTGGATTACACTGTTTTTAAATTAATTGTGAATTATAGGCATTCACAAAACACTGACATCTATTTAACTGTTTTGATTTTATATTTAAAATAAATGGTAACATATTGTGATTATTAATATTTCAATGCATTAGAACAACAAGACAGTCGACCATCAAAGTTCAAAAATATTTTATCCGATGCCCGTGCCTGGATTTGAATACGGTGGATTTTTGTGCATACGCAAATATTCAAGAAGAAAAACGGCAAAGAATTGAAAATGGCCGCACAAAGTTCAGTTCGAAACGAAAATTTATTTTTCAAGATCAGGCGGTCATTTAAATAACGTGTTGCAGGAGCGTCCACAGGGGGGGGGGGGGAGCTGTGTAGTGACCGTGGCCTCTTCTGGGAACTTACATTTTTGCCATTTTTTACAGATATTTCCATGTACTATTTATACAGGGTTAACTATGACTACGTACAAAAAATTTAACCACGTGCTCAGGGAGGCCTAAAAGACAATAAAAAAATTATTCCAGAATTTTAGCTCGACATTTAACAAATGGGGCAAAATCCTTATTTCCTACGGAAAGTCGGCGCCTATGATAAGAACCGACTGAGATGGCTTAGATCCATAGATAAAACTTACATCTGTCAACAATATCTACCACCATCGTCGTTTTTTTGCAGTATTTCTAAATGTAGAAACGAAAATTAACATTCTTATTAGTAATAATACCTGATAGATAGGTAACAGTTAATCCACTTAGCTCCAGTATTTTGCATTCGTTTTCCATTATTTCGTTATAAACTGGTAGAACTACATATTCGCTCATTACAGCCACTCACTACCGATAAAAGACACTTCCCGTAGGTACAATTTGATAAAATGCCTATTTATTATAACAAAATCGAACAAAAGGAATAGATAATAGACGTTTTAATGTAACCGCGGCAGTGTTGTCCCATAACCTAGAAAACCAAACCGGCGAACTATATTGTGGGAAAGTATCTGCACCCAACACAAATGTCTTTATTTAATAACTATAAAAATTAAAAAAGGCATTAAAACTGAAGAAGAACACAAAATTACAACGTAAACACAGGAATTCAATAATGACATGACAACGATACCGACTGAGCGACTGTTGCATGCTTGTAGAGTATGCAACCAACAAGCAAGTTAACATTGGCGGCGTTAAATAAGGATTTAAAATAATATCGAAAAAAATTATTTCGGCTTTATAAATAAGTTTGGAATTTTTTTGAGGGGTGATTCCGTTAATTCTTATTTTTCCCTATCCCCTCTTAAAATATTTGTACATGTCATAGTTAACCCTGTAGATAGTAGGTATTTGAATATTCACAATATAAATCGTGAGTGTTTAAATTACTGTTCATAATATATGTATGTTTTTCATTTTAGCTCCCACTGACAATTTTTTCTGCGGATACCCATGATGCGTTGTCAAATACATTGAAGTTAATGGAGGTCACTTCAAACATTTATTGCCGAAGACAGATTTTTTTATTAATTATTATTTTACGTTTTAATTAATTTAAATACTATTATTCTGTTTGGATTTCTCTAAATGCAAGAAATGTTATTCATTTTGGTAAATTATGAACACAATTATAAAAGACGTTCATCTCTCTCTATTGTATTTACGATATGCGTTTTTAAAATACACACAACGTCAAAAGTCTTGGACTCCCCCTCATTCTTGTTAAAGAAATCTTTTTGTCAGAAAAACCAAATACACAGGGTGAGTTCGCCAAATCAGTCTAACATGTTGAAATCGATATTTGCGTTTTCAATAGCAATCTGACGTTACTGATAGCGTTTGTTATTGCAAATGTGGATCAAATCTTTTTGCTCGGAGATTTGCGATGGATCTGACCGGTACATTGAGTTGAGGTTAGATCAGCGGTTAAACAATTAAACATCACAGTGATTATATTCTCGTTGTGTGGGATTCACTATTTCAATATTTTTAATTAGTAAGGAAAATGGAAGAACAAGAACAATTGGCACGTTGTGGAGTTTGTGGCTTAATCAATTTTGAGTCTGCAGTATCAAGACATTACACTGCAGAACATTTACAGATAAACGATAATGATCAATATACAACAGAGGAGCAAGCTGAAAATAACAGTGAAGGTATATTCTAATAATAATAGTTGGGTAAATCGAGCCAAAGCTATTACACTACATGTAATCAAATGTAATGAATTAATGTTAGTATAAAATTAAATAAATAATATCCCTGCTTAAAAAAATAACAGCAACTTCTTTCATGGCGATGTATACTTTATTAAAATTACTGGATCTCTATTTTAGATAATGGTTTGTTGCTTCAAGATATATGATGAAAACTGTGTTTGGGAAGATGCAGGAACCGAAGAAGATCGATTATGGCGAGACCAAAATGTAACTCTTTTAATACGACTAATAGAAGAAAATTATGACAATTTTCAAAATCAGTTGAAAAAAAATGTGTGGAACCGTATTGCCTCACAGTTAAGTAATTCAATTAAGAAAAAAGTGTCAGGTTTGCAATGTGATACGAAATGGAAAAATTTAAAAAAGACCTACAAATCTGTACGAGAGCATAATTCCAAATCTGGTAATGGTAAAAAAAATTGGCCATTTTACGAACTTATAAACAATATATTGTACAATAAGCCTGAAATTACACCATTATCTACCTGCTCATCAAATACAGGAATGAGTTACAATACAGAACAAACTCAAGAAATTTTGAGTTCCGAAAGTACTAGTACTAGTGAATCACTTCAAACTTCAAAAAAAAGAAAAAGACAGAATATTTCTGAATGTGAACAAAGGCATAGGCAAAAAATGGAAAGGCAAGATAGATTTCTACAATTATTTGAAAAATTAGTGTCTCATGTTACGAAGCCAGAATGAATTAGAAAATACTTGCAAGAGTACAATTTAAGTTTTTTATGTGATTACAAGTAGGTAGTATGGAAAAAAGAATATTGTTAAGTTTTATGTGCAATTAATGAAATATTTTGTTATGCTTAATAAATGAAAAAATGTTTTGTTTTAAATATGTGCAATAAAAATATGTTTCAATTACTGTTAAATATGTATATTATGTTAACTGTAAATACATATTAAGTTAAATAAAAAAAATAATAAAGATTTCTTATTTATTGTTTATTTAAGTACACTTATTGCCTGATAATCATTGGTAAATTGTTCATAATATGATTCCGTTTGTTTATTGCTACATTATTGGGTACTTCCAAAGCTACATTATCGATAGCCATATGCCGTTCCTGTGCCACTTCTCTATCTATATTTACATCCACAGGTATATCGCCTGCAGAAATGCAAAAATTATGTAAAATACAGGAACTCATTACTAATAATGGCACTATTTCTATTTTTGTTGTCTCCAAAAGTTTCAGCCTTCGGAACTTTCCTTTAAGCAAAGCTATTGATTGCTCTACTACAACTCGGGCTCTTGACAGCAAGTAATTAAAATTTTTTTGCTTTCGAGAAAGCCTTCCATTATCCTTAAAGCCTACTAATAACCGTTTACCAAGCTTGTAGGCTAAGTCTCCAACAATATGCCAATCTACATTAGGATACTCTAAGCTTTGCAACATTTCATTTACACCAGATCTTTTAAAAAGTACATAGTCATGTACTGATCCAACTTCTCCACAATAACAGTCTATAAATTTGAAATTTGAATCACACACCACTTGCAGTAGAATAGAATGGTAACCTTTACGGTTTATGTAAGAATTGTGGTTATCATGGGGAGCTCTAATGAGGATATATGTGCCATCTATTGCGCCTACAGTACCTACAAAAAAGTACCTAAATATATTTCTGTAAAAGTTTGAAACAAATTTTATATTGTAATAATTTATGCTATTTACCAACGAAATTTGATTTTCTCTGAAAGTTTGCTATATTTTCGAGAGCTTTCTCAGGTGTCGGCCAAGATATAATTTTTGATTCAGCATTTAACTGTAGCAATTTCAAACACATCTTCTGTACTGCTTTCCAACAACTTGATTTGGAAACTCCGAAGCGATCAGCAACAGATCTACGATGGCAAAATTATAATAAACAGAAATTATTAAAATAAAATGTTTACCTGAAGCATTCGAGATTAGCCAAATACCACAATAGAATTAATAATTGTTTTTCTACGGGTATTTCTTGGTTTCCACGATGTACATGTGTTTCCATCATTGGGATAATTTTTTGTAAAAGAGTTTGAAATGTACTCTTCTTCATTCGGAAGTGTTGGAAGAAAGTGTTGTCACTATATGTTGGTATTGTTCTTTCATAATAAAATTTAATTTTAGAAATGTTTTGCTTTTCATGTTTCTCATCATCACTATCCGAATCATAAAAAAATAGCTTTGCAGCACCAATCGCTAAATATGACAGTTCTAAGCATTCCAAATTCATATTTTAAAAGTATAGTATAGTATTCTTGGCTGTTAAAACTCTGTGGTTAAAACCATGTTAAAACAATATTAATTATCTAGGTTATGGATTTGATCTGTAAACATCAAGGCGTTCGACATAGTAAAGTGGATCTCATGAATCCTAAGATCAAATCTGTTTAATCTGTTCGATCTACAGATTGTTTTGGCGAACTCACCCACAGTAGGTGTCGATATAACAAAGCGAAACGTACGTTGAAAGTGAGCCCTGAGAGCTGAAGCTGAAGATGTGCGGTGTCTACGGGCATATTGCACCAAATACCGATCCTCCCTTTCATTAGATACTCGAAGACGTCCACTACGTGTTTTCCACTGTATCAAATTCTTCATATACAGATTTGGAAAGTGAGGATCTTGATGGTGAATTGTGTTTTGCCGCTTGCGTGTATTTGTGTCATGTTACACGCATAGTTCCACCACAGCGTGCTCCCACTCTTCGCATAAGGCAGTGTTGCCAGGTGGGAAAAATTCAGTGCATGAGAATAATTTCAACTAGCATGAGGTTTGGAGAAAAAAGCATGAGATGGCTTAATTGATCAAAAAACACATCTTGACACAGCTTAATTTTTAATTACTTTTGTAATGCCATTTTTATTCCATTAAAAAGCATTATGTTATGCTATTTTATCATAATATTACATTGTAAGTAGGTACTTACAGGTACTTACTTAAAAGTTATTAACCACGTAATCTTCCTAATTTATTTTATTGTTAGGCTGGGCAAACGTTGAGGCGCAGTTGACGTGCCGCAGGGTGGCTCACGGGTCGTAAAATCTGTTGTTTCCAGAAAATGTAGGTACCCTTACGGAATAGAGTTAAGAATCACTGCAATACAGCGTGAATATAGCACACACACCGCATATCCGTCGACTGTCATACCCGTTTATGTATTCATTGCTAATTATTAAGAGAGCAGTCTACAATAAAGGACATTTCAAGTACCCAAATATTGTAGATACCTACCTCTATCTCGATTTTGCCTTTATTTCTCGTTAGGTCTTTGTTTTGGTAGATTTCAAAGAGTAATTTTAATAATTTTATTATTTCTTTTTGTGTCTATTAAAAAGCATGAGATTTTGTAATCAAAATATGAGAGCATGAGATTTCCTCGGAATGCATGACACCTGACAACACTGGCATCAATTGACCGGACAGTTAGATTTGCAATGGAGAATTGGCGTTGGCGATACGGAACCGATTACCGTAGTAGTGGGGAATGCTAGACCAATGCACGGCGCCACGCCACTTATACTTCGTACCTCCCCTGGGATAAAGCGGCAATTTCTACTTTCCCTGTAAAGATCCGCAATTTCCGAATCTGTATGTGTACTATTCGTACAACAGATGATCTAGGAATGCCCAACATTTTCGATACCTGATGATTAGAATGTCCTGCATCATGTAAAGCAGTCATTCTTGGTCGCGTAAACGCAGAAATTTCATGTGCTGGCATTATAATGTACAAAAATTCAAAGGAACACTTGGCTGAATACACAACCAAACTGACCAGATTTGTAAAAACATTGGTAATAAGGTCTTTACCTTTATGGCCTGCAATTTTTATTGTCTTTTTTGTTCCCAAAATACATGTACTTTTTTACCACATTAAGGAAAACAGCTAGGTTTAACTCAATTTATATGCAGGGGGTCCAAGATTTTTGACGTTGTGTGTACTTCTTTGGATATCTCTATTACAAATGAACCGATCAACCAACATCAATGCAAATATGTCAAAAATAAAGTCCCATTTAAGAGAACCCCTTTTAAAATATTTTCGAACTGCGGTGGTAACTGCCTGTTTTGTCTAATGTACTGAAATGTCTTTATAACACACCCACGGAATTTTAAGAAACAACTACTCTAAATGAAAGATAAATTGCTAATTTTGTCTTCTGCATGGCAATTATGTGATTGTATTCTGCTATCCTAGAAAATGTTGAATACATTTATGATAATTGTTGTAATCTGACATGGAAAAGTTAATCACAACTTTTGATTACATAAATTTTTTAAAATCTTATAGTCTTTATTTTGTGCAACATTAAAGAATATATAAAAATATTTGAATAGGTGTACAGTTACACCTAAAAAATATGTCATTCTTAACAGACCATGTAGTGTTGTGTAGTGTTAAGTGATATCGGATATTTATGCCAAAAACATGTAAAATTGTGTTAATTCTTTAAAAATACGCCATGGACATCTTAAATCCAAATCTTAACTAACTTTACTAAAAAGAATTGTGTACACACCCATCTCAAATATCTTCGCAAAGTTGGATAGAGTAGCTATAGGTCGATAATTTTTAATATCAGATGGATTGCTATATTTTCGTATTGGACAAATTCTTGATAATTTTCACTGCTCCGGAAAAGTAGCAGTAGACAGAATAAGATTAAATAAAGCACACAAAGGAGCACAAGAAATCATAGAACAGTCTTTGATGAAAAAGCTTGGTATCTGGTCATTTCCACATCTTATTTTTTAACTTTGAAATAGCATTACAAACATCAGTTTCAGTGAAGCTAATAATATTAACAGAAGTATGAAAACTATTTGAATTTAGATGAGGCTAAACATTTTGACGGCTAAAACACTTGAGAAATATTTAGAAAATCTTTTTGGATCAGTTAGTTCATCAATGTCGTAGTCATTGGGCGTAATTCGTCATTTCACGGAAAGCCTAGTCATTGGCTGTAATGCCGGCAAAGGCTGTAATGGAATGAATATTCCTTTGATTGACTGAAATTTTACGTCATTTCAGGGATTGCCTGTTTCATTGTCGTCAAACAGAGTAATAGGTTAGTTAGGTTAGGTTAGGTTAGGTTCAAACGCTGTAACGTGTAATCGTTTAACCTATTACTCTGATTGACGAGAATGAAACAGGCATTCCCTGAAATGACGGCAAAATTCAGTCAATCAAAGTAATATTCGTTTCATTACAGCCTTTGCCGGTAATACAGCCAATGACTAGGCTTTCCATGAAATGACGAGTTACACCCAATGACTACGACATATATACGAATTACAATGTATTTTAGTATTTAACTGCAAAGTATTATTTATTTTATTTTCTATTATAAGATGAAATACTTGGAAACTGTCAGTAACTAGCAAAAATAGTAAGAATAATTTAATATGTACACATATATTCACGTACTACTTCCGAGTTTGCTTTAAGCTAACATAAGAAGGCAATGACAAATAACTTTATAATTTTTTTATATATGAAACATAATTAGTATCAATATTACTCACTTTTTCGCCTGTTGTTTTCGATGCAATGGAACAAAAGTTTGAAGTACAATGTGAGAAGGACAAGAATTAACAAACCTATTACAAAAATTCCAACAGTGTATAATAAATTGTAAAGTCCTTCATCTGACTCCCAATCCGTTGCATGGCTCCCCCAGAATCGATAGAATACAGACATCACTTTTCAACTAATTAATGCAAAAAATTTAAATACTCACATAAATATTAACGTGTATTGTCACATTCTTTACGAAGATTTGATAACAGTGTTATCAGTTGAATGTATGCACAGTTTTATTTTCCTACAATATATGTATAAAAACGATTAAAACAGTTTTAATTTTAGCATAACAGGAATACGTTAATTTGTTGTGACGTTTATTACACGTATTAAAAAAAATTATACTTATACGCAGTGAATAAAGTTAGGCTTATGGTCATAAAATTAAAGGAGTTTGTTCCTTCAAATGTACAGAACTTTTCATAATATTAAAATACTTATTACAACAAACATAAACGTAATTGGTCACGTGACACCCGCCTTCTATGTTGGGTTAGCGCAAATGTTCTTAATTTTTTTTATAGTATTACGCAATACAGGGCGTATGCGGTCACCTGGGTGTATTTTATTTTCAGGTGCCTTTAATTATTTTATTTATTATGGTTAAGGTGCCCGTATCCCTCGCCGTAAAATGATCAAATTTGTGGTGTTTTTTAGGTACTGAAATCTCGAAAAATAAAACACGTAGAGCAAAAGTAATATCAAAAATGGAATTATTGATGTTTTGTTTATCCACTTCTACTATTTAAAATTTCCTCAAATAATATAATAACTTTTAAAATGCATTTGTAAGACACACATTATTTCGCTATTCTAACCCCACATTTTAACAATTATTTTCACATACTTATAAACAAAAGTGAACAATCTTATATGCAGAACTGTGTAAGTTTATGTTATAACAATGTTTACATCTATAGTTGAATTTAAAATAACACGTATTTTGAAAGATGTCAGTACCTAAAAATTCATTGGATAGATCGCTTTCTGATGTTATATGTTGATTTTACTTCGGTATCTTTGAATATTTGCAGATGGCATGAAATAACATTCTTGTTCTTTGCTAAACTCTATATTATTCAGTTCTTAAATGTCTACCATTATTTATATGTGTAGAAAACACTATTTCAAGAATACGGCGCCTTTAAGTACCGTAAGTAGCGTGCTTACGGTTAGATTTGAGACGTGGGTTCGTTCACAAAGAAAATTAAGAATGCCAAAAAAGAAACGTAGGTATATGAGTATCTCTAAATAATTTATATATTGATGTATGAAAAAGGGCGCCAAGTAGTTTAAAAAACTTAATAATCTATATCCAACGTAACTACTAAAACAGTTATATAATTTAGTTTAAATTAAAAGAAAACAATCGAGAGACATTGACAACAATATATTACAAATTATACCTACAAGTAACGTAATGCCTTGATATGAACTTTGTAATTCCCAGACGGTGTACAAGTAGGCAAAACTGATCAATATACAAAACAGTCGTTGATTTTAAACTAATTAGTAATCTGTAACTCTAATACTACATAAAAAAAATGTTCGGTTACACAACGAATGTGTGGGTCTCATTCTATTGTTCTGCGAAGTTATTTAACAAAAAGACAGTCATATTAATGCCTCTATGAGGTACTCAGCCTCTGTTTCTGCTGTAGATGATCTAGTTGGCTGTCAAGGGCGGGAACCTGGGACGGAACAGTTCCTCTATCCTTGTTTGTCACCCGATGTGACCTTCAATAATTTCGCCACCATGGACTATCGATCGAACTCCTTTTCACCGTATGCTTTTACTCAGAGAAAAAAACGCCTATAAATTATAAGAAAAACCATTGCAACTCTTAAAGTGGCTTCCCACGGCCCGTGTTACTACGGGCCAGACAACGCGCCGCGGACGAGCACGGATCGGGCGCGATACGCCTGAGCTCTTCCCACGGCCCGTACGGGCCCGTATGAGATTAGAGCTATGGTTCAGTTTAAAATGTCTCGTGATGAGAGAATGGCGGTTTATGCTGCAGCTTTTGTTTAGTTTAGTAGCACATATTTAATAATAATAATAATAATAATAATAATAAATTGCCTTTATTTTCAATTATAGTACAAAAGGTGTAAAATAAACAAAATAATAGGGCGAAGTGTCAGTTTAACTGCTTTTCAACTTAACCCTAATTAGAAAACCAAGTCCAAATAACAAGAAACATAATCGTGTGCAAAGTACATATAGGTAATGTTTTGAATAAGAGATATAATAATATCTAGTAACTACCATGCCGAAACAATATAGCTATATAATAATAATAATAATAATAAAAAACATGATCGAATGAAGAGATCCATCACGAGATTATCACAAAGATAACAATAGCCTTTTTAATTTCTTTTTAAAATTAATAATTGAAAAATCTTTAAATTTTACTGGCAAATTATTGTATTCCTTTGGCGCATCTTTAAGGTGCGTACAGACCAAATTCGAGAGCTGTTAGCTAACACCTGACGAACTGAATGTGTACCAGAGGTCGCGAACAGCTCGTGTTCGCTTTGCGAGTTCGGCTGAAGTTCGGTACATGAGCGGTAAGATCAAAGAAATTGTTAGCGAGCACGTGTTGAATAGCACTTGCAGTGTAGACGTTTTACCGAGCAAGTAGGTACTGTTGAGAATTCCCATCAACAAAAATACGTTAGAAAGGTTTATTCACCCTGTACATCAACTGTATCTTATTTTAGTTTTTATGTAGATTTAAGGCATAAATAGTAATATCTGTTGTAAATATTTATATTAAGGGTTGTTTATTTATTATCTCACTACTTAGCTATAGTATTATAACTATATAGTTCCACTGTACTTTTCACGATTACGAAATAAACTTCTTCTCCACCATCTTCTGACAATACGTTTTCTGTTTTCTCTTTTCTACAATCGACTTGATGATAATGAAACTGGCACAGGCAATTAAAATATCTTCATCACTCGACATTTTAATCGTTAATACCGAAACCGAACAACCTGCTTCGAACTACTGGCGAACCCCAACTTCATACCGAAACATGTAGTGTGGACGTTGAGCTCGTGAACTACTCACGAGCTGTTCGCGAATAGCTCCCGAACTACTCGCGAACAATATCTTTGGTTTGTACGCGCCACATCTGGTGAACAAGGCAGTGGTACTTACTCAATAAGAAAAAGAAGAAAAGACGCTGGTGGATGTCATCATTAAATAAAAGTCGATTAAGGTAAGTTTTTATTTACTACATCTGAAGTAGTTAAGATATTAATGAATTGAAGAGACATATTAACGCATTTTTTTTTTAATTTCAGATATTGCGCATCGGACAATGAAACATGAAATTTATAAAAAAAATAGCACATACTTTATTACAAGAACTGTTCGAAATGTTTTTACTGTTCTTGTCAACGCAACGTAAATTATTCGCGGCAACTGTGATACGTTAGCGTAAATCCTCGACAGTTTCCCCTTCGGTACGGTACACCTCATTTTTAAATGGCCCCACAAAAAGAAATCAAGAGGGTTTAAATCGAGAAACCGGTGCACTCCTCCAACCCACCGTACTCCGTACACTTGATCAAAATTTACAGAATAAATATATAAGTTGTTTCACTCTCGAACACGCCCCGCCCTACCAATTCCGCTCTCCTCACCCGTCTCGGGGACCAATCGGTACCCAGGATCCTACACGGTGGCCGACGCTAGAACTATAACGTGTTGAGTGCGATCGATATAGTCTAGACAAAAAACCTTGATTATCTGTTAGTGTTTATTTTATTTAATTTTCTTCTAAAAATGTCCGTGATATATTGTACTGTGATAATTGCCCCTCATGTTGTATATTTCATCAACTAATATAAAGAAATAGTTCACGATATAAAACTTTACGCGGTACGCCGATAAAAATTAAATTTTCATTTGAAAAATTGTCCTGATCAATGCTATAAAAAACTAGAATTTGAAGCAACCATTTTTCAAATGAAACATCAAACGTTGTATTTGTATGAACCAACATGTAAGTTCTTTGTACTGGTATTTATTAAAAAAGTGTAATATGCGATAATTATGTAAGTAGGTACTTAATTGTGTCATGTAAATTTTACACTCAAGCATTTTTAGTTCAAGCAGAGTTTCTGATAATACCAAATCTGGTACACCGTGATACCTGTGCACAAACAGTATAATAAAAATGGTATGTACAGTAACATCTTTAAATAAATTAAAATAATTTGTCTCAAATTAATTAATATACGTATAGGAATACCCAAATCACTGAAATAATATTAAGTACTACATTGGGTTTTCATTTGAGTATTTTTTACTGAAAAGAATATATAGTTTATTAATTTGCAAAACAAGAGTATAATGCATTTTTATAATATTTCAGATCAAGACTGCCAAACGTCACAAACACTTCGTGTAGGAGTCCAAGAAAAGCTGCATTAAAACAGCAAGTAAAAACCTATACTGCAGCATTTGTAACTTGTAAACAATATAGATTATATTATTTCCTATTTTAGTTTCAAAATTTGCAAATTTTCTCATGGCTACATTATTTTATATATAGTAGAGTACGTATTGTATATTTTAGTTTAAAATTTACAAGTGAATATATACGACTTCAAGATTAACTAACAAAAATTTATACATTTACCTATAATCGTTTTATAATATTTATATTTATTACGTTACAAATATTTTATTTATATCTTTACATCACACTTCTGGAATATCCCTCGTATATAAATATTTCTCAATTGGAAAGAAAATACTTTTTTAATTCTCGTACTTGGCCATTTATTGCGGCAGTATATATGTGCGGCGGTACCGCTTTGATCTCAAAATATCAAAGTGCCGACAGAGAGTGGTATAACTTATGTTTGTTCAGTAAACTTTGACTTGATGGAGATACATCTAGTCGAAATTGAAGCGGTGGGGTACATTTTCAAGAAGTGCGGGCAGATCACTGCGAAGATATTCGAGATATTGAAAACCATCCATACAATTGGGCAATATGAATGGTCCAATTAGGCGCTCATTAACAATTGCGTACCTACAAAAGACAGACGACAACAGCCGACAACAGACGGAAACAGGCCGCGCCTTTGATGTTACCGACTTAATTCGGATAGAACAGGCCGATGCAGATCAGCCCGCGCCACGACGGATCAGAGTCTTCCCACGGCCCGTTGGTCCGTGCTTGCGCGTCCCGGCCCGTGCTAAAAGCCACCAGGATAGAACAGGCCGATGCAGATCAGCCCGCGCCACGACGGATTAGGACTTCCCACGGCCCGTCGGCCCGTGCTCGCGCGGCGCCGCCCGTGCTAACACGGGCCGTGGGAAGCCACTAGATACTAAATCGCGGACTCGATATAATTTTGATGTGTAAACTTAAGCATAAAACGCTTACCCTCTCAAGTCGGACACCTAACCGAGAAGACGTTTTACAAATTTCAAGGCATCTATCTCTTGGTTCGTTGATCCATTTCAACACCAACCTATTCAATCAAGGGAGCTCTTCTTTCAATTGTACCAAATTTCTCTACTACTTCCCTTAATCCCAGCGACCGAAAATTTGTTATCCGTTTTCTAACGATTTGATTTATTTTCAAGCCGCTCTCGCCTTGTTAAAAAGAATCACACTCGCTGACCGTTCTGCCACAGGCCAGTCTTTTTTTCCGCCGCGCAAAAAGTTTATTGACAAAAACTATACTTTGAATATTCATTAGCGTTATTAACGATATCGAGTATTTTAGTTTTCGAGGCCAATATTACTATATTAACAAAAATTGTTACAATAGAAATCAAGAATTAATTCTTATTAATAAACGAAATATATGAACAAATAAAGAACACAATGTATTTTTGTCTCAAAAAGATCTGGAGGTGTTTAGTTCCACGACATGGTTTGGAAGTGAGGAATTGACCACGTCGTTACAAAACCACATGGTAATGCCTTCCTGACCTTTTCTCTTGAATTGTGGACTTATTGTTTACATCAAACTTCAGCAATTATCATCACATTTATTAGAACCAATAGAGTCATCGGTCAAACCTCATGTTACACTATTTACCTAATTTTTATGTTGTATGTTAAATCCAAAAAATTTGAAGTCGATCTGAAAAGTAGTTTTCGAAATATACAAGGTCAAATTGGAATTTGCGCTCGCGCCGGATCGTGAGGCGTGACGTCATTGCCTCCGCAACCAGTAAACCAGTTTTATAATGTTCAGGTTATACACAATTATGTTTTATTGCTGTATTATTATTGCTTTCGAAATACTTATTTATTTTATTATAGCGGCAAGTACCATTATTTTTTTTATATACAAAATTTAAAAAATTGCATCTTCAGTATAACTTGTGAATGCAATAAACATTATGTTGGAGAAACATCTCGGCCTATGAATGTTAGAGTTGAGGAATATAAAAATTATATAAAAAGACAGGAATTTGAAAATCCTAAATTTGCGAACACGCTTGGGAAAACGGTCATTTGATTCAACGGGGTTCGGCAAACAAGGAAGATAACGCAACAAAAAGAAAATTAAAAGAGACCGTGATTATTTTGTTGAACGGAGATAAGTGTGTGTCAAACTGTTCAGTAAACATTGATCATTATTGGCTACAGTTGTATCAAGAAGAAGTAAGTAACAATGAAATAAAAATCATTTAACATCTCTATGGAAGCAAATAAATAAATTTTAAACTGTCAAACTTGACATACGCGTAATACCTTTACTATTTTGAGAACGAAAACAGAGAGTTTTTCGAAACGCCAAAATATGGAAGTGCGCGATAGTGATGTGATTTTTGTTATATTTTACTTATCTGCTTTTTTCAGTGTGAGATTTTTTGGTTAGGCAAACTTAGTTCCAAAAATAACTCTTGACTGCGTTTGGCGCAAGGGCTTATTTAATTAATCTTTATTTTTTTCAGAAGTGTGGCAAAAACCCAATGAAACTAAAAAAGCTAAAATTATGCCACAAATAAATAGCTTCAAACAATACCATTATTTTGTTGTCAGTAACTGAAATATTTTATAAATTCACAAGAACGTTTTGGCTGCTAAACTATAAAACAGCTTGTACGACAAATATATAACTATTTTATAAACATGTAACAGTGCTACAAAAAAAATATATAATTGTTTCTTAGATGTGGGTTATCAACATATAAAACTGTTTATATGTGAACATACATATGAAGGAACAGCCAGTTCAATTGTCGGTCATCTCGCCTATGGCATACTGATGAGGGCTAAGAAGCCCGAAACAGGTTTATGTCTGGTGGAGTGGCCGACAAGGGTTCTTGGCTGTTCACAAATATACTGCAGGTGTACTGCAATGTAGGTCACTTTCTGCAAGTCGAGCAGGAAGTAAGCAGACCACTTGTATCTCACCTATTTTAATATCACTATTTACCAACTTGCAAGTGCTGAAATGAGAGGTGTAAAAATGCAATGGTAAGTTAGAAAACGAATAGCACCTATGTTATTCAAATAATGAGGATAATAATTGTAATAATAATTTATTTCAAATTAGACTGCCTAATTTACACAACATTATAAGTATATATAGATCAGCAATTAAATAATAAATATGTATTTATTATGTTATTTTATTAACAATAAAGTTTTATACAGTATGTGCCAAAAGTATGGAATAAATTCAATTAAAACAAAACAATTATTTTTTGGGAAAAATCCTCGAACAGGTCGATTTTGAATTTAAAAAATACATATTTTAGCGCAAAATGCGATTTTCAAATGTCATTTGTTTTCGAGTAATGACGTCATCGATTTTTTTTAAATGGCAACACCATATTTTTTTCCTTGATTCTGAAAGATCGTTTAATTCTCTATCAGACAGTACTAAAATTTTGCCCTCTTACATAGGAAAGTGTTCGAGTAAATGATCATTGAATGTTAGAAAACGTAAATTTTATCCATAAAAAAGTAACAATTCTGAGATATGTAAAATAAAATACAATTGATTAAATTTTATACTTAAATTAAATGTTCGAAATGTACATTAATAAACCACGTAATTTAGAAGAACTTCAAAATCGCATTCGGGACGAAATACGCAGAGTTACCCCAGAAATCATTCATAATGTGCAAGAAGAATTTCTTCACAGACTTGCGCATTGTCAAGAAGTTGGTGGATGGCAATTCGAACATTTAATTTAAGTATAAAATTTAATCAATTGTATTTTATTTTACATACCTCAGAATTGTTACTTTTTATGGATAAAATTTACGTTTTCTAACATTCAATGGTCATTTACTCGAAAACTTTCCTATGTAAAAGGGCAAAATTTTAGTACTGTCTGATAGAGAATTAAACGATCTTTCAGAATCAAGGAAAAAAATATGGTGTTGTCATTTAAAAAAAATCGATGATGTCATTACTCGAAAACAAATGACATTAGAAAATCGCATTTTACGCTAAAATATGTATTTTTTAAATTAAAAATCGACCTGTTCCAGGATTTTTCCAAAAAATAATTGTTTCGTTTTTATTGCATTTATTCCATACTTTTGGCGCATACTGTATAGGTACCTGAAACAAACCAAAACATTTGTTTTGTTACCTATTAGCCATTATCGATTACTGGCTATCTATTAGCCAGTATTTTTAAATTTTTCTAAATTTAAATCTTGAATATTAATTATACAGGATGTGTAAACAATCTATATTCTTTGAAACTAAGTATGCTAAGAAACAATGCTAAGACAAGTTTTGATTCCACAAATATATAAAATAAAAGATCATTTAACGATTTAATTACGTCTTTTCTTTGTTAGCAAATTTAGCTAAATTAATTTTTATTTTAGATAATTAGTGATTCCAACTTTGTGTGTGGATTTGTTCCTTAGCATCCCTAGATATATTCAATATATCTTGGCTTTGACTAGAATAAAAGTACAATGCGCTGCTATTTGTGTAAATGCTCTTGAAGATATAGTGAACACTTATTGGCTTATAAGGCTTTGAACATACCTACAAAATGATACCTTGATCGCTAAGTTATCTTTAATAATAACAGAGATATATGCCTATGGAGTTTTATGTGGCGCACCCTATACATTTTGTTTTAAAAATGTGACACAGAATTTTCTTTTATTTCATCTTAAATCAAACTTCAACAACTATTGCTAGGCATGTATCATCTCATATTTATCGGAAGTATTTTTCTTATTTTGTCGAGTTCTACCACTAGATGGAAGCGCATTTTTCGCCAAAAGACATCAACAATATCTCTCCAATTTAGTTTAAGCATTATATAAGCGTTTAATGTGGAAAATATGATGATCCAAGCTTAGCAGCACCATAAAATGTAAGTGGTAAAAGTAGAACAGTGAACACATGTCATCATATAGATTTTAATTTCTACAAACTATATTATTATTTAACATTAGAACATACATCTAGCTGTTAATCAGGTTATAAATAATATATACTTTTGTTTGTCTTAACTAAAATAGTCTATTTTTTCTGATAAAGTTTATGGCAGGAAAAACTATTCTATCCAAAAGAGGAAACATAGGAAAGTGACATTCCTGAAAGCCTTCATACTCAATAACTCAAGTATTGTAATAAAATGACAATTTCAATATTAGTAATAAAATGATCCATGCCTTCAAACTATTACTTTCATTGTTACTCACTTTTTTGTCTTCTCTTTTCGGCGCAGTAAGCCCAGAGTTTATAGTACAACTTGAGTAGTGCCAAACTCAGTAAAATCACCACAAAAATTCCTCCACCATATAGAAAGTAGTAAGAAGCTCCCCCGCAATCATCGTCGTCCCGGTCACGGTCTTTCCATGGTTGGGAACCATGGTGGTCCCATTGTTCGTCATTCCAACCCATCACTATTCAACTCATTAATGCAAAAATTTAAAGTGCTCATATAAATCCTGCACCGTAGTTATAATCTATGCGGGAATTTGATAACAGTTTATCAGTTGAGAGAAGATATAATTGTATTTTAGGAAAAACATGCAATGTTTATAAGTTAAAAGCGTTTAGTTATCTTAAAGAATGGAACTGGGTCAATAAGATAGTCAAGAATTTCAGCCGCAAAAACAAATCTGTGCAGGGAAGATTTGAATCACTGGCAGTTAATTTGGTAGTCAGCATTCATTGGTTTAGAGATGTTAACAAGTTTAAATAAAAATATATATATTCAATTTTTATTCAAAATTATTTTAGTGTGTGGTATGTATTTCCAAATATGATCCCATACTATCTTTGTTTATTATTTCATAAAAGGAGAAATTCAGCGATGACAAATCATACCCGGTTAGATTCCCTTTGATCTTTCTTGTCTTTTCAAGTATATATCGATCTCGTTAAAACTGCAATCCTTTGGTAAGTATTTGTACAGAGTATAGAATATCGATAATCCATCAATACGGGGGAAGGTCATCATGCAAAAAGTGCATTTTTTCTTTTACCTTATCTAAGAGCAGACCGTCAAGTAACTCAGGTAGCATTTCCTGTAGAAAATTCAAAAATCCACCATCTAAACACAATGATCCAACTAATGTGTCATGGAAAATTTTAACCCACAAATAAACAGAACATAACTTTCGAAATACGATTCGTCGAGTGACATGGATTTTCATGGTTTAGTCATAAGTACTTCACTTGCAAACAAACGGTGTTTCGGATGTAAATCACATATTGTGTACGTCTTCGGTGTGATTGTAAAGCCGAGGGCACATTGCTCTGATGCCACGCCACGGCGTGCCACGTGACGTGTGGTATGTGCACATTGTTATCACGTCATGCGATGCCACATTACGTTACATTCGACAATTCCATCAATTTAAGAAATATTTCATATAAGAAGAAGGTCAAACTTGAATTGTGAGTCTAGGATGAATACATTTAAGTACCCTAATCCATTTAGCTACAGTCATTAAAATGTATGTTGTTTTATTAACAATGTGCTGTGAGAAACATTTTCTGTGTAATTTGTTCCGAAGCTTCTCCTATCACAATTTGTTCTCTATAGCGCTTACGTTTTATACTATAGAGACATTCATGTTCGGAAATCTTTAAAATAACAAAAATTTGTCAATATTTTCTATCATTTTATGCATGTGACATAATATTCACGTGCACACTGCTACCACGCGACACCTCCCGACGTGATCAAAATCTAGCAAGATTTGCGACACGTCGGAAGGCATAGCGTGGCGTGGCGTGGTGTAGCGTCAGAGCAGTGTGCACACAATAGATACAAATACATAGGAATACTCGGTGTAAGTTCTTTCTGATGTTGTATCACATGGTGTGGCGTGGCATCGTAGCACCCGATGTACTCTGTGTGTACACTGTTACCACGCCAAGCGATGCCTCGTTACGTTACATTTTATCATTGACACTGCTTAATGCATAATACAATTTCTGTGTTTCAAAAAGGCAGTAGCCAAAAGTAGCCGTATGGCAGTGTTCGTATAGTTTATCACCCAATGCAAAGCTGGAAAGAAATTCATGGAACCAACGGAATGGAGTTGGAAACTCATTATTAACGGTTTACTGCCAGTAACCACTGGAAAAGAGGAAGCACCACCAGCATTACTCAGATAATCTACTGTGATTGTAGCTGTCGTAAACTTGGGCTGAACAGTTCAATCAATTTTACTATCTGCGAAAATCGAACTTGGAACGTTGATGAATCTATTGGCATTGACTTTTCCTGACATTAGAACTATAAGATGAAGAGAATTAAGAATCGGAAGAAACTGGAGGAGACTGAAGAAAATAGAGGAAGTAGAGACTGCGAACCACTAAAGCCACATCACCTTGATGAGCACTCCAAATGTAAAAAAAAAATTAATTGAATACAGTAAACAATTCATGTAATATAAATTAACAATGATGATTCAAATATTCCATTCTGACATATTGCCTATATATTCAACTGATACAGTCTATTCCTTATTTTATTGTAAAACAAGTCTCCATCTAACATTAACAAAATTTCATCAGTTTTGTCTGTCATTTTATGTGTTTGACATGAAATTCAGGTGCACACTGTTACCACGCGACACCACATTACACCATGCGACATGATGAAAATCTAAGTCTAAGTCGGGATTCGCAACACGTCGGATGGCGTCGCATGGCGTGGCGTGGTGTAGCTCCAGAGCAATGTGCACACAATATATAAAAATACATAAGAATACACGGTGCCAGATCCTTCTGGCGTTGCATCACGTGGCGTGGCATCAGAGTAATGTGCATAAGTATTGTTAAACAATATGATTCGGCTATTAAACACAACTTTAAAACAAGCCAAGTTAATGTATGTCTCATTTTGAACAAAAGTTTCTCACTGAAAGTTGTTTAGAAAATCGCAAAATTTTTGGGAAAATTTCGTTGGAGACCAGGAGTCGAATTTCCGTATTCTCGGTTTTTATTTTTCCGTAAATAGGCTTTTGTTAAGATCTTCTAATTTCGTCACTGTTATAGTGGACTATGTTAAAGAACAAAGTCCACTGCACATTTCACAACTTTTTATAAACCTTAATAAGAAAACTTCAGGATTTTCGAGCTAGAGCTAAATTTTGTGCTATAGCATGAGAGACTAGGAAATTGCTACATTGAGTAGCAAGCTAGTAATTATTCATTTCAAATAGCAGTGTCGCAGAGAAGAAAGATTTAGCTCTTTTGTTAAAGAGTAATTTCGATGCTTATATCTTTTCGAAAAAATCTCTTTATACTTGTTAATTAGCTCCTCTTATTATGTTTTTAAAAGAACTATACCTACTTGAAAAACCATTTTCTTCCTCTTCTGACATCCTGTATAAAATACTGAAACGCATTTTTTAAACGCCAGTTTTACTGGACTTTCAATTCAAGTACTAAAAATGTTAAAAAAAAACAACAAAACGTCGACGAGCTATATATTTTTCATAAAATTATCAAAAAATTAAGCAAAGTTGATGATGTGAATAAATACCCGGGTGATTCACCCACCTAACTCTGGCGATCCCGAATACTGAAATACTGTTTTAATATTAATGGTTTTGCGATAGCTTTTAAATTAGTTTTTAAAGTGTCATCAATGACTTACGTGTACAGAAACTCGGAGTTGATGGATCCCCTATTCAATTTAAAAAGACGTAAGAAAAAATAGTTTAGCAGTTTCTTGTCTGTACGCAGAACGACTTTCTGTTACACATATGCCAAATGCAAGCTACTTTCACCGTAGTAGTGCAACGACCAATAACGTACAACTTCAAAACGGACAAGAACATTTTTAGTTGTAGAAACTGGGTAAGACAGGCCAAAATGTGAACAAAATTTTGAACAGTTGTTGTAACATCAGGTATGCCAAAATATTTTATTAATTAAAAAGAAGAATTAATTTTATACATTAATGATAACAATAGCGGCAAAAGCAGTTGAATTTGCTGAGACAAAATAGATGTTATAAAATTTTCTTTGATTCCTTGGGAAATCCTTTAAATTTTGTCGGTTCATTTTTTATTACTTATACTTCGCCGCGAGTGCCAGTTGCCGACTGCATGCAGGGTCAGATTTTACAGTGGACTAATTCCCAGTGCCGTACATAAGTATATTTTTAAATCATTTTCGAACTACCTTCTTTGACTTTTTTTAATTAAATTGTATTTGTAAGAATCCCTTGTATCTACATTAAAATTTTTTTTTGGATAAGTTATGAATTACGCTGTATATTAAAATCATTAATATTGCTTTAGATATTTATCAAGAATATTATTAAACAATGCACTTTCCTCGTGCAACTTGTACAGAGCCTTCATAAATGATTACAAGCCACGTGACCTACGCGCATATACAACCAACATTGCACTGTTGATAGCAGTTTCACGAAAATCCCTAAACATCAGTGGGTGTCAGTGGTGTGGTTGAAGGGACTACTGATGTAAATAAATTTGTTTTTGAAATTGAGTACATAACCTAATAAATTGCTCGACTACTGAAATTTAATATTACATACTGACGAAAAGAACGTTTATTTGTTTCGTTTGAAATGTTTTTAACTTTATTAGAAAGAGAAAACTACCAATCTTCTCTTGTTAATAAACTAATTGAAATTTTAATGAAATCAAAGAGTATATAATGGGAACACAACTGATTATTTTATTGTATTGCAGAGTAAAAGAAACATATTTTACTGTATTAAGATTTATTTACAATATATGGGATAAAAACATTACATATTGTAGTGTTTAAAAGAATTTATTTGTGGCATTTCTTAGTTATTTATCTTCGCTTGGGTATTTTGCCCCTTGAATAAAAATTAACAAATTAAAATAATTACATGTTGTGTTCAAAATGGTGCCCTTCACTTGCTATGCATTTTACACTCCAGTGCACATTTTCAAATACATTTTGTAGCTGTTCTTCTGTGATGTTATTGAAACAAAAAATAATCCAACGGAGTTAAATCCGGAGACCTGACTGGCCACAAAACTGCACTAATCAGTCGATTGCCATAAAATTGCTCTAAAAATAGAATTGTTGCTCTTGCAGTGTGTGGAGTTGCTTCATCTTGCTGAAAGTAACCTACTTGCTGCTCGTCATCATGTAACTGTTCTAAAAATAGCTCTAAAATAAGGATTTGATATCTTTCAGCATTTATAGTTTCGTAGAAGAAGATAGGCCCTAATATACGTCTTCTTGATATCGCTGTCCAAACACCAACTTTTACGGAATGTAAACTGGTTTCTACAAATGTATGAGGATTTTCTGCAGCCGTAAATGCAACCGTTTTTTTAAAGCCTTGTGACATGTTCCAACTGAAATTCCTAAAAATAAAATTTTTTGTTTATTAACTATAATTCGATATCGGTTTCAAATAAAAATTGCAAAATTGATATATTTTAGAGATGCAATCTAAATGAATTTGTAAATATTTACATCAACTTAATAAAAAAAAATACCTGTCTGAGCAGACAATTTTGATATAGAATTAGTAGGACTTGAGTTATTCGTTGCTGTATATTATTAACATCTTCTGTCAGTACAGTTGGTCTGCCTGTAGATTTTTCTATGCAAATGCATTGTTTATTTTCAAATCGTTTGACGATAGTACACTTTCGGTATGAAAATGTGTCATAGTCAATGTTTGCGATTCAGAACTCGGTCATAAATTGCTCAATGCAAGATTGTAAGGAGTATGTCCACATCCCGTTTTCATTCCTAGTTCCACTTCGAAAATGAGCCATTAAAATAAAGGCATCTTGCTCAACATACTGTTCTGAACTGAAATAAGAATATTATTAACCTTAAAATTTTGTTTTTGTTACAACTTACCAGTAATATGACGAAGTACCAATAGTTTAGCTATGAAAACAACTGATTAGTTTGAAATATGTATGAATTATTAATGAGGCAAAGGAAACTAGAAAATCGCAAAGATAAAATAAATCAACAACGGCGCGGAAATAGCGGGAAGACGAACGCTACTGAAAGATACAGAAATGCCAATTTTAAGTCACACGTCCTAATGATTCGTTTACAATGAACAATGCGAAACGGTTGTGTCATGCGCGAGATGGTGCGATCGCCGACTGGTTGAATAAAATATCAAAAATAAATAACACCAATCACAGACGCGTAATATTGTGATTTAATGTAACTTTGGTCTTATTCTTTTAGTTACTAATATTGTTACCAGAATTTAATTACTAACACCAAGGAAATAAAATAACCGTGTCAAACAAAATGACTGGTCACGTGGCTTGTAATCATAGTTGAAGTCGTTACGAGTAACCATTTTTGAAATAATCGTATTCCAAATATTCAGTGATGCGATGGAAAACTTTTATCGTTTCAGGTAAACAACCTGCCCTTCAGTTCTGTCTCATCATTATTGAATCCCCTGAATATTTCCCACATAAAGCATAAACTTTTAATGTATATATTTTCACTTATTGTTAAACATAAATAGTTATATTTATAAGTAGGGGCACTACCATCTGGTATTAACAGATATAGCACTCCCTAATAATCTAGTTTCTTTTAAATTAACTGATGTATTCTATCATAAAACTTTAAAAGCTCATTTTATAGTAGTTTAATTGTATTATAATGGTAAATGTATGAAATTATTACAAGTAATAAAATAAATCGCAAAAATTAGTTAATTTCAGTTTTCTACGTACTTGGTGAAATCGTCGTACTCCTCTTTGTTACACAATAAAGCCATACCCTAATACCGACCCTAAAGAAACCTATGGCTAATAGAACTGAGGCAGCCGCCGCTCCACTATAATAATAGGAGTTGTTGTTATCCATATGTAGTTTGAACAGGAGGTACAACACTGTACACCATAGTCCTTAGTCACTTTAATGGTTAAACTGAATACTGAATTATTTACTCATCGATGCTTATCAGAAATCGAATGTTTTATCGTTTAAAATTATCGTATAAATATCATAACCATATCACAAATGGCTCATTGTATTAAACACAAAATGAGTTCTGATCATTGATGTATTGTGTTTAATAAAAAAATCGGAAATTCTAAAAATATTTTCACGGAGACGTACGAGATTAGTTGTTATCAGATTTTATATAGAATGGTTCATACGTATAATCCGATAATAAAAGGAGTGATTTAGGTGATTTTTGACAGAAAAGTTCTTATGCACATACAGAGTGTTTCAAAACAAAGGCGAAAAATTTCAGGGGGTGATTACTTGTTGAAAATAAAAGGTAGTTTGTTATATAAACGTTGGGTCACAAGTCAACCATCAGGGAAATATCGCGTTGCAAAGATGGCGGAAAAAGAGGGTGGAAGTTAGATTTTCACTTTTTGAAAATAATTGGAAAGGGTTGAAATAAACTACCCCTTTCAGTTTTTTTAACTATACTTTCAAAAACTTCCTTAACGACGTATAAAAAAATAAATTAGGTTAAGCCGATTCATTTAGAAGCTTTTTTCTTTCTTATATTGTTTTGATAAAATTAACTGTTTCGACGTTAAAAAATAAAATTTAAAGTATTGCACGTCGGGAAGAGGCAGTTTTATTACACCCATTATTAGGAAAAACTAGTTGGCTGCTGTCAATTTCCGGATGTTTCCATTGTTGCTTTGACAGATAGTAAATGGTTTGTACTATTTTAACATTTTGAGAGTGGTTTACAGGATAATCTGCCTTTCCTTGTGTGATGTGTTTGATTGCGGAGTACGTTGGGATTCAATACTAAGTTAATACAACAAAAATGGTTATTTTCACAAATGCAGAAATGACAGACATGCACTTTATGTACGGCCGGGCAAATGGAAATTCCTTACATGCTTGTCGCCTTTATGCAGAAGCGTATCCTAATCGTAGAATTCCTCATCACAGTATATTTGCTAAGCTTCATCGAAGGCTATGTGAATCCGGAAAATTCAAAAAAAGAAGTTTTGATACAGTCCGACACCGGGAAGTACAAACCATTTGCTATCTGTCAAAGCAACAATAGAAACATCTGGAAATTGACAGCAGCCAACTAGTTTTTCCTAATAATGGGTGTAGTAAATCTGCCTCTTCCCGACGTGCAATACTTTACATTTTATTTTTTAACGTCGAAACAGTTAATTTTATCCAAAAAATATAAGAGAGAAAAAAGTTTCTAAATGAATCGGCTTAATTTAATTTATTTTTTTATACGTCGTTAAGTAAGTTTTTTGAAAGTATACTTAAAAAAAACTGAAAGGGGTAGTTTATTTCAACCCTTTCCAAGTATTTCCAAAAAGTGAAAAAATATGTCACAAGTGTTTTTTGACGATGGTAAGACTTTCACAAAATTTTACCATTCCCACGATTTTCGTTTTCGAGAAAAACAATAAAAACACTCTTTCGTCCGCCATCTTTGCAACGCGATATCTCCCTAATGGTTGACTTGTGACCCAACGTTTATATAACAAACTACCTTTTATTTTCAACAAGGAATCACCCCCTGAAATTTTTCGCCTTTGTTTTGAAACACCCTGTATAGGGTGATTCAGAACTTAACTGAAAAACTTTGAAGGTATGTGCACCCTTAAACAGTAATGAGTCGATGTTACTAAAAAAATTATAATAACAGCCTAATAGATTTTACGTAAACCGTGTTTAAAGTTCTATTATAAAGGAGGAAATGTAAACAAGTTTTTGCGCATTGAGCATATATCAACACGCGTGTCTGTCGAATAGGGTTGAAGTGAGGATATGCTCTCTAGGTGGTAAACGAACGAGGTTAGTAATGGTGTTTTATTAATCGTGGGAATGTCAATCTTTAAAATATTCAGTACGGCTCTTGTGTACAGCAATGCTGAGTTAATGGACGTGATTATTATTTATGATGTTGTTAGACAAAATGCATTGGCAACTTCACGTTTGTATGCGGAGCAATTTTCCGATCGACACACGATAAATAATGAAACTTGTGGCAATTAAGAGCGACCACAACGTATTTTAGCAGACAAAGAACAATTGTTGAATGCGGTTCATGAAAATCCGTAAATAAGTACAAGGCAGATTGTTCGACAGGTGTCTGGAGTATGCCAATCAACGGTTGGCGCTTACTTACTGTTGTCTATTTTGTTAATGGACTGTAGTTTTTTGTGAAATTAGAAATACAAAAATTTTATTATTTTATGAATAACCCGTTTCTAAAAATAATTGAAAATAACTTTAAAAATTTGGAACTGAGAAAGTGCATTTTAAGTTAATTAACCGCTTACGTCCAAACAGAATCAGGCAATGAAAGATACGATGCCCATGTAAGGGAAGTCATGCGGTTACAGTGTGCTTAGCGGAACAGTCGTGTTGAGTAGCATCTAGTTTAGTCTATTAAACGTAAGACCGTACTAGGCGGTTTATATGAAATTGTATGACATAGAACGCACTACGTGGCAGCGCCATTTCACGTCAAAGTTAACTTTCACACTAAACCTGGCGCGCCATGCTGTGCCGCGTAGTTCCATTGTCGCTAATGAGGTATGTTCTTCATCTGAAATGTGATGAATTTTGAAAAGGACGAATCGAATTTCCAAAATACTTAATAACACCGAAAATCTGTAGTTACAGCAAGAATTCAGACGACTTACGTTACGTTACGGCTTCGATAGTTTGTGACGTTAAAAAAATCAATTTGTAATTTAGTGGAATATACATATAGTGTTAACAGTTAGTGTAGTATATAGTTTTATTATTCTCAGTTGCAGTTTCTTAAATATTTTGATGAAAATATAATTAATTATTCATTTGTTCGTATGACGTAAGTCGTCTGTATTCTTGCCGCATCTATAAATTTTTTATTATATTCTGGTATCTTAGCCACTAATATCCATTTCATGCAAATTAAACAAATTTATTTTGTTCTCGTTGACTTAATTGAATAAATATTTACATTTACTTATATAAGTAAAGTAGTAAATCAGCGTTAAAAAAATGAATAACTGGCATTCACAAAAATGTGTAAGGTATGTGATTTAAAAGCAAAGCATTATTGTTCATAGGGAACGCTTTTCTTCAAAATGATTTAAAAATTTAACCATTTTATTATCGGAACCCTAAGCACTACCCTGTATAAATGGAAACCCAAATTAGTAAATCATATAACAGTTTCTTGTAAAATACTCGTAACAAATAATACTAAGTTTGTTTACCATTAAAAAAGTTAAAAATAAAGGCAAAAGTTTTTCGGTTGAAAACCGATCTAGGTACAAAAAAATATAAACATCCATTAAATGTCTTTTTATGTTGCTTTACTTCTTTTGGTGAAAGTTAAAAATGATTACATTTTCAGGTTTGTGTTAACTTAAGGTAGCATCATATATGACCGTACCGTGCCCGAGCCGAAAGTCGGTCATATGGGAGCCGTGTCTTACTTATTTTAAAACCACACTTAGCCGCAAGTCGACCATTTTGTGGATTTGCTAAATACAAAATAAATGAGCAATCGCTCATTCGAAAATCTTTAGAACTTCTGATATCTAAATGTGTGCTTACTGTCTCAATTTTTTGAAAGAGTCTTGAAGCATCGCGAATTATGCTTTCCAATGAATAATTTTTGTTTAATAAATTTGTTTTTCATATAAAGTCCAAAAATCTGTTAGTCGATATTTGACTCCGTCGCATGCAAGATTTACCAAGGAGACTATATCTCAGACGTTCAAGGCCATCACTTTTTCCAAATTATTTCTTTGTGTTCAGTTCTATAACGTCCTTGTTAGATCATACGGTATCAGATACGCTACTACTTCTTCAGTAAGTTTTTTGACGTCCGTCACTCCAAAAAAATCTCTAGATATCTATCTTTACCATGTTGAAATTTAAAACTATCGGAACAACAGCCATTCAATACCGCACCGAGTCCGTTAAAATTCAAACAAATTTAAATCGTCGCAGTGCGGTCTCAGCTTGGTATCGGCGCTTGGTCGAAAATCGTTATAGAGAAGACGAATTTCTTTCTACAGTGCAATTCAAGCACCGAGTACGTCCATGTTACAACCGAGACTCGACTCGGGCACGGTGCGGTTATGTGTGTCCCGACCTTTATTTTGTAGTTTGATAATGTAGCTTTATGTTTTAAAAATATCTCCTCACATTTGTGCTGCAAGTGTTGAGAAGCTTGGTGCAAACATCATTTTTTATAACTGATTATGCCTAGAGCACATAGATTTGGACAAATTTCCCAACTTAAGGACTTTGAAAGAGGGTCGATTGTTAGGTTGCACGGGGCAGGTTTGTCGGTGAAAAAAAAATCTAGAAATACTAACAGATTTTTGCGTACCATAGTACGGTGTTGCCAGTGTCAAGTCAGGAAGGCCGTGGACACAGAACCCGATACACCGGCCATCGTAGAGGAACCACAAAGCGTGAAGATCGTCGATTGCGACTATCAGCTCTCAGACACTGATTTAGCAACAGCCGGATTATTGCAAATCAGTGGTAGTCTTAATGTCCACATAACCTCTTCAGTGGGACCAAAAGTGGAAACAGCTGATCTTTAGTGACAAATATGACGACGATGGTCGTGTAAGGGTGAGAAGGCGACATGGTTGAGAGACGCGATCCACAATTTGATAGACAGCATCATGTCCATCACACAGTAGGCGTTATAGTATGGAGCGCTATCGCGTATCGTAGCAGATCACCACTAGTTTTCATTAGACAACCAGACACTTCAACGCTACATGCAGGAAGTGGACCTTTACGACAGTAGGTGCCTCTCGCTCTGTATCCACAGCCGTTCTAAGCCCACGCCTGGTATAGTGGTCTGTTCTAGAAATTTTCGTCACCGACCCAACCCAACAATCCTCTCAAAGTCACTAAGCTGGGAAATCTGCCCAAATTTACGTGGTCTTGGCATAATTAGATGAAAAAAATGTCGTTTGCAACAAGCTTCACAATATTTACAACACAAATGTGAGCAAATATTTTTAAAACAAATTTCTACGTTATCAAAGTACGATCTATGAAAACTCCAAAAAAACTTAACAGAATTTTTTTTTATCATTTTTTACTTTCACCGAGAGAAGTAAACATCTAAAAAATTATCAAACTGCAATAATATTTAATGGATGTTTACCTGTCACGTAGTATATATAGCCCATAATCCCGTAATCACTATCATAATTCAATAAATACAGGGTAGGGTGTCTTGAACTTAAGGGCGCCGTATTCCTGAAAAAGTGTTTTCTACAAATATAAATAATTTTAGACATTTAAGAACTGAATAATATAGAGTTTAGCAAATAACAAGGATGTTATTTCATGCCACCTGCAAATATTCAAAGGTACTAGTAAAATCAATATATAACGTCAGAAAGCGATCTATCCAGCAAATTTTTAGGTACTGAAATCTTTCAAAATACGTATTTTTTTCGATTCAACTATAGATGTAAACATTGTTATAACATAAACTTACATAGTTCTGCATATAACATTGTTCACTTTTGTTTATAAGTATGTGAAAATAATTGTTAAAATGTGGGGTTAGAATAGCGAAATTATGTGTGTCATATAAATGCATTTTAAAAGTTATTACATTATTTGAGGAAAGTTTAAATAGTAAAAGTGGATAAACAAAACATCAATAATTCTATTTTTGATATTACTTTTGCTCTACGAGTTTTATTTTTCGAGATTTCAGTACCTAAAACACCACAAATTTGATCATTTTACGGCGAGAGATACGGGCACCTTAATAGACATCCTTTTAGAACCTTATTCCTCTCATTAAATTAGGATGTAAAATTTCTACAAACACGGGTCCAAATATGCTTCGTTACCAAGTTTTTGAATATTTCGAAGAAGACTAGAAAAAAATATAATTAGGTTTTGAGGGCAGAAATTGTCGTTCTAATGGTGTAGTTACAGATGCCGATTTAATTGAATTAATTGGTGCACCAGCAAAAAAGTTAATAGAACAATAATAATTAAAAAAGCAAACTTTAAACCCTGTTACTCAGTCATTTTTGAGTTTCAGAAAAAATTTTATGTAGGAACTTGTGACTAATTTTTCACGTAGAATCATTCCTCCGATTTTATGCTCATCACTTCCCGACACCCTGTATAGTTAAGTGTAGTGTCAAATTAAGAATTATAATATATCAGTTGATAATGAGTACGTACGTGTTCTAGATCTATTTGAAATACAACATGCGCAGTTAGTAAACCATATTCTTAAACAGGTTAAGAGAATGACTGCAGCTACACCGCCACCTCCACCATAGTAGTAAGAGCTGTCGCTTGAGTCAGTGCTCTTGTTACCATCCATGTGTTTTTCCGAAAATATAACACCAAAGCACTAAATTTACCCACCCCGTGGTTGATTGAGAACTGTATGATTTGTTAATTGAGCTTTATCTGTATCCCAGTATTTATTTTTACGATTAGTCAGAAAACGATTTCAGTATTATAACCAACTTGTGTCAACAAGAGAGAGATTTTGATTTGTTATCAGCACTTTTGCAGTAAAAATAGAATATGATCTGAAGTTATGCTAACATAGATTAAAAAATGAATGATGAGAGCACTCCTTCTCTTACTAGTGACTGGTGTGATAGGGTATTGAAATAAAATGCGATTAAAAATAATGTAATTTAAATATTTTCAGCAGTAAAATTATTTTTTTCTACGTTCATGCAAAAAACAAAACTTTATTGAACTATATTTAGTGGAAAAGTGGTTCTTTGTTGCATTAGTGCAATAAAATGTTTATTGCATTTATCTGTCACTCTACAATAGCGTTTTGTCATCATGACAAACATAAACGTTCAAATCGATGTCACATTTTCCTAGACTTAGTGTCATCTAAATAACATTTTTTGGTTTTTGCATGAACGTAGAAAAAATATTGTATGCAACTATTTCTACGTTCATGCAAAAACAAAACTTTATTGAACTATATTTAGTGGAAAAAGTGGTTCTTTATTGCACTAGTGCAATAAAATGTTTATTGCATTTATCTGTCACTCTACAATAGCGTTTTGTCATCATGACAAACATAAACGTTCAAACCGATGTCACATTTTCCTAGACTTAGTGTCATCTAAATAACATTTTTTGGTTTTTGCATGAACGTAGAAAAAATATTGTATGCAACTATTTCTACGTTCATGCAAAAACAAAACTTTATTGAACTATATTTAGTGGAAAAAGTGGTTCTTTATTGCACTAGTGCAATAAAATGTTTATTGCATTCATCTGTCATTCTACTACAGCGTTTTGTCATCATGACAAACATAAGCGTTCAAAACGACGTCACATTTTCCTAGACTTAGTGTCATCAAAATATAATTTTTTTGGTTTTTGCATGAACGTAGAAAATAATATTGTATGCAACTTGTACAAAAAGTGCTTATTGCACTCGACGTGTTGTCCTACTCGGCCTGACGGCCTTGTTGGACAATTTCACGTCACATGCAATAAACACTTTTTGTACTTGTTGCATAAATAACTATTATCCACAATCATCTCATAATCGGACTTTTATTCACACATATGAACCGTCTAAAGTGATACTTACACTAGTGGAATAAAGTAACTTTATTTCACTAGTAGAATAATGAAAAAAGTAATAAACCTGTAATAAATCAAATTTAATTAAGATACTTATTAACATTTTTTACATTTATAGCAAAGACATCTCGTTTTTTGTTTTATCACATTTAACTTAATTTCCGTTAATACCAACCCAATATTGGCCAATAAAGTTCTTAAAGTGCGCTCCATACAATGGCCATATGCTTCTGGATTGGTGATATTCAGGAATGAAGCAACTATTGAGGGTATATTTGCCCATGTGTTGATTCTACCTCAGAAGTACATTTTTGATGTGATGTTTCTTTAAAAAAATCTGTCTTGTGTTATGCAAATTAGACGCAAAGACATCAATTTTCTGTATATTTCAACAGCATACACGCAAAATCCTTCTCCTATAATTGTAAATTTTCTTGAAATATCCATCTTGGTGTCAGGTATTGAAACAAGTAGGTAACTGCCAACATCCTGTTCGTCAATAATTTTAAATTTATCAATTCGCAGCATCGACAGGCACTATACCTTATTTTTAAACTAAGAGGAGTGATTTAAATTTCTCGCGCTTAAACACTAGCTTGTTATTGGTTAATTTGTCGCCAAGTTTACACAGAATCACATAAATTCATGTTTATTGTCAATATCAATAATGTCAGCTACTAACATTTAAAATGTCAGTTATATTTGGCTAAGATTAACGTTGCCACTTCGTTGATTATTTTTTGTTTATTTTCCCTCCTAGTTAATCCTAAATCAAATGAAATAGTTCTGTTCATAACTCAGCCACGAATTGTATTGTTTTTTGTGCATTTTCTCTTTTTTTTCAAATTTACCGCCAAAATGATCTAGTTATATTCTCTAGTTACTTTTCCCTGTGTACATTTGACTTCTTTATTTACTCCTCTTAGTTTAAAAATAGGGTATAGAAACCCCCATTATTAGTGCAATCTAAGATAATTCAAAGTTCACTATATACCTAACAACATGTAAAAGGTAAAGAGATATTACCTTAATCATTAAATATTCTTTATCGGAAGCCTCAGTCAAAAGTTCTTCAATATGTGCTATTTCCAATACCGCAGCTTTTTTGCTTTGTATCCTCTCGATTCACTCTTCAAATAAACATACGCTTGTTATATTTTCCAATATCTATATTTTTGTAGATCTTGAGTAGAAATTCCATTTTTTTTTTTCAAATTTAAAAAATACGATAGCATGACTTCTTCATTTATTGCCATTACTCTCCGTTTTTTCCTCCAGTTCGTTAAATTAGGCAAACACTCTTTCGCAATGGTTCTTAAGCTTCTTCGAAAATAGCCACAGGAACACAATTACTTTTTCTACGTTCATGCAAAAAACAATACTTTATTGAAGTATATTTAGTGGAAAAAGTGGTTTTTTATTGCACTAGTGCAATAAACATTTTATTGCACTCAAATGAGTGCAATAAAATGTTTGTTGCACTCATCTGTCATTCTACTGCAGCGTTTTGTCATCATGACAAACATAAACCTTCAAATCGACGTCACATTTTTCTAGACTTAGTGTCATCTAAATAACATTTTTTGGTTTTTGCATGAACGTAGAAAAAATATTGTATGCAACTCGTACAAAAATTGCTTATTGCACGCGACGTGAAATTGTCCAACGAGGCCGTCAGGCCGAGTAGGACAACACTTTTTGCACTTGTTGCATAAATAACTATTCTAGCATTTTTATAAAATTCAAATAGACTGTTTATTAAATAATTGACAATAAACAACGTACCATAGCAACCAGTAGGTATAACAAAACCTATCATGTTTCATTGAGTACTAAGAAAAATCAACTCGTGCAAATACTTTCTTATTAAATTCTAATAACCCCAGAATTGACACTGATTGTAATGTGATTATGGATAAAACGTTGTATTGCATTCGTGTTTTAATTGCCTTTTATACATTAAAGAATATTACGAACTACGTTCTCGCATTTAAACATTATTGCATGATTAAAATGCTACTTAAAACACGTATACAATAAATAACTATAAAACTGTAGGAATCCACTTAGTTAAATATTATTTTGTCATATCTGTACTGCTGAATGAATAACACCCTGTATAGAATATTATATACGCATTAGCTAGAGGGGCGACTGGAAACAAAGCAATAATAAACACGGGAACGCGGGGCGAGACTCAACGGGTAATTAGTTGGGTTTTAAGACTTGGGCAGGTTGGCCGGAAGACAGTGAATGGTGATAAGTGTTGCATCTTTTCTGTCTAATTTTACAGGTCTGTAACTTGTTTTTGTGTATTATATTTAAAGATTGAAGGTCATTGTGTTCCTTTTATTATTTTATTGTCTGTTCAATATTTTATTACAGTTTCATTATATTTTATTATAATTTTGAGGTAAAACAGTACTTGTTAATTTATTGTTGAAATTATATGTATAACTTTTGTTTGAGTCGAAGTTATGCTGTTGTAAATGGTATTGTAAGTTATTATTATTCATCTACGACTACTACTGCATTACTTGAATTAGCGCTTTGCTTGTCAGATGTTTGTAAGAGCTTTGGTGATTCTATTAATATTTTCTCCCGTGAATGGACAAACATCCAATAAAACATATGATGCATGAGATATGATTTGAGATTTTTGTTCAACCCCTCAACTACTAGCTGGTAGCCTCCCGTATGGGACCTCAGTACCTTATGACGCAAGTCGGCTAACTAACCAAAACACTCTTCAGTTTTGTATGTAGAATTATGATTATATTACCGTGTATTCAAGTACTGAAGTGCAATTATATTTTTATTATTGTTATCATTGTTATTACCATTGCAATAGCGACAGCGCTTCTTTGAATTGTGATCGGGGTTTTCTCTGTCGTGTTCTTTTCCCCCGTGAATTCAAGGCTGACTACGGCACTGATAGGTGGTTAGGTAGGCTATTACACCATTGACAGAAAACTAATAAACGAGGTGTATTTAGTAATTTGATTTGTTTTATTTAAAACTACTGAAATCTCCCTAATTTCGTAAATATGTAGCACATTCGAGGTAAGTTAAATAATATAAATAAACACATCGTAGGTAAATCTTCTCGATTATTGGCCAAATACTTCCTGTTTCAACAATGTTGAACGAACCCGGGTATGTTACACTACAAAACATTAATGGAAATAATAGACAATGAATGCCATTACAGAATTTTGGAATTAATTTTAATTTGAACGTTGATAACTATTGCTCTAATAGAAAATATTATTATGAAATAAACTTAACTTAAAACACATTCCCTATATACAGGCTGATATTGGAACTGAAATTATTAAAAGTTAGTAATAATATATAAAAAATAACGTTATTTTATTGAACACATTGGGTCGTATACCTTAAATGTATATTCGCGTCAAGAATTCAGACGACTTACGTCATACGAACAAATGAATAATTCATTATATTTTCATCAAAATATTTAAGAAACTGCAACTAAGAGTAATAAAACTATATACTACACTAAACGTTTGCATTATAGATTGCACTAAATTACAAAAAATATTGTTTTTAACGCGACCAAATATCGAAAATTACGTTGACAATAAAAACAAATGCGTAACATCAGCCAACGTCAGCAAGATGCGACTTGTTAGCATATATTAATGGTGTTCCCCAAATAAAGCATTTTCGAAAAAAAAACAGAGCAAATAAGGTAATGTTTCATCATCTAGAAGGTTTCCATTCACTTTCACTACAAAATTGATAATATCCATAGTTTTAAATAAAGTTATTGAGGTTAAAGATCTAGGTGTGCTCTTTCAAAATTAACACAAAAGTAACCTTTTATTCACTCTTATTTGGAACTCTAGCTATACTACTTCAATGCAGTCGAAAATATGCAATGCAGGTACTTGAAATTTCTACCCTTTCAAATAACGGGGTTGTGTCCTCTGATGCAATTGGAGTACCTCTTGAAGTAACCACAACAGAACTGCTGAATAGATTTTCCTTTATCATACTCTAGTATTTTTTTCACAAGCTGATTTATAATCTCATAAATGCCCCTAATGTTTGGATTAACTTTTATATCCCTAAATTTGGCATACGTGAGTTTAATGATTTTTATTTATCAAGTCCACGAGCAAATGTTTTGGAACTTTCACATTTACATTTTATAAATATGAGAAACATGCATACCTATTTAATTTCATATTGAGACATTGAAACCATTTATTTTCGTATTATATTGTTTTGTGTGTATTCATATACTTTTTTTATATTTTATTGTACATGGTTATACGGTATAGACTCGACCACCACTGCTATAGCTAGCTATTAGCTATACACGTCCTCACTATCATAGTAGTAACCGTCATAAGACTGATTAACTGCCTGAATCTTCATAAAAGATATCATTCATGGCGTAAACAAAAAGAATATAACGAATTTACGATTGTGTCTTTCTTCCATGAATTTCAGCGTTAAAACAGTCACTTCATAGCATAAATTATGTATGAGCGTAAATGCATCCACGTTTACAGAACTTCTGGCTCCCATTTTCGCACACGTAATAATTGACAATGCTTAAAAGCTAAATAAATGGCCTTATAACTTATAAGTAACACTTACATACAACATATTGCCATGTTCCTCAGGGTTGTTCAATATCATACAGTTTATTTACTCTAAATAAAAAAGAAAAAAGGTGGTGGCAGAAAGACTAGTTCAGATTCATAAATAGCTCTATATTACGTAGTTATGCAGATTAACAAGCAAGTAGCATACACTAACAAAACCTAGTGATAAAGAGATAGTTCCTCACAAATTCTGGTATTATTTAAGGGCGCCACGTGATTTTGTATAGCTTTTGCATGTTCATAATTATTATTAAACTAGGTAACAAAAATCACGAAAATTACTAAACAGTTTATAGGAAAATAAAGGCTACAAAAATATTTAAATATTACTCTGGAATAAATTCCACAAAACGGTGGATTTATAAAGAATATGTATTTATACAAAAAGAACCCAAATACCCCTTCATAGATCTATGGGTAACAATATTATTGGGCTTATTCTAAAATATTATTTTAACTGTATGCATATAAATAACAGTGACTTGATTATAATATAAATAGAATATACCGAAAAATAAAAAAAGAATCAAAATGGAATTTGAAAGTAATTGGTTGGACTGTTCTATTGCGGTTGCATCGAGTGGTAAATATGTATCTGTATAATAGTGTATCGTTTGAACTTTACAGTACACATATAACTTAGTTGCAATCCGAATGGGTTGTTCTGACACCATTAAAGTCGCACCCAATTCAGCGGTATGCAGCGTTGGAAGAAACGAGGCCAGCTACGAGATTTTCCCAGTATGGAAGCAATTTTTTGGAAGTGGTGGTAATCTAAGATTCCACAGGCACGTCTGTTTGATAGTATCCGGTTCACAGTTAATTGGGGCGTAGGGGAAATGAAGAATGTTCAAAGAGAAACCTAGATCAAAGGATAAGTAGAAAAAAAACTATAAATGTAATAACACTTACTTAAGCTCTTTTTTAACTAATTGAAGCAACGAAAAGTATATAATGTAGGTACATACCTCTATCAGGAAGGTTATCTTTTTAAGAACCTGGCTTGCGTCTTTGTGAGAATTATATAATCCACTAAAGCTGGACTTTTCCAAAATAATCATAAACACAAATGGAAAAATACCCACAAGATGGGAAACACCAAAAATCCTCCACAGGGAGTATTAACAATTATCAAAGCGTTTTCCACCAAGAAGAACATTTCCCACGAGACGCACCTTTTTCGGTCAGTTAGCTTTCCTTCTTATTTTTTGTAATGCTCCCCCTTATTGGTTCAGGAAGACGTTTTGGCAGGAACAACCAAGAGTACCAACACAAATAATTCAAATTAATAATCTCCAATAATAATAATAATCTCCAATTTCAACAGGAAAGAAGTCCATCTAGCAAATCTATTAACATTATCGACCCATAGAGGCAGGAAAATGGGGTTCTCGCAAGAATTTATACATATTAATAGATAAAACTAATTTAATAATAAAGGAAACGATTTTCCTAAAATCTACTACCCGGTTTTAAATTTGCACACCCTCCATTCAATTTTTGAAATTTTCATTTAATAAGCACGTGTCTAAGCTGTCTTTGTTTTACGGAATAAGATAATTCTATTTAGCCGCACTGCCTGCTAGAAATAACTATAAACTCGCGGCAGAACAGCTGTATTTGTAATTATTATAAAGGGATAGAAAAGATAGATAAGCGCTCAATAAAAGAGACCTTTTTTTCAAGATACGAATATATTTCCCGGATGAATTATTTAAACATTATTATTAGACAAGATAGAATATTAGAAAAGTATATACTTCGTTACATAGCAACCACTGTCTTATTTTTTTATTTATTCTTTTTGTTTATAATAATTAAAACCGTTACAATATATTAGATCACAGAGAAAACGAAAATGCATGTGTTAGTCCAGGTTAATCTTCAAGGTGACAAGTAGTACAACAAATACAGTGACGTCATATTACACTTTGGAAACACTTCAGTTTATTAGACGCAGGGTGTCCCCTGCAATAAATGTTGATGGTTAAAAAGATGCAGAATGTGAATCTTATTTTCGATATTTACACCTTTCTAAAAAATCCATATGTTTGCATATATTTTTGATTGAAATCATTGTGAAACCATCGTTGAAATTTCGGATTTATCAAACCGTGCCAATATTCTTATTATTTTGCACGTTGTCATAATTTACTGTTCTGAATATTTTTTTCAATTAAGATTTTGCTGTATTTTCAACGGAAAAGGCTCTTTACCTGAAACCAATGTTAGTTATACTCCTAAATACTTCAACAAGGCAGATAAAACAGGTAGGACAATCGACAGTTTCAATAGTCAGATGGATACACTGAACCGTAAAAAATTATATCATTTAAAAGAAGCATGATAAGTGGCGTCTTCTACTAGTGACGTCAAAATTAGAAACAAATTTGTATTTTTCTCTTCCAAAAACCCCCGGTCTCCGAAATGTATGCAAGTATTTGGATTTTTTAGTTAATTACAAATATCGAAAATAAAATTTTAACTTTGACACCATATATTTTTTTTACCATCAACTGTATACACAGTGTACAGTGATATGTTTTGATATATTATTTAATCAGTCTTTATTTGACACTAAATCTTTTACGTGCCTGTACCCAATTGTTAGAAAATTGTATATTTTAGTTTAATATTAGTTTTGCTGAGAAAAATACAACGAAGCGATGACAGGTAATGCCAAGAGGCCGATGAGTGGTTTTGATTAAATTGGTTTTCCAGTTTTCCATGAGAAACTCATGAACGCAATTCAGTTCAGGGTAAACTGATTCAACTTTCCAGTAATCAGGTCACGTATTTAATATACTGGGGTATATACACAGAAGTCAGCAGAATATTCATAGCTATTTCACACCTCTTTAACCAAATGAAATAAAGCGTAGGTTTTAGCTGATTAATATTTGTATAACATTGGACAGATTCTACAAATCTACGAAACTATTTACAGCCAAATCGAAGTGAGAACGTTAGTAGTTCAGAGGGCAAATATTGTTGCAATAGATTAATTAATATCGTTATTATTGTTTATCAACTTACACTCTATGGTAAAGTTTGTAATTTAGATAATTTAAAATTTGTTTAAAAATGTGGTGTATGATATAATTACGACTAAACCTTTGGCACAACGGGGATCCGATTCCCGTAGAAAATAACAGCTTTCCGTGGTATTCACATACGGTTACGAATAATTATAATATACTTACGTACGCAATATTTTTTAGTTGCTCATTATCGCCCACGTTTAAATTACAAAATACAATAATACATAAAATTATCCTGAAATTATTATTTTCAACAGCATTTCATAATATCTGCGAATAATACCCAAAAATGTTTATTAAACCGATAAAACCTTTCCCATATTATTTGATTTTATGGCAATTGTTACAATCATTAGACATTGTTTCATTAAAAAATAAGTAACAAATGAAAAATTCGAATCAAAGACCTTCCACACACATGATAATTTGAAATCTTAATCAATGGAGGAAATATTTCATACGTAATAATTGGATCTCTAAATAACAGGTACTGTGTTACCAGTTTAAGACTAATCTAACACTGTCAAATATACCTACATGCAGATAATGATCAAATTGATCAAAAATTTATGTATATTTATACAGATTCGGAAATTGCGGATCTTTACAGAGAAAGTAGAAATTGCCGCTTCATCCAAGGGAAGGTACGAACTTTAAGAGGCGCGGCGACGTGCATTGGTCTAGCATTCCCCACTACTACGGTAATCGGTTCCGTATCGCCAACGCCAATTCGCTATTGCAAATCTAACTGTCCGGTCAACTGATGCCAGTGTTGTCAGATCTCATGCATTCCGAGGAAATCTCATGCTCTCATATTTTGATTACAAAATCTCATGCTTTTTAATAGACACAAAAAGAAATAATAAAATTATTAAAATTACTCTTTGAAATCTATCAAAACAAAGACCTAACGAGAAATAAAAGCAAAATCGAGGGCAAAATTGAATAGATAGAGGTAGGTATCTACAATATTTGGGTACTTGAAATGTCCTTTTATTGTAGACTGCTCTCTTAATAATTAGCAATGAATACATAAACAGGTATGACAGTCTACGGATATGCGGTGTGTGTGCTGTATTCACGCTGTATTGCAGTGATTCTTAACTCTATTCCGTAAGGGTACCTACATTTTCTGGAAACAACAGATTTTACGACCCGTGAGTCACCCTGCGTCACGTCAACTGCGCCTCAACGTTCGCCCGGCCTAACAATAAAATAAATTAGAAATGTTACGTGGTTAATAACTTTTAAGTAAGTACCTGTAACTACCTACTTACAATGTAATATTATGATAAAATAGCAGAACATAATGCTTTTTAATGAAATAAAAATGGCATTACAAAAGTAATTAAAAATTAAGCTGTGTCAAGAGGTGTTTTTTGATAAATTAAGCCATCTTATGCTTTTTTCTCCAAACCTCATGCTTCTTTGAAATTATTCTCATGCACTGAATTTTTCCCACCTGGCAACACTGCTTCATGCGAACACGCTGTGGTCGAACTAAGCGTGTAGCATGACACAAATACACGCAAGCGGCAAAATACAATTCACCATCAAGATCCTCACTTTCCAAATCTGTATATATACGAGAGATGCAAGCTAAATTAGACATAGAAGAGTGTTAAAAATTCCTAAAAGGTTCCAAAAATTACATAAAATGGAAATAGTTTTGTAATAAACTGCTCCACAAAAGTTAAGGAAGTTCACAAATCTTTCAGTTTTTTTTTTAAGGTTGACAACTTTTGTTCAAAAATATTTGTGATTTGCTATCTTCAATGTTTCTGTTTTCTTTTATACGAGTGGCTTTTTTTTCCTCACTCGAAAGCATTTTCAGTTTTTGGCAAAGTTTTATTTTTAGTGATTTTAATAAAAAAGTCAAATTCTTAAAACAGTTACAAAAATTTGAATACAGGATATGTCTTCCTCTCATTTCAATGACAAACTGTCTATCAGATTGTTGAAGTAGCCTTGAGCAATTTGTCGCCGCAGGCGTGGTAAAAGCCCTTTGAGTTCCTGAAGTGTATGTGGGGATGGGGTTGATGCGAATGTAAGGCTCTTTGTAGTTGCTCAAGTGTATTGGGGTTTGGCGAGAGAGGCGGCAGTGTGGAATACCATAAAATTCTAGGGCATCGACAACAATTCTCGCACGTTGAGATCGCGCAATATCGTCAAAAAATAAAAAAAATTGCCTAATTGCATGAAACAAAGGGATGGCATTGTTGATGACTTGTTCGACGTAGATCTGTGCATGTATGTTTCCATCAAGCACCAGCAACTCTGTACGCTCATTAAAACAAATGCCTCCCCAAACAGCCACTGTACCACCTCTGAATGGATAAACTTCCTGAATAGCTTTACGATTTCTGGGTACCAAAGGAAGGGACCATACTCGAACACGCCGACTATCCGAAAACCGTCCATATCTCGACTCATCTGTGAACAATACAGACCTCCACTGATCATTAAAATTCTCGTGTTCGTTTAGGGGTTGATGCGAATGTAAGGCTCTTTGTAGTTGCTCAAGTGTATTGGGGTTTGGCGAGAGAGGCGGCAGTGTGGAATACCATAAAATTCTAGGGCATCGACAACAATTCTCGCACGTTGAGATCGCGCAATATCGTCAAAAAATAAAAAAAATTGCCTAATTGCATGAAACAAAGGGATGGCATTGTTGATGACTGTGTTCGACGTAGATCTGTGCATGTATGTTTCCATCAAGCACCAGCAACTCTGTACGCTCATTAAAACAAATGCCTCCCCAAACAGCCACTGTACCACCTCTGAATGGATAAACTTTCTGAATAGCTTTACGATTTCTGGGTACCAAAGGAAGGGACCATACTCGAACACGCCGACTATCCGAAAACCGTCCATATCTCGACTCATCTGTGCACCCCCTGCCGGCGGGGGTCAGCCAGGGCAGGAGGAGGTTCCTCGAGCCGACAGCATCGGCCGCAACAGCGGTCGAGGCTGACCGGAGAAAGGGAACCCACCTCTACGAGGCCGCCCAGGTCTACAGAGATGGTGAAGGATAAAGAGCGATAATACCGCTCGATCCTAATCCATACAAGGCCACCGTTCGCCAATAAAATAACGGCGACTCATCTGTGAACAATACAGACCTCCACTGATCATTAAAATTCTCGTGTTCGTTTAGCCCATTGCAACCGAAGTCGTATATGATTTTGTGACAGTGGAACCCTTCTCAAAAGTAATTGTGAACGTAGATTAACATCTCACACTCTTCTACGAACTGTAGAAACCGCAGCACCAGAAGTGTTTAAAAGTCGGTAGGCCGGTCTTGTGCAGGGGTAGTAAATCTTGGACGTCCACTCCTCGGTCTTTCAATGGCATTTCCTGTTTCTCTATATCGATGCACAAGTCTTGAAATTACGTTTTCACTGATCTGGAAGAAGTTAGCAACTTCTCTCCGAGGGCGTCCCCTTCGATCATTCCAATGGCCCTATTAGCTTCCGCTGCACGAGCTGCACTCAGTTTACGTCTAGCCATTATTGTCTGTCTTGAATGTTGACTTTATAAACTCGAAACAACTACTGATCCAAAATTCCAAAGATAAGAACTAGCCGAAAACTGGAAAAGTCACTCAATGATGAGCAAAAAAAACACTCATATAAGAAAGTAAACATTTTATTTATTATCTAGAACCATGACATGACAATAGAACCAGAGTGACATGTTTGTCAAGCTTAAATAAACCGTGGCAAAATGTGGCAACCAGCCCAAAAATAATTCACTACATACTTTTATATTTGGGTGGGTGTTATTTTGCATTTTATAGTAATTTTTCGGGCAATTTAAAGTCCAAGGGCCTTATTGACACCCTTGGGCGTGAATTACTGTAGTTACTGTACTAAATATTCACTACATTAAATAACGGTGTGTACTCCATTTTTATTGAAGGAAAATAATTTTTTGTGCACCACATTTTATGAAAAAAGATAAAGAACTACGAAAAATATATATCAATTTATTCATACTAATATAATAATTATGAATTACATTTTTATGTTTACAATACAAATAACGAAAGTTTAGGACATAATTTGATCTGTCCATTTTCTACTTATTCCATAGGACTACTTTTTGTAGTTTCAGCGACACTAGCAGTTTTGAAAAATTAATCGGAAGATCCAGAGGACCTACTAGTTGAAGGCATATTAGTGCCAAATATGTATTGCGCTATTTCCACTTAGCTGGGCACTGAATTTTCAGTGGTTGATTTCCAACGACCATGGCGCTTAATTATTAGTTATCCTTGCCCCAGCGTCTGCTAATAAAGTAGCCGAAGAACACCGAAAATAATGGCCGGTATATTCCTTTGGTTAGGTAATTTAAGATAGTTTGTTATTTCGTATTGAATCTGACCCATTTTATTTTTCTCAACCATTGGCTTGGAACATTTATTATTGTTTTAATATATCAAAAAAAAAACGTGTCCAGTTGACGAAAAGGCGCATATCTTCTGTACATATCCAAATGTCTTGGTGATTTGTTTTCATTATCAATTATACTAAATATGCGCTGTATTTTAGTCTTGGATTCGTTTACAATTACTAGCAGGTTTTATTTAAATCCTGAATATCATCTGTTGTTATGTTACATAACTTCTCTACGACAAGCTCCACATATGCCAAAAATCAGTGCCACCTAATTAAAAAAATAATGTAAAGTACATTTTATTTTACATTTGAAGAGGACAGCTTATTTCCTCTCTAGCTAATATTGTTGACTTCAGCGGTTTGCAACCATTATTTTTTCGTTTCATGAATGTTATTAATCTTGAATATTTGCTAACAGCGATGTTATGATGTAAAAGTCTCGATGCCATTATCATGGAGTATTACAACCACAAAGCGAGCGGCTTACAGTTCTCATATTTTTCCAAGACATTTATTAGGAGCACATTTTCAGTGTAGTGTTTCACATTTTTAAAGGAACAGCATTTAACAAAATCATCATAAGTTTTGCTAACAGCGATGTTATGATGTAAAAGTCTCGATGCCATTATCATGGAGTATTACAACCACAAAGCGAGCGGCTTACAGTTCTCATATTTTTCCAAGACATTTATTAGGACTACGCGGTGTAGAACTAACTACATTTATCGGCCATTCGCTGTTTCCTGGAATTCCGTGTTTGCAAAATATCGTTTCTCGCCGATCGCGATAAAGGTCGACAGCTTTCAATGGTGTCTACTGCATGTAGTAGGCTTTGTGTCTGTGACATTTTCAGTCCGGCGTGGAGTAGCGAATGGCCGATAGATGTAGTTAGTTCTACACCGCGTACTCATGGTCCCTTCTGTCGGGTTAGACAGACTAAACAGCTAGGATTATTCGTCGGATACCTTACCTATGGCATACTGATGAGAGCTAAGAAATATATGTCTGGTGGGCTGGTGACGAGTAACTTTAGCTGTTTGTTATAGGTTTTTCAGGTTTAATTCAATGCTGATCGGGGCATTAGCCCGTAAAGAAGTTATTTCATAGAATTCCGTGTTTGCAAAATATTTATTAGGAGCACATTTTCAGTGTAGTGTTTCACATTTTTAAAAGAACAGCATTTAACAAAATCATCATAAGTTTTGTTGTATTTTTTTTTATTTTCTCGACAATAGGCTTCCTTTCCCTTCCTCAGCCGCTATACAAATTTCAGAAGGGTTACTTGTAATATCGTCTGTGCTACTATCACTATTCAAATCCATATTTTACATTTTTATATGTGAAAAAATTTATCACTTTGCTAGAGGTTTCTCGCGTACTAAATATGGCGTACATGAAAACCGCGTTTGTTGATATTATTGCTAGGCATCCGTCAATTATTGTAAATTCGGCGTCAACAAAAATTACTTAATTTCAGTTATAGAGACACTTATTTCCATAAATTTAACTAAATTTCTAAATACCGGTCTTGTATAATGCTTTGTATGAATATCGTGCGTCTTAATGCGATAATATCCTCGGCTAAAGCCTCTTCACGCTACGAGTCTTAAATGCCTACTTAACGCCCTTAATATATATAAATAACTATTATCTATCTGATGCAAAACATTCATTAAGAACCCCTTTTAGTTAAGTCGCAGTTTCAGTTGTTTAAAAATATTAACAGAGACAACTTGTCATCCGTCCAAAAGACTGTTGCAGATAAATACATTAACTGTACACAAATTTTGTGTACTAAAAAATTCAAACTTTTATCTCCATCCGCAATTTTACCCTTAGGGTCTTATTATATATAGCATGGTCTTGCCCCAACTCGGTGGCACGAAATTATGGAAATATTTACAGCCTTAACAGCAACTGATACGAATGTGTTTACATAAATCCATCGGTAGTTTATTTAACCCTTCGCCTATCTAAACAATCGCCTGCTAGAAATTAACCATTGTTTCCATAGTCCTTGGACTTCTTAGACTTGTAGTTCGGTCTCATATCATGGCTATCCAAAGGGACTTGTGTTCTAAATCGGTTGTTAAACATCGTAATCGAACTTATAGCAAAGGCGACGGCCAGGGCAAATTTAAATTAGTTAGTTGTTGGGAAATCCATTGGGGTATTTACGTACGTTTAAATAACAAAACATGGATGGATGGGCCGGCCAAACTTCAATCCAATGTCGCAGTCTGTTTTTAAAGGCATAAGTTTTTTCTTTGGAAGCGTAAAGAGAAATTGAGTTTCCGCATCTAATTTATTTTTTATGGGAAATAAGCAGGGTGGAATTTCATGCATATTATAGCAGCCTTTAGTTTTAGACGGTTGGTTGGGATGGGATAATAACAATACATTTGTGTGAAGTGCCATCAGCATACGCACTTTTGACACGCAATAATTTGTAATCAGGATAGAGGTCACAGTGAGTATACATCCTCTATATAGGTACAAAAAATAATTTTGAACGAAATTGTGGAGGGCGCTGTGTGCGATCTTTCATGTGCTTATAATCGTCCCAAATTTTTCTGTAAATCAAAAGTGTAATAGACCTAGTAAATATTATCATTAAAAAAGCCATACCTCATTCATTACTCTAAAGTCTAAACTCAACCGTTTACGCATTTTCAATTAGTAAGACAATAATTATTAAGGCAAGTTGTGAATAAAATGTAAATTCTTGGTAACTGAATGCCAATAGACAGTAACAAATGTCAAATAGCTTACCTCTTTTAATTTCTGTTAATAAATGATGTCGAGACATAACTCGTTTGCCAATAGTGAAACGATCGATATGATGACGATCTACTCACGAGATAATATTGCACACGCACCAATTAAAACGTACCCTCTTTCATATCCAAATCGTAGACAACCAGATGGACGATTATTTTGTAAACGCTTTGCAATATTAAGGAAAACCGGTAGCTTTTGTCCTAAAAATCACCAAGGTCATTCATTTAGCTGTACTGACATGAGCCAACCCTCTATCTCCATCTAGAGTCCTATATGGACGGTGTTTATTCTTATTCCATTACACGTCAGTTTAAAATCTTTCACCAGATCATTATTTACGTAGGACGACTTTTTGTGAGATGATGTTAAGAATGTAAATGCAAAGTCCAATATTTCATTCATAGTCGAAGCCATATTCATTACAAGAAGGAGAATTAGCAGAAGAAACTGTGATATGTGAGAACACTTCAATCCATTTGCTACTTGGAAAAAGCATTTCCAATGTAAATTTAAGATAAATATTTGGTATGGAATCATAAACGACCTTATTGGCCTCTTTGAATTGCTACCTAGTGTAAATAGAGAAAAATATAAAATTTCTTACAAACAGACGACACTTCTCCCCCAAGTACAAATTGTGTCGGTTTTTGTTATCCTTTTATAAAGGGTCTTCCAATAAGGATATCGTGATTTTGTATGCGTCATAGTGTTAGCAATATATGCTAGTCGATGCCTAATAGGAAAAACCTGAGGATTGCGACCAAAGGTACTACAATATACCTATGTACGCTTCAATAGTAAGACCTAGAATTCTTTATGGTGCAGTGGTATGAGAGCCGATGGCCTAAGGTCAAACACTGCAAGGGAGAAACCTAGTAGTAAATTTAAGAGGCTGGTCTGCTTAGATATAACAGGAGCTATGGCGTCAACTCCTGCTTCTGCCTTGGAAGTCTCGTTAAATCTACCACCACAACATATTGTACTGAAAAGGAAGCACGAATGGCGGTATATTGAATCAAGAACAATAGAGGATAGCACCTTGTATAATAAAAGGCACTCCAAAGTAATGAAGACGTTGCCGTTAGATTTTTTCATCGAGATAAGGTCTGACAGAATGATCGTGACATTTAACTCCAAGCTGAAATGTTTTTTGCAATAAACGCATGTGTAACGAAGATTCTCAGGAATGGCTACATCCGTGAACTCATCTATACCTATATTTTTGGATAATCAGACTGGAATAAAAGCCTTAGACTCAAACGAGGTGGAGTCAAGACTCGTTTGAGGGCAAGCATCAACACAATTATATTGTGCTGGGGGCCAGGACACGAGGGAATTGAAAAGGAAATGAAAAAACAAACTATCTTGCAAATAAGAGATCTGAGACATCCTTGTTAAAACCAGAGTCAGCCTTTAATAATAATAATAATATAATATCTCTACCCCTCATTCTAGTCACGAGGATTAGCCCAGAAGTCGAAGACTTGTGCGGGAGAGGGGGCGGCATATCATTATTATTAAGTAGGCCGCATTTGCGCCTAGCAACGACTTACGTTGGTAGGTCCTAACCACTATTCAGTGCAGGAATGATGGAAACCTGGAAAACTTCATTAATTAGGGGGGTAGTCAAATGTCGACCGGTATCAATCTATAACATTGACCCAAGCCAACCCACCCTATCATACCCGCAGAGAGGGTGCCAATCCTCTTCACGAATATAGCTTATATACGGTCTACCGGCTACGGGGGTCGATCCCACATCGATCTAGTCACCTCGATTCAAGTACTGACGCCTTAAACCCCGCGACCACACCGATCCAATGACAATAGAAAGATTGATAGAATATGCACTTTAAATAACTATAGATTTAATGAACAATATTATAAAAGTTATTTATGAAATCCCACCGGCTTTATGCTGTTTACCAAATATAATTTTTCAAATACAAAATGACATCGATTATATTTACAAATAAAAAAGAAAGCAATATCCGAGGCAATAGCATTTATATTTAAAAGATATTTAATTGAAAGATGTTTTAATTATGTGAACTATCGTGTCAGTATCTTTCTGGAAAAGTACCTACAAAACAATTGAACGTTATTTGATATATACTGTAATAATAATAGCACCGACTGTGAAAGCCGAAAAACCACCACTTGAACATTACTTTAAAGAAGCATTTTGAGTAGCATTATTTTCATAGGAAATTTCATATTATAAAAACAAATACCTAAGAAAATACTATCACAAATTAAAAGCGCAAGTGAAAAAAGTTTACATAAACATTCCCGTAAGCGCTTGCGTTCTGAGATGCAGAGAAATAACTTATATAATTTACTTAGGTAAAGGTACTGAAGCTTACTGGTAATTTGGCCATATTTGGCCCTTTTTACCTACTAACTCACACTACCCTCCACTCTTACAATCACAAACATCCATGGGTAGGACAGAAAAATTGCTGCCCCGTGTTGGATTCGAACCAACTTCCGGCCGCTCGTGCTTCCCTAGCAGCAACTATTCATCGCCGCCTTGGCCGCTTGGCTACCGTCAGCCCATATAATTAACTTAGCGAAATACATGACCATTAACAAAAGCCCTTCTAATTTACTTAGCGAAATACATGAACATTAGCAAAAAAATGTATCAATATCGTTAATATTAACACATTGGTATTTACAGCATGTTTTGAAAATGTGATCCACTTCTCTACACAACATAAATTATAAATAAATAACACATAGATAAATTAAATGCATATTAGTATATTGTTGGAACGTAAACTCCTTAATTACGATACCAAAACACCACTATTATACTCTGACAACTTATTTTCTTTGACAGTAAATCAATATCAAATTTACGACAAATATTTCTAAACTGACTTTGTGTTGAATTAGTGGCATAAGCCTATGTGAAACTTTTTTAAATTTGAATGTGAATACTGTACATTTAAATCTTGTGTGTAAAACGGTATGACTCTTTTCTAAAAATATATAATAACGTTGTAACAGTACATTTAATGTGTACAACAACATAGTATTGCTATCAAATAAATGCGTATTCATAAATAGTAATTTCTCATTACAGTTGTAATATTACATTCTGGTGTATTATTTCACATTATTGACCTAGAGCTAGACAAATAACCAATAATCCACCGTGTAATAAAGTTAATATTCTTATCAGCGTATCAGAATAAATACATCAGAACGTTTATGGACATTTATGAAAATATTTTTATGAATTTCTGATGTAGGATCCCCCATTGTAACTTGATACACATTGATAATTATGAACGTCTATACCTACACCACAAGATGTTAAACTCGAATGGCACATTTCTACAAAGCTTGGATCAGCTGAAGCGTCAGTACTAAATTTGGTAGATGTTTTTTTTAGCTATTTATGTATCTATAGTATGTCGTACGAAATATAAGTGCCAATTCTGAGATGGTTTGTATGTGTATTTTACTCAAACTAACAACATCTTATGAAAAAATATCTAAAACGAATAATTTTTGTACAGATAAATATCAAGAAGTAAAATACAGCTACAATAAAACGCATAACTGCATTAATGGAGTAAACAATAGAAAAATTCTTAAAAATCCTTCAATTGTAACGTGCAACAACCTTGCAATCCACCTGGTGTTATTATTCTCAAACAGATAGTTGTACATTGTGACTAGTTAGTTTCGTTTTTGTACCTTACAGCTGAGCAACATTCTCTGGCTTATTATAACTATTTATTTTTATTTTTGTTCAACATATTGATTATCTACAACTACTATAATAATATATTTGGTAAGACTTTAATTGATGACACTTAAAATTTTTATATTACATTAATTTTATTCAATAAACACCATGCAGAAGTCACAGGGGAATTAAAGAACACTCTTTATTTACCAAACTAAAAAATTAATGAAATGGTAACTGCGTTTGGTGGACTAGTTAAGAATATTCAAGAGAAAAGTTAGTAGTAGTAGTTTTTGTTGTCCGCAAAATAAATTAGTTTCAAGAATTCCAACACTGGAAACAGAATCCACAAGACAATTTTCCTCCACTCAATTTCCTGTCAAATAGATCATAGACTCAAAGACAAATTACTTCTACTTCTCAGTGACTTCTATATAATTTTATCTACATGTTGATTTTCTTATCATGAAGACGTTTTTTTTTTGTAACCGGCTGAAGCAGAGTGAGAGTTGCCAAAGAAAGTTTGTTTGCCTGTCTGAGACTTGAAATTATAGTAGACGCCATAAGCAAACGACGCTCCTAATTTTTTTTTCTCAGAAACATACCATTTTTTTTTATAGATATTGAAAAACTTTTCATTTTCAAATAACTTTTTCCTGTGTTTACAACAGTTTGTAAGATACAGACCAGACTGTGTAACTGGAATATTTCATTTACTACATCAAATAAAATAAAATTAAAACACTGTACTGGTTTTTGCAAAGCTCATCTGATCTAAATTAAAGATTGAAATGGTTAGCAAAAAATCCCAGTTAGACAATAACTTTGCATTTTTTTAAACCATTATAAACACAAGAAAAAGTTATTTCGAAAAAAATCTTGAAATGAAAAGTTCTCTGAATATTCGTAATAAAATGGCTTCTGAGGTAAAAAAATTGGAAGATCATAAATTTATTTAAATCAACTGTGACTAATAATTTAACACCTTTTTCGTAGTTTACCTTAATAATTGTTATTGTGTCCTACCTGACATGCAACTCTAACTAAAAATGCGATTTTCTCGTAAAATTTTGGCATTATAGTGAATGAACGAGTTATGGATATTTTATTAATACTTCTAGGATCTAGTTCCATTATTTGCACACTTTGATTCACAAAAAAGTGTGGGACGATGATTAGCACATGAATGATCGCACGCAGCGCATTTTAGAAGATAGAATTTATTAAACTTGAATATTTATTTATTTTGAATGAACTATTACTTTCGTGACCAACTTCGTTATTTTAAATAGATTGACATATTTTTAATTCACCTAATCCTTGTTGATTTCGAGATGTTTACTATATATGTTTACAATATTTCGAATAGCAAATACTATGGAAGTTAAAGAAATAATTTTTATTCAAGAGATAGTTGAATTTTTAAGCTATCTAGCAAAGTTTTACAAGTGGCTAAATTTCATACAAGTTGTTGAACAACCAAGCGCCGAACTTTTGTACTTCAAACAGTCAAAACAATTTTTGTCAATGGATCGCCGGATATTTTTACATTTTGCAATGCCGAATTTTATTCTCTGTTAATCCATATTACACTTTCCTACACCTATCTGATGGTTGATGTTTGACTACCCCCCTAATTAATGAGGTTTTTCAGGTTTCCCTTATTCCTGCACTGAATAGTGGTTAGGGCCTACCAACGTAAGTCGTTCCTGGGCGCAAATGCGGCCTGCTTAATAATAATATGCCAGCCCCTCTCCAGCACAAGTCTTCGACTTCTGGACTAATCCTCGTGATTAGAATAAGAGGTAGAGACATTATTATTACTAATATAATAATAATATTTTTATACGACTGCCTTGCAAATGGGGGTTTTGCACACGGACACGGAACACGCTCTGAAAACGGCATTTTGCACACGCCGTGTGCTAAACGTTTTGCACACGGTTATGTCATCTTTGCACACGCGTCTCCAGATTGTGATTTTTCTTTGATGTTGTCACCCAAATTATGCAATGTTTCAAGTTGGCTGAGTTTAAATTAAAATTTGATTTTAGTGGTCTCTGTTTGCAGTCGCATAAAAAGTATCGTAAAAAACTCGTTTGAAAACCTCTTTACACACTCGCCTTTGCACCAATATGTCTCTCTCGTGTGCAAAGAGTCGTTTTCAAACCTTGTTGTTTAATATACTATTTTGCTGAAACAGCTATAGAAACGATAGTAATTAAAACTATTATTATCTACCTGTGTGTTTTCAAATCGTCAAATCATATCTACACAATTATAATGGCAAGCAATGAAAATAATTATTTAAATGACGATGTTCACAATTACCTGTAGGTAAACAAAAGAACGATTATTATCAATTTTTTATAAATTTTAAAAAATAAAAGCATATATTTGCACCTGTACTATGTTTTCACAAAAATTTATTATTAAAATTTCACCTCCAAGGTTAAGTACTTGCAATTTAATAAATGAAAAGTCATACATCTTATGTCTTTTTGTTAAATTTGTTGATATGCAATAAAATAACCAGTTACATTAATTTGATCTATAACTAGATTCAGAACTTTATAAGTATCTGCTTTTAGTTCTCTAAATGTAGAAAAATGTGATAATAATCATTGTGTTGCGCCTAATCTGTACCCAGCTTAAGGAACTTGACACAAAATTGTTTGTATTACCATCCAAACCTGCAACGTCGGGAGATTTTTAGTTCTTGAAAAATGTTCGTTGGGCGAGCCGTTTTAACAAAAATATATATGACAATGAGCAAATATTGGAAATGTGTATTTAAAAAGTAAAAAGAATACATGTTGTTAACACACTCAAAAAAATAAATTGAACTCAGGGTTATTAAAAAAGTTGCGTACATTTAAAATACTTAATAAATCATGACAACCAATGGATTCGAAGAAACAAGGATGAATGCCGGATGGACGAAAACAATGATGGTCGCCACGTTTTCCAGATTTAAATATGTGTGACTTCATTTTGCAAGCTGGTCTTAAAACAATAGTTTATAAAATTCTGATAAACACGTGTTATTATTTAAGTATTTATAAGTACCTATATTCAACAAAATAGTATCCATTGGCGTTACTTTTAGTAGCATATGCAACATTTAGAAAACATATTTTAGAGGTTTGACAACTTCCGATTGCACCGGAATGCGGAAGCGGAAGTGCCCATTAACCTATTTTAAACGGAACACCCTGCATATTTTCCAATATTCGTATTATTCGTGTAATTTTAAACATATTTCATACAACCGGTCTATAAATACTAATCTTTGTAATTTTACACAATTTGTGTCAGACGCCTTGAATGAAAGGCAGCAAGTTGATGTAATATATACTGACATATCAAAGGCGTTTGATCAAATTAATCATGGTATTTTAATTAGCAAACTTGAATCTTATGGGTTAGCGTTACATCTTATTAATTTATTTAAATCTTACTTATTGAATAGGTTCCAATATGTTGAAATTATGAGACATAAGTCAGAGTTGTACATGGTTAAAAGTGGTGTTGCGCAGGGTAGTAATTTGGGGCCGCTGTTGTTCTTGTTATTTTTTAATGATATCGTCGGAAACCTTGAGTGTTCTAAACTGCTTTATGCAGATGACTTAAAAATCTTTAATGTAGTAAAAAATGAAACCGATTGCATTTTACTTCAAAATGATCTTGATATAATTCATGAGTGGTGTCTTAATAATATGCTGAATATAAATGTTAGTAAATGTAAACTTATGACATACACTAGAAAATTAACATCATTTTCGTTCGATTATAGTATAAACGGTATTGAGATTCCAAGAGTTAGTTTCAGTAAAGACCTTGGAGTGACGTTTGACCCTAAATTATCGTTTCGGCAACATTTTGATGTGGTATGCAAAAATGCGTTGAAAATGTTGGGATTTGTAATCAGAAATCCTATACAATGCTTATGTTCGTAGTAAGATGGAGTATGCTTTCATGGTGGGGATACCTTCTTTATAACGTACATGTTCAGTCTTTTGAGACAATTCGGCGCAAATTTTGTAGGTTTTAATTTTTAAACAGTTTGGATACTACCCCAACAGAGATATATCTTACTCTGATTTATTACACACCACAAATATTGATAGTCTTCAAAAGCGTTGGATGACTCATCAGATAATTTATTTACATAAAATTCTTAATAATGCTATAGATGATATAAGATTCTTGTCAATCTAGAAAAAATATGTAGGAATTATTTAAAGATGGTATTATAATTTTGTCATATAGTGACTTTAAATGAATTTGGCATTTTTATATGTATTAATATTTTTATTACATCTTATTTTATTACTTTTGATTAATAAGTTTTTTTAGTTTTAGGTTTTTACTATTATTTTTATCCCAAATGAGACATTCTAATTTTCATTTTTATATATTATTAATAGTTTATCTAAATATGATTATATTTCTAAGACCATAAATAAATATGCAGCATGAATTCTGAACTTGTTATATTTATTATTATTATTATCTACAGCCTACAATCGTTTCTACAATATTCGCTATTAGATTGTTAGCTGTTCAACATACGCGACATCCATAATCTAGGCATCCATCAACTTTCAATTAGAAATATGGTTAATGCGGAATGGGGTCAACGTAAAAAAACAATTTATTGACAAATCGACGTTTCGGCTGTAAAATAGGCAATATAACATATTATAGAAGACACAGTAGAACATAAATAACAACGTTCAGAATGCTGGGACACCCTATTTCCAACATGTACTCATTGTTTTATTATTTATTTTTTCATTTAATTTTTGAGACTCATCCAACGAACATTTCAAGACATAAAAAACTTTCAATAGAGCATTTACATGTAGGCGGCGCTGAGATCAATGTTAGGTATTAAACCTAACCTCACAAATATTTGTTATTTAATTTTTGTTGTGCTTCAATTTGTGTAAAAAAACATGCCATATAAGTGTTGTGTACCGCAGTATTTATCTGTTGCTAATAATAATAAAGATTTCATGTTTCGCAAGTTCCCTAATAATGCTGAAAAAATGGTTAATAGCAATTGACGCCAGCAACAAGCCAACCCAGTACACAAAGATCTACTGAAAACAATTTACAGAATATTGTTATACTATTACTAGTATAGGTAAGTACAAGCATACATGATCTTTCAGTGTATATTTTTCATTATTTGATAAGGTTTCATTAGGTATTATTTTTAGGACAATGGAAAATTCTCAAAAAACAGCTGTTTCAACATTATATTGAACAAATAGGTTTAAATCAAGAGTTACCAGATAATTCTTTAGGCACTCCAACATTAACAATGTATGTGTTAAATAACGTTTTATTACTTCTCTTTCCAAATTGCTAATGTAAAATGCAAATAAACAAGGTTATGTGAGGATAACATAAATAAGATTAATGCTTTTTGTACTTGTACAAGTTTTATTTTGATAATACGTATGCAAATTAGATTTACAATCACTATTTGTCTTACACGAATTCAAATAAAAAATTATCGAACCATAGACTCGTAAACTAGATCATAGAACATTAATATTAATACCTAACTTTGACGCTAGCGCCCCTATCGAAATTTAATGACACTGAGTTAATGTAAACGCTCTGTTACTCGATAAAAATACCGTAATGTCTTAATGCTGATGGGGTTGAAAATCGAAAAATATGTCGTCACTTTTTTGAATTCCACATTTTTATAGCCGGCCACTATACCTCAAAAAAAAAAAGTCATTTAGTGTTAATACACAAGTAAATACATTTTAAAGAAATTTTGGAAAAATTGCTAAACAAAGCAATTTCGCATATAATCTCAAGCTGGCTTTAATCGATCTATTCTGAACATAGCAGCCCCTAGTCACGTGTTTTACATGTATTTTCGGGACACGTTGTATAGTTTATACATAATTTTAACTTTTCTGATCAGAATATTTTTAGCTAGATCATCAAAAACAGATTTAAAATGAGCATTAAAATCAGCTACATTAAAATGTACGTACTTGTCGCATTCCTCTTAGGTGCACAACAAAGCCATGTAGCATAAAACATTCTTAGGAAAGCTATTATGAGCATAATTGAAGTAACTACAGCTGCAATAACATAGTAGGACGAAAAATCCTCCGAGTCACTACTTCCAATATCCATTTTAATTACAATAAAGCACAGTACACGTTAGTCACTTGTTTAATAGTAAATTGAATACTGAATTATTTACTCATTATTGGTTTATCAAAAATCCACTGTTTTATCGTTAGTTATCGCCCAAATCTAATGATATTACAAATAACTCATTGTATTAAGAAATGTTGAGATCAATGATGATGCGGATATTCACGCGAATTTCACAGTTTTTGAATTAAATTATTAATAGCGGGAAAGTTTTAACTTTTAGCGTATCTCACAAAACAGTAATATTATTGCTATTTTAATTATTATTTGGAATCAGTAAGTTTGATTTGAGCTTCCAACATTCTACCATGACAGTCAATGGCAGTTTTATGTTGCAGTTGGCAAAATTTGCTAACAATTGAAATTTTCCCCACCATTAAGTAATTCGGGCAAATTTCACGTCCATGAGGACAAAGCTTAAGTGTGAAAACTATTGCTTCATTCTATGTCAAAGTAATCAAACTGAATTTCAAGGCAGGAAATCTCTACACTTTCTAATTGGCTATTTTATTTTCAAGTGAATACAATAAACAACTGAAATTAAAAGGCTTGCCTGTTTAAGCCTTCTTCTCATGGACGCGAAATTCGTGAAAATTCTCGGCTTAACCCAAATTTATATCTATGGTTTTTTATACGTATATGTAAAAATATTTGTAAGGTTTGTCATACCGAATCATCGACAAGTCAAATTAAACAACAGGTTAGAAGTACATCGTTATTACATTTTAAGAAATAATAATATATTTGGTTGCTCCATATGGACAATATAGGTAGGTACTTATATTGTCCTTTCTACAAAACATATTCAACATAGATGCTGAATCATTTCGGTTGTGAAGTAATTTAAATAAAAGTGAAAAACTCGCAAGCACTCTTCCGGTATGTATATAATCGAAATTAAATCTTTGTAGCAACAAACTGTGGTTATATCCTCTAGGTGGACAGTAACTATAAGCACGGTAAGACAAAAACTTTAGAAAACGCCTTTGAACTGATTCCACTAAATCAATATGTGTTCTATAAAACGGATACCAAATAATACTACAATATTCAAGTTTCGAGCGTACAAGAAAATAATAGAGGCATTTTAAAGCAGCAACGTCATTAAAATTTGAGGAATTTCTAATAACAAAGTCCAATGTTTTATATGCAGTGTTAACCATTTGATTAATGTGATTGGAAAAGAAAATTTGTCATCGATTATAACTCCAATGTCCTTAACACTTTTGCAAGGTTTGAGACCTGTAGCGTTGAGATTATAGTTAAATAAAATAGGTTAAGTGTAAATGAGCATATTTTGCACGTGTGGACATTAATTGTCAATTGATTTTTTGAACACCATTCCTCAACTAAATCAATACTTACGTGTAAATTTAAACAGTCACTTATAGAATGTATATTTAAGAAGAGTTTTAAATCGTTAGCAAAAAACAAATGATTAAATCCTAGTGACAGAACCAAATCGATAATAAATAAAATAAAGGGAAGAGGTCCAAGATTGGATCCTTGGGATACACCCGAAGTGGCTAAGAAAGTATTAGATTTAAAACCGTTGTATGAAACATATAATTTACGTTGCGAAAGATATGATCGGAATAGTCTAAGTAAACTGAAAGATTTCCGGGTGGTTAGGTAATGAAATCATAATTTGGTGTAAAAATATATTTTCTTACTTCGTAGTAGGTACAATAATTGTTCTACAAAAGTCCTCTATCGAACGCCGTGCATCGATATTTATCTGGTTGTTTCATACAAAAAAAAAGTAACAAAAAGTAAATATTTGCTGGCATGAGCTGTAAAATATATACAAGGCATTTAAAACTATCTATTTACTAAAATATATAGCTACTAACACCCAAATGGTCAAGTTTATATAATATATATTAATAATTCATGATTAACCTTGTCGAATGCTTTAGAGAAGTCCGTGTATACCACGTCTACTTGACCTCTATTGTCAATGTTGCTTGAAACAAATTGGGTAAATTCAGGCAAATTTGTTAACGTAGAGCGTGACGTAACAAATCCATGTTGATTCGGAGAAATAAAAATAATTTGCTAAAAAGAATTGTATATACAGCCATCTCAAATAACTTCGCAAAACTGGATAGCTATAGGTCGATAATTTTTTATATCAGATGGATTGCCATCATTTAGTATTGGACAAATTCTAGATAATTTCCACTGCTCCGGAAAAGTAGCAGTAGCTAGACAGAATAAGATTAAATAAAGCACACAATGGAGCAGAATAGAACAGTCTTTAATAAAATAGCTAGGTATATGTTCATCTCCACATGTCATCTTATATTTTAACTTTGAAATGGCATTACAAACATCAGTTTCAGTGAAGCTAACATTATTAATATAAGTTCCAAAACTATTTAAATTTAGATGAGGCTGAAAATTTTGACTGCTAAAATATCCGATGAAAACCAAGGCGGGTCAAATCAACAAATTTCACAGAAAATATTGTAAAAAGGTAGAGTTCGGTTATAAGCTACTCTTTAATTCAATGTGAAATGATAGACGGCATTGGAAATAATTTTTGGATACAAAATAAATAGGTTTGTTTTTGTAGCAGTTGGAAACGGTTTGAAACTATCAGAAATATTCGACCAGTTAAGTTGAGAACGCGTTACCATTGAATTTAATGCAATAAATAGTTGGACGGACATTTTTGATAGTTCCAACTGCTGCAAAACCAAACCAATTACATTTATATATAAAATGAAGGGATAGAAAATTTTAATTTTAATTTTCACATTTGCTAGCAAGAGTTAAACTGCTTAACCATAAAAATCTAGACTTGCAATAAAGAATATTTTTATATTAATGGTTTGAAATGCTTGTTTCATGTGTTACTTAGAGTAAAAATTGATAAACATATCGAAAGGTATGTAATGCTGCTTCCAGACCAAATGAGTGAGCAAGAGCAGACGAGAATTAATATTCTCTCAAAAATGTTCAAGTTTGCTGCTACTCGCAAGCGCATAATTAGCTTTCTTCTACATTTAGCGATTATTTTCATGTTCACTAGTGATCAAAGTATTCTGTGCTTGTGAACATGTCGGACAAAAAAAAGATGCTTGCGCTTCTTTTATTATATTTAATATGTTATTGAATGTAGTAAGAAAAAGCGACAGCAAGGAAAGTCTAGAAAATGTTAAACAATCAAAAGTTTCATGGTGGTAATAGTTGCATCTTGTCAATAAACAAAAAACAAAATCCCAGCGTACGTAAATAATAAATAAATGTATCGTTCAAACTGAACATGCATTGCAATTATTTGTTCATTAAACGCCAGCCTTAAAATATGTGCTTAGAGAGGTCTATTTTGATTTGTTATCAGCACTTTTGTATACAAAAATAGAATGTGATGTCATGCATGGATAAAAAAAATTAGATAATCTAATAGAATAAAAATATAGGTAATATCGGACGTGCTAAAAGATTTGATAAATCAATATACCTTTAAAGAACAATTTATCGGAAATGAGGTATGTCAGACGATTGGAGAGTTTCTATGATTAATGATGGCACAGATTATACCTGCACGGACTACCACAGTTCTATAAAAAATGTCCAAGTTTGCTGCTGCTCGCAAGCATTTAATTATTGTCCTTCTACATCTAATATTTATTTTCATGTTCACTATTAATCGAGGTTCTTGGTGCTTGTAAACATATCCGGCAAAGTAACTGCTTATATTTCTTTTATTATTACATTAAACGTAGTAAGAAAACGCGACAGCAAGGAAAGTGTCGAAACTATAAAAAAAGCTATAGTTTAATGGCCCAAATCTTCTAGTTAATAATCAACATGCATTGCAATTACTTGCTCAGAAAATGCCTTAAATTACGTGCTGAAAGGAGTAAATTTTGATTCGTTATCTGCACTTTTTTATATAAATATAGAATGTGACGTTATGAATAAATAAAAAATTAAATAATCTAATTGGATAAATATATAGACAACATCTGACATACGAAAGGATTTGATTAATCAATATGACCTTTTAAAAATTAATAGAAAATGAGGAGGATAAAGATATTATTGAATGTTAAGAGGTAGATTTGGAGAAGAGAACGTATGCCTGACGATTGGAGAGATGATATGATTTTAACAATTTAAAAGAAGGAAGATGCAACAGATTGCTGAAACTACATAGGTATAGTTACGGCTAGACTTCAGACGACTTACATCACGGCCGACGTTACGCAATTGTTTTTATTGTTAACATAATTTTCCATACTTTGTCGCGTTAAAAAACAATAATTTTTTGTAATTTAGTGTAATATATTGTGCAAACATTTAGTGTAGTTTATAATTTTATTATTCTCAGTTGAAGTTTTTTAAATATTTTGATAAAAATATAATGTATTATTCATTTGTTCGTATGACGTCTAACTTCTTACCGCAACATATATCATTACTGGATATATTGTATTTTAGAAAGAAGAGATCAACAATGGACCACATATTCAAGGTGAATCAAGGTCATATTCGTGGACTTTAGAAAAGCATGTGATTCTATCAAAAGGAATTAAGTATAATAATGAAACAATTAGAGATATCAACATTACCAACTAAACTGGTTAAGTTATTGAAAGCTGAACAGAGAAGGACACATATGGCTTAAAAGCCGCCAAATAATATGGTGTACAGATGATATAGCCATAATTGCAAGATATAGTAGAGAATTAGAAACGATAACGAGAAAGTAAAGCTGTAAAGTGAGAGTGCAGATAAATCAAGAGAAAAATAAGTCTTCGAGAATAGCAGAGCAAAATAAAGATATACATTTCAAGGGGAAATGGAATTCGAAGAAGTATAAGAATTTGTGAATTTGGTGGCGTTGATAACAACTAAGTGTGACGATGTACAAGAAATTAATAGGAGAATAATAAAAGCAAACAGAACTTCGGGAGGAATCAACTACGCAATGAAATCAAAAAATTTGTTTTGAATATTGCGAAACAATCTTAAGGACGACGTCGTTACATTGCCGTAAAACCTGGACCTTTAATGAAAGGTCAAGAGAAAATCTGTTAACGTGGGAAGGGCAGATCTTAAAAAGAGACTTAAGGATTAAGAAGACGGAAGATGGTTGTAAGGAGAAATAATGTAGAAATACATGGAATGTACCAAGCACCAAAAATTGATAAACTTGTAATATCGGGAAGAGTGCAGTGGCTAGGGCATTTACAATGAATGGAAGATGAAGGGATAAAAGTACTGTGAAAACATAGTAGGGAATAGAGTTTGGCTATAAGAAAAAAAGACGAAGACCGAAGATGCGATAGGGAGAGACCGCTGCAATAGATCTAAGAGCGAAAAATATAACAGACTATAAAACAAAGGCGAGAAACAGAACGAAGTGGAGAGAAATAACGCAGCTCTGGACCTAAATGACCTGTGAACAGCTCGATGTGTTTTACAAAAGGTCAATATAATTCCAGAAACCATTATTTTAATTTTATATTAGCGAATTGGTTCGTATTAGTCAATTATTATAGTTAACCTTAATGTTTAATATATTGTATAACATCTGCTGATACAATATTTTAATCCAAATTTTAATTGAATGTTTTCTGAAATACTTTTGACGAATTCTGAATTAAAGATGCGACATTCTAAATATCAAATAATTTAGTAGAACTAACTCTAATTCTTCTGAACTCCAAATAACATTTTAGTAATAACTTTTTCTCAGTAATAAGATAACAAAATTACTACAAGTTCTAAATATACGATTGTTTAAAAAATATATAGTACACTGTGTGTAGCTACCAAACAATAGTATTGTATCAACTATTTATCACCCTTCTCCTTTACCTGTAATCTAAATATCAAGTAGGTACAAACATTTTAAACCGACTGTTGCTATTATGAAAATATATTCACAATACTAAAATCATGAAGTTATCGTATAGTTCTTAAATTTCTAATAAAAACGATTTGTTTCTGTGTGGTATTTTAGTAGTTATAATGAAATAATGTTTTTCTAAATAATAAAGCTATAAGTTATAGTATGTGGAGCGGAAGAAATGAGAACCAAGGAGATCTATAGGTGGTTGTAATTTAATTCGTTTTCCAGTTTTGCACCAGAGACCGATGAGCGCACTTCAGTTCAGGGTAAATTGATTTAATTTTCCAATAATCAGGTCACGTATTTAATACAGTTGGGTATACACATCAGCAGAGTATCCGTCTTTGCTTCACACGGCTTTAGCCAGATGAAGTAAAGCGTAGGTTTTAGGTGATTAATAGCAAACCATACAGACGTATACCTACAGATATAAAACCTCCACGGGTCAAAACTGCGAAATAAACTATATTACTTATTCTCGAAAACGGTATATTATATAGAATTTCAACTATTGTATACCTTAATTGTGTATTAGTCTTTGAAGTTTTTAAAGCCGATTAAACCTAGTGTCATCTAAATAACATTTTTTGATTTTTGCATGAACGTAGAAAAAATATTGTATGCAACTCGTACAAAAAGTGCTTATTGCACTCGACGTGTTGTCCTACTCGGCCTGACGGCCTCGTTGGACAATTTCACGTCGCGTGCAATAAACACTTACTTTTTGTACTTGTTGCATGTGTTTGTGTGTAAAAAATGTCTAAGAAATTGGCATTTGCTTATAGAATTTGTAAAGATTTTACTCCGTACTCAAAGCGACTGATTTATAACTGTATAATTAAACCTAATATTTTTTATGGCTAATAATGGTGATATAAGTAAATTGCTATTACTGCAAAATAAATGTATGCGTTTCTTATTAGGCTGCTTCATATATACAAATATAATAAGAATGCATAATGTCTTAGGCTGGTTATCTATTAAAACTTATATAAAATTCAAAACATTGATCTTTTTACATAAATTGTTAAATAATTTATTACCTAAATATTTCTCCACTGATTTGCTGTTACGTGGCGACGTACATAATTACTATACATGACAAATTAATAACTTGGACATAATTCGGACGAACTTAATGTCAACTAAAAAAAATATTTTTGATAAGGGAGTGGTAGAATATGACAACTTGCCATTTGATATAAGGAATTCTAATGCATATGTATTTAAAGCTTTCGTACCTTGTCAGAAGTTAAACTACTACTACTACTACTACTACTACTACTACTACTACTACTACTACTACTACTACTACCACTACCACTACCACTACCACTACCACTACCACTACCACTACCACTACCACTACCACTACCACTACCACTACCACTACCACTACCACTACCACTACCACTACCACTATACTCGCAACAAGAATTCAGACGACTTACGTCATACGAACAAATGAATAATTTATTATATTTTCATCAAAATATTTAAGAAACTGCAACTGGTAGTAATAAAACTATATACTACACTAAAAGTTTACATTATATATTGCATTAAATTGCAAAAAATAATTGTTTTTACGCGACCAAATATCGAAAATTACGTTGACAATAAAAACAAATGTGAAACGTCAGCCGTGACGTAAGACGTCTGAATTCTTGACTCGAGTATACCACTACCACTACCACTACTACTACCTTGACTTTTACTGCTACTTTTTCTGCAAAAATATTGTTTTATAATAAATTTTGATTTTCTACTATTCAAATTTATTACTGTATTAGAAAGGTATTTTAAGTTAATATATATCAAATCTCCTACAATTCCTATCAATGAAGTCATATGTATGCTCTCTAATACCAAACATCTAGGTATGTTAATGAACAATTCCACAGACAAAGCTCTATTTAATAATTATATAAAAAAATTAATCCAGCTAAATTTTCTAACCTGGTTTAATGGAAACATTCTATAAATATCGGCCTTTTGATTTTGACAATTTCGCTAAATTATGCCAGCACAATAGTTTCAGAAACAGCTTTCTAAACACCTTTTTCCGAGCACCAACTCTTGAAAACATCTAAACTTTATCGTACCTTGCACGATTCTTCTTAAGTAACAAATCCTTTTCCAACCTTTTAGCGGCTTCTCTCCGTTGAGCAGGAGTACAAATAGTTTCTTCTGAATTGCTTATTGTCTCCAAAAACACTTCTTTATAAAAAAATGCAACTAATTTAAGTTTGTACCAGCACAATAGCTTTAGAAACATCTTTCTGAACACCTTTAGGCGAGCACCTACTCTTGAAAACATCATAAACTTTATCGTACCTTGCACGACTCTTCTTATGTAACAAATCTCTTTACAAACTTTTAGCGGCTTCTCCCCGTTGGGCAGGAGTACAAATAGTTTCTTCGCAATTGCTCATTGTCTCCAAAAACACTTTTTTTGGAAAAAAAAATGCAACTAATTTAAGTTTGTATGTTTAACTTTACCATAGTAACTATTGTCAAAATGCCAACTTGACGTTTTTATATCTGTAATTTGGTTATATATGGATCTTACTTTGTTAATATCTGACGTAATTATTTTTGTTACAAAAACTGTCACTTGCATTTAAAAGGTATTGCTGCAAACAAAATAGTATACAAGCCCGGTGAAAAGTTTAATTCACTCGAGAAATGGTTCACCATTCTTTTCTCTCGGCAAGAATGAAATACTTTCCACCTCGGTATGTAATATACTATTGTTCACATAAATTCATCAGCAGCTTATCGAACCATTCATCCATCCAAACAATTATCGGTTAGAAATTAACAACTGTTTCCAAAGCCCTCTTTTAGACATGTTGTTGTTGTCAATTTTGTCACTGCGAGTTATCCAGAGAAAACTTGTCGAGGGTTAAATGTTTCAATCGACCTTATAGTTAAGACAACAGTCAACGCAAATTTGAATTAGTTCGTTATTGAAACTCAGATGTTCTGATTAAATACAATGAACTAGAGAACGCTCATCGACGTATTCGCCTATCCTTGAACAGCTAACCTATATTGTGTGGAAAATAACCAAGATAAAATTTCATAGATAAAAGGTATATAGTTGCGGTAAGAATTCAGACGACTTACTTCACAGCTTCACGGTTTGTCGCGTTAAAAACAATCTTTTTTGTAATTTAGTGTAATATACAGTGCAAACATTAATGAGTAAGTAAATATATTCCAAACGCTTATACGTAAGGTAACTCAAATATGCGAAGCGCATATTTTGCTTATAGATATTATGCATGTTATGTGTATTATTTGAAGTATTTGCAAATATTCTTTAAGAATAGCATATTGTGGAATACATAGATGTTTGGCAAGGATTTTTATTATTTTAATTTGGAAATATATCGATCTACCTAGATTAGCTCATAATTTTTATGGTCAGATAATAAAGGATCAGATCAGACTACCAAACACTCCTCTTTCACCTTAAACTGTTTTTACAACAATTTCAGAATTATCTGACGAATATTCTTAATCGCAGATGTGAAGCAATTATTTGAAAATAAGGAAATAAGCCAGCATACTTTTGTTTATAAAAGCATATTATAGCTTTCTTTCTAAAACAAGAATGCAAATGAAGAAATCTAATTTTGTATTATTATTTTTTCATTAATTCAAAGTGTACACATCACACGTGTGTGACATCACACATTTCGGTATCAGAAACTACTTAATGTTTCATCTCCCGGCCTCAAATAACTCTGGCAATTGATAATTTAAGGGACAGTATGAAATATATACAAAGCATATAATAATATTATCTTTCTGTACAAAATATTTTAATATATGATTGTATCATTTTTCCGTACACTTTTTTCGTGTGAAAGCCATTTCTAATTTTGACATATAAAGTGACAGCTTTTGTTATCGAAACAAGTGTCAGAACTTCTACTTTATGTAACTAGTTACATTATGAAAACCATTATGCAACTGGTTACGAAAAGTTTGTTCTGTCACTAATTGCAAAAAGAACTAAATAAAATACAACAGAAAAATAATAGCAACTTTTATTTGTCAGTAATTTTATAAATAACACTTTATTAATTATTATTAATAGTTAATTATAAATATTCACAACGCAATTAGTGAAAGCAATTCCAGAAGAAATCTTATTTGTTGAACTTGCATATTATGTGATATGTTCTTGGTATTACTCGGTTCTACAAGAACATCATCGGAAATTGTTTTTTTATTTTCTATACAATTTTCATCATATCCTTCTGCAACAGAATTTGACTTCCAGCCCCCGTGTTGTTTTATTTATCAAATATTGGCCCCAGAATCTGCAAGTAAAGTGGCCGAAGATCTTCCAAAACAGTGCCCCGTGATAATGCAAAATTCAGCAAACCAATCATTTGAGCAATCATTTTTGGTAACTGACCAGTAGTATTAATTCCTACACCACATTTACCATTTCTATATCTAACAAAGAATCTATTGTGTATAATATTTTCCGGGTGTAGGTTTCTATACCTCCTGATAATATCAACGAAGTTTAGTCCTTCTATATCTCCCGGGGTGATTACAAATTCACGAATTACTCTAGTTTTTGTATTTGGAATATCTTTACACGAAAACACGTCTCCTCATCTATAACATTTTCAACACGTAAAAATGTTAATTCTGACTTCCGACATGCACTGGCTATTCCCACAACCTAAAGTGTGGGAGTCTTCTGTGACTTGAGCAGGGCCTTTGACTGCGTCAACCATGAATTATTATTACTAAAACACAATAAATATGGTATAAGAGGACTTCCATGTAACTGGATTCCAAGCTATTTAAAACAACGATAGCAATATGTATCACTACTGGATAATGAATATAATGGTATCAATAATTATGTCAATTCTGAAATAATTGAAATTAATATAGGCTTACTACAGGGATCAATACTGGGTCCCATTCTTTTTTTACTATATATTACCGACTGAGGCCATATAAATGATTCAGTGCAGTTTACATTTTATGCAGATGACACATCTATTAGATGATCAGATGTATCAGATAAAAATATTGACCAAAGGAAAATTAAATGCTGTAAGTTATTGCACGACTTGGGTAACTGGTTTTCCTCATTTATATTTGAATCCTGAAAAAACTCAAGCAATGACTTTTCATAGCAAATATAAGAATTGTGAATATCCTGAACTAAGTCTAAACAATGTAACTATACCTTGCAATACTTCAAATGTTAGATTTCTGGGTATAAAAATTGATAATGTGCTGAATTGGAGGAACCACTGTGAGTTTTTGATATCAAAGCTTCATTCTGTGGTTTATCAATTTAAGAATCTTAGAAATATACTTGATATCAGTCAGTTAAGATATCTATATTTTGCTCAGGTTGATTCCAGGATAAGGTATGGCATTGGATTTTGGGGTAGTTCTTAAAATATCTTTAAGTATTATGAGATATTAACTCTTCCATCTGTGTTAATATTAGAACTAAGTGTATATGTTTTTAAAAACAATCATAATTTTTGTGCAATAAAGATGTCCATAATATAAATACTAGGCATAAAAATTAATTTTGCTCCTTTGTATAAAAAAATATTTCTGTTAAATCGCCTAACTATTTAGGTTTACGAGTATTTAATTCTCTTCCTATAGACATAAAAAAGTGAAAGTTTATTGTTATTTAAAAAACAACTGAAACAATTTTTAATAGAAAAGGCTTTTTATAATATGGACGAATATTTTAATATGTGAATGTCTGATTTATTTTAATATTGTATTTTATCTGACTTAACACTTGTATGTGTTTTTTTTTAAATGTGTGTACATTGATTCTCCTTCTTTTTGACTATTCCTATACAATGTGTGAACTATATTGTCTAAAAGGAAAATAAACATTATTATTATTATTATTATTAAAGTAAAACATGCGAATTAGTAAACTGACAACTAAATGAAGCAACTATTAGTTGCCTTAGCCATTCAAAAAATATTGTCATCCACCTCAGTCAAAAAAGTGTTTAAAAAACGTTTGATTTCTTAGCGTGGTATCCATCCGACTGTCTTTTCAAAAATGCTATCAGCTATTGTATGTTTTAATGTATACCTTTTCTTAAAGACAGCTCAGTTCTCAACATGTACAGTACATGTTTCATAGCCTAGAACCCTTCAAATTCTTCTTACCTTCAAAATATGACAATAGTACTTTCTCATTGACGTGTTTTACTTTCTTCTGTTCACGCCATTTCTCAAATTTTTCATAAGCCAAATCATATACCACTTTGGATTTTTCAGGACTCAGTGAACATACCGCATTTCTTGCCGCTTCTTCGATATCGCTGACGATATTCAGAATCTGAATGTAAATCACACATTTTCCTAATAAATAGTAATAGTAACAATCAGCGTCACAGAATAGATCAGAGTATAGTAAATGTCAAGCCAAATGACAAGCAAATTTAAAATGACACTGACTTACTAGATAACTGTTATTTAAATTATACATATAAATGATCAAAATTATAAACTTGTATTTCCCATTTTTTGTCAAAATTATAAAAAATCTGATATGTAATACGTTACGAATCATGACTTTATGTAAGTCGTGCGATAGTGCGGGATCTCGCTTCGTTCGTCCCGCGCTCATTACATAAAATCATACTTTTTATAACCGATTAAATCATACTCTTTTACATAAATAACTATTGTGATTTAAAAAGAAAATATTAAAATTATTAGAATACTAATGTAAGTGTGCGGATATAATATAGTGTTAACAGAAATTATATCACAGATATTTCTTATTACCTACAGTACCTACTTTTCTTGATAGTTATGGTACAGTTGCTGAATTTGCACATTCAAAAGTGAGGCCTCTGGGTCGTTAGGATAGGAATATTTCAATATTATGAGCCTACAAGGAGCGATGACACTTAAGATACTTATTCATAAAACATTTTTACTTATAGGTAGATATTGTACTATGACTTTCTCATGTCTTAAATATTAATATTTGATATACATATTTCATTTTTATAGGCCCAAAGAATGAGCCCTGAAAGATCGGTAACTTAAATTTATGTATGCCATGAATTTTCCCAAGATAGGGACATTTTTTTGGGCTTAGTTAATGGTAAAGATAGATGAATACTCCTTTAAATATGTAATAAATATTTAGACAAATGATTCCTGACACGATTTTAGGACCAATAGGACAAACTCAGATATTATTATATATTGATTTTTATGCACTAATTGTTCAACAGCTCAATTTCTCAGAACACGTGAACGCAAATGTACAGATCGGCGACACTAATTGCTCGAAAACTAAACAGGTTGGACCACAGTATTTTACTAAACAAACTTAAGGAAACTGATCTTTCACATGTATCTTTGACAGCTATTTGAATAATACTTTGTGGAATATGTTTGTTTCCAGTTTGTTGATTTAGACTATCGTTGGAGTACTATAGGGCTTTATTCATATCCCCTTTTATGTTTTTTATTTATTAATCACATATCAGAACTTAGATGTTAACATTATTTATTTATTTAATTAAAGTACAGTGTCCAATGGGACGAATCCCAGTTACAGGTCAAGGTAGAAAAAGTAATCAAAACATACAATGTAAACAAACAAAATCAGGCAATAACTAGAATAAGAACAAATATCCAAAAATAAACCAAACAACTAATAACACATGGCATGAAACACAAGAAATAACTAATAAAATATATAAACATACAGGGTTAAATATGACTACAAAAAATTTAACCACGTGCTCAGGGAAGCCTAAAAAACGATAAAAAAATTATTCCAGAATTTTAGCTCGATATTTAAAAAATGGGGCAAAACCCTTTTTTCCTACGGAAAGTCGGCGCCTATGATAAGAACCGACTGAGATGGCTTAGATCCATAGATAAAACTTACATCTGTCAACAATATCTACTACCATCGTCGTTTTTTTGCAGCATTTCTAAATGTAGAAACGAAAATTAACATTCTTATTAGTAATAATACCTGATAGATAGGTAAAAGTTAATCCACTTAGCTCCAGTATTTTGCATTCGTTTTCCATTATTTCGTTATAAACTGGTAGAACTACATATTCGCTCATTACAGCCACTCACTACCGATAAATGACACTTCCCTTAGGTACAATTAGATAATGCCTATTTCTTATAACAAAATCGAACGAAAGGAATAAATAGACGTTTTAATGTAACCGCGGCAGTTTTGTGCCATAACCTAGAAAACCAAACCGGCAAACTATATTGTGTATTGTATTGTGTATCTGCACCCAACACAAATGTCTTTATTTAATAATAACTATAAAACGTTTAAAAATTAAAATAAGGCACTAAAAACTGAAGAAGAACACAAAATTACGACGTAAACACAGGAATTCAATTATGACATGACAGTGATACTGACTGATGAGCGACTGTTGCATGCTTGTAGAGTATGCAACCAACAAGCAAGTTCATTGGTAGCGTTAAATATGGATTTAAAATAATATCAAAATAATTTTTTTTTGGCTTTATAAATAAGTTTGGAATTTTTTTGAAGGGTTATTCCGTTAATTCTTATTTTTCCCTATCCCGTCCTAAAATATTTGTACTAAGTCATAGTTAACCCTGTATATGCCTACACAAAATAGAGACGGTTAAACAAATAAATATTTAACAAAGTTAAGTGAATGAAAAAATATATCAAGTCAATCTTCATACATTTGGTAGTTAATAATCATTTGATAGAGAGGAGATGCTGTAAGAAGATTAGTAAGAGAAGGCGTATTCATGAAATGTTGTGTAAAAGGATTAAAGAGTACATAATGTGCTTCCGCTGCAAGCTAATTAAGTCAAATGTAGACATAATATTGGAATTGGATAGATACCAAAGCTAATAAAATGCAGTGTCTTCAGATATCTCCGCTGCACTTTTTCTAATTGGGTTATATGGATGTTATAAATTGGACTCAAAACAATAGAAGCATATTCAAGTTTGCAGCGAATAAAACAATTAAACAGTGTATTTAATGCCACCGTGTTCCGAAAACCCTTAGAATTGCGCAATATAAAACCCAAGCTTTTGAATGCAGATTCAGTTAGCGAATCAATATGTGCATCAAATGATAAATTATCACATAATATTACACTAAGGTCCTTGAACTGCGACACTCTGTTTAAAGTAGTATTTTCCAACAGGGTATCAAAATGTAGAACATTTTTCTGGTGGCAATACGATATATTACATTTACAGACATTTAATGGTAAATAGTTCTCTTCACACCAACGGTGCAATTCAGTTATCTTGTAATCTACAACAATCAGCGATGGGTTTTATTTCAATAAATAGTTTAAAGTCCGCATATGTTAAATAATTATATTATAATATATTGCACCTTGTTGATTAGGTCTGATGGTGTAGATAGTTCTTTTAAAAATCCGTGTTGATGTTGAGATTTATATTTCTCCACGTGAAAGTATAAGTGATCGTGGATGACTTTAATTGTTTTTTAAATTACTTATAATTTCAATAGACCTGTAATTAGTTACATTATTTTTGAGACCCCTTCTATAAACGAGGCATATTCTAGAAAGCTCTGGGAAAACACTAAATTTAAGTATGGTAAAATACAAGGTAAAATTATAAAAAGCATGTAAGTAATTTTAGCGTTAATAATAAATATTCTTTTATGAAATTTGGTACTTACCCATTTTAGGGGTGCTGAATTCAGTGGCGTGGTCAGATTTAAGATAAAAAAATCGGTAAACAGTTTTTGCCAAATTTTTCATTGAAAAAAAAACAAAGTAGGCCTAGATTATAGACAATAGAATTTCATACTGTAAGCCAAAATATGTAGTTTTAAACTCTCTATATTTAAAAAAATACCGAACCAAATCGAATAATAATTGCTATTTTATATTTTGGAAATTATCGAAAAACGTTAAATAATTGAAAAGATAAATCTGATGTTGTGTAGTGCGCAGATGGCTATGAATTTTACTTATTTTTCAATCTTTTTCAGCTCTGTCAATATTGCCATGTATTTTTGAAATGTCCTGTGTATCGCAATCAGAAAGGCGGACAATTTTGAAAAATAATAAAACATATTTCTGGTTTGTATCGCTAAAATGTATTCAACTGTTATATGTTCCTTCTAAAAACATTTTATTTTTCTCAGTTTGTAGGTGTAAAGAATAATAGAAGAATGTTATGCGAATATCCTGCAGCAATGTCGAATATCACACATTCCGACGTGTTGCTTGAAACGAATTATATCAAACTGGTCCTCGAATATAAAGCAGCAATGTAATGTATCGACGTCTCCCTTCTCAATAACTAGCTCTTATTTGAATCGTCGTTAGAGCCACATGTCCATATCGGAAGTAAACACGAACACGAGATTTTCGTAGATGCCCGACTCAGTCTCGGGTTGTCCATTTCGCTGCCGTATACAACTTTCCAGCATTGCACAGTGTATAAATCCTTTACAAACTTTTCGTTCCTCCGTTTATTTTATTTCACTTTATCCTTTCAGAGTTCAAAAATGTACTCTGGGTTCATTCTGGAAACTTCGTGAAATGGCGGTAATACGTTTAGCGTTTCTTAACTTTTTATGAAACAAAATGCAAGTAGAAATCACTGTTAAAAGTTTCGTGTCACAACTTGGCCTTATTTTTCTGACGACGTAAATAACTCTAAAAATGGTTAATGAAACTTCTTTCATTCAATTTAAAATAAAATAATTTTAGTCATATTTTTTTGTATTAATATTATCCTAAGCCTTAGGATCCTACAGTGAGGCAGGGAACGCAGAAAGCTGGAAAAATTTCGAAAAATGAAAATAACTGTATTGATATTATGTTTACATTAAAAGACATCTGAATATTAGTCTGAATAGAGGTTAAAGCCTTGTCCTCATGAACGCAATTTTGGTTTAAATTTTAATGGCGGGAAGCTGTAAACTTTTTGCGAATTTCGCACAACAGAAATATTATTGCTATTTTCATCATTATGTGGGATTAGTAAGTTTAAATTGAGCTTCTGGCAATTCACCATGACAGTCAATGTCAGTTTTTTGATGAGAATGATACGAAATTTTGCAATTGTCAAAACTGGCTAAAAGTTGAAACTTTTCCCGCGCGAATTTTCGCGAATTTCGAGTCCATGAGGAGAAAGCTTTAAGCGCAGGGCGCAGCGAACCACATACCATATTTCGAAAATCTGTTTATATCAGGTGAAAGGTATCAATTTTGCAATCAAAATTTATTACCAATAAGTTTTCTCTATCTCTTAAAATAAAAAAGTTAGACGGCCTTAAAGTTTGGGTACTTTACAAGTTTTTTTGTTATTACTCATAAAGTTGGCCATGGATCTCAAATTTGTTTTTACGAGCATAAAGACCTCCAAAAATGCATTTAAAGATTTTTGACGTGTCTGGCATATTAAGCGAGATACATAGGAGTGGCCCTCTTATGCGAGACAGCCTGTATAAGTACTTTACTATTTTTTGTTCGATATTCATTACTGATAGAAAACCCTTGCACATTGTATAACTTATTTATTTATATATTATATGGATAATTTCTAAAAACTGATTTAACTGATATTTGAATATTAATAGAATTATGCGTAAAATATAAAACTGAAGTAAAATCGTTTAATTTTATCTCTAAGGAACTTGCTTATAAATTAATTATTAAGAAACCTTTGCAAAGTTCAGCTGAAATTAGATAAAATTATAACTCCGTTAAATGAAATATAAACAAGGTTTGTAGTTATTGATGTAAGCGTAATTTTTTTGTAATTGAATAATTTTATACTCAACATTTATTTTTTATTATAGTCTATGTCGAAATAAATCTCAACAGTATACGATTCCAATTTAATCTTTAATTTCTGAATAAAATTAGAACATTAGGATTACACCTAAAAAATAACATTTTCATTTTCTCGATATTTGTATATAGCTATCTTTAAAAAATTTCGAAACAAGTGAAAAATTTTATCGAATGGGACAATTCTTCATTTGAAAACTGACGCGTCCCCTTTTACCTTTTGCTAACAGCAGTTACACTCTTAAATGGAAAAGATGATCGAGTAATACCTCATTTTAAAGGTTTTTTAATCCTACATGTCAGTGGCTTTTTATTTTAAGTGTCGAGATATTTAGGAAAACGTTTTTACCTCTTCATAGCTTTTAAATAAGACCTTTCAAGTGTTTTTTCTCATTTATTTCAATTGTTTTACACGAAAAATGTCGTCGTAAAATATATACAAAAAAAATGCATCGTAGGCACTATATCAAATTTTCGAAGTGGTCTCTTGCCAATTATATATAATAACCATGGTGGCAACCATTTTTGTATTCATCATTTACGAAAAGTTTGAAAGCTTTGGACGTTGTGTCTTTTTGACTTTAAAAGTATAAAGAAAATATGGAAAAGAACAATTCATTTAAAGAAATCGATGAAGCGGCCAACCGAGCTACGTTGCACTTATTACCAATAAAATCCCGGATTCAATATGAAATTACATATTGCAATAAGTTTGTGAAGTGGTGTGAAGAAAAAGGCGTTCCTGGGAAATATACTGAAAATGTATTCTTGGCCTATTTTGAGGAGAAATCGATGGTTTGGAAATCTTCATCTTTTTGGTCTAATTATTCTATGATTAATGCTATGTTACGAATAAATAGCAACGTAGATATCACCAAGCATTTTAGCTCATTGCGTTCCTGAAGCGTCAAGAAGAAGGTTATCAACACAGAAAATCAAAGATCTTGACCAGAGACCAAATTGAACAGTTTTTGAAGTGCACACCGGATGACGAGTATTTTATGATGAAAGTACACAGCAAAAAATATCATTGAGTAACCTCAAACTCATTTATGAGTGAAATTATTTTGGTGTTGAATTTTGAGTACTTAAATATTTTAATGCGGAAATGAGTTTATCGACACAATTTTTCGTCAGAAAGGTGGTTTGTGGAAAAAACAACGAAATATATTGATAATATCACTCAATTTTGGGTTTGTAGTAACACATAGTTCAGTAAGCTAACTCCAAAGTTATTCAAAGTTACTCATAAAAGATTTATTTAGTTAACACATCGTATCAGGTGTGGACTCGATTTAACAATCAATTGTGTTGATTTTGAGTCAAATTTTACTCAAATTTTTTTACGGTGTAGCTACTATTTTGGGAATATTTGGTGCCTGGCGTAGAGAAGAGCTTTGCCAGTTGACTGTCGTCAACTTGGAAATTGTGGGCACATCCAGTTCAATATCAGATACCAAAACCAAGGTCCACGAAATTTCACTATCGTTGAAGAATTTTATTTGGATTTTTACCGGAGATACATGGCTCTTCATCCAGCAAATGTGAGACATCGGAGGCTTTTCCTAAATGTGTATGTGAAAGGCAAGTGTATACAAAGAACCCTGTGGAAATAAATACGTTTGGAAAATATCCTGCTGCTATTGCTAAATTTCTGCAACTTCCAAATTCTAACCTATGCTGGACATTGTTTTCGGAGTTCGTCGGCAAGGTTACTAGCGGATAGTGGAGCAAATTTAACGACAATTAAGCGGCATAGGGGATGGATATTTTCAACAGTCGACGAGGGATACATCGAAGATTCTTTGGTAAGTAAAAATTCGATTGCCCGAAAACAGCTTTCAGTGCCATCAGTATCAGCGGATTCTGCTCAAATGTCAACTAGGAATGCGGTCATTTTAGTTGATAGTGGTAGAATTGCGGAAGAATTTAATTTTTCAAATTGTGTGAATTGTAATATAAGTATTCATATATTTTTAGGTATTAATAATATTGTGTGAAACTTACTACTCTATGGACAAAGGCCCAACCAGCGTTGAATTACACCCACAATATCTACCCATATATTCCTTATTATTAGCTTTTGTAACATTTTTTACTGTATTAGAAAGGTATTTTAAGCTATTATATATCAAATTTCCTACAATTCCTATCAATGAAGTCATATGTATGTTCTCTGATACCTAACAGCTAAGTATGCAAATGAACAATTCCACAGACAAAGCTCTATTCAATAATTATCTAAAGAAATTAATCTATCTAAATTTACTAACCTGCTTTAATAAAAACACTCTGTAACTTCCCTTTTGGCAGTGGGAACTCGAAAATTCAACCATAATAGATGAGATCTGACCTATTTATGCATTTTTAGGATTGCTTCTTCAGGTGGCCTCCTTTAAGTTGAGTCAAATATCTAACTATATAAATTAAAATTATTTGAAATTAAATATCGACAACGACAAAAGTGACATTAGCCTGTCAATGAAGTAAATATAACAATATCTACTTAAATAATATTTACCCTTTATGTAAAAGTTTTTATATATTTTTAGGTATTAATAATATTGTGTGAAACTAACTACTCTGTGGACAAAAGCCCCAACCAGCGTTGAATTACACCCACAATATCCACCTATATATCCCTTATTATTAGCTTTTTTAACATTTTTTACTGTATTACAAAGGTATTTTAAGCTAATATAAATCAAATCTCCTACAATTCCTATCAATGAAGTCATATGTATGTTCTCTGATACCAAACATCTAGGTATGCTAATGAACAATTCCACAGACAAAGCTTGTGGTTGAATTTTCAAGTTCCCACTGCCAAAAGTGAAGTTAGATATTTATAGAGTGTTTTCATTAAAGCAGGTTAGATAGATTAATTTCTTTAGATAATTATTGAATATGAGATGCGATCTTATCCTGTCTTTCGTTAAACGTTGCAGCAGTTCTCCTAGCAAATTGGCTCCATAAATTAACACTGTTTCAGCTTTTTTGCCCAAAGTGTAGAGCATTATTTCTTAATTTACTTCGTCAAACACACTATCTTGCACTACTAGCAATATCATAGCAACTCATAAAAATTAATTCAATAGGTATGTACGTATTTTCTTTATAAATATTTTCTGTGCAAAATGATTGAAATGAATGTGAAATAACAGTTATAATATTTTATTTAGAAGCTATGAGGGAGTAAAAGATTTTTGATTGATTATATAGAGTGTTTTCATTAAAGCAGGTTAGATAGATTAATTTCTTTAGATAATTATTGAATATGAGATGCGATCTTATCCTGTCTTTCGTTAAACGTTGCAGCAGTTCTCCTAGCAAATTGGCTCCATAAATTAACACTGTTTCAGCTTTTTTGCCCAAAGTGTAGAGCATTTTTCTTAATTTACTTCGTCAAACAGACAATCTTGCACTACTAGCAATATCATAGCAACTAAAATTAATTCAATAGGTATGTACGTATTTTCTTTATAAATATTTTCTGTGCAAAATGATTGAAATGAATGTGAAATAACAGTTATAATATTTTATTTAGAAGCTATGAGGGAGTAAAAAGGTTTTTTTGAAAATATATCGACAACGGTTCGATCAATTAAAAGAAAAAAACAACACCGACATGTAGAAATTAAAAATACCTTTAAAATAAAATATTACTCGATACCGTTTCCCCTTTAAGGTTTCTGAGGGGATAGCTCCCGTTAGCAGAAGGTAAAAAGGGTGAGTTTTTGAATGAACCCTCGATACAATTTTTCACGTTTTTCGGAACTATTTAAAGAAATACACAGATATAGAAAATATGATGGTGGGAAGTTTTGAAATGAACATCCTGTATATCCAATAGTACTATCAAAGTTTTATGCTATTCCTGCTTGACTATTTTTACACATTGTTATATTGTATATAGCATCCCGCATTTTAAAGATAATAGATTTTTCAAGATCCATTACTGAATCTTTCAAATAACGCCTTCGTCAAAGACTAGAACGTTGTGTATCTGAAGTACAATATAATTTTTGAAATTGATAGTTAAATATAAGTACTTACTACACATCAAACGCAAATATCTGAAATACGCCATAATTTACTTTAATATGTTATGCCATGTACATCAATGAAGTTGAGATTATCTTTTACGTGATCAATCAGTGGTACCGTTACCTTAAATACACGTGTATAGATTGCAAGAGAATGTTAATATTGAGATAATTGACTTGTGCTACGCTTTCAATAGTTTCACATCTCACAGAAATTTGAGCATTACCTGTATTTCCGCTCGTGGGTAGATAATAATTTTTCATTTAAATTTCCACTTCACCCAACACTTCAACGTGGAAGGCTTTAGACAGCGGCTTAGTTATCAGGAAATGAAACTGCCAGCAAAATATATTGACACAAAATAGACTAGCCTTATTAGCAAGGCACTTGTCGCTTCTGGATGGAAATTTTGATGTCAGGATTTTGAATGTACAGCAAAACCAGAAAATAGGTTATTAGATTTATATAGCAAAAAAGACGGTTAAAATTTTTCACGAAATTTACATTATTTTTGGTCCAGGGAAATCCGCACTGAAAAAGGGTAAATTTACGATTTGGTAAATTTTTTAAAAAATGTTTGAGTAATGTATTGTAACAAATATTTTGTAGAATTTAATTGCAATAGTGTAAATCAGTTACGATATGAGGTGTAAATATTCAAACTACATGCGTTTGGTCTAAATTTTAATCAAAATGTTACATATTTTGATATTCAGGTGCAAGATTTATTATAATTAAAAGAAATAAATTATACAAAAGTTTTAGCGCTCTCCTAGCGAATGCCCTATGCTTTTTGACATTTATTTGTGTATTTAAATTAATCTAAAAAATGGTATGCAAATAACTTTTGTATTTTTTATTTCTAATTCTTGTAATAAACCTTATACCTTAGTGTCGAAATATAAATGAACACCCTGTACACTGTATTCTACCTATAATTTAATGTAGTTTAAAGTTATACTTTGAAATGTGGAACCTACATTTGGCTTTTATAGGATGATTTCTATACCCTTTCATGGTGAAATTTCGAACAAATGTAAGTACCTATAGCTAATTATTTTTATTGATAACCAAGTATATAAGAGTGTTTTCTCAAAAAGTTGTTTTTTAACTCCGCTAGTTTGTAAAAATATTCCGTACTGAACCTCAAAAACTTTCAAGTGTATCACACTGCAAAGTACCTACCATCACTCACATGTTAAAAGAACGAATTGCATTAAACATGTGTTTCATGTACTCGAATTGGCTAGGGTGGCTAACCAAAGAGTCGTTAATTATGCATTGAAATTAATGTGCGTGAACTTAGCCCCATTTTTTGATAAACTAAAAAATAAAAGTTGTGCTGAATTGTGCCCGATTTGTAATAAAAATTTGATATCTGCCTCCGTTCTCCGAAAAATCCGGAAAAACCGAAATTTTCTAGCCCCCCATTTTATCACAATTCAATTTTTTTTCGATGTCCTGAATTGTGCTAGGTGTTCTGAATATTGTGCCGTTTAAAAACAGATTATATCTGTCTCCGTTTTCCGGAAAATGGAAAAAATCGAAAATTTTGCCGTGACCTTACTGTGCCGCCTACTTTGCAAAAATCGTGTTTTTCTTTAATGTGCTGAATTGTTCTAGTTGTTCCGAATATTGTGCCGTTTAAAGAAATATGATATGGACTCCGTTCCCCGGAAAATCCGAAAAAGCCGGAAATTTAGGCGTGAACTTAGCCTCCCATTTTTCTCGAAAATAAAAAACGGGGTTGTACTGAATTGTGCTAGTGGTCCTGAACATTGTGCCGTTTAAAGAAATTCAATATCTATCTCCGTTCTCCGGAAAATCCGGAAAAACCGGAAATTTAAACGTAATAATTTATAAAAGCTACTGGACACGATTTTTTGCTCTTATTACAGTATAATTAACAGATACTAATGTGAATTTAAAATATTTTTATTTTGCATATAGCTGATAAATGTCTATTGCTAAATAATTTATAATGACTCGAAATTTTAAGATATTCTACATATATGATTTGAATTTATTTAATAGGTATTGACAAAGTTTGTGTCAAAATTTCCGGAGAACGGAGATAGATATGGAATTTCTTTAAACGGCACAATGTTCAGGACAACTAGCACAATTCAGCACAATCCCGTTTTTTAATTTTGGAAAAAAAAAATGGGGGGCTAAGTTCACGCCTAAATTTCCGGTTTTTCCGGATTTTCCGGAGAACGGAGATAGATATCGAATTTCTTTAAACGGCAGAATGTTCAGGACAACTAGCATAATTCAGCACAACCCCGTTATTTTATTTTCCAGAAAAATGGGGGGCTAAGTTCACGCTTAAATTTCCGGTTTTTCCGGATCTTCCGGGGAACCGAGTCACATATCAAATTTCTTTAAACGGCACAATATTAGGAACAACTAGAACAATTCGGCACATTAAAGAAAAACACGATTTTCGCAAAGTAGGCGGCACAGTAAGGTCACGGCACAATTTTCGATTTTTTTCATTTTTCGGAAAACGGAGACAGATATCAAATTTTTTTAAACGGTACAATATTCAGAACACCTAGCACAATTCAGCACATCGAAGAAAATTGAATTGTGATAAAATGGGGGCTAGAAAATTTCGGTTTTTCCGGATTTTCCGGAGAACGGAGACAGATATCAAATTTTTTTCAACGGCACAATGTTCAGAACAACTAGCACAATTCAGCGCATCGAAAAAAAATCGGATTGTGATAAAATGGGGGGCTAGAAAATTTCGGTTTTTCCGGATTTTTCGGAGAACGAAGGCAGATATCAAATTTTTTTAAACGGCACAATGTTCAGAACAATATAGCACATTTAAAAAAATACGATTTTCGCGAAGTGGGGGGCTACGTGAAAAACACGATTTTTTAATTTTCTAGGAAAATGGCTATTATTTTTCTTTAAAATTTTACGGCACAATGTAGCACAAATCGGGCACAATTCAGCACAACTTTTATTTTTTAGTATATCAAAAAATGGGGGGCTAAGTTCACGCACATTTGAAAGTATTAATTATGGAGGTGAACTACAAATCAGTTTAATGAAATAAAATATATAACAATCGAAAGCTCATAGTCCTCGTTTTCAGAAAATATAAAGTTGGCTGCACCTGAAAAACCTATAGCAACCGGTCAAAGTCATTCGTCAGCGGTCTACCAGACTTTTACCGGTTTCAAGCTTATTAGCTCTCATCAGTAGGTATATCATAAGAGAGGTAACCGACTAATAAATAATCTGGCTGTTTTATGTCTAGCAAAGCTACTAGCCACTATCTGCTTTATGCTGGACCTGTATAGAAAAGTGCCTCCTACAGATACTGGAACTAAAACTTGGACTTTTAATATTGTTTTGTCAATTTTTTATCTCAATTTTTAAAAAGTATTCAACATTAGAGAAACGAATTGCACTTAATAACATATTTTAAATTACAGAAGAATTATCAGTAACAATTTGTAGATAATTTGCAAAATGTGTACTGATCTTACACATAACGTGGGGATAGCCAGATTTACGCAAATATTTTTTGCCCATGTAAATTTATTACTTAGAAAAATTAACAGGATTTAAGAAACAGATTAATTAATGACACTTATACTAATTGCTGCGCATATTCAGCTATCATAGCAATGCAGTTAGTGTTTACTATGTTTATTCTGAACCGATTAAGAATATTGATTAACCAAAAGGATATATTGTTATAAATGCGGCACAAAACTTTGGGCAACAGTAGGTTTTCCAAAACATTAGGTATTATATAGGTAAACGAAACAGCCCGTTTTTGTATTTACAGGTGGATGCACAGAAATTAATAAAATAAAATGTGAAAATTACAGTGTTAACTTAAATTGTAACTCTCCAAATAAAATTTTACACTAGAAATCATCCGTAGGCAAAAATAATTAAAAAGACAAAGTAAATACTTCCTTCCAGTTTCTACGATTGATTTTTTGATAATATACCCTTGAAGTTTTGATTAATGACAAGAAGTATTTAAAGATTAACAGCAACTGATTAACAATCAGCAAAATTATTGCAAAAAAAAACGTGTTGAAGGTCAACTTGATATGTTTCTTTTTGGAAAAGCTTTTATACAGAATGAGTCCAATGTCAGGTATATATTCCTTACGAAATTTCAAGTAAATGTAAATAGAACGTACTTTTTTCTTGCTTTCAACATTTCCGATAATATGGCGGATGCGCCAATGTAAATACTACGTTTCATCGACAGACAGTAGATATACAGGGAGAGTCAAGTTTAAATCGTTAACCTTTAGCAAATGTAAATCAGCATACCTTTCATCCCGCTCTCCAACACAGATATACAGGGTGATCCACTTCAAGGAGAATTAGAAGGAGCGACCGCATACAGTATTTGGCACGTTTAATACTGATTCCACTTTGACATTAGACAGTGGTTGTTTTAAAACCAGCTTGTCTGTACATTTTTTGTAGGTATTTGTTTAATTTTTTATTTAATGTACAGTTGTCATAAAAGTATTTCTACGCGAAAACGGTGCGCCTCACGAATTTTTTGCCAGCGTCCTTTCACGTATTAAAGAGATTGAGCATTCTAAAAAACGCATGTTTTTCCCTGTTCAGTGGCGTACCAAATATTTTTCTCAAAGAGGTAGACTACTTGTTACAATTTGATTTCGCTTATTAGTTAAGTTAAGTTAATTAACACTTAAGAAATTTAGGAAAGTGGCTCTTGTCATTTACTGAACAAATGTGATTTTTTTTCTGAATTTGACCACCCTGTATATTTGTTGGAGAACGATGTAAAAGGTAAGCTGTACTTATATGTTTTTCTTAAAATTTTGTAAGTAGTCTGTTCCTGAGTTTTCATTATTTAAACTTAAAATCATATTTTGTAGTGAAAAATATGCTGTTAATGTGATTTGATTTCTTTCACAGCTTGTAGATTTGAATATGTTATGACAAATGTTACTAGTTATGTAAATGCCATCCTCATCTAGTTTCAGAAAACTTCTGGTCCAATATACAGGGTGATCACGCGTAAACGTTAGATTCGATTGTAACTGTGTTAAAGGACTTCAACTTTTTTATAAAAAAAAAAAACAATCAATGATCGCTCTACAGAAATATTTGCATCAACTTTTCTTTGTCTTATGAAGCACCCTGTATATTATTATATTTTTGGATTTCCTTTTCCTGATTGTATTGTATAAGAATACAACACTATATTTGAATTCATTTTATGGGCCAATTTAAAGAATAAAGTTGTATAAATATTGTTCATTTTATTGTATGTCTATATGATTTTCCAATTATTTAAACAACTATGCATTATTTTTGAGCGTTGGTCTATGTAATGTAAAGCTTTTTGTATGCTATCTTGCATTTCTAAAATAGTGGCCGCACAAAGATGTACCAGGTGGTGTCAAGTCTGGACTATTTGTTGGCCGTCATAATGGTGCCATATTTTTTTAACCATTATCTATAATATTTAAATATTCTATAACTTATCTTACATTATGTGGTGGAGCTCCATCTTGCTGCCATATCATCCACCTATCAAATTGGATAATAAAATAATTTATTTTGTGACCCAGAAGATCTATGTAACATTGGCCATTTAAATTTTCCTGACCACCATACCATACTATACGTTGGCTGGCAGATAGTCCAGACATGACGCCACCTGATACATTTTTGTGGGCCTATTTAAAGAATAATGCTTATAAAGATAGACCAACCAGTATTTCCAATCCAAGATAGAATACAAGAAGTTATAGATTACATAAACCAACACCCAAAAATGATTCATAGTGACTTAAGTAATTTGCATAGAAAAGCAAGTAAAAGAGTTTGAACCATTTTTATAAACTATTCTTTAAGTTGCTCCATAAATTGGTTACGAATCTAATTGCGTATTCTAAAAGAAAACAATAAATAAAAAAATAAATATACAATTAGTTAGTCAATCAATATTTCACGAAGAGTAAAAGAAAACCCATTACATGTTTATATCAGCTCAATCAGGAAAAATATAATAATCAATAGGGTGCTTTCTAAGAAAAAACCAAATTGGTATCAATATCTCTGTAGTGTGATGTTCAATTGTTTTTTTATAAGAAAACTGGAATGTTTGTGAAAAATGAATGAATCAATGAATGCACGTTTTAATTTTTCGATATCTCTTAAAGTAATACAGTCGAATCTAACTTTTACGCGTAATCATACAATGCCAAAAACGTATGTAAATTGTTTCGGTTCTATTGGAAATTATTTGCAAAAGGTTCAACTGTAGAAAGTACTTAATTACAGATATTTTTAGAAAAAAATAATACCGTTCAGTATCTAAAGTAAAAAATACTGTTGTTAGCTGCTCACCTATTGTAACCTAAACTTCATCAAGAGCAAATCAATTTGCATCAAACAGATTGAACTGCATACATCTCCACTACGCGGAATATTCTAAAAATACAGCTGCATATAAAAGTTCTTTAATCTACAACCTTCAGAACTAAAAACTTTGTCCCATGCCTGTATTTTACTTATTTAAACATTTCATCTGAGGATCAAAAGAAATTTGTGCTCGTTACCGCCTTTCTGAGGGACAAAAATTGCACTCTGCTTTCAGAAATACACGGCTATAACATTTTTTACACCTTCTCCCATCAGTATTTCCTAGCAGCAGGGGAAATCGCAAATGCGAGGATAGTTCTTGTGCCCCTTTCTGTGACTTTTTAGGCCACACGTGTGCTATCAGAGTTGTGCAATTTTTGTCCTTCGTAAACAATCCTAGATTCCTATGCTGTTAGGAATAACATCCAGCCTTAATAATATGAGCAAATAACGAGGAATCATGTTTTTTGTAAGACTGGCTTTCCCAACATATTTTTCTGAAACATATCAGTTAACATTTGTATGTATTTGTATGAGTAGCAGAAGTTAATAAAAATATGCACATTGCTGTCCCAAGCGTAGGAATAGTTTAAGGGGTGTCTATCCCTATTTCGTCCTCAACGTTTTTATTGCTAACCTATTTAAAATGTTATTTGAAAAATATTGATGTCTAGACTACACTGATAAAAATTTTCTGCAATTTTACGCAACTTTACGTTGGCAATTTATCACCTGCGTAAAGTTATGTACAATTACATAATAATTTTGTAAATGAAATAAGTACACTGTAATATTACAGAAATAAACGTGGATGAAATTGTTTATTATGTTATGTGATTTTACAACTACTATGCTAAATTTTATCGTAAATTTCCGTCTGTATAATTTGTATTAATTTATACATTGTAATTTTTAGGTTGGAATTGTAAAATATAGATATGTAATTTTACTGAGTAGATAATTTAAATTTTCTTATATTTTATATAAACTTACCTTTATAACTAACATTGAAAAATATGCATAGAGAAAACTTTTTCAATAACTAATATTATTTTACATATGTGACTGAATATCAATGTGTAAAAATTGAACAATATGCACATGTTAAAAAAATGTTCATAAATCAGTTCAAATATTTACATTTTGTTTAACCTGAATAGTGCAAGAAATGCCAATTTAGAAATGAATTATATTATTTTTGTAGCCATATCGAGATCGATAAAGTTGAAAAGTGGGAAAACTTTTTATTTTTAATGTCATGGAAAAAGTATCTGCTTGTTAAAATGTACAAAAGTACAGGTTTAAGCTAGTCAATGTAATATGCAAGATATCTTTTACTAACAAATTATTAGAAATACAGTAGATTTTATGATTAGAATTCAATAATAAATACACTATGCAAGTCACATTTTTATTTCTAAATAGTTAAGAAGATCTTGTACTTCTGTAGATTTTTAGTGGAATTTGTCCATTCATGCTTTAAAAGAATTATCCATCCTTCTCTGTAAAAGTTTATTGTTCACTAATCATCTAAAAATGTATTGCAATGCAGGTGTTTCATTCGCATTAGAAAATATGTTGAATATTTTCGATGAAAATACGACATAAATATTCTTGAAACATCAGCATATATTCCTTGGGTTTTGCAAATTTTTGTAAATATATATATATATATATATATATACGTATTTACATACTACTATCTTTAGCGCCTCAGACAACATGCATTGCCCATACAGTAAGGCCTCAGGCGATTTAGGGCGTCAGTATATGTGACGCCTTAATGTCAACCCTGTTTTCTCCATAACTCTCAACATTTTGTAGGTTTAATTCACTGTGAGTAAAGCTCCCATTAAAGTTGCACCAGACTAAATATCACACTTTTCTTTTATTCGAGGATTATAGTTCCAATAGGCCAATATAGGAATATGTTCAAAATTGTATATTTTAGTTCACGATTCTGCCGCTTGATGGAGAATTGTAATATACGTTTACTGTATATTTTATCCGAATAAAGCATATTACAAACTCAACCGATATGGCAACATTGCATACCGTACAGCCAGCGATTGGGTTGAGTTATATTTACGATCCTTGGTTTGTACTGCTTGGTGCGCGCTAAATACAAACTGCTACTAACTAGTTCTTACTTAAAGAAGGTTTATTTATATCATTTAATATATGTTTCGCTTTCTTTTTTAACTTAACTTTTTTAACTTTATATTTTACTATGGCATTTTGCTTTTTACCATATATATATATATATTAGCGCTACAGGCCTAGTGACACTTGGCTTAAAGTTTTGCAATTTTTGCTGCCATTTTCTTCTATCCTTTGCTTCTTCTTTCCAGTCCGTGACACCAATTTTCCTCAGATCATCTTTGACTTCATCCAACCATTGCTTCCTGGGTCGTCCTCTTCTCCTCTTCCCTCCTCCTGCCATTAGTATTCTTTTAACCCATCTGTTGTCGGGCATCCTAGCTATGTGTCCCAACCACCTGGCTCTTTGCGTCTTTACTACCTGCACGATGTTGGGTTGCTTGAACAGATCTTCTATTTCCTTATTTGTCCTTCTTCTAAATTCTCCCTCCACCTTAATTCCTCCAAATATCTTTCTTAAAATTTTCCTCTCCCATATTTCCAGTTTGGTTTCTTCTTTTTTTGTCATTATCCACGTTTCACAAGCGTAAGTGACAGTAGGTTTTATTACGGTTTGATACAGCCTTATTTTTGTGGTTCTGGATACAATCTTCGATTTTAGAATCTTGTTTAGCATACCTGCGGCTTTACTTCCTTTTGCCATCCGCTTTTCTAACTCCCTTTCCTCCTCCCCTTTACATGTCAGCGTCACTCCTAGGTAATCCACTTGTTGAACTTTTTCTATTATGTATTTTCTATTTCCTGTGCAGTTGATGATTAAATTAACTGGTCTGTCATAATTGTTGTCTTTCATTACCATATATTTTGTCTTCTTCTCATTGATCACCAAGCCATACTCTCTTGATTTCGCTTCCAGTAACTTAAAGGTAGTTGCTACTTATTTTTTCGATCTAGCCATAAGAACAATGTCATCAGCGTAAGCCATGCACTGATATCTGCTGCCGTATATTAACCCACTGGTTCTTATTCCACTTTCCTCAAAATAATTTCCTGTACCAAGTTAAAAAGAACCGTAGACAATGGGTCACCTTGCCTTAGTCCTCTTTTTCCCTTTAAACTCTTCCGACACTCGTCCGCCCAACGTTATTTTATTCCCTGTTTTCCTTATCGTCATTGCCACCAACCTCCTAAGTTTGACTGGAATTTCCAGTTTTTCCATTGCTTCATACACCTTTTTACGTTTGATAGAATCATAAGCTTGCCGATAATCAATGAACAGCATGTGCAGACTTAAATTATGTTCATATGTGTCCTGTTGTAGTTGCTTCATAACAAAGATTTGGTCTGTAGTCGATCTTCCGGCTTTGAACCCCCCTTGATATTCTCCTACTTGCGCAGCCTGGTACTGGGCCAGCCTTTTTCACTATTCTTGCTAATACTTTGTAAGTAACATCTAAAAGTGCTATTCCTCGATAGTTATTGCAGTCTTCTTTGGCCCCCTTCTTATACAATGGTACTATTAGGGCCTTATTCCAATCATCTGGCATTTCTTCCTTTTCCCAAATCTCTGTTATTATTTTCCATATTCGCGTAATCAAGAGTTCGCCACCATGCTTCAGAATCTCAGCTGGTATGTTATTTTCCCCTGCGCTTTTATTATTTTTAAGTTGCTTAACACATTCTTCTATTTCTTCTTTCGTAGGCGTTCTGATCATTTCATTTTCTCCTGTATTATACGGCTCCTCCTCCCTTTCGTACTCGCTCTCACTTTCATCTTCACTTTCATTTAATAATTCTTGGAAATGCTGGGCGAACCTGTTTAATTTCCCATCAATATCACCTACTAAGTCTCCGTCCTTACTTCTTAAAAACATATATGGTTCGCGTATTTTCTGTTCTGTATTCCTCTTAACTTCCTGATAAAAATTCCTCAGCTGTTTACTTTTGTATGATTCCTCTAGTTCTTCCATTTCCCTCCAAGACACTTCTCTTTTACTTTTACATATTTTCTTAACTTCCCTTCTTATCTGCTCATATTTTCTTTTGTTTTCTTCGTTTTGTTCTTCCATCTGTCTAATCCTTGCTTTATTTCTCTGTTGTAACATCTGCTTACATTCCTCGTCAAACCACTTATTTCGTTGTCGTTTTTGGTTCCTCCAGTGTTCTTCCCGCTACCTCTTCTATTACTGTTTTAATCTGTGTCCATTCATCTTCTGTCTGTTCTTTATGTGGTTTATTTCTTAACGCTTCTGTCATTTCCTTTGCAAAGTGGATTGCCGTCTCTGTATCTTTCAGCTTATCCATATCATATGTTTTTCGTTTTTCCTGTTCATTTTAATTTTTTTGGCCTTTCTTGCTTCATCTCTGCGACAACTAATATATGGTCACTATCTGCATCTGCTCCTCTGTAACTTCTTACTAGCTTTTTACCATAGTTATATTTAAATCTCAATGTTCGCTAAAGCGGCCAAACACATGTCAATATTGAGGCATAATTATATTGAGTGACTCATAATGTAGTCACACATTTTGAAGTCTAATAACTTTGCTTCTGAAAAACCTATAGGTAAGTTTTTGGTCTCGATCAAAAACTCAAAAAAATATTTTTTCAATAATATACAGGGTGTATCAAACTTAAAACGATTTTAATCAAAATACATACTGAATTCAAGAAATTTAATAACATGGAAAACTAACATAATCAGAGCTGATGCCGTTTTTATAAATTGACCAACCCATTTTAGGTTACTGTCTATTTGACAATTATAACAATTGTAAATCTCTATGCTTACGTTTCAAAAAAGTAGGATACAGAATGTAACTACATAGTTATTTTTGGACTTTTTTCCATTGAACAACACCAAAAACTTACCTGTAAGTTTTTCAGAGGCAAAGTTATATTATTTCAATAGAGGTAGTATCTTGTAACATTTTGTTTGTTTGGTTGTTTTTTGTTCATTTGACTAGCTTCTAAAAATCCTAAAACATGAACACTTTTGAAAGCACGTTCTATCAACCAAGTTGACATCATCAGAAACTTAGTCAATAATGTATAATTATATAATTATTAATAATTTGATAGTTTAACTAGAGACGTAATGACAATAAGTCTGTAACGATTTTTGAGGTATAAGTTAGGAATTAGATAGGACATCATGACAGATGACAGGCTTGTAACGATTATCAGTGAACCACAGCAATAATAATTAAAGTCAACATAGGTTAGGTATAATATCTCCTGATTGAGTCGGCTTGGATACTAAAATGTATACGGAAAAAATTGTATGCTTATGATTAGTTTAATATTCGTAACTTACGTGCCAGTATGAATTTGGTTCATCAAAAATTCAACTAAACTGCTCAAAATCCAAGGTTACAATTTTTGTAACAATCGTAACCTTGGATTTTAATATAAGTTCAGTTAAACTGTTGATGAAGCACGTTCGTACGACTGGCTCTAAGAGCCGATTGTACCAGCTGAGTTCATCAAAAGTTCAGCTGAACTCCGTTTAATATCCAGTGGTACGATTGTGTCAACAATAATTGTAGTTTGTAGGCTATAGCAAAGTTCAGTTTAATGTTCATTGAACCAATTTGGTACAACTGGCTCTAGGTTTAAACCTTCTATATATAAGTACAGGGTGAGTCATTAATAATGATCCATAGCTTAAAGGTAGATTGTTAACGTCAAAATAAAGCGATTAAGCCCAACATGCCTTATTTAATTGTTGCTCCTTTTCATTCTACAGGGTGTTAAAGCTGAAAAAATATTTTCGAGTTTTTGCTATATTTTAAGAATGTATGGACCGATTGTTTTAAAAATTTGTAGTCAAATTTTTTGAGGTGGAAATTACGAATATGTCAATTAGTGTTGAGGTCACGACTAGGGAACGCTAGTTATACTGTACCTACTGTCCATGTAAAAATATGTTTTTGTATTTTACACTTTTGAACTTTTTAATAAGAAACTATTGAACTACCGTCTAAACAGAAAAGGTATACCTGTTAAAAATCGATAAACTCAAAAATTAAATCGGCTGTTTCTCGAAAACGCTCGAGTTTACCGATTTGTAACAGGTATACCTTTTCTATTTTTATTTTTTTTTAGAAAATTCAAAAGTGTAAAATACAAAAGTTAGACATACTTTTACATTGACAGTACAGTATAACTAGCGCCCCTAGTCGTGACCTCAACACTGTTTATATTAGTAATTGCGACCAAAAACATTAGACTACAAATTTTCTAAACAATCGGTTCCAAAAATGTAAAACATTTTTTCAACTTTAACACCCTGTAGAAGAAAAGGAACAACAATTGAATAAGGCATGTTGAGCGCAATCGCTTTATTTCAACGTTAGCAATCTGCCCTTAAGCCATGCACCGTTATTAATTACTCACCCTGTATATATTTATTACAATTGGTAATTTACTGTATTTTCATATTATTTGCATTTTTCTGAAATGTTGATGTCCTACCACGCTTGGTAGCTTGGTAGCAATATACAAGGTGGGCCAACGAAAACTTTACACCTCTATTTTAGGGCTTTAAAATGTGGGAAAACATTCAGACCCGTCGATTTCTGATTCGAGGAGGAACTACTTGTCTGCCTTTTTCATCTCCGTAACCTCAACCCCCTACCAGGGGGAAGCACAACTCCCTGATTTTAAATAGAAGTGAGGGGTGTTGCGATACCTAATTTTAAAGATTTTATCGAGTATTATCTGACCATATAATTTCGCAGCAAAATTTGTATTGATACCGAAATGACAGCTAAAATAATGAAAGAAGCAATGTGGAATTTACCCCGAAGATACTATTTTTATCAGAGTGGCATTTTTGAGATCAGTCTTTCTGTTGCCCTTTCTCTGTTATTTTTTGCAAACGCACTATGTGTCCGATTTACTTCAGCTCATCGTGAATTTTTAAGAACGTTAATTTTTAGTAGAATTATAATGGTGTTTTCCGGGAGAAAAGGGTACAAATTATAGAATTATTTTTAGAATAACGACTGTGCGCGAGTAACAGCGGCTTAACGAACGACATCGTGAAAAACAAAGCAGTACGTTTTGCAACTGGTTGCCAAATTTAACGCTACAGGTCCCCCTTTTTCATACCCGGTAAACTCAATGACAAAATTTATTTGAAATTATTAGATACTGCTATTTATTCAGCCCCCGTTTAAGTATTGCAGAATGAAGAAGACCAGTATGGTCATTTTTCAACAACATGGCGCCCCACCCCATTTCGTACAACATGTGCCACAATTTTTAGATGAAATTTTTCTCAAAGCTCGATTGGAAAAAGGGGACATATTGAGTGGTCACCTAATTTTAATTCACTGGACTTTTTTCTATGGGGTCATCCGAAATCTAAGATTTATCCTACCCAGTCCGAATCACTAGATGATTTATTAAATCGAATAATTAATGAATGCCGTCAAATCCCACCCGAAATGTTGCCAATGTACAATAAATTGCAATAATAATGACATTCTTTAAAATTAATTTTGCGATTTCTTTTGAAGTGCTGACGTATTTGTAATGAAATCTACCTTCAACTTTTAACATTAGTTCTTAGTTGTTTCACTCACCAATAGAGATTTAATGAAGCTCAAAGTTTTGAGGGAGTGTCATTATTATTGCAGAAGCACGTGCAGGAACATTTCCAACAGAACTTATTTTACTGCATGGAAGTGAATGGTGGTTATTTCCAGCATTTAATAAAATAATCACAAAATAAGTAGTCTTTTTGTTGATCTTAAGTAGACATTTTTTCCATATTGCCTTTTTCACTATTTTAGCTGTCACTTCGTTATCGATGAAAATTTCGACGCGAAATTATAAGGTTAGATAGTACTCGATGAGATCTTTAAAATGATGTATCGCAACACCCCTCGCTCCTATTCAAAATCAGGGGGTCGTGCTCCCGAGAGGGGGTTGAAGTTACGGGGATGAAAAAAGCAGAAAAGTAGTTCCCCCTCGATTCAGAAATCGACGGGTCCGAGCATTTTTCCGTATTTTAATTTTTGGTCCATAAATCGAGGTGTAAAGTTTTCGTTGGCCCACCCTGTATGTATAAATATTTTTGATTTAGTTTTTACTATGTACCTACCTACCTGTAATTGAACAGAGTCATATGGCGTATTTATGTTTAATTTGTGTGTTTACTTGAATAAATTGTTATATGTGTATTGTGAGTTTTGATTATAAACTTAGTTTTTGTAAATAGATAATGAAAAATTAATTAACACAATAAAGTAGTAGTTTTTGTTTTTGATGAGTGGATGATAATACATTATTTGCATTACTGCGGGAAGCAGAGAACAGAACAGCTAATTTTAGATATTAGGTTTTAAACGGGAAGGTTATCACAGTTATCTCCAGCGGCCAATGATGGATGTACACCATTTGGCAACAATGCATGAGGTTGTAATGTATCGTATATTAATATATTTGAGTCCGGAATATTTGTATTTCGGTTAAAATATATACAACTGGCGCCATAAAATTAGCAGTTTGTTAGGGAGGTCTCAATGTTTTGTAAATGGTAAGAAAACTGTATATCAAATTTTCATATTACGGTTTTTAATCGCTAGAGGGCAATAAGCATTCCATTGCAATGAATATACACGTGCAAAACAAGATCTAGTACGTTTCCTTTTATGAGATGCCATAAGGTTGCGAAATGGTACGACGCCTTAATGTTTTAAGATGTAAATATATGTATATGTGTGGAAATAAATATTTTTAGCTCTAATTTTAGTCACAGTAAATTTATAATTAACGTATCTACAGCTAATGTGAATATCAGTTGTAAGTAATTACTATATTTACTGTCATTAAGATAAATCTGTTACTTGAAATAAATGTTGTGTGGTTTAAAGACACATCTAGGCGTAGTTTTGATGCAAAGCTCTAACCAACGTACCGTTTCAATTTCTATGATATTTATGAATTGTATAATATTTAAATTGCCATAAGCTGCAAGTGCACACGTAACAAAATATGTTCTTATACTTACTGTTTTACGAGTATCTCACAAAAAGTCCTTATTAATGAACCCTATATATTTGTCTGCTACACGTTAACAACACAACCGAAACGTATTAGATTAGAGATTAAGTTGATGTGCTTCTGTACAGGTACACGTGAAAACTTCTGTGAAATTTCATAATAAATCGAGTAAAAGTAAATAGATCCATTGTAGTACATTGTATTAGTACACTATTTCTGGAATTTCCTAATTTCATTACGTAAAAACGCATACACTTGATTATTCCTTAACAAACAGAAATGGTGGCAATTACGAATAGATAAACAGTGTTGAGGTCACGACTGGGAGGCCCTAGTTATAACTGTACTGACGATGTAAAATATGTTTAACTTCACTGTCACTACAATACCATATTGTTTCTGTCAATGCCACTCAATTCATAGATTAGGCAGTAGTGTTTTTTATTGTTATTTTTTATATTTAAAATACCCCGTCATAATAATTTTTCGAACATTGAAATGAGAAACATGATATGTGTATATGCCCAAAAAAAATTTTGTGGTTGCCGTGCAGCAGCGAGGTACTTGGAATTATATCGAGATAATAAAATATTATTTATGGACGAAGCCACATTTACCCGACGATGCATTTTTAATTGGAGAAATAGGGAACTTGGAACTATAAAGAATCCTCGTCTGCTAAGAGAAGTACATTTTCAGCAAGAGTTCTCTGTCAATATTTGGTGTGAAATCTCTCCGATAATATTGTGGGGCCGCTACGGAGAAAATTATTTAAATTTTCTTATTTTTGACTTGCCACTGCTTTTGAAGGTTTCCTTAAATTTACAACAGAACTTCTGGTTTTTGCATGATGGTGCACCGGCACATTACCCCCGTCGAATAAGAGAATATCTTAATAGAGTTTTTCCGCACCATTTGATTAGACGCGACAGTGAAATTCCTTGGCCTATACATAGCCCTAATTTAAATGCGCTGGAGTTTCAAAAACAACTGCGGGAAGAGATTCAAGAATCGGTTAATATTAGAACTTTATTCATTGTCAGACAATGGGTCCATATGCTCTTAAAATATAGCAAAAATCGAATTTTTTTCAGTTTTAACACCATGTAGAATGAAAATAAGCAACAATTGAATAAGGCATGTTGGGCCCAATCGCTTAATTTTGACGTTAATAATCTGTCCTTAACCTATGTACCATCATTAATGGCTCACCCTGTAAAATGTATATTAAAATTTGCCAGTAGCTAAATATTATGTAAAAGACAATAACAAAACATGGAAATTTCCACCCATTTTTATCAGTGTATTATGGAAAAAATCTCCTGGTTAATTTTTATAAATCAACCCTAAATAGGTTTAGGATACGTCTGTGCATTTGAACATTGTTTTCACATACATCTTGACACTGAGGTAAATGTTTATTGTTGAAAAGCATTGTAATTATAAAAAAATATTATACAAACGTTTTATGGCTGTCCCGATAGTATATTTAGGATCTATTAATAGAAATGAATAGCAAACAATATAAAATCACAATAAACTTTCAACATTTTCAAATGGAACATCGTGTATATTTTATACAGATAGATCATCTTAAAATTAAAGTTTGTCTGTCTTTAATAATGACGGAGATAAAGCCTTAAAATGGTTAATTACATAAACACTGAGTTATCTAGTAATATAAAGTTGTTGATAGAAATTAAGTCATTATAAATGGAATATTCTATTGTATTTCTTCACAACTGATGATTGAAAAAATTACACATATATTTTTCGTTCGTCGTTTTTGAGATAAATTTATTATTTCTAGAGCTGATAGAACATTGAAAAATAAGTGAGGTTTGCTTAATTAACTATATAGCCACTCATTTTGAGATACAGGTCGTGTAAGATAATTTAAAGAAAAATAATTTGGAATGTAACTTTTTGAAGACCAACAGATTTGATTAAAATTTGATATATATATACATTTAAAACATAAAAATATTTGTTGCATTATTTTAAAAAATAAAGTTTTTATGAATTTTATAAAAATAAAACTTTAAGAACGTATAGAAGAAAACACTGTATAGTTTTTATTCAAATTTCACACATAAAGATTTTGCGGGGTCCTGATTAACACCACTTTATCAGATTTTAAATAAAACAATCGCTAAACGTTTTTATTGAATTTAATGCGTATAAAAAATCATAGCAGGTCTTGGATAGCCATCTTAAATAACAAATAATAGATTATCTTGAGAAATAAAGGTTTCAAGGACTTGTACACAAATAAAAGTAGACACCCTGTATACAGAAAATTTGTTTAGTTTTTTTTTTTAAATAGTATTACCGCAGTAAATGTAATAATAACTGATTATGTGTTTCTATCTCTTTCTAGAAATCCCCGAGCCCATCTACCTTACGGCAATGCCCTACAAGGAGTCATCCATATATTTCACTCAGTGTGGTCCTACTTGGTCCACTGAAACGGACACTATCTTTATGATCATTAAGATGGTATTCTTCTATTTGTTCCCACTGCTCTTTATGTCTGTTGCCTACATCCAGATCATCAGGGTGCTGTGGAAGTCGGGAAATGCGCCACATCAAGCCATGGGTGAGTATAATTTATTTAAAACTACGTATTGCGCAGATATTTGTACAATATTTTTTTACAACGGATAGCAACTCTGCAATATAGGCTGATCGCTACAGAAGAATGTTAGCTGCCAAGAGAAATATTCCGATATTAAAACAAAAAAAATATTGCTTTGTTGACTTAAAATTAATATTTTATTTTTTTTACTCATATACAGTGTGTCCCGTTTTTCAGGTTAACACTTCTGGAAATGTAAGAAGACTGTGGAATTTCGACAAGCCATATTTTATAATTAGTACCCTGAATAGGGGTTATATTCTACAAACCATTTTATTGATGTGACAAAAGCCTGGCCTACTACGAAATTTTAAAGGAGTTGTTTTTCCAAAAGATAATATTACCAGGCTATTTAGCATTTATCAAAATACCCGTGTACCAAATTTAATCGACAAATGTATACTAAGTGTTTTTTATAGGGTGCCAAACTTCGAAAAATAAGACCACTGACAATTATAATAAGCAAGTCAAAGATTGCCATGAAAGTGAATACAAATACCAGTCAGACAAAAAACACATACCTACACTACAAGTTTAACGCTTTAAATTGCGGCCACAGTAAAAATTATTAACATACAAAAAATGTGATAAATTATGGATACAAAATTATTAAAAAATTACAAAATATTAATATTTATCTATTATATCTAAATTAAATTTTAGTATTCTCCACCATACCTTCTTGGAGGCGAACACATTTTTCCAACAGTCTTAAAATTATTCGTAAATTATTTTACATGACTAACATTTTATAACAACTTAGTTTAATAATAAGAACATCTCTACCCCTTATTCTAATCACGAGGATTAGCCCAGAAGTCGAATACTTGTGCGGAAGAGGGTAGTCAAATGTCAACCGGTATCAGTCTCACACATTGGCCCAAGCCAACATTCGTCCACCCTACGATACCCACATAGAGGGTGCCAATCCTCTCCACGAATAGCTTATATACGGTCTACCGGTTGCGGGGGTCGAACCCGCAGCGATCTAGTCACCTCGATTCAAGTACTGACGCCTTAAACCGCGTGACCACTGACCGATAATGTATTCAATACATGTTTTTGTACAATAATTGTTTTTACTGTACCCGCATCAAATAATTTTAAACTTAAGAAGACGATTGGAGAAATGTGTTCGACATGAAGGATATATAATGTAGAAAACTAAAATTTAATTTAAATTAACGTTTTGTAATTTTTTGTTTAACAATTTAGTATTCATAATTCATTACATTTTCTGTACGTTCATTATTTTTACTGTGGCCGCAATTAAAAGTGTTAAACTTGTGGTGTATGTGCTTTTTCTTTGTTCTATTGGTATTTGTTTCCACTTTTATGGCAATGTTTGATCTTATTATAATTTTAGTTTGCGTGTATTTTGATGGGTGCTGAACAGACAGGTAATATTATCTGATTGATATAATATTCCTAATAACACTTTCTGGAAAAACTTTTATCTCATCAATAAAATGGTTAGTAGAATATAAACTTCCTTCAGGGTACTAATTGTAAAAAAAATGGCTTGCAGACATTCCACAGCCTTCTCACATTTCTAAAGATGTTAACCTGAAAACTGGACGCACTGTATATGAAAATATGTTCATCTTTAAAAATGAAAATAAATTTTCTTAAATAATGGATCAAAGAAACACTTTCATTCAGCAGCGTGCCTATGTTATCTACCAAAACAACGCTAGCGAAACTAGAGAAACAATTTATAATTTACAATGTAATAGTTCGTTTATAATTTAATAATATTTTATATGGTTATTATGGACTCAGAAAGTTAATACAGTGAATCATGCACACTAAGTGTTGATGAAGTGGCAAGCTCTGCTTCCGATGACATTTTGCCAGATAAATCTCGGCAAGAGTATGACTTTGTTTACAAGAAGTTAATGGATTGGAAAAGTGATAACCAGATAAATTCTTTTTTGGAAAACGTTCTCCTGGCTTCTGTTAGTAAAATATCCAACAAGTTCATTTACTGTGTGGTCTGTATTTCATGTTACGCAATACAATTAACATCAAACATAATGTGGATATTTCAGAATATGCTAAACTCATACTAATCATCCCCCCATTCTTCAAATCACTGATTTGCAATAGTCCAGCTGCTGCTAAGACAGTCTCTGAGAGCTAAAAGTCACAATCAACGCTCTTCAAGCTCTGTGGTTCCTCCACAGGGACCGGTGCCTCTCGCTCTGGTAACACCGCAGGGTCTATTTGTCATTCTAGTCTCTCACCAATAAACCTGCTTCGCACAATCCAATAATCCATCCCTTCTCAAAATCACTAATCTGGGAAATCGGCCCAAATCTACTACCACTTGCAACACAAATGAGAGCAGAAATTTTTAAAACAAAATGTTACGTTATCAAAGTACGACCTATGCAAACTAAAAAAAATTTAACAGATAAACCTGAAAAGTCATAATTTTTTACTTTCACCGAGAAAAGTGAACATGCAAAACATCGCGTCGGTTCTCATTATTCTTCTCTACGTGAAGTTTATTCAGTTGTTCCACAATGGTCAGTTTTAGGGTCAATATTATTCCTTCTATACTCGTCAGATCTTGATAATTTTATAACTGTTCCTCGTTATTTTTACGCGCACGACGCCAAAATATATGGCAATCCTTTTGAATGCGATGCTATTCAGAGCACTCTTAATAACATTGAACGTTGGTGTAACACCTGGTCCTTATTGTTGAACACCACAAAATGTACAATACTACATATTGAAAATAACAATCATCACCCGTCTTACGAGCTGAATGGAAGTTCCATAAGATCAGTGGATGAACAAGTCGACTAACCATTCATGGTCTTCCCATATTTCAAATAATGTCAAAAGAGCCAACTCCAAATCCTACATGATTTTTGAAACATTCCACAATCCTTCTCTTAGACTATTCCACCTTTTATACAAGTCATACATAAGGCGGAGGGCAGTGGAGATCTAATATTTACATATAAACTGCTGCATGGTCTGACATTATTTGTGATTTATTAATTTTAATTACTGATGAACGACTTCGTGGCCATCCATTCAAACTTCGTAAAGAAAACTTTAAAACGGCAATATGACAGAACTTTTTCTCTAACGGAGTATTCAATCCCTGGAACTGCCTGCAAATTAATATAGTGTCTTCACCAAGTGTAAGTTTGTTCAAGAAAAATTATGACATGTTTAAAGCCAATGAATTATTTAGAATGTTTTATCTGTTGTTATAGCCATGTTTATCTCTTTCTTGTGAAATATTTTAATGAGTTCGACTTCTGCTCTTATCTACGAGCCTAACAACTAAATGTTCGGACGACAGTTTATTTTTCCAAATATATTCAGTTTCCATTTTGAATTCAATTAGAATTTTTCTGCTGAAACTATACCAATTATTGTCATAAAACAAAAGTTATAATCTTTTCAGAACAATGTTTACTCCAAACATAAATTATTTCTTTAAATATCTAACAACAAACTACAAAATAAAGTGACAAGTAAATGTTCGGACAATCTTAATTAAAGAACGTTCTTAGGGAAATTAATAGGATGTAACGTCCCTTTGGCATCTATTACCGCCTTGATCCTCTTTGGCATAGTATCCACCAAAGATTTACAATATTGTTGGGTAAATGCATTCCAAATTTCTTGGATTTTGTCATTAATTGCTGGAATTTATCGCTGGGAGATATTTCTTAAGGATCTTTTCATGTGATTCCCTAGTGTTTCGATGACATTTAAGTCGGGACTACTCGAGGGCCAGGACAAGACACTAATTTGATTGTCCCCAAACCATTTTTTGGTACTCTTAGCTGTATGGCAGGATGCCCCATCCTGCTGAAATATGAAATTCCCATGTTCATAAAGCTCCATCGTACTTGGCAACAAGTTTCTTTCCAAAATGCCTTGATATTTTTGGGCATTTATGGTGCCATCTACAAACTCAAGCCTGCCTACCCCATTAGTGGACATGCAGCCCCAAATCATAACACCCTGTGGGAACTTTACTGTACGCTTAATACAATCTTTATGAAATGCTTCAGATTTCGTTCTTATCACCCGTTTCCGAAAATCGCCAACACAAACATCAAATTTGGATTCATCACTAAAAATAATTTTAGCCCAGTCTTCTTTGGTCCATTGTACTTTAGATTTTGCCCAAATAAGACGTTTTCTCTTTTGTATGTCAGTGAGCAGTGGCTTTTCTTTGGCCTAAAAATGTGAATTGCTTTAAAGTGCGCTGAGCTAATTATTACAATTTTTTGTATTTCAATCACAAATAATATTTACTTTATAAAATCCATATCCAGCTTTTGTGTATCCACTGTCTGCAACATTCCCTTGAAACATTTAAATCTGCTTCTTCATTCCATCGTGTTTGAATATCCGTACCGTACCCCTTCTTTGTTGCTTGCAAATTTTAACAAGAACCCTTTTTTTCCTTTCTGTTACAATCCTTGGTCGCCCAGAACTTTTGCCGCGGACATCAAAGGATCCCGTTTCCCCATACGCTTTTATTACCTCTCCCACGGTCGATTTGGCAATATTGAGGTCTTTTGCTATTTTTCCCATAGTTTTTCCGTTGGCATATTGTCTTATTATGATTTCACGCACTTTTTATCAGTAGCAACTCCGCGTTCCATTTTGTTCTGTAATGCACTATTGCTAATGTCATAAAAATATATTAATTTTGCCATGGTGACAGATGGCATTTTTTTTTTCAGAGCTTGCTTGTATTTCATTGATGAAAAGAATCTTTGTCCGAACATTAAGTTGTCAGCAAATTTCGTTAAATAAACATTTAAACTATTTGCCAAAGCCAGCAAATCGATAATTATTAAAATAATGAATGATTTATTGGTCAAAACACTTGATTTAATAATTAAGTTTATGTAGATTTTAAATTCCAGATGTAGTACTCAAAAACAATTTTTAATTATAAATATAATAGTCCGTCCGAACATTTAGTTGTTAGGGCTCGTAGAGTTTAATAATAATAAATAATAATATTTTTGAAATTTTCATCTCTACCTTGATATTTATAAAGTTAGCAGGTATTACCAAACTATGTATCTAACTTGATGTCATTAAACCTAATATTGGCGATACCAAAAATCTATTCCATAGTAATTGGATAGTATTAACTATATATGTTACCATTAAAAAAGTATTGAATGAAAATGTGTATAAATTAAGCTTCATTGAAAATTTCATTTTATTACTGCTAATTCAGAGTCTTCAGAAATGATCACAAGCTCTGTTGGCAGCCTTTTCTAGAGAATCCTTAAACATCAGTGGTGTAGTTGAAGGGATTACTGATGTACATAAATTTGTTTTTATAATTGGTACATAACCTAATAATGAATTAATAAATTGCTCGATTACTGAAATTTAATACATAAAATTTAATATTACATAGTTACTGATCGGGGATTGGCTGTCCCGCCCTAGCCTATGATCTTGACTCGGGTTTCGATAGACTGTGACTATACAATTCTAAAGGCGCTTAGAGAAACTAATTGAACATATTTCTTAATTAATTGATTTTCCGTGTCTATCAGGGTCGTTAATACTTTATTGGCTTTGACTTCCTTTTTACCTTCCCCCCTTCACCGGGCTCCGCGCTTATGCAGCGGTTGGGTTCCTCGATCTAGCGGTATCTGTACCTTTTGATTTACTGAAAGGAGAAAACCCAACGAAAAACTTCTGCATCGACTTTAGCGGCGAATCTGTGACAATTACAATATTGAATAATTACGTGGTTCCCTACGTCTCGATGTGTCTATGCCTCGCGGTCGTTGCGTTCATGGAACCCGTGTCTCGTTGACGAATCCGCCCCTGGTTACTTTCACCACGAGGGGTATGACATTTGGTTGTGACAAAGGGGCTTTTTAGAAACCACTTTCTTTTCCGACCCGAAACTAATAAATTATATTTAAGAAGTTGTTAGTTAATCTTTAGCATTCGACCGTGTCCAATGGTTATTAGAAATATTATCCTTTAAACTTAAATGGCCCATATATCGTCCAGTGTCAAATGAAATCTGGCTGCACAAAAGGTTTAGTTTGTCTGGGACGTCTCTATGTCGCCTCCATTTGCGTTCTCATCCCTGGCCCGGGTTTTATTATATTGTTTCGCGGACTCGTTTTTATTACAATATTATTAACCTCAAAATTTTGGTTAGAAACTTATCAGTAATACGACAAAGTACCAAAAATTTAGCTATGAAAACAACTGATTAGTTTGAAATATGTATGATTTATTAATGAGGCAAAGGATTAATGTTTTGCTTTGCAACTAGAAAATCGCAAGGATAAAATAAATCAACAACGGCGCGGGAAATAGCGTGAAGACGAACGTTACTGAAAGATACAGAAATGCCAATTTTGCGTCACATATACTAATAATTCGTTAACAATGAACAATGCGAGACGGTGTATCACACGCGAGATGGTGCGATCGCCGATTGGTTGAATAAAATGTCAAGAAAAAATTACACCAATCACAGCCGTTGAAATTACAGCGGCGTAATATTATGTTTTAATGTAACCTTGCAAGGTCTTATTATTTTAGTAACTTATAAAGTTACAAGAATTTAATTGCCAACACCAAGAAAATAAAATAACAGTTTCAAACAAAATTACTGGTCACGTGGCTTGTAATCATTTATGAAGGCTCTGTATATAGGTATTTATGTTACACTGATGTTTAATATGCATAAAAAGCCACAAACGAATTCATTTTTTTTAACGTGTTTTCAGTCACAATGAATAAAACATGAAAACCATTCGAAAACCCGAGAAACGAAGCGACTGACAATTTGGATAAAGAGAATTCAAACACACATATGTTTCGCTCAAGCGATTTTGCAAACAGTATATAATAAATAAAACATCAAATATGTATTCAAACGAAGAGTGCAAAGGGAAATATCTGTTTCGATATACAGTTGTCAGTTAAATAAATCAAAATAGGTTTATTACGGGGGCGTTTATTTCCGTTTGTGGATTCCATAGGAGTTAATAACTCATCTTTACAATTTAAACTAATTCGTAATAGTGTGATTCATAAAATACAGTATAGAATAAAAAGAGAGATATATTCCTAGACAATGTAAACTACACAAGTAACGAATAAATTCATTATTTTTTAAATTGAGAAGTTTTCGAAAAAATACCACAGCACGTCGATTTTGTTTTTAAAAAAGGCACTTTTTGACATACGACCCACATTTATGACGTCATCTTTGTTCGAGATATGACGTCATCCACAATTTTTTAAAATAGCAACCCCCAATTTTGGCCATGCCATTTGAAGAGTGTTTCATTCTACATACATTATGAAAAATTATGGTGTTACATAACAAAAATTTCAAGAAAATCATGTTTGAAGATTTGGCTACGGTTGGCTGCATGACAGTAGCGAAAACGATTAATAAATTCTTTTTGGACATTATCAATAACTTCAGGAAGTATAACATGTATCTTGTGACGAATTCTTCCTTTCAAATCTTCTAAATTAATCGGTCTGGTAACGTGTACTTTGCTTTTTAAGTATTTTGGTAATTTGGTTTAGTTGGTCATAATTACTACCTCTAAATTGTTCCATTTTTGTTTTTGTGTTTGTTTGTTCCACAAATATAAAACACGAAGTAAAACGAAACGCTCTAACCATACTATTACTACTACTATTAATAATAATTTGAAGTTAACATCAGCAGGTAATGGATTGTTTGCAATGTCGTCGTACGTTACGGTTTTCAGAGTAATAAAAAAAACGAATTACGTTACAGAAGCTTTTACTTAACCTTAGTTGCAGGTTGGTAATTTTGTGACACAGTTTTGCATTTTATTGCAAGACTAGATGTCATAGCATGATATTTGCAGTTAAGGGAATGTAATTAATTTGTTTAAAAAAATAAATATTCGGAGGAGAAGGTGGCAACATGGGTGATGATGTTATTACGTTTGTTTTAAAGAGTTAGGTAATAGGCGAACGGCAGCTACCATGTCAGAGGCATTAGGTCGGGGTTTGCCGGTTTGCGATTTAAGCAATCAGAAGAATCGAGTACTTGAGAGGCATTGAAGGAAGATAAACTAATTTAGATTTTAGTTTGAGCGCCAACCTATATGAAAACAAGAAATTACTATCTCCTTGAGTACCTACATCTGTTCTCTATAGATTGAGAGTGGAGCAATTAAATAAAGATATTACAAAATAAAATTCAGACTATGATAAACCTGGTGGTAAAGATGACAGGAATCGATAAAAGCTGACAGAGCTGAGCGCAGATCTAGTTGTACTTCACATTTGTCTTTCCATTTTGCCAAATGGAAGTAGATTCTACGTACTCTCTTTTAGCAACATTAAGTACTAACTCGATATAAATTTACTTAATTATTCAAAAGAATAAATAATCCAAATCAATAAAATAGATATTATCTGTAAGTTAAGTTTTCCTTACTAGGAAATATTCAAATAAAATAAATCTATTAAATTATTAGATCGAAAGAAATTATCAGTTAAATCACTGAAAACTTCTATTAAAACAAAATCTACCAAATCAAATTACGGATTTGAAAAGTATACGAAAATCCAGTGCAGACGCATAAAACAATTTTAGATAGCTTTAACTTTTAACCACCTATTAATTTAAGGTTAAGGTTTAAGTTTGATTTGATCTGATAAGTTGTTGACTTTTCCATATCTAGTTTTATTTGAATACAGCTAATATCGCTCGTAGGTAAGTTTTTTTAATTGTTTAGTTTTAAATAGGTATATTCGTGAATATTATATTAGTTTGAGAGATATTTCAGAATTAGGAGGAATAAAAACCTTTATACTATGTTATAACTTTGATTTACTTTAAAATCGCTAGGTTTTAGAAAAACGCATAAAGGAGTATACATATTACAATAACACAATTATACTATCAAAAAGCGACATAGACATAAATGTATAATAGTATATTATTCAACGAGTATATAATAATGGCTGTAGTTTACGAGGGTAAAGGCTATGACACGAACCGTAGGCGAGTGTTATAAATCACTCGAGTGAATTAGAGCCATTATATGCAAGTAGTATACTATATTATGTCAACGATTATTAATAACATTTTAACAAACTTCTAAGGTTGGTAATAACGGTTTCATTTTCTAACCTTTGATAGCTCGATTCTAGAACTCCAAAATCACGAGGTAAAAATATGTAATCACATTGTATTATTATTAAATCATCCGTTAAAATTATCTTATAATTAAATTATTCATCGTACAGATTTTCTTTTAGATAATGATTTATTTGATTTTGCGGCTTTGAGCCATATTGTAAATCTGCAATCAGTATTACAATTTGTGTCATTACGATTAAGATATTAATGTTTTTTAAGGCTTAGAGCCATATGTGAAACCACTAAGATTAATATTTAATTTTATTATTTTAAATAATGTAAAGAACAAAATAGCTATTTTTTTCTGTAAATATGGGATGTTTGTTAAAATTAATTTTTAAATTTGAATATTAATGTCGGAGTGGTAGTTATTCTTTTGACCAACCACAATTTAATAACTCAGACATTATTTTAACGGTTGGTGGCGCTCAACAAATAACCCCTAAATAAAAATTATAAAATTTTTTCATACGTTTATTGCGAATGAGAAAAGATATAAAAAGCTCTAATAAACTAGGAACCAATATTGATTCCTTTCAGTCTTTTTCGGAGTATAGCATCATTGAAATTACATTATTAAAATATGATGCGGTGAATTTGGAAACATAAATTTATATTTAACATATACAAATCAGTTACTATTAATACACATTCCACATCAGATTGATCAGATGAAGACCATTTCAGGCAAAAAAAGGAGTTTTTAGTCATCACACCCTTCAGTGTTGGCTGATAAATGTTTCGGTAGGTGGTTTAAGGTCGCCGTAAGAAATGGTCACTATAAAATTATCAAATTTGTGGTGTTTTCAGGTACAGAAATCTCAAGAAATAAAACACGTAGAACAAAAGTAATATCAAAAATGGAATTCTTTCCGTGTTCTGTTTGTCCACTTTTACTATTTAAATTCTCCTCAAATAAAATAATAACTTTTAAAAAGCGTTTGTAAGACGCACATTATTTTGCTATTCTAACCTCGAATTTTCACATACTTATAAACAAACGTGAGTAACCTTGTATGCAGAACTATGTAAGTTTATGTCGTAACAATATTTAAAAGGTGTACCAATAACAGTGATAGAACTTTTAACGGAGATTGCCGCCATGTTGGACATGTGACTGTCAAGTGTCAATGTTTTTCTTATTCAGTAAGGCTTGCCATTTCATCATGGAAAGACTAACACCACAACAACGTTTACAAATTGTTAAAATATTTTACCAAAATCAAGAGTCGATCCGCTCTACGCACCGTGCTTTACGTGCAGTGTTTGGTAGGCATAATCGCCCAAGTGAATTGATGATTCGTCGTATTGTTGAACGTTTCGAAGGAAGTTACATTACATCCCCAAAAGCCACCGAATTCGAAGAAGACGATTTTCCTCGAAAACTCCTCGTCGATCGAAGCCCAATCCGCAAACTCACGACGATTCCTGAGTCGGCACCAGTTTGAAAGGATGTAGACTCAAATCCTTATCCAAAATACACCACGTTGATATTGTGGATAGACCTAACTTTTGAGCCGTCTGACCCTGACCGATGTCGAAGGAGATTCATCAACACTCGTACAACTGCGATATTTTCTGCAGAACGTGCAATTCTTCTTCGAATTCGGTGGCTTTTTGGGATGTAATGTGTAACTTTCATCGAAATGTTCAACAATTCGACGAATCATCAATCCACTTGGGCGATTATGCTTACCAAATACTGCACGTAAAGCACGGGGCGTAGAGCGGATCGACTCTTGATTTTGATAAAATATTTTAACAATTTGTAAACGTTGTTGTGGTGTTACTGTGGGTTCACAGAACACAAACTGTCGCCAGCCACACATGTATTGACCAATCAAATTTAAATTTCTAACTTCCCTAACCCCTACCAATCTGTCGCCGGAACAGCAAAAGACAACAAATCTGAAGTTTAAATAAACGAACTACAACCTTATATTTTTGACTACAAATTGGTTGTATATGTACTGGTTTGTCATTTTTTAAATTTGTAATCATATTCGATCAAATTTTTGTAAAACATAAGTTTATGGTGGCTGGCATTTCGAATAAGAAATAAATAACAAATAAAAATTTTAACCTAAAAGATTAAACGTAAAACCACCACAGAACATGTTCCGTAGCAATACCATAGAAGCAGAAAAAGAATAGAACTTGTAGCTTCAAATGTGATAGTAGGGATATGTGGTTGGCGACAGTTTTGTTCTGTAAACCTACAGTTAGTCTTTCCATGATGAAATGGCAAGCATTACTGAATAAGAAAAACAATGGCACTTGACAGTGACATGTCCAACATGGCGGCAATCTCCGTTGTTGTTTAGACCGCTTTTGTCGTTATATATTCGTTTTACTTCGGTACCTCTAAATATTCGCAGGTGGCATGAAATAACAGTCTTATTATTTGCTAAACTCTATATTATTCAGTTCTTAAATGTCTAAAATTATTTGTATTTGTAGAAAACATTATTTCGATAATGCGGTGCCCTTAGGGAAATGTATCATAAATCGATAATTCCTTCAAGTAGAGTCAAAAGTGAAAGCTACAGTAATTTTCAACAGAATACTTTGTCTGATTTTTTACAAGATATTTCTTTACAACAGCATGCGACAAAGGAAGAGACACATTGTGATGTGCGCCAGATGAACTTTGCCCCCGCGTCATACGATATCGAAACCTTTGTTCAGGATAAATTTATATTTCATATTAAAGTAGGATATCTCGGGAAACCCAAATTGTGAGACGAGGTAGAAAATATTGGAGTTATAATATGACAAAGTATTCATATTGTATTAACATCCATTAGACGCCTGTGCATTCATAATATTGTTAGTCGCGTTGTATGTCTCAGATACATCTAATGAATTTAGTGTTTTAAATGAAAATATACATTCTCGGAGTTGATAAATTATATTCCTTTATGTAGTATAATCAAACACATAAACATTGAAAAAAATTTAACGGTTATTTTAACATATTACTTTAAAAATACATGCATGCCATATTTTTGACAACTATATGCAGAAAATTAATTTCTATTCAAGTAGCATAGTTCATATATTTTTATTTATTGATCGGTCAGTGATCGCACGATTTAAGGCGTTAGTACTTGAATCGAGGTGACTAGATCGCTGTGGGTTCGACCCTTGCAGCCGGAAGACTGTATATAAGCTATATTCGTGGAGAGATTGGCACCCTCTCTGTGGGTATGGTAGGGTGGAAGAATGTTGGCTTGGGTCAATGTGAGAGATTGATACCGGTTGACATTTGACTACCCCCTAATTAATGAGGTTTTCCAGGTTTCCCTCATTCCTGCACTGAATGGTGGTTAGTGCCTACCAACGTAAGTAGTTCCTGGATGCAAATGCGGCCTGCTTAATAATAATATACCGCCCTCTCTCCCGCACAAGTCATTATTATTTTGTTTGTAACCCCTGAAATCTTAGCTTCTCCTGCCTTCCGAGGTGTTTCTTACTGCTTGTAATTCTTCAACATATTTTTTATATAACTTGGTAATGTGGTCAACTGTGCTCTTCTTATTAATTAGCAAAAATCACGAAGTAGCTGACATCTGTTGATAGATTTCGGAAGTGCTATAGGGATGAACAACAAGTTACTTAGGATAATAGGAGTTTCAAGTTTTGTGTGTTTTAATATTTTTCTCTATTTTTTTCTGTATAAATAGAACCAGAATAGTTTGAAAATGGTATAATTGTATCTTGAATGAAGAAAAGTACAGAATTTGCATAAGACAATTTTATTAATAAATCGAGTGTGGGAGTGAATCGATCCAACAAATCTGTTTTGTATGTGTAGGTGTGATTCTCCATTACTCATAGGTATTACTGTACCAACTTCAGCTATTTCTCTGCATAAATTTGAACCTTGAAACTCTGTAAGCAGTGGAAAATTAAATTAAGAACCGGAAAACCGATAACTAAACATATGATAGTATGTAGCAAACTTTTTCTTATAGAGGATTTTATGCCATGTAATTAAAACAAGATTATGTTGTGAATTATTTAAAGAGGCTATGTGTGTCTGTATTTTCTCATTTAATAAAAGCTGAATATTTCATGGAGTGGCGGAATTGAAGCAGATGTAATAAACATAGGTTTTTGAAAACATGGGGCTTCTCGCGTTCTACCCGACAAAATTATGTACCTCATCTTCTTCTAGAGGTCGCACACAGTCCCACAAGTAGTTCAACATATCTCGAACCGATCTATTATATCTGAATATGAAAGAGTATACTAGGAATTCACGACATATATGCACTAAGAATTTGTCTTAAAATAATAGTAAGTGAAAATAATACTTTTGATAAGTCCTAAATTACACTTTCACAAAAACAAATACATAAATATAATAATTAATCCATAAAACACAACATCCCTGGCAATTAAAAGCTTAACGGTAATTGTAAACAAATGGTTCATCATCCTTACATCTTACATCTAGAATTTTACAGAGCCATCTAGTGGTCGTGAATTTTGCGAATGGTAGCCCTATAAGTTGGCAAAAATCACGAAGTCGCTGACATCTGTTGATAGATTTCGGAACTGCTATAGAGGTGCATAACAAATTACTTGCGTAATAGAAGTATGAAGTTTTGCGTGTTTTTTAAATACTTTCCTATAATTTTTTCTGCATAAATTGTATCAAAACAGCTTTAAAATAGTATGTTGGATGAAGAAACGTACAGAGTCTGCATAAGACAATTTGTAATAAGTCGAGTGTAGGAGTGAACAACAATCCAACAAATCGATTTTGAATGTGTAGGTGTAGTGAAAATTTTCTGTATTTTTAGAAATTTACAAACTTTATTGAGATCGTGCAATATTTAGTGACAAAGTGTACAAAAATGCAAAACCTGCGCAAGAATATCTGCACAAAATCTCGGTGCTGTTCCTCATTGCTCCTCTTACTGTACCTACTTCTGATATTTCCCTGCATAAATTTCACGTAGACCCAAAACTCTATAAGCAGGGGAAAATTAAATTGAGAATCGGAAATCGATAACAAAGTATGTAGCAAACATTTTCTTATAGAGAATTGTATGCCAATTAATTATAACAAGGTTATGTTGTGAATTAATTAAGATGTTTTTAATAATAATAATAATAATAATAATAATAATAATAATAATAATAATAATAATAATAATAATAATATTTATTTCTGACGACAGTTAACAACCATATAGAAAATGTCCAAACAAAATATACAAGTAGATAAATAGTAAGCACCTATAATAGTGGTACTCAGTCAAGTTCAGTCAATAAACTGAAGTAACTAATATATAAACAAAATACAAATATGCACATAAATTCACTAAAAAACAATTAATTGATAAAAAACTCGTTTACACTATAAAAACATTGATTTAATAAATATTCTTTTAATCTATTTTTAAAAGATTTAACCGTTAAAGCATTTTTAATATGTTCTGGAAGACGATTATAAACATTTAAGCCATAAACTGAAGGGGACTTATACGCCGCCAACACCCTACAACGAGGTAAATAGAATTTGTCATTATTTCTTGTGTTTATGTTATGTATATGATTATGCCTTAAAAAGCTGTCCCTATTATTAAAAATGTATACACTCACTTCAAATAAAAACAAAGATGGAAAAGTCAAAATTTTAAATTGTTTAAATAAATTCTTACAACTAACAGTGTTTGATACACCTTTTATTCCTCGTAATATGCGCAATAAAAACATTGTGGGTGTTACTGGACAGACCCCAAAGATTAATCCATATCTTAGGCAGCTCTCAACATGAGCATAGTATAGCATAACTAGTTGTGTCTCTGCTAAAACCACTCGGAGATTTCTAATCATATAATTAAGTGAATTCAATCTTGAAACAACCCAGTCGCAATGTGATTTCCAAGAAACATGTTCATCTATACGTAAACCCAAGAAATTGATAGCACCGTTAGGTAGTGATAAAGCATGATTATTTATATGTATATTCAAATTAGAACAACTTTTTTGTGGACTATGGAATCTCAAATAAAAGTTTTTTCAACATTAAGAAACAATGAGTTTTGATTAAACCAAACCAAACTTCTTGAGTACTTCGTTACATGTATTTTCGAGTATGGCGTCGGATTTGTTAAATACAATTAAAGATGTATCATCGACATATAACGTAAAATGAACATCGGGTGAAATTTGCTCCACAGCATTTATATAAACTAAAAAAAGAATAGGACCCAAAATAGATCCTTGGGGTACACCCATATTTACTTGAGCAATGACAGAATTTGAAATAATCTTTTGATTCCCAATAATGCTTGAAATGGTTGTAAATACTCTCTATTTATCAAAAATGTTTCTACCCATTTGAGAGCCTTTCCTGAAGTCCACATTATTGCAATTTGTATAAAATTATTTCATGATTGACAGTCGAATGCCCTGCTGAGATCACAAAATATCCCAACAGGGCACTCGCCTGCATCAATCATGTTAGTTATTGCAGAATAAAATGAATTAGTGGCAGAGGTTGTTGACTTTCCCTGTATAAATCCATGCTGAGCATTAGAAATAACTTTATAATTGTCCAAAAACAAGGTTAGTCTATTTAAAAAACCGTATTCAAAAATTTTTGAAAATACACTAGGTATGGTTACTGGTCTATAATTTTCGATCATCATAGGATCTTTTTTTTATGTAAAGGTATCACTTTACCAGTTTTTAAGTAAGTTGGGAAAGTGCCATTACAAAAAGATAAATTTAATAGATATGTAAACTGAGGTATGATATATGGCAATATTTGTTTGATAAGAAATACCGGAACATCGTCAATTCATCGTCAATTCTGTAGTACACTGCCAATTTTCCCCATTTAATAAAATAAATATTCCTCGGGTGGCTGAACTAGAACAGACGTCTGTATACACAGGTTTTTGACAACTTCTCTCACTTTCTACCCCAGACAAAACTTGTGTGGCCTCGCCTCACCTACTTTTAGAAGTCGCACACGATCCTCCAAGTAGTCCAAGATATCTGTTGTCGATATGCTTTTACATCCCATATCTTGAATTTTACAGCGCTATCTAGAGGTTTGTGAATTATTTATCTAATAATGCTGGACCCAATGTTTTAAAATAACTAATTTTTATTATTACTGGTAAAAAACATTCCTAATACGGCGACAAAGATTAACAAGAATATAGTCAAGTAGTATCTAGCAGGTACCTACATAATCGTAAGAATTAATTTCCTAATTAATGCCCATTTTCTGTGCAATGTCTTCCAAGCTTATTGTCTCACTGTCAGGTGTATATAGTGCTTACGTTTCTTATTATAGAGATGTTCATGCTCCTGAACTCGCTTAATTAACATGATGTTACACATGTAAACATATTATTACACGTTAAAAATACGTCAGAAGGCGCCGCATGACGCTGAATGGTATAGCGTCAGAACAGTATCCACACGATATATAAATATACAGGAGCTATGCGTTTTAAAACAGTTACTAACTGTAGGACATAGCAAAATATGTCGTTTGGGCACCAGGCCTTTATAACAGCTAAAAAATTTTTGTTCTCAATACCAGTTATGCAATCTTAAAAAGCTTTACGATGCAATACTTTTTACTGGAATTTTCGAAAGACAACTATGTGGGTTCAAACAAGTTACGCAACGTTAGCAAATTACTTTTTAACTTACAAAATCATAATGTCTTAATGCTCTCGCAGCCTTTGGAGTAGCTGACGGGTAGGCGGTCACATCCTAATCAATATGCATACACTCCAGAGCGATCCACCGACAGTATCCTTCTCCAAGTGTTGGACAGGATCGCAAATCAGTGGACAATAAAGAGTCCACTCTGGGGATATTCAACATAGATATAGAGGGGGCATTTTATAAAACAACCTTCCCCAAAATCAATTCAGAAAGGGGAGTCTCTCCTGCCATCTGAGGTTGGATATCAAATATGCTCACTAAAACAGTCATACAAATCAGCGTAGCGGATGCCTCGTAAGAGGCATTGCTATAAGGAGCTGCCCGCAGAGAGTTGTTCTATCACCAATGCTATGGAACTTAGACCTGGACAGTTTCCTGTGGCTCCTCAACTGGCACAATTGGCATCTATATCATAGCTTATGCCCACGATCTTACTATGCTGATTAGTGAAAAGTTTGAAGGGATTCTTAGCCAGAGAATGCAAACATTTCTAAGAGCTATTGAAAAGTGGTCAATCCTAGGAAGACAGAAACGGTTCTCTTTACGAGGAAGAGGAAAATGAGGCCAAAAAAAGCTTCAACGCTCTTAAACAGTACGTTAAGCTTCTTTATTTGATGACAAGACTAAAAAAGGCGTACATATCTTATAATCTGTGCCGCAGGATCGGTGGTCATGTGGATATACACTGCCATTGTGAGAGCAAAGGTTGTCTATGCAGCTGTTGTTTGGTGGCAAAAAGTCCAACAGACGACAGTTAAACAACAACCGGGTACAAAGTATTATCTGCCTAAGCATAACTGGAGCTATGCGTACGACAGCCACCATAGCAATGAAGGTGATGTTATAACTGTCACCTTTGGATATTTATCTAAATGAATTGGCTGCGACAATTATGCTTCGCCTCAAAAATACTAATATTATACCAGATGTGGAGAAGTTAGGAGTCGCCTGTGGAATGGGGTCATCAGAAAGATGCCCCTTTTGCATGCAGACACTGACAGTATTTCCCTCAAGTTTATGTTTAGGAGATTCTACACGGTACTTATTAGAAATGAGGAGACCGCCAGCGAAGATGTACTCAACATCTTCACAGACGGATCTAAAAAAAGGAAGGTGCAGAATGTGGAATTTATTCCAGATCCTTAATATTCGATATCAGTGGACAGTATAGATAGGTATGCTACTGTGGTACAAACGGAATTACCTGGTATAAACATAACCGCCAAGGAAATTGCCAGTAGACAACAACGGGCAAAACCATCAGAATCTATGCAGATAGTAGACAATCACTACTGATCATAAGATAACAACTAGATCAGCATGGGAATGCCATCAGGCATTAGTGGTGGCGTCAACCAACAACAGCATATATAGAAAAACAGATAATTGAAATTTTAATTATGATCGGATGGGGCTATATAATCCGCAGTTAACTATGTGACTAAGTTACACAATAAGTATCCTGACCAAAGAATTAATCGAGAATAAATATCGAGAAAATTTGAAGAATTCCGAACCGAAACTATAAGATTTACTTGAAGAAGAAAGACAAAAAACGGTAACCTAAAATGACCGTAAAATGTGATTGATACTCGTCATTACTCAAAATCCCTACTGAACTATTAGACCTGTTTCAGTTAACTTCAACTTGTCAAAAGTCTTTACAAAGTTAACGTCTTTCAAGTAATTTGGGATGGCGCAGGCAGAAGATCACTGTTTTGTGACATTTTCGACTTCCTAACTGGTATAGTAGGAAGTCACATACGTATTTGGATGTCTTGTGTTTGGAACTAATTCCAGCCCTGTATTTAATTTTTCCGGATTCTACTGATGCCTGCTGGTGATGTCTGATTCCAACAACAAGGCGCCCAGCCATGTTTTCCTCTCGGTGTAAGAAATTAACTTAAGGCTGGAGTTTAAAGAACGAAGAATCGCATCGAAAGGTGTACAAGAAATTCAGCCAGTAGGTTAAAGTTTTTATTAATATAATGCTAAACTTGAATAATTTCCTTTAAGTTTTGAAGGAAAAATGTTCTAGATATCATAAACGGCCGTACCGTATTCTATACACCAAGAAAAATACTTAATCAATTGAAGTCTTAATAGTTTTAAAAAAATAATTCTGAATGTCATAATGTTTAAAATGCCTAATACAAATTCCCCAATTTATAGATGACGTGGAAATTTTTATAATAAAACGTAATAGGTGAAATATGTTTTTTTCTTATTCTAAATGACTTGTCAGCTTGTAAACTGTTCTACATCCTGGAGAAAATTGGTATAATTGACACATCAAAGAAATACTTTTTTTAATTTACTCAGCTTATTTAAATACTGCCTCAAAAACAACTACGAGTTAGTTGAAAGTTGCGTATGAGAACGGTGCATTTAATGAATTTCCGAAATCGATGGAAAGACAGAAGAGCTGCGCTTAAATGGCCACCACTCTATCCCGATTTAACCCTACCAAATTTTTTTATGGGGTTATCCAACTGTACCAGTGAAGTTCGTAATATAACACCAGAATTGATGAATTTGAACACCGAATAAAACAAAAAAGTAGTACCTATTAGTACAAAAACAGTTTTCAGTTATTAATTTCTCCATTATAAGCATTGTTTATATCCTACTATAAAACATGGAGCGTCACATTAGAAAAATATGGTTAAAAAAATAGAGAATTATACAAGTGGCAATTTTTTACACCAATTATACCTGTTTATATGATATTTTTTTAATCTCAATAAAAAAATCTGAATGATAAAAAATTATTCATTATTCACTATTATTCAATTTAGGGCACTGTATGTAAATATGTCATCTACGACTGACTGTTTGATTTTGCAAGACCTTGTAGATTATGCGGTGTAGAACTAACTACATCTATCGGCCGTTCGCTACTCCATGCCGGACTGAAAATGTCACAGTCACGAAGCGTTCTACATGCAGTAGACACCATTGAAAGCTGTCGACCTTTATCGCGATCGGCGAGGAACGATATTTTGCAAACACGGAATTCCAGGAAACAACTACTCTGCGGGCTAATGCCCCGACCAGCATTGAATTACACCTGGAAAACCTATAGCAACAGCTAGAGTCATTCGTCAGACGCCCACCAGACATATACCGGTTTCGAGCTTATTAGCTCTCATCAGTATGCCATAGGTGAGGTATCCGACGAATAATCCTAGCTGCTTTCGTCTGTCTAACCCGACAGAAGGGACCATGAGTACGCGGTGTAGAAACACCTATGGCATACTGATGAGAGCTAATAAGCTCGAAACCGGTATATGTCTGGTGGGCGTCTGACGAATGACTCTAGCTGTTGCTATAGGTTTTCCAGGTGTAATTCAATGCTGGTCGGGGCATTAGCCCGCAGAGTAGTTGTTTCCTGGAATTCCGTGTTTGCAAAATATCGTTTCTCGCCGATCGCGATAAAGGTCGACAGCTTTCAATGGTGTCTACTGCATGTAGAACGCTTCGTGTCTGTGACATTTTCAGTCCGGCATGGAGTAGCGAACGGCCGATAGATGTAGTTAGTTCTACACCGCGTACTCATGGTCCCTTCTGTCGGGTTAGACAGACGAAAGCAGCTAGGATTATTCGTCGGATACCTCACCCATGGCATACTGATGAGAGCTAATAAGCTCGAAACCGGTATATGTCTGGTGGGCGTCTGACGAATGACTCTAGCTGTTGCTATAGGTTTTCCAGGTGTAATTCAATGCTGGTCGGGGCATTAGCCCGCAGAGTAGTTGTTTCCTGGAATTCCGTGTTTGCTTGTAGATTATGTTTATACTCGGTGTACTGATAATTATTTACCTATTAATATAAATAACTACAAAACATGTACGTATCCTCTCAAAAGTCAGCCACTAATATTTGAATGTAATATAGTTATGTCACCTTTAATACGCTACGAGGAAATTAAGGATCTGTGTGGTGTTTGACAGTAGATTATAATTTTCTAGTCATACTAATTCAAATATTAAATCTGCATAAAGTACCCTAGACTTTGTTATAAGAAGTACAAAATCACCTTTCACTGGTGCAAGTGCATTGAAAAGTCTATATTATTCGCTAGTACGTTCAGAACTCGAATACTGTAACGTAATTTGGTATCTCTACTATCAAATCTGCAGTAACCATTTGGAAAAAATTCAGCGAGACTTTCTCAAACTCCTATCTTTTCGCATTGACAATTATTATCCTGAAGGGGATATAATCACCAATTAATTTTACAAAGATTTAACATGCAGTCATTGTATGTTAGAAGGGTGGTTACTAGTCTATCTTTTTTATTTAAGTTATTGCATTGTGTGACTGATTCTTTAGCTTTACTCCATTTATTCAATATACGTGTTCCGAGACCTGGCTCTCGTGAAAATTCACTGCTCTATTGTCGGAATACTAGAACAAATATACTTATAAAATCTCGTATTTATTTAATGGCTAATAATTATAACCAAATAGCAGATCAGTGTGATATACTTTATTGTAATATTAATGACTTGGTAAGAACTGCATCCGATTATTTCAATATTAGTTGTAGTTTTTCTTTTTATTTTTTCTATTTATCTTTTTTTCAACTGTATATATTTATTTAGTACTTTTTTCTTCATTTGCTGTACTTTAGTATGACTTATATTATATAAACCTATTAATTTTGTCCTGTAAATGAAATATTTTTTGTTTGTAATAAATGCATTATTATTATTGTAAATATAAAATACGAACATTTTTTCTATTTTGTTTGTCAGTATGGGTTGCGGTTCAAACACTTGCACAATTGAAGAAAAAAAAATATTTAACGCATCACTAAAGGCGAATATTTTCTAAATTTGAAGAATGTTTCAACCTCCCCTCAAATAAACATCTCGTTTAAAACTAATTTTAATTAGTTGGTTAGACTTTGAGGTTTCAATAATTTTTATCCAGAAAATAAAACGCAATTAATCAGTAAACTTTGTTAGCAGTTGTTCCACCTCCTTTTTGAGTTGGATAACTTGTCACTAACGGCCTACCACTTACCAAGAAATTCCAACGTAATGAGCAAAAAAGCGACGTTGGCTGCTTACATAAAACCTTCTGTAGAACGAAAGTACAGAACTAACTTTATATAAGGGTGACAGGAAAATATTTTGTTTTCAGTAGCTGATAATAAATTGTACCGGCAGACTCAAAATAGAATTAGAGATATACTTGTTTTACACTGTTTTTTTTTTAATTGAGTGTTTCATATTATATAGAGGAATTGGATTATCTATACATTATTGCGCTAAATAAATAGGTACATTTTCATTGTTATTCTGACAATTTTGTTTTTGTTAAAATTTTCTTAAAACAACGGGAAGCAGTCTGGTTAACATATTCCGTCGTCTTCTGATACGGAAATACTTAGTTTTGTAACAAAAATAGTGATATGAGAACGTGGTATTTTCAGATCTTTGAAGGTAAGTAATTACCTACGATATAAGAAATGGCGGAAAAATTGAAGATAGTAGATACGGGCTTTTCTTTTTGAAATAATAGACAAACTGGTTTAAGTAATTCCGTATATGAATTTGCGTCCATACGTATTTTGAGATCATTGAAGGCAACTGTTGGCGACGAAATGCTCAGGATTGTTTTAGCTTAATCGTGGACTGTAGTATTTTTATTGTAATTGTAAACTCCTTGGGTTTTGATTTTTTAACTTTATTTAAACACATTTATGGCACTAACTTACACAATATATTACTGATTATTGGTAATTTATACATAATATATATCATGATTACAACTTATTTGATTTTCTTTATTTGCGTTGACTGCATGTTATTTGCAACATGCTTGTCGGCAAGGCAGATTTCGCCATTTCCCTTTCAAGGCGCGAACAGCCAGCCATTCAAACACTTTGTGTTTGCGGTGTTGGCGCAAACAGTAACTACTTATAGTATAGCAAATAGAGGAAAAATTAAAGGCAGTAGATGTAGGATTTTATTTTCGAAATAATGGATAAACTGGTTTAAGTAATTCCGTATATTAATTTTCGTCCATACGTAGATAATGTCTATAATCATGAGGCTCCTTCAGTTGTAATTCGTTTCTTAAGCAAATATTAGAATGCACTTGTCAGTTTTTTAACCACTGTTTTACTCATTTAGAAGTCTGCGCTTTATCTTGTCACCCTTATTAAAGTAGGATCATAATCCCAAATCATGTATACAACACTACTTTAAAATAAAACTGAACAAAAAAACAGCGACAAAAAAGTAGCGTATATGCCGACTTCCGGCAAGCCGGCTCGTATATGGCCACCTTAGGATTTATCTACTTGATAATATCAACCTTCTCAAATACAAGTAACGTTGACCTCAACATCGAATATGTAGACCACATGGAAGACGGTGAATCCTTTTCTATTAGTAGGTTTAAATAAGCTACATATTACAACTTCTTCAGTCACAATATGAACCTCTTTTGATTCTAGTTAAAACAAATCTTTGCTATTTAAATACCTTTCTTTTGATCCACTCCTCCCAATATCATCCAACACGTATATTAAAATTACTTTTATTGTCCATTGTTTGCAATTATTAATTGACATTTATCATTAGCATATAACACGCTATTATCTTTGTTTTTAAGAGTTAGGTAGCAGGCGATCAGCAGTTATCATGTCGGAGGCATTAGGCCAGGCGCCAACTTATATAAAAGAACAATAAACTACTATCTCCTTTAGTACTTCAGTTACCTACAGGTTAGGAATGGAGTTAATAAATAAAGTTATTAACAAACGTAAAGTTCACACATTTATTTCTCACTATGAACTCTGGTGGTAGAGATAACAGGAATTGCTGAAAGTTGACAGAGCTGACTGCAGATCTAGTGTCACATGTGTCTCACCTTCACAGTGTAATTTTACCATCTGGTGTACAATCTGCATGCTCTCTCTCTTTAGTACCATTAAGTAGTAAGCTGACAAAAAATTACTTAAATCGTCAAACCATCAACAGCAATTTAAATGAAATAAAACAGAAATTATCTGTTACTTAAGTTTTCCTTACTAGAAAATATTTAAGGGGCAATTTTAGAACACGCATTACTCACATTCCACCAGGTGCTGCTCTGGCTGGGTAACCAACTACCTCTTGACCTGTGGGGTTAGGCACGTCAAGGCAATATTCTAGTTCCTGTGATGACAAAAAATGAAACAGCATCCATAGACCCCTTATTTTGTAGATACACGAAAAATTGTAACAGTGGAAGATGCAGCTTCAAAAAGGCAGCGATGAGTTGCACTTGATTATGCCAAAACTGCCCAGGTCACTGTTTAAATAGTGTCCCTATGTTAAAAGAAGATGATGAAGAAGACTTGGAGCCCATTTCGAGCGAAGATAATGAGTTCTCCTGAATTCTAGGGAGTTCTATTGAAAAATCAATACTTTTAACCAAAAAATTCAAATTGCTGTAACTTTTGACCCATTGGAGATAAATTAGCATATTATGTAGGTACATATATTCTTGAACAAAATTTATCGCTCTCAGACATTCCCTTATCGATCTTCTGTGTAAAACTAACGACCAAGAAGTTACCAGTAGAAATGTGATAGAAGACGTGTATCAATTTTTTTTCTTTAATTGCCAACTTTTGACAGGAGATATCTTGGAAATGGTACATTGTAACTAAAAAATGGATAGAAATAATCTTGTAGACAATTTTATAATATCTCATTATGTAAATAATGTTTCACTACGACACACCATTTTCGAGTTGTAAGGGAAATAACAAAAGAAGGACATTTCTACCCCTTTTCCCCCTGAAGCGGACGGGGTAGGAGCGGGAACTTTTAATATGTTTACATCCTAACGATCCCCAACATATTCCTGTACCGAAAAATCCCCCTCGCCCTTAATGCACGCTACGCCCTTTTTTCCCTGTAAAAATGTTATTTTGGCAGTTTGTAATGACGGAACAAAAAACGAATTTAAAATTCTGCAGCGGTCCGCCTGATCTCTATTAGGTATTATTATTAAAAGCAATAATTGATTTACAATTAGCAACCCCGCGAAAAGTGATCGCACAGTTCGAAGCCATCTTGAAAGGCGGTTATCATAGACGTTGGTTTTACGGAGAAAGGAGGTTTCTACCCTGTTTCTAAAACATCAAGCTAAAATTGCAAAATTAATTTTGTATTGTCTTTTAGGCCTCCCTGAGCACATGGTTAAACATTTTCTATATCAAATAGCGGCAGAACATCTTCATTTACTACCATTACTTTTTTTCGCACAATTATTCGAATTTATAATAATAATAATAATCCCAAAATATTCTTGAACGGAGTATGCACAAATTTTAGTAAAAACATTTTTAAATTCTTTTAATATGATTATTCGTAACTATTCTTTAAATCGTTAAAGAACTTTGGCATATATTACCCAAAGGCATATCCCATTATTAATAAAACAGTGCCTATATCCCATATCGTAAACAGTCATATCAAAATATAAGAGGAAATAAATAATTATATAATAAATTACTTCTTTTTATTATTATAATTAATTATATATATATATTTTTTTTCATTTTAAAAGAGAACGAAATATTTGTAATTAGCCTAAAGCCTTAAGCATACTTTTGTTACAGAATACGTCAATTAAATAACATTAACAATTAAAAATAACAGCCAATATAAATAAAATTAATTAAAAGCGTTTCAAGTTCCACTTCAACGCCCACGTTGATATTTTTAATTATATCATGACATCTTTGTTCTTGTTCTTTGCACGTCTAAAGAAGCCATTATAAAATGCAAGCATGCTAGAGGCTGTTAATGAATTTAACAGTCCCTACTAAATTAAACTCCTCAGACTAAATGAATCAAATAGAGCAAATTCTAATACGAGTATCACTAATTGCATTCTATGAAAATTCTCAACCTAGGCCTGAAGAAATAATTAAGTGTTTATGGATCAGTTTTTATGTAGAACCCCTCTGTAGAGCTACAACTTTGTTTTGTTTAATTTAAGTTTGAAGATGAAGCCTTCTAAATGAGGATATTATTCCTTCAGTAATAATAGTTCAAATATAGAAAGGACCATATCTCATTTTAAATCCAACACTGAAAGTATGCTTAGCCTGTGCGATTTATCACATGATTTTTAATATAAAAAATAATATGAAATAATATGTGGCGGTAAAATTTATATGATTTTTTTATTTTGACACTTCTATGAACTTTATAGAGGACTGGTTCGACCTTGGAGCCATACTGTACGTCAAAATTGTCACATCAAATATAATCTATTCTGTATTCTATAAATGATACTGCAGGTAACAACTACTCCGCGGTCTAATGGCTCAACCGGCATTGAATTACACCTGCAGTATCTGTGTGAACAGCCAAGAACCCTTGTCGGCCACACCACCAGACATAGACCGGTTTTGGGCTTGTTAGCCCTCATCAGTATGCCATAGGTGAGATGACCGATAATTGAACTGTCTGTTCAATATACAGGGTCGCTGATCGCTGATGGTCTATCTGAAGTTACATGAGAGCGACAAAGTAAAGTATAGAAATCCGTGCGATAGACAAGGATGGCTATAGGAAGACGTTTTATAAATTAGAATAACATCTGAGCAGTCACTCCCACTTCTAACCGAGCGAAGATGGCGATTGGTCGCTGAGATATAAGTGGGAGTGGATTTTATTTGTTGAATGACGAAACGGTCGGTGACTATTTAGATTTTAAAACGTCGTCAATATAGTCATCGTTGTCTATCGCCCGGATTTATATACTTTACTTTGTCGCTCTCGTGTAAAACCAGATAGACCATCAGCGTTTTCCGACCCTGTATATACCTGAGTACCTGCTACGATGTAGGTTGCCTCCTTCAAGTCGAGCTGGTTAGGACAAGCCGTCCTATTAAATTCAAGTGTCTTTTCAGATCCCAAAAGCCCTATTAGAAATATCCATAACTAATTCATGTCGATCAACAATAATTTTTAAGTTTCCTCTGTTGATTTTTTTATTAAGATCTTATCGAAGATGTTATTTCAGTGTCTCATATGTTGAATGTTATTCCATTCCCTAATTTAGCCCCGTATTGTGATAGAATCACTGTTAAGGCAGCTTGGAATTAATGAGATAACAAAGTCTTCCCAACTAATGATCAGGTTTTCCATAGATCTCAACATTTGAAAGTCTTGGCGTCCATATAAGAGTTTATTTATTTTGTTAGTGCAACAAGGCGCTTAGTTGCTAAGTAAAATGCTGAAACAAGAAATCCAGCCTCAGTGCTTACATTTGACTATTACTTGTTCATGTATTAAGTAGCAGCCTCGAGTAGTTTGTATTCTTTATTAAATTTTTGCGACAACGTTGTGTCATGGTCAGCTTAAAATTGTTGTTAAATAGAGTTGTGGAATTATTAGATTCCACCATTAGATCGTTTTCTCTTATGTATCAGGTCTACACGCATGCCTTTGGTGCATACGATAGTCGAAAGATCTCACCATCAAAAAGTCCAATAGGGTATTACTGCCCAATAGGTAAATTTGTGCTGATACATCTTAGTTCAACCAGTTTATTATACAGTTCGTCGAGTGAAGGTTCCAGAGGGTGTGGCTAAATCGCGGCTAAATGCGCAATGAACACCAATGAAATTCATATGTACACGACGAAGTGGGAGAAATTCTATTTCTTGACAAATCACCGTGCTCCTTGACCGCGCGAATGTGCGCGGCTAAATGCGCAGTCGTCTTTTGGTCGTCTAAAAAAACGAAATCTGGGACCTCGACATCAAAGCAGCCGACATGAAGACGCCGGACTGTATAATAGACTGTGGTTCAACGCTAAGTCTAACCATCAAGTACAGTCATTACTGGATTCACTAATCTTGTTCTGCCTTGAGTCTGTCTGTCCTTCTCTTTTTCTACTAAGCTGTTAGTTTCAGACAAATCTTGAATCTAAGTTATATATTACATAATATGTTATATCTAACATTTCTTAAATATATGCCTACAGGATTGAGTGTTTGATAAGTTTTTTAACTTATACACCTTAAAATACGCTTCTGAGACAAAAACACAGAAATTGAAAAAGAGTTGTTACGGTTTGTTTTATTTTTATAGACAATAAATTAATAGATTTTAATAAAGTAGCATAATTTAGAAAATTAATGAATTAATGAACGCTTTACTAATGAGTCAACTCATAAAGGTTCATATTAAAATTGCGGCCCTGTATACTAAAATATATTTTGGATACATTTAATTGTTCGCACTTTTTATTGACGAGAGGTCACTTTTTGCGCGGGGATTTTTTTTGGCGGGTCGCTCGTTGAACAAAGAATCGAGTCCATTTTCCGAACCCATTTTTAAGTGCTGTGAAGCCATAAATTAACGCTATATGCGGAGTTAATTGGTGATAATTTGGGACGATAATTAATTTGGCATTTGTGTTGCCAGTGATTATAACAACTTGTGTTGGATTTATCCCAAATTCCGGAAAACGAAGGAGTTTTAACTGTTACCTACGAGGCCGCCCAAGAACCAAGGTATTAAAAATCTCTTTGCTTAACAATTGATCAATATATTTATACGCTTAATTTTAAATTTAGGCCTCTAATTGTATCCTGTCAGTCGCCTGCCTGTATGAGTTTCCTGTCTATTCTTCAGTGTTACCAGATCAAACACGCAATTAACCACTAAGGCGGCCTGTACCTTGTCGTTCATCCCCTAGTTCTTCCAAACGGAGGAGTTCTTATTGAGGACGCTAATAGTCCGAGGGCCTGCCGTTTTGGAGCCGATCGGAAAGTGCAGTTCTTCAAAAATGACCAGATAAGATTTGTTTAAGGTATCTTGCCGTCTTGCACCTTGTATAGTCAGATTTAGTATTAAAATCGTCATATTAGATTAATTTGCGAGAGTATTTGAGGCAACAATTTAAAAATTTTACTAAAATTACTATCTAGTGTTTTCTACTTTATTGTCTAATATTTATAACGTTATTTTCATCACCGTAACACCACCTAATAATTATAAAATATACATTAGCATCTTACATACTGTACACCGACCTATAGTACTATAGAAAGGGTTTTAATTAATATTATTATCATTTATACTAAGTATTTACATATCGTTCCGTAGAGGGGCGTATAAATGTTGGGTTACTGAATCCCTAATTTTGTGTTAGTAAACATTGCTAATTCCGTGGTTTATGAGTATCACTTAGTACCTTTTTCCCGTTTTTTTTGTTATTTGCACTGTTAAGGTAAAAATAAGCCAGCACCTCTCTTCAGCCCTCTTGTACACTGTCCACCGGGTTGTAAAACGGGTGGCGCCTTATAAGTTTCTACAGCATCACAACCCATGCCTGTCTCCACTGAGCTAGGGCCAACCCTACCGCTGAAGAGAGCCTGAAACCCCCGGATTTAGTTATCCACAATTTAAATTCTTTTTATTGCCACCCACAAGCACGTAACAAATTTGGCGCCCAACCGTGTTAATTATATATTGTTGATTAAAGTTATATGGTACAGGGTGTTCGTTATAACACATACTTTCTAAGAGTACTGTATTGTGTATATCTTTTAATTTTTTTTGGCAAATAAATTGCATTCGTAATAATTATGAGTTAATTAAAGTAATTTATCATTCTGTATGCGGTAAATATTGTATAATTACTATAGTTGCTATATTATACGAGGTATTCTAAGATACCTATACTAAACACTACTAAAATTTAGTAATCTTTTGTGAATATAGCCAATGTTTTTGTAAATGTACATTTGATTAGATTCACATGGTAAACGTTGTAAATATTCTGAACAGTCAGTAATTTAATTATACAAAGTGGTACAACGGTGGTCAAAAATATAATCTAATTACGGGATTGATATAATCGACAATTTGTTCACATAATAAAATTTCCGTTACAAAAGTGACAACTTAAAACTGTTATTTATTACCTTTAATTTTATATTTCACTATACAGGGTCACTCCGAAAACAGGGCATAATCAATACATATTAAATATTTTTCTTTAAAAATCAATTTTTATCATTTGATATTGCTTTCTTCATATTGGAAAAATTGATTGTTTAAATTATGCTACATATAGGGTGATCAATATAAATATAGCTGTAATGAAATAACATTTGTGTTGAAAACTTTTGAATTTTTTATAAATTTGTCTATTGAATACTTATCAAATATTTAGGCGAACAATATATCGTTGCTACTATATACAGGGTGTACAATATAAGGAGTTAGTAATATAATTATTTAAATTAAATTATAGTTTCTTCACGTTCTTAATTATTCTGCTGGAGATATCCGCATTTTTTATTTAGTTCATAACATACAGGTGAACTATGTTTACTTAGTCAATTGTTGCGGTTGTAAGTCAATTATACATTTATATATTTATTCTGAATAAATTATGATTATTGCATAGCAATCTATTAATATTTTAGTTTATATTTTCGTCGATAGTTTAGTGGTTAGATTAGTAATAGTCTATAAAATAGTCTTTATTAGGTTACAGTTCTGGTGAGTATATAACTTCTGTTTACAATACAATTTCTAAGTATTTATAATAAATTGGTAACATAATTGCAAATATTTTAATTAAACTACAGATATTTAAACGGTTGTTATACTTTTGTTAGATATTACGAATACCGTTAAGTCTTTTTTTTTGTTTCTTTTTTTTTAGTAGTTTAGGTCGGGTTTGCATACTGTCGTGAGGTAACGAAATTTTTGCATTAGTAGGTAGAATTTTTTTTGTGACATTATGGAGGTAAATCGACTTTTAGACTCTGAACTTACGTATGAAATTTTGATTCGTGGTTACCCAGTCAGCAGAACTGTGGATGAAAAACGGGCAACGCTGAGACGTCTTTTGCGCCAAGAACGCGAAGGCGAGGCTTCTTGTCCGACAACTTCTCTTTTAGATTCGGAGGATGAACTATCTATCTGTTCGTCTAAATTAACGGGTTTAGAAGCAGAAATTAAGGCATTCAATTTCGAAAACAGGAAAAATGAATTTCAACGGATCTACACGAGACTTTTGCATGTTATACTTAGGTTAGGACGTATCAATCCGAATGTTGATGACAAAATCAGACACCGAAATGAATTAATTGCAACGGGACGCAAACTGATCGGCGATTTAAATTTAGTATACGATGGAGTTCCTTGTGTCGAGGTTTCACAAACAAACATTTGTTCAGAATCTCGGCATGATCAAGCACAAGTATCAATTTTGGACACACCGAATATAATGTTACCCGAAGTTATTCATTCTCAGATAGGGATAATCTCTCAAAATCCATCAAATCGTCCGCTAATTGATCCCGCTCCAGAGTCAGGTGCTGAAAACCGGTATATAAACAATGATTGCCGTGTTAATGTTTCTCAAGTAAAACCGCATCCAACATTGTCATCGAGTAGAATTTGTGATATTCGGGATAATGATGATCGTCAACTTGATCAACCGGTTAATGCTAATACATCCGTGAACGCTCAAGCATCTTCATCTCCATCAAGACACACAATTAATGATCAGATCTCGCGTTTTTCAGATATTGATTCGGGAAGTCAATTAATACGTAATAGAACCATACAACGAGTACGCTTTCGTAACGAGACCGATGATCAGCAACTACCGAACGATGATTGGTCACGTCTTCCAAACTATTATGACACTTCTAATGTAAATGACGCTGTATCTGGAACTTGTGAATCGTTAGCGAACAAATTTGCGGGTTTAAATTTTTCGTCGGTTAATGACAATACTACTTTGCCCTCGTACTATCGGCCATTCGATGCACGTCAATTATTTGTCGACCCTAGTAGATGGAATTTGAAATATGATGGTGTTTCAAGTGTAAACAATTTCCTTGAACGAGTCGAAGAATTAAGAGTTTCACGTGGTATTTCGAAAGCGCACTTATTAAGATCGTCCGCTGAATTATTTACTCGGGATGCACTACTTTGGTACCGAACTAATCATTTTTCTTCATGGGACGATTTAGTGAGTCAACTCCGAGAGGCTTTTCAACCGTACGATTACGATAATGGTGTTTGGGAAGAGTTACGACGACGTACCCAAGGGGCTCACGAGCGCGTTGTAGTTTTCGTGGCATCCATGGAGCAACTCTTCAATAGACTTTCGCAAAAACCTTCCGAAGAATCTCGTATTAAGCTTATTAGGAGAAATTTACTCCCGTATATTCAGACACAGTTGTCTTTACACTCTGTCAATACAATTCGCGAACTCGTAAGAGTGAGTAGATCTGTCGAGGAAACCGAGATACGCGTACGTCAGTTTTGTCCTCCGCCGACAAACTATCGACAATTACTAGAACCAGAACTCGCCTACCGGAGACCAACGGGAAATTCATTTCCTTCAATTTCAGTAGTATCTGGAGATACTCCGAATGTTAGTCAGCCCGTCGGTTCAACTTCGGATCAGATTTCCGCAGTGAATAGTCCAAGTCCGAATGTCACTTTGTGTTGGAATTGCAAAGGTACCGGACACCGATTTAGGCAATGTGGTCAACCACGTCGTCTCTTTTGTTTTAAATGCGGCTTTGATAATGTGACAGTCAGTAAATGTCCAAAGTGTCAAAAACTTACAAGCAGGTCGACAGTAAGCCGTCTGCCGGACCCTGCCTTTGAAGAAAATCGGCTGAGCATAAGGTTATTTTGGATTATGTATTCGCACACGCCAAGGGTGATAAAAGACCTTATTTACATGTAACCATCTTTGGCAGAACGTTTTCCGGTCTACTTGATAGTGGGTGTACTTCAACCATTGTAGGTGCTTCAGGGTGGAATATTCTAAGTGGGTTATGCCAATTAAACTCTACCGAAATCCGGTCGTAGCGTGGCCAACGGTCAAGTTTGTAATAGTATCGGTTTTGTTTATCTCCAATTAATTTGCAAGACCGTACTAAAGTCATTAAAATTCTCGTTGTACCATCTATCCCGCATGAGCTTATATTAGGTATTGATTTTTGGGCCTCGATGGGTATAATTCCTGATTTGTTTGCAGGCGAATGGTCATTTCGCCCAGTGTCAGATTCTGTTGAAGATAAAATCGCGGCTATACATCCTATTTATTCCTTAACAGACGCACAGCGGTCTATTTTATCGGAAGTTATAGATGAAGCATTTGATAAAATGGGCGATAAACTCGGTTGCACCGATTTGGTACAATTAACCATCCGTACTACCTCCCCGCCAATTAAACAGCGCTATTACCCTTTGTCTCCTGCTATTCAAAAGGAAGTAAATGTCGAGTTAGAACGCATGCTTGCAGAGGACATTATCGAGCCATCAAATAGTCCATGGTCCTCTCCCATTGTAATGATCAAAAAGCCTGATGGGCACTGGCGTTTTTGCGTTGATTATCGGGCATTAAATAAAGTAAGCTTACCAGACGCTTACCCTCTACCTTATGTGAGTAGCACGTTAGATAAATTGCGAGACGCGCGATATCTTACTACTTTAGATATCAAATCTGCCTACTGGCAAATAAAAGTGTCAGAAGAATCACGACCTCTTACGGCCTTTACTGTACCGAATCGCGGATTATTCCAATTTAAGCGAATGCCTTTGGTATCCATTCTGCGCCGGCAGTCTGGCAACGGTTAATAGATCGCGTCATCGGTGTCGATCTTGAAAAATATGTTTTTGTGTACTTGGATGATGTCATTGTGTGTACTCCGACGTTTGAGTTACATGTTGACATCTTACGCGAAGTTTTTGCACGTATCACCAAAGCTGGTTTAACTGTAAATCGTTCAAAATGCAATTTTTGTAAGTCAGAGCTTAAATACCTAGGCTACGTAGTCAATTCTTTCGGGCTTGTTAGTCGACCCAGACAAGGTCGAGTCTATTTTGCGAATCCCTACACCACGTAATGTCACGGAAGTCCGCCGTATTGTCGGTTTAGCGTCGTGGTATAGAAGATTTGTACCGAATTTCTCAACTATTGTTGCTCCACTTACCGCTCTGACCCGGAAAAATAAAGTTTTTATATGGGACTCTGACTGTGATCATGCCTTAATCACCATTAAAGAATATTTAGTCTCGGCACCTGTATTGGCGTGCTCAAATTTTGACCTCCCATTCGTTATTCAAACGGATGCTTCTGATTATGGCCTAGGAGCCATACTTTCGCAACATATGGAAGGAGGCGAAAAAGTTATTTGTTACGCTAGCCGATCCTTAACTAAATGTGAGCGTAAATATAGTACTACAGAAAAGGAATGCCTTGCGGTTCTGTTTGCGGTGGAAAAATGGCGTCCATATATTGAGGGTACTAAATTTACTGTAATTACGGACCACTATAGCCTTAAATGGCTACACACGATCAAAGATCCTGTAGGTAGGATCGCTAGATGGGCTATCCGCTTACAGCAATACAATTTTGATGTCGTCCATCGCCCCGGTAAGGACCATACAGTCCCCGATGCGCTCTCTCGTGCCGTTCCCGCGGTTGACAGTATCACAGATCACGCACATAGTTCCGATAATAAAGTGTTCCAACAAACGGCCGATAAATGGTATTTAAATATGGTAAATTTAGTTTCAACCAAGGCTCAACGCTACCCTCTTTGGATAGTCCAAGACGGTCAATTATACTAAAGTCTAGACCTCCGTATCCCGAACTAACCGGCACTCCTTGGCTTCAAGTAGTACCAAAAGAGTATCGTAAAGATATAATACGAGATCACCACGATCACACTCAGTATGGTCATCTCGGAATTTTTAAGACAGTCGCACGTATTTCAGAACTATACTATTGGCCTAAGTTACGCGTTGATGTCGCCAATTATATCCGAAGATGCGTCACTTGTCTTCAAACGAAACCGGAACAAAAGCGTCCAATCGGACAGATGCGTAGCATACAACCGACCGCTACCCGACCGTGGCAATTAGTGAGCATTGATCTCATGGGTCCTCTACCTCGATCAAGCTCGGGATACACTCATATTCTCTCTGTGTTAGATTGTTTCAGCAAATTTGTTCTCTTTTTCCCTTTGCGTTCAGCTACTACCTCGCTTATAACACGAATGTTAGAAGAGCAAGTCATCCTCATTTATGGTGCTCCAGAAATTCTTATCTCCGACAACGGGCCACAATTTCATAGTAACGCCTTTAAATTGTTGACAGATAGTTATGACATAAAGCTGTTCTTTACACCAAACTATCACCCACAATCTAATCCTGTCGAACGTGTCCATAGAGTGGTAAAAGCTATGCTTGCAGCCTATGTTAAAGATAAACATCAACAGTGGGATCGTTTCCTTCCAAAAGTTGCTTCCGCAATTAGATCCTCCAGATCTGAGGTTACTAGTTTAACCCCTAATTTTATAAATTTCGGTCGTGAAGTTCGTTTATCCGGAAAACCTATTCAAAAGGTGAACGACATTTCCGAAGACTCTATTTACGATGATCCCTTAGCGAGGTCAGATGCGTTAAATAATGTTTTTAAAGATGTACGGAGACGCCTGGGAGAGGCCTATAAGTCCTCTAAAAGAATTTATAATTTACGACATCGCAATGAACAATTTCGAGTAAATCAGACAGTATGGAAACGGAACTATGTTCTGTCTGATGCCTCTAAGAAATTTACCGCTAAGCTGGCATCAAAGTTTTCTGGTCCTTTTACTATCTCGCGCGTACTCTCCCCGTGGACATATGAGTTATCTGACTCTACAGGCCGAAAGATAGGGACATGGCATGCCAAAGATTTAAAATCTCACCCACCTGACAATTCGCTCAGTAACTCCTCGGATGAAGAATAACTCCAATTTCATTATTGTTCTTTAACTCAACTTCTGTTAAAAGTTTACGTTGTAAACTTTTTTGAGGAAAGGGGGGTGTTGTTACGGTTTGTTTTATTTTTATAGACAATAAATTAATAGATTTTAATAAAGTAGCATAATTTAGAAAATTAATGAATTAATGAACGCTTTACTAATGAGTCAACTCATAAAGGTTCATATTAAAATTGCGGCCCTGTATACTAAAATATATTTTGGATACATTTAATTGTTCGCACTTTTTATTGACGAGAGGTCACTGTTTGCGCGGGGATTTCTTTGGCGGGTCGCTCGTTGAACAAAAGAATCGAGTCCATTTTTCCGAACCCATTTTAAGTGCTGTGAAGCCATAAATTAACGCTATATGCGGAGTTAATTGGTGATAATTTGGGACGATAATTAATTTGGCATTTGTGTTGCCAGTGATTATAACAACTTGTGTTGGATTTATCCCAAATTCCGGAAAACGAAGGAGTTTTAACTGTTACCTACGAGGCCGCCCAAGAACCAAGGTATTAAAAATCTCTTTGCTTAACAATATGATTTTTTCTTGTTGATCAATATATTTATACGCTTAATTTTAAATTTAGGCCTCTAATTGTATCCTGTCAGTCGCCTGCCTGTATGAGTTTCCTGTCTATTCTTCAGTGTTACCAGATCAAACACGCAATTAACCACTAAGGCGGCCTGTACCTTGTCGTTCATCCCCTAGTTCTTCCAAACGGAGGAGTTCTTATTGAGGACGCTAATAGTCCGAGGGCCTGCCGTTTTGGAGCCGATCGGAAAGTGCAGTTCTTCAAAAATGACCAGATAAGATTTGTTTAAGGTATCTTGCCGTCTTGCACCTTGTATAGTCAGATTTAGTATTAAAATCGTCATATTAGATTAATTTGCGAGAGTATTTGAGGCAACAATTTAAAAATTTTACTAAAATTACTATCTAGTGTTTTCTACTTTATTGTCTAATATTTATAACGTTATTTTCATCACCGTAACACCACCTAATAATTATAAAATATACATTAGCATCTTACATACTGTACACCGACCTATAGTACTATAGAAAGGGTTTTAATTAATATTATTATCATTTATACTAAGTATTTACATATCGTTCCGTAGAGGGGCGTATAAATGTTGGGTTACTGAATCCCTAATTTTGTGTTAGTAAACATTGCTAATTCCGTGGTTTATGAGTATCACTTAGTACCTTTTTCCCGTTTTTTTTTGGGTTATTTGCACTGTTAAGGTAAAAAGAAGCCAGCACCTCTCTTCGGCCCTCTTGTATAAAGTCCATCGGGTTGCAAAACGGGTGGCGCCTTATAAGTTTCTACAGCATCACAACCCATGCTCGTCTCCACTGAGCTAGGCCAACCCTACCGCTGAAGAGAGCCTGAAACCCCGGATTTAGTTATCCACAATTTAAATTCTTTTATTGCCACCCACAAGCACGTAACAGAGTTCCCCCAAAAACAGACGCCATATCTTAGACGGGACTCGACCTGAGCGTAGTACAAACTGAGAAGCTGGTCAACATAAAGTACCATACGTATATTTCTAAATAAATAGTTAAGTGGTTTTGCTGTCACAGCTTTGCAATGATCCCTCCAATTAAGGTTATGGGACATTATTGATATTTATATTTTATTTATTTCAATTTTTTTAACAGGATGAAATCTTATATTTGTTTTCCAATTAAAATAAAGAGAATTTTTAGAAAGCCAATCATATATATCAGACATTACTTTAGTACTCTACCGACATGTGATCACATTTATTAGAAATAATTAAAGATGTATCATCAGCATACACCGTGACATGGCATTCAGACGAAACCTTATCGATATTATTGACGTATAATAAAAATAATACGGGCTCAAACCCTGTGGTACTACCATTGTGAGAAAATTCGAGCTATAACTATCAATGTTATCTTATTATTATAGGTAATATTAACAAATTGATTCCGATCTTTAAGAAATGTTTTGATCCAAGCCGATGCAGGACCTCGAATACCATAATTATATAATTTAGATATCAGCCACTTGTGATTTACACAATCGAATGCCCTGCTGAGGTCACAGAAAACGTTCACACGGCATTCATAAGCTTCTATGATAACCCTCGAACGTTATCGTAGAGAACCATCGCGGAAACCATGTTGGTTAGGTATAATAATATGATACTTGTTTAAAAATGCAAACAGTCGGTCTAAAGATATTGGAGAATCCGCATGAAACAGTTACAGGTTAACATTTACATAATAAACTAGGAAGACCTCTCTTAAATACAAAAACAACATTTCCCGTCCTTAAAACAGATGAAAAAGTTCCCTATTCGAAAGATAAATTTACAAGATATGTGGTTGATTTAGAAATATATTTTATATTTCTACTGACAAGAAACCCAGCGCCATCGGGCCCAAATGATTTTTTATTTTTTATTGTCTTCGTAAGAACATTTCCTCTTCATAAAATGGATTGAGAAACAAAGTATTATAACTAATTGCTCCATTAGTTAATAATGTATTTGTTTTCCTGATTTGACAAGTTAAATTTACTGGAAAGTTAACAAAGAAATCATTAAACAAAGCAGTAACATCACTAGGGCCAGCATGGAAACAATCATCTTTAGATCTGCTCTAATGCGTCTTATCAAAGCTTAATACTTCTCCTTTACTCCCACACTTTTTCATTTCACTGCCCTGCTCAACCACAGCATATCGATATCGAGCCTAAGGCGTTACAAACTGTAAACAATCTTCCGTTTTGGATCAAGTTTCTCCTGAGCTTGAATTAATTACAAACTCGGGTGTGTACGGTAACTTTTACAGAATTGCCTTTATGAAAGAGAGTTAGCGCTGGGCCGTTAACTGTTATACAAACAAGACATTTAATACGGAGAAATTTATTTATTGTATAAATCGAGTCTTCAAACTTCTGTGGAAAGAGTCTTGCAGGCACTTTTCTAATATACGTCGCGCCGGAGGAAATAAATTTCCTAAAGGAATTCGCCCTCATTCGAGAACAAAAAAGGGGTTCTAAGATTACAACTTGAAAAAGGATTTAAATAGCTCTCATTTACCAAGCCCTGAAGTAAGTAACTGATTTAACTTAAATTTTATTAAGATGAATTTAGTACATTTTTCAATGGAAACGGAATCGCTTTGAAACATTAATATGTACAACAACTAAGATTGTCTAGAAATGTTGCTTGTATTACGTTTTGTATATTATTTTAAGTATGCACTGGTGAAAGAGGGAATGATTTTGTGGCGTAAGCAGACATATATTTAATCAAGCTATAATTAAAATATCCTTGTTTCTAATAACACAGTAGAAATAAATTAAGTGTGCTTAAGACGTTATGCATGAGATGATCCATTCTGAGAGCTATCGGAAATAAGTATAGAAGAAGACTGAAACCTTGGAATCGAGAACAATAATTTTAAAATTTCATTCCTAATGTCGCTACCACGTTAACTTTACACTTATGGTAGCTGAATAAAAGGCGATTTCTTTTATACTAATTTATTCGAAATATTTACATATGGGTAAAAAATACAAGACACTTATTTTATACCCCTAACTCCAAATGCTCTAGAGTACCTGCTCTGCCGAGGTCTCAAGTACAACTCCCTTTCTATTCCACTTGTTGTTAAGGAAATACACTTGTTCCCTTTTTCAGGCCAAATATATCTGGTTCCTTTCATACACCGCAAAGCAGGCAAAAGCTCAGTAACACACCGCCGCCGTTGAAATTAGAAGTAATTTCAAAATCTTAACTAATCATAAACAACATTTTACAATGGGTATAATACATGTCCCTTAATTAGTCTAAACAATTATAACATCTAACACTTCTTAATATTATTATATTACAAATTTTGTCAGTTCAATATCAATCTAAACAAGAGAAAAAACAAATAATGCTAACTAGGCAATAGATACATTTTTACAATAGACGAACATAGGTCACACACGTAATCTTCACTGTAACACGCTTGATGTGATTGTCTTTACCTTTGTGAACACTGATGGATCTAGCAACACACCAAGGTATAGATAGAACATTGTCTTTCTTAACTAACACCAGATCATTGAAGTTAATGTTAGGCTTCCAAGCATACAATTTCTTTCGTTGTTGTTCTGACATATATTCAGACTTGCAACGCTTCCAAAACATTTGCTTTATTTTGTTAATTTGTTGCCAATTTTTTGAACTTATTGATTAGTTGAACACATGTTCATTTCGGGGCAGGCAGTTAACGCATTTCCTATGACATGGCGTGGCGGAGAGATGGTCAAATTTAATATATTCTTCTATAAACGGTTTATGATCATTGAACAATTTAACGTTTTTCGTAAATTTGCTATCCAATAAACATCTGGAAGCATACTCACATGGATCACCTAACAAGTTTAATTTATTTTTAATTACGGTTGAATTTCGACTTAGGGGCTCAACAAATTTTTTTCTGCATATTATTTGCTCTTCATTTGAGAGCATTCTATTATCAACATGTTCCTCAACCGAACTAACCATTGTTTGGTTGATTTGGCTACTTAAAGTATCGACTTCTACAGGCACTGACCCATGAATAACCCAACCAAATTCTGTATTTTGAAGTACCGGAAGGTTATTCCCCAAATCAATTTTGCCCTTTTTTAATGTCTTCGCGAATATCTCAGTCCCTAGCAACATATCAATTTTACCCACTCTATTAAAACTAGGGTATGCTAACGTAATATGACGCGGCCATCTTAAATTTACTTAAATCGAATTCACGTTTCGGCGAATTTCCTGTTATATTGTTCATTACGCCAAATGTTGCCCTACATTTATAATCATTGGCTCTAGACTCAATTGTGAGATCGACGGAGTTTTCAACTTTTGTCCCAACGCCAGAAACCCCATTGACTTGCCAATTACACATTCCGCGATCTACTCCCAAAACACTTACTAATTCGCTTGTGACATAGTTTTACTCACTCGCCGAATCGAGGAGAGCCCTACACTTGTGTTTATTACCCTCTTTCTCCATTACATGAACGATAGCTAAAGACCATAAAATAATATTTGAAACACCATAGTTTTCAGAATTTGCCTCACTGGCATTTATGATTGTGGTACAAACATCTGTAGAAGTACCCGGACTCGGTTCTACAGGTTCGTGGTAAACCTCTGCCGCCGCCGCTGACGCAGTAGGTTTCTCAGAATTTGGGATTGGGACATGTAACAAAACGTTATGCCTTTTTTTGTGCAACTCTCTTTCGAAAAACATTTTTCGGACACATGGTTGTCCTTTAGACAAACAAAGCATAATTTATTATCTGTAACAAAGCTTCTTCTTTGTTGCACAGAAATTCTACAAAATTTAAAGCATCGTTTTATCGAATGAGGTCCACTACAAAATAAACATTTGTTATTAGTATTATTGTTAATATGAGTCACATAGGTTGCAGTGCGTTTCGCGGATACATCGTGTCGTGATGTTACCTCTAACGTAGAACAGCGATCTTCTAAAATTTCTAAGAATTTTTGTAATACAGGGAAAGTGGACTTGTCACGCCCACTTTCATAAGCCTGAACTAAACTATTGTCTATCTTTTGCGATAATATGTAAACAAATATAATGTCCCAATGTTCTACGGGTACATTTAACGATTTTAAAGAGTTAAAATGCTGGCTAAATTTATTTAACAACGCACGCAGCCCAGTGTAATTTCTACCAGCATGAGGTAAATCAAAAATACCGCTCATATGTGTTTTTAAAAGCATTGCTTTATTATCATAACGCCTTGTTAATGTTTCCCAAGCCCTTTCATAGTTTTCTTCCGAAGCATGCAAACATTCTAATAATGAAGACGCTTCACCTTTCAACGCGCTTTTTAAATAATATAACTTTCTTATATTAGATAAATCCGTATTATGTACTAAATTTATAAATAAATCTTTAAAATTATACCACTTATTATAATCCCCTGAGAATTGAGGTAGATCGATTTTTGGCATAGTAAAATCATTATTTGTAACAACGCTCGAAACACGCTCGCAAGACGTACTAGGTGCCTCAAGTTTTGATTCTATTAAATCACATAAGCAAACTTTAAGATCTAAAAATTTATTTTCAATTACTTCTCGATCCGCGCTATACTCCGCTTCATTTATAATTTCTAAGTTAGACTGTACTTCATCATACCTATTATACAGCTCTTCTAGGTGCTTTAACCTAATTTTTAAATTGGTGACAGTAACCTCACTGGTGGCAGTGTTTACAAAATTTTCAACTCGCGTGATACTGGCTTTAATTGAACCGCGTTTAGCCACTAGTGCATGTACTTCAGCCATTATGAAATTGAATAAAGTATAAGTGAAACAATCAAACTTTCTAGTGACAATTTCTAAAGGCAAATGTTGATCTTCAAAGCAACTGTTTTGTAAGCTTGTGAAATACTTAATTTAAACAAAACAAATAATTACAGCAATTTAAGCAGAGTAACAGAATAATAACCAATACTATAAAGATATTTTCGATACCTATACCACTTTGCACTAAATTGCCTTTAGTCACAACACTTAATCACTGTGAAAACCGTACCAACGAACCAATTACTTATTACCTATGTCTCGGCTACGATGATGCTCCTCACACTCTGCACCTCGCTGACGCTTTCCACTTCCTCGGGTTGGACCTGGTACTTCTTGGGTTGCCGATAAACAGGAACCACTATTTCACGCTACACGCTGAAATTTTTTACTGTCTCGTAACTTTCAAATCACCTCTTTCTTGAAATTTAGCAAATCTACAATTTGCAACACTTTCTTAATCCCTTATGGACTTTACACACTTCTCCACTTCGGAGTATCAGCTTTAAAAATGCGGCTTCTTTTAATTGAACTTTAATTAACAATTGCCATGTATGATTACTTTATCACTACAAGATCCGGCTCGAAGGACCAAAAATGTCGCTACCAGGTTAACTTTACACTTATGGTAGCTGAATAAAAGGCGATTCCTTTTATACTAATTTATTCGAGCTGTACAAGATATTTACATATGGGTAAAAAATACAAGACACTTATTTTATACCCCTAATTCCAACGGCTCTAGAGTACCTGCTCTGCCGAGGTCTCAAGTACAACTCCCTTTCTATTCCACTTGTTGTTAAGGAAATACACTTGTTCCCTTTTTCAGGCCAAATACCTTAAAAACATCTGGTTACTTTCATATTCCGCAAAGCAGGCAAAAGCTCAGTAATACCTAAAACCGTGACTCCTTGAATCTTGGCTATAACGCTATTGCGTATAAATAGAGGTTTATAAAATGTTCCTTTCAAATTTGTTAGCGGATTTTGTTGTAAAAAAACGCTTTGCATTATTTGTTGTTAACAACCTTCCTTAGAGATACGGTGTCTTATTTTTATCTTCGGCTTACGTGTTGCCTGTTGAATGAGAGTGATGTCAATTTGTCGCACTCCTGTACTATGCAGCTAAGGAAGTGTCCACATATGACAATTAAAGGTTATATCAGGTCGTTACGGTACTGTTCATGACAACAATTATAATATTTCAGATCACAAATTAAATATTTCAAAAAGGGTTAAATTTAAATATAAGGAGACCTATTAATAGTTCCGTCAAAATTAGGAACAAGTAACTTCCGGTAAAACGGGAAGTCAACATTGTAACTACAACAAAAGTTTACAGAATAAAATATATATCACTCTCGAACACGCCCCGCCCTACCAATTCCGCTCTCCTCACCCATCTCAGGGACCGTTCGGTACCCAAGAAGCTACACGGTGGCCGACGCTAGAACTGTGACGTGTTGTGTGTGACAAAGAACTTTGATTATCTGTTGTTGTTTTCTTCCGTGATATATATTACTGTGCATAATTGTCCCTTAAGACGTGATTTTTCCATTGTCAAATAGATAAAGCAAGGTATGTATTTTATATTTCATCAACTAATATAAAGAAATAGGTCAAGATATACAGTTGTACGCGGTACGCCGATAAAAATTGTTGTTTAATGTCATATTATTGTATAATTCTAGGAGCTTTTCCTACATTTATAAAGGGTTAAATATAACTAAGTACAAAAATTGTAACCACGTGCTCAAGGAGGTCTAAAAGACAATAACAAGTTTATTTCAGGATTAGCTTTAAAAAATGGGGCAAAAACTCTCTCCCCACGGAAAATTGGCGCCTATGATAATCACCAGTCCGAGATGACTTAGAATTGTCAACTACCTACCCGTCGTTTTTTACAGTGTTGTTAAATGTAGAAAAAACGAAAATAAACATTTTTATTACCTAATAACAATTTTTATTAATAATAGTACGTGATAGATAACAGTTAATCCGGTCACAGCTGCAGTATTTTGCATTCGTTCTTCTTTCCTTCGATGCACACTGCTAAAACCACATTTTCACTCATTACACGTCCGTCAAAATTATCCACTAATAGAATGCACAGTCTGTGCACAGTTAAATGAAATGCCCATTTATTACTAATAAAAAACTCGTAATGCACCGCGGCAGTCGTGTACGATTGCCCATGACTCTAAAAAAACAAACAGTACATATACACCAACTATGTTTTAGAGAAATATCTGTACCTTTATTTAATTATTATAAAACATCTAAAACTTAAAATTAGTCACTAATATTATTTGAACCTGGTTTTGATGATGACAACTGCCATTTTACTAACATACTCTCCAAACATCAAAGAGCACTGATCAAAGCTTAGAATGAATATTCTAAGGGATTTTACAGAACACTGTAAATATCTCAGAATGTTATAATTTAAGATAGTACTAATTATTTTATGCAAACATCATCGATTATTGTTAATATAGTTGCTATTATTAAAGGTAATTAAGCTTACTGGTAATTAGGCCCTATTTGGCCCTTTTTACCTACTAACTTATACTACCCTCCACCCTTACAATCACGAACATTCATGGGTAGGACAGAAAAATTCCTGCCCCGTGTTGGATTCGAACCAACTTCCGGCCGCTCGTGCTTGCCCTGACAGCGACTACTCGTCACCGCCTTGACCGCTCGGCTACCGTCAGCCATTATTAGTATTAACAGGATTTAATTTCCCAGCAACACAAGAAGCTTAAAAATATATCGGTTTGAAGCACACCTTGCACTAGTGGCCTACAGATGGCGACTGCAGATTGCATCAGCACAGACAAGGAAACTTACATCAGATTGAGATAATTAATTTCAAGTAATTATACAGTATTTGCCCTCACAAATTTAAATTTTTGCGTATTTTGTGCAATTTATGGGAAGTGTGACGAGTGCATATTATCGTGTGGCAGTGTAATATCAAAGACGTTTTCCGAGTAGACAAAATATTATGCTGAATCCTCTTTGAACCTCAATGAATGCTTTGTTGCTAACGTGTGGCAGTTTTTTTTATGTATTTGTGTACATACGGTCAAGAGAAGGAAAGGTCCACAAACATCAAAATATAGCAAGTAAAAAAATCTTTACAATGAGAAGTTTTAATGCAAACAAGTAAGAAAACAGGAAATAATTCAACATTCTTGAAATCTCTCCAAATATGAATCCTGGGAATAAATATGAGTAAGATAGATACTACCTTCTTGTACTACCATATCGTGTTTCATTAAATCATAAAATAATTATCTACATTTTGCAAATATTTTTTTTTTCAAAGCGACGTAAATTGATACACCTGCCAACGCGGTGCCTTGTCACTACTTTTGACACCTTTGACTTGTAGCATATGCTTAAACTCCAGGCTGACAGAAGGTCAGAGTCGGCGATAAATTAGGATTTAATATAGTTTAGAAAAAAAATTTTTGCTTTATAAATAAGTTTGGAAATATTTTAGTGATCGACAATTGCAATAAAATCCTTAGACTCACAGTGTCTTCAAGGCTGGTTTGGGTTTCTTTTCAGTTATAATACAGATACAAAAATTGCTGTTTTGAATCTAGTGAATATATTTGGTCAGACATATGAATAACACAGACAATGTCTTACATTGTATATGGCATTATTTTCCAAATAATTTACATAGTTTGTACAAGTTCAAAGTCTTTATTGTTCACAAGAAATACCGACTTGACTAGACATTAAAAAAACTTATACACAATTTAGACGATCTGAGGGAGCAAACATTAAACGAGGTTGATTTTTTGAATGAAGAATAATATGAGAGAAAGGAATGTATTTTCTTTGTCTGTGAGGATGGGCGTATTATATAATAACTTTGGTATATAATATTAATAAAGGATAAGGTTGGTTTGACAATTTAACAGCGGAAGAGAATAGATACGTACCGGTTCAATGGCATTCTTGATTTTATCCATTATCAGTAAATAACCCAAAAGATTGTGCAAACTGACTCAAAATGACTGTTGTTGTAGTACAGGGGTAGTCAATATGTGGATCGCTAGCTACCGTTAGCTCGCAGATATATCCTAAAATATCCGTAAAGTTCTCAAGTTTAGTTGCCCAACGTACAAGCATTCTTCTGAAGTCGAACTTACCAGAGCTAGTAACTAGCTAATGTAACTTACAATTTTTAATTTATTTTAGAGAAATGGGTTATGGAGAATTTCCTGGGGCCATAAAAGTATACATTACAGGGGAAAAATAGCGCATATTGACTATTTCTCACGAAAAGGCAGATAGGATAAATATACAGGGTGTTAAAAAAGAGTGTAAAATATTTCAGGAGGTAATAGTATGAACCAAAATAAGCAGAAGTCTTGGCCTCCAAGATTGCCTGATCTGAACCCTCTAGATTTCTTTGTTTGGGGATATTTGAAGACATTAGTGTATGGTACTCCTGTAAATAGCCTGGAAAAGCTACAGCTACGGATTAATCAAAAGTGTCGAGAAATCCAAACCAAGGAGGGTGTTTTCGAAAGAGTTCAAATATTGTTGAGACGAAGATGTCGTATCTGCTTGGAAATGGACGGAGGGCACTTTGAACATCTTCTGTAACTTTGTTTTTTGTTTGTTAAAAGCGTCCTTTGTCGGTTTATTCCTAATAAAATAATATGTTTGAAAAACGAATAGTGGTCCATATCTCCGCAATCGTTACTTTGCGAACCCATGTTTATTAAGACTTTTCTGCTTATTTTGGTTCATAATATTACCTCCTGAAATATTTTACACTCTTTTTTTAACACCCAATCGGCTGGGTGATTATTGCTGGATGAACGTAAGAAATATACAAAAAATAAAACGTTAAAGACATCCATTGCAAAGATCTTTTGAGTGTAAGAGAGGTATATATCATAAAGAAAGAGAAAGAATAGCACACGTTGTAAGCCTATAAAACTGAAAACCCTCAAACTTACGACGATTTGTGATGTTTAGCGCTTCTATATAACAGTTACGGGCATTATTGGGTATTATAGTTTTCAGGTTGTCCAGTTAAGCTAACCCGATGGTGTTAAATGAACTCCAAATACGGATTCAGCGACCTTAAAATATGATGACATACGATAGTTTTCCTTATTTGCATATTTATACGGAAGCTTACCTACCTTTTTAGTTTGTTAAATATATTCCAGTTTGCCTTAGAATTTATAATTTATGTGATACCTACCTTTATTTTGGCATTTCTTCAATTTTCTAGGAAATATTCGACTTGAATCTCGACACGTTCTTGAGACCGCAGAAACTTCGAGAAACTTAAAAATATATATAAGCGGATCGCTTTGGCCTCCTCAGTTCAGTTTATGTCAGTGTATGTTTAGAAGCCGAACACGAGTGACATAAATATCAAGGTAAAGATTTAACAGTTGAGAATTATTTGAAGTATATTATTCTCAACTGTCTCAATATTTATCATTCGATTTAACTTTAGAATAATCTTGAAGCTAATTGATGGAGTTAAATGCGTCGGTCAGTGGTCGCGAGGTTTAAGGCGTCAGTACTTGAATCGATGTTGCTAGACTGGTGTGGGTTTGAACCCCGCAGCCGGTAGACCGTATATCATCTATATTCATGGAGAGAATTGGTACCGTCCCTGCGGGTATGGTAGGGTGGAAAAATGTTAGCTTGGATCAATGTGAGAGATTGATATCGGTCGACATTTGGCTACCACCCTAATAAGGTTTTCCAGATTTCCTTCATTCCTGCACTGAATGGTGGTTAGGGTGTACCAACGTAAGTAGTTCCTGAGCGCAAATGCCTGCTTAATAATAATATGCCGATTAGAATGGGTAGAGATATTATTATTATTATTATTGAATGAACTCCCGACTCAGACCCCAGAAACATAAATGTACGATGGTCTGGTTCACTTACATACCTATATTTCGATTTGACTTTGAAATAACCCTGACTTAGGGCTATGGACTCAAATGGATACGGATTCAGCATGTGAAATACATAAGAATAGGTTTAGTCCATCGTACAGACCACTAATTTATGTAGTGCTGTGTATCATAACTGCTTTGGATATTCCGAGAATTTAACGAAATTTTGAATATCTGAGTCTTAGGCGATGCTGATTGATGCTACGTTGTCAAATTTTCAATAAAAATCATTTTCAAAAAAAGTTATAGCAGGTCCTTGAAAGATAATCTGTGGATATATCTTTAGGGTATATACCTAACTAGGTACAAAAAAATAATCTGCATCGCGGGGTGCGGTCTATAAATATAAAGTGGAACATTGTGTGATCATTAGTTTAAATTAACTAATATTTTATAAAGATGGTCTTCCGAGATGTCCTGTAGCCGCCTTTGTAACTAGTGATATTTTATAGTTCCAAACGTTTCTCTTTTTTTCATTGTCGGGATCTTCAGTAGTAACATAGCAAAAGCTAAGCCGCGTTTGAGAAGACGAAGCGATAGTCAAGCTATAACTCATATTAACTACTACAAAATAGTAGTAAACTATTATTTGGTATGTCAAAAATACATAAAATTGCTGATATGTTCCTACCCTGTATAAAGTTCATTCATTTACGCAGTTAGTCACAAGAGATTAATATCCTTTCAATGAAAATGTAAAGTTTCACTCGAAATCATTTCACGCTTCATAGAGTTCATAAAAATCCAGTGAACCTTTGATTTATTCAAATAATGGCCGGAGAGAAGAGAAAAAAGGAACAGTACCATGCAGTTGTCCAATTAATATCGACCATCTGAGCGAAGGGCATCGAATCATTCCCCTACAGACAGGGTGACACGCGGCCGAATTTATAATGGCACAAAATTCAATTATTCCCAACTTTTATTTAAGCATCCGCGTCGTATTTCACAAGAATTTGACGTGAAGTGTCGAAGTGCGCTCCAATAACGAAAGAATTTCGGCCTCGGGCATAGCAGAAGTGAACGATGTTATTAAATGGGCGGCGATCTTTAACAGAATTCTTCGAGTTCTCACTATTTTATTGCAGTCCTATTTTTAGGCGGATAATAAGAATAAAGCAACGCGGGCAGCAAATAGTAAATTAAAATTTTCTATTATGAATTACTAATTTTGCTAAAATATTTGAAAAAGTGATTAAGGCTAGAATGGTCAGTTTTGTAGATAAATTCAAATTATTATCTAGTGCACAATTTGGATTTAGAAAGGGGAAATGTAGACAGGATGAAATTGTGGCGCTAGTAAGTAAGGTCTATGATTTGTTAGATAATCATCAAAAGTATTTGGTAATTTCCATTGACTTGAAAAAGGCCTTTGACACGGTATGCCAAGAGGTATTAATGATACTGAACAACATTGGTTTTAGAAATAACACTTTAAATCTTACAACATAGTATATAAATAATAGGATACAATATACTGAAATAAATAGCATACGAAGTAGCCTTAACATTACTGAATATGGTGTACCACAAGGAACAATACTTGGACCTATACTATTCATTATGTACATAAACCCTTTATTCAATATACAAACCACAATCTACGCTGGCAATACTGTCCATTTCTATAAATTATCAAGGTGGGACGATCTGAAAGTCTTAGTAGAGAAAGACCTAGGAAAAGATAAAAATTACTTTGGTAAGAAATACTTAACTCTAAATTTAAAGAAAACTCTTTACCTACCTTTTTGTTTATATGATACAACTGCTCCAACGTTTGATCTGTTGGTTGTAAATGATGAATTCCGCATATTACCTGAAAGAGAGATAAAATATTTGGAACATTTTTTACTGCATTAGAAAGGTATTTTAAGCTAATATAAATCAAATCTCCTACAAAAGCTAATAATAAGGAATATATGGGTAGATATTGTGGGTGTAATTCAAGGCAGGTTGGGGCTTTTGTCCACTGAGTAGTTAGTTTCACACAATATTATTAATACCTGAAAATATGTAAAAATATTTGGGAGTTATATTTGACAGAAAGTTGAGTTGGGACATACAAGTAAATTATATAGCAAAAACAATTAGGAAGTTAATATATCGATTTAAATACCTAAAATAGATTAAATAAATGAAAATACTATACCTTTCCCTGGTTGAATCCGACTTAACGTATGGAATTTTAGGATGGGGTGGCGTGTATGATAGTCACTTAAAAACTTGGAGGTGTTGCAAAAATAATTCTAAAAATTATATTCAATAAAGATGTCATTTATCCCCCTGATGCTCTGTTTAGTGATACCGGTATTATGGATATACGGTCACTCTTTTATAATCGGTGCACATTTCATCAGTGGAAACTAAATGTAAAAACTATTTCCGTAAAAATGACTAGAGGCAATATAAATAGCAATCTAAAAGTTCCTAAAACAGAAACAACTTGCGGATAACAATGCTTTATGTATCTCAGTGCAAAATCATATAACTCGCTTTCTGTTATCCTTAAACATATGAAAGCTAAACAATATACAGTAGTTTCGAAAAGTAACGAATAAATTCATTATTTTTGAAGTTTTAGAAAAAATCCCCAAGCACGTCGATTTTGTTTTTAAAAAGGCACTTTTTGACATACAACGCATATTTGTGACGTCATCGTTGTTCGAGATATGACGTCGTCGAAAAATTTTTTAAATGACAACCTCCAATTTTGACCATGCCATTTGAAAGAGCGTGTCATTCTATAATACATACACATTGAGAAAAAAATTATGGTGTTACATAACACAAATTTCAAGAAAATAATGTTTCAAGATTTCAAAATTTAATTTTCACAATACTGAAAATGATTTTTTACTGTATTAGAAAGATATTTTAAGCTAATATAAATTAAATCTCCTACAATTCCTATCGATGAAGTCATATGTATGTTCTCTGATACCAAACATCTAGGTATGCTAATGAACAATTCCACAGACAAAGCTCTATTCAATAATTATCTAAAGAAATTAATCTATCTAAATTTACTAAACTGTTTTAAGGAAAACACTCTATAAATATCTAACTTCACTATTGGAGTTCCCCATGCCAAATCTTAAGTTTGAATTTGTGTGAATACATCAATTATTATAAATGTATTACCTTTCCGTATATTTGGGTATGTGAAAAAACAAAATACTATTCCGCGCATCAGCTTTACAATTATTGACTGAACAGTAAAATCTATTAAAAGCTATTATTACTGACCAATAAAATTAACTCATTCAACATTTATCGGGAGCACTTAGTACAACCGTTTTACTGGACATTGGGTATCAAACACACCCGATAAATAGCCGATGATCGATCGTCGATGTTCAGTTGGTAAAGAAGTAAGTTGGCAGAGAGGAGTGGTGGGGGATAAAGAGAGGTATAAGTTTTGTATCCGTTCTAAAAAATAGACATATTGTGAATAGTATTGTATTAGTATCCAAATTATTTCATAATAACATTGATTGTTCTTTACTTTTGGAACGTTTTACATCAGAATAACAAATTTTTGATCCACGTAAACGGGTATTTTATTTACTAACACCTATTAATATTCCTCAGTTCTCCTGTATGTATTATGTTACATAATTTGAATACAGGGTTAACTATGACTTAGTACAAATATTTTAAGAGGGGATAGGGAAAAATAAGAATTAACGAAATCACCCTTCAAAAAAATTCCAAACTTATTTATAAAGCCAAAAAAAATTTTTTCAAAACTATATTAAATCCCTATTTATCGCCGTCACTGATCTGTCTGCCGCGAGGTTAGGTATAATCTGCTAGAGGTTAGGTATAATCTGCCAAAGTCAAAGGTGTCAAACATAGTGACAGGTCACCGCATTGACACGTGTATCACTTAAAGCCGCTTTGAAAGAAAAAAAAATGCAAAATGTAGATTATTATTTAATGATTTAATAAGAAATACAGTACGGTAGCACAGAGAGGCAGCTCCTATCTTACTAATATTTATTTCCAGGATTGATACTTGGAGAGATTTGAAGATTGCCTAATTATCTGTTTTCTTAGTTGTTTAAATTAAAACTTGCAAAGATTTTTGTACTTGCTGTGGACCTCTCCTTCCCTCGATCGTTCTTTTTGTGCTAAAGCGAGGTACTCGGTTTGGCGTTCTTGACCAGGTCTATTACTTACGTCGGAAAAAAACACAGAGGATAACGACAAAATACACGCAAATACATAAAAACACTGCCACACGTTTACCGCCACGGCATAAAACAGCTGTTCGATGTGGTTCAAAAAGTATTCAGCATATTTTGTATACTCGGGAAACGTATCTGACGCTGTCGCATGATAATATGCATTTGTCACACCACCATAAATCAGCACCTTATCTGTCATCTAGGCATTTGATTACGAGATGTTTGTAAATACACATAAAATACGCGAAAAATTAAATTTGCGAAAACAATTACCTACTGAAAAATTATTTCAAACTAATCAGACCGTAACCGTATACTTACTACGATTAACATCTACAGACAACATCTGTAGGCCACTAATGCAAGGTGCACTCTTCTTCTTCTTTTTATGGCCTACTCACGGCACATAAACAAGGAGAAGAAGAATAATTTTTAAACTTCATGTGTTGTTGTGTAATTAAATTCTGTTAATACTAATAGCAGCAACAATATTAACAGTAATCGACGATGTTTGCATAAAATAATTAGTAATACTTTAAACTATAACATCCCAAGATGTTTACCGTGTTCTGTAAAAATGAGATTATAACTAACTTCGCGTTTTTGAATGGTTTGGAGCATGGAAAGTAGGCAACTAGCAATGCAATATTCATAACCTAGAACTTACTGTTACTTTAAATCAGCTAAGTTACTAATTTTAAACGTGTTATAGTAATTAAATAAAGTATTTTATGTCGGATATGTTAGTGGATAATTATGATGAATCTGCAAGGAACGAAAATGTAGTTTTGGCAGTGTGCAACGACAGAATAACGAAGATCCAATACAAAATTCTGCAGCTAACCGGATTAGCTGTTATCTATCAGGTACTTAGACATTATTATTATTAATAAAAATGTTTATTTTCGTCGTTTCTATACTTGACAATGTTGATAAAAAACGACCGCATGGTAGTTGACATATCTAGTCATGTCGGATGATGATTAATTGTCATAGGCGCCTACTTTCCGTAGGAAAAGAAGGTTTTGCCCCATTTTTTAAACATCGAGCTTGAATTCCAAAATAAATTTTTTATTGTCTTTTAGACCTCCCTGAGCACGTGGTTAAAATTTTTGTACTTAGTTATAGTTAACCCTGTATATCTAATCGATGACGATGTATTGAATATAATACACACTACTGATAGTTCATTAAAATTGTAGTGAATATAACTCGAATATTCCCAAAAAGGCAGTATTATAATCTTACTCCAAAAAATCCTTATTTTATAAATATCTCATTTGCTCTCATCTGTAGTAGGATTTAATGAAACAGTAAAATTGTAATTAAGATTTTGATCTTATTAGAAAATTCCTTTGCCAGATGGTTTCGTGACCTATATTTCTTGGCTTAGATGGAGGACAAATCAGATTTAATCGATAGTTACTGACGTCTTTGCGATAAAACCTTGTAGTTTCCAGATGCTATTTTTTCATTAGTTTCCTTGTTGTTCCTTCTTCGTTTAATCATCATATTTGGAATTTGGAGTACAGTTTGTTTTCATTTTAACCAGAAGAAGATAAATTTATCTTCAATTTCAGTCTGTATGAAGCCATTCGAAAATATATATTTTTTATTAGGTATCTACTAATCCAATGATCATTATCTTATATTAAAAAACTTAATTCACTTGAGTTCAGTTATTAATCTTAAAGTTTAAGATACTCATCTAAGAGACAAGTTAATAATATGGATTGAAGGTGAATACTATTTCTGACTGAAATAGTGTTCCCACGTTTAGTATGCATTCATTTTCAATGATTAATTAAAGAATATGTATTGAAACTGGCATAGCCTTTATCTATATATTTTATCAATAACCACTTTATTATGCAGGTTTCCTGAAAATCTCATTCATACATGGTGTCTCTAAGAGGTCTGTACAACATACTAGCACAAATTTCTAAGGTTAAACAATGAGCATCTAGCCTAATTTACATTAGTCTAAAAGTTAATAGCCTCCAAAATGTATGGTGTCAAAGTTATCACTTTTAAAAAAAAAATTATAGATTCTTATCTTGATAATAGGATGATTTATACTAAATCAGAGGAATCTGGCTATGGACGTGGTCATATTTTATTTCAGGTAATTATCGGGTAACACTAATGCTAACAGGTAATGGGTGGACATTAGTATATTTTACTGAATACATCATAGGACAGGAGCCAGTGTATTGTAACAGATCAATCTAGTCTTAGAGCTGAATATGCGAAGACGCGCTAGTGCAGTAGAGTAAAATTCGACTTGTGTTTAGTGACTATTGTGCCAGTGGATACAATATTGTTTGGGTAAAATGTCGAGCTTATCAGATTACGTACCAGAATGAGAATATTATTATATACTCGCGACAAGAATTCAGACGACTTACGTCATACGAACAAATGAATAATTCATTATATTTTCATCAAAATATTTAAGAAACTGCAACTGAGAGTAATAAAACTATATACTACACTAAAAGTTTGCATTGTATATTGCATTAAATTGCAAAAAATGATTGTTTTTAATGCGATCAAACATCGAAAATAACGTTGATAATAAAAACAAATGTGTAACGTCAGCCGTGACGTAAGACGTCTGAATTCTTGACGCGAGTATATTAAATGTATTTAATGCATTGAAATACCAAAATCCGACCAACAATGTTGACGACATAGTGGAAAAGCGTTCCAAAATTACAGGGATTGGAAAATTGTTTATCTACAGACTTTTAAAGGAAACAAAAAATGAACAAGATACTGTAAATCCCCCAAAATCATCTACAGGGAGGTCAAAAGTCGTTATAGATAATTTCTTCAAAAATGTCATTCGCAGAAAAGTAGACTTATTTTATTTTAAAAAAGAAATACCAACAAAATTTTAAGTGAACTTTCAGAGAACAACGATTTGCCAAAAATTAGTTGAAGCAAATTATGGGCCGTCTTACGAGAGTAGAAGTTTTGCTGGGAAAAGCAGAACAAGAAGTCAGTTCTTATCGATAAAGATGAAATTATTTGTTGGCGAAGATCCTACTTACGATCAATTAGAAAATTCCGTGACGAAGGGAGGAATATTTATTATCTAAACGAAACTTGGGTCAACGAGGGATATATTGTAACAAAAGTATGGCCAGATAAAAATGTAAAAAGTTTTCGACAGACTTTGGATAGACTTTCAGGGTTCAAGGCACCTTCAGGTAAAGGGCGAAGATTAATAGTGACACATATATGTAGTGCCAATGGTTTTGTAGATGGCGGTTTACTTTTATTTGAATCTAAAAATACAGGTAACTATCATGAAAACATGAACGCAGATGTTTTCGAATAGTATTTTACACATATGTTTGATCTTATTCCTCCGGGGTCTGTAATCATCATGGACAATGCCAGTTACCATCCACGGCAGACCGAGCGGATGCCTACGACTGCTTGGAGGAAAGCCGACATAATTCAATTGTTATCCGGAAAAATATTACTTTTGAAACAAATATGGTGAAAAAGGAACTTTTGACACTTATCAATCTTGATAAACATCAAAAAAAATATGTTATCGATGAAATGGCAACAAATCGCCAAATAACGGTACTACCACCTTATCACTGTGAACTTAACTCAATCGAATGAGTTTGGGCGCAGGTAAATGGAGATGTAGAGCGAAATAATACGACGTTTGAATTAAGTGACATGAACATTTTGTTCAAAAATTTCTTGGAACGAGTAACTGCAGATAACAGGCAAAGATGTATACATCATGTACAAAAAGAAGAGGAGAAATTGTAGGAACTCGATAATTTAATTTACGTCACTGTGGAACCTATCGTTATCAATCTAGGAGACAAAGATAATTCATCAGCATCTTCAGGGGATGAATTTTAATATACTTACTTCTTTATTTTCTTTATTGTAGATTTATACAACACTACTCACCATAATTTTAATGTTCAAAATACATATATTTTTGTGTTGAATAAAAGTCTATTCATTAAATTTAAATAAATATTTTGATAATGATGAATAATTTTATTGGAATTACTGAAAACCCTCTTAACCCGGTTATGATGCTTAGTAGTCTCATGTTTTCAAATGCTGTTTTTATATTGTTTACTTATAAGATAAATGGACCGAGAAATTGAAGCGGCATAGACAAAGATGGATTGTCGGGGATTAAATTTTAGCTACCTGCTACAATTTAGTACAACCCGGTCACACAAAGTTTTTTTAAAAGTACATCTCATATTTACCGATAATACATAATATAAAAAGATTAAATATAAGCACCAGGACTACATTTATTTACTATTTACATGCATAATAAGCTTCTATTACTCTATATCATTTCTAAACAGACTATAGACAACAGCGAGAATACTCTCTTGGAAGACAAAAATATTCCAAACATCCAAAGCTACTTCATCAACATATAAAAATTATGTTCACACTCAAAATATTTCCACCCATTCAAACAAATCGTTAGACATATCCGCATCTGGTGTTAATTTATCCAACTGTAAAAGCAAACTTTACTGTCACTATATTTAACAAATAGTACCCTACAGGCTAATCAATGAATGACCGAAAAAGTGGTGTAGTGTGCATTGAAGGGGGGATTTTTCGGTGCAAGAATATGTTGGGGGTAAACATATTAAAAGTGCCCGCTTGTAACCTGTTCGCTTCTGGGGCGAAGGTGGGTTATAAAGGCGCCTTTTTTGATTTTCCCTTATAACTCGAAAACGGATTGTTATAGCGAAAACTGCTTTAGATAAAGATGCATATGAAAGAGCTTATTAAATTTTCTACATGTTTAGTGCTATCCATGTTTTCGTTACCGTTCCCGAGATATCTGCTCTCAAAAGTTCGTAATTAAAGAGAAAAAAATTGACACACGGTTTTTGTTACATTTCTATTGGCATCTGCTTGGTTGTTTGTTTTGTATAAAAGTTCCACTATAGAATGTTTTACAGCGATAAATTTTGTTCAAGAATATATGTACTGATTTATCAAGAGAACTCCCTAAAATTCAAGTGAACTCATTATCTTCATTATCACAGAGTTTATAGGCTAATATTATATTGTGCATTTATACATAAATAGTGAATACCTACTTAAGTTACATGAAGTGCAGTATCAAGCATGCAAAGTTTACCAATTTTCAAGTTTATTGTAAAATTTGAAAACCTAAAGAGAAGGCGACAAATGAATAAATTTGTTTTTTATTTTATTAAATTTAAGAAAGAGAAAATGTAACAAAACAAAATTAACTGGACCTCTTGGATCGGGAAAGTCCTGCTTCTGGCTCCACCATTGATATCAATCGCAGCACGAATTGCGAATCACCTTCTTATTCGACATCATAGTCCGCAAGAGATGAAGGGGTGGTCTCAAAGTCTTCTTTTAAAATAGGGACGCTGTTTAAACAGTCACTTAGGCAGTTTTAGCATAATCGAGAGCAACTCAGCGCTGCCTTGCAGCACCTTTCACTGCTGCTTTCGTGTATCTACAAAATAATAATAATAATAATAATAATAATAATAATAATAATAATAATAATAATAATAATAATAATAATAATAATAATAATAATAATAATAATAATAATAATAATAATAATAATAATAATAATAATAATAATAATAATAATAATAATAATAATAATAATAATAATAATAATAATAATAATAATCTTTATTGCCCAACAGATAAAATCCATTTATAGGACAAATTATTTACAAAACAAAAGTAAATTGTGTAAACATATTATATAGTATCTGATGCAGTATGTAGTGCACAAAAGCGTCTTAACAATATTGTACAAAGAAGATATAATACAACTATAATATAAATAAACTTAAATATTAAATATTATCGCTATTAAATCTCAGACCAACAGTTTCAACTATCTGATTAAGGGTGCTAAAATTAATATCACATACATCTGAAATTTTATTGAAATTTTGACACATAATATGGACTGGAGACATTTTAAGACCGCGAGACCTTGCTCTAGTGCAAATGAATGTACAATTTTGGCGAGAATTTAATCGAGGAACATGAAAGGAAAACTGACATAATAAAGACGGACATTCTAAATTATTATGGAATAAATTGTATAAAATTTTGATACTTGTTAGATCCCTGCGAAACTCTAAAGAAGGAAAATCAAATCTATTAAGTAAAGTAGCATGGTCATAACCTCTTTCTGGATAAAACCATCAGTTTTAAGTGAAATAAATTTTAAAAATTTTCTCTGGATACTTTCTAAACAAAGCTTCAGATAATCATAACGTGGATACCACACTAACGAACAATATTCCAGTTTAGATCTTACGTACGAGTTGTAAAGACATTTTAAAGCTGCTTCGTTAGAGAACGACTGACAGTTGCGCATGATACAGCCTAGCATCTTTAAAGCAGATGAAGTAATATCACTGATATGTTGACAAAATGTTAGTTTTGAATCAAATAAGACGCCCAAGTCTTTTATGGAGTCCACCCTGTCAAGTATCTCCAGATCTAATCTGTAATTATAATGTATTGGATGCAATTTACGGGTGTAACTTAGAGTTTTGCATTTCACTACATTTAACTGAAGACAATTATTAGCACACCAGTCGTTCAATATATATAATTGGTTTTGCAATCTTTGACAATCCCCAATATCTGATATTTTACTAAAAAGTTTTAAGTCATCAGCAAACAATAGTTTCTTACACTCCAGCTCAGGTGTTAGATCGTTAATAAAATATAAAAAGCAAGGGACCCAAATTGATCCTTGAGGGACTCCGGAAGTTGCCGTGAAAATTTTAGAATTGTGTCCAAGATATGTAACGTATTGTTTTCTGTTAAGTAGATATGATTCAAAGAGATTACACAAATTGGAACTAAAACCGAATGTCTCCAATTTTCGTATAAGAATTTTGTGATCGACACGATCAAACGCCTTAGCAATGTCTGTGTAAATCACATCCACCTGCCCTTGCATATCAAGTTCATTGGAAATGAATTGTGTAAGTAGGCACAAGTTAGATACCGTGGATCGGCCCTGCATGAAACCATGCTGGTCCCATGATATTACGGTTTTTGTAGCAGGGTAGATGCGATTATAGACAGCTATCTCGAATATTTTGGAGAAATTACTGAGAATTGAAATCGGTCGATAGTTCTTAACTTCAGAGTTTTTACCACTCTTAAAGATCGGACATACTCTCGACAACTTCCATACGTCAGGAAACGTGGACGTCTTTAGTATTAAATTATAGATAACAGATAGGGGTTGTAAGAGAGCTCTTGAACAATCTTTTACAAAAAAAGATGGGATCTTATCATGACCAGATGTCATTTTGTCTTTTAAACGCCTAATCGCTTTTAATATTTCTTCATCAGCTAGATTTATTATATGCAAAGGAGCTGCATCATGGCTACATAATTGCTGAGAGGAATGGTCTATGTCACTATTTGTTTCTGAATACACAGAACTAAAATAATCAGCAAAAGCGTTCACAATAGATTTAGGTGACTGGAAAGTATTATTCTCGTAAGTAATCAAATTAGGTATTCTAGATGTACCCTTTTTTTGTTGAATATATGACCAAAATTTGGTAGGGTCACTTACTACAGAATTTTGTACATTATTTAGATGGTTCTTGTAAGCATTTTTTATTTGACTTTTTATCAAACTCCTCAGTCTTTTAAATTCAAGCAAAAAGTTTAATTTTTTTTCGTTTTTATATTTCAATCGATACTTGTTTTTCAGCCTGATGTTGTTCTTTATTTCAGTGGTGTACCAAAAAGGAAATTTGTTATTAGTTTTAAAAGAGTATGTTGGAACATGTTGATCTAAGATCGAATAAAGCTGCATAAAAAGCAGAGCATACATCATTTACATTATCAATTTGAGATAAAAACTCCAATCCGTATTTAATATATCATTATATAATTCAGGAAAGTTGGCTCTGCGGAAATTATAAGCTATACTCTCAGAATTTGGAGAAAAACTCACATCACTGCTATCACTTACTACGAAATTAAGCAAGAGTGCCGGATGATGTGAATCTTCACGAACCAAAGGTGCGTTATCCCTGCAAACCTCACAATCAAAATTAGAAAACACTAGATCTAACAGCCGGTGATTATTATTAAGCACATTATTAAATTGCTTGAGGTCAAAATAAGAACTGAAATTAAAAATAAATTGCTTCTTTCTGTCATGTGTTGCACTATTGTAATTAGGACAATTCATATCACCCAAAATTAAAATGCGACCATTATCACTTACTTCAGAAACTAGTAATTGTTCAAAACGTTCAAAAAACTCTCGAATTCAGTAATATTGATATTTGGAGGAATATAAACCACAAAAATAAAAAATGTACATAAATTTATAACACACTTACAGCCTACTATGTCCACATTAGGTGAAACATTGGTAAATGAATCCGTATTAACTCTAGAGACCCTAAATACATGGTCAAAAGCCAATAAAACACCACCGCCATAGTTATGTCCAGTAACTTCCGCATTTCTGTCAGACCTGAAGACTGTGTAATTACCTGGAAAAAGCTCAGAGGAGAAGACACTATGCACAAGCCACGTTTCAGAAAGTCCAATGATTCCAAATTCACTAGTAGAAATTGAAGAGTAGAATTCATCGACTTTGGTTCTTAATCCTCTCACGTTCTGATAGCAGCATGATATATGGGTTGATATCTGATGACTGTTGGGCTTCTCTAGTTTAAATTAACTATCTTGGGTATGCCATGTATATATTTGATTCTCAAATTAGTTTCTCCTGATGCCAAACGCTCATCCAATTTCTTCTTAACAGAACGGTAATATGCAACTTGTTTAGGTGTACGGTCATAACTAATGCGGATGTCCTTAAAATTTGGAATATTCCTCAAATTTTTTGCCTTACGAATGACTTCCTGAACTAAAGATTCATCACTCAGAGAAACCTTAACCGGACGTGGAGAATTAGCGGAAGGATTATGTCTTCCAATGCGATTTGCCTTCAAATTTTGATCATCTGGGGCGGAAATGGCACTAAAAATTGAAAGTACTTGCTCTTTATCCTGAGCTGCTCTAGTCCGTAACTCAGCAGTATCCTGTTCAACGATGCCAAATATTACAACATTTGATTTTCTTTTGTCTCTCACTGATTTCCTGAATTATTTCTTCATATTGACTATTATCAATACTTGAAGTAACTGTTTCAGCTGATGATTTCTTAAGCTCCAAAATCTCACTCTTTAGCTCCATCAGAGCTACTTGCAGAGAATGCAAATCATTTCCCAACTCCGAACAGTTATCACAAGTCCATTTCAACCTTCTGCTTGAATTAAGAACTTTAACTTCTCCCGTAGTTAAATCAACACAAGTATGTCTAAAACCTTCTTGCAGACAGAACATGTAACTGCCTTATTGGTATCAGTAGGAGAATTACAGCATGAACACAGAAGGGCTGGCATATTTAATTAATGTTTGGTACGCCTATGTATTAAACTTGAACTACGACAGCAGAACAGACTATTCTTGCATTCGTAACTTCCACAACTTAACAAGATCACTTAAAGTACTCAATAACAGAATCCAGTAGCAAATGCAATCTTAAACACCACCACAGTTCAAAAAAGAAAATGTTTTTATCAATTAACAGTGAATTTCAGACAAAATATTAAAGAGCACACATACGCACATCCATGCGGTTCAATAGCGCGGGTAAAATATGGGGTCTATGTATGCTGCTTCATTTTTTGTCAACACAGGAACTAGGATATTATCTTTACGTGCCTAACCTCACAGGTCTAGAAGTTTGGTTTCTCAGACAGCAGTGCACCCGGGGAAATGTGAGTATTGCGTGCCCTTAAGCTGCCTCCGCTGGGTGGAAGTGGTGCGAAATTTTGTTTTGTATTCAGTGTTGATTTCAAAAATGAATTGTACCATTTCAACATGCATATTCACCCAGATTTCTCAACATCAGCATGCAAGGAGAAGAGATTGTGGAACACTTCAGCTGCTTTTGTATGTCAGGATGTTTTTGGTAAACTTTATGAAAACAACACTTCTGGAATGTCGCGCTAGTAGAATTAGAGCTAGTGAATGTATGTACGAAAAAAATGTCCCAACTCTGGCATTTGATGTGTAGAGTAAATGTTGCTTTGTACTTTTCCTCTGTCGGGTTTTATGAACTCGCTGTTGTGACCAGGTGCCGTTTTTGCTGTAAATAGCTCATCGTTGTCGACGTTTTCCCTTATAACCACCACTTACGGACTGATCAATGGATGTGCTTACAATCAACACGTCAGAATCTTGTAATGATTGATATATTGTGATGCCGTTTTAGTGGAGTTTAGAGCTCAATAGGTTGATCAGCCTATCTTTGTTCTGGTGGTTGAAGAAAAATAGTTATTGAGTCACTGAAATATCAGTTTTCAGATTGAAGTTGATGTTGACACACTTTTTCATTCGATAGCACATTTCCTGTTATGCCCAGTGCTATTGGGAGAGCTACTATATCCTATATCTTGTAGAAACTGGGGATTCTAAATGACCTTATGTAAAAGAAAGTCTTCATTAATCAAAGATTTGGTAGATTTTGTGACTGATTTAAACAGCTTGTAAAGTTTTTTTATTTTCCTCATACCATCCTTATTGAATAAGGCCAAGGAAAATGGAGCTAATTCGTACTGCAAATAATTGCTGTAGCTTCTGACCCAGTGGAGATAAGTTAGCGGATCGGTCAGTGGTCGCGCGGTTTAAGGCGTTAGTACTTGAATCGAGGTGACTAGACGGAGTTGGTTCGAGCCCAGCTGCCGGTAGACCGTATATAAGCTATATTTGTGGAGGGATTGGCACCCTCTCTGCGGGTATGGTAGGGTGGAATAATGTTAGCTTGGGTCAATGTGAGAGATTGATGCCGGTTGATATTTGACCACCCCCCTAATTAATGAGGTTTTCCAGGTTTTCCTCATTCCTGCACTGAATAGTGGTTAGGGCCTACCAACGTAAGTCGTTCCTGGACGCAAATGCTGTCTGCTTAAAAATAATATGCCGCCCCTCTCCCGCACAAGTCACCGACTTCTGGACTAATCCTCGTGGTTTGAATGAGGGGTAGAGATATTATCATTATTATATATATTTATATTGTTGAATAAAATGTATCGCTCTAAAATATTATCTTATGGGATTTTTGTGTAAAATAAATGACCAACGAGTTACCAGGAGAATTATGACAAAAAAATATGTGTTTGACTATGAGAGTAGATATCTCGAGAATGATGTGTCAGCGAAAAAATGGAAGAATCTAATCTTGTAGGAATAGAAGTATGTAAAGAATTTTTCTCTATGACGCACCGTTTTTGAGTTATAAGAGAAAAACAAAAAAAGGACCTTTCTACCCCCCTCCCTCCTTGAAGCGGACGGGCTAGGGACTAGACTTTTGTTATGTTTACGTTCTAACTAGTCCAAACACATTCCAGCAGAGAAATATCCCTCCCCCCTTTTCAATCCACGCTACAACCCCTTCGCTGCTTAGACTGCTATGTGACTTGTGAAGTTTTCTCATTAACTTCAATAACTTCAAATTCATACAAATAACCATTATAGTTCATCATTTGGAACTCAACGTCCAGCGCTCACGTCTCAACATTTTAAAAGCTTATACTTCTACATACAACTGGTATTAAACTACCGATTCATCTGAAAAATGTCCTTTGTATGGATATAAGAAGTGATTTCACAAATAAAAACCTACATTTTGTAGCTGTGAACGAGTAATTGAGTAATTCGTTACCAAAACATTGTTAACATGTTCTGCAATTATCAAAAATTCATATTTATATTCTGCTATTTTGTTCCAGATTTAACCGGAGGCCGATCTGGCCAGGTGAACACATTTGCCATGAATATGAACGCTAGCACAGAAGGCCAACTCCGCTCCAGAAGAAAGGCGGCAAAGATGCTGGTGGCTGTCGTCGTCATGTTCGCCTTCTGCTTCCTGCCCGTCCACTTGCTTTCTGTACTTCGGTAAGCCAGATATATCTAACATGTATCAGAAAAGAAACTTCAGTGTTAAAAGAAAATCCGAAGACAAGACAAAACGCAAGCACTGATGTATTATTCCTGAGATGGAACGCTCTCGGCATAACACGTTATATAGCCAAAAAGGCTACCATAAGCTTAATGTAATTTTAAGGCTTTCATGGCCCACACTGTTATTTAAACTACTACGGTTTTCGGATTGATACATCTTGACCAGTCAGTTACAGAAATATTTCACTTTCCTAACTTCAACTTGAAGTCTTTTCTTGTTGCTCTTAGGCTAGGCTCTGTGGAGATGAACCACTTGTAGAAACTTCTGGACCGGATAATATATTAATTTCGGTTTATATTATTGGTTCTAAGGATGATACAGTAAGAATTGCTCCTAAGACACTGATGGTCCTGTGAGACGTTCTGATATACCTGATGTATTTTTATATATGTGTCAAAATCAGGGAAAAGTCTACGCAGAAACAAAAATAAAAACATGATTTAAATAGTAAATAATAATTAGTAGTAGCCTTTGTAACAGCATCTTCAGTACTGCCTTCTTAAAAGTTTCGTCGCGACTTACTATTGTCTGAATATAAGTTCAACATGTTAAAAACTACTGTTGGCTGCTAGGTATATAAATCAATACATATTCTATATACACACCTTTGGCCTCCTTTGCTATAAGGAATAGATACATTAAATCATATATCACTGTTATAGAAAATATTAATACTCCAGAAAATTAACATTAAATTTTTCATTGGTATGACATTCTTTTAAAGTATATCAGCAATATAAATCTCCAACTAATTACAATGGTAGTTTTTGCAGTTTTTCAAATGCTATTATAATGCATGCAACCAATATTGATACTTTTTTCCTCATACATTTTCAGGTATTAACAATATTGTGTGAAACTAACTACTCAGTGGACAAAAGCCCCAACCTGCGTTGAATTACACCCACAATATCTACCCATATATTCCTTATTATTAGCTTTTGTAAAAACAATATTGATACGTCGAAAAAGATGAAGATTTTCCCAAAATGTTTGTGAGAAAAATAATAATACTGCATCTAACAATAGAAAAACATGTTGGTGGATCCAAAAATTAAGCTCCAAAGCATTTGTCTGTTACAGAAGCAAATATGTTCTATTGGTATTGGTTAATTTGAATTACCTGTCATCTTATTTCAGTTCAGGAAAAAAATCTTGTTAAACATATTTTCAACAGGATGATTGCCCCAGCTTATTGTAGTGTGAAGGATTGGTCAAATGAAAATTATGGCATCATCAACTAATAATAACTAGAATGCGGAATTTCAGGAAGTCGGAATAATACCTCAACCAGCATCAAATTACACCTGAAAAGCAAACAACCAAAGTTGTGCGTCAGCGGCGCCACCAGACATATACCGGTTTCGATCTTATTAGCCACAGGTGAGGCAACCGATAGGTAAATCAGGCTGTTCGTGTCTGTTCAACCCATCATAAAAGGACCTAAATACACGACCCAACATCAAGCGACCAGCCACACTGAAGATAGGTACCACTGGTATTCTTCCTCTACCGTCATCAGCCATGATATTACAAAAGCAGAATTTCAAGAAATAACTGAATTGGTATAAGCAGGGATGACACATGCCTATTTTTGCTTAATATCGGTTTACTGCAGAAAATAAGCCCACATAATTCATGGCATCATATGCAGGACATATATGCTGTTTCTGCGGAATATGAAATTTTGTCATGTACCTGTTTAAGCAGTTTGTTGTTTTGGAATCCACCAATACACTCAAATAAGTTATTTAAAGGGTTCTGATTGGTTAGATAAAATCCACCACACCAACCTGCTGAATTTAAAACCAGTTCCTCATGGTGTGCATTCGCGCCAACCAAACGGATTATCAAATTGTTGAATTCTGAGAAACTTGTTGTTATGTGTATCTGTGTGGTAGTTTGTGTGGCGGTTGCGAAATAGAAACTAATATATTCGAAGGAAATAGAAAGACAGACATAAAAATACCATGATATTACCATCTAATGACCTATTCATTGAGAAAAGTTCGTCAAAAATGGAATATAATATACAAAAATGTGCAAAACTTGTAGAAGAAGCTTATAAGAATATTACAGTTTAATATTTCTTTGGACAACTTAATAAATGTTAAGAATTTTTTAAAAAATTTTCTTGTTTACCTGTTTCTTGGTAATGTTATGTCATTTGTGCAATATCCATGCTTGCGCTTTTATTAAATTTAACCTATAATATTTACTAGCATACAGACATTTATCTTTTATCTTTATCTAGGTTGCCTGTACTTGCGAATACTTATTTTTCATGTCCATTGTTTAAAAACATTATAATTATAATTTTTATATTTAAAATAAAATTAATGTTTCGTTATGTTATTAACGCCTCATACTAATATTTTTAATAGCTAAACCGGAATTTACCTAAATAATAGCAGTAAAATGGTATTTACATTTTCTCATGTAGTATTGGACATGTGAAGTTTGTCACACATCGATACTACTCTCTACTCTCATTGGCTTGCAAAATAGTTAATTTCGAAAATTTCGCGTTTGTAATATCGTTAACGCCGATGGCGATAGAGGTAAGGAGTTTTTAATGGCAGCTGTAGTGTGGCAGAGCACTTGATCTTGGGACTGTTCAGATTCAGCAGTTTTTCCATAATTAACCATATCAACTGAAATGATTTGCATTTTAAACTAGATATTTTTTAACGTGGAGAAGTAACGCTACACCTAGCGGCTATTCGCTACTCGATGCTATGACATAGGTACTGATAAGAAATAGTAAGTTCGAAATTGGTATATGTCTGGTGGGCTGCTGGCGAGTGACTCCAGCTGCTTGCTATAGATTTTCTAGGTGTAATTTAATGCCGGGGCATTAGCCTGCAGAGTGCGCAGTGTTTGCTTTGTTATTTTTGCTTATTGTTTTAACTTTAAGATGTTATCTAAATAATATAAACATACACATATGCAAACATATCTAAAATTTAGATTTTTTATCAAATCGTGAGAAAAGACATAAAAGCTAGAATAAATGCAGCGATAATCACAGAGACTAGGAAACAGCTAAGTAGAGAATACGAGGACATAAATAAGCAAGTATAAAAAATCAGTAAGACGCGATAAAAAATTATGGACCGACAGTTTGCGAAAAAAGCAGAAGCAGCAATGACAAATGGTATAAGGGAATTATATAAGACCACTAAAATATTGACTAGACGAAACTATAACAACCAGAAACCTATACAAAATAAAGAAGGAAAATTACTGACAACGAGAGAAGAACAACTTAAAAGATGGCATGAATATTACAGTGAATTACTGACAGAAGCTGAAAATGTGCAAAATGAATCAAGCAATACCACAACAGAAACAGAACCAATCGACATTGATGCAAGGAAACCAACAAAATATGAGATAAAGAAGCTATAACAAAGATGAGGAATAACAAGACGGCAGGGATTGATGACATTCCAGCAGAACTATGGAAGGCCGACGTGGACAATACAGTGGAAATGCTTCTGCCACTTATAGAACAAATCTGGGATACGGAAGACATACCACAAGAATGGGGAACTGGAATAGTAATTAAATTGCCAAAAAAAGGAGACATAAAGAACTGTCACAATTGGAGAGGAATAAGCCTACTTTGTAGCATAAATAAAGTTTTAGCTAATATATTATACCATCGTATTAACAACAAAACTGATGAGATGTAAAGGAACGAACAAGCTGGGTTTAGAAAAGGAAAATTAATAATAGAACAAAAAACAATTAAGAAGAACTCATCACTGACATTGGTTTTCGTAGATTTTGCAAAAGCTTTTGACAGCATCAATCATCAAGCGCTGTGGAGAATTTTAAAAGAAATAGGTATCCCAGGAAAAATCTTGCGATTAATTAAAATAATATATGACAAATCAATGTGCCTAATATTACATAGGGGATTTTTGACAGACAAAATAGAAATAGGGAAAGAAGTCAAGCAAGAATGTACACTGTCACCCTTACTATTCAATATCTGCCTAGACTACGTCTTAAAAAAAGTAATTAAAACCAGGAACGGTATATCATGGAATCGGCTAAGAAATGTTAAACTTGCAGATCTAGAATACGCAGATGATATTTGCCTAATGTCAGGAACAACTCAAGACATGAAAGATATATTGGAGAACTTAGTAAAAGAATCGGCACAAGTAGGTCTTACAATAAATATAGAAAAACAGTACAAATGAGAATAGGTTTAGAAGGAAATGAAGAAAAAATTATGTCAATGAAAAGAGAAGTTCAAGAATTTTGTTACCTAGGCAGCGTAATCAGTACAAAGGGTGGTTCAGAAGTAGATATTAGCCAGAGGATTAAGAAAGCACACGGATCATATGGCGTGTTAAAAATATATGGATGTCATCTCAAATCAGCCAAAAACAAAAACGCAAATTTTTAACAGCAATGTGAACTCTGTGCTGCTGTATAGATGTGAAACGTGGTCCATGTCTTTAAGAAATTTGCAAAGACTACAGGTGTCCGTAAGTAAAAATTTTAAAAATCTTCTGGCCAAATAAAATAACAAATGGAGAATTATTGAGAAGAACCAAGTTGGACCACAGTAGGTCAAAGAAGAAGAGGAAGGCCACAAATAAACTGGCGAAGAAATACAAACGAAGAACTAAATAAGGTGGGAAAGTGCTGGCGGGAAGCAAAAGCGCTGGCTAAAAACAAGCCAAAAATTGAAAAGCTTCGTGAAGGCCCTATACTCCACCTCGGAGTAAAAGGAACATATGAGCCACTGAGCCACTAATGCACTAATATTGCAAATCTCATATATAAAATGAATATCATCCATTATTTGTAAATCTTTGCATATTATTGTACAACATTCACAGTTTACCACCTGTAAGTGCCAAATAAATTGACAGTAATTTTTTAGAGTCTACTTGGGTTAAGTTTGACGACGACCAAACTCCAGACACAAAAGTTAGGTGTAGTTATTTAACTCGAGTTCGCCTGGCACTGCTCAGTTTTAAGTTTCATTAATTTATCTTGAACGGTTCTGGAAATATTTGAAAAGAAAAAACACATTTAGAGGATTGTAATTCCGCTAAGAGGCTTTTCCTGCCTATGCTTATAAACAAACACTCTTTTCTTATTTTTACTATTTGAATGTGCTGGTAAATTATTGCAGGCTAATTTCAGGACAACTTGCATATTTACATAGATATTGACAGAAATGGAGGCGTACAAAATTTAATTCACTTAAAAGTGTCAGTCCGTTATGTATCACCCTTTCTAGAAATACGAGATTTGTTGACTCTGAAAGTAGACCCTTCAGATCCTTTTTAGTTGGTAGAATAGCGAGGGACCTGAATGATCTAACTTCAAAGCAACACATTGTGATAAGATGGCAATTGAATTAAGTAAATGTATAATTTTTGAGGAGAAGTTAAAATATACTATAAATTATTTCTACAACGGCTATAGTGTGTTGAAATAAATATATTTGCATGTGAAATTGTATGAGACGAATAATAGTAAAATGATTTAATTTAATAAAAAAGAACAATTATTAATAGTTATTTATGCAACAAGTACAAAAAGTAAGTGTTTATTGCACGCGACGTGAAATTGTCCAACGAGGCCGTCAGGCCGAATAGGACAACACTTTTTGTACGAGTTGCATACAATATATTTTCTACGCTCATACAAAAACAAAAAAAATATATTTAGATGACACTAAGTCTAGGAAAATGTGACGTCGATTTGAATGTTTATGTTTGTTATGATGACAAAACGCTGTAGTAGAATGACAGATGAATGCAATAAACATTTTATTTCTGACCGGGATATTATAAGCTTATATCGTCATAGTTACGCTATCAATAAAGAGAGTCATAACTCCCTTGGGACATTATAGATTCTATAATTCCCTCTACCCTAATATACATATACGTAACATAGCAACAACCTAGCAACAACAAAACTCTTATAATCAATGGTAACTGATTCAAATATACTGGGAATTTTTCCGTTTTAAAAATAAACAATATTTTATTGAAATCGGTCAGAAATAAAATTATCTATGTACCACGGGAATTAATGAGCCTTAATAACCTCAGGCAATTGCTGTCCCGCGGGCCGGAGGCCCTCGGGACGCAAACTTTGCCATCGGTAATTAAGGCCCTTATAATTCCCTTGATACATAAATAACTATTATTGCACTAGTGCAATAAAGAACCACTTTTTCCACTAAATATAGTTCAATAAAGTTTTGTTTTTTTGCAAGAACGTAGAAAAACAAAAATTATTAGAAGAAAGTTTTTATAATAAGTGTCCCCATGTCTAGCACCTACTTCAGTAAAAAATCATGAAACTTTATGGTAGTCAAAGCATGATTATGCCCTTTTTAGTTATTTTAACAACCACTTTCCTGACATTCATTTGACGTACGGATTTTCCTTACAGGGTCCCTAGATGGTCAATGCAATGTATCACAGGACAGTTGATATTATTTTGTTTTAAGAGTCCTTCAAATCCAATTTCAGTTGTAAAGTCAATTATGCTTTGGTTATTGCAATTTATCATGCAATAAAACATTCACTCATATTCCGGACACCCTGTATTAACTTTACTCAGCGTTATCTTTCTTCTAAACGCGGCCTTCCACTGTATTAGTGCATCATGTATTGGCATAGAAACGATGAATGCGTAAGTTCTCAATCCCCCTTATGCAACATTCAAAAAGTAGCAGGTATATTATTTAGGACCATATATAATGGAAAATAAAAGGCCTACTTCTCGAACGTGGCCGTTTTAGTAACTGGTCAGCAAAAAGGCAGGTTTAGTTGATATTTGATATATTTCTCCAGTGCCACTTCGCCACGCTCTGTAAATCTATCAGATTTAGTCTTTCTGTCCTGCTACGAATCACCGAAGGCTTTTCAAAATATGGCGGATGCGAGTTTACGACGAGAATATATTTTCACATCAGTCGTTTAGAGAATAATAATGCGCTTATGAAAAGTATAAATTCTGATTTCGTATTTTTTATTGAACAAGTATATTATCAATAGCTTCCTTGGTTTGGTGTAAAAAAGTACGGTCGCTCAATATTTCCAGCACTTTTAAATTCTAAGGTTTATGTTTCCAAATGACATCTTAAATTAAAGTTCTTATTTTGGTGAGCAAATCAAGTTATAATTCTTTTTTGTTGCAATAATATACAGGTTGGTCCATTTTCATATTTGCTGTTCTTCCTTAAATATTGTGAAAAAACTGGAAATAGCGCTTTTAGAAAATGTCATATATTATATTTCTTAACAAAAACAATTGATATTTGGTACAGAGTGATAAGAATATACAAGAAATCGATTTTCGTTTTAAGAATAATTCTACGGCCACTAGTTTTAATTATGCATCATTGAATTGTTTTTTTTTTCTTGTGAACGCCATATTGAACATTACTATTTTATTGGAAGAATAACTATTGGTCCTGGTCCTAGTGGTCTGCTTACTGGAAGTAAGCAGACCACTTATATCTCACCTGCACTCAATTTATGAGTGAACATACATATGAAGGAACAGCCAGTTCAATTGTCGGTCATCTCACCTACGGCATACTGATGAGGGCTAACAATCCCGAAACAGGTCTATGTCTGGTGGTGTGTCCGACAGGGGTTCTTGTCTGTTCACACAGATACTGCAGGAGTAATTCAATGCCGGTCGGGGCATTAGTCCGCGGAGTAGTTGTTTCCTGCAGTATCATTTACATAAATAACAATATTTCCAAACAACGGTGTGTTGTTTACTTTTGATATGATTAAATGAAATATTAATAACAGAAGTTATCCAAGATGTTAAAATAATGGTATAATACTGCAGTGTATTAGTATAAGTAAAATTGCACACAGGCCGAGTTACAGGCCTGTAGCAAAGAATGATAGAGGAACATGTCATCTTAAATTTTCATGTTCTATATGCACCCGAAAGACTTTCCACATTTCTCGGACACCTTATATACTTTAAAATTGTCAGATCATTCTAAATCATTCCGTATAAACACAACTCGCTCCCTAATTGGTGTACCGAATATTTGTCACATTTGAAAAGAAAAAACAAATACGTAATATTTCTTAGATATGTTTCTGCTGTCCACTTTCCGTTATTTGTAGAAACAAAATACTATACAAGAAAAGCGAACAGTGGCATTTTACTTATTTTATGACTGCCCAGAGATATAAAATCTAAGTTTTATCGCGGTCTTTTAACAACATCACTGCTTTCTTGGTCGTTCGTGATTTCCCATTGATATGTGAATTTATTGTTATGTATGACGTATAAGTTTAATAGACGCCTCGTTAAAAAAGTAGGAAAAACAGAGAACATTTGAAACGAGGCACGAGAAAAACACTGTTAAACCCTCAGCAGATAGAAGAATTTATTATTCATTTTGATTATGGATACTTCTAATGGAAAACGTTATATGACTAACAAAAACTATTAACCAAATGGTACATACCATAATTCATAAGGTATTAATTAAAATTCTAGTTGTATTTCAGAAGAAAACCCATTTTCTGCGACTGCCCAGTAAACACACGTACGTATTTTAAACGTTTTATCAACGTATCATTGGTCGATAAACCGTGTTACGTTACAAAATCGACGGTTTGTTTTGGTGTAAAAAAACACGTTTATAGTGTAACGTTATAAACACGTTTTATTTTATTTAAAATCCTCACTAGTCATTATTCTTACGTTAAACTAATGTTACAGGTAGACTATAATTTTACTATTGTTGTTAACGTTTTTATGACGTAAACCTATAAGTAATTATGTACTAAATGTCAATGACAAGGAACATCAGATCGTTATTTTATTATATAAATAAAATTTTCAAATATAGGATGCATAAAAGTTACATCCCTACATCTTTATTACCTACCACTTCCGGATTTCAACAATGAAAATTTAAATAAAATGCCCTATATATTTTTACTTGTTTTGATAAATACGGTTACCGAAAACATTTCGTCTTATTAAACAAATTAATATAAGAGAAATTTTCACATCCAACACCTAAAAAATAACATTAAAAGCGACTTTATTGAAATTTCATGTAAATTAGGAAGGTATACACCTACATTTGACAAGTAATATTTTTCTGTTGTTTTAAGTGCAGTTATTTGTGCGTGTTCGTTTTCTTATGGAAAAATGTTATATAACTATTTGAAGTGTTGAAGTCATTAAAATATTGAAATAATAACTTCAATTAATATTTCTTATATCAAAGCTTGCTTTACTTACAAATTGCCGCTTCTCTATAAGATGTGTAACTTTGTGGTTCACCCCCGGAGGGGTTTCATTTTACTTCAACAGATGTCGCCCACTTCGTGAGTGTTCCCAATATTTACATTCAGAAAGCTACTTCTATGGGGTTAGAATTCGTTTGTATACACAATAGAGAACATGTAGTAATAAATCTTTATGTTCTTTTACGGATTTTGCAATGCGTTAGAATTTAAGTCAAAATAAACGTTTTTTACACGTTCAATTAAATATGTACAAGAACCTTTTTAAGAATAATTCACTTGATCGGTCGAATATAAATCACGTGATACTCGCTGCATCGGGAAGGGTAGCGCAGTCCCAGTCAGGAGTCAGGTTAATCTGCCGGTTGTCAAAGCTGTCCTTTGTGTTGTATTACTTCTGTGGTAAGTAATTCTCTATATTTGTTTCTAGCATTTCATCGCTATATATAAATGTAGTTGTAAATAGTGTTGTAAATCTATCGGCAAGAAAGAAGTTACGTAGGAATCTAACAGTCATTATGTAGAATTGTAGATGATTCTCATTTTCAATATGGCCGTTGGCTTGGCGGCCAGTTAGAAGTTACCTAGGTGGGTCAGGCATTGAAGGAGTAATGCGACGAATAATGAAATTTATCATGGAAAATCAGTTAGGAATTCAATTTAATTAGAAAGACCGTTATAACAAAGTGACATTTGAAAACACAACAGCTATGAGCATTGTTTTAGGTAACATGTGACCACTGATTTCAAATTGTACTTTTGATTCTAGAAGGAGCAAAGCTCAACTTGCCCGCAAACGAGAAAAATGATCTGCGAGTTGTCTGGGTGGTAAAGGAATGGCTGAAGCATTCGGCTGCTAGATTTAGCCAAGGCACGAAAAATAAATAATAATGTTTGATAAGCTGTAGGTACATTATTTTTTTTAATAAATTTAAATATGAAAACTGTTCTTATTTAATTGTATTGATAATTACGTTAAAAGTAGCTTTTAAAACTACCAATTTAAATTAAAATCATCAGTGCATTTAATGCAATAAAAAAACGTTTAAAATAACGGTTTTACAACCTTTAATATAAACTTACAATGTACGTTAAAAAATAACGTATTAAAACGTACATTTTTATCGTGTAATATTCGTGTTACAGTTACTAAATTATAACGTGTAAACGTTAGTGTCTTACAACGTGTAAACCAGCGACATTTGAAAGTTGATTCTACGTTATGAAAATACCTATTTTTAAATGGTGTTAAGTCATAATAAACGTTTTATATACGTATGAGTGTTTATTGGGTGAGAATATTTGTAGTCAAATGTGTGTTAAAACATATATCAGCAGTTTTTAAAATTATTGCAATTCATTTGAATAGGCTTAACTATATATAAAATTTTATTTACCACTTCGTTGAGTTTATTTTAACAAAAAATTGTCACTGAAAAAAAGTAAATAACGTGTATTAAACAAATAATAAATACATGATTTTTTTGTACTCAAGTTAAAAAAATATATCTTAAGGCCACACTTCATCGAAACTGGTCCAGGCAAGTTGGTATAGTTAAGTTTGAAATGCAGTGCAGAAAATAAATTACTTACACCCACACTTGTAGGTACATGAGCTGTTGCACACGCGTTCTTTCGGTGACAATTTCGCCCTCGCGCCCGCATAACTTCTCTACAGCGTTGTCTCTAATATTACCTGACCGTAATCCGCGCATTTCCTCAAGCTCCATTAAGTTTCTGTTCTCTGGTACCTCAGAACTAGGAAATCCTTTTTCCAGCGAGTTGATTGATACCAGAAAACACGGCCGTACATCTGTCTCAATGTCGCCACTATGTTTAGGAGAAAGGCATCGCCACGGTCTTTTGAGGTCATGGTTATATAAACAAACTATTCTAGGTACGGTTTCTTCCACTTTCCTAATACAGACAACAAAACATTCCAACTTATAAAACTAAAATGTCTAGTCCAGTGTCACAAAAGTTTCTATTGTTCTAGTTCTCGGTATTACCAGACACTCATCTAAATATAAATCCTTCACAGTTTTCTAGAACCTAAACAACAGTTATCTACTCACTGTCCACTGTTAATCAGTAAATTAATGAATCAAAATTTAATTGTTTCTTTCTCGTGATGACTTTGACAAGACTCCAAAATTCTACTTGCCCGCATACTTTCTCTACAGCGTTGTCTCTTATATTACCTGACCATAATCCGCGCGTTTCCTCAAGCTCGATTAACTTTCTGTTATCTGGTACCTCAGAACTAGGAAATCCGCTGAAGTCTTCCAGCGAATTGATTGATACCAGAAAACATGGCCGTACATCTGTCTCAATGTCGCCACTACGTTTCGGAGTAAAGGCATCGCCACGGTCTTTTGAGGTCGTGGTTATATAAACAAACTATTCTTGGTACGGTTTCATCCACTTCCCTAATCCAGACAACAAAACTTTCCAACTTATAAAATGTAAATGTCTAGTTCAGTGTCACAAAAGTTTCTATTGTTCTAGTTCTCGTTATTACAAGACATTCACCTAAATCTAAATCCCTCACAGTTTTCTAGAACCGAAACAACAGTTATCTACTCACTTTCCACGGTTAATCAGTAATGATGATTCGTGATGACTTTGACTAGACTCCAAAATTCCATTTGTCACAAAAACAAAAAAACTTCTCCGCCGTTCCAATTCCTTGCAATAAAAACTATTTTTTCCGCTAGTTGTGAATTTCACTTTCTGAAACTCTCTCTTTCTCGCCAGGCCAGGCCAGGCTGGCCGACGGCAACAGAGCATATTCACTTCGCACATCACATGAGCGTCAACTGCTCACCGTCGGCATTTTTGTGTATTATTTAAGGATACTTCACATATGTCCAGTAGCCATAGACCTGCACTAGCTGTAGGTACTGGACCGATAAATTGATGAGATTCACATTTGGATTGTTATATGGAAAGGTTAATATTAATTTAGATGAAGATGGTCAGGAAAGTATAGGTGGATGTTAGTAAGTACTACAGAAAAATAATCTGTAGGTAAATATGTAACCACTGGAAAATAATGTATAAGTAATCGTAAAAATAAAGAACATAAACTGTTACCGAAGAAAGTAACAAACGGTATAAACAACTGTTTTCCGATTGTTCATTCATATACAGCGTTAACGGCAGGCAAACACGTACAAACTTCTGCCGTGACATGCTAAACGTTCCTCAAAAGAATCTCGATCGATGTCGAACAGTTCCATAACGTGTCTTTGCGGTGTCAGATGGTTATATGTAAATATTTCTATTTAAAATGGCTCGCTTAATGTTATGTGGGTCCAATATGGTTTATCTCATCGATATAAGGGAATAAAAAAAGGCATAAAAAAACTGCTAAAAAACATCAAAGATTTCTGCTTGCAGCCGGTGCGCCGTAGACAGGACCATATTTACGTTAGTATTCGCTCAACTTCGCCAGTAATAATTTAAAATAAAATTAAGTATACATGATTAACTATGACTTAGTACAAATATTTTAAGAGGGGATAGGCAAAAATAGGAATTAACGGAATCATCTATCAAAAAATGTTCAAAACTACGTTAAATTCATATTTATCGCCGTCACTGACCTTCTGTCAGCCGCAGGGTTAGCTATATAGTCAAAGGCGTCAAACGTAGTGACAGGTCACCTCGTTGACATGTGTATCAGTTTACGCTGCTTTGAAAAAAATGTATTTACAAAATGTAGATTATTATTTAATGACAAATACGATATGGTAGCATAGGAAGGCAGCACCTACCTTACTAATATTTATTTCCAGGACAGATATTTGCAGAGGTTTTAAGAATGCTATATCATTTTCTATTTTCTTACTTGTTTAAATTAAAACTTGTCATTGCAAATATTTTTGTATTTGCTGGGGACCTCTCCTTCCCTCGACGGTTCTTTTTGTTTAAAGCAAAGTACCTACTTTGCTCAAAGGTCATAACCAGGTGGATTATCTACGTTGGGAAAATCTACAAAGGACAACAAAAAAATACACGCGAATGTTCAGAAATACATAAAACCACTGCCACACGTTTACTGCCAAGGCATTACAACAGTTGTCCAATGTGGTTCAAAAAGTATTCAGCATGATGTTTTGTGTACTCGGGAAACGTTTTTGGTATTACGCTGCAACACAATAATATGCACTTGTCACACTCCCATAAATCAGCATCTTATCTGTCATCTAGGTATTTGAATATGAAATTTGCGAAAAGCAAGTACTGAAAAATTATTTCAAACTAATTAGAGTACCGTAACCTTATGCAATATTAAGTGACATTTGATGAAGAAGCCATCTGTAGGCCACTAGTTCAAGGTGCACTTCACGCCGATAAATTTTTAAACTTCTTTTTTTGTTGGAGAATTAAATTCTGTTGATACTGATAATATCCCAAGATTTTTACAGTGTTCTGTAAAAATGTTTCTTAGACCCTTAGAATATAAGTAAGTTTCGCCATGTTGTGTGAGGTTTGGAGAGTATGCAACTAGCATACTAGGTTATGTTATTTTAGAATAATTAGTAACTAATTTTAATCGTTAATATAGTATTTATATTAAATAAACTATAATAATTATAACGAATCTGCAAGAAGTGAAAATGTAGTTTTGGCAGTGTGCGATGAAAGAACGAATACAAAATGCATCTGCAGCTAACCGGATTAACTGTTATCTATCAGGTACTTAGACATTATTATTATTAATAAAAATGTTTATTTTTGTCGTTTCTACACTTGACAATGCTGTAAAAAACGACCGCACAGTAGTTGACAGTTGACATATCTAGCCATCTCGGACGATGATTGATTGTCATAGGCACCGATTTTTCGAGGGTTTTGCTCCATTTTGTAAACATCGAGCTAGAATTCCAAAACAAATGTTTTATTGCCATTTAGACCTCCCTGAGCACGTGGTTAAAATTTTTGTACTTAGTCATAGTTAACCCTGTATAATAATGAATGTAAACGTGACTGAAAAAAACAACCGTAAAACGGTATGTATTGTTTTTTGCCATCTCATCGATAACGTATTTCTTTGCAAAATTATTGCTCGTGACTATAACCAGCAACTCATCTTTCGTCAAACTAGCATCGTATGCAGTTTTATGGATTTAAAAAAATGCTTGAATATATTTTTATGTGCCAGTATCTGGAATACTCTCTGAAAGTCTTGAATAGCATAGAGCATTGTCTAATACTATTTATTATTAAATAAGTAAATTTTTCTAATGCCCTATGTTCTCCCTCATTGTGATTTATATTTTTATATACATTATATTTAATTAATTGATCTTATTCGTCGTTCGTCCTAATCTCGGCATCTTCTCTATCATTATTCGTTTCATCAGATTGTTAGATTATAATAATAATAATAATAATATCTCTACCCCTCATTCTAATCAGGATTAGCCCAGAAGTCGAAGACTTGTGCGGGAGAGGGGGCGGCATATTATTATTAAGCAGGCCGCATTTGCGCCCAGGAGCGACTTACGTTGGTAGGCCCTAACCACCATTCAGTGCAGGAATGAGGGAAACCTGGAAAACCTCATTAATCAGGGGGGTAGTTAAATGCCAACCGGTATTATCAATCTCTCACATTGACCCAAGTCAACATTCTTCCACCCTACCATACCCGCAGAGAGGGTGCCAATCTCTCCACAAATATAGCTTATATACGGTCTACCGGCTGCAGGGGTCGAACCCACAGCGATCCAGTCACCTCGATTCAAGTACTGACGCCTTAAACCGCGCGACCACTGACCGATCCATGACTAGACTTTACTTTACTTTAGACTTTAGATGACTAAAATATACAACCACTATAGAATTATTATAATACATTACGCATATATTCATATATTCTGATAATTTTTATGTCACTTGCTTGAAATTATTGTAAAACTAGCTGTGCGAGTACTTGCTTACTTCAATAGATTGTTGTCTAGCATAGATGAGTGTTCGAACTGACTGTACCAGTCTCAGCTACTAGTCGGTAGTCTAGTCGTGGATTTGTTCTCTCAAATGCGAGGTTCCTTTTATTTTAACTTAGTTGTATATTTTCTTTTTATTTTCAAAATAATGTAAGCAGTGAATCCGACCAGCCTAGCTGGACCAGCTTCAGTGAGATGCATTAAGGCTGTTTGTAGATAAAACAATGTCCGAATAATTTTCTAGTAAAAAACTTACCACATCATAAACAGTATTTTCTTCAGCTTCTAGCTCATTGTGACCTCAAATGCTTGCTGAGGTGGCTTCGGGCGCTATTACTGTGCTTGGATTATAATCGTGCGCTCGAGACATAAGGCAAGTCAGCGAGCATGTGACGTCAAATTAATTTAATGCTTTATTTCCAATTGACATTTTCCACAAATAAACCAATGTTAATATATTATATTAAGTGGACAGACCTATTAAAACTAAGTACATATCTGGGACAACAACTGAGGTTTATAATTACCATTTTTTATGTAGTTTATGCAATCAACTTTCCGAAAATATTGATGGAATGATTATAAAAAAATAAAAATCAATCAAATTACTAATTTGGAAAATCCTGATAAACATCTGTTGTTTTAATAAATGATGATATGATTCTATCTAAATTATATCATCGGTTGCTACATCTTTATAGCTGCACAAAATGACAAAAAATTACAAAACTATAAGATATTCTGCAAAAAATTGTTAATAATAGATTCTAACCCCCACAAAATTCTAATCTTAAACCACTGAATATTTATTTAACTTATTTGGTCAAATCAAATTTAACAATTATCTTACACAGTCAAATAAAATTAATTTGGATTTGTTTTTGAATTAAATACAAAATAAGTATATATTTAGAAAATAAAAGTGTTTATTTTGAATATACGTTTTAAAAAATAAATAGAGCTATTTGTGTTTATGATAGCATTGTAAAATAAATGCTATCATCTCATTTAAATATAAAATAATAACATAAAAGCTACTGTCGATCGCTCAGCTTAATCTGGTGAGCGTGCCGGCCAAGCTTTAATCACGAATAGAGCATTTACATTAACTCAGTGTCATTAAATTCCGCTAGGGGCGTTAGCGTCAAAGTTAAGTATTAATATTAATGTTCTATGGTCTAGTTCATGATTTTTCTTATTTATATAATAATAATAATAATAATAATAATAATAATAATATATATTTAATCTGTGGTCATGATTCGATAATTTTGTATTTGAATTTGTGTAAGTCAAATAGTGATTGTAAATCTAATTTGCATACGTATTATCAAAATAAAACTTATAATAAATCAATGAAATGTTTGGAAACACACAAAGAACAGGAAAAAATCACTTGAAAAGATATATTAAATTTTATTTATGTTAACCACACATAACCTTGTTTATTGCATTTTACATTAGCAATTTGGGAAGAGAAGTAATAAAACGTTATTTAACACAGAAATTGTTAACGTTGGAGTGCCTAAATTATTTCCTGGTAATTCTTAGTTTAAACCTCTTTGTTTTTAAAGATTGAAATTTTATATTACGAATCGATAGAAAAATGGTTAGTTGTCGCTCAGATTGGAAGAATGTTGCATGTAATATGCCTAGTAAATAAAAAAATACATTAAATACCCAGTTTCTGAAAAAATACGAATATATAAAGAAAATCTGTTTTAAATAATGTACATGTGACATAAATAAATAATAAACATATACAGTTTTTATGTGGTATTTTTATTACAGTACAAGAACAATACAGAAAAAGTTAAAAACCCTGATAGGTGTTTTAAATGGTTTTCATTTAAAAATTTGAGTGATATTAGTTGTGCCCTTTTTGTAACTTAAACATTTCGTTAAATAACTTGTTACTACTAGATGCACTTACTATACTCTCAGGATTACCGGCGTTATTATCATTCAAGTAATTTTCAATTTGAGGAATCGTATTATCACATTTAACTCATGTTAGTTTAGAAGTCTATGAACTCGTGTCACATTTCTACTATTTTTCCAGCTGCAAGTTTGTCTACATTTTCATCCTGTTTTCGCCTTTTCAAGTAACTTTTCATGCGTTAATTATTTTATACAATATTAGTATCGTAATTTTGTGTGTTGTGCGTTTTTAGAATTTTCCATTGTCCTGAAAATAAGAACGAAACCCTATCAAATAATGAAAAATATACGCCGAAAATAGATCATGTATGCTTGTACTTACCCATGCTAGTAATAGTATAACCACAGTATAATTGCTTAGTATACTGTGAGTATAACAATCTTCTGTAAAATGTTTTAAGCAGATTTTTGTGTACTGGATTGGTTTCTTGCTGGATGCAATTGCTATAAACCATTTTTTCAGCATTATTAGGGAACTTACGAAACATGATTTTATTAGCAACAGATAAACACTGCGGTACACAACAGTTATATGGCTATTTTATTTACACAAATTGAAACACAACAAAAATTAAATATCAATTATTTGTGAGGTTAGATTTAATACCTAACATTGATCGCAGCGCCGCCTACATGTAACTGCTCTATTGAGGTTTAAGACAATGCACAAAAAATGTAATTATTGCTAAACAACGCTGTGAATTTAGTGTTATTGTGTTCTTTTCAAAAAAGTAAGGTCTAACTTGGTAACGCACACTTAGCTATGGCCAGATCCAAATGATGTGACTTCTAATTTAGTTCTTTGGAACTGATATCTTTCTAATAACATATATTTTGTTTATTGACACATTCTGAGAGATGAAAATGTGCCTCATCACTGAAAAACGATCTATTAAAAAGTAAAGTAACAACCAACGTTTCAAATGCTGCAATAAAATCATGTTGTGTTTGTTTTTGGACGACAACCATTTAATACAGCTGAAAGTAAAGCTCGACATGAAAAATTAGTCGCAGTGATAGTTTAAAGCTTAAGCAAAAGACAGCTGCATGTCAAGTCGAAAAGGAATTCCTTAACACAAAACTGCCTCTTCTCCACTAGCTTATTCTACAGTACTTAAAAATAAAATTCAGCCAACAGTTATTATTCAACCCAAGAACAGTGGTCAGATTGTCTCACAAACAAAATCTGACATGCGTAACCTAGACCCATAAGATTCCAATATTTAACTTTATAGTCAAGCTTTTTAAAAATATTTTGTAGAACACAAACTATCGGATAATTATGAGGTGAGAGAAGTTAATGGTATTCAACCCAGGATCCGTCTTGTTGGTTTATCGGTGAAATATGAAGATGATTTATTGCTTTCTTACATTACCAACTGTAACTCTGATATTATAAATAGCTCGGATGAAAAATTGTAAATGTTTTTCCGATAAAAAATCCTAATGTTTCTCAGGTAGGTATTCAGTTAGATCGTATTTCATATGATAGGGTTATTAAGGCTGGTAATTTGTTTCTGGTATACAATAGTGGCAGGATGTTTGATTCTATGGAAATTTATCGCTGTTTATAAATGTAATGAATTTCACCACTCGGCTAACAAGCAAGGTATTTTATGTGGTGAGTGTCATGATTTGAAAGATTATAAGTCTGAGGTTCGCTGCTGCTCTAATTGTACTAGACTGTACATGATGGGAACTATGCATCGGCAGCTTTAGATTTAAATACTCTTTATTTTAATAGTGTTCCTTTAATTGATACCGTTGGTGTAAATATTTTTAATCCATCTCACACCATTTATGTTTTTAATATTTATGTTGCGCTTTACACTGCTGCGCATGATTTTGAATGTTTATTTGAAGCAATTCAATCTCTTCTTTTGTTGTTAGTGATTTTAATATTATAAATTATACTGCAGGAAACAACTACTCCGCGGGCTATAACCCCGACCGGCATTGAATTACACCTGTACTATCTGTGTGAACAGCCAAGAACCCTTGTCGGCCACCTCAACAGACATAGACCGTTTTTGGACTTGTTAGCCCGCATCAGTATGCCATAGGTGAGATGACCGACCATTGAACTGGCTGTTCCTTCATATGTACATTTACATATGAATCGAGTGCAGGAAGTAGCAGACCAGTTATATCTCACCTGCACTCGATTTTCATGTTAGTAAATATGCTTAATTTTTAGATACTTCTCTAATTAATACCCAGTTGTCCATTCTGATTAACTTTTTATCTGTATTTGATATGCCTCAATATAATTTTATTAGGAATGGTAATTGAAACATTCTGGACTTGATTATGTACACTAGTAACTGCTTTGTGGTTAGGTCGATTGAGCCCATGGTTGATGAGGATATTCACTATCCTGCCTTGGACATAGATATCTATCCTACGCGTGATATGAATATAAAACATAACTTTCCTGTAAGTAATACCCATAGCTACAATTTTAGAAAAGCCAATTTTCTTGGTCTCTATGAGAGTATTGCTAATATGGATAGAGTCTTCTGCAGTCATTTACTTGTGTGTAGAATGCAAATATTGATTATTTCTATAATATCTTGATATGCATGTACTTGTAGTACGTTTCGGAAAAATACATATCCTTCATCGTACAACTCGTTTATTATTCGACGTATTCAATTAAAATCTAGAATGCTGCGTAGGTACAGAAATCATGGGGATATTTCTGCACTGAATGAATTCAGAAAACTGAGAGCTAGTGTTAAATTAGCTGTTGATGTCGCTTACACGAATTATGTACACTCAGCTGAATTTAATATTCATAACGACCCAAATAAATTCTAGGCTTTTGTAAAAAGTAAAACTGGGTCGACTAGTTATTATCAATTGCGTGCATTACAATGGTAGAAGGTTAGATAATCCTACAGATATTATAAATTCATATCCTTTATACTTTGCTACTTATTTTACAACGGTTTATAAAGGAGCAGTTAATTGTGACGAGTCTTTTACTAACCATGTACACATTGCAATGTTTGAAGACAACCAAGTATTATCTATCTGCTTTAAAAAACTCTAAATCTAAGATGGCAACTGGATCGGATTTGATATCTGCTTTTATTCTTAAGGATTGCGCATGTGCTCTTGCGTTTCCGTTAATTTATTTGTGCCACAGAACTTTCACTTTTCTCAATCTATAGAAGCTTTCTAAGGTATGCCTTGTTTTCAAAAAAGGTGGTAGAGCAAATATTAAAAATTTCCGTCCGGTCTCACTTATCTGCAATTTTTCAAAACCTTTTGAATCTTTACTTCATGAATTTTTAAACGAAAGCATTGGTCACACAATTTCTCCATCTGAGCATGGCTTTGTGAAAGGTAGATCTGCCGTAACAAACTTAGCGTCGGTAACTCAATTTATCAAACAATCGTTTGACAACCACCTGAGAGACTGTGAGAGTGTATACTAATTTTTCGAAGGCGTTCAACAGGCTTGACCATTAACTACTTCTTAACAAATTGGTAAAATTTGGTATTTCTGAACGTAAATCTTTTAAAATTGTAACTCTCCAGTAGGAAACAGTATGTTGTGTTCAATGATTTTAAGTAAGTTGAATATCGTTTGGATTCAATCAATCGTTTGATTGATATTTGTGTGATAAATGATAAAGTATTCCAGTAAATTATAAATGATAAAATAAATAATATGTTTGTCAACGATAAATAAAATAAATAAAATAAATAAAATAAATAAAATAAAATAAATAAAATAAATAAAATAAATAAAATAAATAAAATAAATAAAATAAATAAAATAAATAAAATAAATAAAATAAATAAAATAAATAAAATAAAAATAAATAAATAAAAAAAATAAATAAATAAAATAAATAAAATAAATAAAATAAATAAAATAAATAAAATAAATAAAATAAATAAAATAAATAAAATAAATAAGATAAATAAAATAAATAAAATAAATAAAATAAATAAAATAAATAAAATCAATAAAATAAATAAAATAAATAAAATAAATAAAATAAATAAAATAAATAAAATAAATAAAATAAATAAAATAAATAAAATAAATAAAATAAATAAAGTAAATAAAATACTTAAAGAAAATAAGTAAAATAAATAAAATAAAAATAAACAAAATAGGTACACATTGCCACAGGAGAAATATATTTTTAAAGCAAGTGCCGGCTGCTTCATTAACCAAAATATTTTAAATCCCGAAAATAAGTAACACAACACAAGGTTCCGTCCGTTTTTGAAATCATTTACTCTCCATAATAACTCCGCACTACCTCACCACGTCCTATTGAAAAGAGAATGTTTGAATGCCGCATCCTATATTTTAATACCCTACTTTGTATTTTAAAAATTATTCTATTAAGGCATGTTTAGTTCGTTCACGATTTCTCCTTATTAGGTTAAATCTCATTTTAGTGAAACACCTTACATATTCTTATCAAAGCCTATATTGAAACAGATCCCGATACAGCTTGATCTGATTTATTAGACCGATTTATGTTTTGAAATCCGCCACTTGTAAATTTGATTACAAGGGTCGAATTAGATTTAGAACTATGAACTCGAAGGACTTATTTGCATAAGTCTTCCCCTTACAAAGCACTTCATTAACGGTAACATAAATTGTGCAAAATCTGCCATCAGATCTAACGACAATTTATTGTCCGATCCAGAGGTATTTCCTGGTTATTTATAAAATAAACTACGGCTCTGTAATTTCCTGCAGAGATATGAATTATTACCAACATATAAAGCGTTTATTTATGTACGAATATGCAGGTTTTAATTAACGGCATTACATGATGTTGGTGTATGGACTATGTTTTCTTCCTCTAGCTGAACTGGTGCTGAGCAGTATTTCAATTTAATTTTAAATACGAATAACAGTCGATTTATGGTTGTTATGGATCCAATTTAGTGCTGGTCGGGGTTAGTGATATAGTAATTTTAATCCAGCATTCATTCATCCACAGGAAAAAAATCGTTAATTAAAGCTTATCTACATATCTGGAACAACTGAGAATTGTGTACTATTCTTATACTGTTTAAGTAATTAACTTACCGAATATATTGATAGAATGATTATAAAAAATTTAAAAAAAATCTAATTACTAATTTTGAAAATCCGTGTTGTCTTCTGAAATCAAATGAATCCAATTCTATGAAAATCATATAATTTATTAAGGCGCGTTTACACATGAATGGATTTAGTGGCGCCAATAGTTACTGACGTGCCAGTAAAATAAAATTGCGTGTGCAAACTCCTACTGGTGTGATATTTTTATTAGTGCACTGATAAAAATGGCATGCCAGTAGAGGTTTACATATGAAATTTTATTTTACAGGCGCTGTATTAACCACTGGCGCCACTAAATCCATGTGTAAACCCGCATTTGTTTCATCTCTACAGCTTCACAAATTCATAAAAAATATGAAACTATTAGAAATTCTGCAGAAATCTTATAATAATAAATTTTTGAATACATGTTGTAAACGAATAAATAGACTTATTTGTATTTATGTTAGCATTGTAAATGAAATAGTAGCCAACTTATCATTACATATAAATAACCCATACTTATTTCTTAACATAATCTTGTATATGGCGTTAGTCAAGTTTAAATAGTTAAATTCGAGGAACAGGTTTTTTACGAAATTTCAATTAAAAATATTAAAAAATAAAATTACTACCAGTTATCGCAAAAAACATTTGTGTCATTTAACAATTATTCTATTTTACATTTGGCAGTCTTTGATTTAACGCTATTCTATCTGGATATTTTATGTATTTCTTTAATTTTACATCTAATGTACAACTGTCATAAATGTATTTCTATGAATTTTTTACCAGAGGCCTTTTATATGTATGTAAAAAGAGATTGAACATTCTAATAATCTGTTTAATGGCTCAACAAATATTTTTCTTAAAGGTATATTTGATAAAATGATCCGCCCTAAATAATAAGTACCTACAAAATTTTATTGTTAATTTACAAACATTAATGTAAAAATTACCAAATCCGTACTGTATTACAAGAATCTCCATGTAAATACCATACATTTACATCTTTCTTATACAATTACAGGATTTTTTCTAAAAATACATAATAAAAAATTAAATATCATGTGTACAAAAACACAGTTTTGTTATTAAAAATGCATATTCAGAACTAGTAATTTTCCGTTACATCTGCAACATTACATTCTGGTGCGTTATTTCACACTGCTAACCTAGGCAATAAATAATCAATAATCCACCTTAAAATATCGCCAATAATTTTTATCAGTGTGGCTCTTGTCATTTTCGAGTAACCAAGTGAATTTGATTTTTTTCTCTGAACGTTAGCTCTGTTGAAGAGCGAGATAAAAGAAATTTATTTCTGAATATTGACTGTTTAAACTTGACTCACCCTGTATACAAGATTGTTATTGTCGATCGTTAAGCTAAATCCGGTGACCGTGCCGGCCACGGTTAAAAGCACGAATTGAAAATCAATAGATTGTACAAATAAATTGTAATCATTGCTAAGTAACGTTCTCTACGGTTACCGTGTAATTGTTTTCTTCGAAAGAAGGCCCAATGATCCTTATTCGCGGTTACGCACACTAAACTAGGACTAGATCCAAATGAAGTGGCCTCTGACTTCGTTGCAATAACGTGTTTTGCTTATTGACACATTCTGAAACTTGGAAATGGCTCTCATCACTGAGAAACGATGCATTATAAGATAAAGTAACAACCAACGTTTCATATGCTGCAACAAAGTCACGCTGCGAAAGTTATTGGACGACAACCATTTTATAAAGCTAAAAATGAAGCTCGTCCTGAAATATTCGTCGCGGTAATAGTTTTAACAAGCGAAGGGCAAATACATGTTTCCAGGTGGAAGGCGTAGAAGAAGAGCACAATAATTGTCTCTTCAACTGCATTGATGTCAGTCGGTATTTTAAAGATGCTCGGTGCTCCTGTAAAACACATTTTTGGTTCCCTGTGAAGATCTCCGCCCACGAAAAAATTGATTCTCAAGTAGTAATAACAGCACATCGATAAAGAATGCCTTAACGCAAATAAAATAATACACAATGCCACGGAAGAAATACATTTTTAGGCATACGCCCGCTGCTTCATAGTACCTCTGTATTACCTCATCACGTCCTATTATTACTTCCTATATTGGAAAGACGTAATATTTTATTAAGGTGGCCATATTTGTGGCCCAAAATAGTAGAATGTCGATGTAATTTTAAAGATAGGAATTTTAAACACTGTTAAAGTTACCAAAAAGCATGATACATTTTCGCATACTAGAAAGTTCAACTTAGTTCAACAATATTTACTGAAAGCGGCTCATTTTATGGAATTTTTGCATAAACTTCAACAATTAATTTTTCACATTTTAAACCAAAGTAAGAAAAATGAAAACAAACCTTTCCTAAGCGCATCCTTCATGGGTATTTTTCTGCACTCAAAAAAAGTGTTGACTTGTTAACTTTGTAGAAGAGAAAGGTAAACTTAAAATTATATATGTTGATATGCACGTCGTTTTGATTATCGCCATATTTAACCATCACGTAATATACAATTATCAGAATTTTTTGAGCCATAATAGTTTAGCTATTACTAGATAGCAGTATCCGTCAAGGGTGTCAAATCTTACAATTTTGAAGACCACTCTGCTAATACACGGTGACGGCGCCCTTAAGGCATGTTTAGTTTGTTCACAATTTCTCATTAAGTTAAATCTCCTTCTTAATGAAACACCTTACGTATTCTTATCAGAGTCTGTATCGAAACAGATCCCGATTCAACTTAAACCGATTTACTAGACCAATAGATTTATGTTTTGAAATCCTTGCCTTGTAAATTTGATTACAGGCGAATTAGAATTGCGCCAAGTGCAATTGAACTCCAAGGAGGATATTTCCACATTTGCATAAGTCTTCCGCTTACAAAGCACTTCATTAGCGGCAGCATAAATTGTGCGAAATCTGTCATCAGATCTAACGACAATTTATTGTCCTTTCCAGCTGCATTTACGGGTTATTTATAAAGTAAACTACAGCTCTGTAATTTCCTGCAGAGTTATGAATTATTACTAGCATATAAAGCGTGTATTTATGTACGAATATGCAGGTTGTAATAACGGTACTATATAATGTTGGTGTTTGCAATATGTTTTCTTCCTTTAGCTGAATTGGTGCTGAGCAGTATTTCACTTCAATGTTAAATACTGATACAGAATGTTCTATGAATATTATTACATAAAGTAAGCCTAAAGTAGCATATTTCTTAAGCAAGAATAGTGTGATTAAATCAAACTTACTTTAGTCCAAAAGGTGATATTTAAAAAAATCATCAAGTAGATAGACATTTAATTTAATAGATCTTTCTGCAAAGTACTTTCACCCAAAAGTTAATAGAACGAATCACATTTAAACATGTGTTTCATATCCGTCCTAATACGAATTAGCTAGGTTGGGATTCATTACTACATAAACTACAAGAAAATACAAAAATAAGACATCACAACCTCATATGTTCATGTATTTTTAATTCTTTTTTCATAATCAATAGTCAAAAGGTATTTTTTTACAAATTCTTCTTTTCGTTGTTTTCCCCAATTTGTCAGTTATGGGCTAATAAGGTTTTTACCGTCGCTGTAATACCATTTTGTAGAAAATTAAATAATATAACTATATTTTAGTGATTTTAAGATTTGCACCGCTCGTATTATTTAATTTACTAGATAGTTTTTCAGATTAGAATGACGTATATTGGTTTTAAATCCTATTGCAAGTGCTACGAGTCCTACGGTTGATATTACTGGTAATAGTGTAGAGTTTTAAATAGTTAATCTTTGGAAAACACTGTATGTATAGAGGTTGAGTCATTAATGCACGTAGCTTAAGGGCAGGTTGTTAACGTCAGAATAAAGCGATTGAACTCAGCACGCCTTATTCAATTGCTCTTTTTCATTCTGTAGGGTATTAATGTTGAAAAAATGTTTTCGATTTTTTTCTGTATTTTAAGAGCGTATGGACCGATTGTTTTGAATACAGTGCAAACAGTGTTGAGATCGCGACAAGGGGGCGCTAGTTGTACTGTACTGTGGATGTATAAATATGTATGTATGTATGTTTTTGTATTTTACATTTTTGATTTTTTTAATAAGAGAACTACCTTCAATTGTAAATAGAAAAGGTATACCTGTTACAGATCGTTAAACCCAACCGTTTTTGAGAAACAGACGATTTAAGTTTTTAAGATTTGGCGGATATTAAATTAGAAAATTAGGGAGGCTTAAGGTATCAAAACTAAATTAACAATAAGACAAACACTACAACTGAAAATTGTATTATGCATATCTTAACAAACTATTAATCATAAAAGATTCTCGAAGTGATCACCAACGACTTCAATGCACTTTCTTAGTCTCTTATTTGAATGTTGTCTGACGTAGAATAAAGTTCTATGTTGCTTGATAATATTGACCGATTCTTGAATCTTTTCTCACAGTTGTTATTGACTCTTAATAATGTCTTTGTCAACTAAAGATTTAATATAGTCCCAAAAGTATGTAAATCCAGCGGACTTAAATCAGAGCTACGTGCAGGTCAAGCAACTTCGCTGTCGCGTCCAATCCAACGCCGCGGAAAATTTTAATTAAGATATTATCTTACTCGATGGGGGTAATGTACACCATCATTCAGAATACAGAAGTTCTGCCGTAAATTTAAGGAAATATTTTCAAGAAGCAGTGGTAAGTCATTAATTAAAAAATTCTAAGAATTTTCTCCATTAAGTAGACGTGGTAGTACGAACGGCCCCACAATATTATCGAAGAGAATTCTATATCAAATATTAATAGAGAACTTTTGCTGAAAATGTACTTCTCTTGGCAGATGAGGATTTTTTATTTCCCAAGAATGACCATTTCTCCCATTAAAAATACCTATTTGGGTAAATATGGCTTCGTCCGAAAATAATAGTTTATTATAAAATAATGTTGGGTCATCATTTTGTTGTTGGCGAAGAATTTGTACAAACCGTAACCTAGCTAGAGGATCTTGTGGCATTAAATATTGAACTGGAGTAAAATGATAGGGATACAATTTTTTGTGGAGTATTCTGCTAACGGAAGACTGACTGATGCCAGTAACTGCCGACATTGACGTGCATGTGCTTGTACGTGTGTTTTCAGCAATTCGTACTAAAACATCGCCTTCCAACATCTCTTTTCGGGCCAGATGATCCTGTTTCACTTAATCTGTCGTACAATCTCTTAAATAGTACATGATCGGGTTGTCTGTTATCTCGATATAATTCCTAGTACCTAGCTACTGCACGGCGACCAAAACATTTTTCTTGAGCATATGCACATTTCATGTTTTTCATTTCGATGGTCGAAAAATTATTATGACGGGGTGTTTTAAATATAAAAATAACAGTAAAAAACTTATTATTATATTATATTATTATTATTAGGTATTATATTATTTCCACGCCTACTACTTTGGAAAAAGTAATTTTATAATTTAATTCAAGCCGAATCTCAAAAACTTAAATCGTCTGTTTCTCGAAAATGGTTTTGTTTATCGATTTTTAACAAGTATACCTTTTCTATTTAGAATTGAAGGCAGTTCCTTAATTTCTCATTAAATAATTCAAAAATGTAAAATACAAAAAGTTAGACATAGTTTTACTTCGACAGTATAGTATAACTAGCGCCCCCAACTCTGTTTGCATATTTGTAATTGTCAAAACAAAACTTTCAAAACAATTGGTCCATACGTACTTAAACTTTAGTAAAAAATTGAAAATATGTTTTCAACTTTAACACCCTGTAGAATGAACATGTACAACAATTGAATAAAGCTCTATCGCTTCATTTTGGCGTTAACAATCTGTCCTTAAGCTATGTACCGTTATTAATAACTCACCCTGTATAATAGTGCTGATAAACATGATAGACACAATAAAAAACATAAGTTTATATGTTGAATAATAAACGGAATGTAAATGTCACATACCCTTACAAATATTCACTGTTGGTTTTAGCTACTCTCCAAAACGTGATTTATTCTGTACAAATGGAATAAACGATAACAAATCCAGTAATGCCAGTATTTTTCTTCGAATGTAGACGTTTCCGATAAATCATATTCCACAATGAAACACAAAACGTGATGGATCCAGGGGATACCCCAAATGCTTAAATTGATGGAGGACCATAGCGTTTTGATGGCGCCACAAAAAAGTCGCCGATATTTATTTATTATTGAGTCTCCTACGAACAATTTAAATAAGATAAATACTTCTTACTGAAACGATATTTTTCCTTCACAACTGTTGGAAACGGCATTATTGATTCCTCCAAGAACTAAAGCCCACTATCACGACAATAACTCACACACAGTCGATATGATTTGTGTTCGACAAACGCCCACAAAATTCAAACTAATCGAATAACAGAAAAATATAATATTGATTAATTTTCTCTTGAGTAAACTGATATAATTTTGTATACTATCATACAGCAAATTTAACTGCTGTTATTAATTACTAATAGAATTAATTTGTGGTTTTAATTAATAAAATAGTTTGACATACTTGACGTCACAACAACATTTTGGACCCGTCTTACCCAGTTTCTACAGACTAACACAAATGTTTCTGTTTCTTGTCCCTTTTGAACTCGTAAGTTATTGGCAGCAACTATGATACGTTTGGGTAAATTATCAATATTCCCACAAGAAGAAGTTTAAATGATTTAAAGTCAGGAGATCGTAGCGACCATGATGCTGGCCCTCTTCGTCCAGTCCCTTGGTATTAATGTTTGGACACACTGTACATATGTTACGAATATAATTGAGTCTCGTGGATGATATGAGACACTGCTGCAATACACCGTGGTCATCCTGGATCTCCGTCTCTTCCACGATTCGGTTTCAAAATTTTCTCATGTTGTCCTCCACTTGCACTCACTGCACACAGCGGTAAAAGTAACTGCATTTCGCACATTTTTACTGGGAAATCGCTCTGTTAAAGCATTTTCAGATCGCCATAAATTAAAACGATATCCATCAACTCCTAGTTGCTATACACATAAGCAATTTTTGATACTTGAAAAAGTAATGTAAAGACTCGCAACACAAATAAGGTTAATACTTACAGAAAGCAACCGGGTTTTAATATACCGAGTCGCCTGGCTAGAGATTACAGTAGTCCAGCGATGTAATGTTTAAAAAACAACTTCAATAATTTTTTACTCGAAAAGGATTTTACAAAAAAAAATTTCAATATTGACTCCATTTTTCATGACGCATCTATTCTCAAATTTGTTTAGATAACCTCCGAATCAGTCTACACAGAAACTACTGGTATGGTTAAACAGCATTGTATATGTATCGTAAATGTTTGTTCTTACATATGATAAGTATATTAAAACCAGGTGACATTGTGAAAATACGTATCGCGATGCCTCCAGTAAAATTTGAGACCAGTTCAAACCCAACACTTTTACACTGTAAAAAAAGTTTCTCCGTAAATAAGATTTTCTGTGTAAATAGATTTACTCACTATGACTTTTTTATACGTTCTACACAAAATGTGTTAAAATTACTTGTAAAATAATAAAATGTATAATATTTACCAGTGATGTGTTAAAAGTACACCATTTTGTGTAAACTTAACATATCGCTGTGTTCTATATAGCTGCTCTTGACTGGATGAGCACAGCTGCGCAGCTGAGTAGATCAGCTGTTCTACATCACTACGCCATGTTGGTCGTATAGCGTTGTTGTGTTCAGTTAGCTCTCGTTTGCTGTGTTAAGTGTAGAATATTTAAATTGTGGTTTGATCAAAGTAAATAGTAAGTATTTATCTGACAGTAACAAATATTAATAATTGTGATAAAGTTAAAACTAATTAGGACTGTAACTCTTAAAAGTATTAGGAATTCATTCTGACATTTTAGATTACTAATTTTCTTGTAACTTTAGAGAAAGAAAATGATATGTTCAGATCACTACCAGGTAATTTTCGTAAACTCCTATTATGTAGTGCCTGAATACATATTTGTTTAAGGTTTGTTGATTCGTTTTTATGATTTGTTAGAACGTTAGTGTTTATATGTCCTTATTAGAATATGTACTACTACTACCACTGCCAGTTTTGTTAGAAAACTTGATTGTTGTTCATTGGAACTAAATTATATATAATCAAATATAAAAAGTAAAATATTTTTTATTTTATTATTATGGTAACACCATATTTTTGAAAACACTATACATGGATACGGAAGCTCACCTACCTTTATAGTTTGTTAATTGTGTTCCTGTTTGCTTTATAATTATAACTATTTTAATATGTTTATTTTGACGTTCTAGAAATCGTCAAAATAAACGTATTACAAAATGTATATTTATTAAAAATCATTTCGAAAGTAAACAGGAACATAATAACAAATTAAAAAGGAAGGTGAGCAATATTTTATGTGCAAGTGTTACACAACATTTGTTATATAAGTTTTAACACACTACTACAGACAGGAAAATTATAAAAATTGTCTGCGTCGGACCAGACGGTGGAAGTTATACTTCTTTGGCCATTCTCATACACCCACTCGTACGTACAAAAAAAAAATTCTTAAAAAAAACACTCGTACGTACAAAAAAAAATTCTTAAAAAAAAAATCTTAAAAAAAAATATATATATATTATTATTATATTAGTTCTTAAAAATTTGTTCTTAAAAATTTGTTCTTCCAAATTTGTTCTTCCTTTTGAGCGTGACGCGGTTTCTCGACCAACATCCCATCCCAATGTGTCTAACGGGCGCAAAGAAGTATAACAAATTACAGAATTCCATCTGGACCTCGGTTATTTCTTTACAGTGTATTTTTGTAGTATGCAAATTCATAGAACTGTAGCCAAATGTTATCAAATATTACACTCTGTACCGTACTTATTATGCACATAACATCCCACCTCTATCTATCACATTTCTAACTTCATAAAAATGGTAAAAACAGAGGTTTTAAGAAATTTTCTTGGGATTCCATCTAAAATATAGGTTTACTAAATAGTTAAAACTTAAAATCTTTAGGGAGAAAAAAATATATATGCTACAAAATATTTTCTACAGTGCTCTCATTCTATATTTGATAAAGTGCATTTTCTATCATTTTTTTAGTACCTACCTTTATAATTCGGAAAATTTTTCCAATTATTCTGCAAAGAAAATGTAGTATTTGCTAGTCCTAGCGCATTCGCCAAAATTGTAAATTGTCTATATGTTTCAAAAAATAATATATTTTTTTAAAGTGTGTTAATTGTATACATTTTCTTAACTACTGCGTCTATCAGTTTTAAACTTTACTAGTGTCACTACATAATAACAAAATTCGTTATTCTAGTCTATCATATTTTGATGAACAATACAAATCTGTCAGTCTACCTTACTGTATGTAGTCATAAACAATTAAACTTGACATACCACTGAAAATGTCAATGTTCAATGAACCTGTGCCTTAATGTAATAACCATTAGTTACTGATTCAGCAAAATCAATACAGTATTTCAATAATTTCATTCATTGATAATATAACCATCAGTAATTGAATATGTGACAATTGTACATTATTTCAATTATCTTGTTTATCAATATAGAAACCGTCAGTTGTTCATAGTAAATATTGAATAAATCAGCTGACATTTAATATATCTTTTATTATCTAAATACATGCAAAACTTATTTTTCTATTTTTTTGTCTTAAATATTCTGACAAATTCCTGTGAATCTTTTATAGAAAACTTTGTTGTGAAATTTTTCATCATTGCATCATTTTTTGCTTGTCAACAGTTGTTTAAAAATGCATTCCATCTTCATCTATCAAAATGGTCATTTACTCAATACGTATATACCTACCATATAACATTTCATAAATTAGGTTAGATTAAACCCTTTCTAAACCTATATTTTGACTAAATTAGTAACTTTTGACCCCGACTACTAAGTTACATATTGGTAGTCCCCGTTACTGATGCTAAACTAACAATTACATTCAAGTTTCTTAGAACAAACGACTTCAATGTAAGATTTACGAAATGTGTCATTTTAACAGACAAGACCTAAATAGCTTTGATCATCTAGAGTTTCATACTCACATATAATGTTGAATGTTTGGAAGTTGTATTACTCTGTTTGTCAATTTCATTCGATTTAATTTTGGGGTTCTGACCATCGCACAATAATATTTATTTCGAATTACCTCTATGTTTCACTTGAGTAAGTAATACGTACTGCACTAGACATCTGGCTAATACCTACTTGATTGAAAGTTAAGGAAATTGAGATGGAATAAGTAGAAACAAATTAAATGTAAAAAATATTATTTGTTAAACAAAGCAAGCAACATATTAATTTGAAAGGTGATGGGAAAGTAATAAGTTCCTTAGAAGTTATCGTTTCCAGGCCGTGACGTAGCTGAAACGTGGCGACGTAATGACGACGTTTCTATTACGTCAACATGGCAAGTGGTAATAAACTTTAAAGTACTTACAGTAGTCGAAGCTAAGTTCCAACTACTAATTATGTTAGTTGAGAAGTACCTAACTACAAAATAATAATCAAAATTAATTATTATACTGATACACGATAAAGATTCTTACCTCTCTCCTACAAAATCAAAAACTATGCGCATCCAACATTTAAACATTTACACCATGATGTATTGTTCTGGATGAAGGATTACAGCAGGGGGGGGTGTAGTTTAAAGACAAAAGTGGCCAAATTATTGTTGGTATACGAGGTGCGTTCAGATTCTACGGTCTCCGATTTTTTGTTTCGGAACTGGGAGTGGATAGACACCTGCGATTTGATTTAAAATACGTGTGAACTCGTTGTGAATGCGTGACAGAGATGGCAGCATTGTAAGGCACACATACCCTATTGTGGTGGCAGCCAGAGTGACATAAGTGTTGTTGACACTTAAAATGGTGACGTTTTCGTTACAAGAACAGCTAGTAATCATTCGTTTTCTCCGGTGCGACACCCATTGAAATTTATCACCAATTTACTGAAACAGGTAGTAATGGTGCATGAATGTGGAAAATGTTCCACGTGATGAAGTCAAGAATGGGATCTTCTTTTCATCAATGGTGACAATGGATGAGGCCGATACTTTTTAGGTTCGACGTTCAGTCTTTGAACTGTCTGACCCACGAACACACATTTTTAACAAACGATTACTCGCTGTAATTGGAACAAAAACATTGCCACTTTAATTGTCAACAATACTTTTTACTCTCGCCGCCACCGCTAGAGGGTTTGTGTGCCGTACAGTGCTGCCATCTCTATCACTCTGCTCCCAGTTCCGAAACAGAAAATCGGAGACCTTAGAACTTGAACGCACCTCGCATAAACTATGATTGAAAGAAACAACGTATAGTTTGTTGCTTAATGTTGTCTTAATGCATTGATATTATGAATATATATTATCAAGCTTGTTCGTTCAAAATTTATAGAGGTTTTCATGTACTCAATTAAAACTTTCATTGACTTTATGTTTTAATCAACATTGTTCATTGACTAATGTAAAAATATTTATTAATACAATATATGCCTATACACTGATTTAACCAACACAGTTATGAAGTTTTTTTTACATATTTTTAGGTATAAATAATATTATGTGAAACTAACTACTCTGTGGACTAAAGCCCTAACCAGCGTTGAATTACACGCACATATTACATATTATTACAAAAGCTAATAATGAAGAATATATGGGTAGATATTGTGGGTGTAATTCAACGCTGGTTGGAGCTTTAGTCCACAGAGTAGTTAGTTTCACACAATATTATTATTACTTAAAATTATATAAAAAACTGATTACATAAAGGGTAACATTATTTAAGTAGGTATTTGTCATATTTAATTTAAAAATCATTGATATGCTAAAATCACTTTAACATTGTCGATATTTAATTTTAAATAATTTTAATTTATATAATCAATTTTACAGTTAGATATTTGACTCAACTTAAAGGAGGCCACTTGAAGAAGTAATCCTAAAAAAACAGTTATGAAGTATTTAACAAGTGGATATATTAATAAATAGAATAAATTTTTTAATAAACTTTTATGTAATACAGAACATTAATTAATATTATGAACTATATATGTTTTAGTGACAACAATAATAAGCAAGCAGCAGCATTTTTGAAATTTCTTGACTGGACAGACAAAAAATATAAGTACAATAATTGTTGTTACTTGCTTGTTGGATATGGCTAGTATAAACATTATTATAATGAAAATCAAAAGTATTAACAATACTTTGAGAGTTATACGTTCCATTGGAATAAAAGAGTGTGGTTTTTACCTACAAAATATTATGCATTTCTTAAACTTCTGATCTTTCCCATATTTTTCTAGAAGCAAGTAAAATTATAAAGGTAAAATGTTTTGTAATTTATGTAGTTTTATTTATCTTGTAATATAAAAGTAAAATTGATTACTAAAAGTATTACTCTTACCCATTTGTCTGCCAGAATATGTTTATTCTAGCAACTCCAGTCGTTTTATGACGTCTAACCACATTAGTGAACCATATAGTTTTATTAGCAGTGCATTGCATCACCTGAAATGGTCTGAAAAATTCCGAAATTGAAAAGCACACAATTTAATCCTGGAAAAGATCAAAGACTGAAACCAAGCGCGCGAAAGTCGTAACCGGCATAATGGCTGAAAAATAATAACCCACCGCGGCAGCAACGGTCAGTTAAGATAATGGATTGCTGATAAGAGGCATTTAAAATCGCACTGCCAAGCCATATCTTTACAAAGCGCCATAAAATTGGACGCTAGAAAAGTTACTGCTGATGTCATGAATTTTTCTCAACTTATGATTGATGTTTTCGCGAAAAATGTTCATTTTTTAAATTTTGGCAAACGCTTTATGATAAAGTATTTAGGTTAGTTTCATAATTCCTCAAATACAGAGTGATTCAACAAAAAGTGTGCAATTTTGGACACATTTTTCAATCTACCTCTTCATCCTTTTAGCTGGAGACAGTCACACTCCCCCATTTATTTTTAGAGAAATTTTTCTATATTACATCCCATTTAAAAAATATAAGCAATATCCTCGTGAAGAGTATCAAAAGAAATACTGCTTAAAAACCACATTAGCGTAGTAGTTGTTGGAAAATAATTTAATGTTCGTTGTTTAAAGCGCATAAATAAAAGGGTTAAACTCGATAATTCTTTAATACAGTTAATACAAAAGGTGATGATAACAATAACTAAACTTAAAAAATGAGGCAAACGCCCTCATGCTACATACATGAACTTTATTCTTTTCTATTTTGCGTAAGAGCCTTTATTTCTTTCCATGTTTTGTTCTTTATTTTCCGAATTTTTTCAATTAAGCTCTCCTACGTCTTCTTTGGTCTCCCTCTTTTTGACCACTACTCTCGACTCCCAAATTTTCATCATACGTCTGCTAGTGCTCATTATGATTAAATGTCCCCACCAGTTGTCTTTTCACTATGAACTGTAGTATTAATTCGATTCGAAATTATTCTCTTACTAAGTAATTTTTTACTCTGCCCAATCTACTTGTCCCCTTGACTGTTCTTAAATATTTCATTTCCACTAGTTGTATCTTACTTTTTTGGTTTTTGGTTAATAGCCATGATTTACACCCATGTGTCAATATGGGTTTGGAAATTGCTCTACCTTAATCTTTCTTGCATTTATTTCCTTTTGTTTATAAAATTATTGTTCATTGCATAATATATCTTTAAATTTTTCTATTCTTTTTTCAATTTCCAAATCTTGTTTTCCTCGCTCATAGATTATTGCAAATATATACTTGAACTGATTTACTTGTTCTATTTTCGTGTCTGCATATTTAGCTCTGGAATTCTGTCCCCAATACCCATCTCTTTTGTTTTTCTCTTATTAGTTAGATTCCAGCGTTTTTCATTTCGTCGCGCGTCGTTCCAAATCATTAACTGTTCTTACATGTCACGATTACCACATCATCTACAAAAACACATTTATTATGTAATCCATAAACACGGTGAACAGTGCAGGACTAGTAACTCCCCTTTATCTTAAACATATTTTTACTGATTACATAATTTTTACTATTACTGAACAAACTGAAAATCGATCTTATTAGCTTAGGTTATTTTCTAAGCTTTCTCATATTTTTTCTCTCGGTACTCTGTCCAAGGCTTTTTTATATTCATAAATGCCAAATATATCTTCCATTTTTGTTTTATTACGTTTTCTCCTATCTTTTTAATTGTTTAGTCAGTCGTAATGTCATTAATTTTAAGAGGAGATAGGGAATAATGAGTATAATATGAATACGCGATTAAAAAAAAAATCTAAATACATATTTACGCTGAAAAAAATATTTTCAAATCATTATTTAAACCCCCCTTTTCAGACTGTCACTGACCGCTCACAGCCTTGGTCGTTTACAACTCATAGCTCAACTCGATGTCGTCCTGATGCGACGTTGCCAAATTGAAATATTTTCCTACCTATTAGTATTAGACAATACAAATAAACGGTTGTACTATTTTAAAATGTCATTTCTTGCTCAGTTCAGCCAATATTAAATTAAAATGTTAATATCCATTGAAATCAAATAATAATAAAATAATTCTATTAAAAATTGCAAGTAATGCGATCCATTCAGGTTTTCCGGTAGAAAATACGATGCAATCAAACGATCCCCGTACACTCCTGCCCATACGTTGACAACAAATCGCCTCTGAAAGCTGAACCGACGAGTAGCGTGTGGATTTTCATCCTACCAAATGTGGCTATTATGACTGCAAATAAATTAGCTTGGTTACAGTGTAATAAATATTTAACATTGAAACTACAAAACTCCAACGTATCTAATAATAAACCGAGTAATAAACCATTTAGATACATTACATAAAAAACCTATGGCCAATAGGTAAATTATTAAGAGAAGCTGAAAAGTGTTTCGTGTTTAAATACTAAGTAATAAAAAACCCTCATGTTGTCGACAAAAAACTGTCCAAGACCGAAACGGCACACCTCTGATCTGATGCTCATAAAAGTGAGAGTGAATCTTGTCCTATCGTATTATTGGGTAAATAACCTAGTTACCTAGTTTTTGTACTGTTATTTAGTGCCAAGGGATAAAACTAACTTTTTTATCTAGATACATGAACAAATTTTCCTTAAATATTGATTTATTTGTTAATAAAAATAAATGTAGATAATAAATAAATGTTTTCGACAGTTTAATAATTTTGATATTACGTTTTCACTACGTTTTACAATTGAATATGAATTTTTAGTATTACTCATAAGTGCAATTAGTTATTCAGTTTGTAGTTACGTACATCTAGCCTAGAAATTTATTGTTTTTTAAGTAGTATGGTACCAACTTGTTTAAAATTCCAGCTCGAGTAAAGCTGCACTTATCCATCCATAGCACTTTATTAATAAAATTATGGTGAGCTGCAATTTGATTTTAAACCCAATTCAAGACGGCTGAGAAAATCAGCAGGTCCCAAAACTTGAACTTTCTGAAAATGATAGGGGTTCAGTGAGTTTTCTCGTAATATTATGCAGACCTTGCTTTGGGATATCTCCAATCGCCCTGAAATGCTTCTTGTAGAAATATTAGGCTGCTCCTTAATTAAATTTAAAACAGCTTCCATCACATTTAAGTCATTTTGCTGATATCCCACAAGTTCCCAACGCGGTTTCGCAGAACCCGTATCGAGAAGGCATTGAAGCACTTGCACAAAGTCAGCGCACTTGGAAAATGTTGTCTGTTAGGGAAACGTCTCCAATGTTCCGCAACAGCGTCATTCGCATTTCGTAAACATACCCCGTATAAAACTGTCATTTCGGCATATTCGAAATCTGTAAAATTAAATTGTTGTGTGTGCATTGTGAATTTACAACTAATACACGAGACCTAAATAAATAAACTACTGCTTGTATTCTCTCCATTCTCCCTCCAAATGTGTGATGTGATCTCCAAATTTTGGTGGAGGGGAAGAAATGCGGAAAATGCAGAAACTGCGACTAAATGATGATACATTTGAATAACACGCTGAAGTCTTAGACGATATTATGTATGTAATCTTGATATGGCAACGATGTTTCCATCGACATTTGATTGTCATATGGCTGCGGCATTAGAAAGTTTGTAGCGTACCAGGAGTGTCGTTTTTGCCATTTTTATAGGGTAACTTGTTTATTTATTTTGAAGGTCGAGTATTTTTTTCCGATTTTCTGCCTTTATTAGGCCTTCTGAATACGTGGTTAAAATTATTGACATTATGACTCATCCTGTATAATGGTCTTGTGTACTTATGCCTTTTTGAAAGCAATTTTGAGACTCGTCAACTATAGGTTCAATGCTTTTCCTCATCTGCTTCTCTAATATTCTCTCAAACAGTTGCAACCCTGTAATAAGTAGAGTAATGCCTCTATAATTATTACAAGGGGTATTACTCCTATTCCCCAATCCTTTGGTAATCTCTCCTCATAAATTTTATTAAATAATTCTTAAAGTATAATGCTGCTACAATTTTTATATGTTTAAAGGTATTCATGTTTCATTTACTGTTTCATTCCTTTGGGTATATGCAGTTCTCATTATTTCCCTGATTATTTTTTCCTTATATCAGCTTACTACAATTTCATCTTTCAACTTATAAGCTTTTATTAATTTTATTTTTTTTATTAATATTGGTTTTCGCAGCTGTTTTCAAATTTGAAATACTATTAACTTTTATTTTTGATACTAGTAAGTAGTGATCACTAATAATTTCTCCATTTCTTTTTACTCTTACATCTTGCATAATTTTTCTGATTTATTTTGTTACTAAGATATAATTTATTATAGACTTCTCACTCCTACTTGATTGTTCTCGTATACCTACACTTAAGTAAATCGTAACGTTTACAAAAAGTATTTGTAATTACTAAATTATTTATTTGATAAATGTGTTTTATTAGAATATATTGTAACAATTTGAAATATACACAGAAAATCAAATGAAAATAACACCTGACCTAACTTAAAATTGAATTAAAATAAATAATTATTAGTGTCAATTTATAAAAATACAAAGAATTGTTAATATAGATATCCTGGATATGAATTTACATACTATAAATAACATTACATATCATAAAAATACTAATTTAATAATTTTATTATCAAATTTAAAAATTAAATTTCAGAAATTTGCATGACGTTGACTATTGTTATCATTCAGTACATCATAAAAAAGAAATTAAACTCGGAGCACCATATATTAAATAAAAGGAGAAAGTCTACAGATTAATTTGATATGCATATTGTATGCAAACGAGTAACATAATGAAAGATATTACCATTACAAATAAATCATGTCATAAAAATTAAATTGAAATGTCAAATTATAATAATCAATTCTAGAACTGTCAAAAGTAAAGGTGACTTTACAAGAATCCCTTGAACATGACCAAAAAACACTAAATAAAGACTATTTTCCAAAATAAAATAAGTAAAATTGTATAATTAAGATAAAAGGACATTTAAATTTGTATTAGTTATAAGTTGTGTTGTGAAATTGTGCATAAAAAGACATCCAAAGACTGTAAAAAATCATGTTAATGGACCATTTAACATGGCAATCTGCAGCAAGGAGGAAAAACAAAAAGTTGTTGTTAGTTACGGCTTGGTTTTGAGAGAAGAGAACAGCATTGCAAGAGAGCTCCTGAAATTATACACAATTTAGTAAAATAACAAGTAAAATCAAGAAAATATCGATTTACCAGCTTAATTTACCATTCTACATCATCCAGTATAGTTTTTATTGCCACAACTGAAGATAACATCCGTATCCAGGAAAATTTTGCAGTTCCATAGAATCCCAGAGGATAGTTTCCAGTTTCCAGGCAGTTTCCAGCTTTCCAGGCAGATTCCAGGAAGGAAATAATAAATTCCTAACCTCAGGTACCTTAAAAATAAAGTGCACTATAAAAATTTTCTATAGCTATAGTAAATTAAAATCGATTTTAAATATTTGAATCTTTGCAAAGTATAAGAATAAATTACAGGACTTACCTGTATAAAACCAAGTCGAACTCAATCAAAGAACAATCACATTCGATAATTTCACTGCAACAAATTATATCTGTCACTTCAGAAGAAGACATCTTGGTTTTAGACTAAATTATGTTATGTAGGAATGCAACCAACATTACAAAATTAAAGGATATTTTAGTATAACTTATAAACTTAAATTAAATTCAATATCCAAGTTGTAATCTACCTTGGTTTGGTAAAAATTTACCATCAGAAAAGTAACATTAAAAGGAAAATATTCTTTATTGTTTTAAAATTGATTATAGCACAAAAAAATTTGTTAAGCTTTCGAAAGTGTTACCATTTGTTATACTGTGAAATAAAGAAAACCTGTATAGTTTGAACCGACTCCTGATTTAAGTTTCTTTTGCTCTTTGATTTATAAACTGTGTCTAGCAAGGATAAACAAAATTTGGTATAAATAAGGTAAGATAAAAAAAGAAAAAAATTATATAAAAAGGTTTGTATTGAACGAAATATAGCAGAACACAACATACACTCACAAAACATAATACATAAAAGGATCATTGGCGCCCAACAAAAATTTAATATTTAATTATAACATCAAATACATAATAAAATATTCAAAATTAAAATAAACAATAAATAAAATAAATTAAAATTCAAATTAAAATAAAAACATACACACATAAAATATAACAAATTGTCGCCAACAACGTGAGGCAGGAAAAAGAGGGAAAACAAGTATAAAAATATATAACAAATTGTCGCTCAAACGTGGGGCGATCGAGAAAACAGGTTTTTTTAAAATAAACAGGAATATAAAAAGAGAAAAGAAACCATGGATCTAAGAAGTGGAAGACAAACTGGAGAAAATGATAGTGAAGAAAGATCAGAACAGGAAAGTATGGGGGAACAAGATACAAGCAATGTAGGAAGTGATGGTGGAGTAAGAAGTATGTTAGAAGAGATGATGAGGACAATTATGGAGGACAGAAAAAGACAAGAAGAAGACAGAAAAAGACAAGAGGAAGCTAGAAAAAAATTGACTGAAACGATCAAAGAAGGAAGAAAAGAAGATATGGAAAAATTAGAAAAAGGACGAAAGGAGGACCTAGAGAAATTAGAAAAAGGACGAAAAGAGGACCTAGAGAAATTAGAAAAAGGACGAAAGGAGGACCTAGAGAAATTAGAAAAAGGACGAAAAGAGGACCTAGAGAAATTAGAAAAAGGACGGAAAGATGACATGGAAAGTGTGGTAACATTATTGGATGTTAAATTAAAAGACATGAGAGAGGAATTCCGAAAAGATTTTAGCTTGTGGAAGGAAGATTTGAAGAAAAATGTCGACAAAATAGAACAAGACGTAGCAACGATGGTGACTAGGACTAATGAATTAGAAGACAGGGCAAACCGACAAGAAACTGAAATAGGGACGATAGAAAGACAGGTCAACAAAAATACAGAAGAAATAGAATTAGTCAAAAGCCAAGTACAAAGAGGAATACCAGCAGATCAAGAGGTATTGGAGATAGAAAGGAAAAGAACAGAGGAAAAAATTGAAGAACTTAAGAAGGAGGTACAAAGAGTCAAAGACATGAAAAATAGAGAGGGAGAAGTAATTACCAGAATAGTATGTCATGAAGAAAATAAAATACATAAATTTTCAGGGAAAATAAATAAACTACATCCAGTAGTCTTTTTAAAATCCATAAATAGGAAAATACAGGACATACATGACAGAATTCAGAATGAAGAAATAAGGAATGATAGAATAAGGGAAATAATAAGAGAGAACATGGAAGGAGAAGCTTTATTATGGTATAATGGGGTAGAAAATAACATAACAGATTACACACATTTTACACAAAAATTTACACAACATTTCTGGGGAGACAATGCTCAGATGATAACAAGGGAAAAGCTATATTTTGGGAAATACAACCCGAACCTATCTAATAGTTTGACAAATTATGCCATGCGGTTATATTCATCGGCACAATATCTTACACCTAGCTTATCCGAGCAAGACATTGTTTTATACATATCAAGACAGTATAAACCGGAGATTGCCGAAACAGTGGCAATGCAGGACATAAGAAATATGGAACAATTATATAATTATTTAACAAGAGTCGAACGAAATGCAAATCAAAATCATCAAAATTATAGTAATCATAATATGAACAATAGTTATAGAAACCAAAATCATCAAAATTATAGTAACAATAATTATAATAATAGTAGTAATTTCAGGCAAGTTAATAGATCATCAAATGATCCCAATTTCAATAATAGAAACTACAACAATTTTAGGCCTAACAATAATAATAATTCTAATAACAATACAAATAATAACTTTAGATATAATAATAACAACAATCCAGATAACAGATATCGTAATAACAATTTTAATAATCAAAGATACAATAATTATAATTCATATAATAATCAAAATAGAAATTCAAATTATAACAATAATAATAATCCTAATAATGCAAATAATGAATTTCACAACTCAAGACGTAATACATATCAGTCCAGACGAGACGATAATAATCAACAGGTAAGGCAGGTAAATTTTCAGAGATTTCGAAGTGCTAGTAGATCTGAAGAGCGAGTAGACAACCAAGCAAATGGTGATACCAGAGTTGAATCTCAAAGATCTATTTCTCTTGATAGGCAACCTATAAACACAGACAATCAAAATCAGCAACATTTTCAGTAAATTGCAAGTCAAACAATAAAATAATCAAAATTTATCATAGTAAATATTCCCATCCTAGAGAATTTATTAAATTAGACGAAAACGTTATAGTAAATCAAAATGATATTTTAATTTATGTCAATTCAAAATTTCAAAATGAAAACTTAGAAGTATTACTTGATTCTGGGTCAGAAGCGTCGTTAATAAGCCAAAATATAGTAGAAAATTTCCAATTTTAAAGCAACATGTTATAAAAGTAAATAAGGTAGTGTTAATTGGTCCAAATAAAAGAAATTATACGAGGTAAATAAATTGTTAAATATCACACTTCAATTTGGAACAGGAAAACTATTGTTTCAGCTTTTAATAGTACCAGATATGAATATGGACATTGTCCTAGGCTCAGATTATTTACATAAATATAAAGCAAAGATCGATTATAAATTAAGAAAATTATGTTTGAATGAGATATGGATAGATTTTAAAGGTAGTAAAAATGAAATTATGAACATGGATGAAAGCGAAAGAGGTGAAGTATTAGATGAGAGAGTAATGAGTGTTAAGGAGATGAATTTATGTGAAGAAGGTGATGATTATTATTATGATGTAGAAGTGAATGAAGAAGTATTTAATATTGATGAAATAAAATTAAATGTTGATAATAATTATGTGATGGAGGTGAGAAAAATGTTGAAGAAATATGAGGGTTTAGTATCGAATGAAATGAGAGTGGCAACCAGCTATGTTCATAAATTAGAAGTAAGAAATATAGACAATTTTAGATCAAAAAGCTATCCTATTCCATACAAACATAAAAATAAAGTACGAGCCGAAATTGAAAAACTATTAAGAGATGATATAATAGAGAGAAGCAACACATCATATATAAATCCTTTAGTTATTGTGACAAAGAAAAGTGGCGATATAAGAATTTGTTTGGATGCAAGGACAATTAACAAATATACAATACCACAGTACGAAGCACCATTAATGGTGGATGCTATATTAGGCAGAATTACCAACGCGAAAGTTTTCACAAAATTAGACCTGAAACATAGTTTTTGGTTAATACCTCTGGCCGAAGAATCAAGAAAATACACAGGTTTCATAGTGGATGGGGAAATATTTCAGTTCAAGGTCACACCTTTGGCTTGCAAAGTTCTTGTTCAGCACTAGTAAGAGCACTACATGGTATTTTAAATAAGTATGATGAATTTGTATTACATTATATAGATGACATATTAATTTACTCTGACAATATTGACAATCACAGACATCAATTGGACATTGTACTAAAAGAACTTGACAATAACGGACTCAAATTAAATATTGAAAAGTGTCAATTTTATAAACAAAAGTGACTTATTTAGGCTATGAAATTAATCAAACCGGGATACAAATGGACGAAGACCGAATACAGACTATAAGACAATACAAGAAACCTCAAAATTTAAAAACATTACGCGGATTTTTAGGCATGATCAATTACTTCAAAAGACTAATACCAGACTTGACAAATTTTGAATTACCGTTAATCGAATTACTAAGGAAAAACGTAAATTGGACATGGACAGGACGCCAACAAAAGCTTTCGACGATATTAAAAATTTAATTTTAGAACATTTAAAAATTTACCATCCAGACTATAACAAACCTTTTATAATACGGACAGACGCATCCATACAAAGACTCGCAGGAGTACTACTACAAATACAAGACACAGACGAGGTACCAATAGCTTTCACATCACGAGTTACGAAAAAACATGAAAGTAACTATAGTGTGTCGGAATTGGAACTCGCAAGCATAATTTTTACAATTACAAAATTTAGATTTTACCTATTGGGAAACAAATTTACAATACAGACGGACAACCAAGCTTTGACATCAATATTAAATAATAAATTCGGGAATAACCGCATACACAGGTGGGCACTTTTACTTACAGAATATGACTATGACATACAATACCTACCGGGAAAACAAAACATACTTGCTGACGCACTAACACGAATGGACAATAGACCAATTAACGAACCAAGACAAATACAAGTAGGAATAAATTTAATGAGGGACAATGAGGGAATATTTTCAATGACAACAATACAAAATGACCAACGAAAACTGACAAACAACGACAAGGAAAAACTAAAGTTGAAAAATAATTGTTACATCAAACAAATAAAAGAAAAAGAACTATATGCCATAACAACAGACTTGACAAAACAGGTGATTGAAAACTTACATAAAGAATACGGACACTTAGGGGTAGACAAGACATGGCGACTATTTAGAGAAAATTATTATAACAGACATGACAGACAAATAACAAAAAGTACAATACAGACATGCCACATTTGCCAAGTGGCCAAAGACAAAAACTTACATTATACCGGACTACCAAGATCAATACGGACAGACAGACCAAGACAGGTAATTGCCATTGACTATATTAGTAATTTAACACCCAGTTACAGGGGTAACAAACACATATTTATAATTGTTGATGTATTTTCAAAATACGTAAGAATATACCCCTGTAACAAGACAAATACTAAGTCAGTGATACAATTACTAGACAGATACAGACAAGAAGAAGGACAATTTGAAAACATAATACTTGACAACGCGACATACTTTAGAAACGAACGAATGACAAATTACTTTAGACGTACAAACACAAGACCGAGATATACTAGTATACGGCATCCTCAGGCAAATCCAGCCGAAAGGTATGTAAGAGAAGTAGCGAAATTCTTGCGTATACTGGTACATCACGACCAACCCCAATGGGAAGAATACTTACCTGACGTTGAAAAATATTTGAACGAGACACCAAATAACGTGACAGACCAAATACCCCTAACGACTTCCAAAAACATACTACCTGACAGACCCTGGATTATAACAAACAAGACAGAATATGACAGACTAATAGAAAAAGTAAACAAAAGACTATTACGAGCAGCAGAACGATACGAAAAGAGACAGGCCAAAACACAGACAAATACAAAACAATTCCAAAAAGGAGATTTAGTAGTTGTGAGAACATTACGAGTTCCAAACAAACGTGAAAGTCGATGTGCAAAGCTAATGTTGCCATATGACGGACCATACATAATAAATACAGAAAACGGGACGAACAGTTACGAAATAAAATACATAGACAGTGACAAGATTAAAGGAATATATAACATAAAACAATTACACCCTTACTACAAAGAATCATTATAATGTAGTACAAATAAAAATTCAAAATTTTATTTAAAATCATACTAAATGGAAAATTGATTTGAAAAATTTCTTATACAAGAAATTATTCCAAATAAATTTGGGAAAATTGTAACAATTTGAAATATACACAGAAAATCAAATGAAAATAACACCTGACCTAACTTAAAATTGAATTAAAATAAATAATTATTAGTGTCAATTTATAAAAAAAAATACAAAGAATTGTTAATATAGATATCCTGGATATGAATTTACATTCAATAAATAACATTACATATCATAAAAATACTAATTTAATAATTTTATTATCAAATTTAAAAATTAAATTTCAGAAATTTGCATGACTTTGACTATTGTTATCATTCAGTACATCATAAAAAAGAAATTAAACTCGGAGCACCATATATTAAATAAAAGGAGAAAGTCTACAGATTAATTTGATATGCATATTGTATGCAAACGAGTAACATAATGAAAGATATTCCCATTACAAATAAATCATGTCATAAAATTAAAAATTGAAATGTCAAATTATAATAATCAATTCTAGAACTGTCAAAAGTAAAGGTGACTTTACAAGAATCCCTTGAACATGACCAAAACACTAAATAAAGACTATTTTCCAAAATAAAATAAGTAAAATTGTATAATTAAGATAAAAGGACATTTAAATTTGTATTAGTTATAAGTTGTGTTGTGAAATTGTGCATAAAAAGACATCCAAAGACTGTAAAAAAATCATGTGAATGGACCTTTTAACATGGCAATCTGCAGCAAGGAGGAAAAACAAAAAGTTGTTGTTAGTTACGGCTTGGTTTTGAGAGAAGAGAACAGCATTGCAAGAGAGCTCCCGAAATTATACACAATTTAGTAAAAATAACAAGTAAAATCAAGAAAATATCGAGCTACCAGCTTAATTTACCATTCTACATCATCCAGTATAGTTTTTATTGCCACAACTGAAGATAACATCCGTATCCAGGGAAAATTTTGCAGTTCCATAGAATCCCAGAGGATAGTTTCCAGTTTCCAGGCAGTTTCCAGCTTTCCAGGCAGATTCCAGGAAGGAAATAATACCTTCCTAACCTCAGGTACCTTAAAAATAAAGTGCACTATAAAAATTTTTCTATAGCTATAGTAAATTAAAATCGATTTTAAATATTCGAATCTTTGCAAAGTATAAGAATAAATTACAGGACTTACCTGTATAAAACCAAGTCGAACTCAATCAAAGAACAATCACATTCGATAATTTCACTGCAACAAATTATATCTGTCACTTCAGAAGAAGACATCTTGGTTTTAGACTAAATTATGTTATGTAGGAATGCAACCAACATTACAAAATTAAAGGATATTTTAGTATAACTTATAAACTTAAATTAAATTCAATATCCAAGTTGTAATCTACCTTGGTTTGGTAAAAATTTACCATCAGAAAAGTAACATTAAAAGGAAAATATTCTTTATTGTTTTTTTAAATTGATTATAGCACAAAAAATTTGTTAAGCTTTCGAAAGTGTTACCATTTGTTATACTGTGAAATAAAGAAAACCTGTATAGTTTGAACTGACTCCTGATTTAAGTTTCTTTTGCTCTTTGATTTATAAACTGTGTCTAGCAAGGGATAAACAAAATTTGGTATAAATAAGGTAAGATAAAAAAAGAAAAAAATTATATAAAAAGGTTTGTATTGAACGAAGTATAGCAGAGACACAACATACACTCACAAAACATAATACATAAAAGGATCATTGGCGCAACAAAAATTTAATATTTAACTTTAACCTCAAATACATAATAAAATATTCAAAATTAAAATAAACAATAAATAAAATAAATTCAAATTCAAATAAAAAATTAAAAACACACACATACACATAAAAATATAACAAATTGTCGCCAACAACGTGAGGCAGGAAAAAGAGGGAAAACAAGTTTAAAAATATATAACAATATGTATATTTAGTGTCCTTACTTCATTAATTGATTCCTGAGAACCCATTTGCCAGAGTGAAGGCAAGCTACAGGTTTCTTCCCCGTATGGTCCAATGACTGACGTGTTATGTCTGTTGAAATAAATGAAAATAGTTATATACCTAATAAGTGCGAGAAGTGATACTTTTCCGCACGCTCATTGCAGTTGACCGGTCGCTCAGCAATCGAGTGTGGAAAAGACACTTCACACATGTAGTAGGCACAATATTTTTCCAACGATCATGATAATTATAATAACAATAATAATAATACTTTATTGGCCAAGAAAAGATACAAATTTTGTACATATGGCAAGTCAGGTAGAAAAATAGAACAAACGGTAATAAGGTAAAATAATTCTAATCAAGCGAAACAGTTCATTTTAATTATCAAATTTATAACTTTAAGAAGTAATAATTAAGTAGATATTTAAACTAATAGAATATGTTAACAAAAAACATTGAAATTAAATGTGTAATTTGTGGCATTTTGTAAATTAGTGCAATGGCGGCTTGAGGATGTTAATCAGTCGTGGAATTCACTGTGGGCCAAATATGTGCTACAGGATTAGCTTTTAAGTTCAGTGATGAGGGATTTGATGCTCTGAGAATGTAGTGGACTATTTTCTTTTTGTTATCTAAACAATTTTCAATGTATAACTCAGTTACCACTGTGGACTTCCACCCAATGTTATGTTTGTAATATTGGACCTGGAGTTGGCTAATAATGTGGCAGAAGAGCGTTGAAAATAATATCCTGTATACGCTTCGTGGCGTGAAAGGCCTAATTAATCAGCGATGTTAGATGCCATTTCCCAAAGCTGTTAATACCTACACATTTACCTCCTTTTTAGAACAGAAAAAAGCTATCGTGAGGGGTATCTCTAGGACGCAAAATAGCATAACTTCGATAGATATCGACATATTTCTCTTCGTTGTTCACCACAAATTTTCTTGAAACATTGGTTTTCGAGTTTCGTATGGTAATAATAATCACATCTCCTTTTTCTTCTATATGGTGGATCGTCATATTTGCTAGTTCTGAGCAGCGAAAGGCACCGGCAATTCCAAATATCGTGGCTACTTTGGTCATAAGGTATACGTTGTATGGGGCATTTAAAAGAACATTTTCTATTTCCTTTCTTTCTAATAGGTACCTTTGCTTTTTTGGCTTGTATCCAACATTTGAGTTTTTCGAATATGGTTTAGCTTGAGGTATTTTTCAATATCAATGTTCTTCTTTACTTTAAAGCATAGTTCAAATACTTCGACCATAGAGTTGACAGAGAGTTACGTCTTGCAGTATCGTGGAAATAGGCCAAAAATACCTCTTCTTTTAATGATGAAGTGTTCCTCTCTATGCGCCATCGGTCGAAGGCAACAAGCTCTTTTTCATAGTGAATTCTTAACGCACGCATCATTAGCAGCCTCTAATATCTCTGTTGGAACATCATTGAAATACTCTTCACTCATTTTGGGTAGTTTACTACGAAGAGAAATGAAAAGTTAATCAAAGTCTGAACTTGAACTGATTGAAAATTTGAATACTTATGTCAAAAAATATTAACAATCAAAACTACACGTAGTTGTGGAAACGACAGGAATTTTTATCGGTAATTACTTATCTCTAGCATAAATCAGCGACGCAGCAGGTTTACTGCTATTTACTGTCAGACGGTAAGCTGTATCGAGCGGTACTCATAAAAGTACCTTGAGAAAAATCTAGCGCAATCTTTTTCGCTTAAGGGCGCCGTATTCTTGAAATAGTGTTTTCTACAAATACAAGTAATTTTAGACATTTAAGAACTTAATAATATAGAGTTTAGCAAATAACAAGAATGTTATCTCATGCCATCTGCAAATATTCAAAGGGACAGAAATAAAATCAATACATAACCTCAGAAAGCGATCTATCCAGCAAATTTTTAGGTACTGAAATCTTTAAAAATATGTATTTTTTTAAATTCAACTATAGATGTAAACATTGTTATAACATAAACTTACATATAATATTGTTCACTTTTGTTTATAAGTATGTGAAAATAATTGTTAAAATGTTGGAATAGCGAAATAATATGTGTCATACAAATGCATTTTAATAGTTATTATATTATTTGAGGAGAGTTTAAATAGTAAAAGTGGATACAAATCGCAACATCAGTAATTTTATTTCTGATATTACTTTTGCTCAAAGTGTTTTATTTTTCGAGATTTCAGTACCTAAACAACAACAACAATTTATTCATTTTAAGGAGAGAAATACGGCGACCTTAATGCTGCCTGCATCCGCTGAATTACGTTGGACACAATTGTCACAACAATACGATAGGCCTACTGTAACGTAATGTAACAAAAATCCTTCGGAAAAGTGCCACTTTCACCATGAAAAATCATGCAGAAAAGTCCACTTTTCCGCATGAGGAAAGATACAATTTACCAAGTTCTGTTTCTGTTTTCTAAACTGGGGCTAAAGGAAATAAACAAATTCCTCGGGATAGGGTAGACGAGACAACGAAGCGACACGTTCTGCAGACAGCTTGATTAGCAGGAACTATCGAACTTATATAAATACTGTGTATCTCAGTATTAAAACTTGTAAATTAAGTTAATATATTTTATAATTTCCTTGAAATCAAGTGTATTTCTAACATCAGAAAGTGGGATCTGAACTCGTGTGCTTGTGTTGTGAAGTGAAATTTGAGCGAATAAAATAAAATGGAAAATTTGACGAAGCAACACAAAAGTTCGCGTGCAAGACATGGAAATTCACCTGTAGGAGCTCGAGGCCCCGACATCGTCACCGAAGAGATACCTCTAGCTCCTAGGAGGATCTTGACAGTGGAAGGGATGGCAGAAATCGGAGCCGCCATTGTCAACGTGGAGACTCCCGCCGCAGCGATCGGTACCGTAGGTGGACGTGCTCCCGAAGCGATAGCAGACAGAGGCGGACGAGGATGACCTTGGCGTCTTCATCCACAAACGCTGTGGCAGAGAGCGTTTGTCAGATAGGCGACGCCGTTGTATGTGAAATTATATTTACGCTCCGCCCGAGATGATCATATAGTATGTTCTCTGTGTCGGTAACATTACACAATTTTAAAGCCAAACCTTCAATACAATACCTAACTCTGTGTATTGATCTAGATATCATTCTGTTTTGTGTGCTTGGTAACGACATCACATTTTGACGTGCGTCTTGAGTTTTGAAGAAAAACATGAAAATCATTCATTCTGATGATTCTGATGGTAGTGAATCAGAATTAGGTTCACGTAAGGTGATGAAGCGATTGATACGTTTAGAAAGGCGAGTGGAGCGTGGCCAAAGACGGAAAAACGTCATTATGGTCGTCGAAGTGACAGGACTGACAGGACTCATAGTAGAAGCCGAAGCAGATCGAATTTAAGACCTACTCCCCGATCTCGATCCCGATCTAATACTAGCCTTGTTATTAGAGATTAGTTAATTGTCTCATACTATAGATATTTGACAATTTTGTCACATATTACTATAGATAATATTAGCGAATGGGGAATTGCCTGCGAGAGAAGAGAATACCTCGCTTTTTTTACATGAAACGACAGTTTGTCAGTACCTGACAGAGTTTGGCAATAATATTGCATGCAATCTATGCCTTTAGTTTTAACTAGATGAAACTATAATTTGTCACAGGATGGTAGATTGAGCAATGTTGACAACAAGGTTCCCTTTACCTTTTATTATGATCGAACTTCACTTAAAGGTAATTTCGTTTGATCTGATAATTAAACGGCTGGCCAGCAAACAATACTCGGGGTAAGTAATATACCAATTGCAACAAATATTATACCGGAATTGAACCCATTACTGCATGACGTGAACGAGTGGTTAAATGCTGTAAACGAATTTGCTCTGATACACAAATGGGACGATAAAACAACCACCCACCTGGCCATGGCAAAATTAAAGGAACAGCTTAGATTTGGCTTAGGGGACTTCCACCGCGATTATTTACGTGGCCACAAAGGAGTGCCATGCTCCAAGAAAATTTTCGGCCGAAACGCAATCTCTGTAAATTATTACAAGACATTATGGCCTGCGTAGCGCAAACCTACTTAATCCTTGTACGAATATGCATTTCGAAAATTAGCACTCGTGCATAATCAAAAATTCCGCTTAGCTATGAGGACCGTGTTAATTTAATCATGGGCGGAATTAATAACACTCAAATTAAATTTACCATCGACGCGGCCGGTGTTAAAGATCCACATGTTTTAGCTCGTCATTTGCGCCTTACAGATGAAGAAAAAATGTAAATAAAAGCTTATTAATCCACGCTAGCATATAACGGGCGCTCTAGTGACAGTATGAACTAGTCAGACATTTGAGTTGCGATTGTCCAAAGGAAAATAAGCACCAGGGCTTAAGAAGCCCCCGGATAGGGATATAAAAATGTTAATTTTATAAGTTATAACATGTTTTAATAGTTTAACATTTCAAAATATCAATTAAATAAAATTTAAATCAGGGAATATTTTACAGTTTACATAAGGTAGCATACAATCAATAAACTTTATTAGTCAATCACTGATAGACGTAGCGGTGAATGGCCAAAGTACGATGCAGACTACTTAACGAGTACAGTTCGTGCATAGTCACAAATCTGTCAGAGTAGAGAGTAGGTAAACTTAAAAAAAAGTCTGTATGACCCTCGATTATAAGTAGGGCCAGAAGGTTTGCTGAACCCGAGCGTCGAGCGATAAGGGAGGTAGTCGATGAGCTGCTGAAAAATGAAATTTTTAAAGTCAGATAACACTAACAAAAATAAAGAAAGAGAAGTTTTTAATAATTCGCAATTCAGTTGTAAGTTGCTTTATCCTATTAAAAATACCAATACCGACGCTTCTATAGGGCCTTTAAAATATATTTGATGTCAACGCGTCAACTAATTAGCAATCAAGGCAATAGGGGAATTTTCGAAATTTATAGCGAATCATAAAATAAAGTATGATCTCAAGGCTGTTGCTCTTCCAAGGCGAAACAGTCAGGTGGAACGGTATATAAGGTAATAATAGACCCCCTGGCCACAATACGAGGTAATGGGTTTAATAACGAATGGAACAAAGACATTCCTAATTTACAGCTAGGTATCAACGGCTCCATATGTAAAGCCATTGCAGAGACCGTGGACAGTTTAGAAAAACAGTAGACGCTCTGATACAAATCTCATTACTGGACCGAGCTATGAAGAAGGAGATTTGGAACTGCTGCGAGTTCTGGTCAATCCAAACATCGGCACCAAGTTGTTATTGCGTCGGCGAGGGCAGTTTAGAGTGACCAAAGTATTGAAAAATGAGTACGAGGTTGTTGACATACCTGGTGGTATGGATTCACGTGTACCATATAAGGGGACTGCAGGGTCGGAGAACGTGCGACCGTGGATAAGTTACAGTGATAAGCCCGCCATAAGTACACAGAACAAAAACAAACAGGCCTGAGATTTTTGGTCTTTGTTCTGGACAGAGCAATGCGGGTTGGACATCTGGTCTTGATCTGGCAGGTGGTCTATGCGAGAACGATTCTCGGGCTTAGCCACCTGGACAGGAGAACTATGCGGATGGATCTTGGCCCAGTCTTAGTTCTACCTGGAAAGCGCAGGAGCTCCACAAAATTATGTCTTGTTAATTAGGTTTATTATATTATTAGTTATTAAGAATTTTGTAGAAATGTTATGTTTATTATTTCGTGTATGCATATACATATTTTTATGTTTCCATGTTTTATTATTCTTACTTATGTTAGGTAGCTGCAGACTGGCAGACATATTGGAAATGAAATACAGATTATTTATTTGTTTTTGTATAAAACAAATCACTATCGTTGTTACAAAATACTTGTTAGTTTTTCTGCGCTAGTTGACAGCAATTCGGCCACCCTGTATATGGCTAGAGTAGGATACTCTAATGTCAGAAGGGCCATGTTAGAAAGCAAGGACCGATAGTCACCACTTAACCCGAGAGGTACCGTGAGACGAGGGCTAAAGAAAATAAACAAATTTCTCGGGATAGGGTAGACGAGACAACGATCTCCGATGCGACACATTCGACTGCAGACAGCTTGATTAGTTGGAACTATCGAACTTATATAAATACTTTGTATCTCAGTATTAAAACTTGTAAATTATGTTAATATATTTAATAATTTTCTTGAAATTAAGTGTATTTCTAACAAAACATATTTAAATAATTTTGTGTATTTGATAATTTGGTAAAAGCAGAATAAAATCAAAGCTACTCTATCTGTCTTAAATGGAGAAGAAACAGGAAATTATATAGCAGGTTTTATCACTGTCGTTACATCATCTCTACATAGGTTTATCCTATAAATGTTAACGTCGCAAAAACATTCACATAAAGTTTTATCTGGAGCGGCTTAGTGACTGCAACAATGTACTTAATGAGCGAAGTTGGCACGCTCCGACACTCCTGATGGGAAAATAAGATTATGTCGCAGCGATAAAGTTAAATAAATAAACTCCAAAATATAAAACGTAATTTTTACAACCGGGTCCATTGGGAAATCTGGCAATAAAATATATGCGCTGGAGAGAGATGAACATGAGATATATAACATGTTTTTGTGAATACATATTTAATTTTATTCTTTCTTAAAAACGCTATTCAGGATCAAAGAAACGCCATTTTCTCAAAAACAAAGAAATAACTGCTTGATACATAATATACAGGGTGATTCACAAAGTATCTAAATGGAGTCAATATCGTAAAAAAAAATTGTAAAACCCTTATAAGCTTCCAACGAAAAAAATATTGAAGTTGTAGTATTATTAACCTTAACATCGCTGGGCTACTGCAGTCTCTAGCCAGGCGATTCCGAATATTAAAATCCGATTACTTATAGTAGGTATTAACGTTTTTGTGATAATAGCTTACGTTTAGAGCAACTCGGAGTTGAGGAATATCGTTTTAATTTATGGTGATGTGAAAATGCTTTTTGCAGAACAATTTCCCGGTAAACATGTGCCAAATTTATTTATTTATTTATTTATTCATTTCAAACAGACAATTGTCTAGTTACATGGAACAATTAGGTAATATTCAACAATTTTAGAAATAAAATGAATGGTGAAAGCAGTAATAATAGAACATAGCTTTTAGGTGCAAATTTAAAGAAAGGAAAATACACAAATTAGTATACAAGATGAGCAAAATAAAAACAATGCAGGGCGCGAATCAAGGTACCTACATAACTATAATTTAATAAGTTTTGAAGGGTATTATAAAATTTACAAAGAGACAGTTGAAAAAAAAATCAATATTATGTGTTAGTGAGACATGATTTGCCAATCGACACATAACTAAAAGAGGTGAATTGTAAATAGTCTTAACAATAGGTGTGTATAATAATTGATAATACCTGGCAGATATGGGCGAAATATAAAATTTAAATAATGATAGAATATACAAGCCTTTTACAGGATTATTTAGTATTTTATAGACAAATACTAACGATGCAATACTTTGTAACATTCCTTTTATTATAAAATTAAGAATGTCACAATTTCAATATGAAACGTCTAGTAACAAGGTATTTTTTTGCACATCCTGTATAATGTTGTAGTTTAAGTAAGTGTAAACCATATCCAGTGTACCATGTAGTTTTAGATTTCTTCAAGTAAGCCTAAAATGTAAACACTTTGTACGATAAATATTTTATTAATTATTTACTTACCATTGCTGTGAACCAGTTACGTCGATGTATATCGTAATGTTATTTTTTCTACTCTGTATAACATCCTGGAGTAATTTGTTAACAGTTTATTATTTAATTATTATCACTTGTTGTATTAAGCTTTGTTTTGTCAAAAGGCAAGGTAAAGGTAACTGTAACTGTAAAATTAATAATTCGATTCGGACCACAGACCACATACTATTCGGACTAAATTATGTGCTGAGATCTCGAACGAGCATTAGCCCGAAATTTCATAGAAACCGAACCAATCAGATTTCAGTGAGTTTTTAGATCTTTGTAGGATATAAAACCTACAGAAACCTAAATTCTAGTCCCTTTTCGTCTGATTTTGGTCGATTGAAGTATTTCCATATTACAGATTTAGTTATAGTGCGAAGCCACATTTTGAAAATAAATCTGAATTTATTGAAGTCATCAATAAAAATGGAGGTAATATATTTGATTAATTAAGATTATTATCGATAGTAGATTTCATTTTAAACTATATTGTATGTTAATTTTTTTAAACTAAGAATATAAAATACCTAACCTGACCTTGATCTTTGCTAAAGCACATGCTAATTATTTTTTCTTTTCTTTTGTCATTTTCTTAACTTTAGAGGCCAATTAAAAAATTGAACGATTGAATTAAATAAATAATGAAATTAAATAATTGAACAATTAAATAAATAACCAATTGAAATTGTATTGGTGTTACGTCGATTAACGTACATTTTGAGAATCTTTCCATTTCCCAAGTTGGAATATTTTTGTTCAACCTTTGCTGGTTAAAGTTTATTAATTGAAGAATCAAAATTGAATTAAGAAGGCCATTCTAAAGCTTTGAAAATCTAGATTGTAAGCGGCACTATCCAAGTACGACAGCAAGGCTGCTCTTCTCGAAGCACTACCTTGAAATCAAGATTGTAAGCGGCACTAGTCCAAGTACGACAGGAAAGCTGCCTTTCTGGAAGTCATCTCCAACGTTATCAACGGATGATCTTTCCAACTTCTACAATTCCACGTCTGTATATCAGCTGGTGGGCAAGTCAATAAACTGTGTTTATTTTTTATATTTTTATTTTTCTTCTCCCATTTGACTAGCAAAATTTATTATCCTCCTACAGGGGTAGAAAGGCAAACCGAACAGATTATTATGTAGGTGGCGCCCAAATATAACATCCTCTTAAACAGTTTGCTATTCAAGAACCCACGACTTAAAAAAGTGCCCCGACTAAAAGAGCAGCCGTTCCCAACATTATTTATTTATCGTTTGTAACAAACGATAGGTAACAAATACTTCTTCGATTAAAAAGTGTATTCAATTGAAACTCTTGACACAAATGTAATGTGCTGGTAACGTTGTAATCCGTCAGTTGTGGTTTTTGAAATACAAAACATGTAGAAACTTTTTCTGAACTCGTTTTTTAGGTTGTGAATGTCATAAAACAGAACAGTACTCAAGTTTGGATCTGACCAATGTATTATAAAACAAAATAAGACATTTTATATTATTTAAATGTTTGGACTCTCTCGTTATAAATCCTAACAGCCGGATTCATGAAACGGGCGTAGCGTTAGCCGGACTAACCAGCATTGCGCCCGTGTAAAGCGCGTTAGTAGGACTAACCAGCCTTGCGCCCATTCACAAAACATGCGTTGCTAGGTAGCTAAACATGCATCGCTAGGTAGGCTGTTTATTTACGTCCATATTTGCGCCAAAAGTTAGACCCAGTATTGTACCTGTCTAAAAATCGCGTAACTTCGGCCTCTAGTTCCTTGCGTTTCCCATTGTATATTTAGTATTTATATTCAATAACAGTACTTTTCAGTGCTACGGATTAGTTAACATATCATAAAGTAAGTATTATACATAGTAGTGAATAGGAGTATGCCTTCTATTTAAATTGGTGCAACAGATGCGTAAATTTTTCGCGTAACCTCCGCTAGTCTGCTTACGTTACGCCTTGTTGATGAATCCGTATGTAATAATCTAAAGGCAGACTTAACAATGTTATCTATATGTTCTCTACACAGTTATTCCAAGATCCTTCATAGAAGTTACTCCCTTCACTTCGGTTTGATTATTTACGTAAGGAAAGTTAATTGGAATATTATTTCTTGTAAAAGACATTATACAATTTTTTTAAATTAAAATTAAGTTTGTTACTAATAATACTCCAATTAACAACCCCATTAATATGATCCTACAACAGTGTGCAGTCGTGAAGTCGGACTCTTCTTCTCTAAAAATTTTTAAATCATCAACAAATAGTAAACATGTTGAACTCGACACTGCTCTGGTAAATCATTAATGAAATATTAAAATAACAGCGGTCCCAAATTTGAACACTGTGGACTTCAGAAAGTACTCTAATTTCGTCAGAGTACATATTATTATATTTAACCATAAGACGTCTCTCCTTTAGATACGGCATCAAAAAATTCAAGGTATTATGAGAAACTCAATAAAAACATAAATTTTTTAACAATATACCTATTCACCGGCAAATAAAACCGGCCATTAAGAACTAGCCCCAATTTTAAAGTTGGCTTTCTCGCGAACCGCTCATTTGATTTTGATGATCTTTTTTCAAATTGTACATTGATTTCTCAGGAACGGATGCTATATCGGAAATTTTTATTCAGAAATTAATTTGAATATATACGGGGCACAACAAAAGGACGAAGTTTTTTTCCCGAAATTTGTAACACCCTGTGGGGTGAGGCAGCTACAGTCGCTGTTGCTAACTGAAGTCACACTGTAGCCTCATCTTTTTTGAACATTTTGTTTTTTTAATCACATTATTTCTACGCGGAAATAATCAAGGCGGCACGGGCGGAAACTGATTGATTGTTGTTATTTTTAAATATCTCATTTCAACAGCCTGTATTTTACTTTTCTGCTTTTCTGTGAAAACCCAAGTTTCACAGCCATATGTTAATAAGGGTCTGTACACTGACTTAAATATTTTAGTTTTTATTGATCTTGATATTTCCTGTTTACTTATAAACGTGTTATTCATTGCATAGTATAGTTTATTTGATTTCTTTATTCTGCATTTTATATCTGCTTCTTGTGTTCCTGTCTCGCTTATTGTTACGTTCATGTAATTAAAAAATTGTTTAGTATCCCTACTTCTCCCATTCTCATCCTGTCTTAAATATTTCTGATGTTCTTGACTAATGAGTTTTTTTAACTGTTTTCTACAATTACTAAATTTTTGCTCTCAGAAATAGATTTATGTACCTACTTATTTATTCCTATAAGATTTCTATATTCCTATAATATTAAATTTCAGTAGAGTTCTATCAAATGCGTCATTAATTATTTTATAAAATTAATAGCTCATATTCAGAAATCTGCCTTTTAACAGTTATATACACTTTTGCTATTAATTTGTGAATTGGTAGATTTATGTTGAAAAATAAAGCAATGTAAATTTCAAATGCAAGGTAATGAGGATCTTGTAACAATATGGCTTCACATTTAGATACAACACATACCTTTTTCTCATTATATGTCAATACAAAATCAAGAATATTATTGCTAGCATTTAATATATAATTAAAATTACTAAATGACATAAGTCGCAAATAAATTATTAAAATCATTAGTGTTTCTATTAACAATTTTTGTATTAACTTCAGGTAAGTTAAAATCTCCTATTACATATACATTAGGATACACTGAGTTTTGTTCAATGAAGTCATATGTTTCCAAATGCAGCTACTTTTACCGCGCTGTGCAGTTAGTGCTAGTGTAGGCAACGTGACCGAGATCATACCATGAACAGCATGTCCAAGCATTAATATCAAGGGATTCGATAAGGAGGACTAGTATCATGGTAGCCACGATATCCTGACTTTAAATCATTTGAATTTCTTTTTGTGTTGTGTATTGTACCGAAGTGGATCAAATTGATTATTTACGCAAACGTATCATAGTTGCTAATAACTTAATGAGTTCAAAACAGACAAAAAGCAGAAACATTTGGGTTAGTTTGTAGAAACTGGATAAGATTTGTTGTAATATCAGGTATGTCAAACTATTTTATTAATTAAATCCTCAAATTAATTATACTAATAATTGTTAATTTGCTGTATTAAATAGGTGCTATAAAATATTATTTATTTATTTCCTTGTAATTTTTTGTCCAGTCGCCGATTGCATGCTTTGCCTTGTCAGGTTTTACAGTGGGCCAGTTTTCCGTGCCATGCAGAAGTGTATTTTTAAATCATTTTTGAACTACTCTTTTTGATTTTTTCTTTACAAAATTGTATTTGTAAGACTTCCCTGTACAATCTATTTTTTTAGATAAGTTCTGTAATATGTCAAAAATTGTAATTTTATTAAACATTTATTGGGTGGATTACAAGTAGCTATAAAAAATTAATTGAAGATTCTTCCGCCGGAACACAGTTTTTATTCAAATAAATTTTTATTCCAACATGTTAGATACAGGATGTTCAAATTTAAGAAGAATCATCACTATGGTGAACATTTTGCTAAAAAAACTGTGGCGCGCCACTGCCTAATATTAAAATCAATATTTAGACATTTTTGTACTATAAAAAAATATTCTCCACGCAATTTCAGTAAATAGCTCTTTTTGGAGTACACTTTAGTATAGCCATAGTTATAATAAAATATTCAATAGGAATTTTATTTTTGCCAAAACAAATTTATGAATCAAATAAATTTATGTTCTGAAATGATCTTATTAAAACAATACAGAGAAGTTATTAAAGAACTATAGAAAAAGTTTGAAGTGCCCACCTATGTTGACAGGTTTGTCGCTCATTTTGTAATCAATTTGTCAGCAATTAGTTAGGCATTTGTAAGTATTTTTAGGCCAATAATAAAGATTTATAAGTTGCTCATTAAGGATATATTGATAAAGTGATGTTAGAAGCCCTGTTTGGAATAAAATTCAAATGTTTTGCATCAAAGAATTAATCGAATATTTGTAAGCCATAAATAAAAATTTGTAAGTGTCTCATTTAATGAAAATTGGTAATTCGTAAAGTTGATTCCTTATTTTCTTATGATTTCAAAAATTTGACATGGTAAACAGGACGTTTTGTGATTGCAATGAAGTATTAGTTGCACATGTCCAGTCAGTATAGCCTGGTTAGCCACAGAAGGAATACCTAATTCTGATTTACCTGAATCTTTACTTCGGATAAATTTCAAATTTTAAATTAATTTAATTTAAGAGATCTGAAAGGTTATTGTAAATAATGTTTTATTGACTTGTATCCTTAATAAGCACAATTAAACATTATGCTAAAATGATACTAGTATTGAAAATATGTGTACTGGAGTATGAACAAAAACATTCTCTGACTTTTAATGACAGCAATATCTTTGATTTGTCGGGCACTTCACTTCAATTACTGAAAATACATATCTACTTATGTGCATATTTTCGTAAAAAGTTGATTTACTCAATAAGGGCATTATTTACTGAAATTATGCGAGAATACTTTATTGTATTTAAAAAAATGGCTTAATCTAGAAAAATTATTAGTGGTAATATTGGTCAGCGGCGCAAGAAAGTTTTTTTATAGTGATGATTCCATTCTCCTAAATTCCAACACTCTATATTTTTGTAAGGAGACATATTGCTAAAACTTTCTTTTGGCTACAATAATTTCTAGTTAAATTTTTTACACCTACTTCTGACTCACCCTGTATAGAGTTCTAACGATGCAAATAATTTTGCTATTAAGATATGAAAATTTTATTCCTCAACATTTCATGAAAATTTTGTTGTGTGTATATATTCTCGATGAGAGAAGAAACGATGAGTTACTGCTTCTTCTCGAACAGGAATACTTTGACATAAGTGCAAAGGCCGCCCTATTTACCAATATTTCCAAAATTAAATCATTAATGTATTAAGGATTGATACCCGGCTATCTATCATAGATTAAAAATATAAATAAAAAAATGGTTTATTTCCTTATTTCATGAAAGCATATTTATTTATGGGGGCAAAACGGTCGGGGGCCAATCGGCACTGGGGAGGAAACGGCCGGGGCGAAACGACGGGAGCGAAACGGCAGGGGCGAAACGGTGGGGGTGAAACATCACCATCCCATATGGGCAGCATCAGCCTGGCAATTAGGCCACACGTGGTCCCTTTTTACCTACCCTTGCATCCCATCACCTCTCCACTATCCGCCCTCGGTCTTTCTCGAACCTACCCGACCTAGAAAATAGATAGGGGTCTGCTCCCCCTCTCCGCATTCTGGACATAAGGGACCCTCCTCTATGACTATCAAATTCAAATGCGTTCTGAATCTGCAGTGGCCTGTCAAGACCCCCACCATTTGGTTCAGGGACCTTTGACTAAGGCTCAGCAGCCACACCGTCCTAGATTTATTGGGTTCATTGAAGAAGTCGTTCCTTCTCCAATTCTCTCTTAGTGTTTGATAGGCCCATTTATTAAGGGCACTATTCATACTACCTCGCGTAATTCCCAGAATGGGTTCGGGTCCCTGGCAAAGTGCCCCAGATCCGAGACGAGCTAGCAAGTTGGCCGTCTCATTACCGGGGATTTCCTTATGGCCAGGAACCCAGACCAACTCCACCTTCCTTTGTCTGGCCAGGGACTCCAGGGCATCTCCACACTCCTGAACAAGACTAGATCTCGTCTTCGGAGAGCTAAGGGCCCTGAGTGCAGCCTGACTATCAGAGCAGATGAAGGTTTTCTCCTCCACACAATTTCTTACTTCTTCCTTGCCTGCTACCATCAAAATAGCAAAAACCTCCGCCTGGAAATCCGTGGAGTATGTGCCCAGCGAAAAGCTCTGCCGGATGTCCAGGTTTTCCAGATATATTCCTGCCCCAGAAACCTCATCCCCTACGCGGGATCCATCTGTATAGCATATCAGAGATCCCGGGGGAAAAACATGTCCTCTGCCCTCGCCCACTGCTCTCTCGAAGGGAAGACAGCGGTATACCTCTTTCCCGACCTTAATTTATCCTTTGTTTCAATAACCCTCAAAGCGAAGACTGGAATCTCATTCTCCGCCCTTAAGGCTATAACAGCGTGACCTTCCACTCCACCTTCTGCCTTCCAACAGCTTGCATCCCTTATTCTCAGGTAAGTTGCGATCGCCTCCTTTACAATCCATGTTGGGAGGGGTGGCAACCCCAACAAAACTTCCAGGGCGGCAGTTGGAGTTGTCCTCATCGCCCCTGTAATACCCAGGCAAGACAGCCTTTGGATCCTCAACAACACCTTGGCCACAGTCACCCGACCCATACTCGGCCACCAGACCAAGGCCCCATATTGTAGCCTCGGCCTGATCACCGCCGTATACACCCAGTGAAGTACCCTTGGGTTGAGTCCCCAGCTTTTACCTACTATTTTCCTTAATTGCCAAAAAGTTGCCATTGATTTCCGGGTAACCCGTTCAATCTGTGGTCCCCAAGACAACTTACTATCCAAGGTTACACCCAAGTATTTTACCTCCTTACTGTCTGGGGGTACCTTGATATAATTAGTTTTCCTTTGGGGTTTAAACGATTGGGTACTTCGGTTAGATATGTCAGTCTTAGAGTTATAGTCATAAATTCAGTTCATGAGACTATTTTCTGTTATACACGTTATCTTAGCCATAACGCGTATTATTTAAAGGTTGATGAGTTAAGTATTTATTTCAATGTTTGTTAGTGATCTTTGTCCATAATTGTTTTATTCACTGTCATTGTTATTAAAAACTTTACTTTACAAATGTGGCGTTTCCTTTTTAATAAGTTAATTGTGTCAATTCAGTGAGCACGGAACCGTAAATTCGAGGATCAGAGAGCTACAGAACGGTAATTTAAAACAACTACATTATCTCTATAGCACTTTGAAGCCCCCACATAATAAATTCAAATTAAATATAAACTAAGTTTTGCTCCCTTTCAATAGATAATGTCGTTACAGTACTATTCGTAATGGAAATTAAATAACCCCTAAGTTTATATGGCATTTCTGTCCAGTATTTTGCCATCATACAATGATTTCTAAGTCAATATATTTTTACCAGGCCGTACCAGTAAACTTCATTTGCAATTAACTTAACAATAATCAATTGTTGAACAGCTTTGAAGATTTTTGATTTGTTGTATTTTAAATCGTGCTGCTACAATCAATATACAGTACGCGAAAGAACGAATAAATTCCACAAAATCGTTGACAACAATAAAAAAAATGCTCGGCGGTGTCGGATTTTATTTTTAAATTATCATTTAAAGATGCAATGTTCAATCCCTCAAATAGCAAAGTACCCCTTGAGATACTTTAATTAGTAACTTTTATTATACTGAATACAATAAAATATTTCCGAAACTAGTCGGTAAATAACAGAAATATTTACCAAAATGTATTCAAATCGAAGTGCAAGCAGGTTATGTGTCTTCTACATAGTGCTCACTGGCTTCTCAATGCTGGTCCTAGACCGACCACAAGCAGCTAGCGACCCACTATACTGTAAGTCACTTTTTGATTTTGGTATGGTAGTATATAAAAAATTATAAATGATGATGTGACAAGGACACTTTGCTATTTGAATTTTTAAAGTGGAGGTTGCTGACGCAAGTAATTTAACCAAATGTACCTATATACAAATCTGCACAAAGGCGGAGTTACATACCTTCAAAGCGAGACCAAATATTTCGAAAAAAAAATACTTTAACTTGGAATAACCAAATTTGGTACATGATTTAGGTTTATTATTGGTCTTCTTTGACTATGAGTTCAAGTAAATTGACACACCACAAGGTGTTCATTGAGGGTGAGGGTGAGGTTTAAATGAATTTAAAAGAATGATAATATCTCGGGCAGAATTTAATTTAAAACACTTTCTTACTCCTGTTAAATTTTAAAAAACTTTTCAAGAAAAAAATGCATTAATTAAAACAAGATTTTAATAGTTTTGTTAGAATAAATTAGAAAGTCAGTAGTAGGCTATGTTTTTTAAATTCGACAGTTAGTAATAAAACTATAATATAAAGTAAAAAAAATTAAATTAAAACTAAATACATTGTTCAAAATGGGCAGGGTACCATTTTCTCTGAAACATAAATTTACTCTTCGCCGAAAACTGAAATTCACTCTCTCTAATAAATGTTGATAATTTCTTATAACGTTACATTTATTCGTAACAATTCCACAAATCTTCTTGGGATAAACAAAATCCCTTTCTTTTACGTTAAGAATGAATAACTTTGCAAATTGGACTAAATTGTAGAAAAAGAAATAAAGGATGACTTGAATCGAATGGAAATCTTTCTTAAATTTTCATTATTGTGCTATATGCTCCATCCATTTGTTTGCACTGAGCAGATTGCTACTTCTCTAGCAACGGAAAATTGTCGAGTATGTTGTAAAATATGGTCCCCACTATAACTTTTACATTAAATGTATACCTATTTATTTCTTTTATATTTTCTGATACCACTATGTGCCAAACAAAACGACATATCGCCGTTCCAAGGCTATTGGTATATAAATCAACTTACGGAGGTATAAAATGGGAAATATATCCTCCATGAAAAACTATAATGGTTGCACGTACAGTTAAACTGCTTCATGCGGCAGAACTGCGACTTCCTTTAAGATTAATAAAGGACTATGGCCTTTTAACTTTTTGTACAAAAGTAATAACAGCGAATTCATGTCAAGTAATATTAAGGTTAAGATACTTCCATTTGTTTTGCAGTCTTCTGTGGAAGTTTATTGAAATGCGTGATTAAAATTCTGATAGCATAAACCGAAACGACACGGAAACTCGGCTTGATATTTCTTTAGAATTTAGTTTTATATAGTCGTGAGATAATTACATTTTACACATTGCTGTTATTTGTTGTTGTTCATTCCATAATACTGGAAAAAAATAAAACAAATTTTATCTGAAATTTTAGCTGCCTAATAGTTATTTGTAAACCCAGGCTGTGAAATACTGATATTTCTCCGAAATAAAGTTTGGGGACAATCTCGAGGACGTTAAAATATTTCACTGTCAAGGTGTTCACAACATTTTTTCTTCAAACGGCATGTATTTATTTACAAACCCTTAGTCTTTGATGAACATTACGAATATTAAATACATAATGTTTCGTTGTTATGATTTCAAGGAAACGAAATTGTTAGATAGCTTTGAAATTATTTTATTTGAATGAGTTTGCAAGAATAGAATTAGATTAAATATCATATTATCCAGTTTAACATATCTAATTTCTTAGTATATTTGTAAACGGTTTTGATGTGTGGTTTGTAGACACATGGTGAATCCGAAATTAAATGTTATGAAATTCAATTTAAACAACAAATATATAGAATTATTATTGAAATGTTATTATTATTGGTGTAAAATATAGAGAAATTATTGTTATTGGAATTATATAAAATAAACATATCGAAAGAAGCATATTATTATATTAAAATGACAAAGTTTTACAAATTTTATTAAATTTAATTTAAAATTTTATCTATCTAATTTGGACATGACAATACAAAAACACATAGTACATAAAGAAAATGAATTCAAAACCAAGACATTGACATATCAAAAGAAAGCTGAAAGAGCCAAGATTTAGAATATATGCATATCGCAAGACGAAAACATCAGTCAAATAAAATATTAGTTAAATAAAATGAAAATTCCAATTTTGAACATAATGACAATTAGAAATGTGAAGATGTAAAGATGGCTACACAATGAAAATTAATATCTCTGACAGGACTCTATAATAACACAAATTAAAGAATAATTCAGTATAAAATTAAGTAAAAACTGTTGTAAAATATAGTTATAAGAGTATAAAAGACAATTAGTGTAGGGAACAGTGCTTCGAAAAAAATAATTAAAAGTAAAAGTGTTAATTGTGTATTGACCCTAAGAAAACTACTAATAATCTAGAAGGTAAAATTACCTAGGAACAAGAGTTTATTGATTAGATACGAAAAAAACTGTGGAGCAAGAAGAGATGCAAGTTTGGTAGAGCCAATAGTTAAAATTTAATTAAAATTTATAAATTCATGCTTACCAGTTTCACAGTATCATTATAAAATTAAAGTAACTCAATCAACATCTACCAATACCACATTCAAGGAATTTAGTGGAAATCATCTCCATAACCAGACCAGACCAGACCTGGGGGTTTGTAAAAGGTCGAAGAAATCCATCTCCAGAGAGAATTAACCTCCAAAATACACACCAAGACATCAACAGGTACAAAATTCCAGAATCCAGCAGGATATCCAGTCCGGAGGATCAACAGCATCCAGAGACTACAACATCATCCACAGAGAGGAGAAATTCCAGACATCAACATTAGAAATATTATCTACAAAAGGAGTAAGAAATTTAACGTATACGTATACACAACGATATCTAGCTAGAATACAGATTGATCAATACTTAACTTCTAAACGATAAATAATAATATACAACAATTAATTACTTACCTTATATTAGATTTCAATTACTTTAAAAGTTCAAACTTATAAATTCCAGTAATTAAATGTTGTAAGAGACAAATAGAAACTAAAGACGGCCATTTTTAGAACCAAATCAAACTTGTTAAACTGTAAGAAAATATTCTTTAATATTCATTGTGTTGAATGATTTCTAGTTTAATTGAGGAATTATCATTTGATGTTTTAATAAAAGTTAATGTACTATCCTTTAAAATAATTGTTTTTTTGTATGTACTGAGTGGTAAAAGATATTCGAACATTTTAAATTAAAAAAGGTGTTAGCTACTCTGCTAGAATCCACTCCTGAGAAAGGAGGAAAACATAGCCAGGGTATAGCAAATATAGGTAAAACAATATTAGCTAAATAAAATCACATAAATTAAAACTATAAAACAAAATTATATTTATTCAATTTTTATATCTCATATATAACATAAATAAAATTTACACTACGCAAAATAAATACAACAAAATAAAAATTAAATAAAAACATTGGCGCCCAATAAAAATTAAAACACATAACAAAAATCATATTATCACATATCATCATCACACACACACACAGTTACAAATCACAATAATATATTCGAATTTGGTACACGGAAATCAACAAAAAGTTAATATTATGACATAAACATCTAATTTCAATTAATTACTTATGGTGGTTTTGTTTCCTCTTAATGGTCTACGCCAATCTCGGAAAGATTTTTTTCTAACTTCTACGCCACTGATGCCCGTAAAATATTGTGTCAAATTATTGGTATTTATGTGCTAACTGCAAAAGTCAAATTTTAAACAAAAATACGAAGACGTTTTGGAATTACCAAAGATAATGTATAATTTTGAAGAAATTTTAACGCCTTGGATCTTGTTAAGGAGATATCTGCAACCCCATGTTTATTATTGGGACTGTTTGTCTTAATTTATAAATGTACTTTCTGCTCTAGAAGTCTGCCAGCAATTTTTTTAATCACTACAAGGTGTTCCGTTAAATTTTAAGCAACAAAATTTCCAATGAACTTAGGTCTGGAAACGTTTCGTTTAGGATATTCAGGATGTCAAATTAAAAAAAAATACATTTTCTTGAATAACTCTCGACTACTTTGAGTTTAATCAATGAAATTTTGTATGCGGAGAGGTTTCTTGGGAAGGAAAATCCAAATTTTATGGACGATTAGCTGTATCTCCCAGAGGGCGCCACAAGCGACCATTAGGATTCTTTTAAATCACTTCAACTTGTTTGTGGCACGATGTATGTCATTTCGAAATAGACTCATCATCTGAAAATGATGATGCATGCAAATTATGTATTAGAGTGCTAATTATGTATACGTAGTGGCAATGCATCACATATTCATTAAATAAGATATTTTTATGCTTTTATAAAAACGATGTTTCATACTTCATTGCAGCGGTTTTAAGCAGTTATATTTCAGCTTCAATATTTGTTATTTATTTCGGTTTAATTCAAACAAAATATGTACAGAACGTATTTCTGACCACATTGTTCAAAACTGCTTGTAGAACGTAATCAATTAAACTTTTTCTTTTAAAAAAATACTTAATACGATTTTAGAAACTTTAGAAACGTATGGTAAGGTACATCTGATCTTGTTAATAGCTGAAATAAAATAACGGAAAATGGACCTAAGCGTTCTAAATATCGAGAATAATGATAGAAATGAAAGAACAAGAACTATTATATACTACCCATTGGATAAGCAAAAAGCTTCTAAAGCGATAATGGTGACCTACATTATTTTTAGGATTAAATTTAATATTACACACACTATATTTTTATAAATTTTAATGATACATTACAATTAATGTTTTTTTCTAGAAGGTCATATTGGTTAGTTCAATTATGCCGCATTCCAGATGTATGTTATATTTTATGATTCACGTGCTCAGAGGGACCTAAAAGCCAATACAAAATATATTCCCAAATTTTAGCTCGATGTTTAAAATTGGGGTAAGACACCTTTTTTCCGGATAATCGGCGTTTATTATAACAGTCGTTTGAGATGGCTTCGAATTACGAACAGCTGTGCGGCCACACTTCGCGGCATTACCAACTGAAAAAACGATAAAAATAAACATTTTTATTAACAATAATACCTGATAGATATCAGATAATCCAAATTGCTGCAAAATTTTATATTTACTCTCCATTCCGTCATTGCAAACTGCCAAAACAATGTTTTTATTCATTAACTCAGAGCCAAAATACGATGATCCAACCCAATTTATCTTAGTTCAAAATTTTATGATACTTAATTGAATGAAGTATGAAAGAAGGTAATAGGCTAATGGTTATGAAATTAAACCTTAAAATCCTATCCAAAAAACGGTTGTTCGATAATTTTTTTAAGAAGAAGAAGGTCAAAGAATAAGAATTATTGATTGATCAATACACCAGTGCACAACAAATTAATGACGATTTAAATGCATGTAAAGTTCTGTAAGTGACGCCCTCTACAACTGTCAGAAAATTCGAGGTCATTTTTCAATTTCTTGTGCCAGAAAACTCACCACTACCAAGTTTTATGTAAATACTACAATTTATAATAAAGTTATTGAGAAAACACTAAAAAAGTTCAACACTTTATATCTCGGAAATTATAAAATTTTGGACTAAGGTAACTTGATTTAGACCCGGGAATATATCATTTTTCCTCCAACCTCTTACAGACGCCTTATATAAGTATAGTAATTTTCAACGTAATTTTTATCAGATGCGAAATCTTTGGAAATTACTACAAACGAAAATTGTTTCACTAGTAGTGAATCACTACATTCAACTACCAAAAATATTTGCAATGCCGCAAAAATTGGGAAGTCTATTAATTGTTAAATAAGAAAAATAAAACAGTATTTTCATATACATAAAACCAATTGAGTTTAAAATTACGGGTCCCGTAAAACATTGCCAGGTTTACACACTAATAGCAGAACATCATTGCCTAGTTTCAAGTAGCTATTTGAGATTTTAAAATTTCAAATTGTTGCTACTCTGAACAAATTATTTACGTAAATTTACTATGATTTTTTTATGCCCTGTCATGGTAAATTTTATATAGAATTTGTAAAATTTCGGTGTAATTAAACAAATAATTCATGTGACAATTAAATATATTTTACCATGGAATTTTAAAACATAATTAATGCCTCTCCCGGCTTTGATTAGCAAACCTAGCCAATTCGTGCGAGGATATACCTCAAATACATGTTTAAATGCAATTCGTTCTATTAACATTTGGTTGAAAGTACTTTGCAGTGTTATCTTGGACTATTACTTCTCATGAGATTACATAAGAATTTTAGAGACCCTCCTCCATAGCCTTATACGTCTAATGCTATCCTTCAAGATTTCTGCCGACTCAGAACTGAACCTGAACTTAGCTTATACGTCAGGAAATACTTCCGAGGTCTCCCAGAGACAAAATTACAGCAAACGAATAACAAGAACTTCGATATCGAATGCACGGACTGTGGTCAGCATTATGTGGGTCAGATAAGGACATTAATCTAGATAATTGAACCCATAAAGTATGACGCATGGAACTTTACTCAATAAATAATTCGTAGTTGTAATTTAATAGATACCTACTGATTAGTGATTATTTAACACTATTTATAAATACTCATCTCGGTAAAATGTATTCATAATTTTAAACACCTTGCATGCATTGACTGTAATAAGAAAATAAGTAAATATAAATTTAAGCATAATTAGGATTGGAAATGTTACCGAAAATGTTTGCCCCAAATTTTTATATTTATTGAAGCACAGTGCGTTCACTGTTGACCTTCCTATTACCTATAAAATAAGACCTATTAGGATTAATTAAAAAATAAAGGTGCTCCACACTAAAGAGAAGCGACACGGTGAGAAGAGGAAGGTCATTTTGATCTTGAGGGTGCACTGGACCATATTAGCGCTTACGAGTACGCACTTGTTAATGGTAAACAAAAGTCATTTAAAAATACATCTTTAAAGATTGATGGTTCTATAATTGATGATCCACAGGTAATAGCAGATAAGTTTAAATGCGAAAATTTTCAAAGCAGTTTTATTACATTTAACAACTGGTGTATTAATAATAATCTGCCCAATCCTACCAAGTGTATGGTTATGTTCTTTTGACACACAGTGCAACTCCTCATATTCAAACATGCCCTTGAGATGCCTGGATTTATTAAAGATCTAGGTATTCTATTTGATCCTTAGATTTTCGCGTCACATGGAAGTTTGCATATCTGTGGCATATAGAGTTTATTATACGGAGCTCCAAAGAATTTATAGATATAATACTTTTGTTAGGTCCAAATTTGAATATGGCTCTGGAATATGGAACCCGATATATGAGACTCAGATTTCTATGTGAATAGGTTCAGAGGAGATCTTTTAAATCTGCAACATTTATTCTAGATGGTTTTTATCCTGCTAGAGGTACACCACAAGACATATTTTACAATAGTGTTATATTACAGTCATATTTGTAGGCGTCAAATGCATTCCGTAATGTTCCTGTTTAAATTAACGCACATTACTACTAATCAGATCCTTTGCTAAATTATTTGTATTTTTGAGTGTCTAGCTGTAATAACCGGCTCAACATTTTGTTTCTGATACCACAAGCCCTTACTATGTTGGTTAATTCGCCATTATTCTAAATTAAAAGCAACTATCATAATGTTGAAGAAACTCTATATATATTATCATGTACAATTCGTGATATAAAGCAGCATTATATGTAACCTCTTATTGTTCTATAATTTTTCTGTCATATGGACATGTATGTATTTTTCTAATTTTTCTAAATTTGTTTATTAATTGTTTGTTACTAATTATTTCAATTTAATTACTTTTAACTGTAAATTCTAATTTATCTTGTAATTGGTAGGATATTTTATTCTAATAAAAGTAAATACTATATAGAAATTCAAATAGATAGGTACTATTAAAAAAATACATAAACCAAATATAAATATAGCATCCTAATTAATGATTTTGTAATAAATATTATTTTTGTTTTCTGTGTACATCTGATGATGTGTTACATATACTCATAGTTTAAAAAGTAGGTCATGATACGGTTTTGATGGTATATCTAGTATCTTAGTGACGAAAATTGCTAGACTTATTCTAGATCCTACTACCCATATTATTAACAGGTCCTTCGAGGAAGAAATTTTCTCCTCCATATTAACATCTTCTGTGGTTTCTCCTATTTTAAAGCAAGGCAGTTCTGAAATGATGTCAAACTGTCGACCTATTTCTGTTCCATCTCTGTTACATCTAAAATTTTTTAATATGCTATGCTAAACCATTTAATGCTCGTAACATTTCTTGAAAAAAATTATATATTGTCAAAAAACCAACATGGTTTCAGATCAAATTTTTCAATTTCTACAGCCTTCAATTTCTTCCACAGTGAGGTTTTAGATTTAATAGAATGAGGCAAAAGCCCGATTGGAATATTTTGACCTCAGTCGGGCTTTCGACTACATCCAACATGGTATTTTCAAAGATAAACTGTATAAATATGGTGTGAGAGGTAAGGCACATGACTGGTTTACTTTGAATAAAAATATTTTACTTTGTACTTTACTTAATTTTTACTTATTTATTTATATGTATGTACTTAACACAACAATAACATTTTTAAGCAACTAAAACCCTCAATGCTTTCATAGTTTTATTAGAAAATTTTCTATAACATTAAATATGATGTAGGGTTACACGTTTCTAAGAGTACGCATATGTGGTTTTGCAAGTTCGCAGCAATTAAGTACCACGAAAAGTGATAAAAATTACGTGACACAATAAATCTTCAGTAAATTTTAATTGTTTTTTAATCTCTCATTTATATCTTTTCATTGTGACTAACTACAAATTAAAAAGTGAGAATGTTGGTACACACTTAATAAAAAATAGGGTACCAAAGGATACACATGTGTACTCTTTGGGTGCGTACTATTATGGAGCTACACCTTACAATGACTAGGACGTCACAGAAGATCTATGTTGCAGCCGTCACATAACCTCCAATGCATGATTTGAATGATTAAAGATAGGGCACACTACATTACTTATTGAGCAACAGATAATAAAACATAAAAACTTACTAAGGAAGATGAAAATATAATATTTAAACTACAAATACACCTTGTGATGTCACAAATAACACACATGCTTCCAATTCTAGTTAGCAACTGCCACAGTCATAACAACCTAAACAATGTATTACTCCCTTTGCGATTTTTTCCACTTACTGAAAAATGACAAATGCGTACTCTTAACGGATACTTTTAGGCGCTTTTACCCTATTTTTTGTCCCTATTGTTGACACTGCGACTATTACGGTTGGAATCGATCGCCAACAGCTCTCTGTAGTAGCCCCTGTAATTGGTCTTATCCATAACTCCAAACGTTTAGCCACTCTTCACAGTTAGTATTTTCCGTAGTTGTTCCTCACAAGCATGTTAAATAAATGGACAAATTTTGTGCAGCTTATCAAATAATTTGTTGTGATTAATTTTGGAGAAATCATGTCAAAATAATACCTAACCTCCTTTTGTCCCTTTACGGACTCAGAGATGTTGTTTAAGAAAATACAAACAGTTTGGAATAGATGTATTATGAGATTCGGTTAACCAACTGAGTTAAATTTAGTTTGATAATTTTTTTTAACATGAAACCCATCATATACTGTTCATGCAACACTTCAGTTTGTCAATCGTTAAACAATGCAAACATATTTTCAAAAACATTATTTTGTATTGCTCAGTAGACTTGCTTTGGTTTATTTTTAACAAAATATATCAATACGTAAAAATCAGAGCCTATCATGTGTTATCTGTGACCTCAGCATAATTCTCTAGGTATTAAACCTTAATAAAATTGTATGTTGCTCAGTATAAGCTTAACTAAATGATATATTATTATTTCATTAAAAAATACTGTGAGAATTTGCTTGCGTGGGAACAGTTGGGAAAGGGAAGCATAAAAAAATTAATTATTGCCGGATAAAAACTGCGCCAGCAATATATTTAAATGAAATGAGTTTTGTTACTCCTACTTTGCATATAAACTGTGAAATAAGGCTCCAATTTCATTTGTCCTGACTCGACTATAAATTTGAAAATTAAGGGTTTTCCGTAAAGGTCCATATTGCGTACAAGGTGTTTTACATATGGCCTATATAAATTTTCTGGTCATGTCTGATATTATAACTAAAAAATTCTGCTTATGTAGACTGTGTTTCGCTATGTTTTGCACCTGACCTAGAATTGTTATATTTGAGGACAGAGCAAATATTAAATATAAAAGTTGTATAAATATTCCTGAAGAACTAGAATTGCATATCACACCAATAGTCGCGTCAAATTAGCATAAAAATAGGTAGTGAAAATGGACAACTTTTTGCGGAGAAGTCCGATTGAGAGGCGGTTTTCTGCAAAATGTTCAGGGAATTGTTTATAACAAAAGGTACATCTAACCTCTGTACGCTCCCAAATTTTTAATTGTTTATTTAACAAATGACCCATTTTTGTTGAACATATGGCAAATGTCACACACGATTCAACGAAAATGTCTGGAAAATGTTCTCTCGGGGGTTTTCGAGGTCTCTCTTTATCACTTTAGTGTTAGCTTTATTATTTATTGCTAAATTGTTGTAACTGGACTAATTAACAAATTTTTCGGATTTTTTCCAGAATTTCTGGCTTATTAAGGCAAACCATCGGCACAAGATTTTTGCAAATATAATTGTTTATTGTTCGATTGTTGCAACTTCGCTAATTAACAAATTAATAACTCTTCTCCCGGAATCGTTAGAAAATCGGATTTTTTTGCAATAATTCTGGGATCATGGGGAGAACCATCGGCACAAGGTTGTTGCACGAAATTGTTTATATTTCTATTTTTGCAACCTGGTTAAATAACAAATTAATAACTCTACTCCCGAAATCACTAGAGACCCGAAATTTTTTCCGGGATTTCTGTCTTTTTAAGGCGAATCATTGGCACAAGATTTTTGCAAATATAATTCCGGTTCTCTAGTGATTTCGGGGGTGGAGTTTTTAATTTGTTAATTAGCCCAGTTACAACAATTTAGCAATAAATAATAAAGCTAACACCAAAGTGATAAAGAGAGACCTCGAAAACCCCCGAGAGAACATTTTCCAGACATTTTCGTTGAATCGTGTGTGACATTTGCCATATGTTCAACAAAAATGGGTCATTTGTTAAATAAACAATTAAAAATTTGCGAGCGTACAGAGGTTAGATGTACCTTTTGTTATAAACAATTCCCTGAACATTTTGCAGAAAACCGCATCTCAATCGGACCTCTCCGCAAAAAATTGCAAGTGAAGTGCTAATTTGACGCGACTACAAACAAATGCACAGGACAAACATTGCTGGGTGTGAATACAGGAAAAGTATTCAATACATCAATACTAAATACTCACTGGGTTAAACAAGTATTCCTGATTACTTGAATCCTAAATAAAACATTCAAGGAGTACTTGAACCCTGAACACTTTTATTTAGGTATCTATATTATAGGAATACAATTGTGAATATATACGATGTGTAGATTAATAATATTATTATACGTTATTAAATCTAAATTAATATTTACATTTCAAAGTCAAAAATATAAGACTAGAGAACACAATAATGGCTAGCTCAGGGAAACTCTGGGGCGCCGCCTCCCTACAAGTTTTCATAATAAAGAATTTTAATTTAAAATTTAGTTTACGTTACCTAGATAAATACATAGATTAGCCCTATAAAATATATTAAAAAGGAAATTAGCAAAAAATTTAATTTTTAACTTTGCAATACTGTAAGTCTTCAATCTTGAACTTTTGGACTGAAGTACGTTGAGTTAAATTGCTATATTTTGTCACGAAGAATCTTTAACCCAATCCCTAATGTTTACTGGACACTTTATGTAAACATAACATTTTATTAACTAGGTTAGATTAAATACATTTAAAATAGTTTTTAGTCGCCCTTCCCACAAGTAATTTAAAATAACAATTCAAATTATTATACTTATAAAATAAATATTCTTACCTCTCTCCTACAAAGTCAGAAACTATGCGCACTTCAAAATACTTTCAGCATTCTTCATTGTTCTCGATCTGGGGTCAGCAGGGGGGTGAAGCGTAAAGACAAAAATGGCCGAAACAGAGTTTAATAATGTGCCATTTCACATTTCTGCACACAAATATCCCTAAATTATTTTTAGTGTACATATATAGAGTTAGCTACCACTAAGTACAAAACATTAACCGCATGCTCAGGGAGGCCTAAAAGATAATTTATAAGATATATATACCTATATTTCAGAATTGCAGCTCGATATTTAAAAAACGGGGCAAGACTCTCTTTTCCTTCGGAAAAATTGGCACCTATGAGCATCGATCAAGGTGACTTAGATCTGTAAACTTTCTTATTGTCGTATTTTAAAGAGTTTCCAAATGTAGAAACAATTATTAATAATAGTACGTGAGATGTAGCTTTCGTTCTTTCGTTCCAAATTATTAAAACTATATTTGCACTCATTACTAGTATGTCAGGATTACCCACTAACAACAAAGCACACTTTATGCGCAGTTAAATAAAATGCCTATTTATTCTAAGAAAACCGAAAGAAAGAAATACCAGCGGCAGTGTTGTCCGTTCACAATTCGAACATTTAATTTAAGTATAAAATTTAATCAATTGTATTTTATTTTACATACCTCAGAATTGTTACTTTTTTATGGATAATATTTACGTTTTCTAACATTCAATCGTCATTTACTCGAAAACATTCCTATGTAAGAGGGCAAAATTTTAGTACTGTCTGATAGAGAATTAAACGATCTTTCAGAATCAAGGAAAAAAATATGGTGTTGCCATTTAAAAAAAAATCGATGACGTTATTACTCGACAACAACAACATTTGAAAATCGCATTTTAGGCTAAAATATGTATTTTTTAAATTAAAAATCGACCTGTTCGAGGATTTTTCCCAAAAAATAATTGTTTCGTTTTTATTGAATTTATTTCATACTTTTGGCGCATACTGTATATTAAATTCAGATTCCACCATAAAGGTGTTTAAAATCATGGAGTAAATTTTAAATTTACAATTAAACTTTAATGACCTGTACATCGTGAACTACCAACATTTTATTAAATAAAGCATAATAATATGTGGTTATATTATGCTATAACTTAGCGTTACAGTCTACAGTTATTACATTGTCTTTTTATTACGGACCAACAAACCTTCTGCGATACATATTCCAAATTTCAATACAATATATTTTTTGAAAATTTTACACCTATAAATTTAAGCCAATCTGAGAAAATATTTCTGGAAATATTTATCTTACAGGGTACTCTGAATGATATTAATAAATGAAAATTGTTATGACAAAAAAAATTACACATATGTGATAGACTTGACACATCTTTTAACGATTTTGCTGTACTATTTCGCATAACGTTCACCACACTCTCCTTTTAACCATCTCAACTCTTTTTTTTTTCATGTTAAACGCATTGTTTTCTAAAATTTCACTCAGTGCTTCAATCGAAATAGAGCGATTGCCAATATTGTTACGGAAGCTCACCTACCTTTTTACTTTGTTAATTATGTTCCTGTTAAAACTATAATACTTGTGATGCCTTTATTTTGACGTTTTCTAGAACATTCCATTCCACATTCTATTTAATTCTGTAGACCGATGAAACTTCTAGAATCTTAAAAACTTATATAAGCGGATTGGTTTCACCGCCACAGAGAGTTTACATTGAGAAGCCGAACGTGAGTTGAAAACGTCAAAGTAAAGCGTTCACAGTTGAGAAATTTATTGGAGAACTATCAGAAAGGACAAGTTCGTACCGATTCTACGGTATACAGTAGACGAAGACACATCCTGTGTTGGAACTGTGAAGCAAACGGACATCTCAGGAATCGATGCCCTAGGAACATTTTCAATCGAAATTGAGAAGAGTCTGACAACTGAAGAACAAGCAGCAAGTACAGCCAGAACTGAGTTCTAATATTCAGACACAGAAGAATCAATTATTAATATTGAGACAGGAATTGGAGAAGAAAGAAAACAGTAACTGATCCGAACAACCAGAATAAAACTTTGAAAGCTACTAACTCCAAACGTCTTATTTCCGAAACATCCCACTTTTGACTAACGCCGAACTCTTCAAACAGATAAAATCTCAGTGGATTAAGGAAAACTGCTCTCAGTCTTAATGGGCTCCTTGGAGGACAACTGGGATTTCAGATTTGTAACTTAATCATATTTTCTTCTACGACCTGGACTTTATCTTGTACCTCATTTCTTAATGGATTAATATCCTCTTCAACAGTTTCCAGAAATTCGTTGAATTTAATTTTAGTTGCTTCTTCTAAATTCCTGTTGTTTTCTTGTAAACTGGTTTTCATTTCATTTCTTAACTCTTCCTGATTATATTTCATTTCTTCTAAACTATTATTCACTTCCTCTTGACTGCCTTTCATTTCCTTTTTCAAATGTTCCATTATATCATCCTGACTGTTCTCCATCTCTTTCTTTAAGTCATTCTTATGTCTTGGAGGACAACTGGGATTTCAGATTTGTAACTTAATCATATTTTCTTCTACGACCTGGACTTTATCTTGTACCTCATTTCTCAATGGATTAATATCCTCTTCAACAGTTTCCAGAAATTCGTTGAATTTAATTTTAGTTGCTTCTTCCAAATTCCTATTGTTTTCTTGTAAACTGGTTTTCATTGCGTTTCTTAACTCTTCCTGATTATATTTCATTTCTTCTAAACTATTATTCACTTCCTCTTGACTGCCTTTCATTTCCTTTTTCAAATGTTCCATTATATCATCCTGACTGTTCTCCATCGCTTTCTTTAAGTCATTCTTCAGTTCATCTTAGCTACTATTTTTCATTTCCTTTTTTAAATTGTCAAACATTTCGACTTGGCTATTCTTAATTTCTTTTTTAAAATCTTCGTTCATATCTTTCATCATTCCCATTAACTGTTTCAATGTTTCCTCCATTTCCGTTGCTCTTGATCCCGTCACTGGCATTCACTTGTCTACTTCAAACGTCTTCTTTGCGGAACGTCACACTTCTGACACCAATGTTACCTCTACGTTGGATTAGCCTGGAAACACGTCACGTAGACTCACATACTTTACTGTCACTCTTGATTGCACAATAAATATCCTTCCAACAAATTTCACAACTGTCAACGCTTTACTTTGACATTTTTCACTCGTTTGTGGCGACCGTGACAAGACAATTGAGATTTCAGATTTATTTGAGACTTCATTTTGTAACTTAGTCATATGTTCTTCTACGACCTGGACTTTATCTTGTACCTTATATCTTAATTGATTAATTTCCTCTTCAAAAGTTTCCTTGGTCTCTAGAATCAAATTTAATGTGGCCTGGAATATTCCAGAAAATGCCAAAATAAAGACATCTATAAATAATACTGCAGCAAACAACTACTCCGCGGGCTAATGCCCCGACCGGCATTGAATTACACCTGCAGTATCTGTGTCAACAGTCAAGAACCCTTGTCGGCCACTCCACCAGACATAGACCGGTTTCGGGCTTGTTAGCCTTCATCAGTATGCCATAGGTGAGATAATCGACAATTGAACTGGCTGTTCCTTCATTGATTTAGGTTCATATATAAATCGAGTGCAGGCATCTCAAAATAAGGACATTATAAAAATTATGACGTAAACAGCAACATAATTAACAAAGTAAAAAGGTAGGTTCCGTAACAATATAATATTTTTCATAGCAAAACTGCAAAACTTTTCTCCATACACTCTCTTTACACCTCTTTGTATTTCGTGGCACTAAATTTTCAACTTATTTTTTAATATTTTCTTGATTTTCTTTTCCAAAACGCAAAATTTTTACTTAGTACTTCACTCGACCTAACAAAATGAGAAAATTTAACTTGGTATTATTTTTTACATACCAATAAACATTCATGGCCAACTAACCCTTCCCTTTACGTGTCTTTAAATAATCTTATTGTCAAATAAAAATTTATTCCTTCAAAAAATTTAAGTGCAAAATTTTCTTACTGAATCCCCCATGCTTGAATTAATAACCGGATTTTTTTTTCTCGTTCACAAATGTTTTCTCAAAACTTTCTGGTAATAATCCAACCACTAGAGAGATTACAACTGAAAATAATATGAACTAAGAAAAATATGTAGTATTTTTTAATGTTCTCCTGAATTGATGCACGCTGTATAGAGTAATATTTTGTACAAATAATTCTAAGTAACACTATTGATGGTACTTACGATGGCATTGAGATTTGAAGCCTAAGCTTCCCTGGTTTTGGCAATCTATGCTAAACAATAGCTACAGATATATCATTCCCAGACATCTACTGCAATAGCAATTACCAACCCCTGTTAACTACATCACCTCAATACATATCCGTATCCCAGATTCGTTCCTTCATAAATCTTGGAGATGTTCAATTCATCTTGAACTGCTAAGGGATAACTAAGTTTGATACCTTGTTCCAGACTAACAGTGAAACTGACGAACAGCGAGGAGAACCGCGCCTTATCACTCATCTCTCACTGGCTGTGCTACGCCAACAGCGCCATCAACCCCATCATATACAACTTTATGAGCGGTAAGTGACTCATTTTATTCATTATACAAGGTGAACTTTAAATAGGTACATATATATTAACCAGCAGTACACTGTGTAGAATACATAACTAATAGGTTTTTTTTACAAAACAATCAGGAACAACAAAGTAAAATTTTAAATAAATTTCGTGATTTTCACTGATCCGACTCATGGTGGATGTGTAATCCACAACGTTGCCAGTTTTACACTAATGTCTTGGAATAGATTTCAAGAAAGTTAGAACTAGAATTTTGAGAGATGCATAATTGAAATATTTTTATTTATAAAAATATTAATGATCAGCACTACAAAATACTAAATGGTTAGCAGTGACAGGTCGTTTGAGGTTATGTATCGAAAATTAACTCTAAGGTGTGGACAACGTAAAGTGGGAACACGCTGTAAAATGTCATGAAATCCGAAATAACCTCAAGGAATTCATGGCACCATCTATGTAGTATACACCCCACCCAATATCAAATTTTTATCAGCAGTCATAAAAAAGTTACAGCGTGTTCCCACTTTCCGTTGTCACCCGGTAGATGACGCTATTTTGGCACGGAATGAGATGTATAACATTCATAATACTTATGTTTGGGATTTTGAAAATCCACACGCGATTCAACGGGATGATTTCCAACTACGCTTTTCCTTAAATGTTTGGGCAGAGCTTGTCAATGATTGCTTGAGCGGACCATTCATATTACCAAATTGAATGGATAAGAATCAGTATCTCGAGTTCCTTCGAAATGATCTACCTGGATTTCTGAAAGATGTGCCCTTAGCTGTCCGACACTGAATGTAGTTGTTGCACGATGGTGTTTCCCCTGATTTTCGACAAAATGTTCAGGAGTACCTTAATGAAGGTGTACGATGGATTCGACGAGGAGGACCGGTACCATGGCCACCTCGATCTCCTGACTTCAATGCTTTGGACTTTTTTTGTGGGGATATTTGAAAAATGAAGTGTATCGCGCTGAAGTGGACACTGTTGATGATTTACATAAACGTATCATAGCTGCTGCCAATAACTTACGAGTTCAAAATGGAAAAGAACCAGAAATGTTTGTGTTATTTCGTAGAAACTAAGTAAGATAGGCCCAAATGTGTTTACACGTCGGTGGATAAAATTTTGAACAGCTGTTGTAATATCAGATATATTAAATTATTTAATAGTTATATGACAGATTAATTTAATTAATTAATAATAACAATAGCGGCAAAATCAATTCAATTTGCTGATATAAAATAATAAATACAATTTTATAACATAAATATTATTTCTTTTGACATTTTTTGTCCGTTCGTTTTTTATTACACTTTGCCACCGTGCCGGTCGCCGACTGCATGGTTCGTCTTGCGCAATATTAGATTTTACAGTGGACCGGTTTCCAGTGCTGTGTATATATTTTTAAATCATTTTTGAACTGCCCTTTTCGATTTTTTTTTTTTTTTTGTGAAATTATGTTCGTAAGAATTCCCAGTACATAATTTTTTTTTGATAAGTTCTGAGTCACCCTGTATGCAGACTGTTCCAAAAAAACCTTGGAAACTAAACTTTTTTTAAGATTTTGGTATTAAACGTTTATATTATAGGTATTATGAAACTTAATGTATAGGGTGATTCAGAACTTATATAAAAGAATTTGGGAATAGATACGTCATGAAAAATGGAGTAGATATCGTAATTTTTTTTTATAAAATTCTTATAATTTCCGAGTAAAACATTCAAGTTGTAGTATTTTCAACCTTTACATCGCTGGCACACTGTAGTCTCTAGACAGGCGATTCCGAATATTGAAATTCGATTACTTTTTGTAGGCACTAAAGTTTTAGTGACGCTAATGTTTACATTAGTTGTTCAAGGCAGCAACTCGGAGTTGATGGATATAGTTTTAACTGATTACGCTGTGAAAATGCTTTAGCAGAACGATTTCCTAATAAAATGTGCCAAATGCAGATATTTTTACCGCGGTGTGCAGTGAGTGCAAAAAATGTAGTGCAAGGCGCGGGAAGTTTGAAACCGACTCGTGGAGAGATGGATTATATCCGTACTATGTACAGCATGTCCTAGCATTAACACCAAGGGACTGGACTTCTTTTTGTGGGGATATTTAAAAAATGTATTGCACCGAAGTGGATATATACTATTGATGATTTACGGAAACGTATCATAGTTGCCGCCAATAACTTACGAGTTCAAAACGGACAAGAAGCAGAAACATTTGTGTTAGTTTGTAGAAACTGGATAAAGTAGCGTTCAGATAAACGTTAGTGCAATGGCACTGCAATTGTACTGTTGTATTGTAATTGTATGGTGTTAAATATTATTTACTCTGTTTACATAAAATTACTCTAGACTTAAGAAGTTGGGGAATTTTTCCGCTGTAAGTTGACGACATGAAAAACTCAAGATTGTTGACCTTCAGATCAAGAGGTTATGTTTATGTTTTTGTCAACTACGTCCATATATACGGAAATAGTTGGTTTTTATCATTTGCCGAATAGTAATTAAAAGCTTGATGTTTGGTTAAATGAGGCCCCACCAATTTCAGCGAGTCATCAAACATCGCCACTGTCATTCGGGTGTAATGAAAAAATAATCGGCATCTTCACTTCGCATTTCTTTATATAAATTATAAAAATCACCTTGCATGTGCTTTCTGCGGTTAATAGGTCGCACCCACCCTCTCCGAGTTCTTCTCTTAATTTTGTTTTTTCATGTATAGTTTTTATACATATTGACGTCGCTGGGGATAAGAGCAGCAAAAGTAACTGTTTCTTAACTAAACAGTCCTCTTCATCCACTAAAAAAAAGCAAATCAAAACTAAACTAAATATCTAAATTAGAATCTAATTTAAAAACTTAACCTGCAAATATGTGAATCTTCTGGTTACTGTCAAAAAAGCTGTTTCCTGATTGGTCCGTGTATGATTGTTGGAAAGGAATGGTAAAAGCTAAAATGCTTTTACCTTCTGCCATATCAACTGCAGTACAAAGGCGTAACTGTTAAGTTTATCTGAACGTTACAAAAGTCGCCCGTATTTCTCGCCGTTTTACTTCTGTATCTTTGAATATTTGCAGGTGAAATGATCCTATTATTCCTATTATTTGCTAAACCCTAGATTATTCAGTTATTAAATGTCTAAAACTATTTGTATTTGTATAAAACACTATTTCAAGAATACGGCGCCCTTTTTAATAACTTTTCTGTAGTACCAATGCAACCGCACTAATTTTATGTGAATGAAGCTTAAGACGGGCCCAAAAGGTTGTAACATCAGGTCAAACTACTTTAGTAATTAAAACCATAAATTAAATCTTTTAGTAATTAATAACAACAGCGACAAAAGCAGTGAAATTTGCTGTATATAATCGTCGTTATAAAATGTTATTTATTTCTTTCCTTGAGCATATCTTTCAGTCGCAGATTGCGGCCTTATCAGGTTTTACAGTGAACCAATTTTCAGTGCCGTGCAGAAGAGTATTTTTAAATCATTTTTGAACTGCCCTTTTTGATTTTTTTTTCTTTACAAAATTCTATTTGTAAGAGCCCCCGGTACACTCAGAATAAGTTCTGAATCACCCTGTATAAGAATAAGTCAATAATTCAAAAAAATATTACTGTATTTGAGGAATAGTAAAACTAAACTAGTATTGAAATAAGTGTGTTAATCTTGATACTAACATCCGTCCATTGGCATAAGCCAATGTTTTTCCATCTTATCATAACCATAGAGAGGGTGCCCAATTTTCTCTACGAGTATAGCTGATCTACGGTTTTCCGGCTGCGAAGTTTGAACCGTAGCAAACGCGGTTCAAGTACGGACACCGCCCAACACAAACAACCCTATCCAAAAAACAAAAAAATCGTTAACATTCGTCGTTTTTGACTGCGGCAACGACATCCGTTTAGGAATATCGAATTATAATAGTTCAGAAGAAATTATTTTGAAAATAATTCAATATTTGCGTTTCATTAAAAACTGTATTAATAAGGAGAAATGAAAACGTACAATAATAAATCACGTCAGTAAATTTAATTGAAAAATTATTAATCTGCTTTTTAAATTATACAGGGTGTCCGGAAAAGACGTGTACAACGGAAGATCACAGACTCCTGGGTATAAAATAAGCCGATTTAGCCCAATTTACTTATTTCCAAAATTGCTTCGTTTCGCCGCTAGGGAGCGCCAAAGTTCGCGAAAATTTTTGTTTATTCCGAATATCTCGAAAACGACTTGATCGATGTTAACCATTTTGGGCTACGCAGTTATAAGTCTAACCGACACTTTTGACATTATTTAAAATCTTTTGCAGTCATTAGAAATATAAGAAAAATCATGTATCATGCAAATATAAGCACATATTTTTTTAACCCCCTGTACAATTACTCTCAGTTTGTTTCTGTTAGTAGTTGACTTTATTTAGAAACTTTTTTTACACTTTCATAATTTTGAACAGATGAGTAGTTTAGGCAGAAAAACTATTTTTCGTATGTCAACAATATCAGCATTCGTTCTGCAACAAATAACGGAGTACCAGAAGTACGCTCTGATATTTTAAGTATCAACTTCAATACATATTCCGAACAAGTAGATATGTTTTTGGTTTATGGAGTTTGTCAAGATAACATCCGCAAAAGTGTTAGGGTCTACATGGACAGATTACCTCATCGACGAATGTCAAATCATCAAACTTTTGCCAACATCTAAAGGCGACTTCGCGAATTTGGTTCTTCAACAAAATGAATACGGTTCAATGGCGTCAACGTACCATGAAAACTATAAAGGTGGAGGAACAAATCGTAGATAAGATAGAAGAGAACCCAAAATTGGTGCAAGGCGCATTGGACAAGAAATAGGGATACCAAAAACCATAGTTCATGATGTTTTGAAGGAGCAGTAACTACATCCGTACCACAATCGGTTTATGACCGGTTCATCAACCAATTGACCCTGAAAAACGTTTAGCATTGTGTAATTTTATACAAGATCAAAGAGTCCATGATATTAATTTCAGCAAAAACATTTTATTTACAGATGAAACATATTTTGCTAGGTCAGGAATTATTAATATCCATAACAAACACGTTTATACTGATGAAAATCCACACTGTACTGAAGATAAGACATTTTCAATATGAATTCAGAGTAAACGTGTGGACGGAAATTATAGACAACTTTATTATTGGCCCGGTTGTGTTTCCACATCGATTAAATGGGGTCAACTATTTAAATTTTTTACTTAATTTATTGGACGATTTACCGTTACTACTTCGTCGTAACATTTGGTTTATGCTCGATGGTGCACCCCCCATTTTACAATACCCGTTAGTCAGTATTTACATAATCTGTATCCTAACAGGCGGATTGGAAGAGAAAACGATGCTCCTATAAAATGGCCACCTCGAGCACCAGACTTACCTCCTAGCGATCATTTTTTGTAAAGTATATGCCTACGCAGTTAATAATAAAGAGGATTTTTTTAGGTGAATCCAAGACGAAGTTAACATTTTACGAGGTAATCCATGGAAAGCACTACAACTTCGTAAAACCGTAAAACGGATTACTTATTGCGTACGAGAAAAGGTGGTCACTGAGCATTTATTGTAAAGAGATCATAACTTTTTTTATTTGCTATATTAATCTTATTATCTCGTATTTATTAAATAGAATATAAATGAATTTTGGAATTTTCGTTATTTGTTGCAGAACGAATGCTGATATTGTTGACATACGAAAATATTTTTCTGCCTAAACTACTCATCTATTCAAAATTCTTAAAGTATAAAAAAGTTTATAAATAAAGTCAGCTAATAATAGAAAATAAACTGAGAGTAATTGTACAGGAGGTTAAAAAATATGTGCTTATATTTGCATGGTACATGGTTTTTCTTATATTTCTAATGACTGCAAAAGATTTTAAATAATGTCAATAAGTGTCGGTTAGACTTATAACTGCGTAGCCCAAAATGGTTAACATCGATCAAGTCGTTTTCGAGATATTCTGAATAAACAAAAATTTTTCGCGAACTTTGGCGATCCCTAGCGGCGAAACGAAGCAATTTTGGAAATAAGTAAATTGGGCTAAATCGGCTTATTTTGAACCCAGGAGTCTGTGGTCTTTCGTTGTACACGTCTTTTCCGGACACCCGGTATATTTATCACAGAACGGATATGATTTTAAATGAGAGACCGTATTTTCTTATAAGGGATGATATTTCTCTCGAAGCTTCAGGGGTTGAGTTTCCTCTTAAGAATTTATTGAGATGAATTTTACGGCGTTCAAAAACTAGGTAGCATCTGATAAAGGTATATGTAAAGCAGCATCTAATATACAAATGGAAGGAGAACAACATAAAGCTGTCACGTGTAATGTAAGACCCTGTATCTAAATTTATTGACTTTGCCTGTGGGGATAGACCGTATATTTTACTATTTTCCATGTTATTTATTTTTCCGTGAAGAAGACGGTTTTTTAATACTTGCAATCTTATTAAAAGGAAAAAATCATGTTTGTGAATATGTGTCATACAGGATGCCAGTCAGCTTTTCAAATGAATTCTAAAATAATTTTATGTGATGTGATGCAAAGAATTTTTATGGACTCCACTACTGTATACGCTATATCTGTTAGTGTATTTCATTAGACCGCATTCTTAACAGAAGAGTAGACTCGGGATTATTAATTTGAATTAGCTTAAAACCTTGGAAGTAAAGCAAAACTTCCTAAACTAAACAATCAACGTAAGAGCTTTAAATTAAGTAGTGACGACAACTAAAAGTAAGCAGACTATTTCGTGCTTAAGTTATGTTAATTTGAAAGTGAAAAGAAAAAATGTTCAAATTTTTTATATTTATTAATGCATTGTTGAAAAGAACAATAACTACTTATAGGTAATGCTATTAGTCATAGTGCGTACCTTATAGGGTGTAATTACCCGTTTTTCGTTCTAAACATTCTATCTAAATATAACATGTGCTTGAATTCCGAAACTTATGTTTACCTACCCTGATAGTGAGAAACATTTTTTCAGTATAAATATTAAAATTTTAATCTATGTTCTTGCTCTTATGCTCTTATTTAGTATATAGAGTATATCACAATAGAAAGAAAAACATATGTATTTTGTATATACTAACACATGGGTAAGCTGGACAGAACATGTAAACGTTTGCTATTCAACTTGAAAGCTGGAAATGGTTTTCCAAATTTGCTAAAATTCAGTTCCAGGAAAATATCCTGTAATATATTGTCACCGTTCTGCTTGCTTCTCTAATTAGGCAGCAACTGCTTCTCTGATTAAGCAGCAATGCACGCATATATAAAATTGTTCACAGGCCTTTTAGACCCAGACCATTGTTATTCTCCTCCACTCCATTCTGTTCTTCCTTTCTCACCTTAATAGGTTTTCTTATTGAGGATCCAGGTTTCACTGCCATATAGCGTTGTCGAAATTGTATTATACATTCTAAATTTTACTTCCAAAACAAATATTTTGATTTCATTAAGTGGTTGACTTCTGCCAAACTTGTTTGCTTTTATTATTCTTCAATTAATTTCTTGCTCCTCATCACAGTTAGCTGTTATCAATGCCCCTAAATACACATATTCTTGAACTTCTTCAAATTCCATCTCTCCGTGCTGCGTTCTCACTTTGAAATTGGTATCTATTTTCTGTTGTCCTATTCTTAAAAGCTTACTTTTCTCTTGATTTATCTACAGTCCCATTTTCCGTGCTTCCTCCACAAGTTTTCTTGTTACTTCTTCTAATTCCCTACTGTCTGTAGTAATTATGGCCACGTCATCTGCATAACTTACTATTTGCTGACTTTTAAACAATATATGTCTTTCTATGTTCAACAGACTATCTCTTATGACCTTTTCTAGTTCTAAATTAAAAATAAGTGTTGAAAGTGGATCTCCTTGTCTCAGTCCTGTGGCAATGCACTTACAGTGGAAAAAATGACGAAATTGTATATTGTACTATTTTTTTCTAACGTATTGACAATACATGCAAGTCAATTATGAGAGTGGTGTCTCAAAAACCTCAAGTGGCTGTCGTTATTTGACACTGACAACCACCTTTTTTTCTGAGGTGGTGACGTGAAGAGAAAGACGCGGTTTAGCGAACAAATCGTAGAGTTCCTGGTTCCTCGATACCATCCCCCGTTAAAAACACATGTTGGTTGTTAGTTCTTCTACCAGGTTATTATTTTTTTCTTGTACGAAGAATTTACTTACACTTTAAATCGTGATAAATTACCTGTGGCAATGATGCCCTTTCTTGTCCTTGGTGCTTTTCTTTCACTTTACAGCCCAGCTATCCTGTGACGAGGTCGATCCTATATATGACTTCAATCCTCTACTCTCTTGTCCCTGTGGCAGCGTTTTTTCTACGTCAGCTGGCACCATCACGTACTTCCATGTCGCTGTCCGCTGCTCTGTATGTCAGAAGCTACGTAAACTTATATCTCCCATCACGCTCCTTTACAGAGATCATTCTATGGTAACCATCCCCACCGAAGTTCTGGCATCTTCTGCTCACTTTATCCCGATGTTCATTTTCATTTCGATGTTGTTAGGCGCCATTCACCATTTCCCACTACTCATCTTCAGTCTACGATCCGTCGACACTCAACTCCTAGCCCCACGTTGGGCTCTATGTCATCATTCTGCTTCCCTAATTGGGCTCAAATTATGATGTGCTTACAGTGGAAAAATGAGGGAACTGTATATTGTACTATTATTATTTTTCTAACGTAGTGACAATAGATGCAAGTAAGTTATGGGAGCGGTATTCCAAGACAGCAACTGTCTGCACATAAAAATGTATGAGTGAGCCGAGACTTAATATCCTGCCTGAAGGCCAAAACTCGACTGACTCTCGTTGTTTGACATTAACAGTTACCTTTTCATTCTGCGGTGGTGACATAGCAGAAGCTGGGGTTTAGCGGATGGATCGTGAAGTCCCAGATCCCTCGAGGGTATTTAATATTGTCACTGAATTTGCCCCGCTCGCACCCAATTCGACGACTGTGGTATAGCAAAGCGCTAGATTGCCCCGACCGCCCCTACGCGATGTTGGTAAACAAACAAAATAATGCCGTGTATCAAGGCGTGGCTGGAATTTTGAGAATCAACGAGAATCGTTCTGGAAATGGATCTAGAGCTGGTAGCAAATACCTGGAATATTCGTTTGGTCTATAAAAGAAGAATAAATGGCCGAGTCAGTCTTGAATTGGAGTGTTTAGTTGGAAATTTCCTGGAGCTTCAGTGAAATAATGTTTAGTTGAGTTTAATTAGTTTCAGTAGTGTACAGAGTGTTAATAAATATCAGTAAAAATTAACTGTTGTTATTCTGGTAAAAAAAGTCAGGTTAGAAACCCGTGACAGAATGCAATGTACTGATGCATACTCTATATTCTTAAACAGTCATCGTTATTACAGAGTTACTATTGCATCGTTATTATAGTTGTATACAGAGTGTTTCTGAAATCAGTAAGTAACGAGGAAATAAGTAATTTTTATTAAGCAACTAAAACCGAGACTAAATCGTATTTTTTAATATGTTATAAAAAAATAGAAAATTTTAAAACTGACACTGTTGTGTGGAGAATAGTTGTTGGCTCTATCACGTCGCCTCGACAATAGAAATGTACATGCTTAAACCATTTTTTATAGATTAGAAAGTTCTTAAATCCTGCTGGAATAGAAATGTAACACAACAGTCGAAAAAATTACTTGCCATACGATCAATGTCAGAATATACAATGATTGGGTGAGTTTATTCTGGATATATGTCTAGCTTCATCGGTTGCAGTTGAATTTCGGTAATTTTTTGAAGCATCGAGACGTTTGATACAAACACACATTCATTCACAACTTGACTTAATTTTCGCCTTAAAATGCTGGTTACGTAATGAATTATTACACAAATTTGTATTGAAAAATATTCCTTCCTAACTTTTTGGGGTATTTTCAACAGATTTTCTCTCTGTAAGTTTTCCAATATCCCTCAAATCTGATGAATTATTTAAAGCTGTAATATAAGATGGAATTATTTAAAGCTGTATTGATTCTCAGATGAGAATAGGATTTTCTGTTATAAATACACCTTGACCTTCAAATTGCCTTAGAAAATGTAAGATCACTTTGCTTTTTTCTCAATATATGACAGATAGGAGGAGTAATAGGCCTGGAAGTGTTGAAAAAAACGATTTTTTTTTTGTTGATGTGATATATGACCTTAATTTTGACAGGTTTAGCCTTTAAGTATTAATAAGCCATCTGACAGACAGCATTGTCCTAATCAAGACATTGTGCTAAGTGAATCGCTTTTTAAAATTGCTCCTCAATCCACTATACATTTGGAAGATGTTTCTAGACAACACGGCACCATCAGTCGTAAGTTAATTCGAATAGAAAGTGTTAAAGTCTATTTGCCGTCTTTGGGACGTAAAGTTAGTGCAGGATAACCTTATCCAAAATCAAAGTTTTTAGAAAAATTAGTTTTCCAATTGGTTACACCAGAACTTGAACGTCGTTTAAGATGTCCAAAATTTCATAGAAAACTATGTATTGCAGATATCTTTCGAAAATCAATGACTGCAAATTGTATTTATATATATTAAAAAGAAATGTGCAAAAATGTGTGTCTAGATTGTATGGAGAACAACTAAAATGACTGCCCCTTTGTCCCCTATAAAATTATTTTTTAATTTCTAATATGTTTAAAGTTAAATTTAGTAACAAGTATCATAAAACATATTTTTTTAAATAATTTTTAAAAGAATTTTAAATTTTTTACGATGTTACACATTTTTAAATAAAATATGATTTAAAATTTATATATTTGTTGCGTATCTCCAAAGATTTTAAGAACCAAGAAAAAAAGTAAAAATAGGTAAAAAAATATTTCTTTAAATTTAATTACGGGATTATAAAAACCCGGATATGAGATGGGTATTTAGTATCAGCGTCATAAATCTAGAATGTTAGTATAAAGGGCAGCAAGCTATACGGGCCTATAACCGAACACATCCAGTTAGCATTGGAGTATCCATGATAACTTTTGCGGAGATGTTCCGAACTACTTATTTTACCTAATTTGATGAAATTCAGATTACATAAGGTTTGTTAAGGCTCCTTTTATAATTATTCATACTTAAATGAAGATTATGGATAGAAGCAGAAGTGTTTTGATGAAATGGATATCAAATGTGATGCAAAGAAACTTAAAAATAAATTACCCATAGTCATGTATTTTCTTATGTAATAACAGTTTTGTATAATTTAAGCCTTATAACTTTTATTGAAATATGAAGAAAATGTAACATTCCATCCATATACAGACTGTTGCATAAGTGTATACAAAAAAATTAGAGGTAGGGGAGATCAGGTACGAAAGCAACATATTTTTGTAAAGTCGAATAAATAAAAAATTAACAAAGTTATATAAATGGAGACGTTTGTAACATATGAATAATAGGTAATAACTAGGTATAGAAAGTATTTACAAGGTATTTGTTTATTGATTATACCTATATAAAAGTAAGATGTAGTGCAGGTACATAACCCAACTAGCAAAATAAATTTTATAAATGTTGTATAAATTGCTATAATATAAATCTTATAGGAGCTTCAAATTCATATAACGTAATTAAATGCCTTTATACGATACTTATAGAATCGAAAAGGGCCTACTTTTATAAAACACTTTGGTAATGTAACAGTTCTATAAAAAATGTATACCTAAAACACTTTTAAAACAATTTTGTACAGCAACTATAAAAACATTTTTTCCACGGTCGGGAGTAGAAATCAGTTTCTATCACATCAAAATTAAAACAGAAGTAGTCGATTATTCCCAAGAGAGTATAATGCTCCCAAGGGAGTTTACATTATGGAGAACGTTTTTCATGCAAAAAAAAGATAACATTGAAATTATTTATTGACATTTAAATTAAATGTTACATTTGTACAATTTTCAAAATTAATATTAGAAGGAATATTACTTTCGCTTACATTTACAGTTTTTGTGATTGCGCTAGTAGTGGTACCTACTAAAACCTGATTAGCATTTTGGTCTTACTTTCAATGGACATAACCTTCAGCGACTGTCGTTGATTTCCAACCCGCATGACGCTTTATTGTCGTGATATCCACACCAGCATCTGCCAGTAATGTCGCTGAAGATCTTCGTAAGCAGTGACCAGTATAACATGCAGCATCAGGTAATTTTAAATACGAAGCTACTACACTCGGATTTTTTCCCATGGTATTCTTGCCAACTGGCTGCGAACTACATTTTCCTGCTTTGTAGTAAGGCGCTTATGCTTGACGTGGGGAGGACGAAGGGACAGGCATTTTCGAAACAATTCAAGCATATTTCCCACATCGGTAACCAAAAAGGTTCGTGGAATCTTTGTCTTAGTGTTTGGAATTTTTACAATCAGGGAAGAGCCTACATCCTCAATATCACCTACAGTTAAATTGGCTAGTTCATCAGTTTGAGAAGCTCCGGTAATCCCCAGAATTAATCCAACCTATAAAAAATCAAAATACTTAATAATTGAAATACCTAACAACAAAAGTAATCTTACCTTAATCATTAAGAATCTTTATCATCTGCACTTGATAGAAAACGGTCGATTTCACCCTTTGTCAATATTTTCGATTTTTTCGCTTGATATCCGTCACCGGTTCTTTTCAAAAATGCGATCAGCTTGGGGAATTTGCTTATATCTATGTTGTCGTAAATTATCAAGCATGGCTTAACCATAGAATATTGCGCCCATAATGTGGAAGACTTGTAATTCTTTGCATTTTCAAGTATGCCACATTTGAACATTTTTCCCGGCGTACCACTTTTTGAACCGATTGTAGGCTATATCGTATAAAGATCTTGACTTCGTAGGCAGCAAATTGCTTATTGCAATATTTGCAGCCTCCGCAATCTCTTCGGACTCACAATTATTCTTTGTGCACTAAACAAACTTTAAGCCAAAAACGAAACTAGCACCTTAATTTGACAATTCTTTTTGTTTGTTTATTTTGTAGTTATGACAATAACTCAACGACTACTAAATAAATGCTCAAATCAAAATACAATAATTCTGGTGCTACTTACTTCATAATGACAAAATATGTGTTTTTAAGTTAATGAGATCGTGGAAAAAATAGTATATACCATTCGGAAGAGATGCTATTTTGTCCTCGGTGCATTGTAGCCCTCGGGCTTCAAATTGCACCTCTGCCAAAATAACGCATTTCTCGCCCTTATAGTATAATGTACCATTGTAGTCTGTATTTTTGTACTATTTAAAGAAACATTATATTTTTTAGTGAAGAATATTAAAATCAAATCATTTTAAGATTGGTGTATTACGCAAATTCATAATTATTTGTACTTATATTTAAAAACGGGGTCATTTAATGGCGATCATTTGTGTAAATGGTAGATAGATATAATACTTACAATATTATCATGTCAACAATCAGTGTTTTAACATATGTATATGTTTGTTCTTATGCGCTTTAGTTTAGACCACATTTGCTTTAAAATTATAAAAAATAAATTTAAAAAATATTAAAATGATGCTTTCGTTAATTTATAATACCTCTGTATAATTATATTTAATTATCTTGTTATAAAATAGTCTTTCAAAAATAGCAAAATTATGTTTAAGATATAATTTTAATAAGGCTTTCAACTAATTTTCCATAATGGCGGCAGTCACTGATCCAACAAATCTTCATTTAAAAATGGCGACTTATAATACAATGATTTGTAATAAATAATCTAAACTGGACTTGACCAGCCATTGCATTTTTACTCCAAGAAGTTGGCATAAGCCCGTAATTTATTTGAGCACAGGTTATCAAATACTCTGCCAATTTGGCATTACCAGCGTAGTCCACATTAAGTGACGCAATCCCACCATTTCGTTTTTCTTATAAATCTGTCAAGTGACACATGACAAAGATTCGATGTTGTGGCTGCTTTTCGAATAGAAATGTTGTTTTGAACAATTATATACGCGCTTTCCTACTGCTGCAAAGTGGCTTTCCCACGATCTGTTGTTCGTTGTCTTTCGTTAGGTATCCTAAATAAAGAGAATGAATTTGTACATTCCCACACAGTATAACAAATACTGAAGTAATTATATGGATATCTACAGAATTATGATTTTAAATATGACAAATATGATCATAGGTATTAAATATGAGTGACGGTTGTAACATGTTACAGTCGTCCTCCTATGGCATTGTTACAATCGTCCCATTACGCATTTCCCCACGCGATTGACATGATACTTGCTTAAAACTTTTTTAACGATTATTTTTAATTAAAATACCATGCTTAGGTTATAGCCAATATTGGAATTAATTGAAGAAGCCAATAAACTAATTCAAAATAACGTTCAGTTCTTGGATTATGATAGATTAAGATAAAGAATGGAAACTTACTTTGCATATCATTTCGCACGGTGCAGGTCTTAACTCGAATTAAAACACACCACGGATATTGTTGTTCAAATGAGTTAATGTAGATTTCACTGCCGACTCTATGATGATATGATATCATAGACAAACGCCTTTAGAAAGACAATAGGCTTACTGTTACAACCAACGCGTATTACTCTCGTACTCGGTCTCCCCTACCTAGCTTCCTTGGCAAAATTGGGGGTCTTCTATATAAATTTTCTTAATTGCCTTCCCCCCTCCTTAAAAAATGGCTGATCCTTAAAGGTGGGGCGTAAAATCTGTTTTTTTTTCTCAGTTGGATATGAATAAACTAATAAAGAAATTTAAAATATAATAAAGTTTGGAAATTAAGCGAAGGAACGGAAGGAGTGGTTTATTGTGGGAAATGGAAAATATGCCAGTAATATGTTATTTTATATTAGGTGCTTCCCAAAAAAAATTTTTTAGGCGAGACTTCAATTAAAAAATTTTATACGAAAATCTCCCCTTATAATTTAAAATTTTATAACTTAATTCCTGCTTCAATAAAAAAAAATATGAATAATAAATATAAATATAAGAAATTAATTAAAACATTTTTAATTCAAAATTATATAAAATTCGAACAAATAACAAATAACATGTAAATTTAGTGTAGAGATATGTTGCTGTCCTGTAAGATTCTTTAACTATTTTTAACAGTTCTTTGTTATTAAGTATATGTATATGTATTACAAACCTAATTATATTTAGTTATAAGTATTACATGCTATTGTCTGTACAGAGAACAGAAACATTCAAACACAGACTGACTTATCAGTCTAGCTGAAGTTTCTGTTTTTCTAAACCTGAATTGTAATTGTAATTGTAATTATTTCAAATAAATACTAAAATACTAAATAATTTGCCAAAGAAGTATTTTTTGTATACACATATGCAACACCTTGTATATATAAAGACGACAAATATAATCTGTCTAATGTTAAAGGCCGGTTTCTGTAATTTACAATTTATGAAAAATATTATCTAGTGCGATATTATAGCAACCAAATTTTCACTGATCAACACATTTATGAGAGGCCGATCAATAGACACCAATTTACTTAGCATCAATCACTCAGTTTCATTCATAATCCTTAGATACGAAGACAAACTGATGTAATATATATATATGAGCTTCCGAAAAGCTTTTGACATACTTAATCATAGGATTATGTTAAACCGGTTGCATGAAATAGTATTTCACTTTTAGAATTAATTAGATCATATTTAACCACTCATTGTCATATGTTATTTATAACAGAATTAAATCTGTAGAATTTTCAGCAAGATGTGGTGTGCCTCAGTTCTGAGATCAATAGAATTTAAAATATTTATAAACAGCGTAATTGATGTATTAAATGTATCTTGTTTACTTTATGATGATCTGAAAATTTTCACCGTCAAACCAATAGAAGGCCATCAGTCGATTCAGGAAAATTAAATCATTTTTATAGATGGAACAAGGATAATTAATTACTATTTAATGTGTATCTTATGTGTTTTACTGTAAATTGTATTTTATTTTAAATTACAATCTGAATAACGTAAGTTTACAAAGGCCATCTACATTCCATAATTTCAGCGTTACCATCAATCCCGAACTGACTTTGTTTTGCTCTTGCGGCTGACGTACTTAGATTAGTTGTAAATAACAATATATTTTTTGTAAATGGCAATAGTATGCTTCCTTGCTTAACTCCTTGGCTGATAAATCTATAAGGTGACAAATATTACTCGAGCAAACTCTCTACCGACGATTATACAGATAATTAATAAAAAAAGAAATTACATTATTGCCAACTCAAAGGTATTAGAACTTTTTTATCAAGATCTCATGAAGGTATTGAACTACTAAAATCGAACAATATTGAAGAAGTATTAAAGTTATTATCGTTGGCTATAAATATTTTATCTGTAATATGAAGTAATGCTGTAGTTGTGCAGTGCGATTCTCTAAAATACTAATTGAGTAATAATCAGAAAGAGATGCTGGGTTACTTTATTTGGACACGCCTATTGTTAGATATGTGTTTATTATAAATGTAAAATAATCACCAAGAAAGAGAAAACCATACAGCAACAATTTTTTAATAATGCAATCAAAACCCATAGTCTGAGTTTTTACACGATACACAATTCCCCTTAAGCCTTTGTAAAAGTTTTGAAATTGATATACTGTCAATGTTATTAGAAGTTTGAGGAAATTCATCACATAAAGAGTTAAGGTCTGTTCCAACCATCGTTGAGAACTGGTTCAGAACTGTTAGAAATGTTTGACCAGCTCCGTCTTACGTCGCATTTGCGGAAAGTACATTAATAACTGAACTGACTGCATAGTTCTGGACGGTCCGGAATTGATTCTTGCTGTGGTTGGAACAAACCTATAATATAGATTCGGATTTAAATCATGAGTCTTCTAATTAGTCTCGCTAACATTTAAATATTTTAATATCTTTGAAAAGCTTTTAGGATCATTTTCAAATTTCAATTGAATACATGCTTTTTTCTTTATCCTAACTGAGTGGTTAAACAAATTGCATAACTCTTATAATAATTGTAAGAGGCTAACGTCTGTAATTTCTTGTATTTAGGAAACGTTTCGTTTTTAATATTTATCGTCAACTTAAGATTCGGTGTTAGCCAAGGAGCATGAATATTAAAAATAGACAACAAATTATGATTCCAAAATTCTAACATACCATCAACACAATTTAGTGGATACTAATATTCCTAATTAATTCATCCCAAGTCATTTTATAAATTATCTTGACTAAAATTAGAGACATCTCTGTAACAAGTTTTGGCATCAGTATATTTTTATTAATTTTTTTATCACACATTATCAAGGTATACTTCGATACTCGTTTTTGAGAACAAATGAATCAATTATAACAATATGATCCGACATAATTAATAAATCAATGGAGGTGTGATTTTTGGAATCTGTCTAGAGCATAGGCGACGCAGAATTATGATGTAGGTATTTGTAAATTTCAAAATAATATACCAACAGTTTAAATCTTATTGTTACATTTTGATTACTTCAAACAGTTATAACTTTTATCAAATGGAACACCCTGTATTTTTTCGCTTTATATTATGTACACTGAAACAATTTCAACCCATATAAGTATCGTTAAGGTTGCGATTACTACTTTTGGAGATATTAAAAAATGTCTACTGTTTTGCCAACTTTCGTCACGTCAAAAACAACAAAATTGGCTTGACATGTGTCAAATATTGATGTGTTGTGTCTCCATGTTTATTCACGACAAATTATAACATTTTACCTGAAAATATCACAATAAGTAATGCAATAACATTTTTTTTCTACGTTCATGCAAAAAAACAAAACTTTATTGAACCATATTTAGTGAAAAAAGTGGTTCTTTATTGCACTAGTGCAATAAAATGTTTATTGCATTCATCTGTCATTCTACTACAGCGTTTTGTCATCATGACAAACATAAACGTTCAAATCGACGTCACATTTTCCTAAACTTAGTGTCATCTAAATATCATTTTTTTGGTTTTTGCATAAACGTAGAAAAAATATTGTATGCAACTCGTACAAAAAGTGCTTATTGCATAAATAACTATTTAGACTTAATCTGAGTTTATATTAAAAAAAAATATAGTGATACCTAGTTCTCGTGTTTTGCAACTGTGTGAAAACCTGTAGAATAGTGTATTCAAAATAAAATATAGTATAGTAATATAAAATTATTCAATTCACTTCAAACATTCCATTAAACATTCTCATGTTTTTAACTGTTTTATAGATTTTAATATAGCAACGGTATCAGGTTGTCCATTTTCATAATAAAAAACTGCGAAATTCTAAGGAAAGAATGAAACTTTATTCACATTGTCTTTATAGAACTGTCAAAACCTTCAATTCAATTCATTTACAACAAACGTTATTTATTTTCAAAATTTAGCTACATTAATCATCTTTAAAAGCCATCAATTCCCAATACTTCAATGTATAAAACCTCAGCGTAACTTTAGGATTCTTTGTGTCTGTATATATTGTCTTGTGACTTCCTTTCATCTTTGAATGAATACTTTATCTGCTATAAAGCCTTCATTTTGTGCAATATAATCCTCGAATGCAAATGTACAGTCTGTGTACTGCAGACAAAAGAACTCCATTTTTAATTATCATAAACCTAATAACGTTTTTATTTTATCGCCGATTTTCGATTCATTACAGCGTCTTTCCTTTTTCAGCCAAAGCTTCTTAAAAAACAGGATCTAATTCTTCATTAAGCTGATATATTTCAGAGCAGCGCGAAGGTATATTACAACTTTTTTTACAATTTACGGTGCAATAACTGCTAATATAACGAGCCACAAATCGTTTAAAATACGGGTCTCTAACGAATTAATAGAAGGTGGAGATAACACAAAAGAAAAGTGTTCTTCGTAGAGCACTTAATTTTGCAGTAAGTGCAAAGGTGTATCACTTTACTTAGAGCTACAATTCAGAGGCGAATTATTAAATAAAGAAGTAACACTTTCTGGTGCTATACCGAGCTACACTGATAAAAATAGATGGAAATTGCATATTTTATTATGCTCTTTGCTTTTGCATGCTCAAGTACATGCTTATATGCGTTTTACGTAATAAAATTAGAACATTTCAGGAATAATGTACAATGTACTACATTGGAACTATTTACTTTTACTCAATTTATTATGAAATTTTGCAGGACTTGTGTTAAGGCGTGGTTGAAAAACATGTATGGTTCATTAATAAGGACTTTTTGATTACATTTTGTTACCTGTTCACTTGCAGCTTACTCCAATTTAAATGTAATGCAATTCATAACTATAATAGAAACTGAAACGGCACGTTGTCTAGATACTTGCATCATACTTGCATATGTGTCTCTAAACCATACAAGATTCATTTCAAACAACATATTTATCTTTGTGTCTGAAAAATAATAATAGTTTACAACAGATATTAACATTTGCTGTAGTTACATCAATTGTAAATGTAATGTAACTAAGTATTTGCAAATACCAAGTAATATAGATATATTAATGTTTGAAGAATAAAATGTCATTTTCAGCGAAAACATTTTAACACATTTTCCAATGCGAATGAAATACATTGCAATTGCAATACATTTTTAGATAATAGATGAACAATACACTTTTAAAGAAAAGGATGGATAATTTGCATTTAGAGGAGCAATGGACAAATCCCACTAAAAAATTCTTCTTTCTCAGAAGTTATTTCTACTCCTAACAAGGCCTTAATTACTTAGCAATACAAATGTAACACGCATAATGCATTTATTGTTGAATTCTAATAATAAAGTCTACTGCATTTCTAATAATTTGTTAGTAAGAGACATCCTACATATTACTCGTATATTGTCTCAATTAAACCTGTATTATTGTAAATTTCAACAAGCTGAATTAACTTTTTTCCATAACATTAAAAATTAAAAGATTTTCTTTTTTTCAACTTCATCGGTTGACACACTATTTATATGCCTGCAAAAATAATATTAATATATTTTAAAATTGACTTCTGTTACACTATTCAGGTTAAAGAAAATGAGAATGGTTGAACCGATTGATAAACTCTTTGGTATACAGGGTTAACTATGACTAAGTACAAGAATTTTAACCACGTGCTCAGGAAGACCTAAAAGACAATAAAAATTATTCCAGAATTTTAGCTCGATATTTAACGACAAAAATTAACATTCTTATTAGTAATAATACGTAGGTAGCAGTTAATCCGTTAGCTCCACTATTTTGCATTCGTTTTTCATTATTTCGTTACAAACTGGCAAAACTACAACATTTGCATTCATTATAACCACTCACTACCGATAAACACGTCCTGTACAGCTAGATAAAATATCTATTTATTATATCGAACGAAAGAAGAAAACATTAAAATGTACCCCCGACAGTCTTGTGCCATAACCTAGAAAACCAAACCTGCGAACTATATTGTGAGAAAGTACCCAACACAAATCTCTTTATTTAATAATTATAAATCGTATAAAAATTAAACAAGACACTAAAAACTGAAGAACACAAATCTACAACGTAAATACATGGTAAACACAGGAATTAAATTATGACTTGACTGGAAATTTTGCGGTCGTGTTGCTAGTTGCCTACCTTACCTACTCTGATTCTTTAAACGCGTGACGGACAAGACGCATAGGCGGCGTTAAATAAGGATTTAATATAATTTCGAAAAAAAAATTTTTGCTTTATAAATAAGTTTGGAATTTTTTTGAAGGGTGATTCCGTTAATTCTTAATTTTCTCTATCCCCTCTTAAAATATTGGTATTTAGTCATAGTTAATCCTGTATATATTTTTAACACGTGCATATTTAAACTTTTTACGCACTTTTTTATATCTATACACGCTACATGTATATTATTGTTCTTACTTTTCTCTATTAATTGCTTCATTGTAAATATGTGATCCTGCACTCCTCTTCCTTTTCTGAGTCCACTCTGCGGATCTTCAAATTGCTGTCGAATCATTATTTTTAGTCGTTATTCTCTCATATATTTTTAGCATAATGTTGAGCAAGGAAATTCCTCTATAACTGCTACACTCTCTAATATCCTCTTTTTGTATCTGGATAGTAATATGCCCACCTTCTAGTCCCTTGGTATTTTTTGTTCATTCCATATTTTATTAAATAACTTTTCTAATTTTCCTCTCTCTAGATCTCTCCATTTTTGTATTTTCTGTGATTTCCCCTATTTCCTCTGTTACTTCCATTTTTTTTCTGAAAATATGAGTAGAGATCAAGTTGATCTTTGATATGTCTGAAAACCTTGCTCAATTATCGTACGTATATCTGTATACATATTTAAAAATACTACACCAACTGTTTTATTCTTGTTTTTAAATCTTGTAAATCGATGGACGATTTACTTGATTTTTGTATACCGAAATTAACGTTTAACTTACCTTTTATAAAAAATATGTAGATGATATTATTTGTTCTATACCTCAAGGGGGAGAGGATGAAATATTGAGAATTTTTAACAACTATAACCAACATATTCAATTTACAATTGAACAAGAAGATGAAAGGGGTGTGCCATTTTTGGATACAAAACTAATTAGAACTCCTGATAACAAGGTGATTCTAGATTGGTATATTAAGCCAACCAGCTCAGGGCGTTATATTAATTATAACTCTTATCACACTGAGAAAATGAAAATTAATTTGGTACTAGCCATGAAGAATCGAATATATAATATTTGTCATCCCTCTTTCAGTAATAAAAATTTAGAAAAACTTTTAGAAATTTTACACAATAATTCATATCCAATAAAATTCCTTAGAAAATACTTATTTAACACTCCATTAATTAATAATCTTCGGGCTGATCGTGACACACTAGAAACCTCATCACAAATTCAAATTACTTATGGGTCATTACCTTTTGTTAAAGAATTGTCAACTAGAGTTATTAATATTTTCAGAGAGGAAAAGGGTATAAAAATTGCTCAGAAAAGCGTTAGGTCCATAGGCAATCTCTATAGTAAATTAAAAGATAAAGATAGTATTCTCAAGAGAACCCATGTGGTATATAGTATTCCTTGTTATAATTGTAATTTGGGATATATTGGTCAAACATCCAGATCACTCAATGCACGTATTACATCACACAAGAGTGATTGTAGAAGAAGATCTTGTGCATTATCAGAGCATGTTTTAGATTCAGGACACCATATGAATTTTGATGATGTAAGAGTTTTACATAGGGAAAAAATATAACTAAACGCTTGTTTCTTGAAATGGTTGAGGTTAGTAAGGATCAAAATTGTATGAATAAAAGAGTAGACATTGGTGATCTCAGTTCTATATATTCTTTTGTACTTACCCATGAATTTAATAATCATAATGTTGGTGTAGACAATTTTAGTGACTCAGATTCAAGTTAATATGGTTTTTTTAATCTAAATGAAAACTTATTTTTATAAAATAAATTATTGCAGTTGTTAATGATGCTTTGAGATGATATATTAATAACTCACTGGTTTTTCAACTAGTTAAAGTGTTACACTAAAAGAAATTTTTTAATTGTGTTTTCGGTTGTATTTTGGGTTTACAATTAGTGTAATAATTTTTGGGTATTAGCTAAACTTTTGTTAAAAATAATTTGTTGAAGAATTTAATTGTTAATACCTAAGATAGCACTTAATTTTTGTAACACTAGGTACATCATGAAATTTTCAATTTTGAGCTGTCCGTACAAAATTCTTATTATTTTTATGTACTTTTTTCTGTGTATTAATCACCACATGAAATCTTTTGAACATGATAACACCATATTGTTTTAACAGCAAATGGAAGAATTTTCAGTAAGACAAGAACCATGTAGTAAATAAGTTAACAATTTTAACTCTACTCATTACCATAAATAATGTCTAAATGCACTCCAGCAGTAAAATTTTATAGTCAACTTCAACTTACTAGTAAGTAATCTTTTTATTAAGTTAAATTTATAACAATTTTGAAATTAAACATTTAATTACTGTTAGTAATTGTTGTATAAACTAAATTATTGTATTCTCTTGTAGCCTTGAAAAGACAATAAACATTGTCGAAAGCTCGGCATAGTAAACTAGAATTTACTTATTTATTATCCCAAAATTGACCGAAGCCCTGTTATAATTAACAATTGTTTGGTATTCAACTAGTCGGTCGTGACTACCCTTTGGCGTTTTTTTTATATATATATATATATACCGGGTGTTCCCTCTAAGACTTTCAGTGCGAATATCTCAGAAACCATCATAGCCAGTGCGACGAAATTTGGTATACAGACACTAGATGGGGAGTAGAATCTGATGATAACATCAATTCTTATACAGGGTGTTCCATTCTCCAAGAAATCGATTTCATTTTGATTTTTTAGTTGTCAGCCCTGCCAAAACTTATGTTTAAATTGAAATATACTTAGTTATGAATACATTCTGATAAATAAACATTCAAAATTTCAAATCTTAACATAAAAAACGCCTCCAAAAAGTACCAAAATTTCATTGTTTTGTCATGTAAAACGTGCATAGCCTTGAGCCAGACTTACACAGAAGAAACTAACATCGCTAAACGTCAAAACTATGAATTGTCAAATATTAATGGCATAAAGTATTTTATTTTACATAAATAACGCTAAATAATGTATTTAATGCAATTTACGTATACACAATGGTGTTATTGAGACTTGTCGATAAAAATTTAGACTTGAGTTGAGGCTTTTGGAGCATTGGGGTCGCTGTACAGTGTGCCGGCGCAGTCTACCGCTACAGCTAGGGTTACAGCGTATATCGTGTAAAATATCTTTTTAAATTGTTCCATTATAATGTAATAAAATTTTAGTAAAATGTTTTTTTATGTTACTACAGTGTACATAATAATTAGGTACCCGTATTTTTTATCACAAAATAATTTACAAAAGTGTGTAAGTACTTAAAGAATATCTCTCTTTTCCAACTGCTGTAATTATTGATTACTTATTTAGCAACAAATAAATTCGAGCAAAACGATTCCTAAAACTTTTTTATTATAATGTGAACATGTTTGTCGTTGAAAGCCAGATCTAATCTGAACTGAATCTACCCCAGCCCGACAAAATAAATATTACGAAAGCATAACCTAGAAATGATTGATTCTTGTGCACATATTTCAACAATTTGTGAAGAAGATGTTTAAGAAGAACTCTACATCTGTAAAATAGTAAACAATGAACTACAATTTCTGTATTTCATATGATACAGAACTAGAATAAAGCAACTGGTTTTTGCTAGGAAGAATCACCTGCAAACCTACTATACCCAGTAGGTACCTATCAAATAGTCATTTAAAGCTAGATAATAATTTGTAAATATTGTTTGTATGTTTCAGTTATGTGTGTTTAGTGCGACAAATTAGTACCTACATTAAAACAGACACTAGAAAGAATAAGCGAAAAATATTACACAGACATTTTCTTGGAAATAATTCTAAATATGGAATGATGGATAATATTATAAAGAAGTCTCTAACTCACTTTGAAGAGTATTCTATAAGACATTAAATTCAGTTGTCGTGGGTTTTAAAATTTCTAAACGAATAAATTTAAGAAACTTAACTAATTTCATAATTCTATGTAGAGTATGAAAACATTTCGTTAGAATATCTTAAAAATGTTGAAAGTTAACTGTTGTTACAATATACAAAACATAACGTAATAAGGTAGGTATCGAACAATGAAATGGCAAGATTTGTTCCTAATCGTACATGCTTGACCATCCCTTAGATTGAACGGTGTTTAACATAAAATCGATTAAGTGTATGTAAGTACTTAGATACTTTTAATTTATTGTAGTTTTATTTTATTGTAAATAAATTAAATTTTGTATTTGTCTTTTTTTATTCTACCTGAATTATTAAACACAGATGCTTAAGAAATAATGAATACTTAAAGATGAAGGGTCAAGTTAATCAATTTAGCCACTAATAAAAAAAATAAACTGTAGGTACGTATTACTTTTTTGAAAAAAATCTTTCATTTAGTCATGAAAATACTTTTCAAAGTGAGTTTTTTATATTATCTATCAATTCATTTTTATAATTACGAGTATACCTACCTTATTTAAGAACTGAATATTAACAGTTCTCACTGGTATTTATGTTTTAGACATGTTAATTTTGTTATATTATTATTAAACACAAGGATTATTTGCTATAGTGTATAATAAATACAAACGATAACAATTTAATAAACTTTAATTTCCGTCATACTTGCATTATTTATATTATTTATTTAATTCACTCGTTAACTTACACATTCCATGAACTTTAATTTTATTAAATAATTAAACCAAGTACAGAAAGTTAGGTAGGTTTTTATTTATAGCAAAACGTAAAGTCTAATGTGTTCTAGCAAAATTTTCCTTGTCTCCCATCTCTCTGTCGCACGAATATAAACTAATCTTGGCATCTGGCATCTTCAGTATCTCGTACTATCAAGCTTTTTACTGTATGAAAGTAATTTTTAGCACACCTAGGTATATGGCTCAAAATTTTACTCACATTTGATGTGGAGTAGTTTTTATAACAGATATATTTTTGTAATACTGGAACTGAAGCTTTCACTCAAGGAATCCATTGCATTTTTATCTATGATTGTTTCTAGGCTTTAAAACATTTTTATCACTTGTTGAAGAGGCTTTGTTCATTATTTTCATTATTTGAAACTCAAGGCTCTAGGTTAAGTTTACACATCGTTCAGATCATCAGGTCTCGAGACAGTCGGGCTTAGCGTCTGCGCTCTGCAGCATATTCACAGTAAACAACAGTCCTCTGTCTGTGGTAAAGCAGCGAGTCAAGGGCGTGACGTGTTCATAAATTTAGTCTTCTCGTAGGGATTGTTCTTTATCTCTTTTATTATTTCCGAGAATAGTCGTATTATACAATTAAACAAACATGTTTCACAAATTTTCAGAGTATTCATGCCGAATAAAGCTCAGCGTACGCGAACAGCTAATAACCTCTAAATTCCATTTTTTTTAACAAAACTAGCATTATTGCAAATACGTACGCAAATTCAATGTACCTCGTGGTGGTACGTATTTATAATAAAATTCCTACAAAAATAGTCAAACTTGCTTTGACAGTTCCTGTCACTTTACGTTTTGACGTCTATCCATGCGGTTGTTGCGTGTGTGTAAATTGGACTCAAGGCTATATACATTTTGCATGACAAAACAATGAAATTTGGGTACTTTTCATAGGCGTTTTTTTAAGACAAAATAAAAAAATGTCGGGACTTTTTTTATCACAATGTGTTCATAATTAAGAATATTCCAATTAAAATACAAATTTTACCGAGGTTGACTACCAAAAAATCGAACTTAAATCGATTATCTGCAAAACCGAACACCCTGTATAAAAATTAATGGCATCGTCGAAGTCTATACGCCATCTAGTGCCAGTATACCAAATTTTGTCGCACTAGCTGCAATAGTAGCTGAGATATTCTCACTGAAAGTCTTAGAGGGAACACCCGGTATATTTTATTTTAAAATTTACAAGTTAATATATACGACTTCCAAAATTAACTAACAAAACTTTATACATTTACCTATAATCATTTTATAATAGTTATATTTATTACATTACAAATATTTTATTATAATAAGCAGCCTTACATCACACTTTTGGAATATAACTCGTATATAAATATTTCCCAATTGGAAAGTAACTACTTTTTTAACTCTGTCGTAATTGACCATTTTTTTGTGACAGTATTTATGTGCAGATAAATAGTATAACTTTTACTTATTCAGTAAACTTTGATATAACGAAGCTTATGCCAACACCATATTCCATGATTTTTTTATTAGGCAATTTGTTATGTAAAATCCAACCTTAAAGTGTCAAGCACCTCAACTACACTTTGTATATCATATTGTATTACATCGCCTGAGTCCACTGTCTTTTGTACTGTATTCAAGATAAGATGCAAATGTCATCAGTTCATTCAGAGCTGATCAGCACACAGGTCAGTAAATTTGGGTACGGTATTTTATCCTTTTATCCAGTGCAGCAGAAAATATATAAAGCGTCAACGTTTTATTTATGTTGTTGAATGATACATACAATAGAAATATATCATGTGCAAACAAACGTTCACTACTACATCAATCTAGAATAAGAAAGTACTCCAAGCATAAAGCATCCCTTTTCATACTTAAAGCGCTGAATGTATTTCCTGCATTCGTGGAAGTGTGAACATTGTTGAACAAGTCTTTCCGAAACCGTGTTAAATGGTTCGAAAGAAATTAAAATCACCGGAACCAACGATGCAAGTTTTCCACCGAATTTGTATCTTTAATAGGACAATTATCCAGCGTTTACTGAAATCTCCGTATTTGCCCTTTTTATCGCGAGGTTCACGTCATTTGCCCCTCCAGCTGTGGCTATCTTTGTCGCTTGTGTTTTCCGAACAACTAAGGACTTTTATGTGAAAGGATTATTGACCAAAACGGCCAGTCATCCCAAGAGGGGACTGCTCACTCGCTCAATAAGGCAGCCGCTGACCAGGGACGAAAACTCGTTTGGAAAGTTTCAAGAGTTAAAGACAGCCTTACTTTTGTGTTCGTTTGCAAGGATAGGTACACATCAATACAGAAACAATATTTTTATTGCTAACTGATATTATTCTGATCAGCAGAGTCCTGGAAAAGCGGCATCTAACAGTGTAGTATTCTAACCAAATCTTACTGAATAAATATGTTATGCAACTCTCTGTCGGCACTTTGATGTTTTGAGAGAAAAGCTGTACTGTCCCACGTAAATGCAACAGTAGAGAGACACTTAAAAAAAGTAGTTTCATTACAATTGGGAAATATTTATATAATAATATAAAACGATTATATGTAAATGTATAAAGTTTGTAAGTATTTTGTGAGTTAATATTGGAAGTCGTAAATATTGTTAATTTTAAAATAAAATATATACGTATTCTACTACACAGGGCTTTTCAACGAAAAGTGGCCACCCTTCGTATCTTGTAAAACTATCTTTTGGTTGAAAATTGCCAAGACATGTCATCAAAGATAACATAAGGGACATTTTTTTAAATAGAAACCGAATTTCTGTCATCAATCCCTTAGCCGTCACAGCCACCCCTCTAAATTTTCAAATGGCACCATACCATTTGTGAGACATCGCTGCAAAGCTTATTTCATAAGAAATGCATTCTAGTATTCATTTTGTATATTCGCGTGAAATTAAACTATAAAAAAATTAAAAAACGTTTTTCTGTTTAGTTTGGTTAAACTACTGATAACAATACCGATAATTTTTCCACCTTCTGTTTTTACCTCAGTCAGTCAACTTCCAGTTCATTTTCAATTAAACGTGTCAACATGGTGTACACGACTGCCGAAAGAATCGAGATTGTGCGATTCTATTTTAAAAAATAACGACTGCACACGAACTGCAGCGCGTGCTTTCAATGAAGTGCATCACGATAAATTCAATGGCCATCAATATGTTTCAAAGTTGATGCAACAATTCATGGAAACTGGATCGGTGCAAATAAAAAACATCAACCAGAAAGACCAATTATTAATGAACCTGTTGAAGTTGCTGTTGTGGGATACGTTGCAGTCTTTAAATCAACTTTCCTTGGCATCAGGGGTTTCAACAAGTAGTGTATGGAGAATTTTAAAAAAGCACAAATTTCACCCATACAATACAATACTTGTTCAAGAACTAAACGAAGACACGTTTTTTCTTTTTAATGAAAAAGTCAACAGGCATAACTGTAGGTATTGGTCCGATACGAATCCGCATTTGTTTAGAGAACCCCATACCCAATATTCACAGAGACTTAATGTTTGGGCAGGTATTCTAGGAGACCACACCGTTGGTCCGTTCTTTATTGTCGGTAATTTGACTGGTGCTACTTACCTTGAACTTCTTGATACCGCTGTTGACCCGCGTATAAATGAACTACTGGAGAATGATGCAAATTTACTTGAAAATTAACTACTTTTCCAGCAAGATGGTGCATAATTTGCAAAATATATGTAGAAAAGTTGCGAAACGACATCTATCGTATCATAATCGTACCATTAATTTTCATTAAATATACTCTAGTAGGTATACTCGCGTCAAGAATTCAGACGTCTTACGTCACAGCTGACGTTACACATTTTTTTTATTGTTAACGTAATTTTAGAAATTTGGTCGCGTTAAAAACAATAATTTTTTGCAATTTAGTGCCAAATATAATGCAAACCTTTAGTGTAGAATATAGTTTTATTACTATGAATTGCAGTTTCTTAAATATTTTGATAAAAATATAATGAATTATTCATATGTTCGTATGACGTAAGTCGTTTGAATTCTTGTCGCGAGTATAGTAAGAATTCTTTTTACTTATATCGGTAAAGAAGAAGGTCGTTTACCATCGTTTTATGGATTGTATACACTTAACCTGCAAACTAATCTAAATAGTTTGTTTTTATTATGATGATCCTAGTCAGGACATTAGAACAAAGTTATTAAATAATTGTATTGTCATCATTCCTTGACCCCCATGCAAATTTTCAAGCTGATCAGACTTCTTGAAATTGGTTAAAATTACGTTGAAAGATTCTGTTACATACATACAGGTCAAGCTAATAAAAGCGTGTTAATAATAAACGGGCTGCATGTACGTTTCTGTGTGTCGACTGCTATAAATTGCCGAGTGGGTAGTGGGTTTATAACATGAGTCACTCTCTAGATTTTTGGCGGTTGGGTTTATGAACTGTTATCAGCCGACGTGTTATTCACATTCAGAAATTGTTATGCTTCTTTTGCAAGTTATAGTCAATGTACAGAGTCTGCCATTTCGTTGTAATTGCAGGGTATCTCGAAACTACATGATTTAGAAGGATGCTGTTTTCGCAATATTGGACTACTTTTTTGAAAAACTTAAGCTCCTGTAATCAGAACTTTATGGCGAAATTTAAACAAAAACTACTTTAAGAAATTTTTCCTACTTCACAGAATATTGAAGATATCGGAATGGTGAAAATTTTTTGTGCGCCCTAAAGTTGTTTACGTAGAAGTCATTGGCGTACTTGCAATTTATCTACAGGGTGTCTCCTTTAAAATATGAAACATCCTGTGTATTTTTATGGTTTTCAATTGCATTATTTTTTCCTTTAAAATGATATATAATGTTGTTAATAGTTGTTACTTTATAATTTAAAAATTCTCAAGAAATGTTAAAAGGTTTGGTAAATTGTGACTTAATGAAAGGCGATATGTTCATTTCTGTACTTTTCTTAGTAATATATTGCATAATAAAACTCCTGATTATCTTTACGAAAAGTTGGTTTGGCGGAATGATATACATAATAATCGTCAACTTCGTAATTTAAATTTGCAAATAATGCGTCATGGAATTGAATATTATAGGTGTTCTTTTACTTATTTAGCGGCTACAGTAGTAAATAATGTATTGATGCCCCAAGATTTAGCATGCTGGTCGGGGCATTAGCCCGCAGAGTAGTTGTTTCCTGGAATTCCGTGTCTGCAAAATATCGTTTCTCGCCGATCGCGATAAAGGTCGACAGCTTTCAACGGTGTCTACTGCATGTAGAACGCTTCGTGTCTGTGACATTTTCAGTCCGGCATGGAGTAGCGAATGGCCGATAGATGTAGTTAGTTCTACACCGCGTACTATTGACTACGTGTCTCTGCCACGGCATTTTCGATATAGGAAATTCAACTTAAAAAATATATATTTAAATTTTTTTATTATCTAACAAATAAATATATTTTCATTCAAATTTGGTAAACAATTGTCATAATAAACAGTTTTAACGTGACTGATCCAAAGCTAGCTAAAATAGCTAGTGGATTTGGTCGTGTTTGAATTCGCTAAACTTCTACACTAATTGTGAAAATATTGTTTTAATATTACTATTTCAATCTATTTTCTCAAATAGACTGATTAAAGGAGTTGTTATATATTTTTTAAATATCTAAACTTTTCCTAATCAGGATTATCTAATGCAATTTCAAAATTTAGAGTCAATAATTTAAACAAATATGAAAAGGTTTGTAAACAATTTAAAACGATGCTCATGGATACTATGGATGGTTGCCCTGCCCATAATAGATGTTAAATTCAATATTGGTCAGGTACGATCTCTAGGGAAAGGTGGATTTATCGAGGTGACCCAGTCACTTGGTCTGCTCAATTACCCGACTTCAATCCACTATACTTAATTTCTTTGGTGCTTCTTAAAGAAAACTCACAACAAAGAAAATTTATCAATCATATTCAAAAAGCTTGTAATGAAAGAAAGAAAGGAACTTAGCGGATCATAATCTTCAACGAAACAGGTGGAATTTAACAGCTACAGAATCCGAAGGAAACAGATGGAAGGAACAACGAAGCAACTGCGGACAACATTGTTTCTAGGTTATTGCCCTTCATCAGCGCAGTGCAGCTTAAGCGAACAAGAGCCACCTATCCCTATTTGCAGGTTCGTGTCACACAGCCTCGGTTTCAAGGCCAAGAGCAACAGTTGCCTCGGAAGAAAGTCCAGTGTGACCAAGTCCTGTGTCAGGGTCTCAACCAGAACAATATAACAGAACAAAGGAACTAAACGGATTGCAAACATATAAGATAAGATAAAATTTCGCCGCTAGAAGATCCGGAAAAAAGGTGAAAGGAACAATGAAACAACTGACTGAAACAACAACGTTGTTTCAAGGTTGTATACTTATTCTTCTGTGAGCATGTCATTTGCCCTTCCTTCTTTTTTCCTTCGTTTTCGTTTAAGCTGCACTGTGCTTAGTTGCTTCGTTGTTCCTTTCACCCGTTGTCCTCAGTTGCTTCGTTGTTCCTTTCACCTTTTTTTCGGATCCTCTAGCTATGATATGTATAGGGTACAAACCCTATCTTATATGTGCGATCGGTTTAGTTCCTTCGTTCTATTATATTGTTCTAGCTGAGACCCTGACACAGTAGTTGCCGGACTCTCTTCCGCAGCGACTGTTGCTCTTGGCCTCAAAACGGAGGCTGTGTGACACGAAGCTGCAAATAGGAATAGGCGGCTACTTGTGCATTCTCCTTGAGAAGAAAAATTACTTGTTCTTAAAGGCTGTCAGGAAGAATATATATTTGTATGTAGCGCAGATTTTTCATGAAATTATCCAATATAAAAATTATGTAAAATATGAACTTTGAATTTCAACCCACATAAAAGTCGTTTAGAATTAAGAGTTTTACCAGAATTTCAATTAAGGAATAAATCGGCCTACTTTAGTTGTTCTGAAATAAAAAATTAAATCGTTAGGATAAATGAATTAAACGATAAAAGTCTCTTAAGAAGTTTGAAGAAAATTCAGAGGAACATTTTTTATTTCTGTAAAGAATTGCTGCCTATGGCTTCAATTTATAAAAAAAATCTATTGAGGGAAACTTAGTTTGAATTTTATGCTCTTTTAAAGTTATTGAAGCTGTGATTGGATTACGTTGTTTGTACAGTAAATTGACAAATTAAGCATAACTGTAAAGTCAGCTGCAGTACATGATTTGTGAGAAATACAACTGTGTGTGCAATAAAAAATGATTCACACTTGCTATATTTTGCAAAACACCAAACTCAAAAATCCCTAAAGACCGCCATGCCACCTACGGAAACACCTAATAACGTTCCAGGAGCCACTCAGAACGATGAAAGAAAAAAAGTTTCGTAGCTTCGGTAACGACCAATATACAGGGTGAGTCATTAATAATGGTATAAACCTTAAGATCATATTATTATCGCCAAAATAAAGCGATTGAGTCCAACATGTCTTATTTAATTGTTGCTCCTTTGCACCCTCCACAGGGTGTAAAAGTTGAAAAAATGTTTTCGATATTTTGCTATACTTATTTAAAAAACGTATGGACCGATTGTTTTGACAATTTGTAGTCTTATGTTTTTTAGGTGGCAATTATGGATATGTAAATAGGTCACTACTAGGGGGCGCTAGTTATACTGTACTGTCGATGTAAAAATATATCTAACTTTTTGTATTTTACACTTTTGAATTTTTTAATAAGAAACTATTAAACTATCTTCAATTCTAAATAGAAAAACAAACCGATAAATTCAAGCGTTTTCGAGAAACGATTTTGAGAAAGTTTTTGAGATTCGGCGGGAATTAAATTAGAAAGTTAGTTTTTCCAAAGTAATAGGCGTGAAAATAATTAGTTGACAGTCACTACAATACCATAATGTTTCTGTCAATGCCACTCAATTTATATATTAGACAGTAGTGTTTTTTTTGTATTGTATTTTTTTAATTTGAAATTCCTCGTCATAAAAAATTTTTTGAACATTGAAATGAGAAACATGTGTATGTGTCCAAGAAATTTTTGTGGTCGCCGTGCAGCAGCGAGGTACTTGGAATTATATCGAGATAACAGATTAGCCGATCATAGAGTATTTAAGGCTTACGGTGAGCGCTCTATCAAACGATATATAACATCTGTTCCAACAACCGTCGAGAACTGTTCAGTACCGTGAGAAATGTTTGACCAACACCGTCTTACGTCGCATTCGCCGAGAGTACATTAACAACTAAACTGACTGACTAATTCTGGACGGTTCGGAATCGATTCTTGCTGTGTTGGAACAAACCCATAGTTTTCGCTCAGTAACTCCTTAACGGATAATGATAAAAATATGCGAGGTTTTTAATAGACTTCAAATATTATTTTACGTCGGCGTAAGTGTAAAATAATTTTTTTTAAAATGAGTGGACTTTATAATTATACAAAAAAGGAAACAAAGAATGCAATTAAATTATATAAGAATATACAGAACGTTTTTTAAATTTCGCCCTGTATCTTAACAACAACGGGGTCTATAAAAATTTTGTTTGTTTCTCGAAAAAATAGTACCTACAATGTTAGGAAAAACGCATTCTTCTATATCTTGTAGTGTTCGAGATACTGCAATTACAAAGAATTGGGACACTGTATCTCATTGCACAGGGTGTCCGGAAACTGAGTTAATTCTAGCGATGATTTCATATCGTTTTGACATAAATCGTGTTATGCAAAAATGTTTTCTAAGGAAGGTAGGGCTCTTTTTTTAGCAACTGCTCCACTATCAATATAAATATTAATATAAACAAGAACTAGAATGTTCCTAATTCCGACTATTAATCAGTTAATTTTAGGGATGATTTTATATCGTTTTGGCAGAAATCGTGTTATCGAAATATGTTTTCTAAAGGAGCTAGGATTATTACTTTTTTTGCTGTTTATTTAGAAGGACCAAACCTAGGTTGTATGTTAACTCTTATATGGACAGCCTTTTGATGTAAACATTATTTTTTAATTGTAACCATAGGCGTCACATTTGGGAGGGTCAGTTAATATTATTAATAATATTCCTTTTTATCTTTAAATTTTTGGCATTTCTAATATCAAAAACTCCAGAGTATTCTAGATTAAAAAGGTACCCTTGTATTGAGTGACTAGAGTGTACTATACCGTATGTGAAAAAAATCTATTTGAAATGTTTGTGTTTTTGTGTACGATAATTAGAAATTCTTTGCTAATGTTTGATAGTTGGTTTTGGAAAACGGATTGTAATCCATTATTTATTTAATAAACGATGAGATACGTACAGATTCTATAAATCAAAAGTAATTTGCTAACGTTACGTAACTTGTATGTGCTGCAATTATCGTCATTAATAACCACGTAAAGTTTTAAAATGCAAATGTTAAATTGGTAAGTCCTTCGTTGATATGGTAATGATCAACTGCATTCTTCTAAAGCATACTAGATTTTCATACTACTATTTGGTTATTAAGTATAATGACAACAACGATGTAATTATTCCCGCTCTTCCCAATCTAGACCGGAAAAGTGTTACTTTCTCAAAGAAAAAACGTCCGGGAAGTGGGTATTTTCCGGACGGTTTCCGAAAAAAGTAATTTGATAACGTTACGTAACGTAACCATTGCGTCTTTTAAGAATGTATAATCGTATTTAGAATAAAAACATCCTATATAGCAGGACTTAGCAGACGATGCATGGGTTATTGCCATAAAAGAAATAAATACGTTACTTCAAATAATATGATCATGTTACTTCAAGCTGAAAGCAAGGCTTATATCAGTACAAAGGAATAAGATATTGGATTTGTTAGATTGTTTTAGTATTTTTTGGTATTGACTGTGCATGTCTCCGTGATGAGTACGTAACTAAACTAAATAAATTTAAAGAACATAAGTTTCTAATTAAAACACCAAACATTAAAACGTGGTTAGGGGAACTTTTTTTATAATAACGTTATCGATATAAATGTAAAATCGCTACACTGTTTTTTTTCTTCATTCATAATAAACCTGCAAAATATCAACTTCTTCATTAAAATCATGCATTTTGTTATAAATAAATTTGATTTTCCAGCGCCTTGACTTCATAGAATTTAGAAAGCGAGCACCGAGGATGATTTCATATTGATTTGATATAAATCGTCTTATTCAGAAATGTTTTCTAAGGGAGGTAGGGCTCTTTGAAGATTTACTTAGATTGTGCTTTTTTGACTGTTTACCTAGAAGAATCAAACTTAGGTTACGTATTATTAACTCTTATACGGGCAGCTTTTGATGCAAAAATTATTTTTTAATTGTTACCATAGGCGTCACATTTGGGAGGGTCAACTGATATTTTTAAAATATATTTTTTAGTCTAGAGCAAAAATTTATTTCAAATGCTTGTGTTTTCTTTAGCACGATAATTACGCGGCCTTAACTTTCAATGCATAAAGAGATATGTTTCTCTAATGTTCTAATCTAATCTCCTCTAAAAAAGAACCCTACCTCTCTTAGGGAGCATTTTTTGATAAAACGACTTATGCGAAATTGATACGAAATTCCTATAATTTGCTGTTTCCGTTCGTTGATTTAGTTTCCAGACACACTGTATAGAAAATGTGTTGCATGCCGTCCAGAAAATAAGATTGGAGGTAAGTAAATATTTTAATAGAAAAAATTTGCCAAAACGGATGAATACGCAACACATTGTTTTGCTTGTTCCTCTGTAGTAATCTCAATTAATGCCGATGCAGATTTAATTATTGCTTTAAAGAGGCATGAGAGATGGAAGCCTTCAAAGTTATCGAATTGTTGTGTAATTATGTATTTATTTTGTTGTTGGGGATCTTGAAACACCCCTGTTCGAAGAGTTATGGAGGGTATAACACGATCAAAGTTATTGGTTTGGTTCACTTGATCCCCTTCTGCTTCGACGCACTTATATTTAGTTTATATCGTTTACGAGCGAGCTTTGAACTGAGATTTTTGCACTTATGCTAGCTTTTTTGTTCTACTTGTAGTTTTGATTAAGGCTGTAATATTCCCAATTTTACAAAGCTGTTTTTAGACGTCCACGCGCTTTCATATTTCTCCTCAATGGAAATTCGTATTAAGATGGAGCAAGTTTTAATCAACTAATAAAAGTCTATTTTACTAGACAGCAGAGCCAAAAAAAAATAAATCTGAACAATATTTCGGTCGCAATATTGCCCACATTTAGGACTGTGGTGAGACGTTGTTAGGCACTATTATAAAAAAGCTGTAGGCTAGTAAATATGCAAAATTCATTTTAAAAAAATTTATTTTACACTTTTTCAAAATTTCAAAACACAGCGCCGACGTAAAATAATATTTGAAGTCTATTAAAAAAACCGCATATTTTTATCATTTTTCGTTGAGGAGTTACTGAGCGAAAACTATATCCCTTTGGATCGAGCGCTCACCGTAAGCCTTAAGAGATTATATGACATTAGGTGAAACAGGATCATTTCACCAGAAATGAGACGTTGGAAGGCTAATAATATTAACATCGGGCCAAGACACTAGACAGCTGCTGGCATCTTCTTCCGTTAACAGAATACTCCACAAAGAAAAATTGAATAGAATTATTAACAGTTTTTAAACAATACGTAAATACGTTAAGTTTGTACATCCGAGTGTAAATTTTCCGCAGAATTATTTATTAAAACTGTTTGACAGAGCAAAACTTGTATAAACAGAAATGTCAGAACATCGGAAAATAAAAAACCTATAATTCAGAAAAACAAATAAAATGCATTGTTCAAATAATAGAATTGGTTTTATTTCATTTAAAAAAAATGATTTCAATATTGCATTTCTTTAGCAAATAAAACAGTAAACCTTTCGCCCAAATTATAACCTATTATCAATTGTTATTATATAGGCTGCGGTCAGTGAATAGTTGGACTATCTCTGTCATATTTTTCAGTCGAACAATTCGCTGAATAGGTTTTAAAACAGTGCTTAGCTCATCAATTTTACCATTCGTTTTATTCTAAAACTAAAGCCAAAGACATTGTTACGGTGAGATATAAGTGGTCTGCTACTTCCTGCTCGGCCTAAGGGGCTCGACTTGCAGGTAGTGACCTACATTGCAGTAGCAATGCCCTCGCAACGCGCCATTAAATCTATAAATGATACTGCAGGAAACAACTACTCCGCGGGCTAATGCCCCGACCGACATCGATTACACCTGAATTATCTGCGTGAACAGCCAAGAACCCTTGTTGGCTACCCCACCAGACATAGACCGGTTTCAAGCTTATTAGCTCTTATCCGTATGCCATAGGCGAGATGACCGACAATTGAACTGGCTGTTCCTTCATATGTATGATCACAAATAAAATGTATCATTTATAGATATTGTTACGGTTGCTTTACTAATTGTTGTCCTTTATTTATATTACACATTATTGTAGTCGCACACACAGAAGCTTGAGAATCCCCAAAGACGTTGTATAATCTATAAATATTTAGTTATAGTTAAGGGTATAACGAGGGGTATAATGTTCGGCCAAACAGTGTAGCTTTTATCAGGCTCTTCCCATCAGCACCTTCAACGGCAAATTTAACTTTGTGCCCCTGTAAGTTAGGCAATTGTATGCAGAAATTTAGCAAAACATGTCTTCTTGGCGGACAGATTTTATGAATATAAATGCAAAAAATTGAAATCTGAGGCAATTGTCTGTTATATGAAGACTTGATTTACTAGCCTACAGCGTTCTTTTTTTATAATAGTGCCTAACAACGTCTCACCACAGTCCTAAATGTGGGCAATATTGCGACCGAAATATTGTTCAGATTTATTTTTTTTTGGCTCTGCTGTCTAGTAAAATAGACTTTTATTAGTTGATTAAAACTTGCTCCATCTTAATACGAATTTCCATTGAGGAGAAATATGAAAGCGCGTGGACGTCTAAAAACAGCTTTGTAAAATTGGGAATATTACAGCCTTAATCAAAACTACAAGTAGAACAAAAAAGCTAGCATAAGTGCAAAAATCTCAGTTCAAAGCTCGCTCGTAAACGATATAAACTAAATATAAGTGCGTCGAAGCAGAAGGGGATCAAGTGAACCAAACCAATAACTTTGATCGTGTTATACCCTCCATAACTCTTCGAACAGGGGTGTTTCAAGATCCCCAAAAACAAAATAAAGACATTATTACACAACAATTCGATAACTTTGAAGGCTTCCATCTCTCATGCCTCTTTAAAGCAATTAAATCTGCATCGGCATTAATTGAGATTACTACAGAGGAACAAGCAAAACAATGTGTTGCGTATTCATCCGTTTTGGCAAATTTTTTCTATTAAAATATTTACTTACCTCCAATCTTATTTTCTGGACGGCATGCAACACATTTTCTATACAGTGTGTCTGGAAACTAAATCAACGAACGGAAACAGCAAATTATAGGAATTTCGTATCAATTTCGCATAAGTCGTTTTATCAAAAAATGCTCCCTAAGAGAGGTAGGGTTCTTTTTTAGAGGAGATTAGATTAGAACATTAGAGAAACATATCTCTTTATGCATTGAAAGTTAAGGCCGCGTAATTATCGTGCTAAAGAAAACACAAGCATTTGAAATAAATTTTTGCTCTAGACTAAAAAATATATTTTAAAAATATCAGTTGACCCTCCCAAATGTGACGCCTATGGTAACAATTAAAAAATAATTTTTGCATCAAAAAGCTGCCCGTATAAGAGTTAATACGTAACCTAAGTTTGATTCTTCTAGGTAAACAGTCAAAAAAGCACAATCTAAGTAAATCTTCAAAGAGCCCTACCTCCCTTAGAAAACATTTCTGAATAAGACGATTTATATCAAATCAATATGAAATCATCCTCGGTGCTCGCTTTCTAAATTCTATGAAGTCAAGGCGCTGGAAAATCAAATTTATTTATAACAAAATGCATGATTTTAATGAAGAAGTTGATATTTTACAGGTTTATTATGAATGAAGAAAAAAAACAGTGTAGCGGTTTTACAATTATATCGATAACGTTATTATAAAAAAAGTTCCCCTAACCACGTTTTAATGTTTGGTGTTTTAATTAGAAACTTATGTTCTTTAAATTTATTTAGTTTAGTTACGTACTCATCACGGAGACATGCACAGTCAATACCAAAAAATACTAAAACAATCAAACAAATCCAATAACATATTCCTTTGTACTGATATAAGCCTTGCTTTCAGCTTGAAGTAACATGATCATATTATTTGAAGTAACGTATTTATTTCTTTTATGGCAATAACCCATGCATCGTCTGCTAAGTCCTGCTATATAGGATGTTTTTATTCTAAATAGGATTATGCATTCTTAAAAGACGCAATGGTTACGTTACGTAACGTTATCAAATTACTTTTTTCGGAAACCGTCCGGAAAATACCCACTTCCCGGACGTTTTTTCTTTGAGACAGTAACACTTTTCCGGTCTAGATTGGGAAGAGGGGGAATAATTACATCGTTGTTGTCATTATACTTAATAACCAAATAGTAGTATGAAAATCTAGTATGCTTTAGAAGAATGCAGTTGATCATTACCATATCAACGAAGGACTTACCAATTTAACATTTGCATTTTAAAACTTTACGTGGTTATTAATCACGATAATTGGAGCACATACAAGTTACGTAACGTTAGCAAATTACTTTTGATTTATAGAATCTGTACATATCTCATCGTTTATTAAATAAATAATGGATTACAATCCGTTTTCCAAAACCAACTATCAAACATTAGCAAAGAATTTGTAATTATCGTACACAAAAACACAAACATTTCAAATAGATTTTTTTCACATACGGTACACTCTAGTCACTCAATACAAGGGTACCTTTTTAATCTAGAATACTCTGGAGTTTTTGATATTAGAAATGCCAAAAAGTTAAAGATAAAAAGGAATATTATTAATAATATTAATTGACCCTCCCAAATGTGACGCCTATGGTTACAATTAAAAAATAATGTTTACATCAAAAGGGTGTCCGTATAAGAGTTAACATACAACCTAGGTTTGGTCCTTCTAAATAAACAGCAAAAAAAGTAATGCCCCTAGCTCCTTTAGAAAACATATTTCGATAACACGATTTATGCCAAAACGATATGAAATCATCCCTAAAATTAACTGATTAATAGTCGGAATTAGGAACATTCTAGTTCTTGTTTATATTAATATTTATATTGATAGTGGAGCAGTTGCTAAAAAAAGAGCCCTACCTTCCTTAGAAAACATTTTTGCATAACACGATTTATGTCAAAACGATATGAAATCATCGCTAGAATTAACTCAGTTTCCGGACACCCTGTGCAATGAGATACAGTGTCCCAATTCTTTGTAATTGCAGTATCTCGAACACTACAAGATATAGAAGAATGCGTTTTTCCTAACATTGTAGGTACTATTTTTTCGAGAAACAAACAAAATTTTTATAGACCCTGTTGTTGTTAAGATACAGGGCGAAATTTAAAAAACGTTATGTATATTCTTATATAATTTAATTGCATTCTTTGTTTCCTTTTTTGTATAATTATAAAGTCCCCGAGCTAAAACTCGATTATCAATTCTTAGACCCCTTGTAAAATATACATATTTTTAAATGGGATATTATTCTCTATAAACTCTCAACAAATTTTTTTCATCACACTGTCGATGAATAGTGACGTTATCTATATATTTTATAAATGGCATTGTATTTTCTTTGCACATTTTAATAGATTTTTTTATTTTCTTTCCAACCATATTGTATATTCTGTAGGTATAAAGAATTTTTGAAAAAAAAATTAAAAAACGTTCAGTCTTTGTCTTTAGGTTGCGGTGCTCACTTTCTAAATCCTGTCAACTAGAAGGCCCTGGAAAATCAATTTTACATACTGTTATCTGTCATATATCGATTTGTTGGTGGCAATCACCGTTCAAATTTAATTTATAACAAAATGCTGCAGGTTTATTATGAATGAAGAAAAAACAGCATAGTGATTTTATAATTGTATGGACAACGTTATTCTAATAGAATTTTCTCTAACCACGTTTTAATGTTTGATATTTAAATTCGAAACTTATGTTCTTCAACTTTATTTAGTATGGTTCCTCACTCATCACGAAGACATGCACAATTAATACCAAATACTGAAACAATTTAATAAATCCAGTATCTTCCTTTGTACTAAGCGTTGCTTTGGGTTTGAAGTAATTTGATCATGACATAGAAGCCTTCAAGTTCGTAGATAAGTCGAAATAGTACGCAATCATGACATATTCAGAGCGAGAGGTCGTAATTTATTTCTTTCATGGCAATAACCCATGCATCCTATACTAAATTCTGGCATTCGTGTTATATAGGATGTATTTGTTCTTAATACAGCTATGCATTCTTAAAAGACTTACTTACCCGTAGAAAATTCGAAAAAAGCGGCGTGGGTTACAAGTTGCGTAACGTTAACAAATTAATTTATTTTTAATTACAGAATCTTAATACATAACTTACCATTTGTTAAATGATGGGTTACAAGATTGTCTCAAAATGACGACCTTCAAACTGCTATCTTATTTCTTTGGCAAATGAGAAGTTATCTTGTTTTGTCGCATGACAAAAGCTTTTATTTCTCGAATCGTCAGCAAACATGATATGAACATTTGTGTTAAGGTGTTGGTATTTGTGGCCCAAAATAGTAAAATGTCGATGTAATTTTAAAGTTGGGAATTTTATGTCCTGTTAAAGTTACCAAAAAGAATTATACATTACTGAATACTAAAAAGTTGTTCAACTTAGGTAGTGTTAGTATTAATATTGCATAAATGTAGCGATTTTATATTTAAAATATTAATTGAAAATCACTCTTTTATGGAATTTTGCATAAAATTCAACAATTAATTTTCACAATTAAAAGCCAAAGAAAAATGAACACTAACCTTTCCTAAGTTCATCCTTTATGTGTATTTTGCTGGAGTAAAAAGTGTTAATTTTTGTGAAAGTTAAACTTAAAATTATCTATGTCGATATGTACGTTGTTTTGATTATCACCATATTTAATCACAGTAAGATCACGTAATATACAGTTACCAGTATTTTTTTATCCATAAATAGTGTAGCTATTACTAAATAGCAGTCAAGGGTTAAAATCTTGTGTCTTGTAGACTACTCTGCTAATACACGGTAACGGCCCAATAGCCTGTTAATTTTTAGAATTGGGTAGTTTTAAAAAACTGCAATCGTTGATCCTAGATTTCCAAAACTTTGGATACATTTTCCTTTTTTGTAATTTACAAATAATCTGTTGATCATTAGATGACCGTAAAGATAAATATTGATTATACAATACCAAATTTTCTTGTCTAATTACAACAAATGTTGTCTTTATGTGTATTTTGGAATCCAGTTTCAGAACTAACATGTTCTAGAAAATGTCAAAATAAAGGTATTACAAAAATTATAAACTCTAATGCAAACAGGAACATAATTAATACGTTAAAAGATAAGTGGGCTTCCGTAACAATCGTGAATTTTGTTGAAATTATATTTTGCATTAGGTAGGTTAATGAACTGCTTGCAGCTAAAGACTTCTGATTTCTTTGCGATAACCTTCGAGAATTTGGCTATTTTCATTATTATTTACTGAAATGGTACTTTTCCACATAGAGTGCAAGCTCTTCAGAGTAGAGGATTTAACAATTTCTGATTTGTGTGTCAAATAAGCCAAAATTACGTCCTCTGTAATAGTTTTACATTTCTTTATATCCATCTATTTCGATAACAAATTACAACATGTCTTCCTTGTCGTTTATATGATCAATTATTGACATTTTTGTTAGTTCTTCTTGTCTACACGCAGCGGCTAACCCAATATTTGTACCTGAAAGTAAAAATAAAGTTGATTCTGTAACATCTACGTCAACTTAGCCTTTCACGTAGAAAAACAAACTTTAGTGGCATTACTTGATTACACAACAACCAAATCGAATATGGCCCGGAAAGTTCTAGAAAATGTCAAAATAAAGGTATTACAAAAATTATAAATTCTAATGCAAACAGGAACATAATTAATACGTTAAAAAGATAAGTGGGCTTCCGTAACAATCGTGAATTTTGTTGAAATTATATTTTGCATTAAAGACTTCTGATTTCTTTGCGATAACCTTGGAGAATTTGGCTATGTTTTCATTATTATTTACTAAATGGTACTTTTCCATATAGAGTACAAACTCTTCAGAGTAGAGGATATAACAATTTCTGATTTTTGTGTCAAATAAGCCAAAATTACGTCCTCTGTAATAGTTTTATACTTCTTTATTTCTATCCCTTTCGAAAACAAATTACAAACGTTTTCATACCTACCTTTTTCAGGTAATAACTGTGTTGTAGCAGCACCTGTTGTGGTGGAAATTTCGTCAGGCACATTTTCAAACTCTCTTTCACTGTTGTTTTCCATTATTTATTGTAATAATAACGATTAAAAACCACGCAAAACATGTACTTATACAGGGTTCACTATGACTAAGCACAAAAATTTTAACCACGTACTAGGTAGACCTAAAAGAAAATTAAAAATTTATATCAAATTCTAGCTCAATGTTTGACGCGAAACCCTCTTTTCCCGCGGAAAATCGGCGTCTATGACAATCATTGTCTGAGATGGCTGAAAAATGTCAACTACCTACCTGTTGTTTTTACAGAGTTGTCAAATGTAGAAACGACGAAAATAAACATTTATATTAATAACAATTTTTATTAATAATGGTAAGTAAGATAGTAGGATGATAACAGCTGTTAGCTACAGTACTTGCCTTTACAAATGCAATTTTTCGCGCATTTTTATTTATTTATGGGAAGTGTGACAAGTGTATATTATCGTGTGGCAGCGCAATAACAAAGACGTTTTCCGAGTAGACAAAATATTATGCCGAATCCTCTTTGAACTACAATGAATAACTACTATAATGCTTGGTAAACGTGCTTTTATGTATTTGTGTACATATGGTCGAGGGAGGGAAAGGTCCTCAAGAAACGAGAGGTAGCACGTAAAAAATCTTTGGAACGACGTGTTTTAATGTAAACAAGAAAACATTCTAGAAATTTCTCCAAATATTAATCCTGGAAATAAATATCAGTAAGGTAAGTGCTGCCTCCTGTGCTACCATATCCAAAAATTTGAAAAAGTTTGTATCAACTTACCCTCTAAAATGCACAATTTTCGAGATACAGCTTTTGACAGGAGGTAGCTTCTGTTTTAAAATTTAAAGGCTACTTCATAAAAAAATAATACATTTAGTAAAATAAATATTTTATTTCAAAAATTAAGCATGTTCAAATGGGCGTCTCAAAACCGTACTTTTTCCAGTGGCGTAGAAGTTGGGAAGAAAAACACCTACTTTCCCTTCAAAATCTTCACCAATTATGACTGAAAAAAAATTATTCTCGCACTTATTATGAGTAGTAAATGCTTAAAAAAGCTGTTTTCTGCACGATAAACGGTTCGCAAAATACGAAATTTTAATTGTAGGTTATTATTTAATGATTTAATGAGAAATACGGTATGGTAGCACAGAGAGGCAGCACCTATCTTACTTATATTTATTTCCAGGATTGATACTTGGAGAGATTTAAAGATTGTTTAATCATCTGTTTTCTTACTTGTTTAAATTAAAACTTGCAAAGATTTTTGTACTTCTTCCCTCGTTCGTTCTTTTTGTGCTAAAGCGAGGTACCTACTTGGTTTGGCGTTCTTGACCAGGTCTATTACTTACGTCGAGAAAAAGCACAGAGGATAACAACAAAATACATGCAAATGTACACAAATACATAAAAACACTGCCACACGTTTACCGCCACGGCATAAAACAGCTGTTCGATGTGGTTCAAAAAGTATTCAGCATAATATTTTGTGTACTCGAAACGTCTTTGACGCTGTCGCACGATATATGCATTGACTTTAACGACGCGCGTAGGATTCAGGTAGTTCAAAATGCATGTCTTCAATTTATTTTCGGAATTAGAAAGAGGCAACATATTTCTTATAAACTTAAAGAATTGGGGTGGCTTAATATGTCTAACAGAAGGTTGCTCCATGCTGCGTGCTTATTTCATAAAATAATTTATTATAAAGCTCCAACATATTTATATAATAAAATTTCTTTTAGAAGTGATGTCCATAACATTAATATTAGGTTCAGAGGAAGATTAACACCTCCTTCTCGCCGTACTGAGTTATTTAAACGCTCTTTCACTTATCAGATAACAAACATATATAATAACCTTCCTAAATCTATAAAATCCAAAACTGTACCTGCTTTCAAAAAAAATTCTAAAAAACAAATTATTACATGACGCTAAATAACATATTGTTCTTCTCTCTCTCATTTTTGTTTGCTCTCCTCTCTCTGTATGTATACTTATGTACTTAATGTTATACTCTAGTGAATGTAGTAAAATTTAACTTTTACTGTGCCATATAGTAAAATTTTAATTGTAATCATGCTTAAGATTAATAACAGGGATCATGTGTACATGATCATCTGATCTTCGGCATTTTCCTAAGAAAATAAAGTACTTTATTATTATATTATTATTATTATTTGTCACACTCCCATAAATCAGCACCTTATCCGTCATCTAGGCATTTGAATATGACATGTTCGTAAATACACATAAAATACGCGAAAAATTAAATTTGCGAAAAACAAGTACCTACTGAAAAATTATTTCAAACTAATCAGACCGTAACCGTATACTTACTACAATCACAGTCCGGCGTCTTCACGTCGGCTCCTTTGATGTCGAAGTCCCAGATTTCGTTTTTTAGACGACCAAAAGACGACTGCGCATTTAGCCGCGCACATTCACGCGCTCAAGGGGCACGGTGATTTGTCAAGAAATAGAATTTTTTCCACTTCCTCGTGTACATATGAATTTCATTGGTGTCCATTGCGCATTTAGCCGCGCTTTAGCCACACCCTCGGAAACCTTCACTCGACGAACTGTATAATAAACTGTGCTACGATTAACATCTACAGACAACATCTGTAGGCCACTAATGCAAGGTGCACTCTTCTTCTTCTTCTTTTTATGGCCTACTCACGGCACATAAACAAGGAGAAGAAGAATAATTTTTAAACTTCATGTGTTGTTGTGTAATTAAATTCTGTTAATACTAATAGTAGCAACAATAGTAACAGTAATCGACGATGTTTGCATAAAATAATTAGTAATACTTTAAACTATAACATCCCAAGATGTTCACCCTGTTCTGTAAAAATGACCCTTAGATTATTACTAACTTCGCGTTTCTGCATGGTTTGGAGCATGGAAAGTAGGCAACTAGCAATGCATTATTCATAACCTAGAACAATGGCGTAGCGTGGACTAATCTAGACGTGGGCGAAGTCACAGCAGCGAGGCCCTTTTCTTCCACCATTGGATGTTGAATGAGCTGAATATTGTGACACATATTAGCTACATGCAAGGTCACAGTGTGCATCAATTTTGGTTCAAATATTTTCATACAATCGGGAGATATTAAAAAAATTTAAATTTTACAAAAAAATTTTAAATGCTGTATCTTAAAACAAAAGGCGATCGGACATTAGTTTACATAACTTTTTTATTATATTTTCGTCTTCAATCGCGTGATTTTCCAATGTCACCCTGTATATTTTCAAGAAAATAATGGTGAAAACTCAGAAAGTTTGTTTACAAAATTTAATAATTATGAGGTGCTTAAATGCTAAAAATAAATATTTTTTGTAACCGCTTCAATACTGAAAAATACATCGGTAAGAGAGCACATGCATCAGGGTGTGCAAATTAATTATAGTACGTGTGGTAAAGCTTACTTTTAGTAAGGTCTTTTAGGGTGCTTTTCGTACTATTTAGAGTTCATGGCGTTCGGTTTTAAATCACCCCCAAGGGGGCCTCGCGTGAGGCCCCTTTAAGTGCGAGGCCGTGGGCGAGGGGCCGCTTCGCCCACGCCTAGCTACGCCACTGACCTAGAACTTACTGTTACTTTAAATCAGCTAAGTGACTAATTTTAAACGTGTTATAGTAATTAATGTAGTAAAATGAAAAAGCGGTTGCCGCAGCCGGGATTCGAACCCGAGACCCCTCGCTTTCCGGGCGATTGCTCTCCTAACTGAGCTACCACGGGCTACTTTTCCACTCTACTAATTTGGTACTGGTGTTACACATAATTTACTACAGTTCGGCCAAACCTGACAACACAGCCGTCCTCGGCTGCCGGCCATAATCCGACACCTAGGTAATCATAGATCATAAACATAAGGGGTGCTGTGCCATCAGGTGGATCCATAATCCCACTTCTGAAGTTGTAGTAGAATGAAAAATCGGTTGCCGCAGCCGGGATTCGAACCCGGAACCCCTCGCTTTCCGGGCAATTGCTCTCCCAACTGAGCTACCACGGGCTACTTTTCCACTCTACTAATTTGGTACTGGTGTTACACATAATTTACTACATTAAATAAAGTATTTTATGTCGGATATGTTAGTTGATAATTATGATGAATCTGCAAGGAATGAAAATGTAGTTTTTGCAGTGTGCAACGACAGAACGAAGATCTAATACAAAATATTGCAGCTAACCGGATTAGCTGTTATCTATCAGGTACTTAGACATAATTATTATTAATAAAAATGTTTATTTTTGTCGTTTCTACACTTGACAATGGTGATAGAAACGACCGCATGGTAGTTGGCATATCTAGCAATGTCGGATGATGATTAATTGTCATAGGCGCCGACTTTCCGTATCCGTAGGAAAAGAGGGTTTTTCCCCATTTTTTAAACATCGAGCTAGAATTCCAAAATAAATTTTTTATTGTCTTTTAGATCTCCCTGAGCACGTGGTTAAAATTTTTGTACTTAGTCATAGTTAACCCTGTATATGTACTAGGGTTTTCGAAATTTCCGCGGTCTCGAGAACGTATTTAGAACAAATCGAATATGGTCTGGAATGTTATAGAAATTATCAAAATAAAGATATTTTAAAATTTATATAAGTAACAAGCAAAAAGGTAGGTCAGCTTCCGTAACAATACTTTTTCCTACAATTTTTTGTTAAAAAACTTTAGCCTTGAACTGCTCGTTGCTGAAGACTTCATTGGTTTATAACCAACGTTCTTCTTTCTAAGAAATGCGATAACATTCGGGAATTTGTGTTTACATTATTCTTTAATAAAATTGTACTTTTCAGCATAGAGTACATTCTCTACAGCGTAGAGGATTTAAGAATTTCTGATTTTTGTGCCAAATAAGTCAAAATGCCGTCTTCTGTAACAGTTTTACATTTCTTTATATCCATCCCTTTTGTCAACAAATTATAAACGTTTTCGTACCAACACTTTGATTTTTCTGGTAATACTTCTGCAATAGCAGCAGCTGCTGTATTGGAAATTTTCAAACTTGCTTTTACTGCTGCTTTCCATTATTTATATTAATAATCTCGACTAAAACAACGTTACGTTCTAAAAATCAAAATATCAACTATGTTATTGATAAATTGGTACTATGGTCCAAATTGTCCTTTTACGTAAATCTATAAATTTGCGATGGTTTCACTCTTCTTCAGCTCTCATGCGATTTAATCATAAATTAAAAAAATGAGGGATTTTATATTTTCCAGATTGATATATTTGCGAACTAATAGGTATTGAATAAAATTATATGTGTTATTATAAGACGCATATTTTTTTGTAAACTGTCATGCTGTAATATATGTGTTAAGCCTCTCTCCAGGAAGATTGATTACTAGCGTGTTCGGGGACTAAGAATTATTACAAGGCTGTTGAGCCTGTCGGAAAACACGACCTCTCGAGTCACTGCCTACGCTGTAGCCGTCCCAGTCTAGGATAGAGTTAATCCCTCCTCGCTAATGGCTATGATACACGCACACACAGCTTGGGTTTCCAGTCAACGGTCCTAATTTTGTATCGAGTTAATTTTGCACATGTACTCATACGGGAACTACTTAACCTCTCAGACGGTATATGCCTTAATTAGATACGGCAGAGAAACTAGTTATGTGGTTGCATTTTGTGTTCTCAACTTAACCAGCGTATAGATCAAGAAGCAGATGTAGTGAGTATGCTTAACAAAATTTTGCTGAATATTTCACTGGGAAAAATTCTCAGCACGTTCCTTTAGTACATAATGTTTTATACAAGGAACAAAATATATTATTCTATGCATTTTTAGTACCTATTCTTTTATCATAAATAAATGAAAAGTGTATATAGGCAACAAATTTCGATAAGTTTCTGAAATGCTGAAATTACGAGGAATTTTGTTTCTATGGAGTTTTTATACAGTGTAGTATCAAAAGTTTTTCCTGATTTTCAAAAAATAAAAACGGAGGGGCAATTTGATAGATGTACGTGTTACTCAACCCATAGAATCTTAAATTGAGAGGAATATTGTGTGATGCATCATTTCAAATGTCAATCAATAATTTTTTGAACGCTATCTAGATTTTTAATTTGGGATGATTAACTCTCGAAAAAAGTATAGGCAACAAATTTCGATAAGTTTCTGAAATGCTTAAACAATTTACAATTTTTTAAGAAATTACAAGAAATTTTGTTTCTATGGAGTTTTTATACAGTGTAGTATCGAAAGCTTTTCCTGATTTTCAAAAAATAAAAACGGAGGGGCAATTTGATAGATGTACGTGTTACTCAACCCATAAAATCTTAAATTGAGAGGAATATTGTGTGATGCATCATTTCAAATGTCAATCAATAATTTTTTGAGCGCTATATAGATTTTTAATTTGGTATGATCGATCAACTGTCGAAAAATTAAAGGTAAAAAGTTCAGATTAATTTTTTAACGAAAACAATTTTATTTATTGTAAATATATATCGTGAAATTAGTAAAGCCTGTAAGGGATATCCCTTGTCCTGTTTACTTTGAAACATTTCCTTCGTCTATGTAGGTTGAAGTGTTTTCATTTGTAAATGTTTATAAACTATTAAATCCTCCAAACTGGTTGAATTATTTAAAAAATTGCTTCCAGCACTTGATGTACTTGCAATAGAGAACATTTTTTTGCTAACAACTGACTTACGAGTTATGGATTCCTCAATGTAGCCTTCAGCTATCGTTGGAGATTTCCATCCACCATGCATTTTATAAAGTTGTGATATCAGCTCCTGAGTTTATTAATTGTGTAGCTGAAAGTTCTACGAAAACAATGTCCAGTTTATTCGTGAGCATTCTTCATATTGAGAAACGCAGCAACTTGTTTTGACATTTTCTCGAATGTATGAATTCATATTCATTGGTTATACGTTTTACCATTTTGAATATTAAAAAAAAATCTGTACAATTTATGTGTGTAGATCTTGCGGTACTATACCGATTTCCGATATCTCTAAATATTCACTTACAATAAAGGATCTCTTCAATTTTTTTATGAAGTAATTCATTACATCGACACGCCCCATATATGGCAAAAATCATTACCACATAAAAAATAATAGTATTCTTCTTTTACAAAAATATTTGTACCTAAATGCGTAGAAGAGAATTTTTTTAATTAATTAATTTTCTAAATTGCGCAATTTTTTAGCAAGTTACCCGATTGCCGTTTTAGATGTAGACATTCAAAATATCTAAGCATTGCATATGTTGACCATAATGAAAAAAAAATTTGTTTAATTCAGAAAAATATACCAATAGCCTACATTTTCTGAAAAAGGTATTGTTATTTTTTGCTCTGCCATAATTTCTGACAGAGCAAATGTGAATTCTTCCATCTCAAATAATACATGTTTATTTTTATGGATTTAAATAGGAACAATAATAATGGCAAATACTGTGTACCTAAGTTAACTTAATATCATAGCTCATCGCATAGATGACCTGTTGAAATTATTATTATTCATGAAAGTATCATACAATTTCCATAATATAAAATAAATTGCTTTGTTTGCTATTATGATAAAATTGATCGGTGAAAAAATTATGTGATTAACTTGGTAGTAAAGCAGATATAATGCATTGACTGCTGTAATAAACTCGGCTACTCCTCCTCTATTAAATACCAACAGCGGCATTAAATCTTGTACTTACTATATAATTAAACAAATAACTGTTAGCATTATGGAGCATTTATAGAATAATTTATTACACTTGTGTAAGATGCGTCGCCACAATCCTTATAATGATTTAAGTTGTGTAAAACTTTTGTTTCTAACCACAGGAAAAATATTCCAACGGAGATAAATCTGGTCACGTGCGGGTAATTCATTAGATCCTCTCCTTTTGATCCATTTTTGAAATGTTTCGTTCCGCAATTATCTCACAGGCATCATATAATTTGGAAAAGGCTCGCCTTATTGAAATATTAAGTTTTCGGCATGCTCATTATCGTCTTGTTCAAGTATGTAAATTATAGTGGTATTTTTTCCGGTAAATTTCCAGATCATAAAAATGGGCTAACAAATCTCCAAACATTCTTGCCCAAACGTTGAGTTTTTCTGAATGCTAGGTGTTTCTTACGAAATAACTTTTGATTGATGTCTAATCCATAACGACAGTTAGAGTACTCGTCAGAAAAGCAAATATTAAACAAATTTTTTTGATTGTCAATTATTCGTTGACTGACTATCTCACAAAATTATAAAAGCCTTCGTTATCATCTTCATTAAGCTCTTGCCCTAATGTAATTTTATATGTGCAATATTTATGATGGTATAATATTTTTCGAACGGGTATGTGAAACATCTGACACTTTCTTATACTCAGAGTAGGTTCTATCATAATGTGAGTCAAAGTAACATGTTCAACTGCTTCATTTCTTGCTGGATTTTGGATATTTTTTTTGTTCACAGATCCAGTTTCAAGAGATCAGTATGGGGCAGATGGTCAACGAGATGTTGTTCATTAAATAGATTTGAAATTATTACTATTCCGAAAGAGAAGAGCAAATCTTTCAACTCTTTCTGGAATAATGGATTGTATACAGAGTGTCCTGAATATGAATGCCTTTATTTTGCTGGATGATAAATTGTACCAAACAAAACATATTCTGCTTAACATTATTTTTCTCTGTCTACCATGTCAGGATTGTCAGGTGTTTGTACTTAATAATTACAAATACACTTAAACATGCTTACTGTAAATGGTTTCCTGAAGCTCTTTTCACAATACAGAATAAAATGTGAAATATATAAATGATATGGCAGGTAACAACTACTCCGCGACTAATGCTCCAACCGGGATTAAATTACACCTGCAGTATATGTGTGAACAGCCAAAAAGAACCCTTGTCGGCCACACCACCAGACATTGACCGGTTTTGGGCTTGTTAGCCCTCATCAGTGTGGCATACGTGAGATGACCGACTTCCTTCATATGTATGTTCACATATAAATCAAGTGAAGGTGAGGTATAAGTGATCTGCTTACTTTCTGCTCGACCTAAGCGGCTCGACTTGCAGGAAGCGACCTGCATTGCATCAGGTACTTAACGCAGACCTCTCACCCTGGGCGACGCGCCATGAAATCTATAAATGATACTGCAGGTAACAACTACTCCGCGGACTAATGCCCCAAACATTATTGAATTACACCTGCAGTATCTGTGTGTGTTTAGTTGCCAAAGATTTTTGAACAAATTCACCATAAATTAACATGTCATGCATATTTTGTTTATGTACACAAATATCAAGCAAACACAGAAAAGCGAAACGCACTAGTCGTTACATTACAGGAGTTTTTACTTAATCTTATAGATTGTAATTTCGTAACACAGTATTGTTTTTTACATTTTTATTTTTTAAATGTATTTATTTGTAGAAAAACTATTCGTTATATATTCAAGTCCTTTAGTATCGGCACTTATATTCCGGACACCATGTATATGTATAATATGAATGTTTACGCAAAAGTAAATGCAGCACTACGCTGTCTATTTGCTAAATTTTACCTAGAAGATTGACACACATTTTTTTCTACATTGTTTTTTTATCAAATTGGAGAAATTAAGCAATGTTCGATGATTTCTTTATCAAACTTGTAGCAGTTTAATGAAAACCTACTTATCATTTTGCGAAGTTCAGTGAAGTAAAAGACAACTAAAGCAAGAAGCGAGGGGCACACTCTGACTAAAACAACTCGCTGACTACTTCTATGCAAATGTCTTCAAACTTCACTCGACTAAGTAAATAACCAGTCACATTTCGTTAATAGCTAAAATTGTTCTTTTGAATATTTATGTTGAATTGGGGCACTCCAGAGAACGAGAAGATCATAAGGGTTAAATATTAGCACTAGATTGGAGATAGATATAGCTAGTTAAATGAGTCGCTTTGTAACGAGGACTTAAAAGGGCTTTTAATAATATTTTCTGTGAAATCATGTTAGTCTCAGGACGAAAAAGACGGTTAAACTGCGAAAGGAGGATCCATAGGGGTAACCGTGCGCTTTAGAACATAATGAAATTAGCAGGACACTTTGGGGTTTCATTTTCTGCAGGAGCCACAGCTGTGAACGAGTAAAAAAGTTTTGACACCATCTGGAAAACGTAGCTGACGGGTGCTAGAGTATCGGATACTCATATGAAATTTCAAAAAATATATTGGTATACGAGAGACTAGTCACACTTTTTGAGTCAATTATTATTTTTCGTTGCCAATTTTTTTAAATTTCGTGTATACTTCATATACAGGGTGTTCCTCATAAGAACCGACACAGAGTAGGTGAATGTAAGGTGTTCCAAAATATTGCAATGTAACCAAACATACCTATATACAAAGTTGGCGGAGGCGGAGTTACAGGCCTTCAAAGTGGGCCAAATTTTTCTAAAAAATATCTCTAAATTACCTTAACTAGGAATAACCAAATTTGGTACATGATTTAGGTTTATTATTGGTCTTCTTTGACTATGAGTTCAAGTAAACTAAAATACTACAAGGTGTTTATTGAGTATTCATTCAAATTATACCAAACTTTTTCTTCCATTAAATTTAAAAAGAATAATCATATTCCGCGCAGAATTTAATTTTAAATACTTTTTTACTCTTGTTAAATTTTCAAAAACTTTAAAGGTTTTCAAGAAAAAATGCATAAATTAAAGCAAGATCTTAATAGTGTTTATTAGAAGAAATCAAAAAGTCAGTAGTAGTTGCTTGTTTTTTTTTAATTTGACAGTAATAAAACTTTAATAGTTATTTATGCAACAAGTACAAAAAGTAAGTTGCGACGTGAAATTGTCCAACGAGGCCGTCAGGCCGAGTAGGACAACACGTCGAGTGCAATCAACACTTTTTGTACGAGTTGCATACAATATTTTTTCTACGTTCATGCAAAAACAAAAAATGTTATTTACATGACACTAAGTCTAGGAAAATGTGACATAGATTTAACGTTTATGTTTGTCATGATGACAAAACGCTATTGTAGAGTGACAGATGAACGCAATAAACATTTTATTGCACTAGTGCAATAAAGAACCACTTTTTCCACTAAATATAGTTCAATAAAGTTTTGTTTTTTGCACGAACGTAGAAATATAAAATTAAAACTAAAGAAATTGTTCAAAATCGACCCCATCTCTGAAACAAACTCTTTGGCGAAAATTGAAATTTACTATGCGTGATCGTTTATTATAACGTTACATTTATTCGTAATATGATTCCACAAATCTTCTCAGAATTTAATTGGCGAGGAATAAAAAAAATTCTTCAATGTTACCATTTATTTGGAAACTTAAACAGTCTCTAACAGTCGCACTAAAATGAGGCGGAGCCCCATCATTCATAAACCAAAACTCTAGTCTAAGTCAACAGTAAGTCTTCGATTAAATCATGGAGGGCATTTTGTAGAAATTCCAGATAACTTTAACTATTTAATCGATTTGGCATAACTGGTCCAATCAAATAACCATCAATAATAATACCAGCTCAAACACTTATTTTAAAGTCGAGCTGAAAATGTCTAGGAGTTATTACATAGGAGTTCGCAGCAAAATACTCATTAAAATTGTGAATATTTGTAATTCCTCTACGAGCGAAACAAGTGTCATCAGTGAAAAGAATTTTCTTGTAAAAATGAATATACTGTTGCACGATAAACTCGCAAAAGGTCACTCGTCGATCCAAACTTTGAGACAGTAGCTCTTGCACTTTTTGAATGTGGTATGCGTGTAGTAGACACTGAATGAAATGAATCATTCCTTCTTGTCGGACTGAATCATTCCCTGTGAACTAAAAGCAACGTTGATTCCAAAAAATTTAACAATGTAATTCAGGTGAGTCAAATTCAGTTCTTCTATACTTATTCAGTAGTTCACTGAATTAAATGAAAAATTGCAGCTGACAATTAGACGTAGACGGTATCGGAGATGTGTCTCAATGACCGGTTTCAGTCGAATTATTTATGAATCATTCCATTTGAAATCGTCTAATTGGCAAAGCCGACCCATTTTAGATTTTGGTGTAACTTTGAATATCTCTTCTCTAGGGTCCCAAACAATAAAACTTACACGAGTTTGATTTTTACAAGCGCTTGTTTCCGCCTATTTAAATAAAGACGCTTTATTAATTTTTGCTGTTAAATTTTTCTGTTTGAAGATATTTTAATGATCAAGACGGAATTCAGAGTGGGAAAGATAATAGTTTCAGTGTAAATGAAGATAGTTGGCTCAGACGATCCCTTTGAATAATAGCAGCGTGCTGAAAATGAATGTTTTTTAGTAATTTTTCGTGAATTTCAATCGACTCTAGCGTCTTAACTGTTGAGAGTTAAAAATTCATGCTCCGCGGGAATTAAGTATACATATCATAGACAAAATTCAGCCACAAGTTGAGTAGCCCACTCTTTATAGAAGAAAACTTTGCTTGAAGTTTTGAAATTTTTAAAAATCCCAATATTCAGGCTATGAAACGAGCGTGTTGACTGCGAGATAAAAATCTGATACTCACAGAATCTACTGGTCTTGCCTTCAACTTTAAATGACTATTATATCACTAGTTTTGTTATTTTCATGTTTAGTGCATGTACATAATTTTCTGGTTGAAAAATTGTTTACAGTTACTATTTTCGATGATAATTACTTCCAGAAACAATTTTACACCCTAAATATCCATAACTTTATTAAAACTTGAAATATTTTTCAATTTTCATATTTATAATTATTTTTGATGGTAAGTAATTTTAATTCATTTATTCATTAGTAAAAACGTCCAGATTTTTGCTGAAAAAAAAAACGGCTCGTACATGTCTTTTAGGTGGTGTTGGCAATACTGAATCAAATGAATTACTCAAGTGTCTCAAGTTTAGGTGAATGGGACTGGCTGAAAGCTGAATGAATGAATTCACCGAAATTAACTAAAAGTCCCATCTCTATTCTCTACATTCAAGTAGCCGTCAAATAATGAATTTGAATAATACATTTTTGTTTCATTTGTATATAGGCCCGGTTTACACCAGGCACAAAAAAAATTGTTTATAGACTCATTTGAGTGTTCCACCCCACGGAAATCTTTAGTAAAAGGCGAAAGATTTATTCGTTCTGAGGTGAAACCAGAGTGACGTTGTTAACATTTACTGTAACCATCTGAACTTTGCGGCGACCATTATCAGTGAGATATATGTGGCGCCATCTTGGGTTTCGATTTGCTAGTAAATAATCAATTTGCGTTTATTTAGGGTCCGCGTGTTCAGTGCAGCGTTGGATGTTGCATATTCAACAGGGGTATTATAAAACGCTTACCTTTTGTAAAATATATTTTAATTAAGGATTACGAAACAAACATAAACGTTTTGTTTAGGTAATTTATGTGGCTGTAAATATTATTTTTAAAGAGTATTTTAAATTCAGGAGATTAATTCGCAACATGAACAAGGGAAATATTATTTTACTTTTCCAATAACATTTACGAATCTTTAAAATTATTATTATATTAATTTGCAGTATGTGGGGATGGAATTTTTACATGCAAAATTGAATATTTATTTTATTTTGCAGCACATTTTTAATAAGTTGAAATTTGCTCAGTAATTTTGATTATCTGAAATTTCTGAAATATAATCATTTTCAGGCAATATTCAAATTCGTAGAATCAAGTAAGTCTTGGAAATTCAAAAATAATTTATTTTTTTTAAATCGTTTCAAACCGAAAATACGTGTAACGTACAAAGTAAAACCAAACTAGACATCAGCAATTAAATATAATAAACAGTAAGTTTATAGTTAGTACATTAAATAAAAGTTAATAAGAATGACAGGCCAAACTACAAAAAGCCTCAAACCTAATTCTGTATAAAATTAATCACATCCCTAAAAGAAATTATTAATATATCTGGAAAATTATGGAAGGTGTATACATGTAGCATATAACAAAAATTTTAGCATAACGTTAGCTCTAACCAAGAGCAAATAAAAAAATTAGAGTGTTAAACAGTAACTTTACAGAAAACATTGTTCTTCTACATTCTAACCTAACGTCTTAAGATTAAACAAGCGTAGCAACGCAATATGACAAAAGCCTTGTACTACACTCCTACGCTTTAAATATAAAAATTTTGCAACTCTGCGTTGAATAGACTCCAATTCCACTTTATGTATAAGATAAAAGGGAGACCACTCAACGCTAGAATATTCCAACCATGGGCAAAGTTAGGAGGGGGCTTGGGGGAGCTTAGCCCCCCTAAAATCGAATTAGCCCCCCCCCCCAAAATATTCATAAACATCTCACACACATTTCAAAATTGAAATTAAAACAGTCCACCCGGAGCTTTAGCCCCCCAGATTTGATAACCTAACTTGATGGACGATTCCAACCGTGCTCGCACATAGGCGAAAACAACATCTTAAGACATTATGCCCTGTCAAAATATTTACAAGATCTCATAAACCCCAAAGATTTAGGCAGTCGAAACGATATAATAATAAAAATCAAGAATAAGAGAGGCCCAAGAACAGACCCATATGGTACTTGCACGAAATTTATCGGATTGATGACCCATGTAATACTGATATCTATTAGACAGAAAATATACCTTAATAAAAAAAAAAGTATCTTATCAGATACAAGGCAGCATCTTGGCGAGGACATAACCACAGTCTGTGACTATAGTTACAACACAGCTTGTTACAATATCTAATACGTAATGTGTGTTGCCTAGCAATACTATTTATAATTTTGCTTAATTTTATTTAAGTTGCAATCATATATTATATTAATAGGTATTGTTTTAAACTTTTATAGGATGTATGTATCTCTATTTGTTATATGTTTTTTCTGGATTATTTGTCATGCTGTATTTAAAATCTCCGAAATTTCCATAATACAAAACAATGCAAAATGACGTTATTATTTTATTTGACAGTGACAAGCAAACAATTGCCAACTAATATGTTGACAACAGTATACTAATAAATTTTACTCCTCTGGACCAATAACTAAGCACTCAATACGACATACAAAGCTGGAATATAAGTACAATAACGATAACGAGTGGATAACAATGTAATAATGCCAAAAATTCCAAATACATAACTGACACACAGAAATTATAGTAATAACTGTCAGTCGCCAACAAGATGGCGGATTTTTGGAAGACGCGGGGAAGCTGAGTTTCCCTACTGATTGCTTAGTATACTGTGATGTTGACTGTCTGTAATTTTAATTATTATATAGACAGTACCTATGAGATAAGATATTATAGAATATACATCCGTTAGGTCTTATTACAAGTACTTGTTTATATTCTAGACTCGGTGATGAATTTTTCCGTGCCACTGTTTTATTTATACTTTCTACAGTAAACCGTAAATACTTGTAATTCTCCTAAACATACACAAGTAAAATTCACATCAACACTGCATTATTTAGTAAATACAACATTTTTTCATTATCTTTCGACAATATTATTACTATTAGCAAATTTCTCCTTGTCTGTTCCCCTCTTCTCCTCTAAATATTTAAGATTTCTTTATATGTACATATATCCTTACTCTGCAACGTTTGAAGATTTTCATCTCTCTTCAATGCCAATAAATCTGCTCCAGCACAAACCAAAATGGTCGCAGAGGATCGACGGAAACAATGTTCTAAGTACATATTTGCATTTGGCAAATTTAAAAATTTTGCTTCAATTCGAGACATTTGACCGCCCTGATGTATTCCCATTCCCATGATGTATGCCCGCAACCCTTTCCATTTGAATATTCAAAGAAAAAGCGGCAACATTCAAAATTTCTGGGTGATATGCAACATATTTTCTATACAGTGGCATGCAAGTTTCGTTTATTACAAATATCTCGGTTTCTTCGTTTTATTATCCGATATCTATATCATTCAAATTTAATTGATACAGTTCATCACGGCGACATAAACTGACAACATAAAATATTAAAGCAAAATAAAAAGGAGAAACGATTAATATCTAGATATTTTAAAATTCTCAAATCTAAACGACTTCTTTGGTTTATAGTTGTCAACTTGACGTTTCTGGAACACGTAATTTCAATTATTTTGATCTTCCTTTATACTAAGAGTTACTCTCAACATAGAGTAATTTGACCATAACGTATGTGGCTTCAACTTTGTAGATAAATCGGAAACGTATGCAATCATAGCATTTTCGGATCAGCTGCCACTTTTTTTCAAGGCAATAAAGCTTGAAGGACATTCCCGAACTAAATGCTTGTTAAATACTATCAATTTGCATTGTTGGACGGGAATGTTTTGCTTTGCTGGCTAGGTACACAATATACTATTTTGCTACTACTTAGTTCTTTTTGTCGAGATACGACAAAATGTTATCAAGAAATCTCACAATAAACATTTGCAATAATACTTTTTCGACAATGTAAAACTAACAAATGTAGTTATGCTTTTACCAAATCTACATATTTCTCTCAGAATCAATACATTAAGAACCTTATATTTTAACGCCGTGTAGATTGTATCACAAGTTTCATCGCTGCTCATGGCAATGCAAGATAAGCAAAACTTTTTATCAATACTGTAGACATTTTCACGAAAAATCAACAGTAAGGAAGTTTACAAGAGTGCGGTAGCCTATTGGGAAACACTTACAAACTTTCTTGTTACTGAGTTTTCGCAAAAGATCCACTGTTAATTAAAACTTGCTTACCTCAGAAACTTATGACTAATGGTTAATCTAGTGATAAATATACAGCAAAAAATTTCAAAATGTCAATTTTGCCTGGAGAAATTTTTTTTTAATAATGTTTTAAAAAGTTTTACATTTAGTGACTAATTTCAGTTAGGAAAGTTGGGTTTTAATTAATTTAGTTATATCTACTTTAACAAATACACTGCCCTACAGTACACAATCAATTACAGGGTAGATCGTACAGTTTACAATTAACAGAAAGCAGATTTTATTGAAGCCACACTGCAGTTAAATATATAAAAGTAGCTTTGCAATTTATTTTAGTGATGAATGGGTGAATATTTTGTTGGATTAATTTTAGGTGTAGTAGTGTAAAACAACATATTAAGCTTAGAGCCAGGTATCCTAAAGTTAAATGAAAGAAGTATATTAGTACAATCTATTAAATTATGCAGTATTTGACCAATTCTGTGCAGTAAACCTTCATACGGGGATACCCAATATTTGGATAAACCCCGTCGTCCTTATAGCATAACAACTTTAGGAAGCGTTTTTGAATGCCTTATAAACGATCTATATGTATATTATAACAATAGACTGATATAATAGTTTTTTAACATGAATGGAAGGAAAATCGTTCATATTACGATTTACAAAGCCCAATTTTTTAAATCCATCAAAAGTAATATTCTGAATATGAGGCGTAAAGGATAATTTACTCTCAAATGTTATCCCCAGGTCACAAAATCTAAGTGATCTGGAAACAATAATATCGTCCAATTATAATGATATTATGTGGCGCTATATTTAAGTGTAAAGGTAAGAACATTGTATTTTTTCACATTTAGTTCTAACTTAACTTAACAGAGCGCCATGTATTTAAATTGTTACGAGAATTTTGCAACACATTCGTTAAGGCTGTCAATTCTATATCTGCATACAAACTACAGTAACTATATCATTTCGTTCCAAGGACCGAACCCTATGGTACACCTGATGGTGGTATAAACTGATAGAACTTTGTGTAGAAAATTCTACATGTTGTTGACAATTTTCCACGTAAGATTTGTAACATGTTAACATTTTATGAGAAAAGCTAATACTGTTTAATTTATATAGTAATACTGTATGATTTAATCTGTCAAAATGTTTGCTGAAGTCAGTATAAATAACATCAACCTGAGATTTCTGGTCAAATTCATCAGCTATAAACTCCGTTACACAGAACAAAATGGTCAATGTTGACCTGCCTTTGAAAAATCTGTGTTGATATTCAGTTAATCTGGTCTTTACATATGCAAACGTGGGTACATGTGAAAGCATTTCAAAAACTTTTGAAAAGTTATTTATAATAGTAATGGGTCTGTAATTTTCAGCAACGCTATTAGAACCCATTTTATGAACTGGAATAATCTTCGACAGTTCGAAATACATTATATGCAATTGATAAATTAAATAAAATACTGGAGGAGGAACTGACTTACTTACGTAAGCAATTTAAGACTTCACTTTCAGTGAATGTCCCAATGTTCAATAAAACATTTACACTATTTAATAAAGTTATGTGTACTACCCGTAGGAAAAGTGTCTTTACCGCATATAGCTTACAAACTCACACCTGATGAGGAAAAGTCACTACTTATTGCACTATAGCTTTTTCATTTATATTTTTATTATTTTTTTTTGAATATAGTTGTATGAAAACAAAGAGATACCTTTATCCAAAGTTTAATTAATAAATTACATAAATATATTCTCAGGGAACAAATTATGTTGGATTATACGTAACAGATTTATATGGATGCATACTAAATTTTTCACAATTTTGGCCCTAACGTTATCACGATTTTTGTGAAAAATCTTAAACCTACATTGTTTTTGGAGAAAACAGGTATACTTGTTATTAGTCTTAGAAATTGACCATTTTCGAGATAATAGCTTTTCAACATTCAGTAACGTAGTAGGCACCAAGAGTCAGTTGAATTTTAGCAATTGCTAGACTAGTAAGTACTTTTAAGTGTAAGGCATATATACAATTTTAGTTAAAATCAATTACTTTACAGCATCGAGAAATTCTGAGACACAATTATTTTTCATATTCAGATTACTGTTATTTATTGGTAAATTTCAATGAACGTGCTGGGCAACGAGAATATTTAAAAGAATTTCGAAATAGATTGATTAAAAAGCTATTTTCTCGAAATTTTCTCAATTTCTGAGACTAATGACAAGGCAAAAACAATGTATCTTTAATATTTTTTTACAGAACATATTAACCAATTAACAGCTGAATGTTCCAGAAGCTTGAGATTTATTAGAAATTCACGTTCTTTTACAGACTGTCGTGTGTTACTTAGTTTATATCGCGCTTTTGTTCTTCCTAAGTTAGAATACGCTAGAACAGTTTGGAGTCCACATTATTCAAATGCTATTAATAAGCTGGAGAACATCCAGAGAAAATTTTTGAAGTATATGTCTTTTAAACTCGATGGCTTTTATCCGGAAATTGGCACTGATCACAATATGTTGCTAAGGCGGCATGGCGTACATAGTCTTGAAAACAGGTCTGTTATCCACTCCCGAATCTTCCTTTTTAAGTTGATTAACAATTTAATTAATTGTCCTACTTTATTAGAAACTTTAAATTTCCATGTTCCTAGAGTGGACACGAGGAACGATGCACTGTTTTACCTTAAGACACCAAGGACCAACTTACTCTCAAATTCCCCAATGTATGTCATGTGTAACACAAATAATACTTTATTTAAAAACAAAATTGACCTGTCTAACTCTTCAGTGGCTAATATTAGATCAATGTGTACGCAGTTTTTGTAGCTAACTTGATTTAACTTACTTTTCATTTTTTGTGCTAATATTGTTTTTATTGTCATAGTGTATGTTTATAGTATAAAATGTGTAATTTTATCTGTTGTCCCGCCTGTAATTGGTACAGTGTACTGTAGGTTGGTGTAATCTAAAATAAAATAAAATAAAACGTGATAATGTTAGGGCCAAAAAAGGTACGCTCACATTTACGCCACTAATATGGCGGATGTGCCGCCTTCTAGGAAATACGTTGAAACAGAAAATTTGTTATATTCAAAAACAAGTATTCCTAAAATCCATTCCCAAATTTTTAAGTTGGCTTAAATCGCAATATTTGAAGTGAAAATTTTATAATGTCTCCATGGGCCATTACTTACGGACCACCCTGTATGCAAGCGAAAGGTATTTTTTATTATTTCTAAATTAAACTCCATATTTAAGTAGAGATATCCTTTTAATTTTGCTAATTAAAGTGTTTCACAAAAGCAAAAGATCAGAGTACCTACTGTATTCTATAAAATGTTAGTATTTTAATACCTAGCATTTCACAATCGGCTAAATGACATACCTACTCGTATTGCAAAAAAAATAATAATAATTAAATAATATAAACCAATTAAGCAATGTATACAGTATGCGCCAAAAGTATGGAATAAATTCAATAAAAACGAAACAATTTTTTTTTTGGGAAAAATCCTCGAACAGGTCGATTTTTAATTTAAAAAATACATATTTTAGCGTAAAATGCGATTTTCAAATGTCATTTGTTTTCGAGTAATGACGTCATCGATTTTTTTTAAATGGCAACATAATATTTTTTTCCTTGATTCTGAAAGATCGTTTAATTCTCTATCAGACAGTACTAAAATTTTGCCCTCTTACATAGGAAAGTTTTGAGTAAATGACGATTGAATGTTAGAAAACGTAAATTTTATCATAAAAAGTAACAATTCTGAGGTATGTAAAATAAAATACAATTGATTAAATTTTATACTTAAATTAAATGTTCGAATTGCCATACACCAACTTCTTGACAATGCGCAAGTCTGTGAAGAAATTCTTCTTGCACATTATGAATGATTTCTGGGGTAACTCTGCGTATTTCGTCCCGAATGCGATTTTGAAGTTCTTCTAAATTACGGAGTTTATTAATGTACACTTTTGACAATTCAAACATTTAATTTAAGTATAAAATTTAATCAACTGTATTTTATTTTACATACCTCAGAATTGTTACTTTTTTATGATAAAATTTACGTTTTCTAACATTCAATCGTCATTTACTCAAAAACTTTCCTATGTAAGAGGGCAAAATTTTAGTACTGTGTGATAGAGAATTAAACGATCTTTCAGAATCAAGGAAAAAAATATGGTGTTGCCATTTAAAAAAAAATCGATGACGTCATTACTCGAAAACAAATGACATTTCAAAATCGCATTTTACGCAAAAATATGTATTTTTTAAATTAAAAACCGACCTGTTCGAGGATTTTTCCCAAAAAATAATTGTTTCGTTTTTATTGAACTTATTCCATACTTTTGGCGCATACTGTATAGTGGAAAATAATTTCTCTAGAAGCAGCTCTTTATATTCAAGTGCCGTGTGCATTCAGGCCAAATTAATTTTTGAAACAAATCCAGCTAAATTTAGATACACTCAAGACAGCAAGTGAATTTTCAATTTCTTAGATGATCTCCAAAATCTCTTTCAGATGTCAATCGCCGGATACCTTGGAGGCTCCTTGCAAAGATAAATAGCGTGGCAAAATCTCTTTTCCCTTTTTCCGGACACGAGGGATCCGGTCGATTTTCAGTAAGATCGATGACATGTTGCCTGATACTCATTTCCTCAGCTAAGTGAATTGTAAAAGCATGCCGAGTTGTCTCTCAAGAGCATGTCCATATTTTAATAATAGAAGATCATCAGATAAGAAGTTATAGTATATCTAACTTATAATTCTATTTTTGTCGATATTCAGGCACTCAAGTAGAGTAAGTAGAACATAATAAGAAAATAAAATTGAATACCTCCAAAAAATAATCAAATGAAACAATATATTTGTGTAATATAAAGTTCCTTTAGCAAAAAGTTTCCATGATATATAAAGGATGTTAATTTGTAAATGCAATGTGTGGAAAATATCACATTGAAATGTGGACAGGCAACAAAAATTTTAATTTGCATATTGTCGATCAAATTTGAACTTCAATTTTGCCGGATTTTGTTTATTGCGCGATGTGATAGATAATTATCGAATCTAAGATAATTTGCATCATCGTTGGAATATTTCTTGTTAATACTGCAATCTCACGTCCTAAGGATAATAAAAATTGTTTTATTAACATGATTTTACTTAGGTGGGCATTTTGCTAAAACAGTAGAGCATCTTCTTACGTTCAACGTACATATTTTCTATCACGTCTTCTACCAAAGGCAACTAAGATAATGTTACGAAAGCTCACCTACCTTTTTAGTTGGTTAATTATGTTCCTGTTTTCGTTAGAATTTATAATTGAAGCTCACCTACCTCATTAGTTTGTAAATTACGTTTCTGTTTATGTTAGAATTTACAATTTTTGTGATGCCTTTATTTTGACGTTTTCCGGAATATTCCAGGCTATATTCTATTTGTTTCTCGACACGTTCTCGAAATCTCAGAAACTTCGAGAACTGTAAAAACCTATATAAGTAGATCATTCTCGGCCGCTGAGTTAATAAACGAAATGAAAACCAGTCTACAAGAAAGCAATAAGAAGTTAGAAGAAGCAATTAAAGTTAAACTCAATGAATTTGAGGAAACTGTGGAAGAGGAAATTAACCAATTAAGAAATGAGGTACAAGATAAGGTCCAGGTCGTAGAAGACAATATGACTAAGTTGCAAAGTGAAGTCTCAAATCTGAAATCTCAATTGTCTGCAAAAGAGCCCATTAAGACTGATAGCAGCGTTTTTTCTTCGTCAGGAGTGAAGCCACCAACATTCGTTGGTAAGGTAGAATGGAGCACTTACCTAAAAAATTTGAAGCAGCTGTTTTGGCAAACAACTGGTCAGAAGAAGAAAAAACCACATCACTTATAGTTGCTCTACGGGGTGAAGCTATGGAGATATTAAGAACACTAGCTGATGGTAAACAAAAGGACTATTAAATGCTGAAGGGTGCTTTGGAAATGAGGTATGGCCAGGCCATCTACAACACGTTTACCAGGCACAACTAAGAGGCCGAAGACAACGTTTCGAAGAAAATCTGCAGCAATTTGAGGCGGATATAGCACGTATGGTGAAGCTAGCTTACCCCACCGCACCGACAGAATTCCAAGAACAGTTAGCAATAAGTAGCTTCATTGATGGCCTGCGAGACTCCGAGATCAGCCAAGCGTTAAGGTTAGCCAGACATAAAAACATATCTGAAGCTCTGGCCCAGGCACTGGAAATTGAAGCCGCCCGACAGGCTTCCAGAAACAGTCAAGGCAGAATAAGGCAAGTTAAGTTTCAAACTAGCAAACAACGATCAAGTGAAAATAACCTGGAAGGATTTATGAAGAGTTTGCAAGATTTAATGAATAACTTCCAACAAGAACAAGACCGTACTAATTCCACTGTATATAACAGGAGAAGACCCATTCAGTGTTGGAATTGTGGAGCTGAAGGGCATCTTAGGAATCGATGCTATAAGAATACATCTAGCCAGGACCAGGAAAACGCCAACTAATCAGCTTTGAGGGGCGAAAGCTGGTTAAGTGCTACCAAGTCCCACCAACTGTTAAGATCAAGGTAACCCGTCTGCAAAATAATGGAACGAGTTTGGTAGTACCAGGGCATATATGCAGACGGGATTGTGAAATGATCCTTGATACAGGCTCTAGTCACACCATAGTAAGACCGAACATCGTCGCTCACTGCAGAATACAAAAGCCAGACCGGAATTATATCTTAGAGACAGCAAATGGAGAAGTCATATCAGTGAAAGGCATCCATCTAGCTAGAATAACCCTGGGGACAACCACTTTCCAACACAACATCCTAGTAGCAGATATAACTGATGATGTCATTCTTGGACTTGACGTTATGACTCAACATAATTTTGTATTGGACCTTCCACGAAGACTATTGAAGACCAAAGATGAAGAAATCATTATGCAGTTTCCCGAACTCAGAAACCTTCCTATTAGAACTGTGGAAGCGTCAGCAGACATAGAACTTCCAGCAGGTTCAGAAGTTGTAATTGAAGCTATTTGTAGCAGTCCTTCGGCAGTTGAAGAAACTGTAATTGTAGAACCAGAACCAGAGAGCAGTCTTTATAGGAAGGGCATATTAACTGGAAAGACATTAACAGAAAGGAAAAACAATTTGGTATTGGTCAGAATGCTAAATCTGAAAGACTACCCACAACAGATCAAGAAAGGTGAACCTTTGGGAGTTTGTCAAACAGTTGGATCGGTCTTCAGCAATATAGAACCATCAACATCTCGAAGTATTGAAAAACTACCTGAAGTTCTTCAGGGCCTTGTTAACCGATTCAAGTCCCCACTACAAGACGATGAGGTCCAAAAATTGGAAGATTTGTTGAGGCGTTATCAAGATGTTTTCTCATTAACAGAAGATGATGTTGGAAGGACTAATCTTGTGCAACACCGAATAAATACCGGCGACACCACGCCAATTAAACAAGCTTCACGAAGAATTCCTTTATCAAAGCAAGAAGAGGTCTCCACGATGTTGAGAGACATGCAGCAGCAGGGAGTCATTGAACCATCCCAGAGTCCATGGACCTCGCCGGTAAAAAAATGTTATACGAGTATAAAAAGGAATAATAAATACATTCTACATGAGAGAGTGTGTGTAACGCTAGAACCTTATAGTGTTCATTAGTTATCAATTTTAAATTGAAAAATATTAAAAGTGAAAAGCTACTGTTGGTCGATTCTGTCCAAGAAAGAAAAAGTTGATAACTGAACCAATCTAAGTGCATATAGCAATGACAAGAATATCATTTAATAGTGGCTATAATAATAATATATCTACCCCTCATTCTAATCACGAGGATTAGCCCAGAAGTCGAAGACTTGTGCGGGAGAGGGGGCGGCATATTATTATTAAGCAGGCCGCATTTGCGCCCAGGAACGGTTTACGTTGGTATGCCCCAACCACCATTCAGTGCAGGAATGAGGAAAACCTGGAAAACTTCATTAATTAGGGGGGTAGTTAAATGCCAACCGGTATCAATCTCTCACATTGACCCAAGTCAACATTCTTCCACCCTACCATACCCGCAGAGAGGATGCCAATTTCTCCACGAATATAGCTTATATACGGTCTACCGGCTGCAGGGGTCGAACCCACAGCGATCCAGTCACCTCGATTCAAGTACTGACGCCTTAAACCGCGCGACCACCGACCGATCCCGATCCCGGCTATAAAGTCACTTATCTGAAATAGAAAGAAATATTTGCTGGTATCGCTATAGAACTAGGTACTTATCCTAGGATAAGCCCCAATATAAATTTTAGCTGAGGTGAAAAATTGCAAAAGCTACTTCTATAATAAAAAGGTGGACTGCAGCAATAAATCAAAAGTTAGAAGAAAACCTTTTCCACTGGTAGTAGGTTCCTTTAGCAGAAATATTTTTATTATAACAGTAACATAACTTTTCTGAAGTTTATTTAATGCAAATATTTTACTGAAAATAATTAGTACCTACTAATAGTTAAAAGATATTTCCCTCTGTGTAACAATATAATAATAGTACTTTTAAAGTTCGCATTGAAAATAATAAATTCATTGGGTTATATTCTTTAATATCTATCTGTATTTACACAAATAATGAAAAAAGTGAGGCTTTCAACATGAAATTCTGAGCAAACTATAATTAAAGTATCACTTACACTAGTAGTTAACTATCATAAAGTTGATATCTTCAATACTTAATTCATTTGTGTATTTTCTACACTCAGTTATAATACTTCATTCAACTAATAAATGTTAGAAAAATAATGAACACGTCTGCTCAATCCTCGGTAAATGCTTATTCTTATTATAATTTATAAGTCGTTAATTATCCGCATTTTATACCTCTATTAACGTATTTTCCTGAAGTCTAATCCATTTTTAATCCGTCTTAAGAGCTGAATAGCACCCCTTCAATCCCGTGAACTTCAGAGAACAATGGGTGGTATCTAGTAGATAGGGAGATCGTTATTTCAAAAATAATGTATTGAGGGGCTATGTGACGGCTGCAACATAGGTGTGCTATGATGTGCTATTCATTTTACGGTTTAAGGCGCATTTACATATGCAATGATTTGGTGGCGCCAGTATTTACGTCAGTTGAACATTCATGTCAGTATAATAGGTTTACACATACATTATGATTTTATTGCATTAGTTTCATTTGTTAATTGCTATAGTGATTTGTACTACTGAATGCAAAAATCTATCAACACTGCAAACCAAGAAACCTTGTTACTTTCTAAATTTTATTTAATTCTAAGGTATATGCATTCCTCTCTTCTCTCTCTTAGTAAGGAGGATGTACAAAGGGTCTAATAAGGCCTAAGTGCTGCAGTGGGAAGCAATTTCCGCTGCGCCTCCGCACAATTACATACATACATACATATGCATTCCTTATAGAACATATTATAGTTTTGACCTCAGAAGAATTAAAGTAATCACTATTTACGTTTCTTCTGATCTGTTCATAAGTAAGCATATTCTCTTACATTTCTATTTTGATACGAATTGGGTCCCACAAACAAGGACATTGTCCGTTATACTCCGAATTCCACTTCTTCCACTCATTTCGTATAATAATATAAACGAACGTAATTTCAAATACTAAACAAAACATAGTTGGGTAAACTAGTACCTACGTAAATACTGACGTGCATTAATAGTTTTACATTTGCAAACGCACAAGCTGATGAGTCGTTATTAACGCATGTAAAAGTTGGAATGCTTTTTTGATCCGTGCTACTACTGATAAAAATGGCACGCCAGTAGAGGTTTACAGCTTACATGTGCAATTTTACTTTATTGGTGCATCAGTAACCACTGGCGCCACTAAATCCATGCATGTATAAACTGGCTATTAGCTTCGTAAGGGTACGCATCCAAAGAGTGTGTATATGTATTCTTTGGCACCCTGCGTACTGATTGGTAACTGTGTGTACCTGGATTCTCAGTGTTTAATTGGAAAATATAAAATAAATAGCGAAAGGCAATTAAAATTTACTGGTCATCTATTGTGTCACGTCATTGCAATCACTTTTCATAGTACTTAATTGTTGTGTACTTTTAAAGCCACACATACGCACTCTTAGGAACGTGTGATTCTAAAAGTACCTACGCATATTTAAAGTTATAAAAAATGCAATATATATTTTTCTGATAAAACTATAAAAGGTTTTTAGTGTTTTAGTTGCATAAGAACAGTCTAATGTTATTACAAGCATACACACAACACATACACACAACATTAAGCACAAGCATACACAGAAAAAGTACTAATTGATCAAGATAAAGAAATTTTGATTTCATTACAAAATATGTTTCAGTCAATTGATTATTTCTGTTAATTTCTAAATACATAGTTTTCCTCAATTATAGTATTTTTTTGAACTAACAAAATATTCAGTTGTATTTCAGTTCGTTACATATAAATTAAATTAACGACTTATAAACTTTTAATTTAAAAACAAGAAAAAATTAAAACCACAAAATTTTATTGTTGTTTAACGTAGCATGAATCACGTTAGGGAGATTATCATCTCACTAAAACTAACCGTAATTTATGCACTACGCAAATACTAGACTGTTCCCTGTTCCATACATCCTGAAAAACGTATAACAAACAGCCACACTTAGTTGTCAACAACGGTGCCATTCAACATTTATCGGCTCGAGCTTGTTAGCTGATAGCGATGGATGGACAAGACTGCGCGAGATATAAGTGTCTACATCTAGTGGTCACTAGCTACTCAATAAAACAATATTTACAAGTTGCATCAAAGCTACATATAGCGGCCATTCGATACTCCGTGCTGGACTCAAAAGACACAGCACAAAGCGTTCTCCATAGCAGTAGACGACACCATTGAAAACTATCGACATTGGTAGCAATTTGACGAAAATAATGTTTTACAAACACGGAATTCCAGGAAACAACTACCCTGCGGACTAATGCCCCGACCAGCATTAAATTACACCTGAAAAACCTATAGATACAGCTTAAGTCACCCTTGAATAGCCCACCAGACTTATGCCGGTTTCGAGCTTATTAGCTCGACAAATAACAATAACTGTTTTAAGTCTGTTTAGCCAGACAGAAGAGACCATGAGTAAGCGGTGCAGCAAAGCTACTGTAACATTTTTTTTTATTTCAATATTCTATACCTATATAACCAATTATGTCATTTCTTTGGGTCGGTAAGACTTTTTGATGGAAATTATTTAAAAAATAACATTTAGAATACAACCTGTAAATATGAATAAGTTTTTCTCTAAATATAAAGGAAATTCCGGGTTTGTGAAATAAAAATAACAAACAATTAAAACACTTACATAATATTGCAAAATAAGGTTTAGTGCTTTTGGTAGAATATTACAAATTTGAATTTTTATCATCTACGTCATTTTCTGATATACACTTTCAAAATATGTGTCGGAAAATGTAAGATATGGTATGGTTTTGATTCATTCTAAAAAAAATTCTTATTAACATGGGTCCACAAACGCACTGTTTTCGAGATATAGATTATTTCGAGATAGAGGATGTTTGAGTTTGAGGAACCGTTTGAGATACAGCACTCAAATTTTGTACGCGTCGTATTATCAATAATATTAGCTACTTTTGGAGTATAATTCAACTCTTATTCATATGGCAGAGGCAGAGATTTTAGGATTGTGCGAGATTTTTTTGCCCGTAATTTTTACGATTTTGAATATTTTCTACACAAAAAACTATTTATCATCAAAAGCTTAACAGTTCCTTAGATGTCGCTAAAAAATTGAAAAAATCCTTTTCTTGACACCCACTAGATATATCGAAAACGTGTTTGCTGACCCATGTTAATAAGAACTTTTTTCTTAGATGAGCCAAAAAATCACACCCTTAATTTTCCGACACAAGTTTTGAAACACCCTGTATACAGGGTTAACTATGACTAAGTACAAAAAAAATAACCACTTGCTCAGGGAGGTCTAAAAGACAATAAAAAAATTATTAGCTCGATATTTGCTTACATCTATCAACAATGTCAACTACCATGCGGTCGTCTTTTTGTAGCGTTTCTAAATGTAGAAATGACAAAAATTAACATTCTTATTAGTAATAATACCTGATATATAGGTAACAGTTAATCCAGTTAGCTCCAGTATTTTGCATTCGTTTTTCATTATTTCGTTATAAACTGGTAAAACTACATATTTGCTCATTACAGCCACTCACTACCGATAAAAGACACTTCCCGTAGGTACAATTAGATAAAATGCCTATTTATTATAACAAAACCGAACGAAAAGAATAGATAATAGACAAGTTTTAATGTAACCGCGGCAGTCTTGTCCCATAACCTAGAAAACCAAACCGGCGAACTATATTGTGGGAAAGTATCTGCACCAAACACAAATGTCTTTATTTAATAACTATAAAACGTTTAAAAATTAAAAAAGGCACTAAAAACGGAAGAAAAACACAAAATGACAACGTAAACACAGGAATTGAAGTATGACATGACAGCGATACCGACTGACCAACAAGCAAGTTAACATTGGCGGCGTTAAATAAGGATTTAAAATAATATCGAAAAACATTTTTTTTTGGCTTTATAAATAAGTTTGGAATTTTTTTGAAGGGTGATTCCGTTAATTCTTATTTTTCCCTATCCCCTCTTAAAATATTTATACTAAGTCATAGTTAACCCTGTATGTATAAACGTGTATTCATAATAGCAAGAAATCCCAAACGAGTCTACAATAAGAATTTTAAATTTGAAATAATAGGAGATTGAAGGATTCATGGGAAGCAGTTGTGGATCTATAAAAATTAGGTAATGCTTAAGTAACCACACTGTTATGAAATGATATTGATATAGTCCTTTTGTTTCAGGTAAGTTCCGCAAGGAATTCAGACGAGCTTTCGCTTCTTGTTGCCAGAGGGATCACGAGGATAGGAACTATTACAAATATGGCGGCACCTTCTGCCACAAGCTGGAAAAGGACTCTGTACTTGCTTCGCAATCTAGAACTGATTTCGAAATACACAAGCTAAACACTTATAAGGATTACGACACGAAGCTTACTAGAAAAGGGACTAGGACCAGTGTACTGCAAGTAGAAATTTGAGTGTTTTAACAGGACATTCTCGTGGGTGTGGACCTTTTCTTAAAGAAAAAGCAGACAGTAAAAAAATATATAAAAGTATGGGTGTCTTCATGTGTTACATTGATGTATTCAAAAGAGATCTGATCTTCTTGAACCGTTTTTATCTCTGAAGGGAAAATTGAATTACGCACAAAAAAATTAAGTTTTCTATTCATACAGAAATATAAAGGTTGAACAAGCATTACTTTGTGAGACGACAAAATTTCGATTTCAAATGATGCTTTTGAATAGATGCAAATATTTTTAAATTTTAACTTTAAATGTTAACCTTAGAAGCGCTCTTAACATTTTCCTTGCCAATAACTTTCTTGCTAAATTATTTGAGATGAAAATATTTAGTTGGCTCACACTACATATGCTGCAAAGAAATTGTAAAATTGAATTCTTTGTAAAACACTATAAATAGCAAATAAAAACGACTAGATAAATTGTTAATTAATAAATATTTTGAAACTCCTCTAAGTTTTTCACCCATAACAAATTATTATCTATTTTGTTGTATATACAGACATCGTCAAAAAAAGTCCAGAGTTGGACAAGTTTATGAGGATTTTAAGGATAAGTAATACTTGATAAATAAAAACGAGAAAGCAACAAATAAATAAAATAAGACATAGTGGAAGTCAATATTTGTTATCAAATATGGTAATTATAATTATGATTCTACGTTAATGCAAAAAACAAAATTTTATTGAACTATAATTACTGGAAAAGTGGTTCTTTATTGCACTAGTGTAATAAAATGTTTATTGCATTCATCTGTCATTCTACTACAGCGTTTTGTCATTATGACAAACATAAACGTTCAAATCGATGTCATATTTTCCTACACTGGTTTTTGCATGAACGTAGGAAAAATATTGTATGCAACTCGTACAAAAAGTGCTTATTGAACTCGACATGTTGTCCTACTCGGCCTGACGGCCTTGTTGGACTATTTCACGTCGCGTGCAATAAACACTTACTTTTTGTACTTGTTGCGTAAATAGCTATTATATCCAATGAAATATAGGAATATATAAATAGACCACTATGAAAAAGGTACACATATATATAAAAAGGTATTGAATATTGATTTGTCACTAAAGCAATACAATCCCCATGGCAAGTACTTAATTCCTAAAAATTAATTTTTTTACAATGCTAATGGTATAATAATATTTTCAGCGTTGAAACTTTTATCATTAAAAATTAAGATAATATACGTTTTCATGTGTTCAGTATGTCCCCCGTCGGTATAACAAAATTTTACAAAAAAACAACGAGTAGAACATATATCAATTAGAATTTTTGTATATTTAACATTATTTTTATTCCAAAAACCACTGCGCGATTTTTTACAAATTTTAAAATTCGGTTGAAAAACATACATATTAATTGGTTACAATATTATCTTCAGATTGTCCTAAATTAGAGTGCAGGTGAGATATAGATTTATATGAAATGAGATAAGTATGTTATATCTTAATAGTCATTGTTGCTACCCTACGACAATAGACACGACCGAACTGAGATTGTGGGACAAAACCTCAGTATAGATAGACCACTTTCAGAATGCAGTTATAGCACTTTACGGTTACTATCCCGTAGTACCCATAAAATAATAGAACAAGTAAATATTATTTATTTGTTCTCTGGTATTACCTTCGTTGCATGTTTTGTGATCTGTTTGTGTTATGGTTTTGTCGATGTTTACTCACTTATTCGTGGTATTACCCTAAGCTTTTTTATATATTTACTTATTTATTTATTTAAGGTCAATTATAGGTTGGAATAAAATATAGTGCAATAAAAAAGGGCAAAAATAACATGTACGTTACAGAAATTAACAAAATATACAAAACGAGGGAAGCACACATTTAGAAAAATAATAGTTTTGTATAGAATTTAAACCTGATAAATGAATATATCTGTAATCTATATCTATAATATCTTTTTAAGTACAAGAAAATGTGTTACTAGCTTCAAACAATCATATTTATTGTGAATTATGTTGAACAGAGATAATATAGATTGTTATTTCCAACCATCCATTAAGCTAAATAACGAAAATTTTCTAAGAAAATTATTCTGAGGTATCCCTATGTAAAAGTAGCTACAATCACATAAACAAATTAATTTTAAAAATTTTATCAGCACGTTTTCAATAGACTGTTTGTACGTACTGTAACGTACTGTAAGTACTATACCCTAGATATCAAACTAACCTTGGATATTCGAATTTAGACTATAAACGAATGATTAAGCATTAATAAAGCGTGCTGTTCTGAGAAACATCACCAATTTCTTATCATAAAACCGAAATTTATAGAAGCAGACAATACTACTAATTTCTCATGTTCAGTAAACGATAATTTATGATCAAAGCACACACCCAATATCGCAAGAGTAGGACGAGCAAGAGACAGTCCATTTAATTTATAATCAAGTTCAAGGGCCCAATTTATTTGATAGTATAAAACATATAACATTTATCAATGTTAAATTTTTAGACATACATATATATTTTATTTAGGATATTCTGAATCCGGTGACAAGAATTCTACTCGCCAATTAAGTTTCACATCATCTTCAAATAGCAAGCAATGCACCTCCAGATTATTCACAATATCACTAATACAAATTACAAATAAAAAGGGACTGAGTATAGAACCTTAAGGAACACCTGAAGTTGCCGAAATTTTATTTGACGTACTGCTTTCTTCCACTAAGATATGAATGGAAAAACTTAAGTAAAGCAGATGATATACCGAATTTACTTAATTTGACAATTATTATGCCGTGATCTAACTTGTTGTTGGCATCCAGAAAATTCGAAATATAGTAATACAGAGAAGATTGGTAAACGTAGAGCGGCCATGTGAAAATTCATGTTGGCTTGGTGACATGGGAGTTTATTTTATCATAATAGGTTATTTCAAATACCCAAAGTTACATATCAAAGTATTGGACGATAATTTTATTTTTATCTCCTTTCTTAAATATAGGATAAACACGGGATGTTTTCCAAGATATTTAAGACACATCACACTTTAAGGATAAGCAATTTCTGTAAGTAGTTCAACTAAAACATGGGCACAATCTTTTGCAACAAATACTAGTACGTTATCCGGATTTTTCATAGGTATTCCTTTCCACCTCTTCCCCCTTTTCCTCCTCTCGCTGAATAGGGCGGCTTCTTCTTCTCTTGTCTTCGATTGGAATAAACTAATACTAGTTTGACAACGAGATATAAAATCTTTCCTTAATAACCACCCCGCTTTGAATAATATCGAGTTAGATGACTAAAATAGGCATCATCTATAGAAATATGATAATATATTATGCATATATCCACATATTCTAATGATTTTTATGGTATTTGCTTGAAATTATAATGCACCGCTCTATCTATAGTTTCGGCGTCTTTTTTATATTCCCTTATATCGACGAGATGAAGATACCTGATGCCCTAATAAAGCGTTGTTATATGGCAGCAACAATACGTTTTTGTTTTATATTCTGGTGCTGTTTTACACTTATAGAACACTTGTTAAGGTTGTAAGAATATTGTAGAAAAAAAAAATATAAAACTTAAATTTGCTTTATAAACGTTCTTACAGCTTCTATAAAATATGTTGAACTGGTTAGAGTTGTCCCGGCTTTTGCATTTGGCAAACTTCTCATCCTCGCACATACTTCGCTATATGGGTCATCATTCCCGGAAAGTAATATATCTGTGTCACTCGAGACTTACCCTCCGTTAGGCGCGTGGGTATTTGGTACATGGATAGTCGCGTTGAACCTCACAGATACATTAAAACAATTTAATGTTTTTAGTGAAAATATACATTATGAGGGTTGTAAAATCATTAAAATATTGTTTATCGTTTACAGTAAAACACGTATTTAGTATAAATTATAACAATTTTATTAAAAAAATACACTGAAGCGACTAATCTAATACAAATTTCTGACTTGAGCTGGAACTTTTTCAAATTTATTTTTTTATTTACACAAGATAAACAAACATACGTTTAAATTATACAAAATTATTTAGAAGAAGAATCATATTCCTCTACCTCTGGATTCAGACACTTGTCGCATATTGTTCTTGCGTGTAATTTTAAACATAATGCACATCGCACTTTTGACAATTATATCCCGAAAGTGAATTCTTTTTTTCTACATCTTTTTGTGGCTCCTAAATTGCCACCTACCGCTGAAGTTTCTTTTTTATCGTGTAGTGTTTCAAGTTGCTTGTATTTCTGCAACTGTAATTTTATCAAGTTCTTCTTCGTCCGTCAATGCCAAACGATTCAGTTCTTCGATATCCTCTGGATTATTTATGTCATATATTCTTGCACTCATCTTTACACTTACTTGTGAAAACAACAAACACACAAAATATTACTCGTTAGAAACACCAATACTACGAGGTAACTGCCGCCGATCGACTGTAACAAGAATGGGCGCATAGTATCTAGCAGGTACATATCCCAAGGCATGCCCAGTTTTACCTAATTAATAAAATTTCCAGGAAAGGTCTGGGTTTTGTAATACTATAAAACTATTTAAAATATGTTATCTGAGGATTACTGCCAATTATAAAACTCTAGAATTAGTAGTTTTTGATAAATTCTCATAAATATTAACAATGTATCTGTCAGATACATACGCGACTAACGGAGGGTTAAAAATACCTATATGACCAACAGTAGGTTGGTCATGATTCTCTTGCAGGACTGATTTTCGTAACTTCTTCAGAATAACTATCGTCCAATGAAATCCAACAGAATTGATCGTGTTCAACCTTCCACAATTGCCATTTCTCAGCTCTGGCCTGAATTTTTTGGCATTGCGTTCTATATCAATTATCCTTGTCGTTTTCTGTCACTTCAATCGCACATGTATCTGGAACAGCTCGTGAAAGTGTATCCCGTACCTGATGGCATTACCTTATGTATGATTTCAAAAACGTAGACCTGTAACTACAATACCCAACGTCCTGATAGTCCTGACGGTTCCTTCAAATTAAACAGCCATCGTAGGCTGGATTAGTCTCTAATGACCTAAAACTTCACTCCCAATTTAAGGCAAATAGTACATTTTTTTAATATTGATTCTTTATTTAATTACAATTACCATGGTTAACATCAGGGGTCACCTTTCGTAATTTTAATGTTTTCTAAACATTAAATGGTCCTTGATGCAAAGTTTATAGTTACTTTATGTTTCTGCAAAAAAATATAGCTGGCCTGAGATTAATTTACAAAAAAGATCGCACTCTAGTGTCGTATTAGTAACTGTCGTCACAAGTGTGCGAGCATATAATATATCTGTAAGTTTAGTTTTCCTTTGTTCAATTACTTCCGTTTGTCGTAGACATATAAGAAATGACAGATCACTTTGCAAGACAAACATGATTCAGACGACATTGAGAAGCAAAGAAAGAGCGTGAGGAAATAATATAAAGCGGGGAGCCGTACAAAATAGTTTTGCTTCTAACGATAGTTTTGCGTGATAAATCAGGCGTTATTTTCGCTGAAGATGACTGCGACATTTGTCAATAGACATAAATTGCCGTGTTGTATTTTAGAATTTACACTCGCATCTTAGATTACTCAAAGCTCAAAAGCTTTGATACCATTTAACTGAAAGGATAATTCTATAAATAAATACATAAATACAAGTTTACAGGGTGTAACTTTGATACGTAAAAAAGTGGTAACACGTTAGTTCTTGTTAGGAAAGTTTTATATAAACATATGCCCTGTTTGGGAATTATTAACCAATATCGAATAATATTTTCCAAGGCGAAGCGAAAGCGATTAGCTACAAGTAACAAGAAAGAAAAGCGTGTGGCAAATAAGAACTCACCAGATGTTTCCTCTTGAAGTGATGTGCCGGCCTGGTGTTCATAAAGTGGATTCCCAAATTAAATTCTACTAGTCGTAATTTTAAATTTAAGACATGCATTAATAAATTTTAGCGGTTTTGATAGGATGCGTTAATTGTTATATTCTCTCGACTCGCGAGATTCGTTCTTCTTTCATTTCAGTTTTTCTTTAACCACAGAAACCCGCAATGATAAAAATAAGTAAATTTTAATATGCGTACATTTACACTTATATTGCCCTATATAGTGTAATTTAAAAATGTCATATTAAGATACTAAATTTATTCAGAAGTATAGGTACTGAGAATGAATATCATCAATTTTGTAGGGCTTTGTTTGTAGTTTGTGTGAAATTTAATAACTACGAGTGAATTAATAACATATATACTACAATATTTGGTGCATCTACAAAATATGAGGTCTGGGTGTTGCTTTGTTTTTTGTCACAGATATTGCCTTTGCGTTCCCAACCTCACAGGTCTGAAGGTAGTTGGTTTGCCAGCCAGGGCTGCACCTGGTGGAATGTACGTAATCCGTGTTCTTTCGTTGCCAGCTCATGAGATGAAAGTGATGCAAAAGCTCTATATTCGATGCCGATTTTAAAAATGAATCGTGCCTTAAAGGTCCATTTACACACATCAGTGCCGTGTCAGTTCAGTATCAGTATCAGTGAAAAATAAAAAATCGTCGCTTAAATTTTAAATTGGCCTGTTTATAAATATCCGTCACAGTGCCGTGTCAGTGCTGTCAGTGCTGCTTCACGCCGGCAACGATATTTTAGGAATTCTACTGACGAACTGACCAGATTTTTATATTACTTACAATGGACGAAAAGCTTATGGAGCTAGTACAAAATTTTTATCAACTGCATGATAAATATATTCAGATCACTTTGTTTGATCGTCTACTAACTCCTTTTTATGGACTACAGACGGATATGTGCAAATTTACATCAGTGATCGACCACAAATAACACTGATACTGAACTGACACTGAACTGATACGTCACTGATGTGTGTAAATGGACCTTAAAGTGGTCAGGTAACTTAGCAGAAGCACAGTATCATTTCAGCATGCATATTCGCCCAGCTTTCTCAACATTAGCATGCGAGGAAGAGTAGCACCAGCTGCTATTTTTGTTCGGATAGTTCTGGTAGTTTTTTACGAAATAAAATTTCTTTGAGTCCCAGTTGTTACACTTGGAATGAAGTAAACGTTGGTTTGTACATTTCCTCTGTCAGGTTTTATGAAAAGGATGTTACGGTCAGGTGGAGTTTTTGCTGTAGGTAATACAGTGAGGGCGAAGTCTCCTTGAATAGCCACATCTCAACTGTTAAATATTCAATTTTGGTAGGTAAATAGTAATATTTATGAAAAATGCAAGTGTATCAAGTGGACTCGAAGTAAAAGTGTATAAAACAATCATTAGGCCAATAACCACATTTGCTAGTGAGGTATGGACCCTTGGAACAGCCGAGCAAACAATGTTAAGAGTATGGGAAAGAAAAATACTTAGAAAAATATATGGTAGTAAACAGGTACAGCTAATTTGGGAGAGGAGAAGTAATAAAGAGCTGATGGAGCTATTTAAAGAAGCGGACATTATAGCAGTGATGAAAGGTCGAAGGTTAAGATGGCTGGGATACGTTACCAGCATGCATGAAAACAGAATACCGAAAAAGATACTAGAAGCTAACACAGGAGGAAGAAAGAGACGTGGAAGATCTAAATAGCATATCAAGTTTAGGAGAAAAAAAGTATAGATTCCCATTTGAAAATCCAACCTCTCTATGACCTTGAAAACATACTCAAAGTCAAAAAAACGAAACGCCGTTTTATTTGCCCCCCCGACACTGATTAATGCTATGTTTTCATAGAACGCGCCATTTCCGAAATATATAGATTTCTCAAGTTAAATGAACCACTCGGTATAGGTTTGAGTTTGATTTATAAACAAGTTTCTTTATTTTCTTATTTGATATTTTAAAATTTAGGTTATAATTGGAAATAAAAATTATATTAATAAAGCAATTTTACCGAAAACCACAGTTATAAGCAAAATTTAAGTAACTTTTCCATGCATGTCTAATTGCAACGTTATAAAATATCTTTAATTAAATATAATTACTGAATATTTAATCGCGTTTAAAAATTACACACATTTTAAAACTAACACGATTAATTTTTTTACTTCGTCACACTCGCTTTGAACAATATCTGGATCGAATGCTGGAGACTTCAATAATATTAGAAAGGAATTCAATTGGTCTGTCTAGAAAAGGGTTATCCTCACAGAGGGCGCAGTCAATTCTTTACCCATTTAAATTTTCTGTCACTCAATAAAGTTTTCTCATAAAAGTTTTATTTCCGTCTGGGGCTGTGTGTTATTGCAAGGCAGGGGAGTAATCGCTTTTACGGGAAATATTTATGAGGCTGAAATATGCGCATGTATCACCTAATATAATATGTGACGGACTATTCGTAGCGTTTTAAGGAGGTCATAGTCAAGGGTCAAGGGCATCTTTAGGCAACAAACACAGGTACAATTTTCATATAATTACAAAATGCAAATGTTTTTTTCTTAGATATAAACAAGATTAAGGGTAGATTAAGGCGACTCAAGCCAATACTACTGAGGAGTATCGTCCTAATTTCATTGCAAGGAGATACTATACTAACTATATTTTCTATTGCATGTCGAATTTTTCGAATCATGGAGATAAAGCAATTATGCTTACGAATGTGCATATATACAGGGTGTTCCAGTTTTACTGATCAGGGCTTTGACATTTAACAGACGATTATTTTAATACAAAAAGTTCATATAAACAGAGGTCCTTTCTGATATAGAGGACGTTAATATTTTCTGCAGAAAAAAGTTTTTATTTTTTGAACTGTTAAATACAGTTCAAAGTTGACATACGAAATACATGTACAAAGAACAATCTGGGTGAGTAATATCGAGTTTTTTAATTAACAAGAGGTAGATATATGGATAATCAACGTCAATTACGATTGCCATGGATTGTTGTTTTCAAAGTATCGTTAACTATGATTATTCCTTACATGAAGATGTCAGAACCCCACCCTTACTGAAATTGCAATAGGTACTAAAATTCGAATTTTTTTTACATTTTCAAGCTTTGTATCTTGTTAACAAAACATTTGCGGACTTATATTTATAGAAATTTATCTTCAACAGAATGCCATTTTTTATTTACATGGGAGTTTTACGGGTAATTAATTAATTTACACTGTATATAGGCTCTGCAATTCCATGGTAAAAATATACAATTTTTGCATGTATTAAATAAATAACTACATTCTAATTTTACAAAAAATTTGTAAATTTACGTACTATGTATACCTAATGTTCATTGTAAATATACATATAATTTTTATATATATTAGATACCTATCTACTTAATTAATTTGAAGTTTTACAGACCATTAGAAATTTTACATATAGCAAGTAAAATTACCATGATAGTTATGGGCATAAAAAATTCAATGATAAAATAGTCCCACAAAGAAAAGTCTCAAATCTGGGGGTCAGACCATATTTACTATATGTTTTTGGGGTCGCTGAATCCGAATCTGGGGTCCGTGTACATTTTGTAAATATCTTAATATATTTTTCAGTAACTATAAATATAATGTTTACATCATTTTTCCTGCAATTGCAATTCCTGCAATCCCAAATACAACAACAACCTTGGCCATTAAGTAAACTTTATCAGGAGCATTATTTAAAAAATCACTAATATGTGTATTCTTAAAAAGCGCAGATTTCTTGGGCATGTAACCTTTCCCATTTTGCTTCAAAAATGTAATTAGTTTACAATATTTTGAAATGTCTACATTATTATTGGATTGTAACGTACTTTTAATCATTGCATAATTCGACCTTACTGTTGATGGCTCGTTGTTGCACCAATTCCGAAAAATAAGCCAATAGTACAGTCTTTGGGAAAGCCACTGAGGAATAGGTAAACATTTTTGACTATTCTTTATTGTTAGCTTTCGTAACATTTTTACTGTATTAGAAAGGTATTTTAAGCTTATATAAATCAAATCCTACAACTCCTATCAATGAAGTCATATGTATGCTCTCTGATACCAAACATCTAGGTATGCTAATGAACAAGTCCACAGGTAAAGCTCTATTCAATAATTATCTAAAATTAAAATTAATCTAGCTAAATTTACTAATCTGGTTTAATGGAAACATTCTGTAAATATCTAAGTTCACTTTTGAAACTGTGGGAACTCGAAAATTCATCCACAATAGAGAAGATCTGACCTATTTCTGCATTTTTAGGATTGTTTTTTCAGGTGGTTGAGTAAAATATCTAATTATACAAATTATTATACCAATAAATTAAAATTATTTGAAATTAAATATAATACAGTAAAAAATGTTACAAAACTAATACAGAATATATGGGTAGATATTGTGGGAGTAATTCAACGCTGGTCGGGTCTTTATTCCGCAAAGTAGTTAGTTTCACACAATATTGTTCATATAATTATTATATATATTTTTTATTAATTAAGTAGATAACTGGCAGGTTAAAGTCACTTTTGACATTGTTGATATTTAATTTCAAATAATTTTAATTTATTGGTATAATAATTTTTATAGTTAGATATTTGACTCAACTTAAAGAAGGCCACCTGAAGAAGAAATCCTAAAAATGCAGAAATAGGTCAGATCTCTTCTATTGTGGATGAATTTTCGAGTTCCCACAGTTTCAAAAGTGAACATAGATATTTATAGAATGTTTTCATTAAACCAGGTTAGTAAATTTAAATACATTAATTTTTATTTTAGATAATTATTTAATAAAGCTTTATCTGTGGAATTGTTCATTAGCATACCTAGATGTTTGGTATAGAGAGCATACATATGACTTCATTGATAGGAATTGTAGGAGATTTGATTTATATTAGCTTAAAAAACCTTTCTAATACAGTAAACAAGAGTTGATTATATGCGTAATATATTGATTGGTAGAAGGACTAGATCTAACAATTTCTTGTTCTGTAAAAATTGTAAGAACGTTTCCAGAGCAAATTTTATAGAGCAATGTTTGTTCTAAGAACATTTTCAAAACGTTCTTAACAACACTTATACCATAAAAATGGGCACCGTTCTATAGAACCTTTTAGTTCTTTAAGCGGTTCTGTAAAGCTTGCAGGAAATAATTATAGAAGTCTTAAAGAATTTTTATAACACAGTTACAAAGCAATCTCATAAAAATTCTATAGCATTTCGCTATACAATTTTTGTGTTGCATGGTGTTATATTTAAAGAACTTTAAAATCGTTTAATTGTATCTTTTAAAAACAAAATGTTTCTGTATCGCACATGTTAGAAATAATATGGACGGGCCAATAAGAACCAATAAGATGGGCCTAATCAGCCTGCATAGAGTACTTACATTATTACGTATTGCTTAGTTTGTTTGTCCATCAGGGAGCAGTACATTTTAATGCGGAAAAGTTTTATCGCGATATATGTGGTACATAATGATAATTTTTGACGCGCCCTTAGTTAACCTTATATTTCCTATAATGCTGGAAATTTAATAAAAATTTTTTTCGAAATTGATGAATTTAACAACCAACTGTACATAAAATAGGCAGAAAGTAAGAATATCCATATTATTGATATAATTTCACCTATTTATATTGTACATATTTTTAATTAAGATTTTTTTCCTTCTTCACAATATGGCGACAGAAAGAAATGCTTCATCGTGTACTTCCAATGGATTCTCACTAATATGACATTTTGTATCGATTGCAATGATTATAGAGCAAATATGCTTCGTAAGCAACTACTTACTATTCACAGTGTTGTCATATTTTATTGTGGTAATGTCACTTATTTGAATCTTATTTAATAAATCTATTAAAATTCTTTAACTTCAACATCTAAAAGTGGAAATGTTTAAAGTTTGGAATGGTCTAAATTAAATATGTTACTAAATTTCTATAAGAAAATCAATTTCTCTTAGCAATCAAATAAATCTTATCTATCATGAAATTTTCTTTCAGCAAGCAGATAATAATTTTACAAGTCACGACTATGTTATACAAATTTCCCCATTATACTTTGATCAAAATATTTCGTACTATTACAGGCAGGTCTCGTCAGATGGGGCTATGGGAAACCTACATATATAAAAAATGATAGTTCTATAGCGTTTCTTTACGGAACAAAAAGGCTTTTGTTACTTATTTACTCTATAATGATTTTATAACAACTGTATTATTATTCTCTACAACTGCTTTAAAGAGCTTTTTCGAAGTTCGATAGCAGCTTCCATATATGTAATTTGTTTTCCGCAGCAGAATTGTAACTTCACAACGCCTTATACAATAGTTCTATATAATTAAACTATAAGCGACATTACGAAATAATTTTATAAGAGTGTCACAGGAGACGGTATAATTCTATAATGCATTTTGTAACAGTTTTACAGTAATTTGATTCTATAAGCACCGTTGCTGTAAAATTGTGTTGTTGTACACACTTATAGGGCTACATTAGCAGTTATGTTATAAATGCTCTATAAATTATGCTCTAAGCACGTTCTTGCAACAAATTTAAAAAACAATTCAGTTTCTGAAGGCAAAATAGTCTCATGTGCCACATTAATGCAACAATTTAATATTCTAAATACAACTATAAAATATTTACAGAATATAAAACTCCTATTACTCTAAATTTATAGAACTACTTTGCTAGCTGGGATAGAAGGTGTAACTCATCACAACACATTTTTTCTGTATGGTTTTGTAAAAATATAGAAAAATCATGTTTAATAGGGTCTTGTCAAATAATGATTCCTCGTTCGACGTTTTTTCGTCGAATAGAAGATTAATGTGAAATTTCTATGTCATTTATATTTTCACGTGATTGATTATAAACTAGGCATAAAATGTTACACGTGTGCATGTAAACTGATTCAACAAATCCAAAACGCAACAGGAACAGAGTAAAACATCGCTACACCCTGCTATAACATTTAATATTGGAAGTAGTAATGATTTGTACTGCTTATAGTGTCGTGACGTGCAAATCCGTGCGTGCTCTTGATGTGCTGTAAATGGGAAACTGACGCTATAAACTTCACAATTTGCACTGTATATTTAATAACTATGTATGTATGTATTTGGCCGTTATAACTTTATCGTGAGATCGTGACTTGGAGAGAGGCGAATTTGAATTTGTAATGTAAATGTAAAAAAAGTTGTTTGCGACCAACGCTACTAACTTTAGCACCCTTTAATGGACGTGTAGGGTAATTTTTTATTGCTAGCGACATTCTGGTTATTCGAATTTTGTATTGCTTACTTTTGCTACACATGGTTTATTTCAAATTCAAATAATAAGCTGTTTAACCTTGCTTATTTGGAATACCCATGTATTAAAATTAAATTATAACTTGATTGTGATTATGATGCATTTTTCCTATCAACATTTTGCTAATGCATTATTAACTCAAGATTAATATTTCTACTTCTATTGTTCACAACTAGCATTTCCTATAAATAATCATGTATGTCTGTACTATTTTAGTTGGTTTATTAAAAAAACTACTTAGTAAACATAAATGGTTGACATTTTACCTTCAATTAAACTGTAGGTAAATCAGACAGCAAATGTGATCTATATTAACACGTTCTTGGCAAATTTAACAAATCTTAGTAACTTAAAAGCAAATTTAGTATACATATTTTTGCAAGTATTTTAACCTTCTTCCTTGACCAGATAATTATATTTTGCTACGCTTGTGATAGAAACTACATATTATAGTTTGATCGATGGGCTACCCATTTAAGAACCAACTGTACATCAATGAATTCTTGCAAAGTATTTGTTGAACTCGTCTGAAGTTATCATAAATTATTCATGTATCATGATGTTACATGTCCTTGAATTGATCAATGGTAAGGACCTATTGTTTTGTTTCAACCACATATGATTTATCCCCTAAACCATCCAAGTAGGATTATAGTAACGAAAACTGGTACCAAAATTTTAATTAAGTGGCTATTACGTAGTAATCACTAAATCTACCACCATATACCAAAATTAACCATATAGTTAACAGTTTATGTTAGCATAGTTGTAAGTACGTAATCGTCGCCACTAAAAACCACTTCATGGTTTTGTAAATTTGGTGGGAACGTTATGAAAAATATGATGAATCACCTTAAAGTTGCCAAAACTTTAAAGTGAATATCAAACGTAACGGCAACCAAACCATATCACTTACATATTACTTACTAATGACAGTAGCTTTAAAGTGTTTGTAATAGTTTTGCGACGTATTGGGTATCTTTAACAAACCTTTAATGTGGCAGCACTTGATTATACAGTATGCGCCAAAAGTATGGAATAAATTCAATAAAAACGAAACAATTATTTTTTGGGAAAAATCCCCGAACAGGTCGATTTTTAATTTAAAAAATACATATTTTAGCATAAAATGCGATTTTCAAATGTCATTTGTTTTCGAGTAATGACGTCATCGATTTTTTTTTAAATGGCAACACCATATTTTTTTCCTTGATTCTGAAAGATCGTTTAATTCTCTATGAGACAGTACTAAAATTTTGCCCTCTTACATAGGAAAGTTTTCGAGTAAATGACGATTGAATATTAGAAAACGTAAATTTTATCCATAAAAAAGTAACAATTTAGAGGTATGTAAAATAAAACACAATTGATTAAATTTTATACTTAAATTAAATGTTCGAATTGCCATCCACCAACTTCTTGACAATGCGCTAGTCTGTGAAGAAATTCTTCTTGCACATTATGAATGATTTCTGGGGTAACTCTGCGTATTTCGTCCCGAATGCGATTTTGAAGTTCTTCTAAATTACGTAGTTTATTAATGTACACTTTTGACTTCAAGTATCCCCATAAAAATAGTCAAGAGGTGTAAGATCTGGCGATCTTGCAGGCCATTCTATCGGTCCGCGTCTGCCGATCCACCTCCCAGGAAAACAGTGGTCCAAAAAATCTCGTACAGGGCGCGCATAGTGCGGAGGTGCACCGTCTTGCTGAAACCATATGGTATCGTCAGGAATGTCAGGGTCATTATCGTTAGGAAAAATTACTGCAAGGGCTGGAACAAGGTCATTTTCTAGAAACTCTAAATATCTTTGTCCTGTAAGAGTTCCTTCAATGAAGAAAGGCCCTACTATTCTGTCGTCAACTATTCCAGCGCACACATTTAATTTCTGAGGGTGTTGGGTATGTGCCTCTGCCATCCAATGAGGATTTTCCCGACTCCAATATCTGCAAGTTTGACGGTTTACTGTACCATTCAGACAAAATGTGGCCTCATCTGAAAAAAGTATTTGCCGGTGTAAATTTCTATTTCCTTGACATAAATCCATTAGAATTTTGCAAAAGTGTAAGCGGCGATCGGGATCATCTTCATTGAGTTCCTGCACAAGTTGAATTTTGTAGGGATGATATTTTTCCTTCTTCAAGATACGTAGCACTGTGCTCTGACTACTATAGTGTCATTGTGTCAATGCAACCAATCGTGAAGAATTATGAGGATTATCCACCATACTTATCAAAATGTTCTGTTTCTGATTTTCATTAATGCTTGGACGTCCAGGTTTTGGAATATTTACAACATTGCCAGTTTCTCTAAATTTAGACTCTATCTTACTGACTGTTGGATTGGCTGATAGGGCGATCGTGATATTTTTCATTAAATAAATCGCAAACTTCCTGCTGAGTTCTAGTCATATTCCCGCATCCGATAAGAATTAAAATTTCAATTCTTTGAGTAACAGTTAAATGTGCCATAATACTTTAAATTGAATAATAATTTCTATGTCGCTGACAATACTTATTAGAAAGTCGCTGTGACAATGACACTTTGCAAAGATTTTCACCTACGTGATCCATAAAAGAACTATGGAATTCGAAAAACTAAACTTGATAACGTTTTTGCTTTATTTTAATTGATTTACGTTTTCTAACATTCAATCGTCATTTTTGTTCCTATGTAAGAGGCAACATTTTAGTACTTTCTGATAGAGAATTAAACGATCTTTCAGAATCAAGGAAAAAAATATGGTGTTGCCATTTAAAAAAAATGATGACGTCATTACTCGAAAACAGATGACATTTGAAAATCGCATTTTACGCTAAAATATGTATTTTTTAAATTAAAAATCGACCTGTTTGAGGATTTTCCCCAAAAAATAATTGTTTCGTTTTTATTGAATTTATTCCATACATTTGGCGCATACTGTATACAATTGTGGCGGTTGCCGCCACGTTATTGCTTCATCCATAAGTAATTTCAATATTTTACATGGGGTCAAAATTACTACAAAGTTGCTACTACTTTCAAAGTCCACTATGGAATAACCTTTACCCCAAAGTGACCTGCTTCCTACATGACCTTCTAACGCTAGAGAAAATACAGTAGTTGTAGTACAGTGTGAGATAGGTAACAACAAAAAACCTCGCAGAAAGGAGACTTTCCGGTATTCAATTACGCTTTATAGAAAACTAAAACAGAAAGTGCTACAATTCTAAATCATTATTGATTTTCGAGTTGAATAGCATCTTTAAAATTTCCTAATTCTAAGAACTTTAAAATGCGCCTAAGCAAAGACTACGTGTCTTCGGGGGCACTTGTTGGATTGCGTCTTAAAGTTTTTATTTGAGAATAGTTTAAATGTTCAGGCCAGAATAATGTGAAGTCATTTTCCCACTGGTATGGAACGACACAAAAACAAATAGCTTTTTCTCTTTTGTAAACACTATTTTATAACTCATTATACATAGACACTAGATATAAAAATGCACAATATGTGAGATGTTGACATCAATTACATATATTGTAATTTTGAGATTATGACATATAAAAAACAACGTTATTGTAGCGTTGCTACATTTTTAGTTTGTGTCGCCTTAAGTATACATTTTAAATGTATATCAACACAATTCAATTTTCAAGAGCAGGCAGGCATGTTTGCAGACGTATGTTTAAGATCACCATTTTGTAATAAATTTTTTTTAAAAATAGTATTACTCATCAGCACTGCATGAAATTTTATAGGTATCATACATAAATATTGGTTTCAAATAAAAAAAAAATGATAAAAAATTTTTTGAGTCATGCATAATTTTTTGGTTCTCGAAATTTACATAATTATTTGATATGTTTTTTAATATTTCAGACTGAAACATCCATATTTGACAATAAATTTTCAATCGCTCTGATGTTATACCTTGGCATTATGCTAATTCTACATATATGTTACACTGTTATAATAACTATTATTTTCCTAAATATAACAGGAGAAGCAGAGATAAAGCCAGCCAGATATAATATGTTATATGAGACCGAACTACATACGAATATTTAGCAAACAAAGATAAGTATATCTAGTAAACTTTCCTTGTTATCTTTTAGAGGCGGCAACCACATCTCCACGTAATGCAAAAACATCGTTGAAACTTAGCTGCCTCCACAAAAGCATTCCCCATTTTAGTCACTTCCACGTAATAGAGCCTTTTCTATTATGTGGCAATACACTTTAAAGTTTTCAGAGTCGCAGATGTTACGTTCCATTCACTAAAAATGCTACTTGGGTAACCTAACCCATGTATAGAAAATTGGGATTAAAATAAAACAAAATTAAAACATTATCTACTGTTTCTGCAAGGCCCATCTAATCTAAATTGACGATTTATGTGATGAACGAAAAATTCTTGTTAGACAGTAAGTGGTATGTATTCTTTGAACGGTTACAAACTCAAGAAAAAGTTATTTGGGAAAAAGATTGAAATGATCTTTGAATATCCGTAAAAATATTCTGAAATAAAATGTTTGAGGCGTCACGACGCCCATCGTTGTTTGGTTATCGTTTCGTTATCTACCCTAATTGCAAGTCAAACCGAACAAACTTTGTTTGGCAACGCTCACTTTGCTTCAGCCGTTTATAAGAGAAACTAATTTCTTCAGTTAAATCTATCACCCTGTACATATTAAAAGTAGTAATAACTACAAAACCATCTTTGTAATAGTTATTGACATTTACATTTGAATCATACATAGTATCATATCTAGAGACATAGAAAATTTGACTATTTTAAAATAAATCTCAATATTCATTATTTATTGTAAAAAATTGAAAACAGGACCAATTTTCTTTACACTGATATATTAGACTTCCGTATCAGACTTCATTCATCTCAACAAAGAGCCTTCACTTGTCACTTGTCTTTTACTTGTTGTTTTACTTAAAAACATTTAAACTATTTATGGAAGACTGTTAAATAATGTTCTACCAACTATTTTTGGAGATTTTGAAGATACATTTAGGCGACTATAAGATAAAGAGAACCTGATTTATATCTGGTACGATAAGAACGAATATCAATATTAATTACATATTTTTATGTTTATCTTTAAAAACTAATGTGAGTATATCCATAATATACGTGCCATACACTGTTAACAGTTTCAATTTACTAAACATTTCACGACATGAAGAACGCTGAGAAGCACTCATAATACATCTAATAATCTTTGTTTGAGATAGGAGAACTACCCCAAACAGTTATTCCGTAGGTAATTCTAGACTGTATTTCGCTAAAGTAAAATAAGCGAAGCTGTTGTACCTTAAAGGTTTCTTTCAAATTTCTTATCTGATGACACTTTGAATTTAATAATTTACAAATACTGTCACAGAGACTCTTGAATAACAAACTCCAAGGAATTTTACATTATCATTATTTTGTATAGTACAGTTGTTAATAGATATGTTTAAATGTGGCATAGTAATTTTTGGTCTAGTATGAAACGAGACATAATTAGTTTTATAGCGACTGGTCGCTAGATCAACTGGAGAATTTGGAAGTCAGTCATGGAATCCCTAATAGAAAGCACATTGATTTAATTTGAATATCATTTATGAAGCAGCTTATGTCTACTACCGGAATTATCACTATCTTAAGTTACTTAACTGACTAACTTTATATCTATGACATACAATGAATTAAGCAGTGTATTTATTACAATTACGAATATATTATCTATGATTAAATTACAAAAAATATTTCGAAAAGAAACAAAAGAGGATATCTTTTTGTAATTTTAATTCATAAAATACCATAAATGCACAAGCAAATCGTTTATATTCATTTTTAGTATACGAATTCACATTAATTCATGCAAATTTAACTAATACTTGAAATCTCTTTGAGCTTTCTATACACTTCTCTTCAATTCTTCAAACACATGAATTCTGAATTCGTAGCCCCTCGAACAAGATACAATTTACAAATACATTTTTAATGACATTTTAAATTTGATCTTATAGAACTGCAAGCAAAACTTTTCTAAACAATTTCATAATTAATTGCATCTGCAATTTTATTGTAAATAGTTATTTTAAGGCACTGTGTGTAAGAAAACCGTTTATAAAAATCGAATAAAAACTAAAACTACTTCACTGTGTTTTTCTATACCTACCCAGAGTTTCTGTACATCAAAAGTGTACAAAGTAACTAGATATATAAAGCCGTAATACTAGTGAAACAGTAAATTCAGAGACGTACTTTCGTTGTGATAAAAGAAAAGCCGTATTAAGTAATTGGTTTCGGGGTATTATTCAACTCGGAGTTATCTTTATTACAATTTAATCTACTTTAATGTGTGGTTCGAGATGTAGAAGGGGGTAATTTAGTAATTACCATCATGCTGTCCCTAGAAATTGGATTAAAATAATGTGTAGGAAACTAATATCGCCATTTGTAGCAGTATGTTTGTCGCATAAAGGGAGAAATTCAAAGAGGGCAGACGAAATGTCTCAGGGCGCCGAGCACTATTAACAAAGTGTCTGCGGTAAGCGTATTTTAGGACAAGCCGACACGCAATGCTATAATTTTCAAGGTTCTTTCTCGAAGGGAAAACAAAGCAACTGTTCATTTCCTAACGTTTGAATTTTTATTTACTTTTGTTTTATCTAAATGCCTAATTTATGTACGATTGTGGTTCGTGGAAAAAACTTGAAAAATTCAAATACCATGCATAGATGTGTGGGAGCCAATTTCAGCTCTTTTAGTGGTATGTAGTGTAGTGTAGTGTAGGTATGCTAATGTACAATTCCATAGACAAAGTAAAATTCAATAATTATCTAAAATAAAAATTAATTTATTTAAATATACTGGAGAAGAAGAATACCAGGCTTAATACCAGGTTCACTTTTGAACATGTGAGAACTGTAAATTTTAGCCACAATAGATGAAATCTATCTATACATATCAAAAGGGATGATAATCTGTCAAGACAAATATAAATTAAAGACATTCACCTGCTCCATTCAGGCATCTATCGTTCGTGTTATCTTTTTTTATATAGGCTCAGATATTAACAATATTGTGTCAAACTAACTGTTCTGAGAACTAAAGCCCTGAAAATGGAGAAATAGGTCATATTTCATTTATTGTGGTTTACGGTTCCCACATGTTCAAACATGACTGAGTTTTGATTGTTATACAGGGTGATTCACAACTCAATGGACAGAACAGGTGCGTGTAGAGAACACCAAAACAAATGATTTTTCATATGAATTTTCTGATCCTACGATTGCGGAGATATTGGCCTAAGAAAATGTCTTAAAAATATCGAAGATATTTCAGCGATGCCTTAATACAGAACAACCAAATTTTGTGAATACATTTACTTCATTGACATCTTTAGCTAGTAGAGATTTTTAAGTGACGCGCCATATATATAATACCTATATTATAAAAGTGCAATTAATAGAGTTAAAAATAGAAGTAAAGTTGATGACATGTTGTTGCTTCCTACTCCTGATGCATTTCCTCACATACTGTTAATTATTTCACCGTGACGATCTTCGTCAACAGTTAAATATAACTTTATGCTAGTAGAATTGTTGTAGTCTTAATTTTAATCAATTGCTGATCAGGATACCCTTTTTGGCCAAATGGATCACTGCTATTGGAATGATGCCTACAAGCATACTCAAACCATGTATCATTTTCGGTTTTCTACAAGCGACTGGGTCCAAGGAAAAGATGATTGCTAGTTATGGTTGAATAATTCCCAGGTTGATTGCCATGTCATCGGTTTTGGTTTCTTATTACTATTGCTAGTTGTAATTTTGCCTTATTTCGATAACTAATGAAACAATCTGACGGGACATGCTTTATTTTCAATATTTGGCACAAGCCATTTGCTCTTTATGCAACTTTTTTTAGTAGTATTCCTTGGCAAGTTTTGCTAAATATTGGATTAAATTCAATTCTATTGGTCAATATTCCATCATTATATTTATCGATCTTGAAATAGTAACCTATAATAGTCAATGTGTCTTTTAATCAAAATGTAATTTTAATAGATGATTATTAAAAAAAAGAATACATTTCTATCGGGTTGCCTATCCAAATATGGCCATAAGTTACAAACACGGAATTCCAGCAAACGACTACTCTGCGGGCTAATGCCCCGACCAGCATTGAATTACACCTGGAAAACCTATAGCAACAGCTAGAGTCATTCGTCAGAAGCCCTATGGCATACTGATGAGAGCTAATAAGCTCGAAACCGGTATATGTCTGGTGGGCGTCTGACGAATGACTCTAGCTGTTGCTATAGGTTTTCCAGGTGTAATTCAATGCTGGTCGGGGCATTAGCCCGCAGAGTAGTTGTTTCCTGGAATTCCGTGTTTGCAAAATATCGTTTCTCGCCGATCGCGATAAAGGTCGACAGCTTTCAATGGTGTCTACTGCATGTAGAACGCTTCGTGTCTGTGACATTTTCAGTCCGGCATGGAGTAGCGAACGGCCGATAGATGTAGTTAGTTCTACACCGCGTACTCATGGTCCCTTCTGTCGGGTTAGACAGACGAAAGCAGCTAGGATTATTCGTCGGATACCTCACTTATGGCATACTGATGAGAGCTAATAAGCTCGAAACCGGTATATGTCTGGTGGGCGTCTGACGAATGACTCTAGCTGTTGCTATAGGTTTTCCAGGTGTAATTCAATGCTGGTCGGGGCAGTAGTTGTTTCCTGGAATTCCGTGTTTGCAAAATATCGTTTCTCGCCGATCGCGATAAAGGTCGACAGCTTTCAATGGTGTCTACTGCATGTAGAACGCTTCGTGTCTGTGACATTTTCAGTCCGGCATGGAGTAGCGAACGGCCGATAGATGTAGTTAGTTCTACACCGCGTACTCATGGTCCCTTCTGTCGGGTTAGACAGACGAAAGCAGCTAGGATTATTCGTCGGATACCTCACCTATGGCATACTGATGAGAGCTAATAAGCTCGAAACCGGTATATGTCTGGTGGGCGTCTGACGAATGACTCTAGCTGTTGCTATAGGTTTTCCAGGTGTAATTCAATGCTGGTCGGGGCATTAGCCCGCAGAGTAGTTGTTTCCTGGAATTCCGTGTTTGCAAAATATCGTTTCTCGCCGATCGCGATAAAGGTCGACAGCTTTCAATGGTGTCTACTGCATGTAGAACGCTTCGTGTCTGTGACATTTTCAGTCCGGCATGGAGTAGCGAACGGCCGATAGATGTAGTTAGTTCTACACCGCGTACTCATGGCCATAAGTATTTTTAATTAATTTTTTTGTTGAACACATCTAGGTCCTGGCCATTCCTTTCAGAGAACTAATAGTTTTCTTTAGTTATCGCGTAAAGATAATGTTTGTATAATGCCTAAACAAAACTTGAATCATGCTATTGGTGAATTATGTTTACAATTAGTAAATGAATTAAAAAAAATATTGATCAATCAGAAACGAAGAAAATGGCGTAGATGACGGACAGACAGTGGCCCAGAAATAAGTACGGTACCTACTAGTGGAAATATATTAAAAGAATTGGCTTTGGAAGATACAGAAACGCATAGAAATTATTTAAGAATGAACAAAGAAACATTTTAGGAGCTTTTGCAATAAAATTGCTACAAAACAAAAGATACTACTCTAAGAAATGTGCAAAATTCCTTAAAAATGAAACTAAAAAAAATTAACAAAGAGTAGGCCCAGTTTTCACATTAATTGCGAATTTAATTATCATTTTTACTGAAAACGTGTTCACACGATCAATATCAATTAACCAGTCAAAATGCTTCGGCGAAACTGGCAAGTCAGAATACGCCTTTTTATTAATTAATAAAATTCGAATAAATGTTCAGAATCTGGGTTAAATCGTTTAGTTTTTACGTGCTATTAAACATCAATTGAAACTGAAAATTGTTTACTGTACGATTTCACTGAAGGCCAAACAGATAATTTGAGAGGCTCTTTAGTTACATTTTAAGTGGGCAATGGTAGACACATTCGTCAAACTTACGGTCGCGGTAGGGGGGTAGGTATCACCGGTAGGCATGTCCTTAGAAGCAATAAATTATCTGGGCAGCAGTAAAAAATGACACACGCTCGACAGAGTCGAACTCGGACTTAAGCAGACGGCGTTACAGTTAGGCAACATAGGTATATCTTGTATATCTCTGTATCATATTTTAGATTTACGTATAGGAACAGTCCGTGGCGTCGCGTGGACTGTTAAAATTAATAATGCTTAACATATTGTTCCAATTCATGACCATTTTAATATTAGCTCAGTTGTAACACTATATATTATTTGTTACTAACATCAAATAATTTGACAAATATAATGAAAATTAATAAAATTATATACTTATAGTTGTTACTACTGTTACTCATAAAATACAGGGCGTCCCTGAAATGCATATACCAGTGAATCACACTATATTCTTAAGATCAAAATGCGACGAAAAGGGACACTTACGTCTAAGTGCATGGCGTAAAAACGTGGTTGCAAAAAAGAGTAAGTACGGGCAAAATAAATACTATAATATTGCTTTCGGATTTAGTAATATAATTAAATACGAGTATATTGATATATTGATACCAGTGAATCTACTGCTAAAAAGAACACGTTTGCATAAAAATTACCATAGCACCTCTTAAAAGATAGGTAATTTGAATACTAAAAACGATATAAAAGTAAAATTTTCAATACTAATGCATGTGCAATAGTTTTCGAAAATGTCTGCCCTTAAGGGGTTGATATAAGCTTCCCCTCATTTCTTTTTGCTACTTATCGTTATAATGAGAATGATAATGAATTTAATTTTTCTTCTAATTTTTAAAACGGTTAGTATTAAAGAGAAAAAGCAAGAGAAATAAACGTTTTAAAATAAACCAGGCTATCTGATACATTAAGGGATTCTCATTTCAACATATTCCAAGGAGCAAAAATTTTCCAAAAAATTATTGAAAAGTTGCACATGCGTTGGTAGAAAATTTGTGTAAAATTATACATACTATACATACTATTATACCTTTTTCGGTTTTCAAATTCCATATTTTTTTTGGAAAATGAGGGGCTCTGTCTCCTAAGGAGTGAACATTTGAAGGTCATTTTATCCAAAACCTGTTCTTTTTAGTTGAAGATTCACCGGTACCATTTGTGCTACTTATGTATATAATTCATTATAATAACATGTACATAATGTAAATGTATGTATCATGTACAATACATAGTAAATTTTAATCATAACTTCTACAGTTATTTTCAATTTAGTATAAATTCCCACCATCGTATTTATACAGAGTGTTACGCATAAGAACCAACACAGAGCAGGTGTATATAGTGGTCACAAAATATTTCAATTTAACTAAATAGGCCTTCCAAGTGGGGTCAAATATTTTGAAAAAAAAACCTATTATTTCTAAATTACTTTAACTTGGAATAATCAAATTTGGTAGGTACGTGATTTAAGTTTATAATTGGTATTCTTTGACAATGAATTCAAGTAATTTGAAACACACAAGGTGTTCATTGATTTTACATTAATCGAATTTGAAAAGAAGAATGATAATATCTCACGCAGAATTTTATTTGAAACACTTTTACTCTTGTTAAATTTAAAAAAACTTTCAAGATTTCAAGAAAAAATGCATTAATTAAAATAAGATTTTAATAGTGTTTATTAGAAGCAATAAAAATCAGTAGTAGACTGTCTTTTAAATTTGACAGTAATAAAACTATGCAACTTTATATATAGGTATGTTTGGTTAAATTTCAATATTTTGGAACCCTGCACCTACTCAATGTCTATTCTTATGCGGAACACTCTGTATACAAAGAATATTCTTTACAAAAATATTTGAACTATCAAGAAATAAATCAATAAAACAGCTATAAATTAATAATAATTATTCGTGCAAATTTGCATTGTCCACTTTTGTCAATTTAATTTTTGAACCATCTCTATGATATTCAATATTACATGGCTAAATAATCAGCTATTAAATGACAATTATTACTATAGAATCTCCATACTTATTATTATATTGGAATATTGAAATTATTGTTAAAAGCTAAATACTAGAAAAAAAAAAAATCAGTATATATAAACTTTTAAAATCAATTCACTTCCTTATTCAATAATAATTGATTTCTGTAAGCAACAAAACAGTGATGAAGATAGTTATTTATTTTTGTGTGGCTGCTTCTTTTCAATTCATAAGTATTGAGACAATATAAAAATCAGCTTCAATACTTATGAGAATTTACATGTTTATTTAAAAACCATAAAATAGAATAGAAATTATTGTTGTTATAAAAATTAAAACATAGTAGAATTATACAAAATAATATAAAATTGACAATGCAGAGCATATAAACAGTTATTGTAGAGTAAATTAAATAAATTACCATTTTTGAAAGAAAAAAATAGTTAAAATTCATTAAATATTGGGACATATCATATTTTTGTATAGTACATAAACAAAAAAGGACTTAAACCAAGATTAAAGTATATAGAAAGAAAAAGAAAAGATCATTTAATAACATCATACACATATCAACATAAGTCAAGTGAAGATAATTAAAATATTAGTAATTTAAATAAATAAAATTTGTAAAATATTTAGAAATGTCAAATAAATATCATAGATAGGGACAAATGTCAAGTCTAAAGTTGGCTCCACAAAAGATATAACAATGTACATAAAAAGAGTAATATTGAAGAATATTTAATAATTAGACATAAGTAAAATTGTAATAACATAAAAAATTTTGTCATAGTTTTAAGTAGTGTAGTGAAAACATAAAAAACAGTGCATCGAAAAACTAAATAAGATCATATGTATGAACCATAATATGTGTGCAAATTTTACAACAAGGCATCAAGTTATCAAATTGGTAGAAAAATAGAGAAACAAAATTTTGTTGATTAGATACGAAAGAATGTAAGAACAGGCAGCGTCGGTTTTGAACAGAGGTTCCAGAAAATTTAGAAATTAGCAAGAAAAAGTCCAAATAATAGTTAAAAGTAATACTCACATTAAAAGAAAAGTGTCGAACAACAAAATAAACCAAGATCCAGGTCCAATTTAGAAATTTGGCAGTACCAGATAGTGGGAAAACCGGACATCAATAGCAGCAGACCAAAGTACAAGTTAAGAGGGATTTCCAAAGGATTTCCAGTCGAAGTCTTATAAAAAGAAAATCAACATCAGAAAGGTATTTTATGTGCACATAAATTCACAGAAATTTACGTAAATTTTATCAGAGAAAATAAACGCTAGCTAGCTATTAAATTCACAAAATAGACAGTCACAGACTCTAAAACTTATTAAAACAATAAGTTACTTACCTTAGTATAATTAATAATCTTTACTTTTCTATTTAATATATTAAAATTCGTTATTTAGTGGAACATCTGTAAAAAAGTTATGATTTGCAAATATAATACATTACCATCAATGAACATACACTAGCAGAATACCATAGAATCACGGATTTTAAGAATGTTGTATCCTATTAAGTTAAGAAATTTAAAATATTAAAGATAGGCAACTTTTAATACACAACTGCCTTTAAAATAAAATTTATATGTTACCTATTAATTAAATGTTCATAAAACGTTAAATATTCTTGAATAAGTAGTAAACAAATCTCTTATGAAATAAAAATTGTCCATTTTAAATTGATATTTATTTGAAAGTAAGATACAGTGTGTTTAAAAAAGATTTGACTTGACGAGCGAACCGACTACCAGAGTCTTTGTTCTCCAAGCAGCCAGGGTAATTGAATAAGCATTAAAAAATTTTTATAAGATACAGGTTTGTAGTCCAATAAATACAATTTTCTTTTATACACAAAATACACAAACACAAAACATTACAGAAACACAAATACAATTTCAACACAAATATTAATTGGCGCCCAACAAAAATTTCATAACACAACAAATTGGCGCCCAACGTGGGGCAAGCTCGAAAATAGTACAGGTTTATAAAAAAAAGAAGAATACATAAAAAGAAGCAAAATGGATTTACGAAGTGGGAAACAACTTGGAGAGGAGTCGATGGAGACACAATCGGAACAAGAAAGTGTAGAGGAACAGGGAACGAGTGTAGGAGAAGCAAGCGAGACAGGAGTAAGAAGTATGTTAGAAGAGATGATGAGGACAATTATGGAGGACAGAAAAAGACAAGAAGAAGACAGAAAAAAATTGACTGAGACGATCATGGAAGGACGAAAAGAAGATATGGAAAAATTAGAAAAGGACGAAAGGAAGACTTGGAAAGTGTGGTGACATTATTGGATGTTAAATTAAAAGACATGAGAGAGGAATTCCGAAAACATTTGAACATGTGGAAAGACGATTTAAAGAAAAATGTGAACAAGATAGAACAAGACTTAGCAACATTGGTTACTAGGAAGAATGAATTTGAAGACAGGGCAAACCGACAAGAAACTGAAATAGGGACGATAGAAATAAAGGTCAACAAAAATACAGAAGAAATAGAATTAGTCAAAAGTCAAGTACAGAAAGGAATACCAGCAGATCAAGAGGTATTGGACAATGAAAGAAAAAGAACAGAAGAACAGATAGAACAGCTTAAGAAGGAAATAGAACATGTCCGAGAGATGAAGCATAGAGAAGGAGAAGTAATAACAAAAATAATATGCCATGAAGACAACAAAATCCATAAATTTTCTGGTAATATCAACAAACTACACCCTGTAGTGTTTTTAAAAGCAATAACCAGAAAAATACAAGAAATTTATGATAGGACAAGGTCGGAAGAAACAAGAATGGATAGAATCAAAGAAACTATTAGGGAAAACATGGAAAATGAGGCGCATTATGGTTTAATGGTATTGAAAATAATATAAACGACTATACAATTTACACAACGCTTTACACAACATTTTGGGGACAATGCACAACTAGCAGTAAGAGAAAATTGTATTTTGGAAAGTACAATCCTAATTTAACACAACAGTTTAACAAATTATGCATTAAGATTATACTCGTCTGCACAATATCTAACCCCAAAGCTAAACGAACAAGATTTGGTGCTATACATTTCACGACAATTCAAACCGGAAATTGCAGAAACGATTGCTATGCAAAATATTAGGACTATGGAACAAATGTACAATTATTTAAATCGGGTAGAGAGAAATGTCACAAATAATCATCAAAATTATAGTAATAATATGAATAATAGCACTAGAAACAATTCACAAAATTTTCGTAACAATCAAAATAATAATAATCAAGATTTTAGATATAATAACAATTTTAATCATAGATCCAATAACTTTAGGCCTAGTAATAATAATAATACTAATTATCCACGAAACAATTTCAACAATAATTTTAATACTAATAATAGATACAACAATAATGGTAATAATTTTAACTATAATAACAGATATAATAACAATAGAAATCAACAATATCAGTATAATAATAACAGAAATTATAACAATAATAACAATGATAATTTTAATAATAGATTTAACAACAATAACCAAAATTATAACAGAAATCAAAATCAGCCATCGAGACGAGACGATGGAAACCAAAATAGACAGGTAAATTTTCAAAGTATACGAAACTCGAGCAGATCAGTAGAACGTGTCCAAAATCCACAAGGTGACGAACGACCAGTTGAACAGCGCAGATCTGTATCAATGGATAGGGAACCTGCAATACAAAATGTAGATAACAATCAAAATTTTCAGTAGAAAGCAAGTCAAACAACATAGTCAAAAATTTTATTAGTAATTATACCCATCCTCGTGAATTTATCAAGTTAGATGAAAATGTAATTATAAATCAAAATAATATTTTAGTATATGTAAATTCAAAATTTCAAAATTCAAATCTAGAGATATTGATAGATTCTGGTTCTGAAGCTTCATTAATTAGTAAAAATATTTTAGATAAATTTCCTCAATTGAATAAACATATTATAAAGGTGAATAGAGTAACATTAATAGGTCCTAACCAAAAGAAACTATATGATGTAAATAAAATGCTAAATATCAATCTAAAATTTAATGAAAAAAATGTATTATTTCAACTTTTAATCGTGCCAAACATGCCAATGGATATAGTGATAGGTTCTGATTATTTAAACAAATACAAAGCTAAAATAGATTATGAGGCAAGAAAATTATGCATAGATGATATATGGGTTGAATTTAAAAAAGATAGGGATGAATTTATGTACATAGAAGGAAGTGAACAAGGTAAAGTAGGTTTTGATGAAGGTAGGAATGAAAAGGAAATGTATTTTTGTGGGAATGATAATTATTATGATGATGAGGTAGATGATGAAATATTTGATATTAATAAAATTAAAATAAATGTAGATGATAATTATGAAAGTGAGGTAAGAGCAGCGTTAAGAAAATATGAGAGGTTAGTGTCAAATGAAATGAGAGTAGCTGAGAGTTATGTACATAGATTAGAGGTTAGAGATATTACGAATTTTAAAGCAAAAACATATCCCATACCATATATGCATAAAGAAAAAGTTAAGATTGAAATTGGCAAATTATTAAAAGATGGAATAATTGAAAGAAGCAATACACCATATATAAATCCGCTGGTAATAGTAACAAAAAAGAGTTGAGATATCAGAAGATGTCTTGACTCTAGGACTATTAATAAGTACACTGTTCCCCAATATGAGGCACCATTAATGGTGGACGCTATTCTAGGAGAATAACAAATGCTAAAATTTTTGCAAAATTAGATTTAAAACATAGTTTTTGGCTCATACCGTTAGATGAAGAATCCAGAAAATATACAGGATTTACAGTGGATGGGGAAATATATCACTTCAACACAACTCCGTTTGGCTTGCAAAGTTCATGCTCTGCTCTTGTGCGTGCCCTACATAACATTCTTAATAAATATGATAAATTTGTACTACATTATATTGACGATATACTAATATACTCAGACAACATTGACAATCACCGAAAACACTTAGACATAGTACTGTATGAACTAGACAAGAACGGACTCAAACTCAACATAGACAAATGCCAATTTTACAAACAACAAGTAACGTATTTGGGATATCAAATTAATCAGACGGGAATTCAAATGGACGAGGACAGAATACAAACGATAAAACAATTTAAAAGACCGAACAATTTAAAAACATTAAGGGATTTTTGGGGATGATAAATTATTTTAAAAGACTTATACCAGACTTGACTGCTTTTGAATTACCACTAATAGAATTATTAAAGAAAAACGTACGATGGACATGGACAGAAACACAACAGAAAGCATTTGACGATCTTAAAGACATTATAATAGATAAACTTAAAATTTACCACCCAAACTATAACTTACCTTTTACTATACGAACGGACGCTTCTATACACAGACTGGCAGGAGTATTACTACAGACACAAGACGACATAGAGGTACCAATTTCTTTCACATCGAGGGTAACAAAGAAGCATGAAAGAAACTATAGCGTATCGGAACTAGAACTTGCTAGTATTATTTTCACGATAACCAAAATGAGATTTTACTTGTTAGGAAATAAATTCATAGTACAGACAGACAACCAGGCATTGACGTCAATACTTAACAACAAATACGGAAACAACAGGATACACAGATGGGCACTACTATTAAACGAATACAATTTTGACATACAGTACATACCGGGAAAGACTAACATATTAGCTGACGCACTGACAAGGATGGATGAAAGACAGGATGATAGAAATATAATCAAAATTGGAGTAAATGTTTTAAAAGATAATGACGGACTGTTTTCAAACGCAACGATATTACAAGACCAGCAAAAATTAACAGACAATGACAAGAAGAAATTCACAGTAAAAGATCAAATTTATATAAAGAAAATTAAAGAAACAGAGTTATATGCCATTACAAATGAACTGACGAAGGAAAACAGTAAGACGAATACATCATGACTATGGACATGTAGGGATTGACAAGACATGGAAAATTTACAGAGAAACATACTATAACAAACAAGACCGACAAATTACGAAAAATATTATACAGACATGCCATATATGCCAACTAGCAAAAGACAAAAACCGACATTACGACGGACAGCCGAAATCAATAAGAGCGACTAGACCTAGACATAAAATTGCAATAGACTTCATAAGCAACCTCATCACAAGCTACAAGGGTAGTAGACATATTTTCTAATAGTTGATATTTTTTCAAAATACGTGAGAATCTACCCTTGTAGAAAGACAAACACGAAAACAGTTATACACTTACTAAACCGATACGTACAAGAAGAAGGACAATACGATGAATGTATACTTGACAATGCTACATATTTTAGGAATGACAGAATTCAAAATTATTTTAGACAAAGACAGACAAGACTACACTATACTAGTATACGTCATCCACAGGCTAATCCTGCCGAGAGATACGTAAAGGAGGTATCTAAGTACCTACGTATGCTAGTATTTGACGAACAACCACTTTGGGAAGATTATTTGACAGACGTTGAAAAATATTTAAATCACATACCAAACAACGTGACAGACCAAAGCCCCATCACAATATTCAAAAACGAGCAACCTGACAGACCGTGGACGATAACAACAAACACTCAGTACAATGACATTATTCAAAAAGTGAACGAACGACTACGACGAGCCGCTGACAAATACCAAAGACGCATGACAAAGACAAAGAAAAATTTAATAAAATATGAAAAAGGAGATTTGGTTATTGTGAAAACACTAAGGGTTCCAAATAGAAGAGACAACCGATGTGCAAAGTTAATGCTACCATATGACGGACCTTATATGATCAACACGACAAACGGGACTAACAGTTACGAACTAAAATACATAGACTCAGACAGAACAAAAGGCATATACAACGTGACACAACTACACCCATACTACAAAGACTAAATATAATTTAGGAAAAAAAAAATCAAATATCATACTAATCATATAAAATAAAAAAAAAATTAAATTGAAAATTTTCTTGGGAAATAAAATTTCCAATTGAATTTTGGGAAAATTGAGACAATATAAAAAATCAGCTTCAATACTTATGAGAATTTACATGTTTATTTAAAAAAAACCATAAAATAGAATAGAAATTATTGTTGTTATAAAAATTAAAACATAGTAGAATTATACAAAATAATATAAAAATTGACAATGCAGAGCATATAAACAGTTATTGTAGAGTAAATTAAATAAATTACCATTTTTGAAAGAAAAAAATAGTTAAAATTCATTAAATATTGGGACATGATATCATATTTTTGTATAGTACATAAACAAAAAGGACTTAAACCAAGATTAAAGTATATAGAAAGAAAAAGAAAAGATCATTTAATAACATCATACACATATCAACATAAGTCAAGTTATTATAATTAAAATATTAGTAATTTAAATAAATAAATTTATTAAAATATTTATAAATGTCAAATAAATATCATATACAGGGAAAAATGTCAAGTCTAAAGTTGGCTCCACAAAAGATATAACAATGTAAGTACATAAAAGAGTTATATTGAAGAATATTTAATAATTAGACATAAGTAAAATTGTAATAACATAAAAAAATTTTGTCATAGTTTTAAGTAGTGTAGTGAAAACATAAAAAAACAGTGCATCGAAAAACTAAATAAGATCATATGTATGGACCATAATATGTGTGCAAATTTTACAACAAGGCATCAAGTTATCAAATTGGTAGAAAAATAGAGAAAAAACAAAATTTTGTTGATTAGATACGAAAGAATGTAAGAACGGGCAGCGTCGGTTTTTGAACAGAGGTTCCAGAAAATTTAGAAATTAGCAAGAAAAAGTCCAAATAATAGTTAAAAGTAATACTCACATTAAAAGAAAAGTGTCGAACAACAAAATAAACCAAGATCCAGGTCCAATTTAGAAATTTGGCAGTACCAGATAGTGGGAAAACCGGACATCAATAGCAGCAGACCAAAGTACAAGTTAAGAGGGATTTCCAAAGGATTTCCAGTCGAAGTCTTATAAAAAGAAAATCAACATCAGAAAGGTATTTTATGTGCACATAAATTCACAGAAATTTACGTAAATTTTATCAGAGAAAATAAACGCTAGCTAGCTATTAAATTCACAAAATAGACAGTCACAGACTCTAAAACTTATTAAAACAATAAGTTACTTACCTTAGTATAATTAATAATCTTTACTTTTCTATTTAATATATTAAAATTCGTTATTTAGTGGAACATCTGTCAAAAAGTTATGATTTGCAAATATAATACATTACCATCAATGAACATACACTAGCAGAATACCATAGAATCACGGATTTTAAGAATGTTGTATCCTATTAAGTTAAGAAATTTAAAATATTAAAGATAGGCAACTTTTAATACACAACTGCCTTTAAAATAAAATTTATATGTTACCTATTAATTAAATGTTCATAAAACGTTAAATATTCTTGAATAAGTAGTAAACAAATCTCTTATGAAATAAAAATTGTCCATTTTAAATTGATATTTATTTGAAAGTAAGATACAGTGTGTTAAAAAAGATTTGACTTGACGAGCGAACCGACTACCAGAGTCTTTGTTCTCCAAGCAGCCAGGGTAATTGAATAAGCATTAAAAATTTTTATAAGATACAGGTTTGTAGTCCAATAAATACAATTTTCTTTTATACACAAAATACACAAACACAAAACATTACAGAAACACAAATACAATTTCAACACAAATATTAATTGGCGCCCAACAAAAATTTCATAACACAACAGTATATATTCTTGTGGAAAATATAAATTATGAAGCATTATGGTTAATTTATATTACATACAATATTAATTATTATATGTATAGACAAATAAAAGAAATATGTAGTACATAAATACCGAATTATTGCCGAATTATTATTACCGAATTACCGAATTGCGAATTTTACTACAAACATGATATAATTGTAAAATTCGCGTAAAATTCGCGAGATAAGCGTAAACGAGCGCCGCCGGCTCTGATACCACTAGATTCCAAGTCTGCAATCCAGAATAGTGGGGAGAGCTAAACCGTTTAACAAGATTATTAGAGATATCTCTGGATTCATAGGATAAAAAATTAAACAACTCATGATTTAGAATCTGCAATATATTGCTGAAGTCCGATTTCACTGTTTTCCTGTATATGGTTTGTCTAATAGACGTAATTAAATAAAATAGTTTAAAACTGGTGCTCGGCGCCATCTATACGAATTTTGTTAAACTACATAGGTGCAAAATTATTTATTTGATTTAAAAAAAAACTCGTTGATATAAAGTAAATAAAAAAATAAAGGAATTAATCCTTGAATAGTAGTGCAAGTCCGAAATTTGTTAGATTTTCATTATTTATCTCCGGTGCATAAAAAAAAAATCATTAAATTTGGCATCTATATCAGGTACCATTGCCCACTCTTAATAACCAATGGAAAGGGTATAAAATCACATTCCACCAGTATCTATCAAAATTCTACTAAAATATTTTATTAAGTTAATGCCAATTAATTATTTAAAACGTGATCCTTTTATTTTTTGTCAACCTCTGCCGTCAAAAAAGTTGTAGTATGTGTCCCCTATAATTTACTCACTGTTTAACTAATATACCAACTGTTTTGCCTCTTCTTTTTAACCCTTGTTTTTTGCCACCCTTTTTGCCAAATGCTAACGTTCATCTTTGCTCAGGCAAACAGAACGAATTGAGTAATATCTAAAATTTTAGATTTGTAAATAGATTAATACATATTTAATAGTTTTATATTGTTTCTTATCCACATAGCTTTTAGAAATGCATTAATTAACTTCCAGGTATATACGAATAGAGAAAAAAAATTAAATAAGTAATGACTGATGACAGTAGGTTTGATTATTTTTTCCGTGTGTAATTTTGACTTTATACAGGGTGTTAATAGTATGAACCAAAATAAGCAGAAAAGTCTTAATAAACATGGGTCCGCAAAGTAACGGTTGCGGAGATATGAACCACTATTCGTTCTTCAAACATTTTATTTTATTAGGAATAAACCGACAAAGCAAGCTTTTAACAATCAAAAAACAAAGTTACAGAAGATGTTCAAAGTGCCCTCCGTCCTTTTAAGAGCAGGCACGACATCTTCGTCTCAACGATATTCGAACTCTTTCGAAAACACCCTCCTTGATTTGGATTTCTTGACACTTTTGATTAATCCGTAGCTGCAGCTCTTCCAGGCTATTTCCAGGATTACCATACACTAATGTCTTCAAATATCCCCAAACAAAGAAATCTAGAGGGTTCAGATCAGGCGATCTTGAAGGCCATAAAACAGGTCCGGCCCTTCCTACCATATATGTGGAAAAGTGTGGTGTAAATGCTCTCTAACGGCCATGGAAAAATGAGTTGGAGCACCATCATGCTAGAATCACATTTGTTGCCTCTGATTCAAAGGAATGTCTTCCAAAAACTCATACAGTGTGTTCATCAGAAAGTTGAGATAAGCAGCGCCTTTTAATCGGTTTGGTAAAACAACAGGACCTAGAAACCTGTCACCTACAATACACATCCAAATGTTTAATGAAAAACGTGCCTGATGTCTAGATTCTATTAGAGCATGAGGATTTTCGTCGGCCCAAATATGCGTATTGTAAAAATTAAACACTTCATTTCTTGTGAACCCGGTCTCATCAGTAAAAATAATGTTAGCAAGAAAACGAGGGTCTTCAGCATCATGACGTAGAAACCAGCGGCAAAAAAACGAAACGTGCTTGATGATCATTTATTGGAGTTAGGGTCTGTACTCGTTGCACATGGTATGCACAAAGCAGTTGGTCGTGAAGGATCCTCCAAACAAGAGGACCACTAATTGACACCCTCTATCTTTGTAACGAATTTCGAATATAGTTTATAATACAGAAGGATGCACATAGATATCAACAAAACAGACATGCCTCTTTTATTGTTTTATACAATATAATTATATACAAACTTCATGATTATTATTCATGTCAACACTGTAGGAATTAACAAGTTTGTTTAAATAACAGCATATTGCATGTACATAGCTGGAATATCTGCTTGAAATAACAGACATCAAATAATTCCTCTCTGCTAACTAAATTCATCATATATGTTACGTTTATCTTTCTTACTTCACATTTACCCCAACAGCAGCGAAGTTGATTTTACCTTTTGCTTATTAGTTTATATACCTCTTTAGCCAGCAGAATAAAGTATTAAACAAGTTAATGATAAAGTGAAACGGCAGATATAATTTAATCGAAGTTGTCGGAATCAATATTCCCACCGGCGCATCCGGCACATCTGGAAAAGTTTGTTTCTGAAATTTTTTATATTACTTTGTGAACCGACCTTCAATATATTTTATGTAAAAAATGTTCACGTTGAGGTGAATACAAAAACAAAGCGTTGTCAAGTCAAATATGAATACAAGGCTGTTGCATATATTTAAAATTACTTTAAAAATAGAGGAACCGCATTAGCAATTTTCTTTATTGAACGTTTGTATTTGTGTGGTGGAGACATGACAATAAAATTGGAAAGTGATGCAAGTGAAAGTGTTACCTATTTTGGCATGTAGATACAGGGCGGATTACGTTATTATTCGAGATACGAAAAAAGGTAAGAATGAAAGTTGCAGTAATTTTTACCTAAATATTTGTTAAAGCCTCATATTATAAACAACTGAATATCACATTTTCGAGACTTAGGTCCAACTTTTATTTTTTAAATGGAACACCCTGTAAAAGATAAGTGTGCTGTATAATACATTCTGAAAATCTCGGATGATGATCTTTTATTTGTCATAAAAATGTACAGGACCTTCTATTTGGAAAAACAATAGTTGGGCCTACATCGTGGAAATGCGAAATACGTTCATGCAAAAAACAAAACTTTATTGAATTATATTTAGTGGAAAAGGTGGTTCCTATTTGCACTATTCCAATAAAATTTGTATTGCACTCATCTGTCATTCTATTACAGCGTTTTGTGATCATGACAAACATAAACTTTCAAATCGACGCCATATTTAGTTTATTTTCTGTGAAACGTTATAAGAAGTTGCATATTTTACTTTATTTTCAATCATATTTATTACATTTCCTTTGCATATCAACTGAATTACAAAACATTTTTTGGTTTTTGCATGAAATGTAATACAAATATTGTTTGCAACTCCTACAAAAAATGTTTATTGCACTCGACGTGTGAATTTATGTTGCGTGCAATAAACACGTACTTATTGTACATAAATTGCATAAATAACTATTGAAATCTACTAAAGAAGTTGTTTATGTAAGATCCATAATTATTAATGTACTTGAGTTAGAAGTCTATAGAGGGAGCAACTGTAGTAGTGTCCTTATTTTTCATTTCTAAGTACAATGGTCTATGACTCACATGCACTGGTTAGTGTTCAAAGGTATTCTCAATTCTCAGCCAATTTTAAATCAGCTCTAAGTTGAACAACTTAGAAGTCTTATGTTATTGTAGGTCTATATGTACTTTATTTAATTCAGTAAACACCATTGTTAATTTTACATTATTCATAGCATTTAGGAAACCAACACAACACCCTTCCGTGGCAGCTTGGCGCCCAACATATGGGCTACGGACCATTGTTGGAAAGAAATGGATTAGTCTATTTGATACTACTACAGTTACATCTTTTTAAATTGCGAACTCAAGTACAATTATTAATTTTACATATACAACTTTCTCATTAGATTTTAAATAAACTTAAACCCGTGCCTCGAATAATAACGAAAAAAAAGGAGGGGGGAAAATTTTCACAGGAGGACCCTGTATTTTACTAACATATTACTACAATCACCTTGAAAATACTCCTCTTCGATAACCATACCGATACTATTCACAACAAATTTGTGGAAACGTATTCATATTACTGCTAATGCAGGGTATGTTTAATCACAGGGCCCACGGAGTGGACGAATGCGTCTATTTCAAATAATTAAAAGATAGTGAGCGCCCATCAAAGCCAGAGTTATTAATTAGGAGCAGCATGTAGTTTTCTACCTACTTAATTAGTCGTAGTCATATTTCGATTTATTATTCATCAAGTCCCGTTTTGAATCTTGCGATAATGATAATATTATTAGTCCCCAGTTTCTACAAACTAACACAAATGTTTCTGCTTCTTGTGCGTTTTGCACTTGTAAGTTATTGGCAGCAACTATGATACGTCTGCGTAAATAATCAATAGTAGGTATCCACTTCGGTGCGATACACTTCATTACTTAAATCTCCCCACAAAAAGAACTCCATATGATTTATTAAAGTCAGGAGTTCGTGACGGCTATGGTATTGGTCCAATTCCTTAGTATTAATGCTTGGACACGCTGTACATAGTACGGATATAATTGAGCTTCGTGTATTATACTCCACACTGCTGCAATACGCTGTGGACCTCCACTCCACAATTCGGTTGCAAATTTTTCTCGCGTTGCATTACACTTGCACTCACTGCACACCGCGGTAAAAATTGCTGCGTTTGGCACCTGTGTACCGCGAAATCGTCCTGCTAAAGCATTTTCACATCGCTATAAATTAAAACGATATGCATCAACTCCGAGTTGTAAGTCATATTAGAAACTTGAAAAGCTAATGTAGACTAGAATCACAAAATGTATTACCTACGAAAAGTAATCGGATTTCAACATTCGGAATCACCTGGCTAGAGACAACAGTAACCCAGCGATGTAAAGGTTGAAAATACTACATTCACAATTTTTTACTTGTAAACTATAAGGATTTTATAAAAAATTTTTACTATCACTCCATTTATCATGCATATATTCCCAATTTTTTTAGATAAGCTAAATTTTCTATGTAGTTATCAGGGGCTAGTTTACTAAGTTAATATGAATTATTATGTTTTACAAAAACCGGATCTTTTTTTATTGAAAATATTGTGATAGTTAAATCGAAGTCCCGAATTCACAACAACCTCGGCAGCAACATAAGCATCTCAAATATACTCACTTAAATGCAGCCTCTGTAAGCCTTTTGGCTATTAAAAAAGTATATGCTGTTGTTTTTATATTAAAATGAGAAAATTGCATGATTTTTCCACGTGTAAGAAATAATGTATTCTTTTAATCGAATTAGCGTTCATCATAGACAATTTCATGAAAAAATAAGCCTAAAAATTGTAATTTAAATTTCTGTCTGGCTACCGCCTAGAAAACGGTCGCAGCCGCAGCGAAGACCTATGACGTCAGACAACTTTCGTACGAGTATACCTAATACAGCATTGTGCTTTATATCTGTATGATTTTGATTTCGGACAACGCAGTACATAACATACGTTTAGAGAAGTTACATAGACATTGGTATTGAATAAAGTTGCAAAATAAACTCGGAAAATGAGCAAATAATAATAATAATATAATATAATCTCTACCCCTCATTCTAATCACAGGGATTAGCCCAGAAGTCGGAGACTTGTGCGGGAGAGGGGGCGGCATATTATTATTAAGCAGGCCGCATTTGCGCCCAGGAACGACTTACGTTGGTAGGCCCTAACCACTATTCAGTGCAGGAATGAGGGAAACCTGGAAAACCTCATTAATTAGGGGGGTAGTCAAATATCAACCGGTATCAATCTATCACATTGACCCAAGCTAACATTATTCCACCCTACCATACCCGCAGAGAGGGTGCCAATCCACTCCACGAATATAGCTTATATACGGTCTACCGGCAGCTGGGCGCGAACCAACTCCGATCTAGTCACCTCGATTCAAGTACTGACGCCTTAAACCGCGCGACCACTGACCAATGGATTGCATTATGCCATTATGTACGAATACAGTACGAAATGAAGAATGTGGTGTATAGGGCAATGAAGCGTGACGAAAGGAAAACGTAAGATCTATATAGCACTGCAACATTGTTTGTGAAAACCATTTTAATGTAAGTAGGATTAATAATTATTGGAAATATCATCGAAAAATTTAAAATGTAAAGTTACAAAATATTAATTAAACTTTTGTATTAATCAACCAGGCTGTAAATAGTGCGTTTAGAAAATCAATGGTCGAGCAAATTTACATTTTTTACTGTTTATTGTATTAAGCGCTTCATTATTTCGATTCCAAATAACATGTTTATTTGCTCCTACCATTTACGAGATCTAGAGTGTTATTTTAGACTTTTACAAAATTTTGTTATCTGACCACTACATTAAATTACATATTTTAATCTGAAACATAATAAACAAAAATAGTATAGATTTTTTTTAATGTTCAAGTAAAATCCTCTTATCTGAATGTAAGCAACAACATTATTGCCGTAATTTTTACGAGCGGATCTATAAACCAAGAAATAAGTTACGTTTAACAATAGGCTGGAAGTTCACCACATCACCACTAATAATTATGGTAATGTTAAAAACGTAAAATAGCCGCCTGCTTGCTTTGACTTCCCTCATTTCTGCACTAATGAAGTTGGGATTCGCACCAATAAAGTTCATATGCATAAAATTAAATGAATCCTCTCATGGAAAATTGTCCGATTATGCTTACACGAAACCTGCCTCCGTTATTGTGGAATTTGCACAACATTACCTGCATAGTACATATTGTCACGGAATTTGCCCCACTCACTCCCAAACCGACGACTGTGGCACCGCGAATTGCCTAAGATTGCCCCGATCGCCCCTACACGATTCTGTTAAACAAACAGAATGCCGCTGATCGAGATGGGCCTGGAAAAATCGAGAATCGCCGAGAACCATTCCAGTCGTACTAGAAAATGGATCTAGAGATACTGGAATATACCTGGAATATTCGTTGGGTCTATAAAATAAGAATAAACGGCCGAGTTAGTTAGTCTTGTATAAGTCTTGTATTACAGTCTGAATTAAAGTGTTTAGTTGGAGATATCAAAGTGATTTAGATAGCGATTAATTAAATAAGTGTTTAGTTGACCTGTAATTAGTAGTGTTCAGTAGTTAATAAATAAGTAATTAATTAACGGATTGTTTTTCTGGAAGTAAGAGAAAAGACGGATTGGGAAATCCGTGACAATTTGGTGTCGGAAGTGGATTTAACTGGAAGTTTTAAAGAGCTTTCTGGAACCCTGTCCACAAAGTGGGATTTGAGTGGAAGTTTGAAGAACTTTCTGGAACCCTGTGCGCGGGTGGAATAAAGACTCAAGTGTGGCATATCACCGCACTCGTCGTGACTCAAGGAAGTGAACGGTGGTATTCGCGAAGGACAATCTCGAACATTCTAGAACTTTGTACAGGAGTGAGACAAATACCCAAGTGTGATATATCACTGCACTCGTCTTGACTAAAGGAAGTGAACGGTGTTATTCGCGAAGGACAATCTCGAAAATTCTAGAACTTTGTACGGAGTGCGACAAAGACCCAAGTGTGACATATCACTGCACTCGTCGTGACTCAAGGAAGTGAACGGTGGTATTTGCGAAAGACATTCTCGAACATTCTAGAACTTTGTACGGGAGTGCGACAAAGACCCAAGTGTGACATATCACTGCACTCGTCGTGACTTAAGGAAGTGAACGGTGCTATTTGCGAAGGACATTCTCGAACATTCTAGAACTTTGTACGGAAGTGAGACAAAGACCCAAGTGTGACATATCACTGCACTCGTCGTGACTCAAGGAAGTGAACGGTGGTATTCTCGAAGGACAATCTCGAACATTCTAGAACTTTGTACGGGAGTGAGACAAATACCCAAGTGTGATATATCACCGCACTCGTCTTGACTTAAGGAAGTGAACGGTGTTATTCGCGAAGGACAATCTCGAACATTCTAGAACTTTATACCAAAGTGAGACAAAGGCCCAAGTGTGGCATATCACTGCACTCGTTTCATTGTAAGGAAGGCAACGGTGATATCTAGAAATACATTCGTGGACATTCTAGAACATTCTAAAAAAAAAAAATAAAGTGAATGCCTGTAACTAGAAGCCAAGTCAATATGGATGCACAACTGGCGAAACTGTTAGAAATGATGCAAACGATGCAAGAACAGGGACGTATGATGCAAGAAAAGTTGGAAGAACAAGGGCATAAAATGGAAGACCAGGCGAAGACGATGCAAGAACAGGGACGGACGATACAAGAGAAATTTGAAGAACAAGGGCACAAAATCGAAGATCAGTCCCAAACGATGCAGGAGAAATTGGAAAAGAAATTAGAAGATCAGATACAGACAATACAACAGGAAATGAGAAACCAGACGAAAGAAATGCAGGAGAAATTAGAAAATAAACTAGAAGAGCAAGGGTATATAATGAAAGAACAGATACAGACAATACAACAGGAAATGGAAAACCAGACGAAGGATATGCAGACAAAGTTAGAAAAATTGGAGAATACACTAGAAGAAAAACTAGAGGAGCAGTCACATAAGGTAGAAACACAAGTAGAAGGAAAATGTTAGCACAAATCAAGAAATAGGCGAAGAAATAATCTTGGTTAGAGAAACCTGCGAAGAGCTTCGACATAAATTAGACAAGATAGCAAAGGAGGGCGTAATCAAATCAGAAGGACCTGTTATCCGAACTCAGAAGACGAGACCCCTGAATTCGACGGCAAGGTTTCCTGGAATGTATATCTGCGTCAGTTCGAGGCAGCAGCTGCAGCAAACGAATGGTCTGACTATGAAAAGGCTACAGCTCTGATAGTTGCTCTACGAGGAAGCTCTTGACGTCTTACAAGGAGTTCCTGCTGGGCAGCAGAGTAACTATGACCTTCTGAAACAACATATGGAAATGAGATATGGGGATAAGCACCTGCAGCAAGTGTACCAGGCACAATTGAAAAATCGTCACCAGCAGAGTGGAAGAATTTACAACATTTTGAGACAGACGTTGCTCGACTGGTTCGATTGGCATATCCAACAGCCCCGTCCGAATTTGTAGACCAGCTCTCCATCCAAGTGTTTATCGACGGCCTAAGAGATTGCGAAACACAGCAGGCACTACGGCTCGCTAGACCTAAAACGTTGAATGACGCTCTTTCGCATGCACTGGAATTTGAGGCAGCAAAGATGGCATCCGGTAGACATGTTAAAGTTCGAGCCATCAGTGATAACAGCGATAGTATGGCAAATGGAGACATAATAAGGACGCTGAAGGAGATTGTTGATAAGTTCAGCCCAACTACTAGGACAAAGAAAGAACAATCTGATAGTCGAAGGGATGGCCTTGTTGAATGCTGGAACTGTGGACAGATGGGACATCTGAAGAGACTGTGTAGGGCAAACGGCGCAGAACAGCAAAGGCGCGATTCCCAAGCGGCAGCCTTCAGGGAACATGTTAAAGTGCGGACTATCAGTGATAACAGCGACAGTATGGGAAATGAAGAGATAGTCAAAACACTGAAGGAGGCCATTGATAAACTCAGCCTAACTACCAGACCAAAGAGAGGACAAGCTGATAGCCGAAGAGATCGCCCACTTCAATGTTGGAACTGTGGGCGGACGGGTCATCTAAAAGGACAGTGTAGGGCTCCAGTAGCAGATCGGCAATGGCGCGACTCCCAGGCAGGCAGGAAATATGGAAACGCAGAAGCCCTTTCTAGACCTTGTACTACCAACAACAACAAACACAGTAGTATTCTCCAAAGAAAAGAGGACATATCATTTGTTCCTTGCAAGATAGTAGTAGCCCAAACTGAAGACAGATGGAGTTCAGCGGCGATTCGGGAAGACCAGCAAGCTGACTGTGACATCAAACCTTTACTGGACTGGAAAGAAGCCAACAAGCGACCGTCTTGGGCTAAAGTCAGTAGTAAAAGCCCAGCATTAAAGAGTTATTGGGCTCAATGGAATTCTCTGGTGTTGGAAGACGGTGTCCTAAAAAGAGCATGGGAGAACAATGACGGAACGGAGGTCAAGAAACAAGTACTACTCCCGAGGTCTCGGGTCAAGGAAGTGCTGCAGGAAGTACATGGAGGTACTGGGGTGGACATTTCGGTATCAATAGGACTCTACAGAAGATTAGGAGCGTTTCTACTGGTTGAGCTGTAGGACGGATGTAGAAGATTGGTGCCGAAAATGTGACGTATGTGCAGCCAGCAAGGGACCGAAGACCCAGAGGCAAAATGCGCCAGTACATCGTAGGAGCACCGTTTGAGAGGATTGCCATTGATATCGCTGGCCCCTTTCCGAAAACCCAAAGTGGGAACCGATATCTACTAGTGGCCATGGACTACTTCAGCAAATGGCCGGAAGTATACCCCCTTCCCAATCAAGAGACCACAACCGTAGCAGAAGCGCTAGTCAACAACCTGTTCTGCAGATTCAGATCAGGGCAGAAATTTCGAATCAGGTGTGTTCCGAAAGGTCTGCGAGCTTATGGGAATCCGAAAAACCAGGACCACCCCACTGCATCCCCAGTCAGATGGTATGGTGGAACGCTTCAACGCCACACTAGAAACCAATCTGAGGATGTTTGTGAATGAGAACCAGACAGACTGGGACAAGCTCATTCCACTCTTCCTGTTAGCTTACCGCTCAGCTGTCCATGAAACGACTGGGAAGACTCCCGCAAGGATCATCTTTGGAAGAGAGCTTCGCCTTCCAGCAGATTTGGTATTTGGTCGTCCTGCGGAACAGCCCACAGAGCCAGACACTTATACCCATGACCTAGAACGAAGACTAGCAGCCGTACACGATCAAGTCAGATCTCGAATGCGATTAGAGAGCGATCGCATGAAGACTCGATACGACGTCCGGGCCAATACAGTCGGATTCCAACAAGGCGACCTGGTGTGGCTGTACAGCCACACGGAAGAAAGGAAAATCGCCTAAACTACAGAACCGTTGGGAGGGCCCCTATACCGTCATTAAAAGAATCAATGACGTCGTCTACCGGATACAAAGGACTCCCAGGAGTAAAATGAAGGTCGTCCATCTGGAGCGTCTGTCCCCGTATAGAGGTGTATCCGATCGGGACGATCGGTCCTAAGGAGGGGCAGTGTCACGGAATTTGCCCCACTCACTCCCAAACCGACGACTGTGGCACCGCGAATAGCCTACGAGTGCCCCGAGCGACCCTAAACTATTCTGTTAAACAAACAGAATGCCGCTGATCGAGATGGGCCTGTAAAAATCTAGAATCGCCGAGAAGCATTCCAGTCGTACTAGAAAATTGATCTAGAGATACTGGAATATACCTGGAATATTCGTTGGGTCTATAAAAGAATAAACGGCCGAGTTAGTTAGTCTTGTATAAGTCTTGTATTACAGTCTGAATTAAAGTGTTTAGTTGGAGATATCAAAGTGATTTAGATAGCGATTAATTAAATAAGTGTTTAGTTGACCTGTAATTAGTAGTGTTCAGTAGTTAATAAAGAAGTAATTAATTAACGGATTGTTTTTCTGGAAGTAAGAGAAAAGACGGATTGGGAAATCCGTGACAATATATTACACACAATACTCGAATTCGGACAATGTCCGAAAAAAGTATGCAAAACTAGTTCTGAGCCCAGAAAAATTCCCATACCCGAAGTTATACATTTAAACGGTTATTGCATATTACAAAATACAGAGAACTAGTTTTGGGCATTATAAATTGTTCAAAACTAGTTTTGTGCATTTTGAAATGACCAGAATTAGTTCTATTCATTTTCTTATAGTTACATTACTTTTTGAGTATTGTGTGTATCATAACCTTCATAAAATGAAGAAAACTAGTTTTGGTCTTTTAAAAATGCACAAAACTAGTTTTGATCAATTTATAATGCCCAGAACTAGTTCTACTATTTTACAATAGTCAAAAGTCGTTTAAACGTAAAATTTCGGGTATGGAAATTTTTCTGGGCTCAGAACTAGTTTTACATACTTTTTTCGGACATTGTCCGAATTCGAGTATTGTGTGTAACACATACACTATCCATGACCCAGAATTGTCACAAAAACGCAAAAACACAAAAAACAAACGCCTGTTTATATTTTCAACTCCGTAATACTGCATCTCTATCTACAGAACGTCGTGTAACGTCACATCAATGATATCACGTTTTCGGCCACGTGGTTTTGTTTACAGTCCATGGCAATTTATTAATGTTAATTTAATTATTATGTGATTATTGCCGCCAGACACATGTTCTGACATTTCAATACATTGCAAGATTACCATGTAATACTCTTCAAACCAATATATAACATTCATGCAACTTCCCCATTGTTATGTAAGGTAGATGCGGATACCAATATTGATACACTAACAGATTACTCTAGAGAATGGTGACCAATTAATAAATACATTTCAGCAATAAAAATAAAACAAAGTAGTTTTGTATGATCATTAAAATATTTCTTTTTCATTTTAGGGAAGTTCCGGAAAGAGTTCCGTTTATCATTTTCCCAGTGTGGTCAGAGTCACACGGATTTTAACAGTACCAGGACTTTCAGCACTTACATCTACCGATATACCACCAATAGCAACTCTAGGCAGAGTACAAGGTCAAGAACGGAAATTATTCAACTAGGAAGTGTCAGATAGACATTTTCCACATTTTGGGACCTAATCTTTTATAACAATGTACAAAACTAATGTAAAAGTGGAAATGCCACCGCTCCTTTAATTATACTGATTGTCTTAGGTTTTCATTCATGCTGTCCATCTGTACCATCCAAGAAAAGTATTGCGACAAAATTTTATTAACCATTTCTCCAAAATAAACAAAATAAAAAACAAGAATAACATTTTTATTCCTAAAACTATTTCAATCCTTAAAAGCGGGAACGTGAACAAACGCTTCAAACTAAAACGTTTGTATTTGTGGTTTTGCAGAACTGCTGTTCAAAATACACTCCAAAGACTGCGACAATATTACCAATATTGTCAGAAACAAACCAGAGGTCCATAAGCTATATAATATAAAATTATGCTAAATCAAATGCCACACAAAATATATACCTATGTAGACCGTTTTCCACATTATTGTAACATACTCGTATAAGACGTCACAGAACAGACAAAATGAAGGCTACGTTCAGGTCAAGCCAATAGGTTTATTGACCAGTTAAGTTGAGAACACGTTAACGTTGAATTTAACGCAATAAATAGTTGGACGGACATTTCTCATAGTTTCAAACCGTTTCCAGCTGCTGTAAAAACAAATCTAAAAGGTACAAATATTATAGTGGAGCGGCGAGGGTAGAGGCAAGCGCCGAGGTTAGCGACACCGCGCGAGTTAGACGAACATAGTAAAAGCGGCGATTTAAAGAGGCCGCCCAAGCCGAAGGGGGCTTATTTAGTTGTAAACATGTTTTCAGATAGTGAAGACGAAATTTTATTGGATAATGCCGCACTTCGCATGCTACTTGCAAGCAAAAAGGCAATATAATGTGCATCCAACCAATGAGATTTGCCTGTTATGTCAGCTGCATCTCCAGACCGTGACATTGGATTTTTTTTTAATACATGTCTATAATATGTAAATGACATGAATGTGACATTTGTATATCTCATGTCTATAATAATAGTCCCTGAGATTTTTCCATTTCGCTTGAACTACTTTAACTAAAAAAAAGAAGAATTTGTAGCACAAAACATAAACAATGAATTCAGTAATATTGAAATTAAATTGTTTTTATTTAATTAATTGAAAAAAAAATGTTTTTTTTGTTGTAAAAATGATTAAGTGCGCTCTGATTAGTTACACAAGCACATAATGAATGTGTTTTATTTATTTTTTGTTTAATTGCAGGTATTTGGCTACTGGTGGATCTTTTAAAACAAAACAAACGCTTTTGCCGCGCGATAATAAATCCCCAGATCAAACCAACACTTCCCGCTCCAGATGCCTCTCGGCGGCAACTCGCCACTTACAGCTTTACTGTGTACGCTTCCACTTTAAATACAGAAGGATATTTGAATCGCCCTCTTACCTCGCCGCTTGCCTCTACCCTCGCCGCTCCACTATATTTGTACCTTAATAGTCGATGGAGCACTGTTTAAACATTTCATACTTTTGTGCCAACCACATGCAAATTATATTTAACCAGCCATATTTTCCTTAAGCCGTCCTTCCTGACTTGTGCAACTGAACGATTTTGAATTTGGCACAAGTCAATTTGCGCAAGCTATAGGTGCGTGAAAACGAACCTTTAGAATTGGTTTATGAAAAACGTTTATATAATACCGTTTTTCTCTTGTCAAGTGAAAGCAATTCCCAAAGTTTGTTGCAGTATTGCTGTTAGATTAGATCCTATACACTTCCACCTTTTGATAGTTTTAGATTTGATACAACTTCTTGATTCTATTACTTAATGTAAGTAATATAAAAATAAACTAACCATGTTACTTCTACGGAAAAGTATTTTTTTCTGTATTAGGTACAAAAAATAAGGATAACTGAACTTCCTACAAATATTTATTGTATTACTACTAAAACAAGATTTTGTATTACTGCAAAATGATATAATGAACAAACAATAAAGAACGTGAAATAAAACTTGGGTTTTTATTTAGGAATTTAACTGTGGATGAATAATAAAAATGTCCGACCTGAAAAATATATACCTATATTTTTAAAGAGTTTGATTTGTTTTGTTTTTTTAAATGATCATAATGTTCGGAAACTTTCTAGAATAGGTAGGTATAAAAAAAAATGAAAATTTAGATCATTTCAGTATCTAATTGATTTAAGGCACTTCCTCAATTTTGGATGTGTATTAAAATTACTATCACAATTTTGTTATTCACTGTTTTAACAATTCACCTTTAAAAATTAAGAAATCTACATACCTCAGATTATTGCTGTCATGCAAATGTGCGTAATATAAAACAAATGTCAACCCCAATTTTTGGTTATATTAATAAAATTCTTTTAAAATTTTGTTACGTACTACATAAAAGCGTAGGTACACCGTAATTTATAAAAAGAGATTTTTTGGGTTCTAAATACGGCATGATGCTGATGTTATTTTGCAAACTATATGAATTTTGACGGAGGACCTAACTGCAGTGGCACTCTTAAAACATTCCCCCAAAAGTCAGCAATGCAGATGCTGATATAAGTTTCCGTTATTATTATGTAATAGGGCCTAACAAATAGAGATAATAAAAAATTAACCTATTTACAATATTCACAAATAAACTACTATTCAAATCAGAAAATAAACAATTCATTTAATGAAAGAGAGATTTGACACACTTTTTAAATAAGCACTATTACAGAGATCACCTGGCTGACTTTACAACGGTTTTCCTCGAAAGCAGTGCATTTATGACAAATTTATTAAGACCACTTTTTTTGTGCAAAATGAAATTTTACATAATATAATAACACCCAACTTAAAAAAAGTTAAAGAATAAAATGTCAGCGGAAACGCTAGCAACTAGCACTTCTACTACAAAAAAAGCTAATACCAGCATGTTCGGCACCACCAAAAAGTACCTGTCAAATTTTAATCGAATCTGTTGATCTTTAAACAAATGATACATTCAAAATATAATTTTTTTAAATTATCACCCTCAACAATGAATGGCTCTAGGACGTATGTTTATTAAGCAAACCCCACTTTTTTTTCGATGTTAAGCGCTAATAATATGACCATACATTTTTTAAACACCCTGTATAAAATCACTGTAAAATTGTGGTTCAAGTTTTCTCAGTGCAGCCAAGGTTAATTTAAGAAACTATCAATAAAATAGATTTCAATTTTATTGAAATAATTAATTATAAAAACATAGATAACAAAACAAAAACATTAAACTTCAAGTCTAGGAAATATATTTAGCATGTTGTAAAGCCATTTTCGCACATTTATGCAATTCCTTATCCAATGGATCTGCAAAACAATAGAATGGAATATACTTTGTATTAAATCATAATTAGTTGTCAATATACAGGCTGTCTCACATAAGGGGGCCACTCCCATGTATCTCGCTTAATATGTGAGACACGTTAAAAATCTTTAAATGTTTTTTGTTGCATTTTGGAGGCCTTTATGCTCATAAAAACAAATTTGAAATCCACGGCCAACTTTATGTGTAATAACAAAAAAACCTGTAAAGTACCCAAACTTTAGGGCTGTCCTACTTTATTATTTTAAGAGTTACAGAAAACTTATTGGTAATAAATTTTGATTGCAAAATTGATAACTTTCACCTGATATAAACAGATTTTTGAAATATTGTATGTGGTTCGCTACGCCCTCTAGGCAAACAAAAAAAAATCTATCAAAGCAGGTTATAGCTACAAAAAATTGACTATTTTTTTGTCTTTCATGCAATAGAATACATGTCGGCCCTATCTTTTGTATTTATTACAGTTTTTTCAATTATAGTATAAAAAATATACCAAAATATTTTCGTGTTGCTCAAGATAAAGTACAAACTATTTTAAAGATGCCAAGTGAAAAAAATAATAAACAGAATGTACTTTTTTATGCAAAATACAGATTCTCTTGTCGCACTTTACATTAGAGAATTGAACCTTCAACATTGTTCTTGCGGAGACACTAAATGCAGCAAGCTATGAAAACAAATGTTTTTACCCCTGTAATGTCATCATTTGACAATTTCATCATTGTTATAAGTTATGTAGATATACTCGCGTCAAGAATTCAGACGTCATCACGGCTGACGTTACACATTTGTTTTTATTGTCAACATAATTTTCGATATTTGGTCGCGTTAAAATGATTTCTTGGAATTTAGTGTAGTATATAGGTTTTTTACTATCAGTTGCAGTTTCTTAAATATTTTGATGAAATTATAATGAATTATTCATTTGTTTGTATTACGTAAGTCGTGTTTTTTTTTTTAATAACAATGGGGTTTTGAAATATTGAAAAGTACATATTTGTGTTGCCTACTGTCAGTGTAATTTCAATTATATTCAAGCACGGGCAGAATATAGAAATATATTTCCCGACGCACTCCAACCCCACAGAAGAACTTTATAAGGTTATTACGAAAAAATGGTTTCAAATGTTATATAAGGTGAAAAAAGTGTATCTCTTGAGAGAGCAAGATGAACCAAGGAGATTAAGATTATGTATGTGGTTACAAGAAAGAAAGAGGGAAGATCCTTTTATATGCAGACAAATTCTTTGGTCAGATGAATCTAACTTTAGTATCAATGAATTTTTTAATAGAAACATTCACTATAAATAAATTAATGGCAATTTACACTGGCACAGAGAAACTGCATTTCAACAGAGATTTTCAATAAATGTTTGGGTGGGAATTCTTGATACCAAAATCATAGGGTCTTACTTTTGTAATGGTAAACTGACGGGTACCAGATATTACAGATTTTTACAAAATGAATTTAGCGAGTTAATAGATGACTTGCCACTGGAAAATAGACGAGTCTTCATCTATTCTCAGCAAGATGAAGCATCCCCATATAATTTGGAAACTGTTCAGAATGACCTTAATCAGCAATTTCCAAATCGCTGGTTGGGTTCACATGATCCCATTGAAGCCCGCTCACCCGATTTGTCACCTCTTAATTTTTTCATTTGGGGTTATGTAAAAAATAAAGTCTTCCAGACGATACTAGAAAATGTAGATGATCTAAAATTAAAAATCAGAGAAGCTTGTGCGTTGGTGCCTCCTCAAACCCTAAGGAATGTAATAAATTCTGTCCCGAAGAGGATCCAACTATGCGTCAGAAATTAAAGTGGTAAATTTTTGCATCTCACCTAATTCATTATTACTTGTCTGTATTAGTTATAGGTACGAGTATTAGCTGATGCTATTAATATTTTCGGATTTTCTAGTTTTAAGCTTATCTTTTCTTTATAAATAAAAATTTGTTTCTAATTCAGCACTCCTTATTTCAGTATGCAACTAAATCACTGAACGATTAAATTGCGAGAATTAAGAGCATCTCAACTCAAATGTAAAATCGCTATGGAGAATTTCAATTATTAATGTGTAATGATCTCCCTCAAGTGATAACACATTCAAAATAGTTTTTCAAACCACAATGAACTTTAACAATTTTCAAACTAACGGTTATGTATAAATTATGAATATCGAGTATAAATACTATGAGAAAAACAAACAACTTGTCAAATGGTGATTTTACTGAGGCAATACATTTATTTTCATAGCTTTTAACATTTAGCGTAAGCTACATTGTCTGTGTTAGAACAATTTTAAAGACTCAATTGCTTCGAATGTGAAAACCAATACAATAACAATATTATAAGAAAATCTGTATTTTGCATAAAAAAGTACCTTCTGTTGATTAATTTTTTGCAGTCTTTAAGGCCCACTAGAGACTATGCGTGAATTCGCGATTTGCTGTGTGGTTTGTAAGGAATTCGTGCATCGTGTGTAGGGTTTTTATGAATGGATTTTTAACAAACAAGACCCTACACACTATTCGCGAATTCCTCTCATATAACGAATCGCACATAAAGAATTGCAAATTCACGCATAGTGTGTAGCCTTAAACAGGTTCTACATTATCTTGAGCAACATGAAAATATTTACATATTTTTTATCCTAAAATTGAAAAAACTGTAATAAATACAAACGATAAGGGCGACATGTAGTATATTGTTTGAAGGACAAATAAACAGGCAATTTTTTGTGGCCATATCCTGCTTTGATAGAATTCTTTTTTTTTCGCCTAAGGGGTGCAGCAAATCACATAACATTTTTCAAAAATCTGTTTATATCAGGTGAAAGGTATCAACTTTGCAATCAAAATTTATTACCAATAAGTTTTCTCTATCTCTTAAAAAAAGGTTGGGTACTTTACAGTTTTTTGTTATTACTCATAAAGTTCTTAAATTTATTTTTACGAGCATAAAAGCCTCCAAAAATGCAACAAAAAACATTTAAAGATTTTTGACGTGTCTCGCATATTATGCGAGATACATGAGAGTGGCCCTCTTACGTGAAAGACTGTATATGTAATTTGATTTTTAATGATTTTGTTGACAGTACATTATGTCGAATGAACTTACATATTTTGTGTTTGCCAATAATGGGATAAAATATGGGCAAAATTATAGGATTGGAACAAATTAAAACAAAGGGGCTGCCACTTTCTCCATTGGGGTATTTTTTTCGGTAGGCTTCCTGTTCCATACAGTCTTCTACAAATACACAGCCCAATAAACAGCTTGTGGGATACTCCTTAGGAAATGATAATGTTGGATCTATTACAAAAAAAAATTTAGTTTGATTAAAATCCAGTAGCATAAAATTAGACCTAGTGCAAGAAATCTGGGGCTAGATTTTTTTTATAAACAATAAATCAAGATCAATATAGTGCAAGAGCCTGAAAATTGAGTCTTCTGCGACTTTCAAACTGGTAATTCATATTACAAATATAGAAATGTTTATTCATAAACTTATGTAGGAAATTAGAAAATATAGCAAGTTCATACCTTGATAGTATTCTCTGTAGAAACTTTCAAGAGCATCAACTTCGTCCTCATCTGGTACTTTGGCAGCTGCAGCAATCCATAAACGTCCTCGATGAGTTGTCGGCCATGTTCTACCTTCATGCCTTTAAAAAAAATTGTTAAAATTATGAACATGACTGAATTATACATCCTAACTAATAAATAGTCAATAGAAAAATGTGTAGTTTTATAGAAGTTGTAAGAACGTTTATAAAACAAACTGTATAACAAATTAAGCATTGTAATTTTTTCTCCACAATATTCTTACATCATTAACAAGTGTAAAAGGTCACCAGATTATAAAATAAAAAGATATAACAATGCTTTATTAATGTGTCAGGCCCTCAAATAAATTTATTGTATAAGTACTTATGAAACTAATATAAAGCACTTCAATAAATATGTTTTACAATAATTATTACATTACAGACTAGTTAGCAGTTAAAAGAACAAAAATATACTACTACAAAACAATTTAAAAAAAATGTAAATTAGATCTCTTAACAGCAAAATTGTTGTCAGTTTTCTCCAACATCACGTGAAACTAAAACTACCAAAATGGTCAAGGAAATAATAAAAGGTATGCAAGAATACTTCTGTGTGCTGAGTGACTATTTTACTGTGAAACCTAGTTTTCTGTAAAAGTATAGGTAATTTTCTGGCTAAATTTTCTCATGACCCCATTATCTTTTACTTTAATGAGTAATAAACAATCAATTTTAAACATAGAAAAACATCTATCTATCTACATAAAAATGTTTGATTAAAATTTACCAGATTTAATGAAAGGTGATATTTTTTATGATTGTTGGACCGAAAATATGTCGAAAATATGCAAAATGGATGGGCACTATATGGCAATTTTGCTGTTTATAGAGAAATTTTGAATTTGCCGAGTCGTATAGTTTAAGTATTGTAAAAATTATCTGGATATTATTAAGAGAATGTTCTAATGACTCGCGTCACCGGAATCTCATCAAGTATGCAATAATATATCATCACAATAGGTTGGAAGCTGTAGTTTTGCGTATCCAGACTATTGCTTCTGTGTTCACATTACCTTACTAAAAAAAATCGTCACTTTCACCTTCCAAGACCCCAGCATGTTCTAGTACTTTTGAGGCAATCAGATAAGATCTTGTGGCAAAATTTTCTTCTAATGCGCCTGCTATAACGTACTATTTTCTATCGGCCAGCAGTCGTTGTTTTGTCGACACTTAACTTGACTTTTAAATCCGAGCGAATATTGACTTTAACCATTGTATTTAGATTCGGTAAATATAATTTACGCTATGTTGATTTGTCAATGTCAAGAAAACAAGGTATTCAAGCAAAATCATTTTAATGAATGTTAAAGGGGTAATCTGCAATTTTTACTTTTGTGATGGAATTTTATCTTTTCGTATAAAATAAGCTCAAATATAGCAAAAAAAAAACATTTTGTTGCTCTTTTAGATTAGTATATCTTGAAAACCTGACATGATGGAGCAATTCTGAGGTTGCATTCGGATTCAGAGCACTAAAATCCTTTGAAAACATAAATTAATGTTTATATGATATAAAAAAGTCTAAATTTTGTAAACCTTTGTTATTAGAAGGTTGAAATCTGAATCAAAGAACATATTACACTGATGAAACATGGATAAATGAAAACCATATGGTGTTGTAGTTGTATTGGATAATGCATAATAGTCGATAAAAAATGTTAACGTGTGATCTTTATAGTAACAGTGCTAGTAACCAGTAGCGTACTGTATAAATGTAAACAGTGCAGTGTATTATGTGCTAAAGTGTGATATCCACAGAGTGCACATCAGGTAAGTTGTAACTGGCTATCATCGTTAAAAGGACGGCAATCTACGGGTGAGTATAAACTTTCTAAAGTAAACTATTAAAGTGATAGGTTCACTCAACGTCGGCTTATTTTTGGTAATTGCTATAGAATGTTCACTGCAACCCTCACCTCCCGTACTCATTTAAGTACTGTGAAAGAGTCACTCGCTATTATTTTGGAACTCCAGTATACTTATACAACAATTTTTGTATTTACTTTTTAACGCCTGCAACAAGAAGACTCGCATAGGGCTGATGCATGCTGAGACACAACCCATGGTCAACTGTAGCCATGAGGTCCTCATCGAATACTCTTGTACCATAATCAATGATTGGCATAATACCATCTTCCTGCCCCAAGTCTTCCTCACCTATAGGTTTCTTATGACGCATTTGTATTAACAAATTCACCAACTCATCATTCACATTCTAAAAACAGAATTGTATATAACAGATATGTATTAAAGAAAACAATAAAACGGCAGATTGACTCACATAATAGGTACATACATAATAAATAAAAGATCATATACATCTCCTATACCTTATTTCTCTTTTCCTTATTTGTTTGTTCAGAATGTTTCTGAATATTCTTATAAACTTTTTCAACCTTTTTCAGGTGTTCCACGGACTCCTGAAGCAGTCGTTCCCTTATTTTTGCATCCTCTTGACTACTTTCTATTACTCGACGAGTTGCAAAGTCTAAAGCAACAACCATCTTCTTTTTACTTTCTTTTTCTCTATTTTTCTTTGAATTGATCTTGAAGTAGTCGTTGTCATCATCAAAAACTTTGTTCTCTCGAGGTCTAAAATAGGAATTATTAAGTTAAAAATAAAACATTTTTAAAAACTTACTTCATGATAGACTTTGGGTTTCCTCCATTATTGAATGATTCTTCCCCTCTTACAGAGACCTGAAAATAGTTAAATATAAAAAAATAAAAAAATATTTATACTTAAGTGTATTAACTGGATTTCCACAGAAAAGACAAGGACCAGGTCCTTCTTCCATACAATGAATCTTTCCACAAACTAAACAGTTGTTCATGAATTCATGTTCTTGACCTAAGCAGTCGCAGGCTGATCGACCTAAAGATGAAATATCAGTCAAATAATGCTTTTCCTTTAAAAAATTTGGATAACAGTGTAAATTAGTAACTATATTTAATCATAAATGTACAGTCACGGCAAGAATTCAGACGAACAAATGAATAATTCATTATATTTTCATTAAAATATTTAAGAAACTGCAACTGAGAGTAATAAAACTATATACACTAAATGTTTGCATTATATATTGCACTAAATTGCAAAAAATGATTGTTTTTAACACAACCAAATATCAAAAATTATGTTGATAATAAAAACGTATAAAGAAATGCGTAATGTCAGCCATGACATAAGATGTCTGAATTCTTGCCGCGAGTATAACTTAAACTTTACTAACCGTCTTTTTCCTTCTTTTTGGCTTGATATGTGTTGATATCTCTAAATTTTGTTTTGCCTTTCTTAGACTGTTGTGATGGACGACTTTGATTATCTGAACGACTGTCTGTTTTCTGAGGAATATTATTGAAACTCTTTGCATTATTTCTGTTTCCCAAGATTATGTTTTTAATCCCTTCATATGATCTCATATGTGCACTGTTGTTTTTATCAAGAATGTTTTCCATAAATTCCTCATAATCTTCTTCCTGTTTTATACTTTTAATATAGCTACAATTTAATAAATTAAGAAGGCATATGTCCAGCCGCAAAAAGCTCCTAATACCTACCTTACAATATCACTAGAAACATCATTTCCCAAGATAACTTTTAAATATTCTACCAAAGGTTCATTCTTCGCCATCTTTAACGATTTACAATCAATAATATATTATTAATTATTTGCAATACTGTCTTTTTTAGATTTAAATTCAATTTGCTTCAAAACATGCCACAAAATACAACTTTACTCAACTAACTGATAACAATGATAACATGACTGACGGCCATATCATTACATCTGTCAATTGATGGAGTTGTATGTTTGAACTACACACATTTCCGCCTACTTCTACTATTAGCAAAATAGTCAAATAGGAACCTCTGGAACTACCTACTTGTGAGAAGAAACCATATTATAAAATATAAAACTAAAGGAATTAATCCATGCGGATTCAAATTAAGAACTACGCCCTCGCCGTACAACAAAAATTTAAATTTGAAAATAAATAAATATAATAAAACGAATGCGACGTTACAGATTATGCAACCAGTATTACAAGTGTTAATGGCGTTTGACGCCGCTTGAATGCAAATTTCACAAAACATGTAACATTGACGATTACAACTATGTGTTTTATGCACATAAAAGCACCTTACTACTAAAATTGCAAAAAAAATCAAGTTAATTTCAACATGCATAAAGTTTATTTAAATCATTTAGACAAAGCAAATAACAATTTTTTATCGAATTCAAGTGAAGAAATTCGACTAAGCACAAATTACGGAGGATGATACACATAGCGGTTTTCATAGCTGCGGCAAGTAATTCATATCACTGGCACTCTGGCTAAGACTTTTTCAAAAAATGGGGGGACAAAAACAGCTGTATGTCGTGGTCTATCTAGCGCTTAGTAAAAAACAACCACGAGACAAACGACCACTTTTTCTATATACGTTTACTATTCTTTATCTATCTCTATCCTTAGGAGATGCGAGAAACCTCCCAGGAAGATCCGAATATGGCCCACCCTGTAAAATAAGTCACGCGTACATACGTCTTCGGGTAATTTGATTGATGATTTTATTTAAGAAAGATTGTTATGAAATTGGTTTACTTTCTCTCATATTTTTAGGTCTGTTCTCACACGTCATCGAGCAGTCAGAAATATTCTTCCAACTACTTCTTGAGCTACAAACACCAAAATCACATTGCCCATTGCTTTCTGTTTATTTTTTTTTTTTAGCTGAATTATGTGGCAGTAATGGAGTATGGAGTATTTTATTTGATATTGCTCATTGCTCGTGAGCGTTGTGCCAATATCACAAACAATATTAGATTATTAGAAAGCTGGCCTCTCAAATCTCCTACAATTCATATCAATGAAGCCATATGTATGCTTTCTGATACTAAACATCTAGGTATGCTAATGAATATTTCCACAGACAAAGCTCTATTCAATAATTATCTAAAGAAATTAATCTATCTAAATTTACTAACCTGGTTTAATGAAAACACTCTATAAATATCTAACTTTCACTTTTGACAGTTTGAATTATATTAGCTTAAAATACCGTTCTAATATAGTAAGAAATGTTACAAAAGCTAATAATAAAGAATATATGGGTATATATTGTGGGTGTACTTCAACGCTGGTTGGGGCTTTAGTCCACAGAGTAGTTTCACACAATATTATTAATACATAAAAATATATAAAAACTTTTACATAAAGGGTAAACATTATTCAAGTAGGTATTGTCATATTTAAAATTCATTGACAGGCTAATGTCACTTTTGTCGTTGTCGATATTTAATTTCAAATAATTTTAATTTATATGTATAATAATTTTTATAGTTAGATATTTGACTCAACTTAAAGGAGGCTATCTGAAGAAGCAATCCAAAAACTGCAGAAATAGGTCAGGTCAGATTTCATCTATTGTGGTTGAATTTTCGAGTTCCCACTGTCAAAAGTGCATGAAAGATAGATATTTATAGTGTTTTCATTAAACCAGGTTAGTAAATTTAGATTAATTTCTTTATATAATTATTGAATAGAGCTTTGTCTGTGGAATTGTTCATTAACATACCTAGATGTTTGGTATCAGAGAGCATACATATGACTTCATTGATAGGAATTGTAAGAGATTTGAATTATATTAGCTTAAAATACCTTTCTAATACAGTAAAAAACAATATGTGACTTAAAAAAATGTTCATTATTCTGTTCGATGGAATTCAAAACCCACCTGCAAAACAACAATCTTTTTTCTTCGTCGTTTTCATGCAAACCTTGCACAGGTTGCAAATGGTAAGGACGTCTGTGATCCTTTTTTAAAACTCGAAGAACTTTGTTCTTTGATTCGCGAAGGACGCGAGAAGTTCTTCGACTACTTGTGTTTGGATTCCTATTAAACTCACGAAGAATTTGGTTGTTGATTCTTTCTTGCCGGATTTTAATTCTGTTTTGCCTTTCGTCGCGTATTGTAGTTCTAAGACCGTATGAGTGCTAAATTGTCGATGAATGTTAATAAAAAATGAATAATGCGGTTGACGTCTTCTCCTGTACTCTCTAACTGCTTCTGCCGAGTTCCCGTCTGCAAATCCGTAACACAAATGGATGTCTGCTTGTTCTTGATTTGTGAATTGAAAAGGCATTTTAATAACAGGAATAACGAACGCTATTATGACGACTTTAGCACCTCGTTTTCAGTACCCACCTAATTTTATTTCTTACAACAATTGCAATTTGAAGGATGATCTGTCAAAATGAACTGTAAACAAAGTGAGTTTCTAAGTTACAGACACAGTCTACTGTAGCATTTTAGAGTAGTCTCATTACAGATATTAGTTTTTCAATTTTTCTTTAACAATGGGTGCAGATACGAAAAAAATACAAGGGATAAAAAAGTTTCTAAAGAGAACTGGGAAACGATTTGCTTTAACGGCCACGGTCAGTGGCGCATCTTAAATAAAATTGGGGGTGGAAGAGGCCGCGACCTTGAAAAAATGATCACGCGGTAGACTTTCACAAAGATTTTTCATACCTATCCAAGTAAACCCCAATAAATAACTAAACGCCAAAATTTGAACAAAATATCTCAAAAACTGTAGGCGCTAGAAAGAAAAAAATAAAACATTCTTCACTTTTGAACACCCTGTAGGTCAGTATCGAAGCTTTTGAGAACTTATATTGATATAAACTTTTCTTTCTAAAATACAATTCTCCATCACCTGTTAAAGTCCTACCATAAAATAAGTGGTCCACCCTGTATAGTTGTATTTTAATCCTTTAATTTAATCTAGATTAATTGCTACTGATAAACGGACCCCAATTTAATCAATAAAAGTTTAACATGGGTTCGACTAAATTTCTTACTGAGTTTAACAAATGTCTTTCGTACCCTAGCAACAAATCTCGATTTAGTTAAATCACAGTTAAATATAATAGATTCGTTTCAAATCTCCAATTATGAGAGTATAAAAGTATTAAAAGTGGGTCAGTCAGTAGTCAGGCGGTTTAAGGCATCAGTACTTGAATGGATGTGGCCAGACCGCTGTGGGATCGAATCTCGCGGCTGGTACATACGGTGTACCAGCCGCGATCAGCTATATTTGTGGAGACGATTGACACCCTCCCTGCAAGTATGGTAGGGTTGGCTTGGGGCTTGGGTCAATGTCGGAGATTGATACTGGTCGACGTTTGACCACCCCCCTAATTAATGAAGTTTTTCAGGTTTCCCTCATTCCTGCACTGAATGGTGGTTAGAGCCTACCAACTAAGTTGTTCCTGGGCGCAAATACGGCCTGCTTAATAATATGCCGCCCCCTCTTCCGCACAAGTCTCTGACTTCTGGGCTAATCCTCGAGATTAGAATGAGGGGTAGAGATATTATTATTATTACACCAAAATGCCGCAATTTTTTCCGACTAGATATAGACAGCTAAAATAAATACAAAAAATTGTTCAATAAAGTAAGAATATTTTATTTTGAAAAATTAGGGGCTATTAGGAATGAATAAAACAAACCTATAATCCAAATCCTTATTGAGTATATTTTAATCCTTTTGGAACCTTTAATAAATATAATTCAAATGTAAATAAATCTCCTATTAGGAAAATAAGCATTACATTACTTTCAAATATCACATAAAGTAAATCATGAGGTATATGAAAAAAATTTATACTCTGAAGAGTTCAGAAAATAAAACAAAAATTAGAATTCCAATAATAATCAGAACATAGGTATAAAGTCATTTGTACATTCATTTAAAGAAACAGATTGCATATAAGTACGAAAAAATATTACATATTTTACAAATAATACTTCTCAACAAAAACTATATAATAAATAAATTGAACTAAAAGTTAAATATATAAAATACTTTTTTATAACCTCACGTTATTGTACACATTCATACAATCGCTGCCAAAACAGACTTCGGGGATCGCTCATCTTCGAGTAACTTTTAACCCTGCACAGGAATTTTCATTGTATTATCTTATAATTATTACTCTTAACTGAAATATCGATAAAGCCATCACAAAACTATAATTAGTTACTCGATTACTATACGTACCCTTAAAAATTATTGCTGCTACAACTTATTACAATCTACTGAAACATTGGCAGTTTTATTTCATAGTTAGATAAAAATGTCTAGGTCTGATAGTCGTTTGAAAAAATAGATTTTTTTAAAATACTAGTTTCACATAATGCAGTTAGGTCAAGTCTTCGTTCAAACAAACCAACGATTCTTTTAAGACTAATTTGTTAAAGCTATGAGACAATCAAACTACAGTCAGTCAATTTGAATAGGTTTAAATATAGAGAATGTACTTCCACTTCTCTGGTGCTGCACATCAAAATGACCAACGTTTTAGGGGCTTTGAGCCCTAGTGTGACTGAACAATGTTAAACATTGTGGCTGCCATTACCATTTAAGTTGTGCAGTTCTGCCTGCTCCATCTTTAAGATGAGATCATTCCGTGGCTTACTGAATAGATTGGAAAAACATGTACCCTGTAAAAAAGAAATATTATTTGTTATAAAATTGACACTACCTACTTATATACACATTTCCATAAGCTAATTGTGCCACAGAATATGTTGTGCTGATTAATATGCTTAAAGATTTATTGTGATGAGTTAATAAAAATACAGCAAAGAGAAGTGCCCATATACTGAAGAAATACTTAAAAGCTTATAGTGATCAACAGACACAGATAATAATAGCCTTGTTCGCGGTAGCATTCGAACTAGTTCAGGATTAATTTACGGATCTGCTCAAGCGCAGTTTCAATTTGATCGTCCGAAATGGAAACTGCGCTTGCTCTCATTCGTAAATTAATCCTGAACTAGTTCGGAATCACCGCGAACAAGGCTAAAATCAATATAATATGTAGGCCTACATCGGACACCTATTCATCCAAAGATTTAGAACCGCATATTTCAAAATCCCATTAATGTTTTATCCTCCGTAAATGCTATAATTATACAAAACGGCATATTGCTAATAACATTGGCAAATTCATAACGTTATTTAAGTGGTTTCGAATTTCAAAATTTTGATCTTACTATGTTCTGAACCTCAAAAAATATCATATTTCAGCGATGTATAGCGATTTTTTGATGCCGGGAAAAATATGACCTGCTTCGTGAAAATAAGTAGTGACTTGAGATTTATGTTTAGTGGATCAAAGTACAAAAACTGATCTGATCGAAAGTTGATCTTCATAGACAATTTCGACAATCGTGATACACAAAGTCTAAAGAGCAGTTAGAATATGATCAACGAAGAAAAGTAAAAGTACACATTAAGCTTATAAACGATTCTCCACTAGCAGGAAAACATAGGGAATCAGTTAATCTAATTGAAATGCGAATACTTTCTCTAACTTTTATATAATATTTTTTATTAGGTAGGTACCTATTAATAATATTGTGTGAAACTAATTACTCTGCGGACTAAAGCCTCCTCCTCATGGATGAGAAATTCGCGAAAATACTCGCGAATTTCGCAGAATTCGATTTAAATTATTAATGACGGGGAAGTGTCAACTTTCCGTGAATTTCGCAACACATTACCGCTAATTTCATCATTTTGTGGGGTTGGTAAGTTTAACTGGAGCTTCTGACAATCTACCATGACAGTCAATGACAGTTTTATAATGAAAATTATAGAAAATGTTGCAGTTTGCAAAGTTCACTAAAAGTTTTCCCACCATTAAATAATTGGCGTGGATTTTCACGAATTTTGCGTCCATGAGGACAAGACTTAATACCTCCACTCTGATATTGTGTGAAACTAACTACTCTGCGGACTAAAGCCCCGCCAACGTTGAATTACCATATATTCTTTATTATTAACTTTTGTAACATTTTTTACTGTATTAGAAAGATATTTTAAGCTAATATAAATCAAATCTTCTACAATTCCTAACAATGGAGTCATATTGGTCTCTGCTCATCTAAAAATTATGTTCACGCTCAAAATATTTCCAGCTATTCAAGCAAATCGTTAGGTATGTCAGCAGCTGGTATTAATTTATCCAATTGCAAAGATTTTACTATCAATATATTTAATAAATGAGTTTTCATATGATCTTACATATTTTGTTTACTTAATAAATGTCTAATTTAAGTTTAATTTAATTTTCAACATCATTATCGCACCGAGTGCGCCAATAAATTTAAAAAGGCACATGTGGGATAACGTAAGTATTTATGACATTCCAAATCAAGCAACCAAATAAAAAACACGTCACGTCACCCTCCCCTACTATTCTGAAGCCTGTAGTATACCTGTACACTGAACTACTGAAAATTAATAAAATAAAAAATAAAGAATAATAATAGTTATTTATGATGTGAGTGTTAAAAGTGCTTTTTAAGACACGCATGTAAAAGTTCGCTGCGCTCATTCTGCAATTTACATAAGTGCCTTAAAAACACTTTTTGATATCATACAATATTTTTTCTACAAACAGCATTAAAAAGAATTAACCGGAGTAGAAATAAGTTAAGTTTTAAATAGCATCGTAAGCACTGTATCAAATTTTTGAAGTGGACACTTGCTAATGATATACAAGGTGTTTCATAATTGAATATCAATATTGAAGGAGGTTAATCTGCCCATGATTATAAGACAAAAGTTTCATATAAACATAGGTCCGTTTTCGCTTTATTCTTGATTTACAGTGACATATATTAAAAAAAAATTTTTAAATAACTCCTGAACTGCATTAGATAATTTGTTAAAGAAATGAATTTTCAGTTTTAACCAGCGGCGTCGCTTTTAATTTCACTTTCACTATTTTTAATGAAAAAAATGATACGCCACTGCCTTTTTCTGAAAGGCTCATCATTTTGCAATACAAAAGATCTCTTGACATTGTTTCGTATCTTGAACGGTGTTGTAGTAACAAAATAAAGAACAATTTATTTGCAACTGAAAACACTACATATTTTTTCAGTTTAACATACGCACTGTACACATTTTACTGAAAAATTCTTCACAACTAAATAATTAATACCAATATTTTTGAAAAAAAAAATAGATAAGGTGTTGAAAGTGTCCTCCACCTGCAAGAATTTAATGCTTCAGCTCTTCTTCTCATATTAGCACGTACTCTTTGAAGAATGCCTTCAGTATTCCTTATTACATCACAGGAAGCTCTTACACGATTCTTCAATTCTTCTGCAGTATTAACTGAAGCGCTGTATACTAGAGTTTTAAGATGTCCCCATAAGAAAAAGTCCAAACTATTTAGATCTGGGGATCTCTGAGGCCATGGGTCCACCATGTTCTACCCAACGATTATGGAACGTTCCATTTAAATATTCTCCAGCTTCTGAACTAAAATGAGCGGCTGCATCGTCATGCATAAACCACATTCTGTTTCTAATCAAGAGTGGCACATCCTCAAGTAATATGGGTATATGACCATTTCAGAAAAAAAGTCCAATTAAGTAATTTTCATTTCATTTTTGGCGTATTATACTTTTCATTAAAAATAGTGACAGTAAAATTAATAGCGACGCCGCTGGTTAAAACTGAAAATTCATTTCTTTAACAAAACATGTCACTTGGATTTGTCACTTTTAAAACGTCAACTAGGAATGCGGTCGTTTCAGTTGATGGAAGGATTTAATTTTTCAAATTATGTGACTTGCATATAAGTATTCATGTTAATAAAGAAAGTACAAATTAAATGAATTGCAAATTTACTGTCACAAATCAACATTTACTTTAAGACACTAGTGCTTTAAAGCAATATTTTAAAGCTACAAGGGAGTGTTAAGAATTGCATTTTTAACATGTTTGTAGAAAAAAGCTTCTTCGATCGTTATTTAGCTTGCACCAAAACAAAGTGAACCCCATTATACATTTACAGAAAAAGTTATTAAACCCGCTACGTGCGATTACGTGTCAATAAACCCGAACAGACGCTAATCCAAGATATTTTAGTAAAATTAGCGAAATAACGACCGGCAATAACGCGCAAGGCGCTGCATAAATAATGAATTATGATATACAGAATTAATTTATGCCGCATAAACAGCCCAGGATGTTTATGTGAAATTTAGTGCAGCTATTAGTTTTATATATAGTCAATTTCAAACGAGAATACTATTTTACAGCATACAATTAGTTTTACATTTATCATTTCTTCGTGATCTTCGAATCATGTGGCGGTTCAAACGCTTGCGGTCCCACTTCCCACTTACATCTGAGCGTCTTCCGGTACATCAGAGCATTTGCATTGGTTGTTTCCATATAAACTTTTAGATATTTGTCTAGTGTTTCTACCGCTTAAAAAGTAGTAATGTTCAACGTCTTTAGTGCCTTAACTTAGAGGGGCATTCCAGAAGTCAATATAGAGCAATTGGCTTCAATGCACTTATTACTTATTAGTGTTATCTGAATTAATTTTAAAATCTATGTCGGTTAATTTAATGTATAAATTTGAAATCTGCTTCCGATATGATAGTATGGTGGCTACTTTAATGTAAATGATACAAATTCTCAATACTGTTTGCAGTATGCTTTAATAATTTTTCCACCAAGTTTTATGAACCACCACGTACAATACAGCTAAAGAAAAAAAAGATATTTGATAAAACCTATTCAAAAATGTTTTACAATAGGTATATTTCAATATTTGATAATCTACATTACACATTGTTTTTATTCTTTTCAGTTTAGACATTCAAGGCATTTGCAAACTATTTGATTATAAAAATTGTTCATTATATAATTTGGTCTAAATGGCAATGCTCTAATGTACTGCCATTATATTTCAGCAAATTACTATCTTTAACTGTTGAATCTTCTATTGGTAATCATAAAAGACCTTCAGACATTTAACAAAATTTTGAGAAGTCATCAGTTTCACAGTCTTGATTCCTTAACGAATTTTGATTCGGAAAACATTTACTACTATGTACAAACATTTTACAGATGATTTAGTAGGACTTTTTTGCATCGCACACAAGTTGAAGTTATGGTTGCAACCAGAATTTTAATATATCACCTACAAATGCGTTCATAATACTTCAGGTTCTTGTCGCAATCCTGGCAGTATTAAATAAACAGCATAAAACACCTTCTGTTGCACACACTTGATGCACAGCTAACATGGAGCCTTCATTTGGCGAGGAGACTAAAAAAGGCGTACATATCCTATGAGCAGTACTGTAGGACCGTTGGTAAAATCGGAGGAATGAAACCAAAGGTCATGTACGATATACACTGTCATTGTGAAACCAATGTTTGCCTATAGGGCTGTCGTCTAGTGGCCGAAGGTTCAAGAGAAACAAAAGCTCAGTCAGGTACAAAGGATTGTCTGCCTGACCATAACCAGAGCTATGCGAACGACACCAACCATAGCAATGGAGGTAATGATATGCCTGCCAGCTTTGGATATTCATCTAAAAGAGGTGGCCGCGATAACCATGCATTGCTTCAAGAATACTTTTTATCTATGATACTGGTAAATCAGATGTTGGATTAGGAGTCACCTGTGAAGTGGTGTAATCAGAAAGATGCCCCATCTGCAGACAATGACAGTACTTCTCCCAAGTTTACGTTTGACAAGACCCTACACGGTACTTATAGACATCTTAACAGACGAATATATAATAAGAGAAGGTGCAGAATGTGGGATCTATTCCAGATGCTTACATATCCAATATCAGTGGGCAATGGATAGGCATGCCACAGTGGTACAAACGGAATTAGCAGTAGGCATAAAACGGGCAAAACCATCAGAATCTACACAAATATTACACAATCACTACTGATCTTACGTAATCATAAGATAACATTAAATCAGTATTGGTATGCCACCAGGCACTGAGTAGTGGCCTCAACCGACAATAGCATATCTGTATGCTGGGTAAAGAGCGGTGCAATGACAATAAATCAACCGACAAGCTTACCAGGAATGCATCGGGTCTCAAAATTTTTAGAACTGGTCCCTCCAGTATGCTTCCGTGTCAGCTTCTGTTGGAATTATGGATACCCAAAAAGAAATTAGAAAACGGTGAAATAGAACAAATAGCTATCAATTTGTTAAGAAGTTCCTAAAATACCCCTAGAAGAATACAAACAAGTACAGTATAATTAAAAGTGCTGTAAAAGGAGTTCCTGTTGAATTAAGTCAAATGACCTGATACGTCAAACATTATTATCTATACAAAATTCATAAGATCCAGCCTTTTCTGTGATACGACATAACGAAGAACGATCTATAGATAAGTACAATTAAACACATTTGCCGATTCTTTAATTTTCCCCACACTATACATGCTGTTTTATTGTCGAGAAGTGTACTGGAACATCTGTTAATAACAAAACATCATTACGAGCGCCAACAACATCCTCATTTTATACCTATACGACTTGAGACTTCCTGGCGAATGATTTACAGCACATAAAATGAAATTTAATATAATCGTAAACGTAGTTTCTGTTTACTATGTTTACTGGATGTGAAAAGTTTTACATTATGTACAAGAAAAAATAATGGAACAATGAGTGAAGTGTGTGTTGTAAGAGATGCCATGTAATAAAATAAAAATAATGGCCTAGACAACTGAAAAATACTTTACTGCAATGTTAAAAAAAATCAATAGGTACTGTTCCTGGAAGAATTATATTAGTAATAATTCAACAATGTTACAGAAAACGTGTATTTCGAATGAAATATATTTTAATTGAATGATCCACTAATATAGACTAAAATATTTGTTCATGAAAGATATTTCAAAATTGTGTTTTAACTTTGTACTGGTAAACATTATACAGGGTCCGGTAACTATTCACTGTGGTGACATTTTTATCTGGAATAGGCTTTGATTTTGTTACAATTGATGACAGCTATCAAAATGTAGCGTTGTCAAAATAAACAACCCATTTTCAAATAGCTTATAATAATTTATTGACAACAATAAAACCAAGGAACCTGTATTCTTAACTGTAAAGGTAAACGTTTATTAAGTTATAAATATGGTGTATCGTAACCGTTATTTTTCTGTCTAGAAACAGCAATGTTTGTGATATTCATTTTCAGCTCTTTTAATTTTCTGGGTTTATTCGCAAATACTTTATGTTTTAAACAGCACCACGTAATATGGTCTTGAAATTTCCAGAGAACTTGAGTTCACTAAATGGCCACTTTAATTCCATTTCTTACACTTTCTTCGTCAAGTGTGTATTACATGGAAACCTTGATCCTCCGCTTGACTTTTTGACTAAAACAGACCCATGTGTTCTCCATTTATGAAAGCTGAAATAGTCTTTCGCTGAATACTCTGCCAAACTTAAATTGACGTCGAATACCTTTGAATGACCATTATTGAACTAAATTTAATAAATTTCTCGACAGGAAAAACGCGATGTTCTGTTGACCAACACTTTGACAGCCGGAATAATTGTAATTAAAATCAAAAACCTGCTCTTCCTTATAAAAAAGTCACTACAGTGAACCCTGTATTTCTGAGGTAAAGAATTTTACCATTCATTTCATTTTTCTTCAGAATTAAATCACAATGAAAGAACTTGTACCAATATAAACACCAACTTAAGAAACAAAACATCTTTTAATATACAGTGTGACATCAAAGACTTTTGTAACTCGTAACCATAGAAATCATAAAATATATAGAATGCCAGAAGCCTTTACATTAGGCACACAAAAATAGTCAGACTATGGAAGAGCTGTTGGTTATACTGCATTTTAACTCCAGCATACAACTGAAACCAAAACAGAATTTGTATAATTGGAGCATAGAAATCATATGGTTTTACGTGTTGGACGTAAACTTTCCATATTTTGAATTTCCCGCCCTTTAGTGTGAAGCTACCCCTTTAGTGCAACCAACTCATAAAAGCTAAGTTACTACAATATTACCAGACTCGCGTTTTCTCCATAGGTTGACTATTTTCGGTACCTTTTTTGGCGTTCTAGATATTTTATGATTTCTATGCTCGTAACTAACATTTTAGCAATATTTACTTAAAAATTCGATAGTTATTATTTTTTAACAAAAATGCAATTTGGAAAAACAGATACGGAAATATTTCAAAAACTAGCATGTAAACCTTTATTTTGTCAGTTTACCTGAAAATGTCAAATAGCTGTAGCAATAAGACTAAATAAATAGTTAGTTACTCATATATGGCTGTAGCCTACCACTCCTTCCCACGCTTCCCACTCAGCACTGAGTCAGTGTTGCCAACTGTGAAGATTTTTCTTCAAAATTTTTTCAGGTTTTTTATTGGGTGGTGAATAAAAGAAAAATACAACACAGTTGCAAAGATTTTTCCTCATACTTTAAATGTCTTCTCTTAATGCATAGTTTTATGCATATTTCTTGGCTGGAGCAATAAATTGATTTATTTTTGTTATGTTTCGTGAAAACTTTTTTTCATACAAGTAACTAGGTTTTTAGTTCAGTGGTATCTGTCTCTATTGCAATGAAATTCTTGATTCATTAGTCTATCATTGCCATCTATCCATTATGTGATTATATAGAGATATTATGAGGTATATAAAATATAAATATGTTTTCTTCAAATGCTTACTTTTGTATATCTTTTTCTATTACTCTGAGCAAAGAAAAATATTATTTTCTGTCAAGTACTTAAATTATCAGTTTAAATTCCGTGGGTTGTAAAGATTTGTGAAGAGTTTTTACAGTTACTCTAAAGAATTTGTACGTTGGCAACACTGCACGGAGTTATCCTAAGGATAACAGATTAGGATTTAACATTTATCCCAAGAGTGTCCAGAGCTTTGCAAGGGATATCCCTCGGATGCACTAGTTGTTATATACCAAGAATGACCTCAACTTCTCCCTAGAATATCCTGTACGGTCAACCATTGACGCATTACAGGATTTATATAAATGATATCCCTGAGATCCTTTTATATTATATTATATTATAATTTGGTTTTTATTATAAATTATCGTCATTATAATAAAATTATTATTTCTGTCCAAAAATTAAAAAGTAAGTAAAAAAGTGCAAATTATTAATTACTATTATTTTGGTAGGTAGTCCTGTTAGGATATCCATGTTTAAACTGTTACTGATATCCATGGGACTGGTAATACTAGACTATTGCTGCATAAAAATATCGTGCTGGTATATTTACATATTAGTTAAGGATAACCAAAATTTTATTAATATGAGATAACAATATCCTCTTTGGCTGTAATAAGAATAACACAGGGACATCTTAAGGATAATCCAAAACTAAGATCACAGGGACTACAATAGGATATTCCAAGGATGTTTTGTGCTGTCTGGGTTGACTTCAAATAAAGATTTCTTAGAAAACATACTCCTCTATTTATACCTGTATAATTAAATGGCGTAATAATAAAATATTCCGGTAACATTTTAAACGGCTAAGGACGTAACTATAATCTATACAGAATGAGTCAGTCATAATGTCATTAATTTTAAGCACGTATTCGGGAGGCCTAATAATGGCAAAAAATCGAAAAAAAAAATTTACTCGACCTTTAAAAAAATAAACAAATCATCCTATAAAAATCAGTAACAAGGCGCTCCTGCTACGCTACGAACTTTCTGATGGCGCACCCCACGAAATTATAATGCCACAGACTTGCCGTATTAACCATGGATGCCACATTTACATAATAATATCGTCTAACACATCAGCGTGTTATTCAAATTTACCTCCATTTAGCACTCTGCATTTCCCGCATTTCTTCCCCCTCAAATTTGTAGATCATGCCACACATTGGAGGGAGGATGGGGAGAATACAAGCAGTAAGCAGTAGTTTGTTTATTTCGGTCTAGCCTCACGTATTTGGAGTAAATTCACAACGCATAATTTTACAAATTCCGATTATGTGGAAATGGTAGTGTTATACGGAGAATGTAGTGAAAACGTATTATCAAAATTATTAAACTGTAATAACCTAACATTCGAAAACATTTATTTATTATCTACATTTGTTTTTATTAACAAATAAATCAATATTTAAGGAAAATTTATTCATGTATCTAGATTTAAAAAAATAGTTTTACTCCTTGTCGTTAAATAACAGTACAAAAACTAGGTAACTAGGTTATTGACACAGCTTTAATCTGTGCTGATATACGGTAGGTCAAGGCCATTTCGGTCTTGGACAGTTTTCTGTCGACAACACGATGGTTTTTTATTAAGTACTTAGTATTTAAACACGAAACACTTTTCAGCTTCTCAATAATTTACCCATTGGGTATAGGTTTTGTATGTAATGTACGTAAATGGTTTATTACTCAGTTTATTATTAGACACGTTGGAGTTTTGTTGCAGTCATAACGGCTACATTTGCTCACAGAAAAATCGACACGCGAGTGTACGGGTATCGTTTGATTGGGCCGTATTTTCTACAGGAAAACCTGAGTGGACCGCGTTAATTGCAATTTTTAATAGAAGTATTTGATTATTATTATTTGATTTTATTGGGTATTAATATTTTAAATTATTATTGGCTGAAGTTGAACTGAGCAAGAAAAAATATTCTAAAATAGTCAGTACAACCGTTTATTTGTGATGTCTAAAACCTAGGTGGGTAGGTACTATATAGAAAAATATTACAACTTGACAACATTGCATCAGGTCGATGTCGAGTTGAACTGTGAGCTGTAACCGACCAAGGCTGTGACCGGTCAGTGACAGTCTGAAAAGGGGGTTCAAATAATGATTTGAAAATATTTTTTTTCGGCGTAAATATGCATTTAGATTTTTTTTTAATCACGTATTCGCATTATACTCATTATTCCCTATCTCCTCTTAAAATTAATGACATTATGACTGACTCACCCTGTATAAATAACTGAAAATCGGTCGATCGGTTTATTTACAACAAAAATCAGAAGACAAAAATTCCTTTAATTTTGCTTTGCAGTCAGTTTTCTTCTCTGTATAAAATAAACATATTATATTTGTGTAAAGCAGCAGTACGTCTCGAAGTAAACAATAGTATAAGCATTTCTAAACCATTCCCAAACGTACACCCTGATTGCAATAATGAAATCATGCAGGAAAACGGAAAATGAAAACAAAGTGGACATGACAACAATGAGATAACTTAAAAGATTTGAAAATAAATACCTTATACAGTATGATTGTTTACAATGTGTGAGGTTGTGGGGTGTAAGGCAAGCTTTAGATCGGCAGATACACATACTTAATGTCGAAGCGCTTAGACAAGAACTTGGTCAAGTTATATCCCTGTAACATTAAGACAAATAGTCAGTCGGTACACCGCAGCTAGCATTAGACTTTAGTGGTTTAATTAAGGATTTTAATTCGAAAAAAGAAATGGTGAAACCAACAGCAGGCTGTAAACGTTCTTGAAGCCGCAACCACAGACAGTATCGTGTGTGTAGTATTCTTCAGACAGAAATAGTACACCAGTGACTAGACAAATATGTGGATTTATCAACATTCTTCATAAAACCATTGTATGTAAATCATACCGTGGTCAGAATTATAGCAAATTAGTTACTAAAAATTGCTTTATTTTATTTTACTACATTTTTCATAAACCGTCATTTTATTTACTCGATTTAAGTCTGAATCTGAATCAGAATAGAGCCTTCTAGGCTTTATTATCATTCAGATTTTTTCTACTTCAGAGAGTCTTAATTAAATTTTATAAATTATTTCAGAAAGCATTATGTAGTTTAAAATTGTTAACTCATATCACGTATCTATTTCATTATTTCAATATTGTATGAATAATTGGAATAAGAAAATTCATTTCAATTTTTGTTGTAGTGGTTATTTGATCTACTAGGTACTCAAAATTAATGCAATATAGAGTAAGAGTAGACTCCTGTCGAGAAAATAATGTGAGGTAGCCAAACTTACCCTTAGTCAAAAGTTGATGGTTAAAAAGATAAAGAGTGTCAAAGTTAAAATTTTATTTTTGATATTCATAAATAAATTTTTTAAAAAATTCAAATATTTGCATACATTTTAGAGATCAAGAGTTTTTAGCGAGAAATTCATTTATTTCTGATTTTGACGTCATTAGTAGAAGGCGCTACTTGATACATCATGCTTCTTTTAAGTGGCAGAACATTTTTGCGGGTTTGTAAATAACATTTAAAAAAATTCAAATATGTGCATATATTTTAAAGATCTGGATGTTTTGGGGTCGAGAAAATCAAATTTGTTTATCATTTTGACGTCACTAGTAGAGGGTGCCAATTATGACACATCATGCTTTCAAATGACAGATCTTTTTTGCGGCTTAGTGTATCCATCTGACTATTGAAATAATTGATTCTCCTACATTTTTTATCTGGGAAATATACACCTTGTTGAAGTTGTTAGGAGTAACCGAAATAATCCAATTTGAAACATTCAATGCAATGAGTAAGAACTGTTTTGGTTTCAGGTAAAGTGCCTTTTCTGCTGAAAATACAGCAAAATGCTACTTGAAAAAGTTATTTAGAATGGCAAAGTATGGCGATGTGCAAAAATTCAAGAAAATCGGCCAGCTTTCATGAAAATTGTTAAAAATTTTATGGCGGTTTTATTAAACTTTACCGATCTTCTTGAAGCCTGTCCTATAATTTAACATGTTTAATAACATTTTCAAATAAGTAATATTTTGCTGTATTTTCAGACGAAAAGGCACTTAACCTGAAACTGAAACAGTTTTTACTCGGTGCACTGAATATAGATTATTTTGAAAAGGGTTACTCCTAATGACTTGAACAAGGTACACTATTTTCAAATAAAAAAAAAGTAGGAGAATCGATTGTTTCGACAGTCAGATGGACACACTAAGCCGTAAAAAAATTCTGCCATTTAAAAAAGCATGATGGGTCATAAGTGGCGCTCTCTACTAGTGACGTCAGAATTAGAAACAAATTTGAATTCCCCAAAAAACACAATTTCCAATTTTATGCAAATATTTGGACCATCACCTTTTGATTCAGGTTAAGTTTGGCTACATCGCAATATTTTGTTGTCAGAAAAATACTCTTGTTCTATGTTCCATGAATTTCGGGACACCCTGTATAAGATATATGAAATAACGGGAATATCTCTCATGTCAGTTAGTATTTTGAAGAACACCGAAGAAATGCGAACAAATAGCAACTAAAACGTTCTAAGAAAGGCTTATTGTACCGAAATCTATGAAAATACATATATATTTTTTCTAATTTAATGATAGATATTATTTTAACAGAAATTAATTTGGTACTATTATTATTATTTTGCATTCGACAACCTTTACCGGCTGCACGAGCAACTTGAGATAAGGTGCATATTTGAGGGCATCTCCATGATCCTGTGCATGTTAGATAGATGTGTTTGCAATTTGTTTAATAACAAATATATATTTACCACATCGATTTAAATAAATATATAACATGATCTGTTATAAATTAATGCATATCTTTTATTTTTTCTCAGTTTGTCGAAACATACTCATTAATGCCAATATTGTCAATTAATACTTGTTTATAAAATGACTATTATATTAATTATTTCTGTGCGTATATTTGCTTAGACAAGATTTTTTACTATCTCATGCTATATTACCAAAAATGATCTAATCTATCTGACAATACGATAAGGTGACGTCTAGATAAGAAAATTACTCCAATAATAGTTATGTGAAATACACTGCCATGTCTCAATACTATTAAGAACTTTGCCATGAAATAATTTTATATACATTTTGCACATCGACATATTTCTAAATAAATTTGATGGTTCCCTCAGACTCAAATAATATACATTTTAACACTTTTTAACTGTGTTTTTAATTTTGCATAACTTTCAACAGTTCTTTGAAGTTTGGTGAACTTCACCGAAAGAACTGCAGTCCATTGAAAAACAATCTTGTTCATATGTGAATCGTTAGCTCCAAAACTATCAAAAGAATCCTACTAGAGTGAAAATAACCACTGGCTCTGCTTAGAAACATGCTTAGCAGCTTGTGAAAATAATTTCGATTACTTTTTGTAGATTTGCCTAATTTCTATTTATGAGAAGTTTATTTTTAATTATTCATTCCAGTTTCAGCAGTTCGAGTGTTTCAATAGTTCCTAATCTAAAAAAGGGTTTGAAAGTAAACGTTTTGACATTGAAAAAAAACTTGTCGAAACATGTAACACACATAACTGGACAGATTTAAAAATTTTATATTACTTTGATTTGACATTATTTTTTCCTTGAAAGCATATTATAGCTTAATAAAAATTATATTTGAAGACTTCCACTGTTCCTTTGAAATAACTGGATTTTAAACTGTCAGTAATATTGGACCAGTAAAGTTGTGAATTTGTTTTCAGTAAACATCATGCAATAAGTACTTAGTTGGACGAACTTTTTTGACAATTTTGAACCAGTCTGGATTCCTTGCCTGAACAGATTTAATAACACACACACATAATATATAAATATTTTATAACTGCTAACAAAAATACATTTTTCGATTTAATATATTGGCATCAAATGTTATATGACATCGATAACATAAAATTATATGAATACTTACATGACGTAGGTACCTATTATCGACACCTTATTCTTAAAAATATTTATTTTATTAGAGTAAATAAATACAAAAGTTATTACACTATTTTAGAAAAATTTAAAAATATTTTTAATTGTTTTGTATTTTCTTTATAGACTTAACTGTGCTTAAATTATGTTTCTGTTAAATTATTCACTTTTAATTATCTATGATGTCGGCAACAAATACTGTCGGTAGCTGGGGCATTCCTCGGAAAATTATGCAGTGTCTTTCAGGTAGAAAAAATCACTCTTATCGAAATTAAGAATATTTCATAAAATAGATAATGTAGTAATTTATTAAAGTTCAATTCATTTACTCTCCGCAAAATTGTCTTATGACGTTACAGGTATGCATACATTATGCACATTTAACATGAGAAATGAAGAAATAGAAGCATGATAACGGAGGTTTAATAAAAGAAAACTATAGGTGTATACTTGTGACATTGATACATAAAAACGCGAATTGAAAAAAGTGATAAATTAAATATTTTAAAGATTATGGAAAATGATATTCTATGTTAATAACGTGATAAGAAATATACCATGTCTCTTTTATCTTCATATTGTGGTACATTAAGTTACTCGTCTACTGATAAAGTTAACGATAAAGTTTACAGTGTATAAAGTTTGTTGGAAGAGCTTAAAGAACCGTTTATCGCACCGCTTTACATCTGTACAGTAGATAAAGTGTTCCAAGTCAGAGACGATGGTATATGGGAAGATATTACCAGGATCTCAACAAAGTAGGAATCGTTTGGACCGACTTGCGCAGTGTGTACTTAGTTCATTTTACGCGTTTCTATTTGCCGATAAACCATATGGTACTAAACAGTCACAAATCAAACGTCATTCCGTTCCACCTACACCATCCGTTTTTTGTACCGGCAATAGGAAAACGCAAAGTCAACGTCTGCGCATAAAACCGATCCAAACAGTTTCTAAACCGCTTTGGAATTGAGAAATAATATGGTGTTGGAGCAAACTTATAAGTTGCTTCACTCGACCACGTGTCGATCATGTGTCAATATTTCCAGTGTCCCCCGCCATCATTTCTGATATACATTGGTACACAAACAAGACACATCGGGTTCTGCGGGGAACACCGAAGGACCGTTTTTTAAAGACGAAGCGTCATTTTGATTTGATTTGATTGATTGTGGACACAGTATCAAAATGACGCTTCCCTTCGTTTTTCCTCAGCAGGCAAGCAGCTTAGAGTTTCAGTTCGTGTATGGACCAAATTATTTGAAACTATGAAGAATGCAGATACAACTCACTGTAATAATAGCCACAGTGGCTCCAAGCAACAGTCCTATAAGGACATCGCTCCAGTGATGCTTATAGTCTGAAACCCTAGTCATAGCCGTGAAGACTGATGAAAGAACAGCCAGGAACTGCAGTGTGTGTTTGAGCAGCTTGGATCCGTCCCATGTCATCCTCTTCTGTAAGTAGATCTGAAACGGAAAATATGTAATTCATATGACTTTTAAAAACTGATCAACTGATTTTTTGGTTAATAATTTGTTGACGTGTAATTTAAAATGGAATGAAAGCATCCAATGTCAAGCACATCGAACGAGGTTTTAGTTATTCCAGTTTCTTCGAGCTCATACTGATTTAAAGCAATCTATAAGTATTATACCAATGTTATCGAAGGTGTTGGAAAGGGAAATGTAAATATGTGAAAATTTATTCATATTTTACCTGATGTACAATATTGATTTAGTTATTTATTTAACTGGCATTAAACAGAGAAAAACTAAACATTCAAGTCGAAAACTCCAGAAATGTAATAAATGCTATTTGCTCAAAAATCAAAATTGACACACATGCACTATCAAAATATATTAAATTTTTTTGTTATTTTTACTTTATTTAAACGTAACATCCAAACTATAGGATAAACCATTCTATTTCCATCTGAACGCCACCCTGAGATTTATATCTATAATAATAATAATCAGCAACAGATTTCTCCAATTATAGGACACCATTATCCAACATATGTGTTAAATATATTACACCTATGCTATAAAATAATAATAAAATACTATCTAAACTTAAAACTAATCCAAGGACACATAATAATAACGTAAGACTGTATACCTACAGATCTAAATTAAAATTGAAAATTGGCAATTGTTTTGTTGAGATGTAAAATATCAAAATGTATATCACACACATCGGCAATTATTTTAAAACTACGAAACATATAAAACAAAGGATAACTAAGCAAAATATTAATGTTTATAATGTGGTTGGTAAAAGTAATGCCGTTCTAAAATGAGGTACATGAAATACAATTTTCGATAATGTACTAAATGAATCGACTTTATCGTGTAATGTAAGGAAATACGAGGCTCTGTAAAGTTCTTGCCTCATGTTAAAGTCGGTCAGAAGTAAAACAATTATCGTATACTCTAGAAGAATAGGCTCTATTCGTTTTGAAGCTAAGCAATTTCAAAAACTTTGTTTGAACTCTTTCCAAAGTAAGTGCTCTAATATTATCGAATCTGCTACAATTTCCTATGCTGCTATATTTTGTATGTGATTCGAAAATGTGAATTATTTATCAAATGACACTCCTAAATCCTTAGTGACGTCACAGCGTTGTAATACATGTGAATTATATAATCATACAAAATGGGAAAACGAGTGTAGGTCATAACCTTACACTTACATAGTTTGTTTCTCAAATACCATTGATAAATTTTTATAAATGGATTTGGAGTGTTCTTACAGTTGGAAGTAGTACTAACTTTAGAGAAGAGTTTAAAGTCATCTTTGCTTCGTTCTAACTTTGTCATAGTGTCAATAACACAATCCATTCCGAGTTTTGTTGTAATCAGGTTACAACTTTCCTAGTTATTTAAATAAATAAGTAAATAAGAAAAAAATAAATCAGGGACAGTCCTACAGAGAGTTTCCTCATAATTTTCAATTTAAATTGAAATAATAAGAGTGACATTTCCTCAGCATAATAACAAAGATCAAAAAAAGTTATTTTGTTTGCATGTTTAAAACAAGACCTGAAGTCTCATCCGTGTATATTTGGAACATCTTTCAACCCATCTGCTCAGTGACAAATCGCATGCCAACTTTCTTCCAAACGGTGAGTAATCGTACACTTGACTTTTCAAATTCTCTATACAGCGAGAGCTTCCCCTTTCCAATATTTTCCTTTTTTCTAGTTGGCAAAATGCCATGGAATACATCAGATCCGGATTATTCAGTAATAAAACTAGACAATAAATTAAATACGTCAAAACAACAAAATTATAATTTATTCACGTCAACGAATTTATAATTTCACAATATTTACTCAGAATACAATCTCTAAAATTAAAGTCAATATTAGCCCATTCTCCGATACACCGGTATCACATCAATAGCACTGATGCAATAAAATGTGGGGTTAGAATAGCGAAATAATGTGTGTCATATAATAGTATATTAAACAACAAGGTTTGAAAACGACTCTTTGTACACGAACGAGACATATTAGTGGACCGAGCCGAAGCCGAGGTCCACAAGTCGAGTGTGCAAAGAGGTTTTCAAACGAGTTTTTTTACGATACTTTTTATACGACTGCAAACAGAGACCACAAAAATCAAATTTTAATTTAAATCGCCAACGCATTAACAAAATAAATTAAATACAAGTTTTAATTTAACTATTTTTTTAAGAAACTTGCTAATGCATTAACAAAGGCTAGTCGCCAGTCCATAAATCGGCTTAACTCAGCTTCATACCTGCTTCTGGATTTTGGGGGCAGCAGTTCCGAACATATTTCGCTTGCTTTCTGTAAAATCTCTCCAGAATCACACATTTTTACACCCAAACTTCGGGAATTCAACAATTATTTAAGTACCTATCTAATCAACAAAATAAAGAAACTATGAAACTCAGCCAACTTGAAACAATGCATAATTTGGGTGGCAACATCAAACAAAAATCACAATCTGGAGAGGCGTGTGCAAAGATGACATAACCGTGTGCAAAATACCGTTTTCAGAGCGCGTTTTCCGTGTGCAAAACCCCCTTTTGCAAGGCAGTCGTATAAAAATGTATTTTAAAAGTTATTATATTATTTGAGGAGAGTTTAAATAGTAAAAGTGTGTAAACAAAACATCAGTAATTTTATTTTTGATATTACTTTTGCTTTACATGTTTTATTTTTCGAGATTCCAGTACCTAAACAACACCACAAATTTGATCATTTTACGGCGAGAAATACGGCGACCTTAATTGCCTTCCACCAAGAAATGCTAAAGATCTCTAAACGATTTAAGACTTATTTAGTGCTAATTCCGAATGCAAAATGATTCATAATCTCCCATTTCGTAAGCTAAAGCAGTATCAACAATTGCGGGTGATTATATTGTGCCGGGAAAGCCTTGATCAACCGGCGTTAATGCTATGGGCACGCTTCAATCATTGAACACCCCACAGTAACTACTGCCGTTCATTATTTCTAACGCAATAAAGTAAATTAAAAAAAATATCCCTCCTATTCCACAAATTTGCAGTTACTCTGTGTTTGCCTATTTTCTTTTTGTTTGATGGTAATGAATTGATGAGTGGTGTTGTTAACACATGTCTGATGGTTCTGTGCATACCGCTAATTAAGAGTTAGGATTAGAGACCCATGCTACATGCAAAGGCAGTACTAGTCCGCTGGAGACTCTCTAATGCCATGCATACAAAGAAATACTGTCCCAATAATTTGTGTATTTTCACTTATAATACCACTAGAGCTTCAATTATTACTGGAAATTTTTTCGAGCACACGAATTTTCTAAAAAATATTCATGTGCAAGAAAAAAATTCCAGTTTTTAATTGAAGCTAGAGTGGTATTTGGTAAGAAAATTTCACAATGAAGTGTACTTATTAAATTATGATAGAATAAATTTGAAGTTAAATATAAATGTCATTTTATTTATAAATGTCAAAAAATTTCCAGTGTAATTTCATGCTTCTTACCCCAAAGAAGAGAAAAATTTCCCGAAATTTTCTTAGTTGCTATAGTAACGCTACAAAATACAGGCCTTTAATTGGCTGAAAAATACTATTGTGAAATTTTCATCATAAAATAAACACTGCGACACAGGATATGTATAGAATTCACATCAGTGTATCCACATACCATTTCGCATTATTGCTCAATCAAAGTTTAAGAAGATGCTTATTGAAATTTCCGTGGCTTGTTAAGAGGGTCGTGATAATCCTGATGTTTTTATTGAGCATGTTAATATACGGCTTCGTCAGCCAAAGGCCCTTTATATGAAACATGGTCTGTCGCAAACCAGATATGCTTGACCATTCTTTGTTGATTACTATTTCATTAACTTACCAATGGATCTTGAAAAATAACATTGATGTGTGCTTCTTCTTATGAAAATATAAATTTGGTATCTTATGATAATTTAATCAAAATATTTGTTAATTTTCGGCTTTGTACACAATGTAGCTTCTTCTAAAACATAACCTTGACTTCTATTGTGATGAGGATTTTTATTCCCTTCTCCACTTTCCATGATCAACATGATTTCGACAAAATTCTTAATTTGATACTACTACGAACAATACCCGATAACACTATTTTCATACGTCACGCCATCGCCAAAAAATAAAAAAGTGGTGTAAGGCAATGAAGCGCGACGAAAGGAAGCTTTGCAACATTGTTTGTTCGTGAAAACTATTTTAATGTAAGTCATCAAAATTAAAATGTAAATGTAAGTAAGAAATAATAATAAATTAAACTTTTCTATTAAGCTATTACAAAGTATACAGAGCGTTTAAAAAATCAGTGTTATAGCAAACTTTTTTATGATTTATTGCTCCTACAACGTAGAATGTTATTTGAGGCATTTGTAAAATTTTGCTATCTACCTACATTGAATTCTCTGTTTTATTCTGAAAATATAATAAAAAAATTAGGATTTTTTTTAAATGTTCAAAGAGAAATTAAATCAGTAGTAAATAGCAATAAAAATGTATTAAATTAATTTTTTAAAATTAATAAATGTTAAATTACTTTTAATTATTATGTTTCAAATTAGTTTAATGTGAAATCTGATGATATAATTTTATAAATACCACAAGTAAAACCAATATCTGATACTTACCCAACAGCATTGTCACCGCAATTGTCACGAGCGAATCTATATTGTAAACAAAGGAATAAGTTACGTTTAACAATACCGTTCACAAGTTCACCATATCGTCACTAATAATTATGACATTACCTACACAGTATTTACACTGTGTATGTATGACCCACTAATGCCACAAAAACGCAAAAATGCAAAAAATAAACTGTTGACATCACCAACACCGTAACCTACACCTGTATCCACGAAAGCAAACCGTCCTGAAAGGGGTGTAACGGCACACCAACGATATCGCCTTTTAAGCCACGTGGTTTTGTTTATAATCTATGGCAATCTATTAATGTTAATATTTTAATTACGTATTATGTGAATTTGCCGCCAGTCACAGGTACTGACCTTTCAATATGTTTGAAAGATGCAATACATTTTAAACCAATATAAAATTCACTTCTCCATTATGAAAAATAACAATTCATACATGAAATGCTGGTGCTGAACTCTAATAGCGGTAAATAATATTATTCTCTCGTCACAAATTCTTAAATATTTATAGTATGAAGCTCAAAATGAATTTTCATGCAACAGTTGCTGGTGCTGAACTCTAATATCGGTAAATAATATTATTCTCTCGTTACAAATTCTTAAATATTTATAGTATGAAGCTTAAAATGAATTTTCATGCAACAGTTGTGTGGACTAAAAAGCATTTCTAGCGATAAATACAATTTGCTCGAGTAATATACTGATAGAAATACTGTTTATTATTATGGATTTGTTTGTTCAATCAACATAAAGAGATAAAGATGTGACCGCAAAATCCGCCCGTTTTTTGCGTACTGTGTAGCAAGAATGGGGAAGGTTGTACAGAGGTCTCCGTGGGCTTAAATTGATCGTCATGAAAAATCTAGGTGAGCATAATTCGATTTTTCCAATATTTGCCCGACTTACCCCTACTTAAGAGGTGGAAACAACCCCAAAAACAAGAAACGTGAGAAAATGGTCGATTAATTCTTGGTAAAAGAACATCCCTGATCTCTTCCTTGCCATTCACGTTCCCGCCAATTTTTACCAAGAATTGATCGACCATTTTCTCGCGTTTCTTGTTTTCGGGGTGGTTTCCACCTCTTAAGTAGGAAGTTGGAAAAATCGAATTATGTTCTTCATTACGATCAATTTAAGCCCACGGAAACCTGTGGTTCACACTACGCAAAAACGGGCGAAAAAATGTTTTTCTTTTGAGGTTACTCTTAATTGTACTTACTGTATCCGTAGACACAAAGAGATAATACGGCCCTGTTCATGTTCACGCTAATCCGATGATTCCTTTTTCACCTCACCGACCGGACGTTTCTCCCAGCCAGCAAAGAGCTGGCAGATGGTTAGGTTAGAGGTATGCCGCAACTCAAATTCTTTTTTTATTCCTATGCGACGCTTTTGATATCAAACAGAAAGGCGATGATGAACGAGCGTGTTAGAAATCCTAACATTCCTCTCCCGTGGTTTAATTAGGTGATGCGGTCTGCACGTCTAGCTATTTGACAGGTGTCGGTCTCGGTTATTTATGACGCGAACGAGAGCAAGAATCTGTCTGTAAAAAATAAATCTCTGGTGTGGCTCAATATCAGTATTATACATGTCAGTATGACAAGGAATGTTGGAAATAGAGACGTTTCGGTTGTTGATTTTTTTAAGCTGGCAGGATATTATTCAAGGTTAACATTTGAAAAGCTGCCGGTTACAGAATTAAATAAATATTGAATTGGTCGAATAGGGAAAGAAAAGTTGCATATGCCCTGGGAAAAATGGATTTCAGTTTTCTACTTCAGTTGTCAATTACAAATAGTAAACCCCGATCAGGATATATCTCTGTGTTAATACATTCAGGTTATAATTTATTTTCTGAACATAGGTAAGTTACTCTGTCAGCAAACAATGTGAAGTTTTATTACATTAAAATCCCTCCAATAGGTATATGATAATCCTGGAGCAGATCACTGAATCCGTTTTTACAAGAATTATGTGTTTTAGCGATATGAAACAAGTGTACCTACTATACAGTAAGTGACGTATCAAACACCGTCCACAAAATATAAAAAACCACCTGCGTTTTCTCAAACTCTTTAGCAACAAAAAAAAAATAATAAAGACGAACTGATTAAGATGATAACATCCAACATGTCCAGTTTCATTGAAATATTTCAAAAATTAATGAAGTATTTGTCTGTTCCTTCTCAATTTTTTCCATTTTTTAATTGCTCCAAAAATTATCCTTAGTATTTTATAGCCCTAGACATCCAGCTTACCTTTCTCCTAAGTCATTGTACATGTCTCACACACATAGTTAACCTTAGGTCTTAGTATTGTTTGATATACCCTTACTTTTGTTGCCCTATTTAAGATCTCTAAAAACTTTCCTGTTACGTTGCTTTTTTCCACTAGTCGTTTTAGCATGTCCTTGATTTCCTCTTCACACGTTAGCATTACTCCCAGAAAATCAGTTTTCTCTTGCCTATCGCATAAACCCTATCATCTGCACAATTAGTTACTATATTAGCAGACCCTGATATAATCCTTCATTATCATTTATTTTGTTTTATTTTCAACAATAATTATTAGCTCATATTTTCTTGTCTCACCTTCTAGTTAAGGAAGTTGAGTTGTTAATGTAGAAACAAGTCTATGGCTTGTAACACGTTACATTCTATTAACACTTAAGGTGCAAGAAACACAGAGATGTTTTACCAATAAGAAAGTCTAGACGGGTGTGCTGAAGACGGACGAGAAGTAAAGTGATTGACCATTTGTTCCGTTGGAGCTCTCGAGGAAGGCCCGGGGAGTCTAGTTATTGAGAAAAACCGGCGGGGTTTCGGATTAGATCTATGTACCCAGCTTGAGGTGTAATATTCAGGATTTCCTTATTGTTTTTATTACCATTTATTGGTTTGATGTCTTAGTGCGGCAAATATTGTAAAGAAAACCGACATAGATCGGTGATAGATATCGATGACCGCTACATAATCATTCAAAAATAATTATAATTTTCTTCTTGAATCTCACAATAAGCACAATATCATAAGCTCCGTCGCACGGGTGTCATATATCACCTAGTATTGATACTACTTTTTCTAAGAACTATCTCCTACATTAGATTGAAATGAAGTGTAGATCATCTTGTTTCAGCTCTTTCTTAACAGTAAACTTCTCAAAAATTGCTCCATCAATTCCATATCCGTACTTTATTTTCTGTTCTCCTGGCAGTCATTTCCACAGACTTCCTAATATTTCTCGGTATTCCTAATTATATTGCTTTGCTTTGAACAACACTTTACTGTTAATGGAATCGCCGATAATCGATAAACAAATGTAAGCTCAAGCCTGCTCAAAAGTATTATGTTGTTCCATGGTGAACATCTAGTGGATCGTTAATCTTTCTATCCCAAATCCTCTTTAACATATCCCACTTACTCGTTGTGGTATTTCTGTAGTTGATTTTTAATTTATCTTTTCTACTATTTTGTATGTCACATCTTGCGAGCAATTCTTCGAAAATTTGTGTATTCCTTCTTAGTTTCTTATTTGTGAAAGGGAATGAGCACTTTATTTCAATTCTCAAACATTTCAATCTTCCTTCTAATTTTTCTTTATTAACTACCATACTCCTACTATCAGTATCTCCTCTCCGTATTTCAAGATTTCTGCTGTTATATTGTTATTTTTTAACTGCTTTATACACTCTACAACTTCTTCAAAACAGAAATATTGCCGTTAACAGGACCTTACAACAACCTATCTACCCTGTATACAAGATATCTCTTAAAGAAAAATAGAACAGTAATATCGTCTATAAGACCTCAATAAAGATAGAGACAGTATATTAGGAAAAGCTGCTTATATTTGTTTCCAAGACTTATACACTACAAAACCCTGGTGTGTACAATATCCCGTGTGTATGTAGCAAGGAGTACATTATTCAAATAGGGAGACATGACACACGATTGAAAGAGTAGAAGTATTACTTAAAATTTGCAGCAGTGAGAAATCAGCAGTTGCAGAACGTAGTGCGGATGCCAAAATCAAGACTGATGTCAAACAGAGAAGCAACATACATTCAGACATTACGTTTTGTAAAGATCCATACCTATGTAAAAATCAAGGATGGGAACGTCAAAAACCACTGACTTCAAGATATGCATCGTAACGTCATGGATGCAGTAAATATAAATTCCAACTAGAAGGTTTAACCTCCAGTTTCAAAGTTAAAGCAAAAAATATCTAGAATATATGATAAATAAATCAAACATCTTGCGTCTCAAACTACTGCAACTGCACATGGGTAAACTGTCGTGCAAAAACATATTATCCTTGATCTGCTAAATCACAGCAGCCGGGCTTTATATGGTATGTTCTACAATGGTATATATACAACACAGTGACGACAATAGTGTGGCAACTTTTTGATTGTTTCCGACATTTTGCATCAAATGCCAAAAATCAATTCAGTGCGCTTAGAATAATGTTAAATTTAGTTAAATATCAAATCTAGAGCATTACATGTGTTACATTAACGATTTACTTGAAAACCGTACTGCCATTTTGCATACAAAATCTCTATTATCACCATCCTTTAAAACCACTATAGTCTGTTCCCTTGTCATGTATCAGTACACATCGTTCGTGCCATCACACTACAGTGCACGTGTCTTAGAAATTATGACAAACATGAAATATATGTTGTGTATGTTTCTGTTGACATTATCAATTTTAATTTATTAATAATTGATACATCTTAAAATAATGTTGTATTGTGCGTTTTCCGCAGTGAAAGTAAAAGAACAGACTCATTAGTCATTATTAATATCTATGTACCCAGTTTTCTTAAAACGTAAAATATTTAAATCGGAACACTTTATGTGGAGCAAAAGTATCAGTGGCGTAATTTTTCTTTTAAAATAGTAGATAAATTATATGCAACATTTTTTATGAAGCAAATTAGACGACTACTCTTTATTAAGAGGTAAGCAAGTGCAATGTCGATAATAAATGACAAATTCTGACATTTGTGAACTTGACATTTGTGATTCCAAATAGTAACATTGAAGTCGCCACACTACAGTACATTGCGGAATTCTATATTGAAATTCGGCTGAAGTATTACAAAGGTGACGCGATTTAGCAGAAGATGCCATGATCAATACGCTTCAATGCTAATGACTATAACTATAATCAATAACTATCTTCATTTATTTCTAAGGCGATGCATCTTATTGCATAAACGATAATTATAAACTTTCAGATTACTCACACTGTTTGCACATATTGCAGGTTTGGATAATGAACTGGTATCATGCTACTAAAGTTCGGAAATTGGTCAATAAATTTGTTTGACAGTCGGTAGCTTTTTAAAGAGGCAAAATATGCTGGGATAACTTGACTTAATTCTTCAATTTCACCTAAGGAATTTATCCTTGAATGATCCTTTATCCAACATCTTACAGAAATAGAAGGGGTTTTTGAGCAGTGCAGAATAACGTTCTATTATCAGATTTCAGATAAAGAAATTGTAGATATTGAGTTTCCACATAGGTATCTACACGAATAGTCTATTTATTGAAAAGTATTTGAACTTTGCTTTTTACTTATTATGTTGGTACATTAATAAATTATTTACCTTTTATCCCACATCCACGAAGTTATACCATATATTTTGTGTCTCTGTAATTGATCCACCCATGCACAGTACTTATAAATTCGTTAATATATCATTCACAGGCTTTATTTATAAATGACCTGTCTGGCACAGAGTGCAAGCCAATTCAATGCAAACAGATGACCTTAAACTTTTCAAGAAAGTTTCTTTCATTCGTGATCCAACGCAAATACCTGAATGAATAAGAATGTCTAAATAATGACCTACAACACTACTAGTAATAATAGCAAATGACGTTAATGAAGGGTATGCAGCCTTATATCAGATTCTACTTCCAAAATTTTGAATATAATCCTTCCAAAGTATATGTGTATAAAGTTTTATATATTGTACACTTTTCCCTGTTAAATGTCACCTCATTTTAATTGTTTCTCTTTTTAAATAATTATAGAGAGAATTTAAGACACTGAAAGTAGTAACAATAAATAATTTCAGATTTAACAATCCTAAATCAATGCTCCAAAGAGGTCGGCCTTGAAATGTATTCTTTTACACACACATTAAATCAACCTTAATGTCTCTGCACTCGTAGTGGACAATTCATTTTCAAAGACAATTAAAGTGTCCCATTTACGGGGATGTAGGCCATGGCAGTAAAAACTAACTTGATTGGGATATAAAATATATAATCCAGGCGCCAGTGTCAACAAACTGGTCTGTATCAGAACTTTCAAAACTTCCTAGGGAACAAATTTGCTACAATATTTCTTGTTAGAAATAGTTTCAGCTGATTTGGTCATTCCTTTGACCCAAATAAAAAGATTATAATCGCGAAAAGGATTGCGAGAAAATGGTCATATGGAAAGGAAAAACTAAATACAATTTACATTGCATTGAACGCTGAAAAATTTTTCTAAAATTCGTCATTGCTTTTATTACTTTGTACATATAATACAGAATTTCAATAATTCTGCTTTCTTCAAATAAGTTGAACATTTTATGCAGAAATCAAAATATGTGTGTGACTATATATCTAATAATCTGTTTTTATGTATCACCTTCATTAACGAACTGCTATTACTATTTTTTCCGTTCTGATGCAACTTATATGACTAAAGTGGTCCAATTTATTTGATAAAATCAGTTGCAATCAGTTGAGTGGTGGAAGAGTAATGCAAGAGAACAAAACATTTACATTTAACAGTTAACGTTAACCATATTGTCGATTCTTCCTTATGGCTGATTGAAAATAGATTTTCAACACAGGACAACCAAATAGCTATTTGTGTAATAAGTTAAAGAAAAGTTACTTTTTCCGCATAAGCGTAGATGTTTTGATCAAGGCGCTGCAAAAATACGCCATATGAGGAAAATATTCTTTTCCTACGTGTTGCACTCATGATATTTTTAAATAATGTTTGAAAATAGCTCAGATAACTATAGTTAACATATTTTTTAATTAAAATTTGTGAATTTCGAAAATGTGAATAAAAAATCCTGAGAGAATCTATAAATGATAGGTAATGTTGTTTATTAGGTTTTCGTTAATATTATTGTATCAGTGATTTATGAAAAATGCCATAATCTTCTACTTACAACGACAATATGGAACATGACTTCTATATCATGTTCCATATTATCGTCATCAAAAATTTTGAAGATTTGATATCACTAAGGCAGTTCTAGAGTATACCAGATTTCTACACTGTGAAGTCTTTACCCAATAATGAGAACGACATTGTCAGTGAAAAAAATATTGACAATTAAATGTTCAAGTTTCATTGCTTTCCTTATATCTAAATCGGTAGAACATAGATCCAGGAAGTGTTTCAAGAAAATTAGAAGTTGAGAAGTTTTTGAAGAGACGATAATATAAAACCTACTTGATAATTAAGGTAAAGTGTAATTTTCAGATTTCACAAATACTAACATGTTTCCTATTGCAGAGAAGGGAATTAACCATTTCTAATAGAAACATCGAAAGAGTCAATTTTGACGAAATATTTCCAAAATATTTCTCTTTTCATCCATCAGCAATTGACCCTTCAAGATTCTTCCCAGGCTATAGAAATGGAATGTCCAAGAGAATACGTCGGTATAAATTTTATAGGGGGTTTATCTAAAAAAATTGCAGAATTTTTTAAATTGCCGAATGCTGGGAATTACACCGGCCACTGTTTCCGAAGAACGATACTGGCTGATGCAGGAGCAGACATCGCCACTCTTAAAAGGCATGGTGGATGGAAAGCAATGAACGTGGCAGAAGGATATACAGGGTGAGTCAGTTATAATGTCATTAATTTTAACCATGTATTCGGGAGGCCTAATAAAAGCAGAAAATCGAAAAAAAAAATTTTACTCGACCTTTAAAAAAATAAACAAATCACCCTATAAAAATCAGTAACACGACGCTCCTGGTACGCTACGAATTTTCTGATGACACACCCGACGAAAATCTATTGCCACAGACTTGCCGTATTAACCATGGATGCCACATTTACATACATAATATCGTCTAACACATCAGCGTGTTATTCAAATTTACCTCCATTTAGCACTCATAGCATTTCCCGCATTTCTTCCCCCTCAAATTTGTAGATCATGCCACACATCTGGAGGGGGGATGGAGAGAATACAAGCAGTAAGCAGTAGTTTGTTTATTTCGGTCTAACCTCACGTATTTGCCGTAAATTCACAACGCATAATTTTACAAATTTCGAATATGTCGAAATGGTAGTGTTATACGGAGAATATTTACGAAATGCGACTGAATTTTATTAATAAAGTGCTATGGACGGATAAATGCAGTTTTACTTGAAATGTGGGCTGTAAACAGGTTAGTATCATACTACTTAAAAACAATACATTTCTAGGCTAGATGTACGTAACTACAAATTGTACATCTGGTTATGTCTGCATTAATTATTGTACTTACGAGTAATACTAAAAATTCATATTTATTTGTAAAACGTAGTGAAAGCGTAATATCAAAATTATTAAACTGTAATAACCTAACATTCGAAAACATTTATTTATTATCTACATTTGTTTTTATTAATAAATAAATCAATATTTAAGAAAAATTCGTTCATGTATCTAGATTTAAAAAAAATAGTTTTACTCCTTGTCGTTAAATAACAGTACAAAAACTAGGTAACTAGGTTATTGACCTAATAATACGGTAGGTCAAGGTCAAGATTAACTCTCGATAACTTAGATTAGCGGCGTGCCATTTCGGTCTTGGATAGTTTTCTGTCGACAACACGATGGTTTTTTATTAAGTAGTTAGTATTTAAACACGAAACACTTTTCAGGTTCTCAATAATTTACCCATTGGGTATAGGTTTTTTATGTAATGTACGTAAATGGTTTATTACTCAGTTTATTATTAAACACGTTGGAGTTTTGTTGCAGTCATAACAGCTACATTTGCTCAGAGAAAAATCGACACGCGAGTGTACGGGTATCGTTTGATTGGGCCGTATTTTCTACGGGAAAACCTGAGTTGACCGCGTTACTTGCAATTTCTAATAGAATTATTTGATTATTAGTATTTGATTTTATTTGGTATTAACATTTTAAATTATTATTGGCTGAAGTTGAACTGAGCAAGAAAAAATGATATTCAAAAATAGTCAGTACAGCCGTTTATTTGTGATGTCTAAAACCTAGGTGGGTAGGTACTATATAGAAAAATATTACTTGACAACATTGTATCAGGTCGATATCGAGTTGAACTGTGAGTTGTAACGGACCAAGGCTGTGACCGGTCAGTGACAGTCTGAAAAGGGGGGTTTAAATAATGATTTGAAAATATTTTTTTTCGGCGTAAATATGCATTTAGATTTTTTTTTAATCACATATTCGTATTATACTCATTATTCCCTATCTCCTCTTAAAATGAATGACATTATGACTGACTCACCCTGTATAGAGGATTCCGTTCAACAAAAAATTCAAGTAGCCTCAAACATACTGAGTGAAAGATCTTTACTTCATCAAATACATATACAGAGCCAGTCACGGCGAAGCTTTTGCAGAGTCAACACTGAAGATGCCGACAGTGAAGAGCGGCGAAACGTTTGGAAGCATGGGATGCGACCAGTTACAGCGGCGGCTACGGAACGCCTCGGAGGACCACCATTATCCGAGGAACGGTTCCAACCGTAGCAGTCGTAATACCAACAGTAGGAACCGAAATCAATATATGAACAGGCCCAGAGACACCGATAGCGTGTATGTCCCCACAGAGCATAGCCCGAGAACAACCAGGGCAGGTAAAAGAATCCCAGCTAATGCTAGGGATGTGCATTTTAACTCTGTTTCTGGCAGCTACCAGTTACCGAGGTCACGGCATAACAACTCGGAAAATCACCATGTATCAAATTACAGCACTGGCCGTGAAAGCCTAAAAACCACTATATACAGAGCTTTCTATAACCAATTATAAAAAAGTTACAGTTACAATTTATTATAATGATAAGAAATGATTTATGTTGACAATAAGTGAATAATTATTTCAAGAATTTTGATGCATTTTTCTCACACTAATTAGGAAAAATTGAACTTTTCCTAACTCAAATTCGTTACAAACACTTACAAAAATGAATGAATATATTTTAATGGCATTTATGAATGTTTCTACTATGCCGAAAAGCAGTAGCAATAGTCTTAAAAAAGACAATGAATGTATATAACTTCAAATTATAACTCCTGGGACTATAATAGATCAAACAAAAAAACCCAACAACCTTCAAAAAATGGTATTGTTTTACGCACCTTTCGAGTCATTTTTTATACCCATCTTCAGAAACAGACTTAATCATACTATAATAAAAACAATAAAAACATATTGTAGAAATTAAAACAAACAGTTTTGAGAAATACGTACCAATTGAGTAAAAGACAAACATTTCGAGAAAAAAATTTATTTTTTTCATTTTCATAAAAATTCTGAGTAATCATAGTGAATAAGACCGTCATTATTAATAATAATACTGATATTGACATTATTAATAATAATACTACTTTGACTAATTAATATCCTTTGTTTATTGCAGATTTTTACACTACCTATAACATTGTATTAAATTAACTTTTCATATTTACTTTGGAATTTTTATCGACGTTCCTTTGAGCTCGTCGCCTAGCATGTTACAATTTTCTAAAATTATTAGTCCTTAACCATGGACATATTTGGTTCTTATTCACTACGATTACTCAGAATTTTTATGAAAATGAAAAAAAAATTGTCTCGAAATGATTGTCTTTTACTCAATTGGTACGTATTTCTCAAAATTGTTTCAATTTCTACAATCTATTTTTATTGTTTTTGTTATAGTATGATTAAGTTTGTTTCTGAAGATGGGTATAAAAAATTACCCAAAACGTACGTAAAACATTACAGATTTTTTGACCTATTGTTCCCAGGAGTAGTAATTTGAAGTTATTATTTACATGGTCACTACTAGTGCTAATATAGAAACCAGTTAGTTTATTAGGTTTTCATTCATATTATTGTGTCAGTGATTTATGAAAAATCGCGATTAAATCATTGTTGTTGTCATTAATGAATAAATGAAACTTTATTTTAAAGACGCTGTTGTGTGTCTAAGGGCGATTTTAAAAGCCATTATCGAATGTATAAAACTTTAATTTTAAAAAATTAGGTTATAACAAACTGATTTGACTCAAATGAGTGCATACAATTATTTATGTACTTGAAAGAATCGGGGAATTTCCATCTCGGTAACTATACACATTTGGAAAGTGAGGATCTTGATGGTGAATTGTGTTTTGCCGCTTGCGTGTATTTGTGTCATGCTACACGCATACTTCCACCACAGCGTGCTTCCACTGTTCGCATAAGGCAGTGTTGCCAGGTGGGAAAAATTCAGTGCATGAGAATAATTTCAAAATAGCATGAGGTTTGGAGAAAAAAGCATGAGATGGCTTAATTTATCAAAAAAACACCTCTTGACACAGCTTAATTTTTAATTACTTTTGTAATGCCATTTTTATTTCATTAAAAAGCATTATGTTATGCTATTTTATCATAATATTACATTGTAAGTAGATACTTACAGGTACTTACTTAAAAGTTATTAACCACGTAACCTTTCTAATTTATTTTATTGTTAGGCCGGGCGAACGTTGAGGCGCAGTTGACGTGACGCAGAGTGACTCACGGGTCGTAAAATCTGTTGTTTCCAGAAAATGTAGGTACCCTTACGGAATAGAGTTAAGAATCACTGCAATACAGCGTGAATACAGCACACACACTGCATATCCGTCGACTGTCATACCCGTTATGTATTCATTGCTAATTATTAAGAGAGCAGTCTACAATAAAGGACATTTCAAGTACCCAAATATTGTAGATACGTACCTCTATCTATTCAATTTAGCCCTCGATATTGCCTTTATTTCTCGTTAGGTCTTTGTTTTGGTAGATTTCAAAGAGTAATTTTAATAATTTTATTATATCTTTTTGTGTCTATTAAAAAGCATGAGATTTCAAAATATGAGAGCATGAGATTTCCTCGGAATGCATCTGATCTCATGCAAAAGCATGAAACCTGGCAACACCGGTGGCCGGATTGAAGTCTGTAGTCTGTGAGGATACCGTTTTTGTTGTGCGGCTCTCGTTAGCTCTCGCCTACCCTCGGCCGTTATCGGAGACTGTAGACGCGCTAAAGGGACATTCAAAATTTAAAGATCTTATTCACGCCGTGTTTTATTCGTTACTCTTTCCAAATAAATTAATACACGTCAGCATTTTAAATGTAATAAAAGGACATTGAGAGAAATATTGCAGATATAGGTACAAATAAAATTTAGTTTTCTATTATACCACTAAATAGCTATACTTTGCGCCGCTTATACTTCGTATCTTCCCTGGGATAACGCGGCAATTTCTTCTTTCTCTGTAAAGATCCGCAATTTCCGATTCTGTATAAGTGTAACTTGTGAACAAAAAAACAACAAACTATCATGTCAAATCACATCAGAAAACTAATATTGTTCATTCATAATTTTTACATACCTATTAGTCTTTTAATTCTCTAGTAGTAAGTACATACAACATTATTTTTATAAACTAAAGTTTAAAATAGTACAAAAATTTTAGTAAAGTTATTAGTAGTTTAATATCTGATTTTATTACTTTTGATCCCAATGTGCCAGTTAGTTGCAGTTTAATCGCGCACACATATATGCAATCTATTTTTTGCCTCAAAACAGAAATATTTTATATAAAGACACAATAACGATGATGGCACTAATAAACACATAAATTAGGCAAAAGTGCACTTACCGCAAAATAAACCATTGTGTACATCGAGAACGAGGAATGTCCAGAAGGGAATGATAACCTGAAAAGAACAATAATAATTATTGTTAACACTGATACTAGTATTAAAATTTTATAATCAGTTCTTCGGAAACTGTGTTGTTATGAATGTATTACCACGAATTTGTTTTGTTGATAAACATTTTAACAACAATTTATCTTATATGTTACTGACCATTTATTTGTGCCCTACATATCCATCACATTCTTGAATTAATCGGTATAGGCCAATATAACGTCAAAAAATAATTTTAATCCCTCACCAAAAAATGTAATGTAATTAAATAGAGTAATGAATTAATTACAGTAACTTTATCACAGGTAAATGTTATTCTATCGGGAAGAAAAGTTCTGGAATTTTTAAGTACCTACACTACAGTTTATGGAATTTGCTTTTTTATTATACAAGTATGCTATTGCAGTGTGATTTCGAAGATTGTTCCCAAATTATCTCATCTGTTATTAATGCCTTTGGGTTATTATAACTGGAAATTTTTGACAATTAAGGTACATCCGACAATTAATTAAATTTAATTCAGCTACTCAGTTTTGTTTTAGTTACAAATATCTACAGGATATACAGGGTGATTTAGAACTCATTAAAAAAAAAATTGGGAAGAGATAAAAAATGGAGTCGATATAGTAAAATTGTTTTGTAAACTCCTTATAGTTTCCGAGAAAAAAGTTGTAGTATTTTCAACTTTTACGTTCAAACATTTTTTTTAGATAATTTCTGCCGCAAATTATATGAAGTAGGATGTCTTTGAGCAGAACAGTACAAAGACTCGGTAAATAGTTATGTCTCTAGAGATAGAAAAGGAGAGAGTAGGCAAAAATTTATGACAATCCGTCAAATTATGTAAAATAAAAAAAATATATATACAGGTTTAACTATGACTAAGTACAAAAAATTTAACCACGTGCTCAGGGAGGCCTAAAAGACAATAAAAAAATTATTCCAGAATTTTAGCTCGATATTTAAAAAATGGGGCAAAACCCTTTTTTCCTACGGAAAGTAGGCGCGTATGATAAGACTGAGATGGCTTAGATCCATAGATAAAACTTACATCTGTCAACAATATCTACTACCATCGTCATTCTTTTGCAGCATTTCTAAATGTAGAACCGAAAATTAACATTCTTATTAGTAATAATAACTGATAGATAGGTAACAGTTAATCCACTTAGCTCCAGTATTTTACATTCGTTTTCCATTATTTCGTTATAAACTGGTAGAACTACATATTCGCTCAATACAGCCACTCACTACCGATAAAAGACACTTCCCGTAGGTACAATTAGATAAAATGCCTATTTATTATAACAAAATCGAAACGAAAGGAACAGATAATAGACGTTTTAATGTAACCGCGGCAGTCTTGTCGCATAACCTAGAAAACCAAGCTGGCGAACTATATTGTGGGAAAGTATCTGCACCCAACACATATGTCTTTATTTAATAGCTATAAAACGTTTAAAAATTAAAAAAGGCACTAAAAACTGAAGAAGAACACAAAATTACAATGAAAACACAGGAATTCAATTATTTGTTTATTATTCTTTATATTTTAGTTTATTTTTGAAAAAGTTCAGCTCATTTCTGTATGGCATACTATGCATTTTTACTCCGTTAGTTTTTGCATTTTATGTGCCATAATTCTAAATATAATTCCAAACGATCTATTGCTTTCTCACCAGGCATGTTTTCTGTTCCTTTTACTTTTAATTTGTTATGTAGGTACTTTACGAACTAGCTGCAAGCGTATCGAAAACCATTCGAAATTTAAAATTCAATTTCAAATCTCGGAAGTACACGTTTTCATTACAAAACGCACAGAACTGGAAGTACTTGCTGACTATCCCAATGGCTCTGAACACTTGTTTAAACATTCAACAATGAATGTCTGACAGTGACTTTAGCAAACTTTACTTGCAGATGTTCATATCTTCACAGTTGAGGAACAGTCAACAGAATAATTTCTTTTGTATGACTTCACTGGCAAACTTAATAAACTGTTTTCGTACACCTTCTGTAATTTATCATTCATTTTAAAAAATTAAATGACGGACTTCTTTTCTAATGACGTCAATCACAACAAATTTAATAGAGGTTGACTTCGATTAAACAATTAACATCAAGGTACCAGCAGTAACAAATCAACAAGGCTCTAGCAAGACATTCTTTGTAATTTTGCATAATCTGTGCAATTTTGCTTCTAATAAATCAACCTTAAAATGTCATGTTTAATATTTTAGTTTATTCACTGTAGTGTCATGTTTTTAGATATTACCACTGGTTATATAAGCTCCGATAATGTCACGGGTACAGTGACTCTATACCACAAAGTATAAACTAGATAGAGCGATATCTTGATTAGTATAGCACATGCAAATTGTTTAGGGACAAGTCGCTGCTGTAGTACTTTAAGTAAATGTAGAGTATATTTATTGGTTACTTACTGAGGTTCAACTTACAATTATGAGTTTACTGTGACTGCTTTTTGTTTTGACAAGTCCATCACAGACAAGAAAAGTCCATTTAGTAAATATATTTACTTATTATATATCATTTTGTGGGGTTTATTACTGAAGAAATGAATTCTGAAGAACATTAGAGGAACCAGGAACATGAAGAATATTTTAAATATTTGTATTAAAAATAAGGTGATACCTACTATACTATAAGTACCGATATTGTGTACCATATTATGTAAGTTCTTGTTTAAAAATAAATAATTTATTAACATTTTATAATTATTATTAGGTAGGTACATAGGTACATATAATATGTACAAAACATTGTATCTGACTGATAATGTATATTATATTCTATTAAATGAGTGAGCCTTAAATGAAGAGCTAAAATATAAAAAATAGTTCAGTCCATCCACTAGGAGCGCTGAAACTTTTATACAAACTCGATCCTAGAGATTCAACTCTATCTAGTTTTATACTTTGTGCTCTATACATCACAGTGGCAACAATATAGATTAAATCTCTGACAAAACCATGGAAACTGAAATACAAGGAAAGAACATCTTTACTAGGATACAATATTTATTCGCTATTCTGACGATAATAATTTATGAAGTATCTAAATCTTGAATTTTTATGATATTGACAACAATTTACTAATGTAAGAAAAAATACTTTTTTATTTCTTTAGACCAAAGAGGAAAGTACCTGATCTCCTTCATGATGCGCTTGTTATTTTTGTAGAGGGCGTTGGTGCAAGTGAAGTTCTCGTGATACTGATAGTCCGGGTAAGAGCCGTTGCACACGTCTGGCAGACATACGGTGAAGAAGTGCGGCCTCAGTCTACCAATAGTGTACTTCATCACGTCAGTGGTAAGTTGAGAACAGGCGGCTCCGAAAGCGAAGATACCTATCACGCAATAGATATTGTAAATCCAGTTAGGGATCTTCACGCCGAAGAAGATCACCTCCTTGCGATCGTTGGGCCGGTTCAGGTATTCCGTTAACGACATCTGGAAGAAAAGATAGAATGAAGAAAAATATGTACTGATTATTGAATGTATGTGCTTTCAACTTAATAAGACTGCATTTGGAAAACCAAATATGAATAGCTGCGCAGAGCTGGTTGCATGATGTTCTACGACTAATGAGATTTTCAAGTTAGATATTTATGTGAAGTTACAATAGAACTTACTGATTCCACTTATCAAAGCTCAGAGTAAATGTTATGCCATTAATTTCGCTAAAAATTTGATTAATAAAATACTTAATTAAGTCAAGTTACCTAAAACTCATTTCTTAGGAAACCGGTTAAATGGATATTGTTAATTTCTTGTTTGTTACGATCAAATCCTACTTTAGATAAAGAAGATATATTGTCGCTGATATCTAGAAGTAAGTATAAGCAGGTTACCTGCCAAACAGGGGGTGAGAAATTACATACATATTCAAATCTAAAATTTACATAAATTTGTCAGTAAGTGATGAGAATATACAGTAAAGTCGTTCTGCATACAGACTGATCAGTTTTCAGATAAGCTGCATAACAATATTTTTGAGAAAAAAATATTTTCTTTTATTACCTTTAACAATAAAAATTTACGTCACAAGTTACAAACAAATTAAATAATAAATCAACTTAGATATTCAAACTGTCTACTACTTGCAACTGCTGAGAATGATCAAGGTGATATTCAAATTCTTTTGTGACTATTTATTACTTAGAGAGTAGGCTCAGTACCTACTTGGGGCAGGCGAGGAAGATCTCTTGACCTAAATTCACTCGATTTATTTTCATATCTAAAGTAGGTATATGTAAATCGGTCTGTCGGATAAGTCAGTGGTCGCGCGGTTTAAGGAATCAGTACTTGAATCGAGGTGACTACTCGTAGATCGCTGTGAGTGCGACCCCCACAGCCGGTAGACCGTATATAAGATATATTCGTCGAGAGATTGGCACCTTCTCTGCGGGTATGGTAGGGTGGAAGAATGTTGGCTTGGGTGAATGTGAGAGATTGATATCGGTTGACCTTTGACTACCCCCCTAATTATTGAGGTTTTCCAGGTTTCCCTCATTCCTGCACTGAATGGTGGTACCAACGTAGGTCGTTCCTGGGCGCAAATGCGGCCTGCTTAATAATAATATGCCGCCCCCTCTCCCGCACAAGTCTTCGACTTCTGGGCTAATCCTCGTGATTAGAATGAGGGGTAGAGATATTATTGTTATTATAATACTAAATATTTGAAGATCAGAATAGTGGAAGCTAACCAGGCTAAGCATCTTTCCAACTATTAAGTAGTGCCATAAAAGAATTTGAATATCACCTTGCTCTTATTAGTATTTAAGTGGTAGACAGTTTGAACATTTCATTTGATTTATCATTTAATTTATTTGTAACTGATGTAAAAGTTCAATGGGCAGACAAGTTATGGTTGAAAACTAAAATATATTTAAAATAATACAAGAAGCATCAACATATGCATAATAACAATAATAGAAACTAAAGCATTAGACAATATTTACATAAAATTATGGTCTTGTCCACGAATTCTTCAATATTATAAAGGGCATTTTCACATAAGAAAAGTTTTAAGAGACCGAATCTAGCCAAAGTTTACGAGTATGAGTCATTCATCCCATTGGGTAAATTATTTAAATTAAATTCTTCTGAATATAATAGTAATTTAGTGTAAATGGACCTACGTATATCAATCCTAATTTAGTACTGATGGATATAGTCGTGGCAAGAATTCAGACGATTTACGTCATACCAACAAATGAATAATTTATTGTATTTTCATCAAATTATTTAAGAAACTACAAATGAGAATAATAAAACTATACTACACAAAATGTTTGCACTATCCGGAATATTCGAAAGGGGTGTTTAGATAGCAAAACTGAACAAGAAAGCCTAATAAACATATGGTCGAATATCAACGGTTACTGAGATAGCAATGGAAACACTTTTATTGCTATTTTTGTGAAAGCTGCTATTATTTGATATTATATTTTAAGTATCTCATGCATTGTAAACCAAACTCACATTAGTAATTACTAATTGTCACATTTATTTTGACGTTTGACGCTTATTTTATAACTGTCGCATTTATTTTTACATGTGCGTTTGTTTAACATTTAGTCATCGAGAATATGATATTATTTTTATTTATGGGTATTGCAACAGTAGCGCTATTCGTGCAGTTGCTGAATATCGACGTCGCATCCAGAACAGAAGAGTGCCAGATAGAAATGTATTCAGGACAGTCCTCAACAATGTATGTGAAATTGGAATGTTTCCCAGTATGAGAATTACATCTGACAGGCAAGCTGGTCCTGGTCTAGCAGTGGAAGAAGAAATTCTAAATATGGTAGAATGCAGCCCGGGTGTAGTACAAGGCGTATTGCCCGTCTCCAAATTAATCAAACTACGGCATGGGAAGTTATTCACAAAAATGGTTTAAAACCTTTCCATATTCAGCGCGTCCAGAATCTTCAGAACGGTGATAATGGTTTGCCGCTGCATTTTACATGCAAACCATGGACTTTACAAATACATTTTGTTCACTGATGAGGCTCAATCGCGATGGAGTAAATAATTGTCACAATGAACATCGTTGGTGAGATAAAAACCCGCACGTCACGATGGAAAGCAACTTTCGGTATCGGTTCAGCATTAACGTATGGTGTGGTATGATTAAAGATCAATTACTTGGCTCAGTTGTGCTAGATGGTCTTCTTACTGGAACTAGATATGCGTAACGTAATGTAACGTTGAGCAATTGCGACGTAAATCGTCTGAATTCTTGCCGCGACTACACCACAATATTTAGAAAAATTGTGTCTGCTTCTGTAAAAGTGAATTAGTAATTTAAACAAATGAGTGCATGTGAATGTTAAATGTTTAAATATTCAAGATTTTTTTTTTGTAAAATTATATGTTTACTATAAGCACCAGTGCCGTAGGCTGTCGATTATTAAGTTTATTCATCACTATCTCCATTTAATCATTTTTTTTGTGTTTAATGCAAAAAAATGTTTTTAATGACTGATTAATATATTCAGATCAATTTAAAGGAGAATGTAAACTGGATGTGGCGTTTGTAATAAATACTTAATATTAAATTCCTAGATTCCTGATGAGCAGTGAAGTATAACCAGAATACCATTTTAAAGTAATTTTGAGATCAGGATAATCAAGATTATTTTATAAAAGGGGGAAAAAAGTGGAAACCGGTCCTGCTGGACTTTACTGGATAAAAGCATAGAAATCATAAAATATATAGAATGCCAGAAGCCTTTACATTAGGCACTCAAAAATAGTCAGACTAGAAATCAGCTATCTAGGGAAAACTTAATGTAAGCAGTTGGTTACACTGCATTTTAAGCCTAGCATACAATTGAATTCGAAACGGAAGGACCATAGAAATCACAAATTGGACGTAAAATTTTCATATTTTGAAATTCCCGCCTATTAGTGTGAAGCTGCCTCGTTAGTGTAACCAACTCATGAAAGCTAAGTTACTGTAATATTACCAGACTCGCGTTTTCTCCATAGGTTGACTATTTTCGATACCTCTTTTGGCGTTCTATATATTTTATGATTTCTATGGATAAAAGAGATATAAATATACATATCTGGAGCCGCAATCATTCTGACCAGGGCCGTACCGGACTATTTTCTTATTTATATTTTCAAGTTTAATTTACTTCAAAAAATGTTAATATAAACTTTTTAATGTAAGACCTTGTCATTGTTAAGATCCGCTATATTATATGTACATACCAAAGAACTTACAAAATGTGGCTAAATGACATCTAGGCAAGGCTCTAAAACAATATGTCGGCTTCCTATAAAGAGTTATTTAAAAATACTAGAGAAAAATGGACATAGAGTTAACTAAAGCAATTATTTGACTTTTTTTTGTTTTCACTAATTCTAACTTTTAGGGGTTCTAGAGGCTAGTTCTTCGAAATTGGGCCTAAAATTTTTTGGAAAATATCTCTTGAACCCCTGAGCCGTGTTTAATAGAACTCGTTTGTAGTTGTATATAGTCTGTTTGGCCGTGATTAATATGGTAGTTTTGTCAAGTAACACAGAGGGCACTAGCTATGCGTAATGCTATTTAGTTTTTTAAATTATTTTCTGTTTTACTTCCAATTTTTCTTCCAGCGCGCATTCTGTACAGAATTCTCTAGACTTAATTACATAATTTTCTAGAAAAAGTTGCTAAAGTTATAGTAGGTACTGCCATTGCCAATACAATTGAAAAATTCGTAAATAAAATGTAGCGCCCAGTTGATGAGGATAAATACTTTTTGCTCTCTTCAAATCTGACTTGTTATTTTATAAATAGTTTATTTAACTGATTTTTTTTATTCTGTAATTTATTGACATCTGTCATTCAATTTGTTTTAACTGCTGTCACAGCTACATTTTCGATTTCATGAATATTCGAGCCTACCAATATTAACAGTACAATTTAAGCTTCCTTCAGAGAACGATGTAGTGTTGCCAGCAACACCAAGTTACGTGATTTTCAGCCAATGAAATTAATCGTATTCGCTCTTTTCGCTGTTGAAGTCAGGTGAAGTTAAAAATTTCCAACTTTAACTATCCAGCGGAGCAACAGTTGTACATAACATAACTAGCAAAAACAAAACCGACTTCAAAAAATCTATTTCATAGAAATTGAACTGGTGCTGGTGATGTTGCCAGCAACACTACATTGTTCTCTGAAGGAGGCTTTATAATGACTTTTTCTAGTAAATTAACCATTAAATGAATAAAGTAAAGGAATTACTTTTTTGTGCAGAATGAACTGCCTTCCGAGTCCGCTACAAAAAAAAGAGCTAAAAATAAAATTAAAAACAAAACAGTATTACTCATGATTAAAGCTCTCTGTGTCACTTAATAAAATTATTATATTATCTACAATCACATACCATGTTTGTAAAAACTGGATTAGCCTTACAAATTTAGTCATCTATTCATATAACCGTCAGGTACACACAGCTAGATATTTTTCACTATACTTTAAACTAAACTAAATCCAAGGACCTAATGAATCCAATTTTTTTTCCTACTATTATTTGATCACTCAGATACGTGCGCTACAGTCTATATAACGAAACATGATAAAATTAAAATTAACTTGAGTGAATTATTACAATAGTTAATTTATCTATTTGGCACCTTTTTCTTCATTTATTTACATAGCGAACATTTTTTATTCAACAATAATTTTTATATTCGAAACCAGATTACATCCTCGTAAACCAGATATAAATGGGGGCTCAGTCCCCTCTGACGCTCCCCTGGCTACGACCCTATGTTTCTCACAATTACAACAGTACTTAATTGTAAACATCATATACAATCGGATCGGTCAGTAGTCGCGCGGTTTAAGGCGTCAGTACTTGAATCGAGGTGACTAGATCGCTGTGGGTTCGATCCCCGCAGCCGGTAGACCGTATATAAGCTATATTCGTGGAGAGATTGATACCGGTTGACATTTGACTACCCCCCTAATTAATGAGGTTTTCCAGGTTTCCCTCATTCCTGCACTGAATGGTGGTTAGGGCCTACCAACGTAAGTCGTTCCTGGGCGCAAATGCGACCTGTTTAATAATAATATGCCGCCCCCTCACAAGTCTTCGACTTCAGGGCTAATCCTCATGATTAGAATGAGGGGTAGAGATATTATTATTATTATTACAAAATTATTTTCCACCTTCACTAAATATATATAGAAAATTGCTTTAGATATCCGTGGATCAAAATAAAAATTGTAACTTCTGTAACATTCATTTTTGTAGGAAGAAAATTTAAATTTGAAATGATATTTTTCTGGCTCAGATTAACTGCTATGCCCTGTCCTATTCGATGTGAGACATCCTGTATATTAAGAGCTGCCATTTAACAATCTTATTGCCTTTTAAATACCCAGCAGTTACTGTCACATAACAAATACATACTTTGAAACATTTTAAAATGATTCAGACGTGAATTTCATTGTTGTTTGCTGTCATAATATACTCCACAAGATTTTTCAGATAAGTAAGTTTAATGCCAAGTAGCATCACGAGTTAACCACAAGTCCGAATAAATATAAAATACAACCACATAACGCAGTATCTTGTTACTACCGTTTAAAACTCTTTAGGTTAGAGTTACCAATTTCCAGCATATTCAGGAGAATGCAAACTGCATAATGGTTTATGTCTACAAAACTGTCTGAGCCTAAATTGTGGTAATAAAGATAATGAGAGCTGTGTAGCTTTCAATTCGTTTTCTGTTCGAGAATACAAGAGATGCAAAAGTTAAATCAGATATTTTCATAAAAATGTTTGTATGTAATTAAAACTGATAACTGTAACTGTAAATAACTGTTATAATAATAATAATGATAATGATGATAATAATAATAATGATACAAAACGAATTACACAATAAAACAAACAAACAAATAAACAGTATGAGTGTTTGGGCTACTTAAACAACTTATTAATATAATAATAATTAAATGAGTAATAATAAAGATTGCAGAATGTGGAACAAACTAGAATGAATTGAATTTGTGACATTATGACGAAAACTTAACCATGGCAAAATACTTTCAACGTATTTATTTATCCTTAGAGACTACTACTTCCTTGTAATTAGGGGTATATTCATAGTAACGTTCTCTCTTATTTTGACAAATATAAATATTCTTCCAAATTTGTTTATTTATTTAATTATGTGGATGGCAACATAATGACTGAAACATTTTCACATTCACTACGGGACGTTATAAATTTGAATACCTTCAAGTTATCAGCATATGCGTTAAATGCGAACGAGGAAAACAGGTGTTAAAACCATTGATAAAGAGATAATCGTGAAGGGCCTAGATGAGATCCCTGTGGTATATCAGAAATGATTTTGACATAATCTGAAGTGCTATTATTACTTTTGTTGTACTGTGATCTGTTAGACAAATCTGATATCCACCTTAGAATGCCGTTCACATCGATATTTTCTAGTTTAGTAAATAAAGTGGGATGATAAATTTTATCGACTTTGATATAAACTAATCATATGGTAGGTATAAAATTTACTACAATAAATACTGGTGCAATATTTTAACGTCCTGTGACTGAGGATAGTTAAAAGCGAAGAAAGCACTTTAGGAGAAAATATAGAAAAAACTTTGTATGTCGTAGATTAAATATTTAAAAGGTGATTCAGAAACTATTCGAAAAACAATTTGGAGATGTTCAACACACATGTACAATATAATATTGTATTGCACGCCGCCGGAATCTGGTCTACTGTAATGGAGTAACAATGCAAACTGGCAATGTCATATATTGCACGAAAAAAACCTTCGAAGTTCTATGATTAAACCGACACCAGAACAAAAAAAAATTGCAGTGTTTTTACTTGAAAATAAGTTTAAAGGTAGATAGATACATCTGACCAAAGTGACGTGTCTTTAAAATCAATAAAATTTTGTTACACTAATTTTACAGAAGAATTGCGGTACTTAATTACTTTTAGAAACATGAAATTTATAAATAATTAACACATACCTTATTACAAAAACTGTTCGAAATTTTGGCCCTCGACTTGTACACACATTTGGGTACGCCTTATCTATTTGTCGTACTAAAGTGAATGTTCCTCCTGGTCACTGTTTTTTTAAACGCTAATTATACGCGGCAGTTGTGATATGCCCGCGCAAATCCTCAACGGTTTCCACTTCGGTGCGGTAGACCTCAATTTTTAAATCCCCTCACAAAAATAAATCAAGAGGGTTTAAATCGGAAGACCGCGGAGGCCATGCTACCGGCCCACCACGTAAAATCTACTGTACTCCATGTACTTGATGGAGATAATCTCAAATATTTAGCCGAAAGTGAGAAGGTATCTCATCATGTAAAAACCACGTCTGTTGTCGGACAACTAGGGGTACATTTTCAAGGAGTTTGGGATATTGTAAATCATCGATACTATTGGGAAATATGAACGGTTCAATTAGGCGCTTATCAACAATTCCTGCCCAAACATTCCATGAAACCGGTGTTGGAAGTGGTCGTCCCGTTCAATTGCGTGCGGATTTTCGAATTCCCACCACCTTTTTATTCATAAATCCGTTGAAGTACAGTTGCCCAACTACGTACTCGTTTATAATGCGCGGTATCTATTAGAGTTTTATTACATTTTTTTAATGATACCGTCTTCTTATTTAAGGATGAACAATATCATCAAAGTTTTTCGGATAAGTTCTGAATCACCTTGTATCATTATTGTTTCTGGAAAACCTGGACATCCGGCAGAGCTTTTCGCTGGGCACATATTCCACGGTTTTCCAGGCGGAGGTTTTTGCTATTTTGATGGTAGCAGGCAAGGAAGAAGTAAGGAATTGTGTGGAGGACAAAATCTTCATCTGCTCTGATTGTCAGGCTGTACTAAGGGCCCTTAGCTCTCCGGTGACGAGATCTAGTCTTGTTCAAGAGTGTGGAGATGCCCTGGAGTCCCTGGCCAGACAAAGGGAGGTGGAGTTGGTCTGGGTTCCTGGCCATAAGGGAATCCCCGGTAATGAGACGGCTGACTTGCTAGCTCGTCTAGGATCTGGGGCACCTTGCCAGGGACCCAAACCCTTTTTGTGAATTACGCGAGGTAGTATGAAGAGTGCCCTTAACAAATGGGCCTATCAAACACTAGGAGGGAATCGGAGAAGGAACGGGGGATGTAGACAGGCCCACGACTTCTTCAGTGAACCTAATAAATCTAGGACGAAGTGGCTGCTGAGCCTTAGTCGAAGGTCCCTGAACCAAATGGTGGGGGTCCTGACAGGCCAGTGCAGACTCAGAAAGCATTTGAATTTGATAGGCATAGAAAATAGTCTCTTATGTCCGGAATGCGGAGAGGGGGAGGAGACCCCTATCCATTTCCTAGTATATTGTGCGGCTCTTGGAAGACTAAGATATAGGATCTTTGGCACCGAGGAGCTGCAAAGGGAAGAGATGAGGGGCTTCCATGGACCAAGATCCTGGCGTTCATTAGGGCGTCGGGTAGGTTCGAGGAAGGCCGAGGGTGAATAGTGGAGGGGTGATGGGATGCCAGGGTAGGCAAAAAGGGCCCATGTGTGGCCTAATTGCCAGGCTGAGGCCGCCCGCACTTTACTACTATCATTATTGTAAAGGAAACTTCTATTAAACTTTACAGAAGTTAATTAAAATATCACATAAGAAATTTAATTTCTGTCAGATTTTGTGAAACAAGATTCGTAAAATGTGACTACGTTAATCTACTTCGTTTAATTAAATTTCTAAATTTGATTTTACCACACAATGCGTCTCTATTGACAGGAAATAAACATATTCGTTATCTAAAATGCGCCGGATTATTCATCTTCAAACAAACCTACGTATATACATTTTGTCACGGCATAAACTTGATTGTTCTAAATTCCCAGCAATGAGATATAATTACGTACTACGACAATAATACAATTATATGCTTCAAAAATAGCACAAATTTCTAGTAATAAACGAACACGCGATGTCAAGTAATCCACGGAAATAATATTTCATGCCTATAGCATTACTTAGTAATTAGACTGATTATAGATATATCTATCAATAATAGTAGTGACGCAAGAAATAACATTTTATGAATGGATTTGCGTTTCAATTTCATCCCTCTATAATTATACGTGCAAAAATGTTTTACCCACGTAATAAGTGATAAATAATATATTATTCTGATCTGATCTGTTCTGATTAGAGAATGAGGTGAAAGAAATTACAATAAGGGTATATACAATAAGGGTAATGATAAATGGAATGACTTTAAGGTACTGATTGATTTAATGAGAAGTTCGAGTAAGCAAAAGTAATTTTGTAAAAAAAACTGTAATATCGAACTTCAAATCTATCACTAAAAATAAAATTATGTGACATTTTTGTTAAATTACAGGTATGCACATTATAATTAGAATAAATTATTAGTATATGTATTTTCGGAAAATATAGATAATACGTATCAGTAAAAAAAGCAATTAAAATGCATTTTTATATAAAGCAAATATTTATAAAAACGATAACAGTCAAATAAAAAAATGCCACTGAAAAACTAATGAGGTCTAAAAAAAATTTGTATTTTTATTGCCACACACACACACTCTCACACTACATACGCAATTTCTATGTAGCAAAATATTGATCTAAAGTGGTTTAAAACGAAAATAAAACTATGCATTTTCCTAAACCATCTAGAAAACAATGTGTTGATGTTAAAATGTTGTGCATAACTTGATTAATACTTATTTTTTATTTAAATAAACCCTCAATTCCATCCAAGCGATTTTAAATAAAGCATACTGTTCCTGAAATTATGGCAATTCATAAACTAAAAACTGTATTATTTAATTTATCCATTAAAAATTGTTGTTTGTCTAGAGTTCCAAAACACTCTTAGTTCTTTTTTAAAAAAAGATAAGCATAATATAAAAAAAAAATTAGGCCAATCACTATTTTGTGCAATTTTCTAAAAGCATTTGAAATATTCCAGAAATTCTACACCAACGCTAGCAAATTGACGTGATTTATATAGATTTCACTAACGCATTCGACAGACTTGATGAAAGTGATTAACAAACTTGCTAATTTTGGATTATCTAATAATAGGCTTATGTTCCTTAAATACCTCTCAGTAGCAGCTTAAGTACATCTGAAATAGAAAACAGTATGTAGCTTATATGGTTTCAAATCTACTGATTATCCAGCAACATCTGGTGTCATGCAGAGAAATTTATTTGAATCCTTACTATATCACATTTTTGTTAAGGGCGCCGTATTCCTGAAAAGTGTTTTCTACAAATATAAATAATTTTAGACATTTAAGAACTGAATAATATAGAGTTTAGCAAATAACAAGGATGTTATTTCATGCCACCTGCAAATATTCAAAGGTACCGAAGTAAAATCAATATTTAACATCAGAAAGCGATCTATCCAATGAATTTTTAGGTACTGAAATCTTTCAAAATACGTATTTTTAAATTCAACTATAGATGTAAACATTGTTATAACATAAACTTACATAGTTCTGCATATAAGATTGTTCACTTTTGTTTATAAGTATGTGAAAATAATTGTTAAGCGTTAATAGAATAGCGAAATTATGTGTGTCATATAAATGCATTTTAAAAGTTATTACATTATTTGAGGAAAGTTTAAATAGTAAAAGTGGATAAACAAAACATCAATAATTCTATTTTTGATATTACTTTTGCTCTACGAGTTTTATTTTTCGAGATTCGACAAATTTGATCATTTTACGGCGAGAGATACGGGCACCTTAATGATATTGTAAGCGATATTGAAATCAACTGCGTATTACATGCTGACGATTTAAAATAATTAATAATTACTTCTCAAGATAACTGCGTATTTTTACCAAGATCATCTACATTTTGTAATCTTGAAGTAACATTCAATAAATAATTATCTTTTGCAGCGCATATCAATAGATTCAGTAACGTTTGATTAATTTAAAATGCTGGGTTAGTTGCTTGGGTGTAGTAAAGACTTTTCTGGAATAAATTGAGAATATCATATTTAGCTTTTGTCAGGTCAAAACATGAACACCTATTGTTCACTTGCGTGGAACCCTAAATGCACACATGGGAATTCGGAGGACATTGAAATCCACTATTGGCTTGGTGGGCAAGAGGAAGTGCATCGTTAAGAATGGAACTGTAATCGCGAAGTGGTGAGTGGATCGATAAGAGTATCTTTGAACGGTAGAGGTTGTGATGCGATGGTAGTCAAGACAGGAGCTTGCATGCGTGCACCTACTATATCAAATCCCAAAATTATATCTATCTTAGTTTGTTTATGTGAATAACAGAGATGGAGTAAACTAGTGTAAAGTTAAGCATATAGACATTTCCATAGTCTTGTAAAAAAAATTGAAAAAATTTATTTATTAACAATAAATGTAATTAACAACACGTATGTACTACTCAATCAAGTTAACAATTCTGCTGTCAATATAACATGACAAAAAAAAAATAAAATAAGTAGTTTGTACATCCTCTGAATCATATTAAAATAGGCTATAAAAATCATGATTTCTATTTAAGCTGTCAACAAATGGCGATACTTTAGACTTCCTTCCATAAAGTTGGTTTCCGTCGTCTAATTCGTTGGTGATGAGAGATGGTGTGTTGTCAGATTTCGTGCTTTTCTAAATAAGTACCAAATATACTATGAGTTTCAAAATACTTTCCAACATTTCTCTTATTCTGGAGGTGTGAAAAACAAACATATTTTTAAATTCCAACTTTATTTTATGAGGTTCTGCCTATTCTACTAATTAAATGTGAATTTAAATTCTAAGATATACAAATTCCTTGAGAATATGTTTTTAAATCTTAAAGCTTTATATTTAAATTCAAACATTTTTGTGCAAATTACCAAACCAACCATTCTATTTTTACTTTTTCTGAGATGTGTGAAAGAACTGTATACGTATACGATAAAATTAGTCATGATATTTCATTTCAGATGTTTACAAAACAAATAACATAAATGCAGTTAAAGTTTCATATTTAAATTCAAACAAGTTTGTGGAAATTACCAAACCAAAAAACAATTCTTTGAAAATTGCAACAAATAAATAAATAATTTAATATTTTGAGTGATCCTATACGTCATTCTGTTTTTACTTTTTCTGGGATATGGGTATGTGAAAGATTTGAATTGTAAAGAACTGTATAGGTAAACAATAAAATTAGTCATGATATTTCATTTTAGATGTTTACAAAACAAATACCATAAATGCAGAATCAACGTGAGTAACTTTCAGGTGGGCGACATTTTGTTTACAGAAGGAGACAATTGAACAGCAAAATATAATCGACCATGTGATTTAATTGTTTACTGCTGTCTATATGCTCTCTGCGTAGACAAAATATACAATTACGAGTATCAAAGCCAGCTACTTAGTACAGAGCCGAAACAAATAAACAAAATCAATGAACTCCAGCGAACTTTGCTTTGATGCAAAACAAAAATAACGCTGTAATGCGAGCTGAAAAAATATATATATAATTTTCCGACGCTTCTAAAGCCTTTAAAATAATTTGGGAACATGGACTCATGACATGGAAATTTTTTAGTTATTTAAGTATCTGTACATTATTTGAAAAACCTTGGTTAAAACCCTGTGTAAAATGTTATATAACATTATGGAGCACTTGTATAGCAATCATGTTCATAAAAAATATGTTTCACAAGCATTGCAATATCGAGGGGCCTTATCTTGCTGAGCAATTAAGTTTGTCAGTCAAAACGGGATTAATTGCGTTTTCCGATACATCCCAATGCATTTCTTTATCTAAATTTCCAGGATAAGAGATGAGCGAATTGGGAATTTCAAAAAATTTCTTTTCTGGATGTTGGATGTGTATAGGGTGTACCAAATTCATTGTAATTGCAGAGCATCTTGGAAACTACAAGAGCTAGAAGGTGGAATAACCACTTTTGCGGGTGCTTCAATTTAAACCGCTTTTGAGATACAAGGCGAAATTAAAAAAAAAACTACTTTTAAGGGATTCTTCGTATCTGAGAGACTAACCTAAATATCGAAATGATGAAAATTGCTTCTGACAGCATTTTTTACGTAGAGTCCAGTGGCGTACTTGTAATTTCTCAGGGTGTCTCTTTTAACATATGATCTAGATATACATTTTATAAAATGGAACACCCTGTATATTTGCATGACATTGCATAATTTTTTTCTTCATAATGATATTGTTACGAAAGTTCACCTACCTTTTTAGTTTGTTAATTATGTTCCTGTTTACGTTAGAATTTATAATTGAAGCTCACCTACCTCGTTAGTTTGTAAATTACGCTTCTGTTTATGTTAGAATTTATAATTTTTGTGATGTCTTTATTTTGACGTTTTCCGGAATATTCCAGGCTATATTCTATTTGTTTCTCGACACGTTCTCGAGATCTCAGAAACTTCCAGAACTCTAAAAACCTATATAAGCAGATCATTTTCGCCGCTGGAGTCAGTTTATTGAGCAGTCGAACGCGAATGACTGAAACGTCAAAGTAAAGCATTTGACAGTTGTGAATTTGTTGAAGCAGATTTCTTGTATAATCAAGAGTGACAATAAAGTTGTTTGTCTACGTGACGTGTTTCCACGAAAAGGCAATTTCGAGGTTATATATAATAGTTGCTACATGTTGTGTGGTGCATAATTGGTCATGCATTTTTATATAATTATACAAAATTGGTTCATGAATTAATTCCCTTTAGTAATTATACTAAAAACAATTTTCTTTTTAATAATTAATTTTAACAAGATAATTATATTAGCCAATTTAGTACTTAATTTATAAATAATTTTTAATTAAATAACATATGCATGGTAATATGTAAAAACAAACAAAATAATAAGAAGAAAATTGCTATACGTTATTGCAAGAATATTTATAAACTGTTTAAACTTTGCTTCTGGAGAATATTTTAAATATAATCATGAAAATAATCAGCAAATTATAAAATATGGATAAATGGAATTAATATATTTTGGGTTACAATGTTTTCAATAGTAATGATTAATATATTATTAACACACGCCGAATTATTATATAGTATAATTAATTATGGTGCTAAAGATCGGAGAGATGCACATCACATATATTGACTATTTATCATACAATTTAATTACTTAACTAATCAAAGCGGAGTTTATGAACCAGTTTTTTATAATATACATATAAAAATGCGTGACCAACTATGCATTACGCAACATCAAGTTATGAAGGGGAACAATAATGCAATTGAATGGTATAAAAATACGCAGGGTGTTTCATTTTAAAAAATATATATGTGTGGGTCATATTTTAAAAGAGGCACCCTGTAGAGAAATTACGCCACTGAAGCCTACGTGAAAAATGCTATCAAAAGTAATTTTCAAAATTCCGATATCTCAGCTATTCTCTGAGATACGAAGAATAGTTTAAAAGTAGTTTTTTAATTTTGCCATATATACAGGGTGTCCCAGAAATCAACCTTAAGCCGGAAACGGGCGATAGGCCAAGTCGTGACAGTTATTAGAAAAATATAAAAAATATCTTTGTCATGTACTTTTCAAATTATAAGTAGGTATCAATAAATAAATGGGAAATACTGACATCCTGGGATGATCTATCAAGTCCTGTGACTACAAATATTAATGTTTCAGAAAAAAGTAGCCCCGTGTTGTAGCGCATCCTTGTATCTCTTGTAGTTTCCGAGATACTTACACTTATAAAGAAATTGGGACATACTGTACATACATCAATAAATATTATTTGATTGTTATTCAATCAATAACGGCAGTTATTGTTAACTAGAACTTTTGGAAATGTGTTTCCAAAACGTAAAGGTAGCCTCGATATAAATATGATCTTCATTCAAAGTTTTACCCAGTTTACTACATTCAGAGTCTTTCCATACAGAAACAAATAATTTTGTGTAATAACTAGACATATCTTCAGACTTATTCGATTTTTGATGTCAAGCATTGTACCAGGTTTTAAATTGATTTCCAGATTTCTACATCAATCTCCTTTCTACTGCTGTTATACTTGTTATGTTTATTACATTAGATTCAAAACTATCAATTTGTAGAAATAACAATGTACAGTTGCACATCATAATGCAGAATTCGCTAAAGATCAAAACTAAGCAAACAGCTAGATCGACAATTAATGCCAGTTAAATTCTTTCACAAGTGATTCCCGTAGTTGCCCCAGGTCAAAAGCACGTAGTAAATTACTGGAAGTAATGATTAAAATGATCGCGTAACAAAATGTTTACACTAATTTAACGAATGGTTATTCTAGAGACGTAACATAGTCTTAATGTTGTCGGCAGTATATTATGCATGGTATTGTTTGCATTCCTCATTGGTTTCCGTTGCGTAACGAATCGCACGTGGGCACAAATTTATTTCAACAAGCTGCAATAATGGATTTGTCAAACTGAGCGCTATATTGCAGCCGAACTGTGAAATCTGCTGTTTTATGGAGGTTTTCATTTATAGAACTACACACTGATTGTGTTGAAGTGTTCACAGATTGCTTTTGGCGTCAAGTAAATTTAATTTCCTTTAGCTGGTGTTTAAGAAATTATCGAAGAAAAATCACCATCTAGGATTGTAATTCTAATGTCAATTTAGGCACATTTGTAATTTTGTCATATGTTTATTCTGTTCTTCGTACAATTTAGAAGTGTTTACCAGAACTTCTATGTTTCTGTAGTTCATAGATTTTACGAGCCGAGCTTTTATACTAGTCGATGCGTGAAGCTCGTTTAGTTAAAAGTTTAGATTAACTGGTTCAGACCTGTTTTGGATGGTTGGTTCAGGTACGCTCCAGTTCACTTGTTTGTTCGTATGCAAAGGTATCCAAGTATGACTAATCTTCAATCCTTCGTCCCTGTTCATGTTGTTCAGGTATTTTAGAATCTGAAGAGCATCCCTTTGCGCTAGGTTATAGTACCCATTGCTACGGACCAGCACTCTAATGTCCTCTACTGAGATTCTGTGTCTCTCTTTTCAAGCATGTTCAGCAACGGAGTATTTTTCAGGCTGGTATGTGCCTTTCGTGTTCTTTTTAACTCGTCTCTAAAGTGCATTTGGACATTCCCACGTATACTTTGTCACAGTCACTACATGACACCACGTACACTGCCGGAGTTTGTAACCGATTCACGGAGTTGCTGACTTATTTTACTTGTTGGTTTAAAAGTAGTCTGCACACCTTTTTGCGTAGTATGTTTGCGATTCTACTAGATTGGGTAAAGTGGTGTTTGAAGTGACTTCATCCTTGGGCTTTGGTGCTTGCTTGCGCTAATGACTCTATCGATATTTTTTAGAACTAGGGGTCTTCATGATGGAGCGTTTTTGTGCCGGATAATGGTTAGAGATATCTATTTAAGTCAAAATAAGGATGTCGTTAATCCCACATGGTCGTCTTCATCGACGTCGAAGACGAGTTATTACTGAGAGAAAAAATGATGTTGGTTGCGTGGGGTGTGCAAATGCTGAAGAGGGGATGAAGTCCATCAATGCAATGAGTGTGCGAGAGTAATGAGAAAAAAGATGCTAACAAAGATTGTGATGGCGATGTTAGAGAGGTGGACGATGCTGAAGAAAGGATGAGCGTGACAACAATGAGTAAATTACAGTCATGGAAGTAAAGCTTAGCAAAAAAAACATTTGCAGTATGATTTTTTATTCATTTGGCATTTTGTTATGTAAAATTGCCATTTACACCGGAACAATATAATTTAATGATACAAATTCGCAGTAGCACAAATGGAAGTTCAGCTTATTGTTTACAATGAAGGATTTTTTTATGCTTTTCCCAATTTTAATATTGCATATATTGATAGTGGTTTGTCCTCAGTTGTGGTAATGCTACTGATAAAATCAAATGTATACGAATATATATGACATATAAAATATATGAAGGAGAACAGGCAGATCTACTGTTTAACAGAAAATGTTGTTGAAGATATTATATACCAAATTATACGAAATCCTAAAATATATAAAGAAATATCTGTTTAAACAGATAATGTGGTAACCTGCACATAAAAAAGATCTCAATTTTCAACAATTTTAATATGTCAGGTATGTGTTGTTTCATTATCTGCCAGATCATTTTTAATTTGTATAATTTATTGAATCCAAACTGTGAAGTTTAAATAAACTCATTTGTGTATATTTTAGAGTTAATGCTACTAATAACGAAAATTTAGTTACATTGGTCCGCAATATCACAACATTGTCTAGTCGCATTGTTTTTATACAGCAATTCTGTTTTGTTTGTCGAATAAAATGATTGATACACATTGTATGTACCAAATTTATCAATTCAAAAATTTAAATATTTACTGACCCACAAATCAATTAAAACTTCTATGAGAATTGATTTGATGTCTGCCAATTATACATTAGCTTCAGAGAAGATTAATTAATATAAAAAGAGAAGTTTTATATTAATATCTGACCTGCCCTAGCATATTTAATACCAATTTTATCAAAACTAGGACGATTAATCAGAATATCCTTAAGAGACACATTAGGTCAAGTAAAGATAGACGGCCAACGAAGGAAAAGCTTTTATCATTAATACAGTCACTATAATGAAAGATCGAGACTAAACATAAAAAAGCTTTTCACGATATTAAAAAATGTCTACTAATTTACAAAGATAAATCCAATATTTCAACACGCAACAAAATAAATTAAAAACAAATTAATTAAACTACAAGAGGTAGAAGGTGGAATGGCTTCATAGCACTGGACCACTTTTTAGGATGTCGCAATCAGAATAGACATCATCGCTTTTGAGATACAAAGCGAAATTTAAAAAGAAAATTACTTTCAAGGGATTATTCGTGGCTCAGAGAATAGCTGATATAACGGAATTGTGAAAATTGCTTCTGATACACCTGTATATTTTTATGTAATTCTATTACACTATTTTTTCCTTCACAAAATGTCAAAAGATTCAACACAAAGCATTTTCAAAATAAAATTGAGATTGATAGAAATGAAGTGAAATTAAATAGATTACTATGGATAAGGTATTATCAGAGAATGCTAAGAGATTCCACAAAAAGTTTCCACATTCGAGGAAAAAGCTGAGATGGAGGAAAAGGGAAAAGTTCTTAAATTCAATAGTAAAGCCATAAAGTTGGTAATAGAGAAAGGAAACGTATAAATGTAATTCTGTTAACAATATTCCTAAATTGGGAATCTCACATTTTGAGCTTACAAAACTAAATTAAAAGTATAATCTGAATAATAATAATCAATTAATACAAGACAACAACAATTAACCCTTCTAAACCTAAATCTAGTATCTTCTCCATGGTATTTTTTAGATAGATATGTCATATGTCATTGTTTTGAAGTATAACTGCTATAAAAAAGCTCTACATAATGGTATAAAACATCTTTCATTTAAATTCCTTAAAATAATATATTTCATGAGTTATATGATGTGATGTAGACAAGTATCCTGTCTAATGTATTTGTGAAAAATGCTGTTAACGATTTTTCCAATGGCGCAAAAAAATACAGTGTTCCATTAAAATCACCAGATCACCGTCTCTTGCTACATAAGCTGTCGCATTTTGGCCTCTCTGTGTTTAGTAACTTTATTTCAGATTTTCATAGGTTCTCGTATCCAATATGTTGAGAATCGTGGCTTCAGATCAGTCCAATATATTGCAACATCAGATGTACTACAGGGTTCAGTACCTCCAAAAAAAAAATCTTAAATTAATTTGTGAGTGTGTATTACAAACAATCTTCAACTAAACATAAAAAATGCAATTTCATGTCTTTCACAAAAAAATCAATGCCAATTGCTTATCACTACTCACTAAATGGCGGTCACATTTTGCGAGTAGACATGTTCAGAGATCTTGGCGTCCTATTTGACAGCAAATTTTCGGTTTCTTCTCACATAAATGTAGCTGTTTCTGAAGCATTGACATCTTTTGTACGACGTATAAGGGATTTTACAAATAGCGATGCAATTATACTTTTTATCTGAGATCAAAACTAGAATATGCGGCAGTAGTTTGGATTCCGGGCTATACTGTTCACGCCGACAACTTGGAAATAATAGGTTTGTTCCAAATGCATAGAAAACCGTACACTGTACGGTTTCGAGTCTGCGCAATAGCAAAAACCTGTTCCAAATTAAAAATCATCATTCATTGTACGATTTCCTTAGCGTTCCAAATATCTTTGGGACGAACATTGAACCGTACCACGGCGATAATATCAGTACATGGTTATGTGTAGGAACTACTTGTGAACTGTTTGTATAGTAATCTCGTTTAGATTTGATATTAAAGCTGTTCAATTTGTAGTTTCTTTTATTGATAAATAGTACATTGAATTCAGAGGTAGCTGGTTATAATGTTTGTCCCCACTCATTTTTCGATCAAGCAAACGTTCCAAATATTCGCGATTCCATGGACGGTACAAACTTGACGCATGCGTATATTATCAGTGCACATAATCTCGTGACGGTATCGTGGCCGTACAAAAGTGTTTATTTGGAACAAACCTAATACAGAGAAAATTTTTAAAGTATTTGACTTTTAAAAGTGTCGGTTTTTATCCTGAACAACGATTTTCACATGAAAAAACGCAGGACATATTTCATGCTAATAGCGTTATATAAGATAATTAATAACGTTATGACTGTTCTATTGACTATAGTACACCAAAGACCAAGTGTCTTTTATTTACTCTTTGAGTTGAGGCTGGTACATCGTTTAAGGCTTTAAAAATACATGGAAAATGGCAAAATCTGTGACAGAAGAACACACAGAGAAAAACATCTTGTCTAAGACCAGAGTATCCACTATGATTTTAGATTTAGTCAGAGTTATCAGGTGAATCCTCGTTGGGGTTTCAAAGAAAAAACTAGGAAAACTTTATAATTTTTCAGGAAAATCTTATAGTTTTAATTTTGTTAACGAATGATAAAAAGTTCGGTTATTTGTTTATGCATCGTTAAAAATAACTACTTTTTCTAAGTTACATTCAGATTCATAAAACATTTAAAAAAATAATTAATAGGCATTGCAAACTATAATAACGCCCGCTTATTATCCCCTAGAGCATAATAAGTATGTTTAGGGTAACCACATCCAAGGTAAAATAATTAAATAATAGAGACAGGAAAAATATAAATCTTTTACATCCTGTATTTTTTTTGTTAAAGATAAAGACGTAATTTATACCACATCCTTCATTTATGCGTATAAATATCAGTTTTAATAATACTTAAGATTTAATAAGGTATTTGAAGAATGTTCATATCTGAACGTCTAAATGAAACACGCAAAATGATTCATGTGCATTGATGTAAGTATTAGATGTTAAATTCATGAAGCGTAAAGAGGTACATCGCAATATAGAACTAAGAATAACAATTAACGGTTTTCAATATACTAAAAGTAAAACATTCAGTGATATTCACAAGTAATTATTCTCCTATCTCGTATTTATACTAAAATGCAAAGGTAAGTATGTCCTAGTTTGGCCATTTATATATGAGATCTATTTATACGTGTTTTGGTCGATATTTTACAGTTTAGAGCTATTGTATTTTACGTTGACTGCTAATTCCCAGATGGATGCGCCCTGCACAATATAAATAGGGCATTAAAATGAAAACGACCCGGAGTATACATGTAGAGGCGAGAGAATACACAATGGGTTCTTTCCCACCCAGATTGTTTACCCATTTCGGATGGAAACAACTGCGAATGCAAGAACGACTAGCCCGTCGCATTCAATTTCATCAGGCATTGTCAGCATAACACTGCCACTGCGTACAACATTCTGGGGATATCGAACAAAGTAACCTTTTTAACACAGACACCATGTCATAATTTAAGTATATGTTAAACTGATAAGATATAAATTTGCATGAACAGTGTTAGTTGAAACAAGAAATACTGTAAAATTTAAAAAAGTCTTGTCATGGTGTTTTTCCTTAATCTTATTTTTGCTCGATCTTGCAAGATCATGTCCTATCTTGTCTTGCGAGTCTCGCAAATTTCTTTGCACGATTCTTGCGATACTCTTGCATATAAATGAAAAACATGGACCTTTATTACGAATTTAGTAACAGTAAATGGTTACTCTCGGTCGGATACACTCCCGCTCGGAGCTCACACATAACTATGGACATGGTCGATTGTCGACAGTGGTCGATTGGTAGACATTATAAAGTATAGAAACGGCCAGTAAGTTATAAATAATAGTTGAAATAGGCGAAACAGAATCGGAGCTCTTTCAGTCAAGTGATAGTATGTATATAATTAGTTCAGTAGAGCAGAATTGGACCTAGACTCAATAAACTTTCATTTTGAAAATAATTTTATATGGTGGATGTCCTTTAAATACAGTATATACCTACAATAGAAATGCAATATTTACTTTTTCATGTTCACTTAAATATTACCCTTTCTTATATTCGCAAGAGTTTTGGCTGTAGTTGCTTTAATTTCAAAAATATTAGAAAATATTATGCACTCAAATTCATGACCTTTCATGATCTTTCTTAATAACAATTTGTTTCCTAATAGCCATTGTTTAGAAAAGGATTTGATACATCTATTGCTTTGATTAGTGAGACTGATGATACTTTATCAAATCATGACAATAGATTTTATTAGTGTCTTGGTGCTACTTGACTTTTCTAAAGCAGTTGACATTGTCAGCCATAAATTCCTACCTACGTGCCAAACTGAAATATTTTGGTTTTGAGGGTTCTTCGTTGGTTTTATTGTATACCTTGCTCATAGGATTCAAACTATAGTTTACAATAATGTTCAAGGGTTCAGTATTAGGTACCTTTTTTATCATTTACATTTATCTATATGATCAAGTTAATATCTTTATCAATGCAGAAATTAATAACATTAATAGATTAGCCCATGATAATCTTAATTTGAACTCTAGCAAATCAACTATAATGATTTTAGGAAGTAAAAATTGTCAGCACCAAGGTAAAAGTAAGTTAGATATTCATATCAATAATGTGAAATTGTGTTGATACTGCAAGCTGCAACAAACCTTGGATTAGTAATTGACAATATTAGGTTTAAATTTCATATTAATAAAGTTTTAGATTAAAGTTATAGCTCATAAAAGTTGGTATATGATAGTCGTCATTTTCGAATTTTAAATTAAAGAAAATGCTTTGTGATACTTTTATATTATAACATTTTAATTATTGGGAAGCTATTTATGGCTCTTGTTTACGTATGATCTATAAATTGCGCATACAAAAAAGAATTAAAATGCTTGTTGGCTCGATCATGGTCTCAGAGCACGTGATATACTTCATCTAAAATTAATGAATTAAATTGGTTGAATATGGATAACCCCAGAATTCGTCGTTTGTGCAGTTTTGTGCACTCATTATTACTATTACCCTTTTCATTTAAATTGAAAATTCTTACTCTGTTCGCACCTTTATAATAGAAATCTTAGACAATTTAGTATTCCCAGGCATCACACGTGTATGTTTCAAATATCTTTTATTTATAATGCTATGAACTTCACAATGCGTTACAAGAAGAGTTGAAAGTACTGAAATTGAGCAGAAAGGGTTAAATTTAAATCTTACAAGCCACGTAATCAGGGTCGAGATTCTCAAATCAATCGCAGAGCAACTCATATGCGAATATCCTTTTCCTCACTACGGCAATTGAGAGAAACAAGAAATCTATTTGCATACGAGTTGTTCTTCGAGAATCACAGTCCTGATCACGTGGCTTGTAATCATTTATGAAGGCACTGTACAACTTACAAGTCACACAGTATCAAATCTGTGCACCAAACCTTTTCACAATTTCGACAATAACAAATACAATTCCAACAAATCCTAAATATACTTTTTCCAGAAAATATGACCGCTTTTTGGCGGTCTTCGAACCCAACAGTTGCAAACAGTGATTGCGCGATTACTCGGTACTTATAAATAGCTTATCCTCGCTCGTTACTTCTCGAGTTATCGTATCAAACACCTCGGGGTATAATAAATTGGCGTTTAGAAGTCATATTAGAGATACTCTCTAATAAGAAATTATACACATTTCGCGCCTAACATCGGCGTTTAAATCTCGATTTTATAGCGAGGCGTGAGCCAAAATAATAATTTTGCTCTGCACTGGGATTTATCTCAGTAGGCAGTGGTGTAGACGGGAGCAAGATAATTTAACTGTTTTAAGGTAAAATTCTGGCATTCTATGAAAAATAAAGTTATTACTGTTGCTATTCTACTTTCTAATTATACAAAAAGTCATGTGGCGGTAACAATTATATGAATTTTTAATTTTAAGTTCACATTTCTATAACTATTCTGTGTGCTGTTCATCATCATCACTGGCGCTACAACCTTGGGTGGGTCTTGACTTTTTCAACGATTAGTTTCCATTCTTCCCTAACCTTCGCATTGATATTCCAATTTCTAATACCTAGCGTTCTAAAATTATCTTCCATCTGATCCGTAAATCTGGCTCTGGGCTGGCCTTTCTTCTTATGTCCAACATATACTTGCTGGAATATGTCTTTGAGGATTTCATGTTGTCCATACTTTGTAGGTGTAGATATCTGGGTAGAAGCGATAGAGCTCGAAATTGTAGAAAAATTATACTAAATGCCACATGCTTTCTTTCAAAGCAGTCTAATAACTCTTCATCACTTTCTGCCATTTGTATTATATTAAAAGAATGGGCAATGCTCCCTTTCACTATTTATTAAGAAAAGTTGATCCAATCATAAGAAAACCAGATACGTAAATAAAACATCAGTTATAAAAAATTGCAACAAAATATTTTACATTTAAAAATATATTTTTAATTAACTTTATATTTAACTACTATCAATACAAAACATATCGCACAAAACAATGATAGGTGCAAGTAGTAATTTCTCTAAATTTTTATATATTCCCATAATAGAACACCAATTTAAAAATATATATATTCGAAAATCTTGTCAATTTAGCAACAGTCCTATTTTGAAATTCAGCGGTTCTTACTTTACATATGACTTGATCATAACCTTCTATAATATCAAAAATCCTATGGTATAAACACAAAAATATTGGCCATACTTTTTATCACGTGAAAACTCATGTAACAAATCGCATAGTTTAAACATACTTTAAAAAAATATAGAGATATCCTTTAGTAACTTCATAGACATACGAGTAAATCAACAATAATGCATTACCGATCAAAAACCGATGTAGAAAATTTAAAGGCGCTTTAGACACTCAGTCTTTTCATCCGTTTACGTTTTATAAGTCGTCAAGTAAGACGGAGCTTGTAAATACAAAAATCGTTGAATTTATACATTACAGTCAATTGCTTGGCTTAAATATAATCATGATCAGCTGGATTTTTCCGATGTGTACAAGCTTTTCGTTGGCTAAACTATTGCGTTTAAAGAGTTTAATCGTTTTACTTTCTGGCTTCCGCTTCCATATTGTTGTATAGAATGGCTGATTTTCGCACTATTTCGCGTAACTTTGAAAGAGAATTAAATGATTTATATACAGATCATCCTTGCACTTGGAAGATTAATTTTAAAGAATACAGAGACAAGCATATGGAAAATGTGGTATATGAAATTTCAATAAATTAATGTGAGAAAACTCAGCTGTTTTAAGCACTGCTTACAAAATTTAGTTCGGTTCCTCTTCTTTACTGTGGGTGTAATTACAAAATTTTTGACATACTCGTATCTCTTCTGAATCATTTAAAGACTGATAAACTGAATTATAAAACAGTAAGTGTAAAGGCATTATGAGTTCCCATCTTCCTTTACTACTTTTAACCTGTATACGTAAGACAAATGAAAAGACATCTAAAGCGCCCTTAAACCAGTCTTCAGATCATGGAATCAATTAATCTGTAGTAATATGGGATACCTGCTCATATTGGAACTGAGTATCCCAGTGGCTTATTTTTTTCATTTTCCGGAACGGTAGTTCTGGAGCAGTGACACTGTTTTGGCCTTCAAAATCTCTCTATTTCAACCTGTTGGGCTTGTTGATACGGTTATATACAGGGTGTTTCATATACATGGGTGGTTATACATTAACACATAGTAGAGAATGTTAAACATAAAAATATAAGATAGAAACACCTGTTCCGTTACCAGTTCTTAAAAAGCGACGTGAGCCAATTAAGTATTCCGCCCCTGAAATACGTAATCACTTACAACGTGGATTACCCTGATAGATAAATAGAGAATGGAGAAAAACCATATGGTATTTTCTCTCGTGCCAATCACCCCTTCGCTCCCCAATGCTTCTCAGTAGTCAAATAACTTAAAGGGAGCAGAAGTTATCAAAAGATAACTTTTAATATGAGCTGGCCAAAGTCTATTTAAAACAAGCGTCATATAACTTTCACTATATCTTAATCAACACCTCAGCCAATAATCAATTTCAACCTTGGAGGACCTCAACATTAACATAATTTTTAGTCGCGATTATTACAATAAACAATAGAAAACACCAGTGAAAACGAGTTTGAAAATGTGCCTGATGAAATTTTCAATACAGCAGCTGCTGTTACAGCACAATAATTATTAGGTAGCTAAAAAATCAAAATCTAGTTTATGAAAACATTTAAAATTTGTTCACAAAATGGATGAACATGAAAAATTTAAAATTATTACAGAAGATGTAATTTTGGCTTACTTGGGACAAAAATCTGAGATTGTTAAATCATCTACCCTGTGGAGCATGTAGGCACTCTATGTCGAAATGTAACATTTTAGTAAAGAATGGCAACATTTCTTATTTTATTATTTCTTAAAAGGAAGAGCGAGCAATCAGAAGTCTTTGAGCAACACCAAATTTATTAGAGAAGCTGACAATAAAACCCACGTAATGGCTAAAGGTAATTGTAAAAAAGTACCTATCATCTTAGCTTGTTTTTATTTACAATAGTAGCAATAATTATTGGGTTAACCGGTGCGTGTAGACAGGAAGAATAACAAAAATTCCAATAATTGATCAAAGACAAGGAAGACATGGTGCTTGTAAAAATACCGGATTCCAAAACACACATTGAAAGAACAGAGCAAGATTTGGTAATGTATAGGCAATATTTATATTTACGGCCATACTATGATCCACACAACAGATTATTTGTAAATTATAAAAAAGTGTCTGTTCGAATCAGCCTGTTTTGGAAATCTAGGATTGGAGAAAAGTTACCCAATCCTAAGAATTACACAGGCTATTGCCTTCGTCGAACTTCGGCGACGTTATTTGCTGATAATGGCGGAAGCATAAACAATTATTATCAGAGAATCGAATATCTTATCTTCATGTTCTATCTTCAACAACAGGCATTTTCTTTTAAATTTAAAACAGTACATTATTCGTGGAGTACGTATTATCAAAACTTTTTTCCTGACCCGCAAACGTATTGGGCTACAATAAAGGGTGAATGACAATAATCGATATTATTTTCATTGCCATTCAGTCATTTATGAATTAGTTCATCGTGACATCAACATGCCTATACATAATATTATGTATATAATAAAATAGCTAAAAACTCAAATTTATGACAGATAAGTGGACAGATATAACATAAATAAATATACCCATTGAGGCATAAACTCATTCAAAACCGCTACACCGAAATTTGCAAGCGAACGCAAATTCAACAATAATTCAGTGTATACCCTAAAAAACCCAAAGTGTAACTGACGATTTTTAATGCTTCTGTTATAATAGTCCTGCATAAAATGAGATGGAAGTATTTTTTAAATAAATAATTTACGATGTATGTGGTTTGCATTGCCATTTGAATCCGAGACACGGTTTGTAATGTAAATTGCATTTCTTTAATATTAGCAATTATTGTTGTTATTTCACATAGTGTTTTTAGACTTGTAGACTTCTCTCTTCTTCTCTATTCGCTTAAAAAAATATTTTCCAGAGTTGTTACGTTATCTGTTACGATACTATTCTGGCCGGCCCAGTAAATGTTTATCCGCTTACAGTGGAACAACCTCTATGTAAACTTTTTTTAAATTTTGAATAGGACATGCAGAGAGAAATCATGCCTATTCAGTAGTGATATTCGATCCAGAACAACAAATTTTAGGTTCCTTCCAGCACACATCAGAATTGGTACTGAATTGGTTGCTAACGATGTAGCCTTCGCAAATTGAATTTTGCCTTCCTAAATTAAATTTCCACTGTGTCTTGGAGAAAATCATTTATAAATCAGGTTGTTTCAATAGTTGACACAAGTTAAAAAATAATTAATTCTACTAGAGAGTGCCATTTTCTTCAATCTATTACATGATCAGTCTGATTGATTGAAAATTCCAGAAAACCGTGGCAAAATTTACTTCGCGATGCCACTGATATTGAAGGAACGCGTGAGCGTTCTTTTTTTTCCTTAATCGCAGCGCGATCCAGTAATTATTCATCGGATGGATTTGCATTATCCCCCGGCACGAAACTGGCTGCACACGCAAGTCTTCTATGAGAAATATTTTTTTCTGGAGGACTACAACAGAAAAAAAGTAAGACGAAGAGGTGTGTTCGGCTTCTCCAGATGAAAGCGGTGCCTTATTAACCGGTCGAGAGAAGATGGGGAGATAGGACACGTTTTTAATTAAGGACGCGGATAGCGGATAGCTCCAGGTGGAACTGTACGCCCCTTGCATGTCGGATTGCATTCGGCCCGAAGAGGCGTTCCTCTCGTCTCGGGCTTCGTTTTAATTCAATTTTCTTGCATATCTAGAAAACAGTGCCGCCGCAAATTGTACCGTGAATTCGATTTGCCGCAACAAATTGAAAGACGAGATCCATTTTTGGACATAATGCGATCGATGGCATTTTTAGTACTTGGCTCTTTGGGAATAAATAAAATATTGTTCAGTCTGATAAAGGTGTAGATTTTAATCAACAAAAACATGAAAATAACTCTGATATTAACTCCCATATAAAAATGTGTACATGACGTTTTTATCACTTTGACAGTGATAAAAAGGTACGTCGTAGTTTTGTATCACTTATAATTGCACACGAGGTTTGTATCACAAACCTAGAAAAAATATAGACTGCGTTGGTTCATGATATAGGTCACGTGACAGGTGCCGCGTTTTCTAGGGACCTACGGTCCAGAAAATGGATATTTTAGTTGCTTTATGTTGGCAGTTGTGCAAATATGATGGCTGCATTGCAATCTGAAATTAACTAACTTGTCATTTTAAATGTCAATAAAGAATGTGACATGAATGTGACCAATCACAGTAAACAAATGAGCTTCACGCTACAATACAACGAACGTAAATTGGCATAAAAACTAAGTTTTAGCGATTTGGACCTTTTAGGGCAGCCATGAATTTGCGGTCGCCGGCAATATGACACTGGCACAGTCTATATTTTTTCTAGGTTTATGGTTTGTATTTTACGGGGTAAATTTGAGTTGTTTAATGAGAAACTGTTGCCTAGCAATTAGACAAGAAAAAACTGTCAACTATCAAAAATACAACATCGAAAGTGGAACGGTTTTAGATTGACAGTTTTTCGAATCAAATTGCTAAAAGAAATAGTTTAGAATTTAAACAACACAAATCTACCTGGTATCAATACAAACAACGAGTGTAATTGGGCAAGACAATTTAATTAATAATGAATTTAGAAACATATCAATGCAAAGTTTATTTATGAAACACTAAAAATCAATATATTTTTATTTGAGCGTACAATAACACACAACGTCAATAGTCTTGGACCCCGTATAATAAAATGATTCAATTAAACCTAGCGGTTTTCCTTAATGTAACAAAAAAGTACATGTACTTAGGGAACAAAAGAGACAATAAAAAATCGCAGACCATGAACCTTTACTTTATTACCAATGCTTTTACAAATCTGGTCAGTTTGACATTCAGTCAAGCATTCCTTTGAATTTTTGTACATGTAATGTCAGGACGTGAAATTTCTGCTTTTACCCGAGCAAGAATGACTGCTTTACATGATGCAGGACATTCTAATCATCAGATATCGAACATGTTGGGCATTCCTAGATCATCTTTTGTACGAATGGTACACAGATATGAAGAATTTGACACAGTGGAAAACATACCACGTAGGGGCGTCCTCGAGTATTTAATGAAAGGGAGGATTGGTATTGGTGCAATCTGCCCGTAGATACCGCACATCTTCAGCTTAAGCTCTCAGAGCCCACTTTCAAGGTACATTTCGCCGTGTTATATCGACACATACTTTTCGAAGACGACACCACAACGCAAATTTATGTGCTAGAAGACCATTACGGGTCCCCACTCTACTTCCAAAGCATCGTGCTGGCCGTATTCAGCGGGCGCGAGAGTATAGGGATTGGTTTTTACGCCAGTAGCGGTGGGTCTTATTTACAGACGAAACCAGAATTGGGCTGGCATACCGACTATTAGTCAAGTAGAGAACTTGCTTTGTTACTTCGTTTTGATTTAATAAATTTTGTCAAAAATGTCACACAATTGCTGGTTTCTAATTTTCTCTCTACTCAGTTTATCAAACATATTATTTTCACAAAAAAAAAATATTCAGAAAACAATATACTTTTATAAATGTATTTGGTTTTTTTGACAAAAAGATTTCTCTAACAAGAATTAGAGGAGGTCCAAGACTTTTGTCGTTATGTGTATTAAATACGCAGTTATTGAAATTCATACGAGAAATACTAATGTCGCTACGGGTGCCTCATCTAATCGTTTCGGTAGTAGATGTTGAAGTGTGTCTTTTTCCAAACGATTCGATTGGATAATGCTCGAATTATACTCTTTGTCATCTTGAAAGAATGGTTTTATTCCTTATTCCTTTTGCCGTCACATAATTTATTGTCATCGTCTTGTCTCGTTTTCGAAAATAGAGAATTATAGTCGATACGTCCAGTCTCTTTTCCATTATTTTCAATTTCAGATATAAAATAAGTGGTTTTGCAATAAGTTGCTTCTCCTCCGTACCAAGCTAATTCCAACGCCAAAACGTGATACAATTTCTTTTGAAATCGTTCCGATTTATTTTCATCACATATTGGGTATTGCAAATATTTCACATTTATTAAGAGCTGATACACTGGATTTTCTCTTTTCGAATAAGATTTTACGTTTAGCACTACGTGCATCTCGTGATGACTTAAACTGTACGTCGGTAAAGGGGTTAAATACAATATTGAATTCTTTATAATATTTACTTTGTAGCATTTTAGCGGTGGTGTTCCAAATAATTGTTTTAACTGACGCTTCGTTGTAGTCTTTTGTGTCGCATTATCGCATATTAAAAGCCCAATCTTGCAATATTACATTCAATTTCTCGAAGTATCTGGCTCAAATTTATATCCTTTTGCGTCGCAAAAAGTAGACAATTGTCGCCAGATTGATGAGTGAGTCGCAAATGGATTAGCAGGCACACAGGTATTAGCAATTTGACTAATTTCGTTGTTCGTACACTCACCGAATCCACTCGTTAGTGTTTAATAATTCAATAAGTTGTTGACAAAAATGTCAAATTATATTTATTTTGGGAACGGACACTGCGATAATTGCATGATTAAAAAATGAAGAAGTGAAAAAACCACTAGAGCATTAATTTGTCGTTGTAAAAGTTAATTGTCACTTTTGCCGCTGTCAAAGTGACAATTACACTGTGGTTTGTGGGCTTTTGCATATATAAACTAAATTGTCACTGATAAAAGCTCCTGTTCCTCTAAACTAAGAAAGATATTTATTTTTGTTGTTCATTCATATATTTGATCGTTAATTTATCTTGCCAACAATCAGTCGAGCTTTTCTTTTTATGGATAAACTTTTTAACTTAAAATTTTGCCCATCCGTAATGTTATGAAAAAAACTGACATAAAAAAATCACGAGACCAAAAGTCGCGTGATTTTGTCCCATGTCAATTTTTCTCGTTAAATTACTGATTGGCATAATTATGTCACCACAAAGAGAAATTTATCCGATAGAAACAGAAGCTCTTGTGATTTTACTGTTGAAAAAATATATCTATACTTTTAAAAAGTCCTTTAAAACATTTTACTGGCCATGTGAGTCGACATTCTCGCATACGTTAGGTACAGTACAGGCGATAAATATTTAGACATATATGTATAAGTACATAACAATAAAACGCATTCAATTAATCCTAGAACTGTTTACATTCATACTAAACATTGCACAAATTCAGTTGCACCAGTTTTATGATTTATTTATCCACTAATGCATTTATGCAACTGTTCCCGTTTATTACTAGTTCAAAAAATTGTAAATTTATATTTAGCCGGTCTATTTTAAGCCCTAAAAGTGTAGAGAAGGCGTAATTACTTTTTCATCAGTTTTGCATATGAAAGAGACGATTTGTTCACATACTGCGAAGAGAGTTTGAATAAATAATGAAGTGGTGACCCAATACTACTTCAGTCCACGGCCTGGTTGGCCGTTTCCGTTACAGGATTCGAGTTTTTACAAAAAAAAATACCGTATGCAGTTAATTGCATATCTTAATGTAAAGAATGTTGATCTATGGATTAAAAAGCATACAATCATTATTATCGAAAGGTCACCCAGAAACGAGTACCTGTTTTAATTGTAAGTAAACAATATTTAATACAGGGTGTACCTCAAGAATGAAAAATTCCTGAGATCAATTAGAGCGATTGAGCAATGCATTTTTCCAAAGCATAAAAAATCGAGTTTTGGCAATAATTAGGAAATCAACTAAAAAAAGCAAGCTATAAATTTCAATAGCCTTTATTTATTTATTTATTTGATACAACTACCAAAACAGGCGGGTGCCCAATTACATAGTAGAAACAATACAAAACGAAAAATTAAAACAAGACATAATCAAAAGAGTTGCATGTAGGTATAAAGCAATACAAATAAACATAACGATGATAATTTGAACACCTTACAGTAATCGGTGCAAATCGAAGACCATTTTTTGTCCGGGGTGTTTTTAAATAGAATAAACATAAAATTCGAACCTTTCTGACAGTTTGGACCGTTCGTAGCCCTTTTATATTAAACATAAGCATTTACTTGTTACATACAGATTATGCGGGCCACCTCTCTAAAAGTTTTACTTGTTGGCCGATTTAAACGATTTCTTTTTCCAATGATAGAACTATAATAACTCTATTCTGGCGCCAAATTTCAGAATGAGAATTAAATTTTTTTCAACTGTAAAAATAAAAAAGATGGATTTAGGATAGTTTCCAATGGGAGTGATCAAAATTCAACATTGTGACATATAGTTTTATATACATACAGCGATTTTGCAGAAATTGTTCCGAAATTAAACGACATTTTATTAGAATAAGATGAAAAGTCTCTATAAACATAGGTCTGCAAATGATTTGTTACGATGCTTCTATATAAGGTCTTAAAAACTCCAGAAAATCTATGAATTTTCTAAATATTTCAAAGAACGGAAACGGAAGTAGATGTGTCTACATTTCGTTGATAGTTTTATTTTGAATAACACGCAGCCACTATATTTTGATTTTCCAGTAAGGAAAATATCACTATTTACGATTTTTTTTTATTTTATTTAAAATTAAGTACCTACGAAAAAAATTCGAGATAATATTTACTATTAGACCAAAATTTTTTGAATTTTTGTTAAAATATGAAAAGTTAGTTCAATTAACAATTTCAATTTTTGAGGTTTCGTTACGACTTTCGGCTTTCCATGTTTTTACTTAACAAAATGAGTAAAACTTAGCCTTCAAATGTTACTCAATATGTTTTATAATATTGTACTGTTAACATTAGACACGTAGGAAAAAAATAGATAACTAATGTTCGTAGTAGTACCACAACTACCAAGACTATTCGTAGATACATTTTAAAGAAGCATTGATACTTTAATCTTAAGAATTAAATTTCTAAAACTAACTTTGCATTATGTAAAAATTTAAGAATTAGCTAATAATTTTACAAGTTTCTTACCTGATTTCGATCTCCAGTCAAACACTATATAAAATAATCCTCACTTACTCAACTAATTATAATACAGTTCAACTCAAACCAAAGACTCTCTAAATATAATTAAAATTTTTGTTGTGTGAGGGCGTAGTGCTTAGCTTGAATCGCCAATAACACTTGCATTCTAAATTCTAGACACAACACAATTTAATATTTATTATCAAGAAATGAAAAACCAGTTCCAAACAATTAACGTTTTTGATATTGTGTCAAATAAGCAAATCTACCAAATTTTGATAAATATTAAAAAGTTTTACAAACGAACAAAATACACCCCGTATACTCTACTGCTCGACAGCGACTTGAAAGCAATCATTCCAATTGTTATCAAAGGTACACAATGAGCATTCAGACGAAAACCGGATGTTAATACAAGAACTCATCAGACGGTGAATAAGAAACAAGTCAGGTCGGTCCAAGTATCGTTGAGGTCTTTCACACGCCAATTTGGCATATTATTTTCAATTGCTCCTTATTTGTACCTATACTAAACTACAGACACTGATTGTTGAACTGAAGTAGTGATGTATAGCCAGAAGAAATCAATCATTGTTTAAAAAGTTCATTATGAGAATGGAAATATTGAAATTAAATGAATATGAAATGAAAGGTAAAATTACGCTGGATCTATTAAATTGCGTTGAAGTTGCAAAATTATATTAAAATAGTTGCGTGATTCTAGAGTAGGTACCAAATGCCTCTTATGCGTTTGAAACTGCAAAAATACTCGGAATCAAGTAGCTATTAAACAAGTTTGTTTTCAATAGTATGTTATAAAATTAGTACAAATTTTGACATCTACTAATATTTTGAAATCTAATCGGTATAATGATATATGGTCTAACTGCTCATAGTATCAATACTTAAATCAAAGTGGTCGATATTGCGGTTTTGAATACCAATACAGAAATATGTAGATCAACTGTATAGAATCAAGCGCCCCTGTTATATCGACGAACCAAATTTTCAGCATCACTTAAGTGACATACCGAAATAAGTGGGGTGATTATTATGTCAATTTACTATTTACGTCTTTTTCAAACTACAAAAATGTGTCAATTAACAGATGTATAAAGGCAATCAGCAATCTATAAACAAGGTAATAGTTATTTAGAATATAAATGTTGTAAACATTCATATTACAACACGAGGTGTTAAAGTTATTCAACGAGGCGTTAGCCGAGTGATAAAACATCGAGTGTAGTAAATATACAATAAGAATATTGTTCAAAATTTTATCAACTTTCATTTAATAACGCAAAAAATATATATTTGGCAAAAAGTGCCAAATGATGTGACAAGAAGCTGGTGTATTTTCTATGAACAGAAAAAAGTACCTGCTACAAGGTTTATCGATCAAGTTTTCTTGTGTTATCTTTCGCATAATTACTGTCATAAAACACCCCCCTTGTTTTGTGGTTACTGTCAAACAAACTCATAAATATAAAAGGTGCTTTTCAAAATTAGTGATTCCGATGGAAGTTTACCCTACCATATACGAGTAGAAGCAGCGGCAAACGGAACGATCTCAAATCTAGTTTCGACAAAATCCAAGGCGCGGTATGAGTTGGAGTAACAAAAGTTTGAGAAAATCCTTTTGGTTTATTTTTCCGCAAAGCAACGCTCCCAGAAACTATCTACATTATTAACTCACTACTCAGTGTTGATAACTATGATTTCAATTAAGAAAAATCAAGATATAAGCAAATTTTCGCAATTGGTCGCATTTTTTAAAAGATGTTCAGCGGGTTGCAAGGCCAAAAAGTTTTAGAGCCTGTCGTCACAAAGAACTGACTAATGTTTAATCATATTCAACACAATGATCTCTATATAAAAATTGTAATTGCCTGACAAAAACAAAAAAATGTCTGAGAATTTGTTATATCAGAAGGGAATGTGGCAGGTATCAACTATTTAAATATTTTTTGTCCTCCTAATGCAACTCACAGGCGGTTTTTTGTATTCTTCTTTGGAATCATTCCAAAAATTATTGCAACAAAGCTTTGATTGAAGAATACACTGGACATTGTTTTAAAATGTCCTCAGCCACCATTCTGGCTGATGAAGGTGCAGATATGCAGATGTTAAAGCATCATGGGAGCTGAAAATCTTCTTCTACGACAGAAAAGGCTATTTTCATATATTTACTGAGTAGTTAATTTCACACAATATTGTTAATACCTGAAAATATATGAAAAAACTATACATAAAAGGTACATTTTTATTTATTTTAGTAGGTCGTTATGATACTTGACAGTTAATCAGTTTGACGCTGTCGACATTATTTAATTTCATTTTGACATTTAATTTCAAATAATTTTAATTTATTGGTATAATAATTTTTATAGTTAGATATTTAACTCAAGTTAAAGGAGGCCACCTGATGAAGCAATCCAATATTAAAATGCAGAAATAGAGCAGATCTCTTCTATTGTGGTTGAATTTCGAGTTCCCACTCCATATATAGGGTATATCAGGTTAGTAAATAGAATACATTTTTTAGATAATTATTAAATAGAGTTTTGTCTGTGGGTGTTCATTAGCATACCTAGATGTTTGGTATCAGAGAGCATGCATATGACTTCATTGATAGGAGTTGTAGGAGATTTGATACATATTAGCTTAAAATACCTTTCTTAAACAGTAAGAAAAGGCTATGTTAAGAATTCTCTGGAGAAAAGAAACAGATAGCAAAGATTATCATGGGGTCAACCAGGGATTTAACGATTAGAAATTGGAACTTAAACAGCTCCATCACATCTACTTCTGGTTTACAAATTTCTAATTGTAAAAAGTATATTATTAATGTTTATAATAAACTTTAGGTTTTATAATATATCTTTTTAAATAATAAATAAATCATTCTTCTAAAAAGCGCAGTTTTACTTAACAAAAAAATGTTACTTCATATTTCTAAGTAGATAAAACATATAACAGTAAAAATACGAAAATTATTATCACATTATACCATAAAAATGTGACAATGTTGCAACTCTGAGAAAATTGATACCTTTAAGTTAATAATCTTGAATATATGGGTGTAGTACAACCCTGGTCGGCAGCAGTCCGCAGAATAGTTAGTTTCACACAATATATATCTAATAAAGAAATATATAAAAAAGTAAAGTGCTTTTTCTAAATATTGTCGAACATTTTCAGCAATTTGACAACATGGCGATGCGGTTCCGCAAATTTAAAGAATTAGATTAGGTGCCATAAAATGATCCTAAAAGAGAAAATTCAATAGGGATCAGTCAGAAGACTGAGAGATCATTTAATGGTCCCTAATCCTTTCAGATCACCGAATTTAATTCAATTTTTATATGGAAATACCTAATTCCTTAGATTTGCCCAAACATCACTAACAATATTCCAATATTTTAGACACGCATTTTATTATTGTATGGGGCCGAATGGGTAGCATTTAAAAAATAATACGTAAAAGGTATCTAACCAGTTTTTGTATTTAAGTAATGTGTTCCTTCAATTTAAAAAGGCCACACTGTATTATAGAACGAATATATTTCTAATATCCCTCGTATTTTATGTCCCTAGGCGCCAACACGCGGATTGTTTGAAATACTCCTGTTATTTATTAGCTGGAACGGACGCCTTAGCGCCGTTTATGAATAATAAAAAGCGAAATGTTCTCACGATATCCGTGCCATTTTGCACATAACAATGTTTGACTCTGTTCATATGTAAAGGTGCAATCATACGGGACATTTTGCATATAAATATTCTCCTATTAATATTTCTATCTCGTATGTCATATATCTATGCTTTTAGTCGTAACAGTATTATTTTCTAATAATTACAACATGGAACATTTGAAACTTCAAATTATGTCAGTGATAATTCAAGAATTGAAAAACTGGCTTTTTACTACTGGGAAACCCACCACTGAAAAGTGAAAGGTCCTAACTGACAAAATGTATGGTTTTGTTCTTGATATATTTTTTACTTGCAGTGTTTTCTAATTTCTAAAATAAGAACATACTGCATGTATTTATAGGTCGGAAATATGTATGTTTAGTTCAGTATAATTAAGGGTAATATGTTAAAAAGAAGTAATTTTCCTCTATCTCAAAACCTTATTCTCTAATTTATAATTCAAATGGGACTTCTCAACTTACCAGGGCAGTATAGGCATGAATGAAAAATAAGAAGAAGATTTGAAAAATAAAATCTTTTACGTTGGCAAACAATATTTTATTCAATGATTCTTCAAGAATCACTAAACACTGCAACTATGGAAATTATTTTGTATAGCTTTTCATTTGACCAAAAACTATGTATCTACTTTTTAATTCTGGTGATTGTTTGTTTATTTGCAATTTTTTTTATTTCTGTAAAAATTTGATCTCTTACTGATTAAATAAGTAAATATATAGTATAACCATTATGAGCCTTCCAAATAAAAATTAATTTTCGATATATAATCACTGGCTACAGGTCACAAGACAATATTTCGAAAACCAAGAAAGAAGCAACTATGGATTCAACATTATCTTCAACTTTGGCAAACAACAAAAAAGAAACCATTGAGGAACAAGTTTTGGAGTCAGTGCTCCTAAAACCAAAATATCTGTTCAGATATGTTAACGATACATTCATCATATGCCCTGATGGACATAACAACAAAGATTTCTAGACAACTTTAATGGAATACATCAAGGTATTATCTTCATCATGGAATAGGAAGGATCTATTCCGAGATGCCCTTGCAAAAAAATCAGAAATCTGATCTGGTATATTAGGACACAATGTTTACAGAAAATCCATTCACACTAAAATGTATTTGAATTTTGCTTCTCATCACCGCATGATCCAGAAATAAAGTAGTCAACACACAACCATTTGTGAGCCAAAACATTTGAAGAAAGAACTGCATTATTTACAAGACTCTCAGAGGAATTGGATACACTAATAGGAATACTGAACAAACTTTCAGGACGACGAATAAGACCAAATAAAAGAAGTAATATCTGGTAATAACGTTACATACACCTATAGAAGGTGTTCAGAATATGAGTGCCTTTATATTGCTGTATGATAAATTGTACCAAACAAAACATATTTAACTTAACAATTTTTTTCTCTTACCAATAATAAATTATTATAGCAAACAGGTGTCAACTATGTGACAAAGTTGTACACCTACCATATCAGGTGTTCGTACATAATATTGACAAATTCACTTAAACATACTTACTGTCGATGGTTTTCTTAGAGGTCCTTTCACAATACAGAATAAAATTTGAACAGCTATAAGTGTTCAAAAGAATGCGCCTCGTAGGCAGTTTTGCCAAACTCGTCATAAATTAACATATGATGCTGCTGATTATGGTTACTATAAATTGTTCCATTTTCGTTTATGTACTCTCACAAACATCAAATAAACACTAGGTACCGGAAAACAAAACGCACCAGCGGTATGGGCTTAACAGCAGCAGGAATTGAATTGTAATGTCGTACCTTACAATTTTAAAGGTTTTTTAATAATTAATATTGTTTAATTCATTAATACCTACTGATAAAAACATATTCGAACAAATAATGTTACAGGTGATTTTATTTAACTTTAACTTTACAAAGATAGGAGTAGGCTTTCTGAAAACCAACTTGAATGATAATACACTCCAAATTCCAACATCGTCCGCTGCACATACGGCAGAGTATACATTGAGCAAACGGAGACACTTTAGCACAAAGTTGAAGGAAGTGTCATCTAAGGAATAACAATGAGAAATCGCAGCATATAGAGCGGATACAGGGCATTCGATAGACTTGGACTAATCCATGATTTTAGTGAGAGAGAGAAGATTCTGGCCAAGACTATTTGGCGATAAGGGCTACACCTACCCGCAATTTGGAAACTATTCATGCGTAAAAATCAATGAACCGTCTATTCTACGTATTAGAATAGACTCTTGATATGGCAACCAGCCTAAAATCTATAAATGATACTGCAGGAAACAACTACTCCGCGGGCTAATACCCCGACCGGCATTGAATTATACCTGCAGTATCTGTGTGAAACAGCCAAGAACCCTTGTCGGCCACTCCACCAGACATAGACCGGTTTCGGGCTTGTTAGCCCTCATCTGTATGCCATAGGTTTCCTGCAGTATCATTTATAGATTTAATGGCGCATCACCCGGGGCGAGAGGTCTGCGGTTAAGTACCTACGATATTGTAGGTCGCTTTCTGCAAGTCGAGCCGCTTAGGCCGAGCAGGAAGTAGCAGACCAGTTACATCTAACCAGCCTAAAAGTTATTCAACTATCTCAGAAATTGTTTATATTACAAAAATTGGTCTTCTATTACTTTCCAAAATTACTGCATTAGGAAAAATGTATTTGTGTTACTGTTACTATATTACTACGAAGTGAAATGGCTTTTGTACTCAGAATTTTAATCTACACAATACTTTTTAAAGAACTTAGATATTTCTTTTGGTTTTAAAAATATCGGCTTGGGGAGTTTTAAACAGAATAATACTGTATAAATTTTAAAATTGGGGCAGTAAAGTTTCTGCATGCAAAATTTATACAAAAAGTAGTTAATAATGTATTAGTCCCGCTACAGACTATGCGTGATTCGCGATGCGTGGTTTGTAAGGCATTCGTTTGTGTGTGTAGTTTTTATGAATGAATTTTTAACGAACAAGACCCTACACACTATTCGCGAGTACCTCGCATATCTCGAATCGCGCATAACAATTCGTGAATTCACGCATAGTCTGTAGCAAGCCTAAAGCAAATATAACTGTTTGAGTAATTCAATAAAAACTGTTTTAATATCAACTTTGAAGGATTTTAGAGCCATTACGAATGTGTTAGCAAAAATGTTACTTGTTTTATATTTTTTCTTAAATTAACTACTAAAACTCTCTTATTAGTAAATAACAAATTATTTCGAAACAATTCTTTTCTCTACTTTACCCTGCATAGAGTTACTGTCAATGAGTAAGTTCTAGAATAACAAAAATTAAAAAGAAAAAAGAAGAAAGAATAAAAATTGGAAGCCTACGAAAGTGCGGTATAATAAAACGACTAAAACGCACTTAGTTACTTCCAGTTTATTTACTATTCATTGTGTAAATAGGAAACGCGTACCCTTGTACTCAATTCAAATAAACTTGACGGTTCTTACTCGACTTAACATTGTTGTCTTTTATTTATAGCTATTTATAGAGTTATTTAATATGAATATGACACGTAACTAAGGAAATAGTGGAGATTGAACTAAGGAAGTTGTTACGATTTTAGAACTTAGTGAAATTTAAATTCCAAGTTTAATCCATTGTAGAGGAATTTTACAAGTGTAATAATAACATCTTGGTTTAAAACATTGGCAATTTTTATTATTCTGGTTATTTTCAGTAAATGGAACAATTAACTAAGTAACTATTGTTGGTTGGTATTTGGTCACATCTTAATTATTTTCGTTCAAGCAAGAACTCAAAAATGTGAGCAGTAACAAAAACACAGATTAAAAAAGTTGTATGTACTTTTGACCAGACCACCATTTTTATGTATTTTGATGCACTGAATCCGAATCTGACACTCAAACACCCTCAAAATTTTGAATAAATCGTAAAATATAGCGAAAAATCCCAAAAAATTATGCACGTTAGTGAGAGCAAAAAAAATTAGGAATTTTTTTTTCTGACTTGATCAAGTGTATTTCTTATTTATGTATTTCGATGCGTTGAGTTCGAATCTAAAGTCTATTGAGCTACATTCTGCAAAAATCGATAGAAATTGTTGGAGAAGGCAAATAATCGTTAAAAATCGCGAAAATCATATTAGTAAGTGCTTTTGATGCGCTCAATCAAAATTTGTAGTTTGTTCAGCCTCGTCACCACAGATTTTGCGAAAATCGCAAACAAATAGCTGAAAATGGTAGAAAATCAAATTAATGAAAGTGATAAAAATGGTTTCTAGATTGGATCTAGTATTCTTCTCATATATTTTGGTGAATCGAATTTTAATCTGAAGCCCCGTCACCCAAAAATTTTGCAAGTATCGAAGAAAGAACGCAAAAAAAAAAGAAAGTGTGAAATTGTGTATGAGCTAAATCATCGATTAATAAAAAAATTTGGGTACAAAATAACGTTTGGTTGGTCCCAAGACGTCGCAACAAAAAAGTTGAATATTAATCATATTGCAAAGCTTGTTCCCCAGCTTATGATAGAGGATCAAGAACCAACGAGTCCGTGAGAATTTTCTCTAGAGAACAAATACTGAAGATACATTCCTTAAAAGCGTCAGAATGGGATGAAATATGGATTGACGATTATGGCGTAGAGACTAAAGCTTAACCACAAAAGGAAAGTAGAGCTTCTCCAAGACCTTGCAAAACACGTCAGTTACTCAAGATTCCATCATGTATTCTTTCCACAAGGTTAAACAATCAATAGTTTTATTATGAAGGTTATAAGAACTTATGACTTACATTTAGAGTGTTCGAATCAAGAGACATTAACTTTGGCGCAGTGGTAAATGAATGTTGCACCGTGACAATGCTTAGGGTTTACACATGTTATTCGCAACATTAGAACAAAATATAACCGTTCTCTCTTATCGCCCCTATTCATCTACTTTCGTCTTTGCCAATTTTTTTCCGAAACTAAATGAAGCACTCAGCAGAGGAAGCGTCAATGGAAGAACTACATATTATGTAACTAGGAAGGGGGAGTACTTTGAATGGGATGAAGTTGTAATGTGCCTCAACAAATTTATAAAAAAAATCTGGATGTTGTTGACCAGCCCCCGTAGTATGAATCTTTCTAGGAAGTAATCTCATGCCTAAGCACCCCCACACCCGCTCGACGAACGAGTACCCACAAATGACAGTCGCCATAGGTAAGCCACGGTAAATCCAAAGTTATTTACATTCAACATTGATTTACAACAGCGATTTATTACGTCATCCCGATTATCGAGATACTGATACCGAAAAAAATGTATTTAATGGCAGCGATAAAATTACCCTAATTGAAAAATATTCCCTTCAAAGGGGTAATAAATTCCACAACGGTGCCTCTTTGCATATTTATGAGATGAATTATTTCCAGGCTTGGACTGGCACACTGGCAAGAACGAAAGCAATTTTGCATTGATGGTAGACACCAGTTTTTACTGTGCTTAGACATCAGTTCTACTCTTCGAGTGCATGGCCAGGAGAAAAATTCACTAGAGCAGCGCTTCATAAACTCTTTTAATGTAGTTTTCATTGCGAAATTATTCTTCATTCAAGGTATTCAATATAAAATAAAGCATAAAAATAAATACATAAATTATTTATTACTACCTTTCTCTTATAGACAATAAAAAAGTAGTTATATTATTTAAAATGTTTGACTTTCATTTTCGCGACCCCTATTGTAAGCGTGATCCATAACTTAAGCAACACTGAACTAGAGTAGTAGTAGTATGCCGCCCCTTCCCTTAAAAACTTTGTACGAATAATAAGTTACACATTCCATGAATTATTCATAATTACAAGTCAAATGGTAATGAATAAAAAGAATATTAGTCACTTCTTACAATTGCATTAGAGTATATCCAATTAGAGGTAATTATAATTATTTCAAATGAAATGAAACGACATATGGAAAACGTGACCATACTCCGTGTTATACTTACTAATTGAGTTGAAATTGAAAAAAAATATATCGATTCAATCAAATGCATATAAAGTAAAGGAGAAAAGTCAACTAATGCTTGTAGTTTGTAACCTTATAAATTGTTTCTACATGATTGTTGTACCACATATTTTATTTATCTACTATGGTTTTCCAGGTTTTTATACTTTGGTAGCTGGCATAACAGCTGGTAATGTGCACAATCCTAGCCTGCAAACCTTTGCCCTGACCTTGTTTTTCTTGAACTGTGCTCTGTAGGGATGGACCCGATAATAAAACCCCTGGATCCATCCACATGTTAATTTCAGATCCCATTGTTACTACCATGGCTGTACGGTCGAAACAAGTCCTCAGAAAACCAATTGCACCCAACAACTGGTTGCAAAGGCTTCGTCGTGACTGACTTTTCAGTCGCTGTCACAGCATTTGCCGAATCATCACTAAAGATGTCTTCAGTGATGTGAACATGTTTGGAATCAATATATGAGTGAGTCCAGCAGTACTGTTAACTGCTTAACAAAAGAACAATAAAGGCAGGTCAAAATTTACAGACAACGCTAGGAATGTGTACATTAATTATATGACTGGCAGCAATAAGTTACCTAGTTCTCGACATAATAATTAGGACAACCATAAATTAAATAGCAGCACAATAATACTAAATTTCAGTCAACCATGTGAAAATTGTATATAACAGAAAATTGTTCGAACCCTTCGAAAATGAATGAAATATACAGAAAAAACCTGAGAACGAACATATTACATGAATTTGCAGAAACAGATATTGTTCGAGTGCCTCTAACCTTCAACATTTTCCTATCAAAAAGTTCTACGTAATATACTTGTTTCCCGTATTTTTTTCTATATATTTTTTATTTGACAGATTGACCAGTTAGCATTTGTAATATGTACATATTTCATCAACTATTTTTACTTTATATCGTTTAGTGCAGAAAAAAAGAGGTACAACTCTACAATAATTTCAATAGACATAACAAAGGTGCAATTTTATGATTTCCATAGACACAACAGTGTCAGTGAATAATCCGTCAGTAAGATGAGATATTTGCTTGGGCGTTTCGTTGCGATTAAATGAGTGTAGATTACACTTAAGCGACTAGCCATCTATAACCGTAACAAATTAGATCTAGATCCTTGTTGGCACTACCAACTTATTAGCATAATAATACATGACACCATCAAAGTTCCTAACTCGGATTTTTTCTCAATGGTAACAAAATAGTGGTAAGTGCATTTTATTTTGTGAGAAGGCAAGTTTCCCCTTCCCAGTCTCATCCCTTCGAACAACATGAAATAAAAAGTACAAATCAACACGTTTCTTACGTTATTATATTTATAAAATATCATTTATATATCCAATTGCCCATGAAGTTTATTGTTGCTAAGGTAATGAAAGTCACGAAAATTCGATCGTTTCTTGACAAGTAACTTCAAATCTCGGGACATGGGTAGTGATCATCCTTATAAACTATAAGGTCTATGGCATTGATCAAGAATATTAATTTCTCTCGCCAAAAATCTAAGTAGCTGCTAATAAAGCCACTTTCGATTAGTGCATAGTAAATCAAAGCAACAGTACGAGTTTTCGTACAATCGCTTCTTGAGATGGTATGATCTGAAAAATGTTAGTGACAACTTCAGTAAAAAAGAGCTTTTGGTATACTTTGAAAAAAATTCTAAAATATGGAAATGGTCAACGCTTTAGTTAAATTACCCCATGTTGAAGGCGATAATGAACATAGAGAGACAAGACATGACCGAATATTGCTTGTTGTTTTTTTGAAGTGAAAGGGTGAAGGATATCGACCGAAAAAGTCGAGAATATTGACCAGGGACCAAATCGACAAATTTCTCGCAGAAGCGTAAGATGAAACATATCTCAGCAGAAGATGGGGGTCATTTTTGGTGTATTCGGAGCCTGTCGTTACAAAGAACTGTGCAATTTGATATTCAATAATATCGAAGTCTTAAGTTGTACATAATATAACAGACAGAAAAACTAATGTGCAACAAACTTTCGTTATTACTGGTTCATTACTTTTCCTTTGTCGCGTTCGCGCTTCGTCCAGCAAACATTAGACACTAATTCAAGTAAAGTAGGTAAGTAATATACATATATCGATGTAGTCATGGATACTTTGTTAAGCATTAGTCGCCATATTGCTAATTTAATTAATTTGTGATTGGTTCTGACTCGATTTACTGAAAAGTTTGTAAAAATGGAATCTGATGATTTAGGCCTACCTGAAAAGATACTGGAGTATGCGAAAAAGGTTTCTTTGAATTTTCTCCCAAAGAAATCTCGAGAAATTTATGAATGTGTCTACCAACGTTTTATGGATTGGTGCAAAGAAAAAAAAACATTAAGTTGTATATATTCAGATGATGTGGAATATAAAGAAGGGGATATAAGCAAATATTCGAAGTTACATGCTTTTCTTAAGAGGCAAAATGTTCCGAAAAAATCGCGAGAATTTGCAAAGAAGCAAGTTGATTACTTTTTGAATAGTGCACCTGACAATTTATATTTTATGATGAAGATAAACGCTTTAAAAATAAAAGAATAACATTTTTAAAAAGTTTCTTTATAAGTCGTCCTAATATTGAGGGTTTTGATTGGGGCGAATGTCGTTCTGATGAATTAGTCAATTTAACAATTGATATTGTTGAAGATGTAAAATCCGCCTTAGTTATAAAAATTCTCAATACCAAAACCAAGAGACCACGTTCTTTTACTGTGCTGGGAGACAATTACTTAAGTTTTTATCGAAATATATATTGCTTTGCGTCCACTCAGATTGGTAGAACATCGATTATTTCTCAGATATGTTAGGAAAGTGTCATCGAATGGTGATGGCGTATTCATAAAATCCTTTCCGTCTCTCAAGAAGTGGCAACATTTTTGAAGCTAGATAACTGGTAAGAGTACAGTGGATAAGCATTATGACGAACGTCTTCTACTCTTTTAGTTGACGGCGGTGGTGACCTCACTTGTTTCAAAAGACACGGCGGATGGAGATCGAGTACTGTGTCGGAAGACTACATTGAAGACGAACTTTTGAATAAAGAAAATATAGCGAAAAGTATACTGAAAGTCGATAGTGGTAATGATAAACCAAACACTGTTCTCATTTCTGATTTCATAACATACAATAATGTAACTATTAATTCCGAGCTTCTGCTTCTAATATCCTTAATGCTCAGAATTATGTAACTATTAATGAAGACGTGTTGGACTGCTTTGAGAATTTCTCCAAGAATAAGAGTAGTGACAGTTTCAGTTGTTTATTTAATTTGAATACTTGTTCAAACTATGTATTTAATATCAATGTGGATAAACAAGTGTAGTGTTGTAAATATTTTTAAATCAACTTTTATAAATTAAAACTTGGTGTGTCAACATTAGCTCCTAGGATTGAAAGAGAATGCTTTTGTTGCTAGATACCATTTTTTTTTTTCTCAGTAAGAAACATGTTATCCTTGACTCCTAACAGTCAAACAATGTCATAGTTTAGTGACTGTTGGAGAAAAACATAATTATGTTGTTAAATATTTTCTAATTTCCCTTAGAAAACCTTAAAAATATTTGTGATATTACTTGCAATTATAAAAACACTATCCTTATGAATGAGAAGTCAATATTTATATAAAAAAAAAGAATGAAACTTAATATATTTGCTTTGGTTCTTCGGGTTTCAGTAATTTAATCGCAGCGATTAAAAGCTTCCAAGTATACACCGATTTTATCACGTTGTTTTGACCGTGCGTTTCCCAGAGTTGTCGGAATGTAATTTGAAACCTCCTTTAATGGCAAGATATGACCATTTCCCTGATAAGGTAACATGTAAATGATGCAAATGCTCAGTTGTACATTCTAATAACTGTCTCGGTCTGGTTTAGTAAGTAAAAGACGCCTTCCAAATCACATTAAATGCAATGCGACATTTATAATCCGCTTTATTCTAAAACTGTAAATTTCAGGATTTAGTATTCAGAATTCCGTTGAGGGAATATATGAGAGTAAGATGGCAGAATCAGTTACCGCAAATTTATAGTATACCTATAATTGAGAACCCTACACTAGGAAATGGAAACATTCAGGATCAGAATATGAGCATAAAGCAACTAAAGATGTATTAATTTTATTGCAAGTTTTGTATATATTGTATTGTTTTATATACCGAGTAGATGCGTCATGAAAAATGGGGTCAATATCCTAAAAAAATTGTAACATCTTTATAGTTTAAGAGAAAAAAAAATGAAGTTGTAGTATTTTCAACCTTTACATCGCTCGGTTAATGTAGTCTCTAGACAGACGATTTCCAATATCCGATTACTTATAGTATTAACATTTTTGTGTTGCAAGTGTTTACATTTTTTAAGTATCAAAAACAGCTAATGTGTAGGTATAGGAGTCGATGGATATTGTTTTAATTTATGGTGAGAAGTAAGAAGTAATAAGAAGTGAGAATGCTTTAGCAGAACGATTTCCCGAATATCTTCCAAATGCGGCTACTTTACCGCGGTGTGCAGTGAGTGCAACACGGGCGTGACACGGAAAATTTGCAACAGAATCATGGAAGAGATGGAGGTCCAGAGCGCCCACGGCGTATTGGATCAGTGTGGCACGAGGCACAGTTATATCCGAATCATTTACAGCATCTCCAAGCATTAATACCAAGGAATTGGACGAGGAAGACCGGTACCATGGCCGCCACGACTTTCTAACTTAAAATATTTTGGACTTCTTTTTGTGGGAATATACAGGGTGTCCGGAATATGAGTACCCTAATTTTAGGAACTTATATATCTGACTAAAAGCAATAAAGATCTCGTATGACAAAAAATGCAACTGCATTAATATGCAAAACTATGTTGCGAAATTACAAACTAAAGTATAATTAAGGTTAAGTAAAAGCCTGTAACGTAAGTTGATCATAATTTGATTTTTGCATCGGTATTAATGAAGCAAAAAATTGAAGTTTCCGAGAAACTCGTTAAAACTGTAAGGTATTGTAACGTTCGATAACGCTGCAGTGTAAGGCTGCTGATGATAACCTAAAAGCATTATATTAGTCATAATGGTGCGTACAACTAATGTGATTAATTTTTTTTTCTAGTTTTTCTTTGATGTTTGTGAGTGTACAAAAACAAAAATTGAGACGTTTGTACGGTAAATGCTTCTTGCAAGAAACAGAAGTTACTTTAAACACTTGTAACTATTATTCTGTGTTGTGAAAAGAGCTATAAGAAAGCCATTCACAGTAAGTAGGTACCTATGTTTAGGTGCACCTATTTGTAAGTATTATGTATAAATACATAACAATCCTAAGACAGTATGTGAGCGACGTTGCCACATATTCAAGACATGTTTGTTGTCATAATTCTGTTACCGTTGGTCAGAAAAAAATGGCAATGTCAAGTCAAATATGTTTTATTTAGTACAACTTATCATTCGACAAAATTAAGGGACACTATTGATGATTTACGCAAACGTATCATAGCTGCTGCCAATAACGAGTTCAAAACGGACAAGAAGCTGAAACATTTGCGTTAGTATGTATAAACTGCATAAAATGGGCCCACAATTTTGTTGTTATCAGGTCAAATTTATACTGTGTGATAGTATTAATTCACAATAGTTGTAAGTAGGAACCCGGTACACTTAGCGATTAGTGTGCAAATATATAAATTCGTCTTATCCTGTCAGTTGTCACTAATTCATCGGCAGACTGACCGTTCACATAATAGACCACCGGGAGTATAGTGGGATACCTACTTGTAATTAGTAAAATAGGATCCGCTTCCATTCACTCTCACTCGGATTTTTACTAAAAATTAGTGGTAATGCTATGGGTTAAACGATATAAATACGAGTGGTGCGTTTAAATAATCAATGCATAATGCAGTGTTTACATGAGATTAGTGCTAAGCACTATTATGGTGCGAGTAGAGGTTCACAATAGTTGGAAGTGTAAACCCGGTGCAGTTAGTGGTTAGTACGATATCTCACTATTTTCATTTAAAAGAAAACAGGTACAAAATAAGGTACACATGAAATAACCAGAATATAAGGTGTCTAAGACTAACTGTTGTTCACTTGGTGTAAGTAAACACCGATAGTCTATGCATTGTTTACACTAGCGTCGTGCTAATCGTTAGTACTAAGCACTTGCGCTTACATTGTGACCTGTAAACCTGAAGTATTAGCACTAATCTCTAGTAAAAATTAAAGTGAAAGTGAATAGAAGAGGATCCTACTAATGACAAGCAAGTACCCCATCGCTTTTTCTCACTACCATCGGTGTTTACTTACATGGCTGTGAACAGCTCCGCCTAGCGGAAGGTTAGTTTCATTTCTCCTAATGTATTTTTTGCACCTGTTTTCTTTTAAATTTAGGTGGAGAACTGATATCATACTAACCACTAACTGTACCAGGTTTACACTTTCAACTACCAGTTAGTATGAAAATCTATACTCTCACCATAAAAATGCTTAGTGCGAGTGCTTAGTACTAATGATTAGCACTAAACTCGTGTAAACAATGCACTATTCACAACAATGCATAATTCAGTTTAATTCAACGATAACCATTCTTTTTTTTGTTCTTACGAGTAGAAGATACGACGTTTTTCAGAGAAACCCAATGAATTATTGTTTTGGTATCAGGTCAGCAGCTGACCTTTTGTTTCATTTTATTTTAATAATTTTTCCTTCCCTGTAAAATAAACGTCCATATGAGCAGGTCAGACTCTGTCCCACTTTCCTTTACGAGTTAATCCGCTCGCATTGTTTCTTTTGCTGGTCGTTATTGCTTTGAAGTCGACCAGTCTTCTCCAAATAACTATATTTATACCACCGCCGCAGACCCCAAAAAAAGAAGCATTCTTTTCAGACCAGCTTCTACCTTTTCCTTAAATAAACCCCAGGAGATACGCCATTTAAGCTGTCAACCTGTCTTTAAAGTTATCACAAAAAAATAACACTTTTCGTCAGGCTATGACATCGTATTTATTTTATGAAAAAATGAAGGTAAGAACCTGAAGCTCTTGTGTACTCTCTGAGCTTTTCAAATATTTATGGTGATTATGACTTTAATCCGTTGCTAATATAAGAGTATAAAACAGGTAGCAGGTAGAAGCAGGTTAGGTTGTACCATACAAAAGGAATTTTTATAAGGGTTAAATATTAACTGCCTGAAACCATTCTGTACAGATGTATAATCTGGAAATGTGATCAGCCCATTTCGACGAAAATTTATCTGTCCCTAAGTTTGTAATTACAAAATATAGCATAACGGCTTCGTAAACAAGAAATTTAGAGTGCCCTAGGAGGTACCTACTACCAAAACAGTTTTTACTCGGTGCACTATTTGAAATATGATAATTTCAAATATTGTTACTCCTACCGACTTCAGCAATTGTTTTGATAATCAGATGGATACACTAAGAGCGTTTTCACACGATACCATTACCATACCATTTATAGCGCGCGATAAATGGTCGCGATATCGCGACACACCAAATCTGTGTGCTTTTAAGTCTGGCGTTTTCACACATACGCGATACCAAAAAGCTTATGGTAACGCCGACGCCATATGGCGTGAACAAGCGATTTGTTCTTCTAAAATCGCGCCATTTTTTCCCCCTACCATTTCTGTCTACAATACAAGCTTATGCATGTTTTCACACATATTACCATAAACAGTCGCAATTTATTCAATAGCATTGAAGCAGCGTTGCATCTAAGATGAAATGTCCAAGGAAGCTGGAAATTTTTATATGATCCTGTAGCTTTTTAGAGTTAATTGAGCAGAGACCCTGTATCTAGGATAAAACATTAGACATTTATAAACATAGGGTGACAAAGACAAATGCTTGGAAAGAGATTTATATGTTTTTAATAGAAGATTTCGAGAACCTGTCAAATGAGCAATAAGTGGAAGCAGGTAAGCGATTTTATTTCGTAATTAAATTAAATATGGCAATTAAAAATAAAACATGGGTAATCGAAAATTAGATCATATACAACACCGAACAATACAACTTCTTTATTAAAATTATACGGTATCAAATTATCGTTGTGTGTGAAAAATGAATACCATATTGCGACCATTTATCGCGCGCTATAAATGGTATGGTAATGGTATCGTGTGAAAACGCTCTAAGCTGCAAAAAAGTTCTGCCATTTAAAAGAAATGTGATGTGCCATAAGTGGCGCCCTCTACTAGTGACGTCAAAATTAGTTAAAAATTTGAATATTTCGCCAACAAAACCCCGATCTACAAATATTTGGATTTCTTAAGAAGTTATTTATAAATATCGAAAATTAAATCTTACCTGACACTGTATCTTTTATTATGCGACTTGCGATATAGGTATGTTAGGTTAAATCGATTTATATTCACCTAAGAATATGTGGTCTCATTTTTGTTAGTTCATTTAAAAACACTTTGTATATTGTACAGTTTTCTCTCTCAATTATTTTCATTAGCTCTTTAATTATTTGTATTTATTTATTTAAGAGGAATACCGAAAATATTTAAACAACACAAGAAATTAATTTCTAGTAGTATATAATATGGAAATAGTAAATATTTGTTCTTACTGTATTTTTTATATTAGGCAATTGAAACAATATTGGAGGTAGTTAACAAACAAACGTAAATATTTACAGTGCTATAAGTAGAATGAAAATGGATATAAAATGTTATATTTACAAAATAATATGTGAAATTTACTACTTTCGTAAAACAATATCTCGTAAAACTCTAAAAATACCACATAAAATGAATGTGGTTGTATTTCCTTATTCCATTTCCATAATAGGTAATGAGGAATATATTAAATAAATAGATAGACATTTAAAAAGAGGAATAAAAGTTACTTTCAGAGATAAGGTTGTTGACGGATAGCGTTTCTTTACATGTAGTATGATAACAATGTAATAACTATGCAGTAAAAATATATACAAGAAATCGAAATTACTGGTACCTATCGGAAAGAACAGACGACTGATCGGATTACGTAACATATTTACAGAAAAGCATTACTCGCATTTTACCCGCCTATGGCGTCGTCTATCTTTATTCACAAAAAATCTACGCCCTAAGGATGGATCGATATCGATAGCTAAGGGCGATATATTCTTGAAATAGTGTTTTCTACAAATAAAAGTAATTTTAGACATTTAATAACTGAATAATATAGAGTTTAGCAAATAACAGGAATATTATATTTTAGTAGTAGTAGTTTCAATCGGTTGGTGGTATTCTACTGTCAAAATTATCACATATCGGCTTAACTAAACCATATATTAATTTCTTCACATCATCCCTCTCTCAAAGGAGATTGACATTGGAGTATCGTGGTTTCCGATCTAATGAAATAAATGCTACCTCTGGGGTCCCTCAAGGATCGGTTCTAGGCCCGTTATTGTTTCTAATATTTATTGATGACATTGTCCAGCACCTGAATTGCGAGGCACTTCTTTATGCAGATAGTTTTAAAGATCTCGGGATAATCTTTGATAGTAAGCTCAGTTTCGTTGAACACATCATAATATACAACGTGAGGCATACAGAAATCTCGGTTTTGTTCTAAGAAGCTGGAAACAGTTTTCTGAAACTGATACGATTTCCTTACTGTTCAACGCGTTCGTTTTACCAAAATTGGAATATGGGTTGCTAGTGTGGTGTCCCTCTTATCAAATCCATGTTAAGAAGTTAGGAGACATACAACGTAAATATGTTACGTACCTATGGTTTAGAACTGACAATATTTATCCACCTCAAGGGGTACCACGAAGTACTTTACTAAGTCGATTCCATCTTAATGACCTAAGCATACGACGTATATGTAATTCATTGGTCACTCTACATAATATTGTAGTCGGAAAAATCGACTGTCCATAGTTACTAGCTGCATTATACTTTCACACCCACCATTCTGCCACCCGTTTTTCAGAACTTTTAATTTTTCCATCTCTAAAAGTAATCTATTAAAATTTTCGCCTTTGTACGTAATGGACCTTAATTGTCCATGTGAGTAACGCTTTTCTGTGCAAAATTATGTGGACATTTTTTATGATACTACTAGATGCATTAAGAAAAAGGTATTTACAACTTAGCAAATCATGTTACTTATATTTACTTTAATATTAGTTAATTTGTTTTTTCTTTTATTCAATTTTTTAGTTTGTATTTCATCTGTAATTCTTTTGTTACATATGTATAACTTTTTCTTTCTCTATATTACCTGTGTTTATTTTATATGTATATGTAAGGTTTTTTTTTTACTAAATTTATATGTTATCCCCACCCATTAATTGGCTTAGCCTGTCGGGTGGTGCGTACTAAATAAAATAAAAATATGTGAAAATAATTGTTAAAATGTGGGGTTAGAATAGCAGAATAATGTGTGTCTTACAGATGCATTTTAAAAGTTATTATATTATTTGAGAATTTAAATAGTAAAAGTGGATAAACAAAACAATAATTTAATTTTTGATATTACTTTTGCTCTACGTGATTTATTTTTCGAGATATCTGTACCTAAAAAACAAATTCACACTTTTCTGTGGGGAGAACTACGGCCATAACATTATTACAATATGAAAGAAAGGGCTGCTGCTGCGACTAACAAATACCGACAATGTGATGGGCAGTGGATAGGATAAAGGCCGTAGCTCATTACAATACATTTTTCTATTTAATTAAACGTGAATGCAACCACGTAACAGCAACGGCTTATCAACTGCACTTTTTTTATAGTTAGTTTTATAAATAGTTTGCAAAGTTTTAAACTGGTAAGCTGTTGTATTTATAGCAATATCGCACCTGCGTTACTAAAGAAATATTTAAATCTGTCGGTTCTGTGAGTTAAAAAAATTACGAACTTAAGTCATTTGTTAGTCATTTTGAATAATAAAAGTTCAAAGATGGATATTTCTGATTCAGAGTTTTCTCTTACACGATCGGGATTAGTAGAAGCAGTGAAAGTAGCATCACTAACATTATTGCCAGTTAAATCGCGGTAAATTCACGAAACCGCGTGTTCAAGATTTATGGAAGTAAAAAATATATGCAATTGTTTCTCAGGGACGGTTTTATTGGCTTATTCTTCGGAATTGCCGCAACAACAAGAACTATCAATAGTGTGCTCGAATTATTCAATGATTAAAAGTACGTCATGATTCATTTTGCAGTAAAATGGGAGAGGTTGCATGCCTAAGAAATCTGCGAGTTGTACGAGTACACATGCAGTGATTTTTAAAATAATGCTCATGATGAAGTTTATTTAATGGTCAAGGTTGTTGTTGTATTTAGGATTACAGGTATTTCTCGAATTTGTGAAATCAGCCCGGTAACATTAGATGATGATTTATAGTTACTTAAAACTATATTAAATTTTACAGAATATACATAGCCCTTCGTCCAGCAGAAGCAAAAGATCGTCGCCTGTTTTATGCATATCGCAATGGAAAATGTATCAATCAGGTTGTTGGTAAATCAATTTTATAAAATACCTGAAACAGTAGCTAATTTTCTTCTACTTGAAAATGCTAAGTCATATGCAGGTCATGCATCTCAAAAATCGTTTGTTACACTTTTAGGTGAATCTGGAGAAGACTTGATGCACTAAAGAAACATGCAACATGGTGGCTCTAAGTCGCTGAAGGGTATGTTGATAAATCGGTGGCGCATAAGACAGAAATATCTAATAAAGTGTTTAGAATGTGTGGCAGTGCATTAGCTGAAATGAGACCCAATTTGCGACCAGGACCATAAACGGCAGTTATGTGCATGGCAGAAAATATAATTTCAACTCAAGAAAATTCCACTGAAGCAGACATTCACAATCGTTCGAGAAACATGTCCTCCGTGCAATGCACATTTAACAACAGTACTTTTGACATTACGCAAATATAAATTCTTCGTGTTCTTATGTGTACATATCCGGGAAAGTATTCTTTTTATTTTGGAGGAAAAACTAATCTTTTAAAAAGTGACATTTTGTTACCTATCGAAAGAGATAAAATGTCAAACTTTTTTACCGTCATTTAAAAAAATAATAAGTTTTACAATAATCCTCTTATTTTTTTACACCGTTGCTTTTATATTCCATACAAGAAAAAGAGTTCCCATCTTCAATAAATTTGGAGCAAAGTTTAAAAAAAAATAAAAGCCACTATTACTAAAAAACATTGTTGGATATATATAAAATACAAATAGAAAATTCATAGACGTGGAGGCGGGAGAGCATCGTGTTTCCATAGCGTAGCACACACTTTGACGATGGAAATCGATATACACATTAGTATTAATGTGCATAGATTACCACAAATGAATAGGTGGCCACATATAAAGGGTGGCCACGCCAAAAATTCCCTTCTCCCCACTCTTTCCTTCGTTATTATTCGAGATATGAAAAAATGTGTAAGAATGAACGCTGAAGACACAAAAACACCACAAAAATAATTCATGTTGCATTTCCGACATGTAGGCCCAACTTTTGCTTTAAATCATTTAAAAGTTCCTACAGCATTCATCTTTCATCATTTTTGTGAAATATAACAATAAAAAATATTTTATAACCACTACTTTTATCTTTACCAAATAAAGGGGACGCTTACGTCATTACAAAAATACGATTAACTCTAACATATTATAAGCACCTAGCTGTATCGCTTAATGCATTATTACCTAAGAGTTATCTAAATATAAATATTTATTTGTCTAAAAAGATAAGGGATTTCCTTCAATTTTGACATACCGGCGAATGCGTTAGCTTTATTATCATTCTCATTGAATAATATTAAGTGAATAAATTAGTAGTTTAATCTTAATATTGTTGGTAAATAGAACAACCTAGGTCAAATTAAATAAAACTAAACCCAAATTCTTAATAATTGTGGATTTCTTATCATGCCACCTATGATGAATCGCAGTAAATCTTTTTACATTTAGCATTATTTTAATGTAGTTAATGTACGTGTACGTGGATCGGTCAGTGGTCGCGCGGTTTAAGGCGTTAGTACTTGAATCGAGGTGACTAGACGGAGTTGGTTCGAGCCCAGCTGCCGGTAGACCGTATATAAGCTATATTCATAGAGAGGATTGGCACCTTCTCTGTGGGTATGGTAGGGTGGAATAATGTTAGCTTGGGTCAATGTGAGAGATTGATGCCGGTTGATATTTGACTACCCCCCTAATTAATGAGGTTTTCCAGGTTTCCCTCATTCTTGCACTGAATAGTGGTTAGGGCCTACCAACGTAAGTCGTTCCTGGGCGCAAATGCGGCCTGCTTAATAATAATATGCCGCCCCCTCTCCCGCACAAGTCTCCGACTTCTGGGCTAATCCCTGTAATTAGAATGAGGGGTAGAGATATTATTATTATTATTATTACATGTAGAGTGTTTACGATGTGAATGATTTTTAAGAGTGATTGAACTCCTTAAAAGAATGTTAGTAACGATAAAACGCCTTAACAAAAGTTGGATAAAAAGATAAATATGACTTTAAAAATTTTTAAAAGATTTAATTTTCAAAAATTGTGCACATTAAATGTTACAAAATGATGAACACCCATTAGTTATCCGAAATTACCACTTTTGTAGAACGAAGTCTCACTTGGCATAACTTGCAAGAACTTCTCTTGAAATTGTCGCTGGTGCTATTCCAACACGGTTACCAAGATCCTAGAGATGAAGTACTTCATAAGGTTTCATAGAAAAATCCAAGGGTGTAAGGTTGGATGATCGAGGTGGCCAAGGAACAGGACCACTTCATTAATTTTCAAACACATTATTTAAATTTTAAATTACCGGAATATAGAGGTTGATCATACTAAAAAACCCACATTTGTCGGCGAACTTCATTTAAGAGTTCTTGCAAATGCTGTTGCAAAAATAAGATAATCCATTCCAGTCAATCGATTTGGCAGAATAAAGGAGTCCGTAAGATCCGCCGCAAATTGAGCCTAGACGAAACACAGCCCACAAACATCATATACCCTGCCCAATCACAGTCAATGTAAGCGTTTTGTAAAAGTAAGTACCTCATATCCTTAAAACTGTGTTCCTCGCACAACTTGGCGTAGGTTGTGTTTGGTATAGGTTCAATTTATGGCGGACCTATGTTGCCCGATGACCAGATTCCACGTTTATCGAAAACTTATAAAAATGATTACGAAGAACAACACGCGGTTTTTCGACCAGATTTGGGTATTATGATAGTTGCACAGTAATTCTGATATTTGTTTTTATTTTAGATATACAGGGTGATTTAGAACTCATGTAAAACAATTTGGGAATAGATGTGTCATGAAATATGGAGTCAATATCGTAAAAAAAATTGTAAAATATGTAGTAGTATTTTTAGTATACTTTCTGTAGGTAACTAAAGTTTTTGTGATGCCAGTATTTTAGATGATGATGTACATCGTGGTTAGTTAATTTGACGAATAAAATGACCATTTCAGTTAAGATATTGAAAGGTATCACAAATATATGGAATAGGCACAGTTCCATAGAAGATTGTTGACGTCAATTGAGACAAACATGGCCAAAGGTGCTGGCACTGCTGGCCCATTCAGGAGAAGCAGCGCAAAGCGAAGGGAAGAGTCATTTTGATTCTGTGTCCGTGCATTAGGGTACAGCGACGGAAGAACTTCGCTTCGCATTACTTCTCAGTAGGTGAGAAGCTTTAATGCTGCTCCTTTTTATAGGATGTGAAAATTGAATTAAAAATAAAATTTTGACAATATCTGGAAAACTGGTACACAAAATGGTACAGATAAGTAAGTATCTACAATTAACAAGAGTAACTCAGATTGCGTTGTACCACTTGTAATTATTATTTGTTTGTGACAATTAATATCTAATATTAAGTTGCATTTATTTTATACCTATATTGCTTAAGCAAATAAATAATTATTGTCAAGAAAATTGTGATTTTTTTATTGCCTCAAATTGGTACAATTTCTTCTTTCTGCTCGAATAAAATTACTAATGAGGTCTACGAAAGTTCTAATTATGACAAAGTTTTTATTTAAATACATTTCTAAAAGACTTCAACCTTTTCAAAGCCAAGCATAATGTTGGTGTACAAATTTGTTACAAGAGAGAAGGTTAAATATTTTTACGTCACAAAAATTTCGATTTAGATAAAAAATAAAATTGGCAAAAGCGTGCTAATATTTTTAAGGTTAAGAATTTTTATTTTTTTCTGGTGTATCACTTAGAGGATAAAAACATATGGTAATTTACTATGTATGTTGAGACATGTACCATATTTCAGGTATAGTAGGTATACATACTTGTATGTATAGGTAATGCCATTTGTGCTGCTACATATGCAGTCAATGAACTTGTAATTTTTTTAGAGGTATAAAATATATTGTTTCTTCTACCTACACGGTTCTCCTCTCAAGAATAACTTGCCTCTGCTGGAAGTAAATCATAAACTTATGATTTGTAAGGTAAACGCATTTGAACCGATATCTTGAGTCATATTTTGTAGCAGCAACGAAAACACTTGGCATAGTTTTTAATGTTAAGAATTTTTATTTTTTCATGGTGTTTTCTCACTTTTTACAGGGTAAAAATATATGGTGTTTTACTATATCTGCTGATTTATGTATCATATGTCAGGTATACATACTTGTACGTATAGGTAATGCTAATTGTACTACTGTATATGCATATGTATAAAATATATTCTTTCTCGTTTGTACCTACATACATGGCTTGTCTAGTAAAAATAACTTGCCCAGGATGGCAGCTAATCATATTAAGTTATGATTTTTAAGGAAAACACATCTTAACCGAAATCTTGAGTCATATTTTGTAGCAGCAGTTAAAACACTTGGCATACCTAACTACTTAATTATAGGTTACAGAACAAGTCTGTTTGTGATTCTTTGTTATATGTTCTAAACTGTTAGTAATATTGTAATAGTACTGTTTAGCAACATATCCACACAGAAATTTTTAAACCGACTTAAAATTCAAGTATATCACTGAGTTGGATTGCGAAATTCATAATTGAATACCTTCTATGTCATACGGTCTCAAAAATACTGCAATGTTATTGGACCTCCTCTGCCTAGTGATCTTGGGGATGACACACAGCTAACCGGCGTGGTTCATATCATTGGCCCAGACGTTTAAAAAACGAGACAGCGAAAACTGCTGTGTTTGTGCTGTCTCGGCAGCCGAGTCGGCGCAAACTCTTTTGTGTGTCATCGCTCTTAGATCAATATATTTTTACATTTACATTTTTCATTTCTTGTATAAACTCTATTGAATTTAAATTCCATTCAATCGGTAGATAAATACTCGTATATATGCAAGATTTATTTGATAGAATCAGTTTAGAATTTAATTTCCTCTGCAGCTCATCTATTATATACCTTTATATGAAGTCATATAGTGTCACAGCAGATATTTGTATGGTAATGTATGCCTCGTTCCGAGAAATTGGTATTATAGAAGCATTTCAATATTTATGTTACATTCGCATTGTGATAAATGACCGCGCAAACAAAATGAGTGGGGAAGGCGCCACATAAAGTTTACACACGTGAAAATAGGTTCAGGAATGTGTTCCGCAGATATCAACACGTGACACCTGAAAATGCAATTTTCAAAGAAAATTTACTGGGACGAATTTTAATGTAACTGGTATTTTAAGTTAATTTAACTTCAACATAATTGTTTTTCTAGATCCTAAATCTTGTAGTGTCGTAGTTTTAATGACCAATGGCAAAGTCGAAGCAACTTATTTTTCGTACACTAGATTCCCTTCACTTAAAAGATTTCGCCAATAGCTTCTGATTTCCTTTACTGCAGATTGTTTCGCGGCTATGTTTCAATAAAAGCCGCTTTACAGTCTGCAATTCTTTCTGCAAGTTGCAAGCCTCTTGCACGTAAGTGTGCACTGAACAGCAACGTATTGGAAAAGCCTTCATATCTGAAAAGTTCTTGCTGTTTCAAAATATAGGTCTTGCTCGATTTTTATTCCAGCTTTTCTGCAATTCTGGGGAATAATTTAGTGATTTATATGGTTACCACCATATGCAAAAATTACTAGGCTGTACTGTCAATTTCAAAATGCCTTCTCTCCCTTTTACTTGATTATTGTTTGAATGTTCAGCGTGCAAGGTATATTAACTGAAACCTTTATTTTATATGTTATGCAGTTTGTTATTGTTATTTGTCAAATGTGGAACAGTTTAGTTTTTAGTGTGCACTCGGGTTAAAGTGTTGATGTTACTTGTATGACAATTGCGAACTGATGACTGTAAAACAAATTGCAAGTCAGACTTTTGGGAAAGGTATTGTAGGATAATGAAAAATAAAAGTAAATTAAAGGAGATAGGAGCTGCCAAAGTCTATATTAACGATGATATGAGCAAAAAAGAAAGGGAAATTCAAAGGAAACTAAGAATGAAAGCCAGAGAAGTAAGGATAGAAGGAAAGGTAGCAAAAGTAGGATATCAAAAACTCGTAATTGATAATGAGGTTTGGAAGTGGAATAATAATGCAAGCAGGCTAGAAAAAAAGGAAGCAAAAAACTAGACTTAGCACTTAGCATAAAAGAAATATCGCTGGCAATGGACACGGTTATGAGAAAAGGAAACGACATAAATAGAACCAGGAAGCAAAAATACAGAACTAAGCTAGAAGGACGGAGGGGAAGACAGAAAAGACGGAAAGCAAGAAGACACAAATCAAGAAAGAGGAATGAGAATGGGAACATGGAATGTAAGAGGGTTAAATGAGGAAGGATCCTTAAAAATCCTAGAAAGAGAGGTAAATAGATTCAAAATGGACATAATAGCGATACAGGAGACGCATATAAAGGAGACGGACACATGGGAATTAGAAAATTATTTATTCTTTACGAGCGGAGGCGAAACAAGGCGATACGGAACAGCATTTTTAGTAAATAAAAATTTTAGGATAAAATTTCTAAATTTGAAGCACTTTCAGATAGGTTATGTATGATTAAAATCAGAGAAGAAATAAACATAGAGATATTAAATATATATGCGCCAACAGAAGAAAAAACAGAAGCAGGAAAAGATGAGTTTTATGAGAAGCTAGAAGCAAATTACGGAAAGCTGAATAAAAACACAGTTAGAATGGTGGTAGGAGATGAAAACGAGAAAATAGAAAGAGAAAGGATGTATGAAAGTATAGTAGGGACAGAAAGTAAACACCAAGAGAGAAATGACAATGGGCGTAGATTGATTGAATTTGCAGAAGAACAAAAAATGAAAATAATGAGCACATTCTTTAAGAGAAAAGACATACATAAGGGTACCTGGACCTCTCCGGAGCATATTCGAATCAAATTGATCAGGTTTGCATAGATGAGAATCACAGAAGCTTAATAAAAATGTTAGGTCATGCAGAGGGGCAGACATAGACTCGGATCACTATCTAGTGAGGATAGATTTAAAGATAAAAACCTATTAAAAGAAAAGGATTACAAAGGAAAAAGACAACTAGATATGGCGACATTACAAAATGAGAGAACCCAAAGAAGTATGAAGAAGAGATAAGGAAAGGTTTGCAAGAAAACATACGGATATTGGAAGCAAATATAAATGAAGAATGGATAAACATCGAAAATGTCATACAAACAGCAAGTGAGAAAGTAATACCAAAAAAAGAGTTTGCAGGGAGGAAAAGATGGTGGGATGAGGAGTGTATAAGAGAGGCGGAGAAGAGAAATAAGCTAAGAATTAAAGCACTTCAGTCACTACAAGAGGAAGATAAGGAAAAATACAGGGAACAAAGACAAAAGGCAAAGAAAGTGTTTAGACAAAAGAAGAGAGCAGAGCAGGTTAAGAAAATAGAGGAAATAGAGCAAAATTATAAGCGTAAAGAAATACGTAACTTCTACAGAGAGATAAAAAATTGAAAAAAGATTAAGAAGGAAGTAATATATGTGAGAGATTATTGTGGCAATCTAATTTGAGAGGAAACTGAAGTGAGAGAAGAAGAAATACTTTGCAGATATGTTGAATGAAGAGAGTGTAAGGGAAGAGGAGGTGCACGAGGAGATGATACCGGGAAGAGAAGAGGAAGGGGAAGTAGAAGAACCTACAAAAAAGGAAATAGATATAATTATAGAAGCTTTAAAGAATAACAAAAGTCCAAAAAACGAAATAACAGCAGAGAACATTAAGTACGCAGGAGAGGATTTAAGACAAAGAATATACGAAATGATACGAATGATCTGGAGAAGAGAATGTATGCCTCTCCAAAGAGATGCTATGATTATACCAATCTTAAAAAAGGGAGATGCAACAGACTGCAGAAACTATAGGGGTATATCATTGTTAGATATAGGGTATAAAATTATGGCAACGTTAATAAAGCAGAGAATAGAACCTATAGCAGAACGACAAATAGGGAGTATCAAGCAGGTTTTAGAAAGGGAAGGTCAACAACGGACCAAATCTTCATGGTGAAGGAAATGCTGACTACATGCTATGAGTATGGGATCAAAGCAATGGTTTTATTTGTGGACTTCAGGAAAGCATATGATTCGATCAAAAGGAATAAACTAAGTAAAATTCTGGAACAATTTGGGATACCAACTAAACTGATTAGGCTATTGAAAATGACCTTAGAAAATACTAAATCCAAAGTACGAATAAAAGGTGAATGTTCGGAAGGCTTTACTATTGATACAGGACTGAGACAAGGAGACCCACTCTCAACGCTTCTTTTTATTTAGTACTAGAAAAGGTCATAAGAGATAGTGTGTTGAACAGAGAAGGACACATATTATTTAAAAGTCACCAAATAGTAAGTTATGCAGATGATGTGGCCATTATTGCTAGAGATAGTAGGGAATTAGAAGAAGTAACGAGAAAACTTGTGGAGGAAGCAAGTAAAGTGGGATTGCAGATAAATCAAGAGAAAAGCAAGCTTCTGAGAATAGGAGAACAAAAAAAGGATACAAATTTTAAATTGAGAACAGAGCATGGATGAAGAGCAAGAAATTAATAGGAGAATAATAAAAGCAAACAGAAGTTCGGCAGCAGTCAACCACTTAATGAAATCAAAAATTTATCCAGAGGAGTAAAATTTAGAATGTATAAAACAATTTTGAGACCGACAGCGCTGTATGGTAGTGAAACCTGGGTTCTCAATAAGAAGTCAAGAGAAAACCTTTTAAGGTGGGAAAGGAAGATCTTAAGAAGAATTCTAGGTGGTAAGAGGACAGAGGAAGGCTATGTAAGGAGAAATAATGAGGAAATATATGGAATGTACCAGGCACCAACAATAGACGAATTTGTAAAAGCCAGGAGAGTGCAGTGGCTAGGGCATCTAGAACGTATGGAGGATGAAAGGGTAGTTAAGAAAATAGTAGGGAGTAAAGCTAACTACAAGAAGAAAAGAGGTAGACCGAGGAAGCGATGGAGAGAGGCAGTGGCAATAGATCTAAGGGAGAAAAATGTAACGGATTGGAAAAGAAAGGCGAAGGACAGAATGGAGTGGAGGAGAATAACACAGCTCTGGGCCTAAAAGGCCTGTAAACAGCTTTATATATATATATATATATATATGGTTGTAAAATTTCTCCGGGTTCCTTTCCGCGATGAATCTGCATGGTCCTCAAAAGAACCATTTGTTTGACAACGTTTCGGTAAAATCTCATTTACCATCTTCGCGTTACTACGTTCGGCTTATTGGAAGATGTATGTCCACTTGGTGAGTTATATACTGTGCTTCCGTTCCGGTGTGTGGTTTTCTTCGCATGGCTGCGCGTCACGGGTCTTGCGTTTAACGGTGCTGTGGGTTCTTGTGTTCTGCTTGGCCTACTCTCAGCGTTGCGTATCACTGGTTTATTGATCTTCTTGGTTTTCAGGACAGGTTTCCAAGCTGTTGGTAATCTTTGGGTATTGTCACGCGTATTAAGATTTTGAGGATGTTTTTCAATTTCGATGGCATCTCTAATTACCTATTCTTTTTGCCTTATGCTCCATTCTTGCCAGTACCTTGGTATTATCGAAATCAATCTGGTGGCCAGTGTCTTTTACATGTTGAGCTAATGACGAAGTTTTTTCATTTTCTGGACAGCATTCCGATGTTCTTCTTTCCGGGTTTGAATTCTTCTGTTAGTTTGTCCAATGTACGTCTTCTCACAATCTCCGCAAGGAACTTCATATACCCCTTGGTCTTCTAGAGGAATGTTTGTTTTGGCTGATGGTAGCATATTGCCAATCTTCCTGTCCGTGTTGAAGATGGTTTCTATTTTATATTTCTTTAAAACCCTGCTTATTTTGTCGGTAGTTCCCTTGACATATGGCAGGAGAGCTTTGGCTATTGGTTTATCTTCTTCCTTCTGTTCTTTGTTTCGCCTAGGTCTTAAAGTCCTCTTGATGTTGTTATCAGAGAAACCATTTTGCTGTAAGGCTAATTTAACGTTTTTAATTTCCTCTTCTTTGTGGTCGTCGTCAGAGAGTCGTTCTGACCTTGTCATTAGTGTTTTGATCACTGATTGTAGCTGCGATGGGTGGTGATGAGATTCTGCATGTAGATATCTGTTCGTGTGTGTTGGTTTCCGATATACCGTATAGCCTAGACATCCATCTTGTTTTTTCTTTATACACACATCGAGGAAAGGTAGCTGTTGGTCCTTTTCCAGTTCCATGGTGAACTTGATTTTTGGATGTCTGTTGTTCAGATGAATTAAGAATTCCTGTAATTTCTCCTCGCCATGTGTCCATATGACAAAGGTGTCATCGACATATCTCAGCCACATAGATGGTTTATATTCTGCTGCTTCTATTGCTTGTTCTTCTAATTCCTCCATGAATAGGTTGGCTATTACTGGTGACAAAGGCGATCCCATGGGTGCTCCTTCTATTTGCCTATACTTTTGGTTTTTGTAGACAAAGTAAGTGTTCTTTAGGCAATGTTTCGTCAATTCCATTAGATCCTCTCTTACATGGTATTTCCTCTGGATCATGTCGAGTGCTTGTTCCACTGGAATGTTTGTAAATAAGGACACTACATCAAAACTTACTAGCAGATGTTCTGGATCCACTTTTACGTTTCTAATACGCTCGATGAAGTGGCTCGCGTTCTTGACGTAAGATTTCGCTTCTTCGGCATATGGTTGTAACTGTTTAGCCAGGAATCTTGCTAGATGTTGTAATGGAGATCCAATGGAACTCACGATGGGTCTCAAAGGCACTCCTTCTTTGTGGATTTTAGGTAATCCATAGAGTTTTGGGCACCTCGATGATTTCTCTCTTGGGATAAGTTGCAGTTGTTGTTCTTGTCTGATGTTCGACGCTTTAATTTTAGCTTTTGTGGTCTGGAAGAGTTCCATTGGATCTCCATTACAACATCTAGCAAGATTCCTGGCTAAACAGTTACAACCATATGCCGAAGAAGCGAAATCTTACGTCAAGAACGCGAGCCACTTCATCGAGCGTATTAGAAACGTAAAAGTGGATCCAGAACATCTGCTAGTAAGTTTTGATGTAGTGTCCTTATTTACAAACATTCCAGTGGAACAAGCACTCGACATGATCCAGAGGAAATACCATGTAAGAGAGGATCTAATGGAATTGACGAAACATTGCCTAAAGAACACTTCCATGGGATCGCCTTTGTCACCAGTAATAGCCAACCTATTCATGGAGGAATTAGAAGAACAAGCAATAGAAGCAGCAGAATATAAACCATCTATGTGGCTGAGATATGTCGATGACACCTTTGTCATATGGACACATGGCGAGGAGAAATTACAGGAATTCTTAATTCATCTGAACAACAGACATCCAAAAATCAAGTTCACCATGGAACTGGAAAAGGACCAACAGCTACCTTTCCTCGATGTGTGTATTAAGAAAAAACAAGATGGATGTCTAGGCTATACGGTATATCGGAAACCAACACACACGAACAGATATCTACATGCAGAATCTCATCACCACCCATCGCAGCTACAATCAGTGATCAAAACACTAATGACAAGGTCAGAACGACTCTCTGACGACGACCACAAAGAAGAGGAAATTAAAAACGTTAAATTAGCCTTACAGCAAAATGGTTTCTCTGATAACAACATCAAGAGGACTTTAAGACCTAGGCGAAACAAAGAACAGAAGGAAGAAGATAAACCAATAGCCAAAGCTCTCCTGCCATATGTCAAGGGAACTACCGACAAAATAAGCAGGGTTTTAAAGACATATAGAATAGAAACTATCTTCAACATGGACAAGAAGATTGGTAAGATGCTACCATCAGCCAAAACAAACATCCCTCTAGAAGACCAAGTTCCTTGCGGAGATTGTGAGAAGACGTACATTGGACAAACTAACAGAATAATTCAAACCCGAAAATAGGAACATCGGACTGCTGTCCAGAAAATGAAAACTTCGTCATTAGCTCAACATGTAAAAGAAACCGGCCACCAGATTGATTTCGATAATACCAAGGTACTAGCAAGAATGGAGCATAAGGGAAAAGAATACTTAGAGAAGCCATCGAAATTGAAAAACATCCTCAAAATCTTAATACACGTGACGATACCCAAAGATTACCAACAGCTTGGAAACCTGTCCTGAAAACCAAGAAGATCAATAAACCAGTGATACGCAATGCTGAGAGTAGGCCAAGCAGAACACAAGAACCCACAGCACCGTTAAACGCAAGACCCGTGACGCGCAGCCATGCGAAGAAAACCACACACCGGAACGGAAGCACAGTATATAACTCACCAAGTGGACAAACATCTTCCAGTAAGCCGAACGTAGTAACGCGAAGCAGAAGTAAAAAGACCTGAAGATGGTAAATGAGATTTTACCGAAACGTTGTCAAACAAATGGTTCTTTTGAGGACCATGCATATTCATCGCGGAAAGAAACCCGGAGAAATTTTACAACCACCTATAACACCCGCGGAAGCCTACGAACTAACATATATATATATATATATATATATATATTGTAGGTACAAGGACTTGCTGTAAGCCAATGCAAAAAAAATTGTGGACTGCAAAGCGGGTTTAAATAGCTTAACTTCTAGAAACTTATTTTTGGCAATTACTGCTTATATGCTAATGCTTTACATTTGAACAAATTTGAAAGATATTACTGCAACAAAAATGCCAATATTAGCTATAGCATGGAATTGAATTATTAAAGTATTTGGTTTTCTAAAGGTAATATAAAAATTGAATTGTAAAGCAGCGGACCTGTTTTTCAAAACATAGTTGCAAGATTTTTAGCTAACATTATTTTTTGTTCAGACAATTTTCCAGATTTTATAAAAAATTTACATTAGACATTCTGTTAGGAAGCTGTTTATATTCATTATATGGTTAATATATATAAATATAAAAAAAATTGTTGCAAAATGAAACAAATTGAAGAAATTTTGAAGATAAAATAATAATAATAATATCTCTACCCCTCATTCTAATCACAGGGATTAGCCCAGAAGTCGGAGACTTGTGCAGGAGAGGGGGCGGCATATTATTATTAAGCAGGCCGCATTTGCGCAAATGTTTTAGATGACTTAAATATAACTGCGCAGGGTGATTTACTTGACCTATGCGCATAAACTTGAAAAATTATAGCTGAGGACAAATAATGACGAATAGTAAAAATAATGTTTTTCAGTTAAGGAGATACCAGTTTATTTCAAAAACAAATTTTAAGACCGTGAATTTCATAAAATTGAAAATACGTTTATCACAGCAACTGTTCTAAGTTATTTCGTGATTTTCAATACACAATTAAGCTCGCCGAATCTATAAGTCCACACACGTTACGGCGCAAACCAGGCTGTAGTCGAATTGCCTCAACGGCAGCATATATACCTACGAATTTGCAACTTTTGTTCAGAGTTAACGTCGGTAACATACACTATAGTTTGTATGTGACCCCAAAGATAAAAATAATAATCAAGCGGATTTAGGTCGGGCAATTGAGGAAGCTACCCAATGGGACTATCTCGGTCCATCTATCGATCGGACAACACATGATCCAAATGTTGTCGCGCAAAATGTCGTGGAGCACCATCGTTAAGAAACTATATATGCTGTCTAACGTTGAAATTAATTTCTTCCAGAAGTGTCGGTAAATTATTACGCAAAAACTAAAATGAAAATCATTTTTGATAGTGTGTTTGCCGAATAATATACAGAACTTTCGAAACTAAAATACAATATTTTTATCTAAATAAAGAGCAAACCATTGGATCGGTCAGTGGTCGCGCGGTTTAAGGCGTCAGTACTTGAATTGAGGTGACTGGATCGCTGTGTGTTCGACCCCTGCAGCCGGTAGACCGTATATACGCTATGTTCGTGGAGTGATTGGCACCTTCTCTGCGGGCATGGTAGAGTGGAAAAATGTTGGCTTGGCTTTGTCAAATGTGAGAGATTGATACTAGTTGACGTTTGAGTACCCCCCTTAATTAATGAGGTTTTCCAGGTTTCCTTTATTCCTGAATGGTGGTTAGGGCCTACCAACGTAAGTCATTCCTGGGCGCAAATACGGCGTGCTTAATAATATGCCGCCCCCTCTCCCGCACAAGTCTTCGACTTCTGGGCTAATCCTCGTGATTAGAATGAGGGGTAGAGATATTATTATTATTATTATTATTATTATTATTATATAGCAAATGTTACTAACTAAGATTTAACTATTTATATTTACCAAATAGAAATAGATGCAAATTATATATTGTAATTTAAAAGTTCTTTGTGACTAATGTATATTTTTAATTTGGGTTTACTGAATTTGAATCATTTAAAAAACAACTTTATGATCCTCGATCTTTCGTCTCTTTATTGAGACTTCTTCAGAAGTTTTAAATAGAAACTCACAAAAGGCAAACTCTTCTACGTACAGAAATTATCTGACACCACAATTGGTCAGATTTATTATGTTTTTTGACGTCGTTAGCTATATGTTTAATATGTGTAATGGTCTGGCTAATCTTTTGTAATTTTATTGTGTGTTGAAGATGTCTCAATAAAGAGATAACACATCGACGATTATAAAGGTGCTTTTACTTCTGTTTATGATCCAAATCCTGCAAAAGAAAGTCAAAGTTACATTTTACTTTCATCTAGAAATTATCTTTCCAAAACCATATACATAAATTACTAAATTTGTAACAACAGTGACTATACATTCAGCACTCAACACCGCTTCTATTTGCATTCACTTTATAATATTAAAACTATATAAATAGATTAAATGCCGACATGTACCAATGAATATATACGTTTTATGAATATAAATGATACATTAAATTCGGAGTGAAATGTCCAGCCAAGTAATATTTCAGTTACTTTATTCTGTTTCTTTTATTCTCAATCAACATCAGTATGGAATTTTACCAGTTAATGAAACAACAAAAACAAAATATTTAGAAATGTTTTGTTTGTTTTGAATGTTCACTTCTTGTAAGACGTATATGCTTACAGTATGGTGTTCCAACCTACTTCACGAGATGTATTGTGCTCCTATTGTTATAAGTTTACCTATTGTTATCTATTTACTATTTTGATATTCTAACCAGGTACCACTTTTACGTATCTTTGGGTCTTCGCCTCTTCCGACATCAAAGTATATGTGTAAGTGTATTTAAAAAGTGAAGTTAGTTTCTCACAGAACTAATTTATATTTCACAAGTACATTTAAATTAACAGCAGTCAACGATGTTTTTCTCATAGTAATTCATAACCTACTTTCAGTTATTTAAAGCAGACAAAAAGAAACGACCAGCCACACGTACCTGTATCAAATAAGGTTATTACCTTATATAAGGTTATAAGCTTTTAGTACCTAATGTATTTATTTACCATTTGGAATACAAACAGGTGACTAACCCAATATTCACAAATATATATCGAACAAATATAAAAAAGAGTTACACAGTGGTAATTTACATATTGATATTATTTAAAAAAATACAATCCATCATATTCTTCGTGAGCATATTGTAAGCATTAAACCTCATTTACACGCTGATGCCTCTATCACAAAAATACAGATCATAAAGCTACGACCGATATTGTGATAATGTGATAGTAATAATTATGAAATTATTTACGCGGTGATAATTTTTGGTGTAGTTGCTTTCATGACAGTCAAATTCACGAAATCTATCACTGTAAATAATTATTTACTCTCATGGTTCTTCCAAGATCTTTGCCTTGATGGTATCATCATGAACGTGACGACAGGAATTTTTAATCTATTAACTTTTGGAAAATGCTTTAAATAATTAAAATAAGAAATTATTTTGTTGACTGCTGAATTCTTCCCTACAAATCTTCACGTTTTTCCCATACATTAAGCACACTAGCACCAGCACGTGCCTTTTCCATAAATACAAAGCCACATTAGATTTAACGTTTATACAATGCTAAACTAGGGTTCCCATTAGTACCAAACGCTGTATTAAATAAGTAATTATAGATTGTTGTCGACATAAACTAAAACTAAACGAACCACAAACATAGGCGTATACGTTTCCATGTAAATAATTACGAGCAATGCGTATTCTTTGAGTGATCCCCCTTAAGTATCTTCTTATTTTTCTGACAAACCTGGACAATACCGGTGCCATAACAGTAGTTCGTGCTGTAGAATTTCAATTTGGAAGAGAGTTTTTTTATTTCCACTACAGGGCGTTGCAATTATTTAGGATATGGTTATACTTTCCTTCACTGATATAATTATCTACAAAATTGATTGAACTATTCTAAAATATTGTGTTTACAATTTTTATTTGTCAAAATTTGATATAACTTTGTCAACTCAATATGTTTGAAATAAGCCAAACATGCTTAATTTACGAGAAAATTTACACAGGCAATTGATCATGAAAATGTAATAAGTAAGCTGTTTCATGTTTTGGTTTCCATTCAAAAACATTATATTTCATTATGTCACATTTATAGAAAACATATGGGAAGCAATGGCAATAATTCTGCTCAATATATTGTTACCTTAGTTGTTTCCCAGGGATCAAATCTAGAACCACTTTTAATTATTTTTATATATCAATGATTTATGTCGTTAAGAAATATATTTTAACATTTTTACAATGATTATTTATAAAAAGTGAAATTGCAATATGACTTGAATAAAATTCACTTCTACATAATATGTTAAAATGTACAATAATTAACAACACAATAAAGTATACATGAATTAAATTTCACCATTGACATAGATCTACTCGTATTCCATTGCGCTATTCATAAAGACTTACGTGCAGTTTTTAATGTAAAACTTACTTTTAATGATTATATACCTAGCACTGAAATCACCAGAGGCTATATATTTTTATATGTAGATTGAATATAAATTGCAATAATGTTACGGATGTTCATACTTTAAAAACAATGCTTTTGTATGTCCGTTCGAAGTTAGAATATGCCCATTCGGAGAGTTGATATTCAGAATAATTTTCAAAAATGCACAATTGGAAGAGACAGATGTACATATTTTTTAATATTTGAAATTTAACATTTTGATGGTACTTATTCAGAATGAGAAAGAATATAAGTCGCGGTTAGAATTCAGACGCCTTACATCATACGAATAAAGGAACAATTCATTAATATTTTCATCAAAATATTTAAGAAACTGCAACTGAGAGTAATAAAACCATATACTACACTAAATATTTGCATTATATATTGCACTAAATGGCAAAAAATACTGGTTTTAACGCGACCAAATAACGAAAATTATGTTGACATTAAAAACAATATAATTCTTGCAGCGGGTATATTTTTATTTACTTACTAGACTTTAATTAATAGTTTAAGATCCTACTAGAGAAGAATTTGCGTGTCATAAACTTTTTTATATAATTCATAGTTGCTGATTGCTCTCATTTATCTAAACGTATTAACTTTTTGTTACTGAGATATAAATTTGCCTGCTAAACTACAGGTTTCTCTAAACGTTCTAATAATAAATAATAAACGATCAGTTTACATTCCTTAACTTTAAAGATTACCTGTTAACAACTCTTTTTTATACTTATATCTTATTATTTTACCATATACAGAGCGTCTGGTAAGGAAAGGTCCAAATTCAAGGTTGCCGATTTATAAGATGTCAAAACTAAATATTGTCTTTTGTAAATATTTTACAGTTTTTGAGATATTTGCTTCAAACTTGGTGCTGGCAGTTTTTTAGACATAACAAAAATTATTTTGGCTAAAATTATGTTCTATCTGCTAGAAGGCGCTGTGTGCGGTTTTTCATGTGCTTATAACCTTTCATGAACGGAAGTGTGCAAATAATGGACTCGTTGTGGCAATCCCAGAAGTATATCATTGAAAAGATCATACTTCATTTACAATTCTAAGCTCAACTGTTTACGAGAAAATCGCATTTCAATTAGACTTGTATTTCAGGTAAGACGTAATAATTTGTAACTGTAAGGTTAGCTGTGAAAAATATGTAAATCCTTATCGACTGAATGTCCTCCGCTCTCCGTAAGACTATCCTTATGGGCACGAAATTCGCGGATATTTGCGCGAATTATTTACCTAAAAGTCTCAACTTTTAGCAATTTTGCCATCTGTAATATTCCATGTCCATATAGTAATGAAAAATGCGACAATATTTCAATTACTGTTTTGCAAAATTAATGTCTACTCCACTACACCCAAGTGCAAAATCTTTTACCAGATGATACATAGTAAGAATTTTTGTGAGATGAAGTATACAAATGCCGTAATTTATCGGTAATATTTTATTTACATACGAAGCCATATTTACTAGAAGGGTAATAATTAACAGAAGAAAATCCACTTTCTACTTGGGAAATGCATTTCGAATATGAATTTAAGGTAAGTATTTGGTGTGGGATCGTAAATGAACTTATTGGCCTCTTTGAATTGCCACCTTGAATTGTCTAGATTAAATGGAGAAGAATATTTAAATTTTCTCGAAAATAGTCTCTTTGGTATCTAATAATATGTCTCCTTGAATATCCGTTAACTATATACGGTTTTTACAAGACTATGCTCCACCCTATTTTAGTAAGAAAGTGAGATATTTCTAAAACTAAACATTTCTTCATAAATTAATAAAATAATGAACTTAAATCGACTATGGTTATCATAACACCTTTTTCATAACTTACCTTAATAATTATTACGCCCTGACATACAACTGAAAATGCAATTTTATCGTAAGCGGTTTAGAATTATGAATGAGGTATCGCTATTTTAATGATAATACTTCTAAGATTACAACAAGTTCGGTTGAATGTTTCATTTATTCAGGGCAATTTTGGAGGACTTAATTTTATCAATAATTGTAGATAGAACTCAAAGGTAAATAAGTATTTGAAAATTTCATATTTTTTCCTAACTCAATTATATCGCGAGAATAGAATAAAACTCTCTAATCCGTATACCCATTGCTCTTCAACTGAACAAGAATAGACCCTTAGCTGCTTACTTTGTCACTTGAGTGAAGTTAGATACAAGTCTATTAAAACCATTTTAAGTGCCTTAACCTTCAGTTAGCTACTTGAACCATAACATAAAATAAAAAGACAGTTACGTGTTATACTATGTATAAAACCTCCTGATAATTTTATCTTCAAGATATTTATCAGTAACTTTGTCGGAAGGTGAAAATTCCGGCCCTAGACTATTAAATGGCAACAGCTTTATGTCATGACATCCTGGCTATTTCATCTAAATGTATATATCTTCCCCACAACTTTCCACTTTTGATTGCAATGAAATTGAAATACATACAGATTGAATTAAAGCAGAAGACTGTATGCATTTTTCTTATATTAAATATAATAAAGTGCATATACGCTTTTTCAGTATAAACTATCCACCTTTTGCCAATATTAAACATTAATTAACAACTCCTAATTAGAAAATTATTATTTCCAATAACCAATATCACTTAACTTTAAAGATGTTTAAAATTTCTAACTTTGAAATTACATCGATATACAACCACACAGCTAAGAAATGAAAACCTATTTCCGGTGTGGTATTACGCATTCACTTCGATCGGCATCGGAAAAGAAACAAATTGGTTTTAAATAGCCAAATGGTGGCAAGTGACTAATAAAGAAATAATTTATTTTAACTCACTCGTCACGTAAGAAGGGTGAAGCCGTTTAATAAAGTGCCCCTTTATGAAGACCCGAATCCGACCACATGTTCCCTCTTTAAGTGGAACTGAAACGCTACCCCGCAGCAATTTCGTTCCTAGGAACTCAATATCGCGGGCTGGAAATCTCCAGAATTGCCATTCACTTGTTCGCTGACTTCGAGTGGTTTGTGCCGTCTGTTGACAGTATCTATAGCTCAATTTTTTTCTTGTAGACACAACTGAAATACGTAATTCTAGGTTGTAGTGTGTATAATGTATAAAATCTAAATTTATGTTACTAGAAAACAGTTGTACTGATAATTTTTAAAAATATTTTTTGAATGTAAAAAACATCTAGTTTTCATATTTTTCATTATATACTTATATTCAAGTAAAAATAGAGTGAACTTTACCCCCAATCAAGCTATTTTCTCGCTCTCCTAGTAAAAATTATGAAATGTTTTCTATAGCATATTGTTTAGCAAAAAAAGTTCAGTGACTGACCAACATTTCATGATTATCATATATATCATTTTTAAGTTATTTAAAGCTATACTAAGGTTTTCATACTCGTACCTTGTATAGGGTGTATAAACTCATCAAAATGAAACAAACGTTCTGTCGCGACCGCTAGGCTTAGGAAAAATCCCATTGGAGTGACTTTGATGTTGCTGTGTAGGTTGGAAAACATGTGATCCGTGGATTCCCCCATTACATGGGAGGCAATTAGAAGGAAATATCCGTTATTTACTTACCTACGTAGCGAATTTGTGAATCAATATATTATTTTCAAAGGCAAAAAATAGGAAACGTTTGTAAATGGCTTGATAAAAGAGTGATATTGATTTATCGATTAGGGTGTGCCGTTGGAGTAGTTTTAGGCGGTTTTCAAGAGTTGTTTTGCGATTTTGGGAGTAGGTGGAGTAAATATGTACGTGTAGGTATATTGAAATCTGGTATCTGTAGTGGTATTTTTCCCAATAGGTTGGTGGAATCAATTGCATATTTACTGTTAGAATTTTACAGCGACGATATCAGAGATACGTAAATTGATCAATATCCTTTGTCATTATAATTCTGTTCGTATTGACGATTGGTAACGATGTTGAAAATATCTTATATTTCCAAAATTGTAGTTAGATTCATATATATTATTTTATTTGTCTATTGTCACTAAGCTGTCAGTTAAGTTGTTAATTATCGGTGTTTGTTAATCTGTTAAATGATTTGTATCTATGATAACTACGTTAATTTCCCTTGTGTTAGAAGTAGGTAGAAGAAGAATTAGACAATGTAAAATTATTAATTCAACACTAGCAAATGATCGAGTATCATCGCCATTCCTTAAGTTGCTGTGTCAATTGTTGACACTGGCTTGAGCTAGAACTTCAGTGTCTTTGGGCCTTCTGTTAGGAACGGAACTACTCGTTTTTTTAAAGCTTCACTATATCGAAACTAATATATTTTTCTGCAAGAAGAATTGAGCATTATAAGAGAAGCACTCTAATTGGATGCGGAAGAAAGATGAAATATAAGAGTGGACAAAGGAAAACAAGCAACTCCCTAGAAATAATAGATATGCTACATAATTCTAAATGTGGAATTGCAGTGTATTCAGTATAGGCCAATTCGACTGCAGATCGGACAATATGATGAGACAGATGAGGCAGTGCCTCAGTTAAAATTTGAGCAACAAATAGGAATCACTAACCGCTTATTTTAATCATCTAATTAGTTTATTACATCCACTAACACTAGAATATAATTGGCTATGTAATTCTTATGTATATCTATAAATTACTCCAAACACACAAATGTTACACCAATAACAGCATTAATGGCGGCACGATTTGTAAAGAACTACGTAGAGGTTCTTTTGAATTTGCCTCTGTGAATCGTAATAATGGTAATATCTAATATGCAATAATGTGTATAGGTAATCTTCAATATACTTCAATATAAGCACAACAAGATAAATAAGAACGCATCTGAGGCATGCCTCATACCAATAACATACAGGTAAGAACGAGATGGAGAGCATGGAATCCGTTGGTAGCCAATTGTGGGACAGAGACCCTTCTAATATAGTTTGCCATATTATACGGTCATTTCATGGTTCTTCCTCCGTTATTAATATGTTATATTTAAAATTTCAGTGCACTGTAATTCAAATTTTCGTCTTTTCTAATTCGTTTTAATTAAGTTTCGGATGTGTGTACTGTAAGTGTAACTATATTACTCATTGTATTTTTTCAAACCGCAAATTAACAATGATAAGTACAATGGTCGTCAGCTTAAAGTCACCACTTCCATGTTTTGTCCCTTTCTAGCACCGTGTATAATAAATGGCACTAGAAAAGAATGGACCATGGAACTGGTGACTTTAAGCTGACGACCATTGTACAAGCAAATAAAATATTGCAGCGGCACTCACTGGACGATGCACGTAAAATATAAATAAAAAATTAATTAAAACTCTCAAATAGATAAAAATTTCTTACTTAAATGAATTTATTCGCCTAACAAAGTAGAGCAATTTCAAATATTCCGATATGTGTATTTTCTAACTTTAGATTTGGTTGTAACTTTGATACATTGGAAAACTGAAACGTATATTTCCTAATTATTTTTTCACAAGGATTTCAATTTTTTTATGAGTTATTATCAAAAAAACAAATGAACGTCACACTATAGTTTTGTAATTTTTTTAAATAAAATAATGTAATTATCTCGCAAACAGTGCAGGTTAATCCGTGACATGTTTATATCAGTGCAATGAGGAAAATGTGGAGAATGCAAAAATGTAATTATAAGTTAATATCAATATATCCGTACTACGTAGCTCGATTGTTTTTTATAGAAAAATTGAAATACTTGTGAAAAATTAGTCAAGGAATGCACATGTTAGTTTTCCGATATCCTAGGATAGCAAAGTTACGGCCGAATCACGCGAATCTTTTCGCGTGATTGCCTTGTACACATACGCGAGTTTATATTTGTACTGAGCAACAGCAAGAAAGGAGAATGAATGAAAGATAGAAGAGAAAAATTGGACATAGACCATATCTAATGAATGAATAAACCCTATATCCTTCCTCTCTGACCTGGATTGCCTTGTCTCTGTGAGGTATTAATGCAGTTACGTTTTCTAAATGTGCAATGCGATTAACACTTTCCATGTTTTAATGCTGCAATGAAGCCGCTATGTAACATGAACGCTCACTAATGAGAATTACATATTTAAAGTTTTGTGACTATAATTGACAGTAATAAAGCGATATTTTAAAATTTAAAGCATTCTACTCAATACCAATTTACTTAGTAGGTGTTACCGTTAATGTCATATTTATACTCTAGCTCTAGAAGACGTTTTATTATTTCAAATTGTTTGGATTGCCATTTCTATTAGTTTAAGTTTGGAGATATTACAAATATTAATCTTGGTTAAATATGCTACGTGGCAAAGGTAAACATCTATATTATTATATATAAATAATAATTCTAATTTATGATGAAGAATGGTGATGTTTGTTTATGTTTTATTTATATGTGTTATATTGATAATATTTTATTTTTCAAATCTAACTTAATTAGGTGTACAAAGATTAGTGTATTGGCACGTTTTAAAACATTTAAACTCTTAACTTAAAATTGTCTCTTTCTATGCTACTTATATTATACGCGTATCTCTGTGTCTATTTTTAAGCGAAATCTTATTGTCTTTATTAAATGTTTATAATTTTACAGTTTTATTGTTCTTAAATTGGATTTTATATTCACTTACGGTTCCTGTTCCTTAGGCAAATTGAACTTCTTATCCATAGGTATTTCTTGGTGTTTTTCCCGCTTTAAATCTATTGTGTCGTCATAATTCTAGTAGAACTGTCAAAATACAGACCTTGTTTCCCCGTAGTTGGAGTTTGAGTGTTCTGGACCCCTTTTAAATGGATTTTTACTATTTTTTGAGGCGGTAATGGACCCAAATTATAAATCGATGTTGAATCTCCAAACTTCTGGTCGTGTCTCCCTATTACTTGGCGTCGCTTCTAAACGTAATTATGGTTTCGTCTCGTCGTCAAGGTAATGTTATGTATATCCGGTTAATTTTGTGGAAGTTTTTTCCAGTTCACTACACTTTATTTTATTTATAGTTTTAAATAACATTTATGTCGCACTTCAATTTTAAAATTATTCACTTTTTTAATTTCTAACCTATACTTAACCTATTGATACATTTAATTAGCTCATATTTTTCCTTAAAACGTTTATTTAGTTATTGTTTGATTCATTATTCTTAGTCATGTATTTGATCTCATTTCTTTTATTTAACTCACAATATATATTTTAAATACAATATGTCTCATATTAAATGTCCGTTATTGATAGAATTTTATTAATTTGAGTAGTACAGAAAACTTGTATGGCTTATTGCATGAGGTTTCTAATTTTGTGTTTATCACAATATATGTTCATTAAATTTTAATATTTCTTGGTATACAGGTTAAGGACCACTTACAATCGTTGCATTTTCAGCAAGATCAGAAAACCTACTGCAAAAATTGGTGCAGTAGTGTGTTTAGAACCCACGATTCTTAATAAACTCATTGATATGCCTGGGCTCAGATCTAATAAGGTTCTCGATAAATTCTTGGACTATTTCATTCCAAGCTACCTGAATTTCATGGATAAGAGCGGTTACAGTCTTTGGGAGAGGCCGGTGTTGTAAATGCGGCAGTCTGCGGCCAATCAGGTCCTTGACATGTTCAATAGGTGACAGTGGCTAGGGTATACGGTCGATATTGATCCATAAAAGCTATTATTGTTTGTCTGGCAACATGAGGTCTAACATTGTCTTGCTGGAAAATGTCGTTTTGGATGTAGCGTTGCCTCTAATGAAAAGTAGTAGTGATCTACTACCATATGTGATAGCACCCCATAGCGTAACGCCTACCGTGTGATGGACATGATGTTCTGTCAAATTATAGATCGTATCTTCCAGCACGTCGCCTTCTCACCCTTACACCGTCATCATGCATCCCCATGCAGAAACGGGATGTCACTAAAGTTCACCTGATTCTATCCTTGGTCCCACTGAATCCCTTCTCTACACCATTGTAAGCAGCAGTTAGTTCGATGTTGACGAGTGAGAGGCAGCATCCAATGTGGATGATAAAACAAGAGGCAAAATTTCGATGATTTACTGTATCCATATCGACCATCCTCCCATGTTCTTTCAAACCTCGGATTTGCAATAGTCCGGTTGCTGCTAAATCGGTTTCTGAGAGTTAAAAGTCACAATCGACGATCTTCACGCTCTGTGTTCCTTATACTACGTCCGCTGTCTCTCGCTCTGTGTCCACGACCTTTCTGAGTCCACGCCTAGCAACTCAGTACTATGGTACGTAAGGATCTATTAGTCCTTCTAGAAATTTCTCTCACCGACAAACCTGCTTCACGCAACCCAACAGTCCACCCCCTCTCAAAGTGATTAAGCTGGGAAATTTGCCGAATTCTACGTGCTGTAGGTATAATCCGCTGTAAAAAATGTTGCTTGCAAGAAGCTTCACAAACAATACTTGCAATACAAATGAGAAACAAGCACAACGAACACTACTAGTCCATTTAAAATCAGCACATTTTAAATCCAACCCAAAACCAAGGCAATTTGGAGTAAATATATGGTGCGGCGTTATTGGCAGGCATTTAATTAGGCCTTATTTTTATGAACATACATTGAACATCAATGCGAACAAAGAACTTCACAGCCGTGTTGAAGTTACAGAACGAAGTTTGCGACGAAGTAGTGTTACAAATGTCCATGCTTAGGCGAGGTCCGCTACGAAGTTCTGTTAGGTGTGTATGCGGCTTTAGATTAAATTATTTAATCTAATCTTTAATTTAATTTAAAATATGGAAGTAGATTTAAAAAGTAATTCGATACATTAGAATTCAGAATAGCAAGGATAATGCTATGCTGTTAGATTAATTAATAGTTAATATATCACTAAGTATTTTCCTCAATTTATCAATTCAAAAATACTTTATCATACAATATGTATTTTTACTATTTCATTTACAGGCACATCAGACATTATCTGGAATAATCTATATCATACGGAAAGTTTCAATACGACTGATGACTGGAGAGTTTAGAGGTCAAGGAAAATAACTATTGCAAGCTTGCTTCATGTCAAAATCGAGTAAAAATAGGAACATGATACAATTTTTCCTAAACGATACAAATTTTATCTCGACATCATGTAAGTCTAATTTCTCTTTCAAATAACGAGACCAGAGTCAGACGAAGAATATTAATTTTTGTGGCGACAACATAATTGGTTTAAAGTAATTTTCATGCATTTATAATTGACACAATTTAATTGCTGAGAGAGAGGCCAGTGATAAATCTTTTCTCATTGTAATAATTCATTTGAGTAACTTTTTTATTAATTATTATTGTTTATTCGAAAAATTGTTACAATAATCAACAAATTAGAAACATGCCTGCTTATTAGTTAAAAGGTTATCTCGGATTTTAATTATCTATACGCCTCACAGTTAATTTTGTAACAATAAGAAAACCATTAAAATTAATTGCTTACATCTATGATTTAGATACAGTTTTATGGATGGGATTTGCTATAAATTATCAATTTTCATTTGATGCTCTTTGAAACCATTCATACTTCTTCAGAATAAAAAAAACGAGAAATAATACAAGGCGTCGATTATCTTCAGAAAACAAATTAACAAGGAATTACAATAGCGTTTTTAAAAATAGTAAGATGTTTATTATAGTATAGTATTGTTTAATATCAAGGCTCGTAGACAGGGCTTTGATAATAACGTATTACTTTGCTTTCAGTTGTTATTTTACTTAGCTTCAATAAAACAAATGTTCTTTTCGTAATACAGGGGGAAGTTTTAAGTATTTAAAACAATATAATTTCAAGCAAAGTAGCTGATAAATGGAAATAATGGTGGCTATAACAATAATTATTATTTGTGCTTTAAAGTTTAAACATTATAGTTAACCTTTATTAACCAAATTAATAGATCTTAAGTCTACAGAATTTTTTGTTTTATTTTTACTGTTTAAGGGAGGTATTTTAAGCTAATATGTATCAAATCTCCTACAATTCCTATCAATGAAGTCATATGTATGTTCTCTGATACCAAACATCTAGGTATGCTAATGAACATCCACAGACAAAACTCTATTCAATAATTATCTAAAGAATCTAATCTATTTACTAACCTCTGGAGTGGGAACTCGAAATTCAACCACAATAGATGAGATCTAACCTATTTCTGCATTTTTAGGATTGCTTCATCAGGTGGCCTCCTTTAACTTGAGTCAAATATCTAACTATAAAGATTATTATACCAATAAATTAAAATTATATGAAATTGAATGTCGACAGTGTCAAAATGAAATTAAATATCGACAACGTCAAACTGATTAACTGTCAATGAATATCATAAAAAGGCGCCTACAGACACACGAACATTTCTTGAGATATGTACGCGCGTACAAGTACGCGCGTACATGTACGTTTTATTCGAATTGCCTACACACATTTTGATAATTTTCTATTCAATTTGCTAAAAACATGGCGACAGTGAGTAATCACGATTTAAATTTATTAGCAGTGGCGTACCGATTATTAAATAAACGAAGGTCACGAAGTAAATGGGTAAAAAAATGGTTGTTGCAGCGTAATCGATTTTCACATATAAATCTACTGGAAGAACTTCGTTTAGAACTGGATGATTATCGAAATTATCTCCGTAGGTATGGATGAAGATAGCTATGTATTACTTTTAAATTTAGTAACACCACTAATCCAGAAACAAGACACGTGCATGAGGTCTGCCATATTATACCACATGAAAGATTATCAGTTACCCTCTGGAATTATGAAGATTTGAAATTTTAGTGTCATCTCACCTCAATCGCTAAGTAAAATAATTCCGGAGATCTGCAATGCTATTTCGTTAAAAATTCCTTCGAATAATTCCTACTATCAGCCATGATTAAAATTAAAAACACGTGGGTGGACAACACGAACCGCACTGATATTATTCGCGATACGTAAGTCCGTTTTGGCTACACACAGAAAGATATGTACGTGCAACTTGTACGCGCGTACAAAAATTCAAGCAGCGACTGAATACATCTTCGACGGATATTTTAGAGAGATATTGTCTACACACCGACGGATATATACGCGCGTACTTGTACGCGCGTACATATCTCAAGAAATGTTCGTGTGTCTGTAGGCCCCTTAACGACCTACTAAAATAAATAAAAATTAATAAAAAATTTACCTTTTATGTATAGTTTTTCATATATTTTCAGGTATAAACAATATTGTGTGAAACTAACTACTCAGTGGACAAAAGCCCCAACCTGCGTTGAATTACACCCACAATATCTACCCATATATTCCTTATTATTAGCTTTTGTAACATTTTTTTACTGTTTAAGAAAGGTATTTTAAGCTAATATGTATCAAATCTCCTACAATTCCTATCAATGAAGTCATATGTATGTTCTCTGATACCAAACATCTAGGTATGCTAATGAACATTCACAGACAAAACTCTATTCAATAATTATCTAAAGAATCTAATCTATTTACTAACCTCTGGAGTGGGAACTCGAAATTCAACCACAATAGATGAGATCTGACCTATTTCTGCATTTTTAGGATTGCTTCATCAGGTGGCCTCCTTTAACTTGAGTCAAATATCTAACTATAAAGATTATTATACCAATAAATTAAAATTATTTGAAATTGAATGTCGACACTGTCAAAATGAAATTAAATATCGACAACGTCAAACTGATTACCTGTCACTGAATATCATAACGACCTACTAAAATAAATAAAAATTAATAAAAAAATGTTACATTTTATGTATAGTTTTTTCATATATTTCCAGGTATTAACAATATTGTGTGAAACTAACTACTCAGTGGACAAAAGCCCCAACCCGCGTTGAATTACACCCACACTCAATTTCAAATAATTTTAATTTATTGGTATAATAATCTTTATAGTTAGATATTTGATTCAAGTTAAAGGAGGCCACCTGATGAAGCAATCCTAAAAATGCAGAAATAGGTCAGATCTCATCTATTGTGGTTGAATTTCGAGTTCCCACTCCAGAGGTTAGTAAATTGATTAGATTCTTTAGATAATAATTATTGAATAGAGTTTTGTCTGTGGATGTTCAATAGCATACCTAGATGTTTGGTATCAGAGAACATACATATGACTTCATTGATAGGAATTGTGGGAGATTTGATACATATTAGCTTAAAATACCTTTCTTAAACAGTAAAACAAAAAAATTTTACAAAAGCTAATACTAAGGAATATATGGGTAGATATTGTGGGTGTAATTCAACGCAGGTTGGGGCTTTTGTCCACTGAGTAGTTTCACACAATATTGTTAATACCTGAAAACATATGAAAAAACTCAGAAATTGTTCAAAACATCCACTCTCGGCTCGAATGCAAGCCTCACATCGACACACTAAAGACTCTGTCACTCGACCGATGGACTTGGGTCATTTCTCATTTGGTTAGCGGCATCTTTCAACTCACTGCTGATGGGTAGTGATTTTAACATAGTAGACAAGCTGCATGTCTCTGCTTTCATGTGTCTCCATAAATAAAAGTCCAAGTGAGTTAGATCTGGGGTACGCGGAGGCTATTTGACTTTCTTTACCTTTCCATTTATTCGTGAAATGGCATTTAATCACGCATCGTAGTATCACATATTTTGGACAATATTAAGCGTCGTCATCAATTAAATCAAAAAAGTTTTTTTCAAAGAAAGTTCTATACAGATCTATACTTAAATGATCATTTAAAATATGCACAGGCAGTTGTTGTTGAAAATGCTACCTCGAACGTTGACACTGAAACGTTGCTGAAATCGTCTTGATCTAATTGCATGCGGATTGTATACCATCCTTAGTAAAACACGCTTCATTACACCACATAACAAGCGAACTGAACCTTTTGTGCATGTTGTTGAAGGAACCAGCGTGAAAATTATAATCGCCGAGGAGCATCTCCAGCATGTATCGCTTGTATATTTTGGCAATGAAACGGATGTAACATTTCTCTGTTCAATACACGTCGTACAATATTTGGAGATAAATGAATATTACTTGCTTTACGCCGAATACTAACTGAAGAGTTGTCAACAACAGCATCTTAGTAGTAGTAGTAGGATGAATGGCCTTTTTGGAGCGGGGTTCTTTTCGAAGTCTACAAAATGATGCACTAAAGACTGTGTGGTGAGGTTAATGTCAATTTGGGTATCTTCGTTCGCATTTTCGGGCTGCTTGGCTGGCGTTCCCATTGGAATATCCATATACAAAGACAATATCTGCATACTCTTCAGTTGTAAACAAATGCATTTTTTATTTAGCACTTTAACGATGCTAAATGTATAAACACAATGGCACAAATAATATTATTGTTATAGCAACCATCACTTTTATTTATCAAGCTACTGTGATTGAAATATGAAATTATATTTGTTAAATGCTTGTAACTTCTAAACAAAGGCAAACCGAACCTATGTTCAAATAACAAGAAATGTTTGAAATTAACCCAACTACTACCTATCTGGCAAAGTTTGTCATAGAGCTTGTAGAATACCCTGTATACTATGATCAATCTGAGAAAAATGTAAAAGAATCATGATAAAAAAATGTTTCTTGTTTTGCTACCAAGAAAACAGGACTATAACAAACTAACGTAATACTAGATTGTTACGTTAGCAAGTTAAATGTTTTGCCTTACTGCAAATAATTAACTCACACTAGCCGTGGAAGCCTCAAAACGACTTACGACGAATATAAAGGTTTGTGTATGACTATTTTGAACATTGATTTTGGAATGGAATGTTAATAACAATTGATTATAGAAAATATAAATAATGAACCAGAAGAAACCTATGGAAGTCAATGGAGTAATGGTCAAAACAATAAACTAACATAGATATGTTTCAATCAACATTTTATTTCTGTGATCCGTATTAGAAATAAAATATTTGTTATAAACTTTACCTAACTTAGTTGCTTTTGTTTCTAACTATCTATCTGTTACTGCTCTGAACTCTATCAACTGTCAAAAAACTTGATTCTTATAATCAGTTGATGCAATTGGAGCAACATTAATGAATACCTACATCAAATAAAAGTTGAAAGATTACAGAGTAACCTCATTTTATGATATCTTGAATATCTTTGATTTCCTAAAACATTGTTGCCCTCACTTTATCTGACACCAAAGTAATAGTGTCGAATTAATTTCTTTCCTACATTAAAAGGCAAGTAGTCTCAATAGTTCTATAATTTCTTACAGGATCTTTCCTACAATACAAAATCCAGAATTTGAACAGTTCTTGTATTTTCAACAGTATTGCAACATTGCAAAGAAGCTTTATTTAGAATTAAAAAAATATATTTTTATCCATGCCGTTGTAGCGGACACGAAAAAAAAATCGATAAAAACTTACCACGACACAATTAAGTCCAATACCAGTAATGTAGAGCGTCCAACTGGGTACCGTTGACTCTAGGTACGGATGTCTGAGGCTTGTGTCATTACAGAAGAAACCTCGTTGGTACGCACTGCCCCAAAGAAACAGGAAGAGGATGGGCCAGCCCACTAAAAAATATGAAGTTCCATAAAATATGTAGGTATAGGTATAATAGATATCTATTAATATTTAAAAGTTCCTTAATGACACAATGTCTATGTAAAAAATACTACACTATATATTTAATGAGATATATTTGAAAAGTAAGGGCCAATACGTTTAAATAACAATAAATTAGAAAATAAAACTGTATTTTAAACACATACATGATTATGTTACGTTTCTACGTAGACGCCAAGTCGTTACAAATATTTTCAAATCATCCGCATAACATTTCAATACCTGCGAGTGTATCTATTTTGGACAAAGATTTTTAACTTTTCAATTCCTATAGTAAGTCAGGTGCGTAGGGAGAATAAATGATACAAATGTTTTATTCGAATTATTGATTGAACGGAAAACCATACGCCAATGCGAGTTATCATGAACAATTCCTGATCTCAGTATTCCGTGGATTTTGAATAACATGACGCACCCTGACACTGATTAGGCACTCATTATTTCTTCCCACACCTCAAGAACTAGGTAATTCATCCGAGGAAACAGTTAACAACTTCAGTGCTGGCTGCAATTCCAAGCGGCGGAATGTTATGCGGAGAGCTTGTAACGATCTGTTCCACAATATCAAAAATGATGTAACCACAGACAAGGGAACTATTACTTGTTTATGGATGTAACTATGTATTTAAGGTCATTTGTATTTGTTTTATAACCCATCAGACCTCATATCTACTCGGAATATATGTGAACCACTCATAAGTAGAGTTAACATATTTATTTTTATCTGTATCGAGAATTGGAACAAGTCTTAGGAAGAACTCCAGCTAATCCCGAGACTGAGACAAGGGTTTGATAGAGTAAAGTTTTGTACACACATCAACATGCAAGCTGTCTTATTATTCGAATGTTTCAAAGACTACTCTGGTTTCAATTTTGAAAATTTAGGGTTTGGAGTTTCCGACGAGGCTCTCTTTAAATAAAATAATGCCGTTCTTGTAGCACTTCCCGTTATATCTGAAGTCGCCATCTACTTGGTTATTGTAAATGGAACTCTATATATTTTTGCATGTTTGGATTCTACGCTTAATTATGCTATCAAAATGCAACTTTTTTATGGAATTGGAATATTTCGAAGACCATTAGATATATATTGTTGTGTTATGAAATTTTTGTTGGGCGCCAATTAATATTTGTGTTGAAATTGTATTTGTGTTTCTGTATGATTTGTATTTATGTGTTTTGTGTGTAAAAGAAAATTGTATTTATTGGACTACAAACCTGTATCTTATATTTTTTATGCTTATTCAATTACCCTGGCTGCTTGGAGAACAAAGACTCTGGTAGTCGGTTCGCTCGTCAAGTCAAATCTTTTTTTTTTTTTAAACACACTGTATCTTACTTTCAAATAAATATCAATTTAAAATGGACAATTTTTATTTCATAAGAGATTTGTTTACTACTTATTCAAGAATATTTAACGTTTTATGAACATTTAATTAATAGGTAACATATAAATTTTATTTTAAAGGCATTTGTGTATTAAAAGTTGCCTATCTTTAATATTTTAAATTTCTTAATAGGATACAACATTCTTAAAATCCGTGATTCTATGGTATTCTGCTAGTGTATGTTCATTGATGGTAATGTATTATATTTACAAATCATAACTTTTTGACAGATGTTCCACTAAATAACGAATTTTAATATATTAAATAGAAAAGTAAAGATTATTAATTATACTAAGGTAAGTAACTTATTGTTTTAATAAGTTTTAGAGTCTGTGACTGTCTATTTTGTGAATTTAATAGCTAGCTAGCGTTTATTTTCTCTGATAAAATTTACGTAAATTTCTGTGAATTTATGTGCACATAAAATACCTTTCTGATGTTGATTTTCCTTTTATAAGACTTCGACTGGAAATCCTTTGGAACTTCCTCTGAACTGGTGATTGGGCTGCAGATGATTGGTTTCCCACTATATGGTACTGCCAAATTTCTGTCTTGGATCTGGATCTTGGTTTATTTTGTTGTTCGACACTTTTCTTTTAATGTGAGTATTACTTTTAACTATTATTTGGACTTTTTCTTGCTAATTTCTAAATTTTCTGGAACCTCTGTTCCAAAAACCGACGCTGCCCGTTCTTACATTCTTTCGTCTCTAATCAACAAACTTTTGTTTTTTCTCTCTTTTTCTACCAATTTGATAACTTGATGCCTTGTTGTAAAATTTGCACACATATTATGGTCCATACATATGATCTTATATAGTTTTTCGATGCACTGTTTTTTTTATGTTTTCACTCCACTACTTAAAACTATGACAAAATTTTTAATGTTATTACAATTTTCCTTATATCTAATTATTAAATATTCTTCAATATTACTCTTTTTATGTACATTGTTATATCCCTTGTGAAGCCAACTTTAGACTTGACATTTGTCCCTGTCTATGATATTTATTTGACATTTCTAAATATTTTACTAATTTTATTTATTTAAATTACTAATATTTTAATTATCTTCACTTGACTTATGTTGATATGTGTATGATGTTATTAAATGATCTTTTCTTTTTTTTTCTATATACTTTAATCTTGGTTTAAGTCCTTTTTGTTTATGTATTATACAAAATGTGATATCATGTCCCAATATTTAATGAATTTTAACTATTTTTTTCTTTCAAAATGGTAATTTATTTAATTTACTCTACAATAACTGTTTATATGCTCTGCATTGTCAATTTTATATTATTTTGTATAATTCTACTATGTTTTAATTTTTATAACAACAATAATTTCTATTCTATTTTATGGTTTTTTTTAAATAAACATGTAAATTCTCATAAGTATTGAAGCTGATTTTTTATATTGTCTCAATTTTCCCAAAATTCAATTGGAAATTTTATTTCCCAAGAAAATTTTCAATTTAATTTTTTTTTTTAAATTTTATATGATTAGTATGATATTTTACTTTTATTTGTCCTATATTATATTTAGTCTTTGTAGTATGGGTGTAGTTGTGTCACGTTGTATATGCCTTTTGTTCTTTCTTGCTTCTTTGTTACCCTCGATGTGAAAGAAATTGGTACCTCTATGTCGTCTTGTGTCTGTAGTAATACTCCTGCCAGTCTGTGTATAGAAGCGTCCGTTCGTATAGTAAAAGGTAAGTTATAGTTTGGGTGGTAAATTTTAAGTTTATCTATTATAATGTCTTTAAGATCGTCAAATGCTTTCTGTTGTGTTTCTGTCCATGTCCATCGTACGTTTTTCTTTAATAATTCTATTAGTGGTAATTCAAAAGCAGTCAAGTCTGGTATAAGTCTTTTAAAATAATTTATCATCCCCAAAAATCCCTTAATGTTTTTAAATTGTTCGGTCTTTTAAATTGTTTTATCGTTTGTATTCTGTCCTCGTCCATTTGAATTCCCGTCTGATTAATTTGATATCCCAAATACGTTACTTGTTGTTTGTAAAATTGGCATTTGTCTATGTTGAGTTTGAGTCCGTTCTTGTCTAGTTCATATAGTACTATGTCTAAGTGTTTTCGGTGATTGTCAATGTTGTCTGAGTATATTAGTATATCGTCAATATAATGTAGAACAAATTTATCATATTTATTAAGAATGTTATGTAGGGCACGCACAAGAGCAGAGCATGAACTTTGCAAGCCAAACGGAGTTGTGTTGAAGTGATATATTTCCCCATCCACTGTAAATCCTGTATATTTTCTGGATTCTTCATCTAACGGTATGAGCCAAAAACTATGTTTTAAATCTAATTTTGAAAAAATTTTAGCATTTGTTATTCTACCTAGAATAGCGTCCACCATTAATGGTGCCTCATATTGGGGAACAGTGTACTTATTAATAGTCCTAGCGTCAAGACATATTCTGATCTCTCCACTCTTTTTGTTACTATTACCAGCGGATTTATATATGGTGTATTGCTTCTTTCAATTATTCCATCTTTTAATAATTTGCCAATTTCAATCTTAACTTTTTCTTTATGCATATATGGTATGGGATATGTTTTGCTTTAAAATTCGTAATATCTCTAACCTCTAATCTATGTACATAACTCTCAGCTACTCTCATTTCATTTGACACTAACCTCTCATATTTTCTTAACGCTGCTCTTACCTCACTTTCATAATTATCATCTACATTTATTTTAATTTTATTAATATCAAATATTTCATCATCTACCTCATCATCATAATAATTATCATTCCCACAAAAATACATTTCCTTTTCATTCCTACCTTCATCAAAACCTACTTTACCTTGTTCACTTCCTTCTATGTACATAAATTCATCCCTATCTTTTAAATTCAACCCATATATCATCTATGCATAATTTTCTTGCCTCATAATCTATTTTAGCTTTGTATTTGTTTAAATAATCAGAACCTATCACTATATCCATTGGCATGTTTGGCACGATTAAAAGTTGAAATAATACATTTTTTTCATTAAATTTTAAATTGATATTTAGCATTTTATTTACATCATATAGTTTCTTTTGGTTAGGACCTATTAATGTTACTCTATTCACCTTTATAATATGTTTATTCAATTGAGGAAATTTATCTAAAATATTTTTACTAATTAATGAAGCTTCAGAACCAGAATCTATCAATATCTCTAGATTTGAATTTTGAAATTTTGAATTTACATATACTAAAATATTATTTTGATTTATAATTACATTTTCATCTAACTTAATAAATTCACGAGGATGGGTATAATTACTAATACAATTTTTGACTATGTTGTTTGACTTGCTTTCTACTGAAAATTTTGATTGTTATCTACATTTTGTATTGCAGGTTCCCTATCCATTGATACAGATCTGCGCTGTTCAACTGGTCGTTCGTCACCTTGTGGATTTTGGACACGTTCTACTGATCTGCTCGAGTTTCGTATACTTTGAAAATTTACCTGTCTATTTTGGTTTCCATCGTCTCGTCTCGATGGCTGATTTTGATTTCTGTTATAATTTTGATTATTATTGTTAAATCTATTATTAAAATTATCATTGTTATTATTGTTATAATTTCTGTTATTATTATACTGATATTGTTGATTTCTATTGTTATTATATCTGTTATTATAGTTAAAATTATTACCATTATTGTTGTATCTATTATTAGTATTAAAATTATTTTTAAAAATTGTTTCGTGGATAATTAGTATTATTATTATTATTAGGCCTAAAGTTATTGGATCTATGATTAAAATTGTTATTATATCTAAAATCTTGATTATTATTATTTTGATTGTTACGAAAATTTTGTGAATTGTTTCTAGTGCTATTATTCATATTATTACTATAATTTTGATGATTATTTGTGACATTTCTCTCTACCCGATTTAAATAATTGTACATTTGTTCCATAGTCCTAATATTTTGCATTGCGATAGTTTCTGCAATTTCCGGTTTGAATTGTCGTGAAATGTATAGCACCAAATCTTGTTCGTTTAGCTTTGGGGTTAGATATTGTGCAGACGAGTATAATCTTAATGCATAATTTGTTAAACTGTTTGTTAAATTAGGATTGTACTTTCCAAAATACAATTTTTCTCTTACTGCTAGTTGTGCATTGTCCCCCCAAAAATGTTGTGTAAAGCGTTGTGTAAATTGTGTATAGTCGTTTATATTATTTTCAATTCCATTAAACCATAATAACGCCTCTTTTTCCAGGTTTTCCCTAATAGTTTCTTTGATTCTATCCATTCTTGTGTCTTCCGACGTTGTCCTATCATAAATTTCTTGTATTTTTCTGGTTAGCGCTTTTAAAAACACTACAGGGTGTAATTTGTTAATATTACCAGAAAATTTGTGAATTTTGTTATCTTCATGGCAGATTATTTTGTTATTACTTCTCCTTCTCTATGCTTCATCTCTCGGACATGCTCTATTTCCTTCTTAAGCTGTTCTATCTGTTCTTCTGTTCTTTTCTTTCATTGTCCAATACCTCTTGATCTGCTGGTATTCCTTTCTGTACTTGACTTTTGACTAATTCAATTTCTTGTGTATTCTTCGTTATATTCTTTTCGATATTTCCAATTTCATGTTCTTGTTTTCTTACTATATCTTCAATCTCTATCGTCTTCTTTACCACAGTTGTCATCTCCTGTTCCACCTTCTCAACATTTTTCTACATACTTCTTCCAAGATTGGATATCCGTTTTTATTTCTTCTTTTAAATCTTCTACTTTTTCTCTATTATTTTGGCCATATTTTCCATATCTTTTTCTGTTCTGTTCCATTTGCTTTAATTCTTCTCAATTTTCTCTATATCTTGTTTTCTTCCTTTTTCCAATTTCTCCAAATCCTCCTTTCGTCCTTTTTCTAATTTTTCCATATCTTCTTTTCTCCCATCTTTAATGGTTTCTTCCATTCGTTTTCTAGCTTCCTCTTGTCTTTTCTGTCTTCTTCTTGTCTTTTTCTGTCTTCTTCTTGTCTTTTCTGTCTTCTTCTTGTCTTTTTCTGTCTTCTTCTTGTCTTTTCTGTCTTCCATAATTGTCCTCATCATCTCTTCTAACATACCTCTTACTCCTGTCTCGCTTGCTTCTCCTACACTCGTTCCCTGTTCCTCTACACTTTCTTGGTCCGATTGTGTCTCCGTCGACTCCTCTCCAAGTTGTTTCCACTTCTTAGATCCATTTTCCTTCTTTTTCTGTATTCTTTTTTTTTTTTAACCCTGTACTATTTTCGAGCTTGCCTCACGTTGGGCACGCCAATTTGTTGTGTTATGAAATTTTTGTTGGGCGCCAATTAATATTTGTGTTGAAATTGTATTTGTGTTTCTGTATGATTTGTATTTATGTGTTTTGTGTAAAAGAAAATTGTATTTATTGGACTACAAACCTGTATCTTATATTTTTTATGCTTATTCAATTACCCTGGCTGCTTGGAGAACAAAGACTCTGGTAGTCGGTTCGCTCGTCAAGTCAAATCTTTTTTTTTTTTTAAACACACTGTATCTTACTTTCAAATAAATATCAATTTAAAATGGACAATTTTTATTTCATAAGAGATTTGTTTACTACTTATTCAAGAATATTTAACGTTTTATGAACATTTAATTAATAGGTAACATATAAATTTTATTTTAAAGGCATTTGTGTATTAAAAGTTGCCTATCTTTAATATTTTAAATTTCTTAATAGGATACAACATTCTTAAAATCCGTGATTCTATGGTATTCTGCTAGTGTATGTTCATTGATGGTAATGTATTATATTTACAAATCATAACTTTTTGACAGATGTTCCACTAAATAACGAATTTTAATATATTAAATAGAAAAGTAAAGATTATTAATTATACTAAGGTAAGTAACTTATTGTTTTAATAAGTTTTAGAGTCTGTGACTGTCTATTTTGTGAATTTAATAGCTAGCTAGCGTTTATTTTCTCTGATAAAATTTACGTAAATTTCTGTGAATTTATGTGCACATAAAATACCTTTCTGATGTTGATTTTCCTTTTATAAGACTTCGACTGGAAATCCTTTGGAACTCCCTCTGAACTGGTGATTGGGCTGCAGATGATTGGTTTTCCCACTATATGGTACTGCCAAATTTCTGTCTTGGATCTGGATCTTGGTTTATTTTGTTGTTCGACACTTTTCTTTTAATGTGAGTATTACTTTTAACTATTATTTGGACTTTTTCTTGCTAATTTCTAAATTTTCTGGAACCTCTGTTCAAAAACCGACGCTGCCCGTTCTTACATTCTTTCGTCTCTAATCAACAAACTTTTGTTTTCCACTCTTTTTCTACCAATTTGATAACTTGATGCCTTGTTGTAAAATTTGCACACATATTATGGTCCATACATATGATCTTATATAGTTTTTCGATGCACTGTTTTTTTTATGTTTTCACTCCACTACTTAAAACTATGACAAAATTTTTAATGTTATTACAATTTTCCTTATATCTAATTATTAAATATTCTTCAATATTACTCTTTTATGTACATTGTTATATCCCTTGTGAAGCCAACTTTAGACTTGACATTTGTCCCTGTCTATGATATTTATTTGACATTTCTAAATATTTTACTAATTTTATTTATTTAAATTACTAATATTTTAATTATCTTCACTTGACTTATGTTGATATGTGTATGATGTTATTAAATGATCTTTTCTGTTTCTTTCTATATACTTTAATCTTGGTTTAAGTCCTTTTTTGTTTATGTATTATACAAAAATGTGATATCATGTCCCAATATTTAATGAATTTTAACTATTTTTTTCTTTCAAAAATGGTAATTTATTTAATTTACTCTACAATAACTGTTTATATGCTCTGCATTGTCAATTTTTATATTATTTTGTATAATTCTACTATGTTTTAATTTTTATAACAACAATAATTTCTATTCTATTTTATGGTTTTTTTAAATAAACATGTAAATTCTCATAAGTATTGAAGCTGATTTTTTTATATTGTCTCAATATATATATAAAGAATCTTGATAAAAGTTCTCCTAAAAGTACGTATAGAACCTAAATGTGCAAAAATTTACAAGATGTTGTGTGAAGTGTGAATAAGAATGCATTATTTTATTTAAAGAGAGCACTTCCGAAAGCCTCAAAGCATAAATTTTCAAAACTGAAATCAAAGTAGGTACCCTGAAATACTCTAATAGACCGCCACCGTAAGACAGCATGTATACAGTGTGTTTACGGATTACTATCCGAATCTTTTATTTTAGATATTTAAATGTAAATTATGATACGACCGAGTGTTCAGAAAATACGATGTGATAAGGCTTTATTTTTAATTTTACAAAAAATATGTCGTATTAACAATATCTTTATAAGATGAAATTTCGACTTTAACTTATACTCATATTTTGAAATAATATTTATTTATTTATTTATTCATTAGAAATAAAATTACAAACCGGTTCCTATACGAATTCTTTTATTCACAATTTTCATATTAAGTAACCTGAAACCATACCAGCTGGCTGAATTAATTAAAAAGTATGACTCGATTTTAAATTCAGCCGGTCAGTTGCTCCGATTTCAGCTGACAATCGTGAGTGAAATATAATGACGACTCCAACCCTTTTTTAAATCTTGTGTAACAGTTGAGTAAATTATATTTTGGCAATACTGTCTTTAATATAATTTATCAATAATTCAATAGATACAATTTCCGATATTAACCTTCATCGACATACCGTTTCAAATATTTTCTTAAGGGCGCCGTCACCGTGTTTTAGCAGAGTAGTCTTAAAGACAGTAAAATTTTTAAACCCTTGATTGATACTGCTATGTACTAGCTAAACTATTTATGGGTTAAAAAACATAATATATAATTTTGTTTACCTTTCTCTTCTTCTTACTTTGGCTATAAAATGTAAAAACTTAATTGTTAAAGTTTATGTAAATATTTTTTTTCATATATTTTCAGGTATTAACAATCTTGTGGGTGTTCATTAGCATACCTAGATGTTTGGTATCAGAGAGCATGCATATGACTTCATTGATAGGAATTGTAGGAGATTTGATACATATTAGCTTAAAATACCTTTCTTAAACGGTGAAAAAAAATTTATGTAAATATTTCATAAAAAGAGCCACTTTCAATAATTAATTTAAATATAAAATCGCTACATTTTGACAATATAAATACTAACACTACCTAAGTTGTACTTTCTAGTATCCAATAATGTATAATGCCTTTTGGTAACTTTAACGGTGTTTAAAATTCCTAACTTTAAAATTACATGGATATTCCAGTATTTGGGTCATAAATATGGCCACCTTAAATACATCTCCATATCTGTTAAATGGAAGCTCTAAGTTGGCCAGAGGCTCGGTCAGAGGTTAGGTTCATATCTTCCTATCAATGCATTGCCAAAAATTTGATGTAATCAACCATTTACGAATAGAGAAGCAAAATCATGTTATAAATCAGTATATAATATTATAATAAATGCATACAATTTATACCCTTTCACCTACTGAACTAGGGAAATTTTAAAATGATATTATTATTCAATTTTTTTTATTGCGTTATACATTTGGCAATAAATCGATAGAAAAATCGATATTGGCCACTCGTGGTTCCTATTTAATTGTTATGAAAAAATTTATAGTATACACGCAGAATATCTCAAGTTTTCTGTTTCAGTTTTGTATCGAAATATTGATAATACTATCAATGCCTACCACTTTCGTTTATTAAATAATATTTGCGAAATTTGGACATCTATAAACTTTTTTATTTTACCCATAAATAAAAACCCATAATAATTAAATGAGAACCACGAGTGGCCAATGTCGATTTTCTATAGATTTATTGCCAAGTGTATACGTGTTTATCATTAATAATCATCTACATTTTGTACCTACATAAAATGTTTTCTTTCAAAGCGGTTAAATCGATACAGATGACAAAGCGGTGCCCTGTGACTACCTTTGATTTTGGATGAATATACCTAACCTCACGGCTGACAGAAGGCCAGAGTCGGCGATAAATAGAGGTTTAATATAGTTTCGAAAGCAAATATTTTTCACTTTAAAAATAAGTTTAGAAATTTTTTGATGCACGATTCCGTTTATTGTTATTTTTCTTTATTCTCTTAAAATATTTGTACTTAATCATAGTTAACCCTGTATATAAACCAGTTGCGCAAAAACTAGGGAGTACTACCAAATCCAGAATCTCTGTTATTATTTTAAAACTCCAATCAATCAATTCCATTTATAATAATTGTTTTTCATTAAAAAAATTGTTTGTTTAAAATGGCATAGATGCATCTTTGAATAGACACAGGTGTCACCTAAGGAATAACAATGCTGAAAAGACGTTTAAGACGCTTGGGCAACATAAAATTATGTTGAGAGATAGAATATGTTGGGCAAGACTTGAGAGAGATGTAATAAGAATTTAAAAAATTCGAAATGATTTCAACGAAAGCTACCTGGAATTTGGAAAAGATTCATGTCAACGATTTCAAAACATGCACCGGACGTCATGAATCAGTGCACACAACAATGTAAATTAAACCAGAGGACTTAATCTCCAGTTTCAGAGTTAATTATGAAGAAAAGCAATATGTGTAAGGCTATATGCAGAGTAATGCGTCGAACGGGGAGCCGGTTTTACTTCGGTACCTTTGAATATTCTCAGGTGTTATGAAATAACATCCTATTATTTGCTAAACTCTAAATTATTTAGTCTAAAATTACTTGTATTTGCAGAATACTATTTCAAGAATTTGGCGCCCTTAACCGTGACACGGTAATAGTTACACTCAAAATGCCTCAAAACCGATATATTGCATTGTATAATGAATAATATAACAGTGTGCTTGTGTACCTACTATCCACACTAAAATATGTTCTGTGGAAGATGTATTTTTATCAGCTCTTTTATTTGACGTGACTGGTCGCGCCTAGTGCGTTTCTTCTTTAAATCGACAACGCAACATGACAGCTTGTAAATGTTCAACCAGGGCAATATTTGTCTCTGGCTATCCCTATAAAAACATATTTTTGAATAAAATTGAAGACTATTATTATTTGCATCCAAAATAGTCAATACCATATCCAATCAAGTATATCAGCCATTGGTTCATATAATTTTATACAAATTCAATTATATCCAATATCAATGTACAATGTACATCTTTGATATCGAGTTACTTGTGAATCTGTAATAAGCCTTGTTCGCGGTAGCGATTCCGAACTAGTTCAGGATTAATTTACGGATGAGCGCAGATTGCATTTCTGACGTTTAAATTCAAACTGCGCCTGAGCACATCCGTAAATTAATCCTTAACTAGTTCGAAATCGCTACCGTGAACAGGGCTATAATCTCGAAGATTAATTACTTTTACTTAGTTAAGACTAAGAGTATCTACCCTATACGAGTTCAGTACTTGGTAATTACTCTAAAAAGGAGTTGATGTGTTTTTTGATTGATATGATTACGAGAGTTGCGGGTTAGGATTGGAAGTGGATGCGTGGGCACTATGCGAAGTTACAACATAAAGCTTATTTGTAGTCCAAATATTGTAATATTGTTGTCCAATAGATAATGTGATGTGCAACTAAGAGCCCTATATTTAATATTTCATATCATGTAACGGCTGCAACATAGGTACGCACCCAAAGAGTACCTACACATGCGTACTCTTTGGCGCCCTGCATACGCTTTGACAACTACTAGGGTTGCCACCTATCCTTACTTTGGAAGAACACTCCTTGCTACGGCCTCTATGTCCTTCTGTCCTTACTTTTACTAGATAGGTATGTCAATGGAAATTGTTAAGTAGGTACATATTAAAATTTAATCATTTGAACGCAAAGTAATACAATATATAAAAAATCGAATAAAAAATGTATTTAAATGCAATGAGAAAAAAACTTTAATTGTGTATCTACTGTATCTACCCCCCTATTTGGCAAAGCAACTAAGAATGTCTGCTTTAGAATATGAAAAGTTGGCAATAACTTAGTACTTACGTTCTCATGTTTGAAATTGCAGTTAATTAAAATGGGAACATAGAACATATAAACGAAAGATTTATGATGAGTACCTATATAAAAAAGTCTTAACCCTAACTTAGCCTAAATCTGTACTCTAAAACGTTAAATGTACATATTTCCATGTGTATGTTTATAAAAAACATTACTTAGTTTTTGAGAGGTCTTAAGACCTGACCTTGAAATTTCCTATCTTTTAACTTCTTAAGACTAAGACCAAATAAGTACGCATGCGCAAAATTCTTCATTTCCTTCTACATGCTTTTTATGGCGTCGGCGATTGGTAAAATAAAAGTTAAATTACGACTAAATATTTATAAATGGTATTATAGGATTAAGATAAGACTAACGTTACTATGAACGCTAAGTTAGGGTTAAGATATTTTCATAAATTCACCATTATTGTGTAATTTTTGTCAATTGCCATAGAACTTAATTGCTGCGTATTCTAAAAGCTACACGAAAATTGCCTCTAGTTTTTCTATTATTGTCATTGTATCAAAAAAAAAGTAAGAACGAAAATTACGGGAACTTTTAAATATTTCTAAACGCATATTATTACAAAGACAATTGAGACGATGGGGTTGTGGGATTAACGTTTTTCTTTTAAAAGCATAAATATTTGACGGTACTTTAAATGGCATAGAAATATACAGCGGGCGTTCTATTTAAAGAACAAAAGTTAGGCCTACATTTCCGAAATCCGATGCAAAAGGGGACAATTTTCGCGTGATCTGTTTATAGAAATAGTTTTCCTAAAAATAATCTAAAGAATCATTTCTATTATAAATGGAACCCTGTAACTTTAACAAACCTATCTGTTGCTGAAAAAGAAAATTTAAATTTCAAAAAGCAGTGGCGTATAGAAGAGGAAGTAACGAGAGGAGTTAGGGTCAGACCATTCCCTCCATTCTTACCAGTTAAATCATCGTCTACAATGTCAATTTTAATATTTCCTTTTAGATAAAGTTATTATTGTCTAAGTAAGCTGTCTCCGTTCATTTTACGAGTCTGATATGCCACTATCAAAAATTGGTAATTATTTACATTAGCGGAGACCTCTCCAATCTTAATTAAAAAACTTCTACCCCCTTATTTTCGAGGGTACTAAACACGGATCCAAATTTAGTTTTATGAGGTCGGGTCTAGTTTTCAAAAAAATTTGTAACGTCTATGTATAAATTAAATTAGATTGAAGTTGCACCTATTTATTTTGACAAGTGTGACGTCATGAAATGAAGATGATAAAGGCGTTATATTGCAACGTTAACCTAATGTAAAGCCCGCTTTACATTAACAATTTCTTTGTCAATTAATTGATCAAGTGGCTGCCTCAAGTCACTTGACAAACGTAATACTAAAATTTGGACGTCAAATAAATTGATGAAGAAAGTTATTGACGACTTAAAACTTGTTCTAATGTTTCGTCAATTTTTACTTTAATTCAGGAATACCAACCTAAAATAAATGTAAAGATTTAACCATTAACCGAGCAGCAGCAATAATAAATGCAATGGAAGCTTTTTTGTCTTAAATTATAATTATTAAAATTATTCATTTTTAACAGTTTTTATTTCGTATACAAATGGGAATATGTCAAAAGTAAAATTAATTTTAGGTTGGTACGGGTGACAGCTGACAGCAAAATTGTTAAGAAACTTGCCAAGCCCTGAACATAATCATAATGTTAAATCAAAGTGCGACAATAAATTGTTAGTGTAATGCCCGCTTAATGCTAGATTACAATTTTGAAAAAAAATTTTGTTCGAAAACTGGACTCGACTGCACAAAACTAATTTTAGAATTGTATTCAGCACCCTCGGGAATAGGGGGTAGGAAATTTTTTATTAAGAATGAAGCGGTTTCCGCTAATGTAAATAATTACACAAGAATTGCTTCAGATTGTGCAAAATGGCACACTTTTCTAATTAAATGTACCTACCTACTACATACTACTTTGCTTTCTAATGTCTTTCGAATAATCAATTTTTTGCAATTTCACATTTATATCGAAATTTATGTTGCAATGCCATAGGACCTGTTATAAAAAATAAGTAGTCGATAGCTTAATTTAATTATTTATTACTACTGAATAATTTGTTTTGATTACATGTTTACTTAGAAAATATAGGTATGTAAAGCAACATTCATAAATGATAATAATTATAAAATGTTTCTCTATTCAGACTAAATATCGACATCAATAAAGTATTCCTGTCTAACTACACCGACTTTTATAGATCGCAGACGGAAATTAATAGCAGCATCTAGATATTTATAGCGCATTTATTTTTGACAGTTCAAGTTCACGGATCGAGCTCGTAGAATTGATTGACCCCGATGATGACATAACCTCTCGCAGTCCAAAACAACTCACCGCAGTTCAGCAGAATCACATCCAAGAGGACTTTTTGCAGCCTCACGACAACGATGTCGTTGCTCATTGTGGTCATTCGGTGGTTATCAGTGTCTCTGGCACCACTGCAAATCACGCATTTGTGACCGACTTCACTTCCTCGCCACACGAAAACCGAAAACACCTGTCAAACTGCGGCAACGTAAACAATCAATGTGCGCCGCGTAATATAGCTCGATTGTTTGTGCGATGCGCCACAACACACCACGCTCTGAGTTGAACTGACACGACACGAGAGGATCGCGCCGAGTATTTTAGATCGCGCGATTCTCACCTGAGTCTCCCTCCATGAAGGAGTTCCGTAGGAGCTGTCTGCAGCGGGGTTGCGCGGTCCGTATTATAGTGGATCGATGGGGATGATGGGTGTGCAGGGTGCGCGAAGAACAAAGTATGCACACCAGGGCTGTGGAAAATATACAAATATAGGAAAAAGTCAATAAGAAAACAGTTTAAATTCCAAATAAAAACTGGTGGTCCAAAAAGATAACTGAAATGGGAAGGAACAGTGCAAATTTTTAGCAAATTAAGATTTTTTTATAATTGACAGCACAATTAACTGGATAAAGCCGGTATTATCCAACTGTCTGGTAAATTTACTGGTCAGATAAATCTATACAAATTGTCCGGATAAGTGCCTTTATTTAGTTTTCTTAGAACTCTTTTCACAACACAGCATAAAATGTGAAATAGTTACAAGTGTATCCAAAATGACTGGTCAACTTCGATGTGGAGTAGCATTTCACCAACGCTCCAATCCAGGGCGGTCTGCAACTGTGGGACAACCAGTGCACCCCTGAAATTATTCCTTTATTTAAGCTCTGCCAGACTTCCACATACTTCGTCTGGAATGGACAATTCTACGAACAATATGATGATGTCGCGATGGGTAGCCCAATGAGTCCTGTAGTAGCGAATTTGTTTATGAAGAACTTTGAAAAAGAAGCGCTTCTGTCAGCTCCTAAGCCTAAGTGCTGGTTCAGATACGTAGACAACACTTTTATTGTTTGGCAGCATGGAATAGGCTCCCTCCAAGAATGTTTAGGCCATATTAACAAGCAACACAAGATACACTTTACCATGGAAGTGGAGCAATACAAAGTTCTTTCTAAACATTTTGGTCGAAATTAAGACATCAGATATATTGGGATATGGTATCTGCAAGAAGAAGTCACGCACGAATACCATCCGGCACAATCACGGTCGGCATGAAGGCCTAGTTTACCGTGCATTAAAGTTGACTGATCATGACCAATTACAGGAAAAATTAGATTCGCTTCGATCTGTGTTCCTAGCAAATGTATACTCTAAAAACGACATTGATAGAGCCATTTTGCCTCGGCTGAATGGCAACCACCATTTTGCCATATATCCCTAATGTGACAAATAGAATCATGAAAATACTACACAAAAAAGCTAGCGAACTATTTTCACACAAACATGTAAAATAAGCCAGCAACTCTGCAACACGAAAGATCAATTGAGTCCGTTATAAACTCCGGGAATTTACTTGATGCCATGCAGCGACTGTGACAAAGTATACAAACTGTTGAAACCATAAAAAGACCACGAAGGTTATACCAGCCCGAAAAATCTACCGTTGAACATGCTTGGAACAGAGACACAGAATCTCACTAGAAAGCACTAGAGTGCTAGTTTATCCCAATGGGTATTACAACCTAGCGCGAAGGGGGACTCTGGAGAACAATGCAACATGAACAGGGACGAAGGATTGAAGATTAGTCATACTTGCTTAAGAACAAATAAGAAACAAGTAAACCAGCCAACCGTAACACAACTGAATTAACCAAACTTGAAGGACTGACTAGTATAAAAGCTCAAGAGACTGGGGTATTCAGTCGCCGCTCAAGATATGAGAGGCCCTGAATATATCATTTGTTAGGTATGACGAAATGCAATTAAGCATCGACCACGGCCAAATAGCTCTAATAGTGTAGATCATTCAATTGACACAGGCCGTGAAAACCTACAAACTCAAGTGTTACTAGTATTAAAAGTACTCTGCGCACACAATTTTTTATGTGTACCTATAGTGATGTGTGAAATTCAGGAAAGTTATGAAAAGACAGGTGAAAATATGTTTTTTCATATTTTAATTAGCTTGTCGATCTGTAACTATAAAATTTCACAGTTTTTAATTTAAATTATTAAAGGCGGGAAAGCCTTAACTTTTTTACGAATGTCGCAAAATAATATTATTGCTATTTGCATTACTATTTGGAGATAGTAAGTTTGATTTGAGCTTCTTACAATATACCATGAATGTTGCAGTTAGTAAAATTTGATAAAAGTTGAAACTTTTCCCGTCATTAAACAATTTCGTCCATGAGGACAAGGCTTCATACACCTTAGAGAGAACTTAATTGGTGCATTAAGGCTACATTTTTTTCTCATTTGCTTAAATTTATTTTAGACTACCTCTAAAATCAGCTATAAATTTGTTGAAAAATAAACAAATTTATTATAACACCAATTCAGTAACACTTATAGGTTAGGTATAGTTGTTATGTAATTCTATATTTTCCTTTTTCTGTATTATTAAGGGTTTGCCTTTTGGTGTCTTACTTTCTATGTTTTCTTAGGAATATCGTTAATTTCACTTATCGTTCTAGTAACACTTCCGACTTAACTTAAGTATATCCAAATAAACACCACCGAACGGGGTTAACGGCTTATGCGCCGATAAGCCGCCAAAGAAAAAATCGATTCGAACCATATGGTGCAGCTCCAATCACTTAATTATAATTGCATCTAATATTAAATAGCTTTCTAATTTGTTAGCGCGGGAATTTAACAAAGAGTTATTTATGAAGGTGAATCACTTTATCAGTGATTTATTTATTATCAAAGTCGAAGAGTTCATTGATCAATGATCAATGGAAGTAAGTGCATACACAATGAGACGGCTTCTAAATCGTCATGTTATACGTAGATCAAAAGTTAATTGTTTTTGTTAGTTTTTTAAAAAAAGTTGTCATCTCAATATGCCAAAGGCTTCCTGTATTGGTTAATAGTCGACTATTTACGGATAATCCGCTATTAATAGAAATACGTTAACAGTTATTTTGAAAGTTAAAGTTCATATAAACACAAGATATTCTAACATAAGTTATGTAATTATTATTTTTTCAGACAAAATACAGAAATGTGTAATAATTATTACAGATGGTTGGTCATAGCAGCGTTTACCAAATTAAACAGATCACTATAGTGAATAAATTATTCATCGAAAAATTATTTACAACATCAGGGTAGTTCTTAACATATTATGTGCAGAAACTTGGTTATAGCTGAAGACAAATAATGACGAACAGTGAAAAAAAAATGTAGTAAAATATTTTTAGCTTCGGAGGTTTACAAATATTTACTAGGTGAATTTTATTATTTATAAAAACTAAAACGTAAACAAGTCAGGACGATATCTGTGATATTTGTAGCAGTACTTTGTTGCCAGTTGTGATCCTATTCGAGTTTATTTTCACGCTATTATAAAAGTATGACGCATGTCTCAAACGAAGAACTTATGGACATCATACTGACATACGGGGAATCATACCAAAATTTAGCCGCTGCAGCTCATCTTTATCAACAAAAGTATCCCCAAAGATATCATTCGAGACGAGACGGGGTAAGAACTAGAACAATTGCAGTGCAATTTGGGATATCACAATACACATTTTGGCGAAAGTTAAGGCGCGATTTACTCTATCCATTTCACGTGCCGCTTTATTTCCAAGGGATCTTTGGCTTCGAGTAAACTTTTGCAAACTTTACTATGAACATATTTAGTTATGGTTGAGGCAATTTTCACACAGAATGGTATTCACAACATACATTATTGGGCATTGGAAAATTCGCATGTCATGTGTGGGCTGGAGTTGTAAACTTATTGGTCCTTTCATTCTAAAAAATCGGTTAACAGGTGCTCTTTATTTACAATTTTTGCATAATAATATCCCGGTACTCCTCAAAGAAGTTAATGTCAACGTTAGAGGGCTTATGTGGTTTCTTCACGATGGTGCTCCACTACATTTGGCGCGACAAGTGCGATAGCATTTGGATCATGTGTTTCCTGAACGATGGATAGATCAACTGGGTGGCCCCTTCGATCGCCAAACCTAAATCCACTTGACTTCTATTTTTTGGGTCACATAGACACTACGGCGTATTTAACACTCAACAAGAGTTTCGAAATTGCATACTTGCTGCCGCTGAGGCAATTTGACTACAGCCTGATTTGGGTTCATGGATTCGGCAAGCTCAACTGTGTATTGATGTTGACTGTAAATTCCCGTTCTTTTATTTTTAATTGAAATAAATTTGTATTTCCGTAAATGAAAAACATCTTTTTTTTTCACTATTCGTCATTATTTGTCCTATTCAGCTATAATTTCCCAAGTTTATGCGTATATGTTAAGAGTCACAGTGTATATACATGTATTTATCAGTCAAGATAGAATTTTGTAATGTCAGTTAATCAATAATGATACACCTTTATTTAAATAGACTAAATGGAAAGTAAATTTGGCACACCCTTAAAGGCAAAGCTCACGGCTAAGACCCAGTATGCATAGACGTATTTTTATTATCGCATCGCAGATGATCGTCATCGTCTGAATAAAATGTTTTAATTTATTTACTATAAAACTCAATTCAACGTTTACGTAATTTAAATGAAATATACTCAAGTCCAACAGTCAACAACGTGATTTCTTCTTTTGTCATTTGAATAAGATTACTAGTAACCAGGAACTTGTTTAGTACTTATTTGGTAACCCATATCATCATCTCAGCATAACATTTTTGCGATCGTCGTCCAAGGTATATTTTTTCAGTTTTTTTTATTTTAAATTGAAAACTGCACTTATAGATATTATAAATATGTAGACATTTGCTTTAATAAGTGCTCTTGAAATAATTTGTACCACATGCCATTTTTTAATCCATTAAGGACGTTTTTTAATAAGAATCATAGTTTTGTAAAAAATAATATATATTATCTAATAGCTAGAAAACAAACACATAGGTACTACTAAATACCAAAAAAAATAAAGAATTCAGATAAAGGTAAACAATAATTTATACCACTAATTTATACAAATTAAGCACATATTCTAATATAAGTTCATTTTATAATAGACGATGGAGTATTACTTACTATACAGGGTGTTAAAAAAAGAGTGTAAAATATTTCAGGAGGTAATAGTATGAACCAAAATAAGCAGAAAAGTCTTAATAAACATGAGTCCGCAAAGTAACGGTTGCGGAGATATGGACCACTATTCGTTTTTCAAACATTTTATTTTAATAGGAATAAATCGACACAGGAAGCTTTTAACAGACAAAAGACAAAGTTACAGAAGATGTTAAAAGTGTCCTCCGTCCATTTCCAAGTAGGCACGACGTCTTCGTCTCAATGATATGCGAACTCTTTCGAAAACACCCTCCTTGGTTTGGATTTCTTGACACTTTTGATTAATCCGTAGCTGCAGCTCTTTCAGGCTATTTACAGGAGTACCATACACTAATGTCTTCAAGTATCCCCAAACAAAGAAATCTAGAGAATTCAGATCAGGCGATCTTGGAGGCCATAAAACAGGTCCGGCCCTTCCTACCCATCTATGTGGAAAAGTTTGGTGTAAATGCTCTCTAACGGCCATGGAAAAATGAGCTGAAACACCATCATGCTGAAACCACATTTGTATGAGTTTTTGGAAGACATTCCTTTGAATCAGAGGCAACAAAGAGCTGTTTCATATTTTTTCGACATATGAAGCACAATCATGCTGAAACCACATTTGTATGAGTTTTTGGAAGACATTCTTTTGAATCAGAGGCAACAAAGAGCTGTTTCATATTTTTTCGACATATGTAGTACAATCATGCTGAAACCACATTTGTATGAGTTTTTGGAAGACATTCCTTTGAATCAGAGGCAACAAAAAGCTGTTTCATATTTTTTCGACATATGAAAGTCGTTTTTTAGTCAATGGCCTACCTAACAAAAAAAACACACATTATTGGTCAACAGAAAACCTTCATTTTGGTGTGAACGTCTGATGTGGCACTCCATGGCCTCCATGCACCATACTTTTATGAAAGAGTAATAAAAGAATAATCTTAAGTTTTCTTCAAGAAGAACTGTCATTTTTTGTTGAAAATGTGCCTCTGCAACTAAGAAGATCAATATAGTTTCAACATGACGTAGGTCCACCTCACAATACACGTATGAGCTGTTGTTATTTAAATTAAATACACCATGATAGATGGATGGGGAATGATGGTCTCATAAAATAACCAGGGAAGTCTCCAGACCTGATTTTGTTTTGTTCTTGGGGTTTTCTAAAAAAGACAATGGCATTCCAGTTCAGCTGATAATTCATAAAGTTTAATACAAATTGTCTTTATAACAGGCAAACTTTTTGAAAGCAGTTTTTGGATATTTAACTTGTTTTAAATATTCCAGCTGAATAGATGATGTTTCTGGTGAATTGATTCAGTATTTTGCAAAAACTGTAAAGTAGGTATCTTTATTCATAGTCCGATCAAATTATCACCAAATACTATTTTAAAGTACCCAGCTTTACTTATTATATAATAAAGTTATCTAATTATACATATCTGGTGGCATAACATTCATGCTTATTTTGAATGTATGTATAAATATACAAATATGTCTCTAAATTAATGCAACATGGAGCATATATTCCTGCTGCCAAAATAATGCGATGCAGCCAAACTTGCTATAATCAAAAGTTGGTTGTTAAAAATTAAAATTTCATTTTCAATATTTGGACTTGAAAATTTAAAAAAGTCCAAATATTTACATACATTTTAGATATCGGAGGTTTCTGGGAGCGAGAAATTCAAATTTGTTCACTAGAGATTGCCACTTATGGTACACTATCCCTGTTTTAAATGGCAGAACTTTTTTGCGGCCTAACCTATATATCTGATTATTGAAACAATCGATTCTCCTACGTACCGAACAAAACTGTTTTGGTTTCAGGTAAAGTGCCTTTTCTACTGAAAATACAGCATAATGTTACTGAAACCAACGCAATTTTTACTTGGTGAGTTGAATATTTCAAATACAATTATTTTCAGGGTTACTCCTAACTCAACTCAATAAGATATATGTTTTTCACATATGAGAATCGATTGTTTCAATGGCCAGATGGCCACTAAATCGCATAAAGTTCTGTCATGAAAGAGAAGCATTAGGTGCTATAAGGGGCGCCCTCTACTAGTGTCATCAAAATTAGAAACAATTTTGAATTTCTCGTCCCCAAAATCTACCGATCTCCAAAATGTATGCAAATATTTATATTTTTAAAAAGTTAATTACAAATATTGAAAATACAATGTTAACTTTAACGCCCTGAATCTTTTTAAACACCCACTTTTGACTAAAGTAAATTTAGCCACATCGCATTATTTTGTCGTCAGGAATCTACTCTTTCTCTATGTTGCCTCGATTTTGGGGACACCTTGTAGATAAAAATTAATACAAAATCATTGGTTGTGTAGATAAATAATATATTTTTATGAATTCAAATCTAATCAAAAAGAACTAACAGTGGCATGCATTTATTATAATATAACCATTCGTTCCCCTCTGCCGAAGCAATTAATTCACTGAGAACCTGTCCAGAACTGCATCAACCCCTTTAGTACAAATATCAAATCCCTCAATGCCATATATCATATAGACATGCCACATACGCATTTTGACAAATTTGTAACCCTAGTTCATTCAGCATGGCCCATACATTTTTGGCAGCTGGTGTCTACGAAAACAAACAATTACAATACAGATAGGCGTGACACATCAGAAAACGAGAAAGTGTGCCAAATGCTGGTGAATTTTTCTGATTCATTACGAGCCGAGCGTGTAGGGGCGTCAGTCGTATCCATCAGATCTCGGTGGTTAGTCATTGGGGAACACGCCATCGACTGCATGAACTGCTGACGGAAAATTAATTCTTGCCAGAGAACTGTAAATCAAACTCGTAGATTTATAGATTCCTCAACATTTTGACCGACCCACATAGGATTCAAACAATTTATACAGGGTGTACAATCTGTCAAAAAATGAACGAATACATGATATCCACGGAACGTCCATTTTAAGTTCTTTTTATGTTGGTACCTCCTAGGACCTTCCAAGAGTGTAGCTCTCAAGAATGTCCTTAATATCACATCTGTCGGACGTCTAGTTTAAGTCGGTTCTTTCTTGGGTTTATTATGACCGTCCACTGGACATCCAACAGTGGACCTCTCGGAAGCGTCCTCAATATTACGTCTGTCATATGGCCATTTTAGGACCACAAAAAGAAGATAAAAATAAAAATAAAAACGTGCTTGGCTTTCTGGAAACAGCACTAAAGCACTTTTGACAAAGAGTTTGTACAAAAAAAAATACCTAGTGTAAGTCAAGAAGTGAGAATATATTTCGTTTATTTATAGCGTAACTCAAAAATAAAACAAACTATAATTTAATTAGGCGGTACTAGTATAGTACTATCTACTGTATAGTAAGTGTCAAAAGTTAAAAGTGTCCATTGGCTTGTAGTTCGATAGTGGTAGATACGGAGATTGTTGATTGTGTTACTGTAGCTTTATAGCAAGATATAATATTATAATTCTTCATCTAAACTTTATAATTATCTTGTCTCTGATGAAGTATATTGTTACTATGATTTTTAAAAATTGAAGAACCCTTTATGTTTAAAAGAATATTTCTCTTTTTGTAATATAAATTTTAGTGTCAATAAATTGTCGCTAAACAAAAGATACAAAATTAGTAAATATTATAAGCAATACCACATATTCATTTACTTTTACTACATATGCTATATCTTTCATATGTTAATTATACTATTTATTTTGCAGCTGCTGCAGGAAGGGGAGATAAAAATACTATCAATGAATTAACGGAGGTGGCGATCCAATCATTGTTAAGTAGGTTACAAAAGAACAATGTACATAGAAGATTACATAGAAGAAAACATTATAGATTTTAGTTAAAAAAACATATACAGGATCCCCGGATAGACCAAATGACTCTTGTAAGAGACAAACAATTTTGGTGTTGGAAATGGGCTTCTGCGATTCAGTTCTGCTAATTGAAGAAACAAAAGCAAATTTGGAAAAAACTGATATATTATACAATAATAAGTATACAGCGTGTCCCCGGATATGAGAAACGACCTTCTGGAATTCCGTTCTGCTTGTTTAAGAAACAAACAGATACAATTACAAGTTTAGCGACATTAAGAACTGAATATGTATGTGATAAAATTTGATTGTCCTAAGCCTACTTTGACTTTTTACTCGATTTTCAAAATGTTTGCTATTCGCCATTTCTATGACAACTTTTTTTAATAACATTTTGTTGTATCTAATTCACAAACAGCATTTTACTGGTAAAAAATCAGTTTTTTCCAAATTTCCAAGGCCTACTGAATATTACGGATTTGAAATCATGGCAGATTTTGTTTCTTAAACAAGCAGAACTGAATTCCTGAAGGTCGTTTCACATATCCTGGGATACGCTGTATACTTATTATTGTATAATATATTTTTTAAGTCCGTATATTTATTTATTTCTTATGGAAAATTATAAATAATCTTGAATATCACAAAAACATCTCCATCCTTGAAAGGTCCAAAACGGCCATTTGTGAGCCATAAGTGTCAGGTATGTCAAATTTTGTGGATAATGGACCTCCTAATGACAGTCGGACGTCTATGATTCATTCATTATATGAATATTTATTATGTACTTGGTCCTTAAATGGTCCAAAAATCCATTTTTGGTCCTTGGATGAACATCCCAGGGATATTCAATTTTGTAGAAAACCGTTCTTCTACAGACATCCGTCGGACATTCCCAAATGGACGTCCGCTTGAGATCATAATATACGTTAATGTACGTCTTAACGACTTCCTTAAGATGTCTTTATGTTACGTGGGAACATATGTATCCCAATAATTCAAGTTTCACAAGCAAACATTTCCAAAAAAAAAAATATTCTTAAATTTGAACGAGAAATATACGTATGCACCTTCGTTTTTGATGTATGATTCTGTATAGAATATTAAGGGATATAGGGAGACAATAAAAGAATTGTTATAAAACCAAGAAATTTTCTGGACTTGAACTGGATCGGATATAGCAAATTACAGACAAATAGCAATTTTGTGTGCCCAGCTAAATTTTGCACAATGCCGATTTCAAACTATATCAGCAAGTGGAAAAAATATTTAACAGCGGCAAAATGAATTTGTTAAAAAGATACTTACTTCTATTTATCAGTAATACCTATATATAAAGCAGTCGATGAAAACCATCAAATTGATGCGGTTTAAAGGGGTTTTACTAGTGAAAAAGTTGCAGACACATTGTATTTCTCAAAACAATAAATTTATTTAAGCTTCTCTTGTTAAACATAATAGAAATACTTCAGGCAAGCATTATGCCAATTCCGGAGTGCCTCAAGGTTCCAACTTAGCACAGTTAATATAGTTATTATCTATCAATGACTTTCTAATGTTTGCACATATTCAAAATGATTACTTTATGTTGATGATTTAACATTTTTAAGAAAAATTCATCAGTTGAAGACTGTGTGGTACTACAGAGAGATGTACCAGTGTATATACATATAGTATGGTCGTAGAATCATCCTGTTTTCGAATTAACAAAGACAAGTAACAATCTTTATTCTGTTTACATTTACATAGCTATACACACTTGATAACTTCAGGCCATAAACATGATTTTTCCAAATTTAGGTTACTGGCCAAGGTATATCTCAGATATTTTTTATGGAGAAATATTTAAACTACCCTACCTGCATTTCTACCCAGAGCAATCACCTAACTTTTGTGCACCTCCAATCTGACAACAGAATCTGTTTTACGATATTAGTATATACAATTTACAGATCCCTAAGCTAAACAATATTTATTCTAAAAGTGTCGCAAAGGCGCCATTTAGTCAACAATAAATACCAAATGAAACGGCTCCGGTTTACTTAGGTAGGAAGGTAGCAAAAGGTCCACCTACCTGATTTCTTTCACATAATTGTGTGAAGTCCGCCTTAAAGCTTCAAAGCCGGCTCTAATAATTTCGTCTGTGGTTTAGTCTACGGTGTAAGTGTAAAAATATGTTGCTTTCATTTTTAAATGTGACAGGCAAAAAGATAATGTATAGCACAGCATCATGTCACTTAAAATAAAATTTAGTTTACAGAAGCTCTTTTCGACTATATTTAGGTACCTATTTATAATTTCCACTTACAAATACCAGAAAAAAGTGCTATGCAGGCAATTATTTAGAATATTTGAGTGTGTGCAACCACAGAATGGGGTTGACTGGAACAAACAAAAATTATGAAAAACAGTTTCATTAACATATTCACTATTAAATAAGGATTTGAAATAGATAGCTAGGAGAAAAATAATAACTTGACCTATAATTTTTTTCGGATCACATGATTTTAGAGTTACAAAAGACTGATTTTTTTCTTCAATGTATTCGCTGTATTACAAGATGGTTTGATAGGTTGCTTATAATTTTGTGTGTAATAATATTTAAGCTTATATAAAAAGCACTTAAAAAACTCGCATAGGCGTAGAAATGGGTGATGACGACTGGGTTTATTTAATTTTTTTTAAGTTGTAATAATGTTCATATTACATACCAATATCTGCTATTTAATATCATACAAACTGCAAACCACAACCATATAGGTACAGTGCATCTTATTGATATAAGGGAATATAAAAATTTTCAAAAGACGCTGAAACTAAGTATAGGATAGAGTGGCACAATAAAATTTCAAGCAAGTGACATAAAAATCATTAGAATCTGTGGATATATGCATAATATACTATCATAATTCTATAGATGATGCCTATTTTAGTCATCTAACTTGATAAAAAGGGGAGGTTATTAAGCAAATATTTTATATCTCGTCATCAAATCATTATTACTTTACCCCAATAGAACTCACTGTTCGAATATAAAAACTTATTTTTTACTGTATTAGAAAGGTATTTTAAGCTAATATAAATCAAATCTCCTACAATTCCTATCAATGAAGTCATATGTATGTTCTCTGATACCAAACATCTAGGTATGCTAATGAACAATTCCACAGACAAAGCTCTATTCAATAATTACCTAAAGATTATTTAATTTATCTAAATTTACTAACCTGCTTTAATGAAAACACTCTATAAATATCTAACTTCACTTTTGGCAGTGGGAACACGACAATTCAACCACAATAGATGAGATCTGACCTATTTCTGCATTTTTAGGATTGCTTCTTCAGGTGGCCTCCTTTAAGTTGAGTCAAATATCTAACTATAAAAATTATTATAAAAATTAAAATTATTTGAAGTTAAATATCGACAATGACAAAAGTGACAGGCTGTCAATGAATTAAATATGACAATACCTACTTGAATAATGTTTAGATGCCCTTTATAGTTTTTATATATTTTTAGTATTAATAATATTATATATGGGAACGGCAGCTACAAGCTGTTATTTGAATATAACGTTGTAACATCTGACAAAATAAGGTAACCGCTTTCTGTACATCATGGAAATGGGTCCTTGTTTTTATAAAATTTAACACGTATCAAATATGTATATATGACATTTTGAAATATTAGAATTTCGAAAATTCGCAATAACGTTTTTAAGGAGTCATTTAATTTTATGAATCGTAGGCAACAAACTTCAGAACTATGCAGTCTCTCGTCTACCAACTCACCGACATACGTCGTTCTTGAATAGCAAGAAGTAAGTAAGACAAAGAGGGCAATTAACGATGAAACTTAGATTATTACTTGTCTACTTTGCTGGTAGGGCAGGACAGTACTTTTCAGTACTAAGTGATTTCGCAGGCTTGAACTTGCACCTGCTATACTAGGTGTTTTATAATTATTAATTATAAATTAGTGTTGTAAATACATAATTGTTTAAACAGTATTGTGAATAGTACCTACATCAATGTGATGAGTATTCAGTGTGCTTCTATAGTACCTATTTATTTTGTCTGCTTAAAAATATGTATTTGATACTGCATATCTAATAAGATACGAGAATATATTCAGACCCTGGGAAGATTTCTCAGTTAGAAGAAACGACAAATTTAATAATAGCATTAGACAATGTTCCATACCATTCAGGACTTTCAGAAAGGATTCCAGATAATGGCACAAGAATATAAGATAATTCAGGGATTTCTCAAAATCCATAAAATTTTGTACGATGTTAGTTTGAAGAAAGATGAGTTACTGCATATAGTCAAGAGCAACAATTTGACAATGAAATACGTTATTCATCAGATGGCTACGGCTCAGAAACATACCATTCTACGATTGCATCCATACTACTGTATTTTTAATCCCATTGAATTAATATGTAGTCATTTAAAAAGAGGCCTTCAAAGAAATACTACCTTTCCAAAATTTGACAAAACAGTTAAAGATGTTATAAGATGCGAGGTGATTAAAATTACATAAGTTAATGTTTGCTATTATTATTATACTTGTACTTTGTTTGCATTTTAAAAAGGTATATTTTAACTTATTACTTATTTATTTTCTCTCTATTATGTACCTTTACCCTATCCAATACTAATTCCACCCTCCTGGCAGAGTAGGTTCCTACCTACTCGTTGTAGTTGTTAGGAAATAATAATTTAAAATTACATAATAACATCCAACATTTAAGCAAGATATGTATTTAGCATTTGTTTTTTTTTTTCTAAACAGTATCATTTACATTAATTATCATATATTTTATTTTATTTTAAATTAGTATTGGCGAAATTGAGTGAATACTGGTACTACCTAAAGTAAATACGGTCCTCTCTACTCTTCGCCGACTGGACACGGAAGCCTTTGATATTTTTATGGCAGTTTCTTATGCCGTTTTTCTTATTACCTTATATCGATGGAATAAGCTGTACACTCTAAAGCTGGGGACACATTGCTCTGACGCCACGCCACTCCATGTGATGCCATGTCAGAAGGATCTGACACCGTGTATTCTTATGTAAATATTGTGTGCACACTGCTCTGACGCTACACCACGCCACGCCTTGCCATACGTGTCGCAAATCCCCTCTTGTTAGATTTTCACCACGTCGCGTCGGTCGGTGTAACGTGGTGTCGCGTGGTAGCAGTGTGCACGTGAATATGATGTCACATGCATAAAATGATACAAAATATTCACATAATTTTGTGATTTTAAATATTTACGGGCATGAATGTCTATAGTATAAAACGTAAGCGCTATAGGAAACAAATTATGAGAGGAGTAGCTTAAGAACGTATTACACAGGAAATATTTCTCACAGCACATTGTTAATAAAACAACATACATTTTAACGACTCTAGCTAAATATATTAGTTTATCTACTTAAATGTATTCATCCTCGACTCACAATTTGAGTTTGACCTTCTGCTATGAAATATTCCTTAAATTGATGGAATTGGTGAATTTAACGTAACGTGGCATCGCATGGCATGGTAACAGTGAGCACACAGAATACATGCCACACCACGTCACGTAGCGTGGCATCAAACCAATGTGCCCCCGGCTTAATAGTAATATTACTGACACTGACAGAGGCTGCCGATCGGGACTTTTTTGGACCTAGTCAGGATATGAAGATCAATAACAGCAATAGTCCCGATATACACACGAGTATATTAGGCCAGATGGCAACCCTTCCTAAGGAATATGCTATTAATTCTTATTTATTAAAACACAATGTATTTACTCCAACTCGATCCATTCGATGTTCGCATATCCAACATACTCTCATTATTCTCCACCAAACCGGTTCCATAATAGCATCGAAAAACCTTCAGATTTTTTATCCCACGGATAAATAATGTTCATTCAGCGAAATATACGAGCCTGTCTTGTTAACATTGTTACAAGGGCTTTACGCTGTAAGAAATAAAATCCCGTACGTTATCAGTTTCAAGATATCGGATGCCGTCTACAACTCACACTAAAAATATACAAAACGAGGATTTCCTTTTCGGTGGTAAATTTTGATTTATTTATTCTAGATGCATGAACACGAACATTGTTCTTCAAACCGGAAAGCGGCAAATGTAGATTACTCCATCACTTCAATCGATTTTTAAATGATAACATGCAATCAAATCACAGTGAAGTGATGAAATATCCGGATTTCCGCAAGACTTCTATTTGAAATCATCCCCTTTAGGCATTTCATTAAGTTTAATTTATGAAATAAAACGTTACATGTGGTTTTAGTACTACATTTAAATATATTAGATTAAAAATATTTATAATTAAAATTGCTGCTCATATTTTTCTGAAAACATTAAAAATATCCGTTTGGCAATTAACTAATTTATTATTTTTGCTTTTCAAATACATTTTGTAGAGTAATACAGGGTGTCCTGAAATAAATGCAACAAAATTTGGTCAGAAATTCTTAAGAGAAATTTAAGGGACCCGTATTTTTTACTTTTGATAAGTGCGGCCCCCTTTCGGAGATATAGCCCCCTGAAACAAGCCCCTAAAAATTTAATTTTTTTTATATCTCAGAGCTATATCGCACAAGAACCACCAAATTTGGTACACAGGGATTTTATGACATGTAGAATGCGATGCTGATAAGCTTTTGGCAAGGGGCCCCACAAGACACTTTTGGGGGCCCCTTGCCTTTGGGGCCACCGAACTTTAGTTGCATATTTAATTTTTAAAAAAATTAGTAGCCTCTTAGAAACTCCGGGGAATTTAAAAAGTTTTTTGTCTCTTGGCAAAATGTGATTGGATGCATATCGAGGTTCATATGAAATTTTAAAATGTTAATCGTAGGTGGCTGGCATTCGCAATAAACAATCAATTTTATTCTGTGACAGTTGTCATTCACCAGGGTCAAATTGTTACCATTAATAGGTGTGAGTAATCATTGTTCCCGAAAAATGGTGAGCTTTTCTGTCCAAGAAAGGGTACAAATGCACCTAATTTACGGGGAGGCTCATGGAAATTCACGTCTCGCACGCAGATTGTACGCCGAGGGATTTCCTGCACGCATACTCCCCATACCATTCAATGTTTGCACGAGTACATCGGCAGCTAATGGAGACAGGATCCGTAGTTGTGAAAAACTTAACTCAGGGAGAAGTTATTTATTAACTCCCGAACAGGAAGAAATTATCTTAAATTTAATTGAAGAAAATCCTGAAATAAGCATAAGACGCGCGTCATCTCAACTTGAGATTCCCAGAACAAGAATACACCGCTTTATCAAACGACAACTGTTGAAACCTTTTCACTTTCAAAAGGCCCAGGAACTTAAAGTAGAAGATTTGCCACAAAGAAGACATTTTAGCTTATGGGCTCTTCAAAGTTACAACTTAAATCCGGGATTTATACGAAATTTTTTCTTTACCGATGAGGCGTGCTTTACAAAAGATGGCCTAATAAATTTGCACAATCGTAAACATCCTGGGTTCAAAATGATCCTCACACCCGACTACTGTTATCCACACTATTAAGGTTCTCTAAAAGATCTTCTCTGTGGCATTTCATTACCCATATCCTAGCCCTGAAAACCATATCGTTAGGTAATCGGGAAAACAAAAAAAGCAAATATTCGCTTACCTATTAGGATCACTAGGAAACCTAAAAAAACTTTTGTCACAATTATATCGTTTATTTTTACAGTTTTTAACGGCACAACCATGTCCTCCCCTTCTTTAACTCATGATAAATAACAATAAACCACAATAAACACAAAGTAACACAAATAAAACACAAGACAGCCCTGATCCTATTTGAAAGGCTGTATCCCAATATGGCGGCATGCGCGAAGATCTGCGCGAGACGTTCCCGGTCATAGGAGTCTGTGAGCTGATTGTTATTTAAGCTGTGGTACTACTGTGACGAACCTTTATTATCTTGTAAACAGCGATGTGGAGTCTCACAGTGGTATTCATAGTCCGTCTCCGGCCGCCAGAGAGCAGTGTAAGTACCGAAATTATGCGAATTTAATAATGAAATTCACATGATTTCGAGAAGAAGATATGATGCCACTGTTACAGTATACTGTATTCATTGTCCGTCCGAAATTATTTAAATTTCATTATAAAATTCCCATTCGGGACGGAGACCGCTTTCGGGTGACCGGAGATAGACTACGAATATCACCGTCAAGACAGGTCTTGCATTAGTGGTCGGCCAAATTTGATTTTATATTTTTTTTAGTAAATATCAGCTGCAAAATATCTTGTTTAGATATATTTAATATTCTTAAGTGGATAAAAGGCAATTGAAACACGAATGCAATACAACGTCTTATCCATAATCATATCTCAATCATATTTGTGGAGTGAGAATTATTGGAATTTAATAAAAAAATATTCGCACGATTTGATATTTCTTAGTACTCAATGAAACGTGGTAGGTTTTGTTGTACCTATTGGTTACTATTGTACGTTGTTTGATTATTTAATAAGCAGTTCTGAATTTGGTCAAAATACAAGATCCTGTGGCTGTTTTCGAAGAAACTCAAGAAGCAATTTTCCATTTATTGCCAGCAAAATCCAGGAAATATTACGAAAAAGTGTTCGCCGAATTTAACGAATCGAGAGAATACAAATCAGAAAAACTGCAGTATTGAAAACAGCACATTATTGAAGAATTTTTGACTGGGGCTTCCGATAAAGAATATATATTGATTAAGATAATATTGCAAATAATGGAGGTTTCTGGTCTGGTAGCTGTCGAAGCTGCAAATTGACAAATTTGAAAATTGGCACTTGTTTCAATACCTGACGCCAAGACGGGCATTAAAAGAAAATTTAGTTTTATAGAAGAAGTATTTTGCGTTAATGCTGTTGAAATATGCAGAAAATATATTTCTCTGCGCCCAATTCGCTTAACACAAGACAGATTCTTTTTAAGATACATCAATCAAAAATGTACTCCTTAGCCTGTTGGAATCAACACATTGGCGAAGGTACCCTCAGTACAGTAGTTGTTCATTTCTGAATATCGCAGTTCAAGAACTTTATTGGTCAATAAAGGTGCTTACAACAATTAAACGGCATAGTGGATAGAAGAGCTCCTCTGTAGCTGAGAGTTATGTTGAGTCCACATCTAACAAACTTGATATTGCAAGGAAAATATAGCTGTCCTTATAAGAAGAGACATCCGGAACTTGTGCAAATTCTTCACAAACTTCGGCAGATATGCGTTCCAAAAATGATGGCAGCAATGCTGCAAGGGTTGTTATTAACGGAAAGGAAGTTGAATGCGATATAACAAAAAACGAAATGTCTATTACTATAAATGTAAATGTTAATGTTAATAAGTAAATATATAAATTTTATTTATTATAGGTTTATTACTTTTTTCATTATTTTACTAGTGAAATAAAGTGACTATTCCACTAGCGGATAAAGTATCACTTTAGACGCTTCATATGTGTGGATAAATGTCCAGATTAAAGGTGATGTAGATAAAAATAATAATAACTGCGTTGTGTCAGATCGCTCAGTTCTCTATGCCCCCTGCAGTCTGAAAACGTTAAAATCTTTAACAACGTTAGCACAGCTCATAAACCAATTCTATTACTGTACAAGTGACTTTATTAGTCCTTCAAAAATCCCTTCCGTTGATCAGACACTTTAATGCGTTTATAATAGTATCTACAACTCGAATTCTTCTTTTGCTTCTTGTTGCATGTCGTCTATTCTTGGCCGGCGCCTAGCTCAAAGACGATCAGAGCTAATTAACAGTCCTAAACATCGTATTCCGGAGTGTCTAACGATTGGAAATTATGTGCATTTAGATACACGTTTATCCCATTTGAGACAAATTAAAACGTCAGATGAGAGTAGATAGGCATGTCTCGTGCAATAAACATAATGGACTCGGATAACCTGAGGAAATTCTCTCAAGCATAAGAAGAAAGTGTATCTCAATTTAGATTATTATTGTGTATTTAATTATAGATATAAATGAAGTAGCGAGATAATTCTTATGGAATTCACGTGTAATGTGTGTAATTTAAAAGGAATTAAGTTAAAGCAATATATTCTAAGAATATTTCTACTTAAGGATTTTAATGAAGTAAAATTGTTTAACTTGTTATCTAAATCATAAATCATAACTTTACTTATCTAGATGTTCATTTTGAAGGGACACACATTTGTTTTCGTTAATGACAATGCTAATAATGGATGTAATACTATACAAAATTAAAAAATATCTTCTTTAGAAATCGAAAACTTCCTTTTAAAGTTTACAAAACAATATACAATGGTCGATTACTACTTATTCTACCACCATCTTTTGCTTATTAGTTATACACTACATCTTATCATAGACCACCTCACATCAATTTGATATTTTATTTCCACCATAGTGACAGAAAAAGAAATTATTTTTCTGATTCCAGTTCGTATTGATTTTTTCAGATCAAAGTTTATAAAAATGATAAATAAATGTTATAACTTAATTGTAAACATCTATTTCACTACATGTAGAGAGTGCTCGAAAGTTTCCTCCACAGGCATTTTCCTCGACGAAATATTTATTATAAATTACAATATTATTCACTTTTTTACAAGTAAACAGGCGAATAAGAAACAGTTAACTAATTTTGATAGTTCTGTTGTCAGTTGTAAATGTAAACATTTTGTTTAACATTTAAACTAGCTAATCATTCATTAAAAATTTATAATGTTTGCTCATAATAAATAGTGGATATGCTACTCGTATTTGGAGATGCAAGCAGAAAGTCAGATTTGGCAACGCTGACCAATATTCAGAGTAACGCCAGATCATAAAATGATTCCTCAGTTGGCAAGATTTTTTTCAAAATAGTATTTCTTCAATAAAGTATAAAAACAAAATGGAGTATAGCAAATAATGAGAATGTTGCCAATATTATTGGTTATTTTGAGAAAAATCTTCGTATTTCAAAATTGACGACTCAGAGAATGTTAAAAAGTGTTCCCTTTCATGATTACAAAATGCAAAATGTGCAAATACTAATAAATAATGACTGTTATCAAAGGATACATTTTGTTACCCAAATGATGGTAATTTTGAGGATGAAAAGAACTATAGTCATATCCTTTGGACCGACGAAAGAAAACTCTTAAGTAATGGTATACCAAATCGAGAGAACCTATTACCAGGCTGATGAAAATTCGCCCAGATTAAATGAAGTCCAAAAGTCAAAGGTATTTTGGAATAAGTGTGTGATGCAGCATAGTTGGACGACATTTGGTAGATACTTATTACTTTGAACAATCTCTCATATTTGAAAGGTTTATACAGTTCTCAGACAGAGAATATTCAGAATATTCCGTTACAAATTAGAAAACATATATCGTCAGTTTAGAACAAGACAGTCATAACTCAAAATTTTTATTTTTCAAGATTTAGTGGTGGATCAACTCCAAATATTGCATATTTTTGTGTGTAAAAGAGTTACAAGTGAACTTTGCTTAATAACCGTCGAATGGCGCTGCGTTGAAATATCACATCTCCAACATTAGTAACTGTCACAATTAGTCGTGCTGTGATGTTTAATGATATGAGATGAGCAAATTTTGGAAAAGAGTGCCACAAGTCGAAATAATATCAATAAGAAACCAGTTTCTTTATCTGTATTTATATGCAAAACTGCTTTTTTACTAATTTTTACTAATTTACTAATTTTTACTTTATATGTATTGAAAGAATGCCAATAACGTTTAATTTAATGGACATAATCTCTCTAATTATACGTTGATACAATTAGATTATTTCAATAAAAATAAATAACAATAATTTGAACATGCATTAAGTGCATTGATGTGAGAAACTTGCTTTCGCTCTCCAAAACAAATATAAAATAAAAATTGTTGTTTCGCTTATGATTAACCAAATGATGTCAAACGATGTGTTATGGGATATATAATTATTATTAACAAAACCATTAATTCTAGTAGTTGAAATGGTTCTGTTAATTGGCGTTAGAGCCAGTGGCAGATTTCAAATTTTACATGTAGCTAAATAGTTGACTAGAAGAGAACTGTACTATCAAGTGTATACGTTTGTTCTTAATTATAGGTAATTCAAATTTGATGTTTTAATAATTTAATACTTTCTCTTCTCTTCACATTTCTTTATTTTTACAAGACTCATAAATGTATCAACAACGCTGCTATTCCATTATTAATGATGACATAAGAAACCCGTTAGTAAACAGTATTGTAATCTGTTAAATAAATGAGGATATCGTTTTAGGAAAATATGAAATGATACGGTTCATTTAAAATTCGTATTTAAGTAATTCTAAATTTGAATATAAATTGAAGCACGAGTAAAAAGTTTTAAATAATTGTTTTGACATCTACTGGCACATCTGCATCTGCAGTTTTTGGTTAAAAAATCTGTATCTGCACAGTTCTGTAAAAAAATACAGTGATAGAGGTTTGGCTGCCATAAACTTAACAGATAGTGGTATATATCAAAATATGGCATGGCAGTTAATTAAGAAATCTTACCATAATTTTGTACATTAAAAGATCATAAACATTGTTTATCCCTTCTTTCAATCAATAAAATTCGATAAAGTCGATATTGTGGAATGTGGTCACAGCACGAATATGTACCCAAGGACCGGCGGGCAGTACAGATCAGCTGGTATTTGAACAGAGAAATGTTAGCGTGTTTATCGCTTGTCAGAAGTGTTTTTGCGTACCATTATTTCCTTCATCTTTCTTTGTTTGTTAAAATGTTTGGCATATATGAATATCACGATAGAAGGGTGTTAATTAACCTCCGGTTTATTTTAAGAATTTTGGCAACTGATGAGTCATGCTTTACTACAATAGGTGTTTCCAATTTTCATAATATTCATAACTGGACAAAGGAAAATCCACATACCGAATAAAGTTCAAATTTCCAGAATCGATTATCAACTAATTTTGATATGAAATCCATAGAAGGTCATCTAATAAAACCTTTTTTCTTGCCAGCCAGATTGACAGGAGAGGCATATTTAAATTCCTTGGAGAACATCTGTCAGAACTGCTTGAAGATATACCTCTGATGATTTTGATTATGTTGTAATTAAATGTTACGTTGATTAGATATTTAAAAATGCCACTGTTGATTTTCGGTAAGTAAAATAAAGTTTTTTGGTACATAAGTTATGATTAGTTCTACGACGTGAGTCTACCTATAATTCCTATTTTTTATTTTTCAAATTAAATTATTATTATAAAGAGTATCTTAATATTAAAAAAAATATTAATTCTATTATTTTATGTTCAAAAAAAAGTTTGTGTATTTGCACTGGTACTACGTAATGAAAAAAATCCTTGATAGAATACCTCTACTTACTTTAAGAAAGGCTTGAGTTATGGCCTTGTATTATTGATTATGGCAGTAAAATCTTTAACACCCTGTATGCATAATAGATATGTAACATCTTCTATTCTGCACGTAAAAACTGTGTGCAAGTATAAAAATATAAATTTAGGACAGCTACAAAAGTCATCATTAAATTTAAACCCTCTTCATCTTTAAATTATTTTGGAGTCATTGATCACCATAAAAAGATAACGAGCTTATAAATTGATTTTATATCATCTTTCTCCCCAGGGGTAGGTAAAATGGCCCTCGACGTCATTTATATGAATATTAATAAAAGCTACCGCAGTAAGTAGCCTCGTCGCTTCTATACTAGCCGGGCGACTTTTACGATCAAAGGATGAATGAAAACACAAACTGGGGTAAGGTAGAGCACAAGGCGAAGTTGTTCATAGTAAGCTTGATGTTGCGTTTAATAGCTTTTGTAACTTCATTAGAAAGATCGTGTTAACCGTAAATTCTAGGTGTTTTTATTTTTAATTGAATAGATGACTTTAAACAAATGCCTGTGGATATAAAAATAATGAAGATAATATCAGTAATGAAACTGGGATAACCGTTAAAAGATGTATGGCAAAATAATTATGTGTTTGTAATCCATATTGAAATTAAAATTCTTATTTCAAAAGTAACCTTAACTTCGCGTTTGTTGGCGAGACCTAGCACGTGTCTGTATCTAGTAAAACGCTCACAAGAGGAAGTAACCCACTGCACTGCTGCTAAAAGTAAATAAAGTGATTTACTTTTAACACTGGCGCAAAAATAGAAATAATTACGAAATTTTAAATCAAAGAAATATTTATTTACTGAATTAAATGTACTGTTAGGGAAACTACAATTAGAATAAGTAATTCCATGGTCAATCTTGAAGCTGCAGTATTAATTATTTCTCTTAAACTTGTACCAGAGTAGGTAGGGAGTAATGTTATCTGCCGAAATTTTGAATCGATTCTCTTCTTGTTTTGTAACGAGTATTCCTCCATCCACTCTTAAATTTAGTGAGATTAACACCAGAGGCTATCAATGAACTAGTCGAAGATCGCCGGAAGAAATGTCCAGTATAAAGGTGAGAATCAAACAAATTTAGAAATTCAGCAGTATTAGCAGGCATCTTCTTACCAAATGTGTTAATTCCAACTGTAGTCGTGGCACATTTATCCTTAATGTATTATATGAATTTTCAGTCGCGTTGCTCAGTTCTTCGCGACGAAAAGTTCCAAATAGAACGACAATTACGGCTACCTTCTGCATGAGATATTTCTCGTCTTGCACTTTTCCGAGAAATTTGATGTGTTCCCTAGTCAATACTTTCGACTTGTTCAGTCGATATATTTCGCCCTTTTGGTTCAGAAAAGCAACAACATATTTTAACATTTTTTGCTTATAACCTGATTAATTATGTTTATCATCGCCTTCAACATGGAGTAATTTGATCAAAGCGTTAATGGTTTCCTTATTTTGGACTTCAAAATATGCCAAAACCACACTTTTTCACTTGTCACTAACATTTTTCAGATTACACCATCTCAAGACACAATTGTACGAAAACTCGTACTGTTGCTTTGACATTGGCAATCACTCGCAAGTGGCTTTATTAGCAGCTTCTTAGATCTTCGCCAGGTGAAATTAATTTTCTTGATCACTTAACGACATCTGAAGTGACTTGTAAACAAACGATCGAACTTTCATAGCTTTAGCAAAAATAAACTTCACGGACAATTGGATTTCAAAATGGTATTTTATAAATTTAATAACGTTAGTAATGCGTTGATTTGTATTTTGTAATCGTGTTTGTAGAAAAAATACTGTATGACGTATGTACTAAAAGTGCTTTTATTAAATTCAAAGAGATGGAAAACTTCCCTTCCCACAAAATTAGATGTTACTTTTAGCACTCATACCATGAATAACTATTTAAAGTCAAATTGAAATTCAGGTTCCATATCCAGAGGGCATTGCCATCGGTGCCCTCACATCGGACAAATTAAGCATTTATCATTATTATTTATTACATTTATTAGTTTTGCCACCCTATTATAATAGTTTAAGTAACAATTTACCTCTTTCTATACATATACTTTAAGATATCTGGAGATGTCGATCACAAAGCCCCCTAGATTCTAACATGACTGACAGCCTACAAACGCCAAAAATTGTGGGCATTATCAACAATTAAATAGACCTTCTTGTTCCTGTACTGAGCGTCAACAAAATCAAGTCACATTTCTCTCATTTCCGTTTTCGCTGGAAATTACCTCAACTATGTACTTTTAGATGTAATATCCTGTATGTTTTTTATTCTAAAGACGATTTAAGGTGCAACTGAACTTATTTGAGAAATCTTTTAACCCTCTTGTTCTGTTGGCTCTACTTTTATTTCTGTAATATAATAAACCACGACTTGACTTTGCACATCAACATTTCAGATACTTCCAATGAATCAATAATGAAAACATTTTTCCTTTTCAAGACGTGCAACAAATGCATCTGTCTCAATTAGGCGAAAACCAGCTCTGCAAAATCCTTCCTACCAGACCCAGGCGACCGCATGTGTTATAAATTGATCATCTTATTAACTGGTCTATTTAATATTGCTTCGGCGGGCCTGCAATATCAATAAATTTCATAGGGGCGTAAAATAACCAGGCATTGAAAGGTAATTTGTTGACTAGAATTCCCTACTAGACAGCATTAGCGTTGAAGTAATAACTGCTGGTGAAAATAGACATCGGAAACATAACGTTGGTCGCACTTCATCGCTTTATTTTAATGGTATCGATTAATGCGTTGTCGGTAATAAATATTATTACGAGATCATTGGCGTCGTCAGGAAATTTTACTGAAGGGGGCGGAAATGTACAGATTTATTTTAAAATAGTTAATCAAAATTAGTAAAGTAAATTAAATGGTATCAATTAATGCGTTGTCGGTAATAAATAGTATTACGAGATCTTGGGTGTCGTTAGAAAATTTTGCTGAAGAGGGTTGAAATGTGCAGATTTTTAAAAATATATATATTTAATTAAAATTAGGCTTTTTAACTGGCAATAGTGTCGAAAATGTAAGTTGAAAAGTCAGTTTTAAAATGCATTATGCAACAGATTTTGAAACATATAGAAAACATTCTTCACAGAAAAGAATAAGCTTAAATGTTTAAAGCTTTGTAGCCTTTTCGACAAACGAATGCATATTGTATACAAGCCATAAGAAAACTATTTAGTCACCTCTAGATGCTAAACTAACATAGATGAAAATGTGCAAAGATCTTAAATAAAGAAAAAATATATATAGTCGTGACCAAACGAGTAGTAACATCTTATTTCTGCATTTACACTTGTTGCACGCGGTTGTACATGGTTATTCACGGACCTAGATTCTGATTGACAAAGGGAAACCGAAGAATGGTAAAATCAGATCTCTATAAACCAAGACTGGCCTGTCTTTGGACAACGTATAGTATGAAAAGTAATACAACTACTGATATTCTAAATCTACCACCTTTAGACCTCTTTATTAAGAGTGAAGCAAGAATAGCAGACTGAAATGTAAAGGCAACGGTTGTCAGGAAGGCACACTAGAACTCTTTAACATAACAGCTCCAAAGGTGAATTTCGAGAAACCTCACAATAAGTAGTTGGACTAGGATGTAGGAAAGAAATAATATTTTAGCCTGAAACACTAGCATGGTACACTGATGATTCCGAAACTGTATGTTAAGCTTCAAGCTAAAACACATATTGTTTGGGCCAGCAAACGTTTGGATGTTTATATTTTTTGTAACACCCTATATAATATAGGGAATATCAGTTTAACATGCACGTGTTCTCCGAAATTATGTGAAATAAGAAAATTTCTTGTTTACAATAATTCTCGGCCGGGCGAACTCCTTATCTAATATTTACTGCCGAAGACAAGGGTCCTCTAAATGGGCCGTTTAAGACGTTTACCAGGTTTTTCTGAAGTAGGTACTGTTTTGGAGAACAAGTGCATTCTGCAGTTGTTGTGTAGAAAGCTGAATTAGATAAGTTAGTATTGCTAAGATTTCGGAAAGAAACGGTCGCGAGGCCTGTGCCAGATATTAACTATAATTTGACGCCCCCGTTTCAGAAATATTTAATCGCTGTTTAATATCGATTAAACTTAGACCTATTGCGACGTCACTTGCTTATTGTTAGTGAAGAGAAAGTGAGATATCCGAATAAAAGTTGTAATTAAGAGTACGGCTTTTTATTTACCGAACAGACGTGTTGTTAAGACGGGTAGTCTTAGTGAGACGAATTAAAATAGTGGCGACCGTGACAGGACCCGGTATCTCACTTTTTTCTTGTTCTTTGTCCGAAAGCGAGTGCGCGTGACAAGTGGAGAACTGTTTAAATTAGTGATTGGTGCGATACTCAGTGTACTTTTCGGAGACGAACGTGGTTTTACTACTCTGGGTTTGTTCTTGTGAACAACTGTAGTAACACTTTTATAACTGTTTCTTTAATTTAAATATGGATCAACGAAAGAAACATCGCAAAGTGCTCCGAGCTTCTTTTACGAAGGTAGCCAATGAGTTTGAACATTTGCTATCTAATCCTGAGGCGGAGCGACGACTGATTCAGGTTTCTTTGAACATTTTACAACAAAAATGGGAAAACCTCAAGCGAGCAGATAGCGAGATTTACGACGCGCTTCTGGAAGAAGATGCTAGTGAGGAAGACCTGTTGGCAGATATTGAAGGTAGCGACCATTACGAACGCAAATACAATATTCTGAGTGTACGTTGTGAGGAGATTCTGAGACCGCAGGCTGTAGAGGTGAGGTCAGTTTTGTCAGGTAGCGGTAATGGTGACATCGTACAAGGTAAGCGTAAATTTAAGTTACCCGTTCTGGAATTTAAAAAATTCGATGGGACTATTAAAGACTGGCTTCCATTTTGGTCCCAATTCAAGAAAATTCACGACGATCCTGAATTAGATTTAAGCGACAAGGTCGAATATTTAATCCAGGCCACGGTCCCGGGCAGCCGGGCAAGACAATTGGTGGACAGTTTTCCCGCGACTGGCGATAATTACTCAAAGATTCTGGACTGTCTAATGGTGCGATTTGGTAGGGACGATCTTCAAATTGAAGTGTACGTGCGCGAGTTGTTAAAGCTAATCATAAATAACGCTACGTCGAATGATAGAATTGAGCTCTCATTATTATACGACAAGATAGAGACGCAATTACGTGCGTTAGAAACACTCGGTATAACTTCTGACAAGTACGCGGCTATGCTATTTCCACTGATTGAATCGTGTTTCCCGCCGGACCTTCTTCGTATTTGGCAACGTGCACCATGCATAGATATCACCGAGGGCAGCGGGGAATCCAGTCTAGAAAACCGTCTCAAAAGTCTCATGTTGTTCTTAAAAAATGAGGTTGAAAATGAACAGCATATATCTTTAGCGGTAGAGGGTTTTGGTTTAGGTCCGAATAAATTCAATAGAGATATTGTTAAAAATAATAAGTATGTGAATAATAGCAAGAGTGCGCGTCTACCACCCAGCTCAATTCCCACGGCGACTGGTTTAGCGAACAATACAAGTGAACCGCGATGCGTTTTTGTAACCATAATTCTCATGAGAGTGCAAAATGTTTTAGGGCACAAAATTGTCTAATGAGCAAAAACGCAAAACTTTAGGGGACGTGGGCGCGTGCTTTCGCTGTCTTAAGACCGGGCATATTTCGCGAAAGTGCCGTACAAAAATGAGATGCATCATTTGTGGTAAACCGCATGTAGAAATAATGTGTCCAGGTATTTTAGAGAAAAGGCCTCAAATGATTGAATCGGCTTCCGATAATAATGGCAATAATTCAAATGCAGGCGCAAGTCAGGCTTTAGCAAATAGTACCAACACGCAGGTATTTTTGCAAACTTTGCGTATACAGTTAGATGGTGTAGGATGCTCAAAAGTTGTACGCGCTTTGATAGACACAGGTTCCCAAAAATCGTACATTTTAACATCTACGGCCAGCAGTTTAGGCTACACCCCCAAACGGAAAATAGATTTGTTGCATGGATTGTTTGGAGGGAATCAAATTTTGCGGCAGCATAATTGTTACGATATTCACTTGAGACATGATAATTATGCCTGCTTCTTTGAAGCTCTGGACCAGGAGGTTATTTGTACTGCTGTTTCACCCATTTTTATGGAATGTGGTCGCGAGAAATAGGACGATTGGGCATAGCACTCTCGGACACATCAAATGAGACACCTATTGAGGTGTTAATTGGAGCAGATGTTGCAGGCAGGTTGTACACGGGGAGAAGGCATATCTTGCCGTGTGGTTTGGTGGCTATAGAAACCTTTTTGGGTTGGACATTAATGGGGAAAATACCTCAGGAGGAAAATAGCGACAAGACCATGACAGCTCTGTCGCTCTTTGTTAACGATTCATCGTTGGCCAACTTATGGGAACTGGAGACCTTAGGTATTTCTAATCCATCAGAGCAGAAGACGCGCGAGAAGAGCGCTTTGGCGGCAAAGGATCTCTTTTAAGAACAATCACTATAAATAGCGAGTCTCGGTACGAAGTTCGCTTGCCGTGGTTAGAAGACCATCCGGATCTGCCTAGCAACTATAGCATTGCGAAGAAGAGACTTGACAACACCATAAAAAAGTTAAGGAAGGAGGGACTTTTCGAGTCATATGATCAAATTTTGAAGGAATGGCTCGACGAGAAAATTATAGAAGAGGCACCTGAGGCGGGCACCAGTGAAGCCCATTACCTGCCACACAGGCCGGTTATCAAGGAGTCGAGCACGACAAAGATAAGGCCGGTATTTGATGCTTCGGCAAGGGAGAAGCAGAGACCCTCACTGAACCAGTGCCTAGAAAAGGGTTTGAACCTGATAGAGGAAATTCCAAATATCCTGCTTAGATTCAGGACCAATAAAATCGGAGTGATATCGGATATTAAGAAAGCGTTCTTGCAGATCAGTGTGCATGAAGACGACAGAAACTACCTCCGGTTTTTGTGGGTTGATGGGGATGGAGTTGAAAGGATTTTTCGACATCGTAGAGTGGTTTTTGGGATAAATAGCAGCCCATTTTTGTTAGGAGCTACATTGGAATATCATTTAAATAGGAAACTGCAAGAAGCTGGTACATCCTGCTCCGAAGATACAATTCAAAGATTGTTAAAAAGTTTCTATGTAGATAACTGCGTGACGAGTGTTGAAAACGAAGAAATATTAAAGAATTTCATAAGAGAATCATCTACAATTATGGCAGAAGGCGCTTTCGATTTAAGAGGGTGGGAGTATACCAACCAGGTGCGTTTAAAAGAATCCTCTGAGGGCACTAACGTACTTGGCATGACGTGGGATACCACCGAAGACACCTTAAGCGTTAGCTTTGAACCGGGAAATCAAGACGAAATGCTTAGTAAGCCGGTGACGAAAAGATTTATGTTATCACTGGCTCAGCGAATATTTGATCCGATAGGATTTACCTGTCCTGCAACACTGTACCCTAAGCTTTTACTACAACAGACCTGGGAAAAAGCTATAGGATGGGACACTCCGGTTGAGGAAGAAATGGCGAACGATTTTCGAGCGTGGACAAAAGAACTACCAATCTTGAGAGACATAAAGATTCCCAGATGGATGGGTGCAGGACTGGAAGATGCCAAGCAGTGGAGTATACACACGTTCTGCGACGCCAGTAAAAACGCATTTTCCGCTGTCGTATTTCTTAGAGGTATTCGAATCGATGGAAGTGTCTCTATTCACCTACTGGCCGCAAAATCAAGAGTAGCTCCCTTGAAGAAATTATCGATACCCAGACTTGAACTGATGGCTGCCGTTATTGGGGTTCGTTTGTTCAACAGCGTTAAAAATAACATAAAGATTAACGCTGAAGCGTTCTTTTGGACAGACTCTTCCACGACGTTATTTTGGATACAACATGAAGAGGAATGGGCTACGTTTGTGTGGAACAGAGTAGAAGAAATTAGGAAATCAACTCCCGCTAGCAGCTGGAACCACATCCCGGGTGCCTTTAATCCTGCTGATCTACCTTCACGTGGATGCCCGGCGAAGAAGCTGCTTCAATCAAAATGGTGGGAGGGGCCTAGTTGGCTTTACAAAGACATTTCATGCTGGCCAACTGAGGATCTTAATTTGATGGAAGCTGAAATATCCCAAGAAAGAAAGAAAAGCTAGTCACTTCGCTAGTTAACAGAGATAGAACCTCGGTAAGGAATTCAAAGGAATGGCATCTTAACTACTTTTCCAAATATACCAAGACGGTACGCATGCATGCCTGGATATTACGTTTTTGTATAATACAAGAAATAAGAACATAAACAAGAACAATAAACGTAGGGGCCCGAGTGCTACTGAAGAATTTAACTTAGCCGAACAGCAGGTATTAAAGCTTGTACAACGCGAGTGTTTCGCTGAAGAAAACGACAAACACCTGTCCTCGCTGGATGTTTTTAAAGACGAAAATAGTGTTTTGCGTTTGAGATCTAGAGTAAGCTTTAGAAAAGACTTAGAATCATTTAGATATCCCATAGTGCTACCATCTAAACATCCGGTAATAAGCCAGCTGGTATTTCAAGAACACATAAAATCTCGCCACGTCGGCGTTCAGGGTCTAACCAGCTTACTGCGTGAAAATTTTTGGATTTTGGGTGGTAGACGCGCAATAAAGTCGGTAATATCAAAATGTGCGGTTTGCAGGAGGCATAACAGTAAACCCTTTAGTGAAAATACTCCTCCTTTACCCTTGGACCGTGTGCGCGATGCGGCAGCGTTTGAAGTCATTGGCGTAGATATGACGGGACCCCTGTATATAAAAACGGGCGAAAAGGTGTGGATCTGCATTTTTACTTGTGCGGTATATCGCGCAGTGCATTTCGAACTTTGTATGTCACTATCGGTAGCTAGTTTCATGCAAGCATTGAGACGTTTTATTGCCAGACGTGGTCGCCCGAAAACCATCTACAGTGATAACGGGACAAACTTTGTTGTTACCAATAACGCGTTTGCGCGCTTAGACTATAATAAAATCGCCGAGGAAAGTGCCGTCCAGCGTATCAAGTGGCGGTTTAATCCCCCAACGGGTTCGTGGTGGGGGGGATTTTGGGAAAGACTTATTGGGATCCTTAAAACGTTGCTAAGGAAAGTGCTGGGACGGGCCTCACTTACTTATGAGGACCTGTCGACTCTGGTTTGCGATTGTGAAACCATTATAAATTCACGCCCTCTTACATTTGTTGCAAATGATCCTAATGAACCAACCCCGTTAACCCCGATGATGTTTCTAAGAGATTTGACGGAGAGTGGGGTTCCTGACTTTGACGAAGTTAACCAGAAAACTCTTTGTCGGAGAATGTTGTATAAAAGTAAACTAAGAGAAGAGATGCAAAAAAGGTTCCGCATCGAATATTTGGGACAGCTACATCTGTCGCAAAGCGCCATGGAGGTAGACAGATATCGGTGGGAGAGGTTGTGCTCATAGGAAATGATCAGGATAAACGCATAGATTGGCCGATGGGGAGAGTAACCGAAGTAATCCGCGGAAAAGACGACAAGGTTCGCCTTGTCAAGGTTACCACAAGTAAGGGCCAGTACTTGCGCCCCATACAGCGACTTTACCCATTGGAGTGTAACGAACCGTCCTTTTCAACCTAGCCAGCGATAGACCAACTAGTCCAGAGCTGATCGAGACCAACCGCTGTCAGGCACCTTCAGCAGTTACCGGTGAGCGTGTGGAAAAGGTCGGTGGTAAAAGTGCCGCGGATTCGGGAGTGATAAAAGCAGAGCATCCGCCGAAAAAGTGGTAGTGACGCGAAGTGGGCGCGAGGTCAAATCCCCTAAGAGATATGGTATATAGTTGCGAGGAAATAACATTAGGCTTAAGATTCTCATGAGCATGTGATGTTTGTAATTTTATCTTTTCTTTTGTTCCCCTCTCTGTTTATCTATATGTTCGAACAAATGTTTGCTGCCTAAGTCATGAGGCCGGGTAAACGTGATTAACTGGCCTCAGGTGGGAGAATGTTTGGGCCAGCAAACGTTTGGATGTTTATATTTTTTGTAACACCCTATATAATATAGGGAATATCAGTTTAACATGCACGTGTTCTCCGAAATTATGTGAAATAAGAAAATTTCTTGTTTACAATAATTCTCGGCCGGGCGGCTCCTTATCTAATATTTACTGCCGAAGACAAGGGTCCTCTAAATGGGCCGTTTAAGACGTTTACCAGGTTTTTCTGAAGTAGGTACTGTTTTGGAGAACAAGTGCATTCTGCAGTTGTTGTGTAGAAAGCTGAATTAGATAAGTTAGTATTGCTAAGATTTCGGAAAGAAACGGTCGCGAGGCCTGTGCCAGATATTAACTATAATTTGACGCCCCCGTTTCAGAAATATTTAATCGCTGTTTAATATCGATTAAACTTAGACCTATTGCGACGTCACTTGCTTATTGTTAGTGAAGAGAAAGTGAGATATCCGAATAAAAGTTGTAATTAAGAGTACGGCTTTTTATTTACCGAACCGACGTGTTGTTAAGACGGGTAGTCTTAGTGAGACGAATTAAAACATATCATTGCAATTTGTTTGCATAAATACATGAGCAAGGGATATAAAGGCAGCGATATTCTTATACATATACTCTAATAACCTGGCAATAAAGGCTTTGGCAAATCACAAGATCATCACGCAGTTAAGCTGGAACTGTCTCCAGTGTTTCTTCTCTCTGGTTACCCATGACGCGGTAACACTGAAATAAGAAATGTAGAAGTAGATACCTCAACAAGAAATAAATCTGTTACAACCTTTGCAGATGTTGACCTATGTTTAACGTATAATTCGATGAAATAAATTACAACACTGATCTCATTGGAACCGTATACTGGTGCACAGAAGGATAAAAAAACAATAGGAAAAGTTATTTTTAACATACCGCAATCTTAAATCTTGAAGGTTAGAGACCATACTAAAACAAAAATATAGTAGAACGTCTTTTAAACCTTTCGGTGATAACAAACCTCTCTATGTAAAAATTCAGATAGCTACACAATACCTCTGGAAGCTACAGATATTTTTTTTTCAGTGTTTACATAAGTAACATGGCCATTTACTATAATTATTGCGAAAACATAATTGTTATTATTCTGATGTTTTAAAAAGTAAACTTCTGATATTCATCCGTTATGTCTATCCGACATGAGATATATCACCATTAAGTTAGAACACGACATATGGAAGCAGTATCCTACATGTAAAGTTATATAACAATTTTCAATAATTTCAAATGAATCGTTTTTTAATACTTAATAAAAAGCCTGCGTTATATCTGATAGACAAATGTATGCGTGGTGGCCCAATGAAAATACTTGGAGATTTTGGATGGTAATATTATAAATGCGAAATAAAGCTCGGACAGGTAAATTTTATTTTGGAGGAGAAAAACTCACTTTTCAAGTGGGCAATGGGGATACCAACCCCTAAAAGTTGAAACTAGAAACGAGTCATATGCCGTTGGAAAGCTCATTGTGTCATCTAATTGGTTGTATGCATTTTTTGGAATATACATGTACCGTTTAGAAGGAACAATAATTTATTTACGGGAAAATACATATGAAATATAATCTAGCTATAACTCGAGTCAAGAATTCAGACGTCACGGCTGACATTACACATTTGTTTTTATTGATAACGTAATTTTCGATATTTGATCGCGTTAAAAACAATCATTTTTTGCAATTTAGTGCAATATATAATGCCAACTTTTAGTGCAGTATATAGTTTTATTACTATCAGTTGCAGTTTCTTTAATATTTTGATGAAAATATAATGAATTATTCATTTGTTCGTATGACGTAAGTCGTCTGAATTCTTGTCGCGAGTATACTTACATTATGACTTTAGTAAATTTTCTCGCACACTATAAAGTATTTCCGGGGTGATTTGACGACATTCGTTTGTGATCCGTTGACATAGATCTTGCAATGAAGGAGGTTGAGTAGAATAATTTCTGTTTTTTAAGTGACCCCACAGAAAGAAGTCTATAGGAGATCTGGTAATCGTGTTGGCCATTCTATGAAACCTTTCCTTCCAAAGTATTGATATTGACGAACAAGCAGAGCATAGTGCGGTGATTATCTTGTTGAAATGTCAACTGATAGTCCAAATCATGTTGGTCATTTTCAATAATTTCAGTGAACATGGGGTCAGTTATGCCCCTTCCAAAAGTTCCAAATACATTTCTTCTATTAAATTGCCTTCTAGAAAAAACGGACCAACGATATGATCAACAAAAATTTCCGCCAGAACATTTTATTTTTTGGTACTTTGGTACTTCATTAATTAAATGTTTGATATTAGAATCAGACCAATAACGACAACTATGGCGGTTAACTATACCTACCGTAGTGAAGGGTGAAATTTGTGGGTCTTCAAATTACATTAAATACTAGTTCGTGATACACCAGATAATTAGGGGCCGTTTGATGTTCCGTATTTAATTTACCACTGATCCAATCTTTTGGAATTTTTCAACCAATTGTGAAATGTACTGTCGTGAAATAGACACATTTTCATATCGTTGATTGTATACTCTATTAGCACGTCGATTGTACTCGCAATAACGAATAGTCACCTCAACCCTCTGTGCAATTGTATAATAAATTGTTGCTTTTAAATAAATTGGAATTCACAAAATAAAGTAAACTATGTTTATTAATTAGTCGAACTGAAATTTAAATTGAATTATTATAAATTCTTATCAACGACAAAGAAAAAAACTGCCAATAAAAATCTCAAGTTTATTTACTCCCCTTCCAAAATAAAAATGATCTGTTCGAGCGTTATTACGTATCTATACTATTATCTAAAACCTCCATGTCACTAACTTGATGGGGCATTCTGTATTTTATAGAAGTCTATATAAAGTAACCTAGTAATTTGCTGCATCGTTTTTGTATTCGGTATCTTCATTTATAGCATCTACATTGTCAGGGTCACTTGATATACAAATTTCTTTGTTTACCATGCCCAAAACTACCATAAATGTGACAATCTTCATAATGGGATATTTACAAACAATATAATAATTAAATAGTTTGACCAGAATTGATGATTTACTGCAAGTATGTAGTAGCAATAAAACACATAAATAAACAAAGAATTTACATACACAGAAGTAGTTTTAGGTTATTTTTATATTATTTTATTCACGTTAACGTTCGACATTTAGAGTCTGCAAAATTTACGACCAACCTCTATGTTGGAAATTAATACTGGTGCAGAGAAATACTGCAGTGGAAGTAAATAGTTGTTCTTTTAAGGACTACCAGTATTAACTATTCTCTTTAGCATTATGTTAAGTTTTCTGAGCGTAGGAAGTCACAAAAAAACAATTTATTTTCTAGTACATTATTGTACAGGGTGTCGCAAACTCGATAGTACGGGCCTACTATGAATATATAAAAAATTTAAACAAAATTTGGACACATGGTGTTAAAGGGATGAGGTAAGCTCCATTTTCAATCGAGTACTATCCTTAGGATTAATAATAATAATAACTTTATTTCATAAGACCTTGTTATACAAAGTATTGAAATTGTCAAATCATTAACTTACCCTTATAATAATATGCTGTCTTAAACATTCACAGCAAAAAAAAAACAATAAAAAAGTAGGGTAAAATAAAATGAATAAAGTATAAGTACAAACAACTCATAGAAGACAAACATATGTAACACAGAAACTTTATTTACAAACCAGACACATTAAAATCAAAGTTCATATACTCCTCAATACTATAAAAGGCATTTTTTACTAGTACGAAAAGTAATATAAGTGTTCAATTGCTTAATGCGTATCGGCAACTTAGCCGACAAAGCCAGTCGATGTTGAGGAATATTAAAACAATGTAAGTCTCTAAAATGGTAGCCAGAAGATTGCGTATTATCAGTACGTGCACAAGATTTAGAAATGTGATTCTTTACATACGAAACACAACTCAGTATATACAGCGAGTAGACTGTAAAAATTCTCAAATTAATAAATAACTCTCGACAAGAATCCCGCGCACGTGATTTAGTCATTGTTCACATGATCTTCTTCTGCAGAATAATTAGTTCGTTCATATGAGAAGAATTACCCCAACACATGATACAATAATTCAGGCTAGATTGAACGTAACCATTATAATACATTTTTAAGATGTCTATATCTACGAATTTGCTAAGACGCCAAAGAACAAAGCAATGTTTTGCGAGTTTATTTAATAAGTCGTCAATATGGTATGACCAGGATAACCTTGAATCCATCAGGACTCCTAAAAATTTAGCAACATTGCTTTGTTCAATGGTTTTATTATCAAACTTAACCAAAGATTCGACAGGAATGACCAATAACGTTATCAATTATATTTTTCGAGAAACATACCCATTTTTTTCCTATTAAAAAGCTCTATTTTTTCTAATAAACTTTTATTAGAGACATTTTTCTGTATTACTTCCCGTTTAAGAGTTATAAGCAATATAGTCCTAACAAGTCTCAAAAGAAATACTACCAAAATATCACATTAGCGGTGGAAGGATCAGAAGAATAATTGAATATTCGTTGTTTAAAGTACATAAATGTCACAAAATACTTGTCATTACTCAATATGAACGTCAAACGTATAACTCTTGTGCTTACAAAATGTTTTCTCATTCAGAAAAAATTGATATGTTAATAATTTACGGCGAGTCACAAAAAATTAAAGAATAGTTATATCGAGAAAGGTATCCAGAGTGCCTTATTCCTGATCATAGAGCCTTTACAAGATTGGATGCGACCTTGCAACGAAACGAAGGTGATTTTGTCTGTTCGGAAGAATCAAATACTGTTAAAGTATTTCGACCAAAATCCACGAAATTCTAAACGGCAGGCTAGCCGGGAATTGGATTTGGCTAAATCAACTGTTCAACTAATTTTAAAGACTAATGCGTAACATGACTACAAAATTCTATTTGGAGTATTTGCCGGAAGGTCACATTGAAAACAGACTTGATTTTCTAGCTCAAATTGTAGTAAATGTAGAAACTTTTGATCAGAACCTTTTTCGGCAGGTTCTTTAGACGGACGAAAGTCGGTTTGTCAGTAATAGTTTGACAAACAGGCACAACGAACACTACTGGTCCATTGAAAATCCCCACATTGTAAATTCAATCTAAAACCAAGGCCATTTTGAAGTAAATTTATGGTGCGGCATCATCGGTAGGTGGATTTGGCGTTATTTTTATGACCAGATATTGAACAGAGTCAGTTATCTAAATTTCCTACAAGAAGAACTTCCTACATTTCTGGAGAATGCGCCTTTGCAGCTAAGGAGAAACCTATTGTTTCAGTACGACGGAACTCCACCCCACAAGGCCAGGATTGTGCAGTAATATTTAGATAACACTTTTCCAATAAAATGGATTGAAAAGTTCCCAGATTAACAATCCTCAACTGTTTTATTAGGGGGTTTTAAAAAATAATGTTTACAAAACACCTTCGCGAGATATTAATCATTTGAAAGATGAAACCACAAATGCTTGTAATGAGATAAACGGCGAAATGATAATAAACGCAGCCCACAAAGAAGTCAGGCAAAGATTAGACATGTGTCTTAAGAGTCCGTTCTCTGTAGACTCCTCGGGTAGCGCTCCGGGGTCGGGTGCACGGACGTTACGGCTGGAGGCGGAGATTATCGCTCTCCCACTACAATGACTTTACGGTGGACGTATTTAGAAAATTTAGATTTAGTGGAGTAAAATCAGCTAGCAATTATGACGTTTTGTTTTTAAGAAAATATAACCATCTTGTAGAAGGACATTTTTAGTATCCAAAATGGACATGTACAACTTTTTTAGTGGGGCCGCATTTTATAAAAATAAAATAAAATTATCGATGCCTGGGACATTATTTGACAATTATTACGTTTTTTGATACATCACGCTAGTAAATCAACGATTTTACTTATGTTCGTAGTTTTTTTACAGCTTATATAAAAAACTACAGTACTTCTCACGGTACACACCAATAAATATAAACAGTATAAAAACGAAAACTAGGTTTAGCGTCGGCATATCCTTTATTAAACATGGGCGGAGATAGAAATGCTAAAATGTTGTACCATAGTTAAATTAATTAAAATTGTATTATTAAATTTCATTGTCTTCACCGATATCGAAAACTAATAATTACAAACAGTGCATTAAAAACATTTACTACAACATATATTTTCATAAGTTTCCGCTACAAGAATTAACATTGCCTGACGGTACCGCACTGTTTTTCTCAATATTAACTTAACATATCAATTTCTTATAATATTGCCTCATGGAGTGCAAAAACTTTCTATCAATGAAAATAAAAATATCAAACTCCATAAGATCGATTAGTTCAATACTGTCTCAACTGAGAACGTATAGATTATAAGTGACTATGTATTTCTTTGAACTCCGGTCCTGCCTGCATTTACCAATCTTTAAGCCCATCCCACTGAGTGAAACACACGTGGTTTCAGCATTTAAAATATATTCGTTTCTGAAGTTGTAGACGTTCGGCATTTAGCATAGAATTTTGAGTAATTTTTATCAATTCGATATAATTTTGGTATCGTTGCAAAGCTAAAAGACAGACTTACCCTCGTGTAACCAATTTTCGATTTAAGCCTTTATTTTTAAGTAAATAAATTGTAAATATGACGATTTCTTGCACAGTTTACTCTTTAAATTTAAATAATTAAAAACTAATTTTGAAAAAAATATTACACAGCAGCCTTAGGAAAGAACTTTGTCTTTCGATTATTTTTTTATTTGGACCGCTATGTTTATTCGTTGTCTAAATAAGTGTTATGGGCCGAGCGTTAAAAATCGATTTATTTCAAGCGCGCGGCGGACTCTTGAAATGAGAGGAGGTCATATAGAGAATAGTTGTTTATATGTATGTAGTATGAGAACGTTTGCCTCATTTTTAAGTTTAGTTATTGCTATCATCACCTTTTGTTTTAACTTTATTAAAGAATTATCAATTTTAACATCACGTGCCCCAAATTTTATCTAAATGTTTTGTATCCTCACAGAAGGCCCAAACTTTCGAGTTTGAGACACCCTGTACATCAACCTTTCATAATAAATGATACTCACTAACTTAAATCTATTAAAGACCAGAGTAAAATAGGGTGCTGAAAAATTCATAATTTTTATTTAATCTTAATTGCGTTTTTCTCTTTCATCACCGTTCCAGAAATAGTTCATTTAGCTGTTGGAATCCGTTAGAGATAACACACACCGTAGTTTTTGTATTAATTACAATGAAATTAATCATACCCTGAAGTGCGTAAGTGTTAATATCCACCCGCGGCTTGTGAGAACGCAATTACATTTGGACAATACGATAAAAAAAATTCATCAAGCTGAACACATGGCGCGCCACATTTAGATAGCTCACATTAGGCTTGATACTGGTGATGTGACAAAAAGAAATAAACAGCTCCTCTTAGAAAAAGTACTCTTTTTGTGTTGCAATATCACCACTTTATATACAGGATGTTTCAAATTAGTAGCTCAAGCCGTTAACCTGTTAACTACTTATTCTTTGCATTAAAATAATGGGATTTTTCATTTCGCAGCTCCATTTTCAAAATACATGATACAAAATTTTTGTGATTTTTATTGATTATAAAGGTAAGTTTGCACATATTTTTATCCTTTGTCGCCACACTTCTGTGTAATTTTGGTCTAGAAAAAGCACTCACGGATCCCACACAATTTTTTTGAATACGTATACATTCAGAATATTTTTTTAGATAAAGCATTATTCAAATTTTTCACTCTTATAAGATTTTAATTTAAGAACGAAATATTGTAACTATTTTGAATGTGCTAGGTTAGGAACTAATTAAATATCGCTAAGTATTAAATGGTCATTTCCATTTTATTCAGTAAATTGAAATAAACAAAACTGCGCAACTCCCAAAGAAAATCGAAAAGGACAAAAATTCAACTAAGTTAAACTAAATGTTCAATATGGATACCACCTTCACCTTCATCTGGAACTCTTTTCAGTCTAGAGTGCAATCCACCTTATATAATTCGTTCCCTTAGCTATTGTTCAATTAATATGGAAACCATAGAAATGAAATATTTCATCGCCAGAAAAGAGTCCAACGAGTTGAGGTCGGGGGAACGGGATGATCATGTAACAGGTGTAAACCGTCCTCTACAAATCCACCGATTAGCAAAGATTTCATTTAAATGATTCTGAACATTTTGACTGTAAGGCGAAGGAGCATCGTCAAGTTGAAACCACATATTTTGACAAACCGCCAGAGTTCAAGTCCATGAAAGGGTGGTCCTTATGATAAGCACCTACAACGGCTTACACAAAATCTATACCTGATCCTAGTGGTGCAACTACCTGCCTCCCACTTAAATTATCCAAAATATAATTGTAGCATAGTAAGGAAATAATAATTGTATTAGTCAGTTCTAATATGTCTTAAGCATTAAGGATCCTTTATTTTTCAACAAACCCATGGTCCTTCGAAACCTTTAAAAAAATTAATTTAAGTTGATAACTCAAAAAAGGTTTTTGTAAAAAAATAAAAATTCATTAGCATTTATGAAAGATTTCGCTTATATGATTTGAATACTGTGGAAACAAATTGTATAAGATGGAGAGCATTTTAGGCAGAAATCACATAATATGTCCCAAAATATTCGTTACTTTCTTATTAAAAGAGTTCAAGTATGTGTTCGTGAAAGTGGTACTCATATTGAACACTTTGTTAAATTGAGTTAAATTTTTATCTTTTCTTACTGTTTATTGTCCGTTTTGTTTATTTGAATTTGCTGAATAAAATGGGAATGACCATTTAATATATACAAATACCCAAAATCAAAATATTATAAGAAAAAAAAAACAGAATAAAAACATGTCCTTTCTAAGAAAAAAATTTCTGTAGCCATAGATGTAGTCAAGAAAAGTTGGAGCTTGTAGGTACTACAACCCTCCCTTTCCTCCGTTTGTGCTTTGATATTTTAGATAAAATTACACAGAAAATGTGCCGACTTAAGGTAAAAATATGTGCCAAATTTCAATCAAACATACAGGGTATTCCAGAATGATGGTCAAATATTTTACCAGTGTGTTCTACAAGCCATTTTAGGGGGGATTTTCATATAAAATTTTTCAATTTGGGTTCTCCTTGTTGAGATATTCGAGTCTCAAAATGGCGGAAAAAATAGTTTTTTTATTTTTTCTTAAAAACGGTTGCACTTAGAAATTTCAATTTTGGTACACATTATCAGCTAGTCAAAGGCTATTTTGGGGTTGTGTCTATTCCTTAGCTTATTTTTCTGGAGGGCGGGAATAAGCAACCCCTAGATTTATTTTTTTTCAGAACTTTTTCCTGCAGTGGCCGATTACAACAAAAGTTTTTTTTTAAATACTTTACCTAATTTGACTACTTTTTTTCCTCTTGTAAATTTTTCATACAACTAACAATTTGCGCAGAAAAAAATAAAAATACTTTTTCTGACTCTAAACATCTTTCCGTCACCGGTTACTGATAACCGCAGTAGGCGGTTGCTATGTTGATGTTTCTCTGTTGTCTTGTCAAACAAATGGCTATTAGGTCTATAATTGACAGTTTTTGCAAATATTTCTAAACAAAAGTATTCCTATAACTGTTGCCAATCCTGCCGTATGCATATTCCATCAATTTCTTCGCTAATATTTGTACGGAAGAGTCAGTTGTTTACAAATATTTGCAAAAACTGTCAAGACTGATTTGTTTCATAAGACATGAGACAAACATCATCATAGCAACCGCCTACTGCGGTTATCAGTAACCGGTGACAAAACGATGTTTAGAGTAAGGAAAATTATTTTTATTTTTTTCCGCGCAAAATGTTAGTTGTATGAAAAACTTACAAGAGGAAAAAAGTAGTAGAATTAGGTGAAGTATTTAAAAAAAAACTTTTGTTGAAATCGGCCATTGCAGGAAAAGTTCTGAAAGAAATAAATCTAGGGGTTGCTTATTCCCGCCCTCCAGAAACATAAGCTAAGGAATAGACACCACCCCAAAATAGCCTTTGACTAGCTGATAATGTGTACCAAAATTGAAATTTCTAAGTGCAACCGTTTTTAAGGAAAAATAAAAAACTATTTTTTCCGCCATTTTGAGACTCGAATATCTCAACAGGGAGGACCCAAATTGAAAAATTTTATATGAAGATCCCCCCCTGAAATGGCTTGTGGAACACACTGGTAAAATATTTGACCATCATTCTAGAACACCCTGTATATAAAATCACCAGAGCTATCAATAAAAATTATTTTAAAAATGTTTATTTTGACTATAGGATATCAAAATTTTGAAATGACGCTCCGAAATGAAAGGTCCTATTATTTTAGTTCAAAGAATATGTCGTTAACGGCTTGACTTGTAATTTGTAACACCCTGTCTAATAAATCGCAGCAAAAGTACGAAATATTTCTTTACATTATTAGAATTTTTAAAGAATGACGGCCCGTTAGATGTCATCAGTAGTCCATAAAAAACCTTATCATACGTCATTTTAGTCATATAAAACTGGTATATTCATATGTCTTTTAAGATAGTGAGTAGGTAATTTGTACTATGTATAGTTTAGTGAATTTTTACTTTTAACAGTTAACTATCATCACAAATTTCATAACCATCCTTTTATGTTTTTCCCCTATTTGGATGAATTATGAATGTTATTGAAATGTGAAATGACAGATGACATAAAATTTACAAAATTGAGAAAAATGTAGATTTTTGGCTCTCTTCTTGCAATTTTCATATGGTTATGAAATGATCGTTACTTTCTTATATTCAATGTGCATAGGTATCATCTGTTTTTTTTTAATTTAAACTATATTCTATTGCAATTAAAACATATAAGTGTAAGTAGTAGGTTTAGTGTAAGTATGAGATACGTATAATGTGTTATTATATTTACAATATAATATAATATAATATAATATAATATAATATAATATAATATAATATAATATAATATAATATAATATAATATAATATAATATAATATAATATAATATAATATAATATAATATAATATAATATAATATAAATATAATATAATATAATATAATATAATATAATATAATATAATATAATATAATATAATATAATATAATATAATATAATATAATATAATATAATATAATATAATATAATATAAATAATTACACACAATCCATAAGCAGTCCATTTGATGCACCTAGGTGTTGCAACACCTGTATGTGCTATAAGATTGCATATTGAGAATAGAGAATACAATTTGTGCTTGTTAAGTGAAATTATAACAGTTTTTTATATTAATTTTATGTAGCTTTAGTGCAATTAACAACCTTTATGTCTTGAGAAATTAACTAACAGGTTATAAAATTTATAGTAAATTGGTAGATATTCATATTTTATTCCGAAATACTTTTTATTTTTCATTTTATTCTGCTTCGCATTATAACTACTAAATCTAATTATTATTTAACTGTTCTCTAAATAATAACTACTTTATCTTTTCAATTTTAGCTGTTTAAATTTGCGATATGATTTAATAATCGCTTCATGATTTTGACTCAAATTTCCGTTAAATTGTCAGAGAAAATTTACGGAAATATATTATTATCGCGTAAGTTTTAGATTTATTTCCACGAATTCTTAGCATGCCACTTCTGTTTTTGGAATAATACATTGTAACTGCAATCCAAACAGATATATTTGTCTCAGGTTTGTTTATTTTGATTTTCGTAGGCAACCCCATTAAAATACCCCGTGTGACAGATGTACCGCGACATATAGCAATGTCGACGGCATAAGTTCGGAAGAAAATGAATGTCAGTGTTAGTAATTTTGGATATGTACAGGGTGTTTTTAAAACGTATGCATGCGAAATGATTTACAAAATTGAAACAAAATTTGAAAACGGATATGATTTATTTTTTTACGCAACTATGCTTTACTCAAAGAAGTAATTCAAGAATGAAGTTTCAGTTTTTCGATTCATGTATACAAAATTGCCTTCTAAAAAACGCTCTAAATCTGTGAACAGACTGCGGTTTGTATCATATAAGTATACGTAAGTGTTTGATTACTTCTACTTTTCCCAATATATGGAAAACATCAAAAATCCCTCTCATACATAAAAAGGTAATAAAAATATAGTTGAAAATTATAGGTCGATAACTATTTTGTGCAATTTTTCCAATATCTACTGTACATGACATGATCTATGTACAAGGTGGCGGAAAAGTTGTCACCCGATGTTCTTTGGCTATATCTTTTTTATTAATTTGATGTCTTACATTTTTCTCCATTCAGTCGAGAAAATGATATCGGCCAAGTGGCCGACACCAGAAGTGATCACCATACGGGCCCGATTTATGGCATTTTCCATCACTCTTGCCACAACTTCCGGCGATAGGTTCTCGCATTCTTGACGGATATTCTCTTCAAGGGCTTCAAAAGTCTGCAGTTTGTTCACATAGACTCGTGACTTCAGAAAACTCCACAAAAAGAAGTCTGGAACCGATCTTGCCGGCCAGTGCAAATCGCCAAAACAAGAGATTAGGCGACCCGGAAATTCAGCCCTCAGAATTTCGGTTGTGCGTTGCGCAGTATGCGCCGTTGCTCCGTCCTGTTGGAACCACATATTCTCCAGTCCCAATTCATTCAATTGAGGAAGGAGAAAGTCGTTGAGCATGGCTCTGTAGCGCTCGCAATCCATAGTAGTCGTTTGGCCCGCAGAGTCTTCGAAAAAGTAAGGCCCGATGATGCCTCTAGCATAAACAACACACCATGCAGTAACTTTGAGCGGGTGTAATGGCTCTTCGTGGGTTATATGCGGATTTTTGATGCCCCAGAAGCGATAATTTTGCTTATTAACATATCCACAGAGATGGAAATGGGCCTCGTCGCTCATGATAATTTTCGATGAAAAGTTGTCTTCCTCGTGGTGCAAATTCAGGATGGTCTGAACGTAGGTTACACGCGTTTGGTGGTCAACAGCTAACAGCTGATGCACTGTCTGCACTTTGTAAGGGAACATCTTCAAGTCGTTAACCAAAATTCTCTGTAAAGACAGCCGATTGGCCCAATTGCCTGCACGTCGTCTGGTCAATACTCCGGGGTCCTCTGCTACATCTTCAGCCACAGCTGCGATATTCTCAGCAAAACGGCTGCTCCGGGGCCGGCCAAACCTGGCAGCATCTCGTGTCGTCCCATAGTCTTCAAGGCGAGCGGCTAAACACCGTAGTGTTTGTCCAGTTGGTGTCAGACGACCGGGAAATCTGCGCCGAAATTCACGCTGCGCCAACACCACCGACGAATTAGTTCGCAAAAAAAAATCGAAACAATTATTCCGCGTTCTTGAGGAGTATAGCGATTCATTTCTTGTTGACGTGTATTTTGTATCTGTTTACTTCACAAATGTCAAAGCAGAATTAAAATTTGCCGCGATTTGCAAAAATTATCTTTCGATGAGGTGATGACGTTTGCGCCACCTGTTATAAAAGCATTCAGTTTCTTTGTACTGCTTTGGATGCTCGCAATCAAGTCGATATTATCTATACTGATTTCAGTAAAACATTTTATAGACTGAACCACAAGATTTTGCTTGCAAAGCTTGTACAATCAGTGTGTCTGACCAGTTGACAAAATTATTAATATCTTATACAGGGTGTCCGGAAAAGACGTGTACAACGGAAGACCACAGACTCCTGGGTTCAAAATAAGCCGATTTAGCCCAATTTACTTATTTCCAAAATTGCTTCGTTTAGCCGCTAGAGAGCGCCAAAGTTTGCGAAAAATTTTTGTTTATTCCGAATATCTCGAAAACGACTTGATCGATTTTAACCATTTTTAGGCCACGCAGTTATAAGTCTAACCGACACTTTTTGACGTTATTTAGAATCTTTTGCAGTTATTAGAAATGTAAGAAAAATCATGTATCATGCAAATATAAGCACTCCTGTACAATTACTCTCAGTTTTTTTTGTTAGTAGCTGACTTTATTTAGAAACTTTTTTTATACTTTCAGAATTTTGAATAGATGAGTAGTTTAGGCAGAAAAATATTTTCGTATGTCAACAATATCAGCATTCGTTCTGCAACAATGAAGTACCAGTTGGCTCTGATATTTTAAGTGTCACTTGTGTGTCAAATCTAATCAGCTACTGAAATTAGTGTCTCGGTTTGTTCTTCTTGCTCAATTACTTAGTTACTTTAGATCTTACTTTATTTGTTGTCGTTATTGTTGTGTTTGTTTATTTTTCTCATTTTTCATTATTTCATCATGGATACGTATACATATTCCGAACAAGTAGATATGCTTTTGGTTTATGGATTTTGTCAAGGTAACGGCCGCAAAAGTGTTAGGGTCTACATGGACAGATTCCCTCATCGACGAGTGCCAAATCATCAAACTTTTGCCAACATCGAAAGGCGACTTCGCGAATTTGGTTCCTTCCACCAAATGAATGCGGCTCAAGGGCGTCAACGTACTACGAAAACTATAGAGGTGGAGGAACAAATCCTAGATAAGATAGAAGAGAACCCAAAATTTAGTGCAAGACGCATTGGACATGATATTGGGATACCAAAACCATAGTTCATGATGTTTTGAAGGAGCAATTACTACATCCGTACCACATTGAATCGGTACATGAATTGCTACCCATTGACCCCGAAAACGTTTAGCATTTTGTAATTTTATACAAAATCAAAGAGCCCATGATATCAATTTTAGCAAAAACATGTTATTTACAGATGAAGCATGTTTCACTAGGTCAGGCATCAATAATAACCACAACAAAAACGATTATGATGATGAAAATACACACTGTACTGAAATAAGACATTTAAAAAATAAATTCAGAGTAAACTTGTGGGATGGAATAAACGAAAACTTTATTATTGGCCCGGTTGTGCTTCCACATCGATTAAATGGGGTCAACTATTTAAATTTTTTACAGCAAGCATTACCTAATTTATTGGACGATTTGCCGTTATTCCTTCGTCGTAACATGTGGTTTATGCACGATGGTGCACCCCCTCATTTTACAATACCCGTTCGTCAATATTTACATAATCTGTATCCTAACAGGTGGATCGGAAGAGGAAACGATGCTCCTATAAAATGGCCACCTCGAGCACCAGACTTAACCCCTTACGATTTTTTTTTTGTGGCGTGCAGTAAAAACTAAAGTATATGCCTCTGCAGTTAATAATGAAGAGGAATTGTTTAGGCGAATCCAAGACGCAGTTAATATTTTACGAGGTAATGCAGGAACCATGGAGAGGCTGCACTACAACTTCGTAAAACGGATTACTTGTTGCATAAGAGAAAACGGTGGTCACTTTGAGCATTTATTGTAAAGTGATCATAACTCTTTTGTTATATTTTATTATCTTGTATTTATTAAATAAAATATAAATGAGAGTTTTGGAATTTTCGTTATTTGTTGCAGAACGAATGCTGATATTGTTGACATATGAAAATATTTTTCTGCCTAAACTACTCATCTATTCAAAATTCTGTGAGTATAAAAAAAGTTTCTAAATAAAGTCAGCTACTAACAAAAAAACTGAGAGTAATTGTACAGGAGGTTAAAAAAATATGTGCTTATATTTGCATGATACATGATTTTTCTTACATTTCTAATAACTGCAAAAGATTCTAAATAACGTCAAAAAGTGTCAGTTAGACTTATAACTGCGTAGCCCAAAAATGGTTAAAATCGATCAAGTCGTTTTCGAGATATTCGGAATAAACAAAAATTTTTCTCAAACTTTGGCGCTCTCTAGCGGCTAAACGAAGCAATTTTGGAAATAAGTAAATTGGGCTAAATCGGCTTAATTTGAACCCAGGAGTCTGTGGTCTTCCGTTGTACACGTCTTTTCCGGACACCCTGTATATCTGAGAGATAAGAATTTGTTGAAATTCGTGGTCGCTACTTCACGAGTTCCTCAGAATTCGTTTTTCAGGCTTTTGCTTTTCGCCGTTTTGATAAATGACATTGTTAGTCTTTAAGACAGTAATTACCTACATTATGCGGATGGTCTAAAATTTTATTCAGAAATTAAATCTTCTCAAGATACCATCAATTTTCAAATGTCCCTTGATAGAGTTAACGCTTGATGTGTAGCTAACTCCTTTTCTTTAAACATAAGCAAATGTCATTGTATGGCCTTCACTAGGAAATTAAATCCCTTGTATTTGGAATACGTTATCCACAATATGCGGTTAACAAAAGGTGCTGAAATAAAAGATTTATTCGTTAGTTCTTTCTAAACTTGAATATGCTACGTTTGTTTGAAGTCTGTTACTCTACATCTATTAAGTCTTAAATGCACTCAGATGCAGTTTATAAAATAATATGTATCCTTTAAAATAGATAGGATATATCCTAACATAGGAATTGAACACTCTGAACTGCTTAATAGTCACAATGTACAGAACCTTACAAACAGATTTATCATGAATACTCAAATAATGCTTTATAAATTAATTAACAATTTGATTGACTGTCCAGCATTGTTAAAATTGTTAAATTTTAATATTTCAAACATTGCAACAGGTAACAATGCATTGTTTTATCTCACAATACCTAGAACTAACTTACTTTTACATTCCCCTATCTAAAGTGTTCTACCTATAATAATGTAATGAAGAACAAATTTGATTTGTTTAACTCTTCAGATTTTAATATCAAATCAATTTGTAAAAAATATAGTTTTGATTTATTGTGTTTTTTTTTGTTGAAATGATACTAAACTTTGTACTTATTCCGAATCAGTTACAATAGGATTAATTCCTTTTTATTATTAAAGAAAAATAACAATACCTACTAAAAAATATAACAGTTGTAGGTAATATTCATAAATAAAATACTATTAAAAAAACATTAAAAATATTTTGATGCAAAAAAATAACAGAAACAATTATTACTTATTTAATAACAAAATTCTCTCTTTTTGTCAATAAATAACAATAATTGTCAATGTAATAATTGTTCACCCCTGGTAAAGTTGACCATATTTTTTGAATACTAAAACATGTACCATTTGAAAATTGTTAACCATTATTTTTTCAAATTGCTACAGTCGTGGAGATATTTTGAGAAATCCAAAAAAACACACTATATTTCCAAAATAAAACACAAACTCTAGTGATTACATGACTGATTTGACTTTTTGTACAATATACACATTTTTCTACAAATATCAATTTTAAGTATCTACTTCTTGGGAAACAATCAAATGAAGACATTCGGTAATTCATTATTCTGCTTCAATGATTTCTCATCATTTTGAATCATGTAGCATGTAGTCAGAATAGTGCATAAATAAACTAAATTTAATAGAAATATATTTGATATATTAGGAGCTGCAGAAAATTCTGTAAAAACCTTTTAATGAAAAGTATTTTCAAAATAAAGGCCCTACGAAAAAAATTGGTATAAAAAACTAAAGCTATTTTGTAAAGTTCCAACGATTTTCGTACTTTATGGAAATACATAATTAGGAATTACTCTGTATAATCAATATACAAAGTGATCCATATAATTTACGAATCAGGTTTTTGTCAATAAATGACTAAGAAAAAAATCGCAATTAAAATGAAATTTCGCCCATAAAAATCTGACAGTCTTTATACAGTTTTTGTGAAATAAATACATAATTCAATTTAGATACATAATATTACTTTATAGTGACGCTTTAAAATACGTATCTAAATAAATATTTTGGGCGCCGTTTGTATACACAATTTTCAACTAATTTATAGCTGTTTTTAGAGGCAGTCTAAAATAAATCTAAACAAATTACAAAAAAATTCTCTTCATTGCGCCAATTACATAAATTTTCTCCAGGGTGTGAAGAGTTTACATGCTACAAAACATTTAAGATAAGAAAACCATATTTCCACCCGTTAACTTTTATCGTAAAGTTTCCTAAATTTTACAGGTCAACTGAATTCTTTTAAAGAACTAGTAAGACTTATTATTCACTGTGTAAAGTACAACGTAAAAGGGTAAAATTCAGTATTTCAATGGAGAGCGCTGTTTGTCTCCTAAAGTTATAAAAACTTGATTTAATTTCTATGTGATTCTCTGTTAAAAAAAACACCACAGAACAGTACTTTAGAAAGCAATTTTTTTATAAAACTATTTATATCAAATCGACACAAAATGATCCTTAGAATTTGCTGTCTTCATTGGTTGGTTTAGTTTTCAAATACCCTGTATAATCCTATCTATTGTTCTAACCGATTAGGAATCAATTATACAAAATTTAGTTAACAAACCATCCCTCCCAAACTATCTCAATTATTATATTACTTGAATATGAAAAGAAACTGTTGAAAAAGTAAAGGCCATCTAATTTTTAAAGGCTCTCTTTAATTTTTAAGTTTTTATAAATCTTTTAAAACGGTTTCAATAACTAACAATAGCTACCTCTGATAAATTCTCAATTTTCAGTGCTATTTCAGTTTCAAATCTTCCATTATATCGTTTCATACGATGGGAACATATCAAGTGGAGTCCATTAGATATTAATTACGTATAGCAAAAAATCAGTTAAATTAGCTTTAAGTGAATGTAGATCTGCAAAATTGTAACCGTCACTTAGAAAAACTTGGCGCCTCATATTGCGACTTGGCAAAGAAAATAAGATTAAACTTAATTTTGTTTCATTTAATAAATAGGTTGGTAATAGTCAGATTTGGCTTTAGTAGTAAAGGGGAACAATGGTTTCCCTTTAAATTACAAACAACACAAACCATTTAAATTTTAGTATGAAATGGTATTGGGGTAAATCAGATTTCACATAAATGATACAGATAAACAATTCATGAAGTTTTTTATTTAACGTTTCATGTAACAATGCTGTACTTCTCATTAAAATGCATTGTTCTACGAAAATTACTTTCAATTTCCTACTGCAATTGACCGCTATACAAGGTGTCCGGAAAGTCCGTCAGGAAACTCCGTGGCGTGATTCTACGGGTTAAAATAATAGCAGTTTGTAAGGATTTTTTTTTTCGAATTCTCAATTGTTTGCAAGTTAAAGTTTGTCAAAGTTCAATTTTTTAAATTTTTCTTTCTAAATAACTTAATTAATTCAAATTCGATTAATCTCTCCTTTGGTACACCCACTAAGTACATCAAGCTCTATTGGAACATTGAGAGAAGAGTTTCATTATACGCCGCTAGGGATCACTTTACCTAGAACTCAAAATTTGTATTATTCATAACTTTTTTTTCTTGCTAGATATCACAAACATTTAAACATTTCTGGAAAGAGAAACAATTTTATAAAAAATTATGTACTCTTTATTCAAGTCGATAAATGTAACCGTTTAGCAGAAAATCGCTATTAAAGTTTTATTAAAAATCAAATTTTTGACAGATTTTCAGTCCCATTTTATCATAATAAATGTTCGTAATGACCTCCATTCACTTCGATACATTTTCTGACACGTTTTAAAAATGATCATCTCACACGATGAAAAACACCGATATTGTTTCGAATCACTTCACATCCACCGATAATCCTTTGACGAAGATCGTTGACGTCATTTACAGGTGTTTCATAAACTATCGACTCAAGTGCCCCCAAAGAAAAAATCCATAGGATTGAGGTCGGGTGATCGAGGTGCCTAAGATACCGGTCCACCTCTACCGATCCAACGATTATGATATACCTCATTTAAATACGCACGAACAGGCAAACTAAAATGCGGAGGTGCGCCATCTTGTAATAGCCACATATTCGCTCTTGTTCTTAAAGGAACATCGTCAAGCAAATTTGGAAGATCGGTTCGAAGAAATTCCAAGTAACTGTCACCATTTAATGTTCCATTAAAGCAGTGAGGACCCAGTAGTTGATCTCCAATGATCCCGACCCATACATTAAGAGAATATCTCCGTTGATGTCTTGCTTCCTGGTATGCATGGGGATTCTCATCGGACCACCGATGAGTATTATGATAATTTGTAACACCATCTCTTGTAATTACATGCATTATCCTCATCATATCTTTCTACAATGCTATTACAGAGCCGTAGACGACGCATTGGATCTTCATCATAAAGAGCGTTGCGAGAGAGTTGCTCAAGCAGAACCTCACAAACTGAAGAACGAGGTATACCCTCCTGAGCAGCAATTTTTCTTGTGCTTATAGCTGAATTTATCTCTACTGCATCCAGCACTCTTTCTTCCTTTTCTGCAGTTCTCGTGGTTCTTGGTCTTCCTGTGTCATAATTATAATTTTTAAAAGAACCTTGCTCCCCCAGACGTCTATAAATGTTGACGAATGTTTGGGCATGTGGTACTCTTCTATCAGGAAATGCGTCTATATAATTCCGGCGCGCTTGTTCTTCATTACCATTTGCTTGTCCGTAACAAAATACCATGTCACGGTATTCAATATTTGAGTATTGCTGGGCCATTTCTCAGATTTTTATGGTGAAAAATCAGACTTATACCTGCTTTAAACAATTTTCGTGATAATGTCAAACAATAAAATTACTAGTGACATTTATTTGAAGCAAAGCATCTTGATTAATTAAAGAAAGAATTATCAAAAATTTGATTTTTAATAAAACTTTAATAGCGATTTTCTGCTAAACGTTTACATTTATCGACTTGAACAAAGAGTACATAATTTTTTATAAAATTGTTTCTCTTTCCAGAAATGTTTAAATGTTTGTGATATCTAGCAAGAAAAAAAAGTTATGAACAATACAAATTTTGAGTTCTAGGTAAAGTGCCCCCTAGCGGCGTATAATGAAACTCTTCTCTACATGTTTCAATAGAGCTTGATGTACTTAGTGGGTGTACCAAAGGAGAGATTAATCGAATTTGAATTAACTAAGTTATTTAGAAAGACTGTAACTTGCAAACAATTGGGAATTCGAAAAAAAAATCCTTACAAACTGCTATTATTTTAACCCGTAGAATCACCCCACAGAGTTTCCTGACGGACTTTCCGGACACCCTGTATATTTTCATATTTTTAGTTTATTATTGGAATGTACTCCATTTTAGCCTAATTAAAGGAGTTTTTGCAAAATTTCTAGCTGTTTTAAATATTCTTTATGCTATACGCCAATGGTTCTTCACGTTTTCTCTATAGCGGACCCTTTCAATATATTTTTGTTGCTACGGATTCCCAGTTGCCTACTTAGATATAAATCCTAATTTTAGATGATATGAAATATTATTTTCAATTTGCACACCAAACCTTAATTTTAGAAATAGAAGGGGTGTGTAGATAAATTAATTACAATTGCAAATATAATAATTAATATGTGAAGGCTGACGCTGCATTTCACTAACAAGCCTTGTTATGTCTAGTTTAATATCTGAAACTTGTAACCTGAACTATAACTCCACGCTGGTGGATTAATGATTTATGTTTTTTGTTTTTGAAATAAAGAAGGGCTGAGAATGTATTTCGCAAAAATATGTCATCATAAAAGGCATAAATACCTACTTTTACAGTTCTTATTGATATTTCCGAAAATTACTTTTTTAAGCAATTTTAAAGCAAGCATTTTTTTCGTAGATATTTCTATGAGCTATTCTTCTTCTATAGCTGTGTGTTCATAAATATGTTGTAACGCAGCAATCTAAAAAGTTGAATAATTTTCACTATTACTATTTAGTGTTTTAGTGAATTTACTGAAGCAATTTATTTCTGAGGGCTTCTCAAAAAACCATAAATGACTGTAATTTTAGAATCAGTGCTACTAGTTAATATTTTAATAACAACGACTGCCTGCTTAATAAAATAAGAGTCCATAAGAAGTTTTTTTTCCTGTCTTCTATTGACAGTACGCTATCTGTTACTGTGTGTCTCAACCGTCGTTATAGAAAACTGCACAATAGAAACCATATAACTCTACGCAGCAGGTTGAGCAGCAAATGTGGTATAAATTTAAATATACTTAATAATCAGAAATATGTTACACTCAGACATAAGAGAATGCATATTCTTTATTAAGTTATTGGAGTTCCTTGTTTTGCGGACCCAATGGGACGAGATGGCGGACTGGCCGCGAACCACAGGTTAAGAACCGCTGGTCTAGATTACATACTATTTAAATGTTAGCGACTTTATAGAAGCATCCTTTTGATCCCGTCAACGTTGACTTCGTAAATCGTAAAAGTTTAATAGAGGTACATATTTGGTAATTACCTGAAGTTTAATTACATCAATGTACCATCAAATAATCGACTCTCCGTAACTGATAATTGTACTAGAAAATTGTAATCCGTTTTTCTTGATGACAATTCATTTTAGTGACGAAACAAACATATTCTTTATGGTAAAACACATTGACGTGTCATAAAATATCTGGTCGTCAACCATATTGCTCTCCTCTTGAAGTGCAACTGTAAAATTGGATTGAATCATTTGGTCGGCATTTAGATTTGATGTGTGCACTGATCTATGATGCCTGGTATCACTGACCTGAGACATTCTGGTCCCTGATTTTTACAAATTAAACGTTTCCAAATTCCAAACAGTTGTTAAGTACTCGCCTTGATTGAAATTACTTGGATTTTATGATTTCTATAAGTATATAGCCTTCTCTCTTATTATCTCCTCTCTTCTTTCTCCCGCTCTACAATCTGATTATATCCAGCTCTATGCGCTCTATCTTCCATAACTACACAGTTTTCACTTTTATATCTCATGTGGTACATGTGTTCCTTCAATTTCGTGATAATCATATACAAAGGATACTGTTGACATCACTATTTGAAAGTGTATTAAACCACTATCTTTCTTAAGAATCTGTTTGCAAAACAACTTCCTTTAAACGCATTTGAAAGAGTAAGTTTGAAAATGTGAAAAAGTTTTAATGTGCCTGTTCCTAAAACACATGGAAACAGTTTCCATCCATCAGACGCACGTGCATTGCATTACAAGCATAAAAATGCTTTGTTATAAATGCAGTGTGCATGCTTCTGACACTTGGAAACTGATTTAGTGTACTACGAACAGTTATTATTTAATCCAATTATTACGTCAATATTGTCGCTATACTAAAATAAAGCATCATTGTTTGGGAATTATCATTAATATTAGATAATATTCTCCAAAGCGACGCGCAAGATATTAACTACATGTACAAGAACAAAAAAGCGAGTGGCAAAGAAGAACTCACCTGAAGTCTTCTGTTGGAGTGTGGGCCGGCCGGCCTGGTGTTCATAAAATGGATCCCCCAGGATCCCCAAATTGAATTCTGGATTTAAACTGAACACTAATATGACTATGCACTAATTAATTTTAGCGGATTTTATACGACGCGTTAATTGTTCTATGCCGTTGAGAGCGAACTGTTCTTGCTTCCTTTTTAGAGTTTTTCTTTTTTACCACAAAAACGCGCAATGATAAAAATATTAATTTGCGTACATTTATACTTATACTTAGGCAACCTGGATTACTGATGTGAAATAAAACAAATAAGACTTAATTACTAATTATATTAAATTTACTACTATTACCAAAAATCATTATATTTTAAACACGCGTTGTACTAATTCTACTTTTCTAATTTCCTCATTCACTTGGGTTTTGTTGCCTTACATTTTGCTTACAATGTTGCTGCGTTTATGTACACCTAACATTCCCGTCTAATTTCGACTTGCCGACAAAATTATATTCTGAATCGAGTAATGGTTGCTATTGCGGGTGTTTTGTAGTCAATTGAGATGTTCTGAAAACAACTGCAATAAACGCCGTCTGGTTCAGTTACATACTTTTATTGCACAAGTTAATTACACGATTTCGAAATACGTTTTATCTGTGAATCTTAAAACTACATAATTTACCCAGATACGCTCTCCAGCGACAACGTTGGCAATTAGTTTTAGTGGTTTGTTAAAATAAACGGTTATACATGGGCGCAACTAAAGATGGGTCGGAACATAAATTAATAAAATAACAGTCACCACTAAAGATGCCGGCAGTGAAGAGCGGCGAATCGTTTGGAAGCATGGGATGCGATCAGTTACAGAGGCGGCTACGGAACATCTCGGAAGACCACCATTATCCGATAAACGGAAACAATGGGAGACAGAGATATAGATATCGGGTTTCCACAGAGTCCAGTCCGAGAACAACCAGGGCAGGTCAAAAAATCCAGGCTAATGCTAGGAATATGCACTTTAATTCTGTTTCCCGCAGCGACCAGGTACCAAGGTCACGGTACAACAACCCGGAAAATTGCGATGAATCAAAAGACACCGAACGTGAAAGCTCAAAAACCACTCAGAAACACGTCACATAGACAAACAAACTTTATTGTCACTCTTGATTATAGAAGTAATATCCTTCTAACAAATTTCACAACTGTCAACGCTTTACTTTGACGTTTGTCAATCGCCTTCGACTGCTCAATATAAACTGACTGTGACGGCGAAACTGATCCGCTTATATAGGTTTTTAGGATTCTCGAAGTTTCTGTGGCACCGAGAACGTGTCGAGAATAAAATAGAATATAGTCTGGACTATTCTAGATAACGTCAAAATAAAGATATTACAAAAATTATAATTTCTAACACAAACAGGAACATAATTAACAAACTGAAAAGATAGGTGAGCTTCCGTAACATTGCCCGCTCATAGAACTGATTGTCCCGATCAGGTTATTCCACTCTAGAACCTTCTTTACTTAACGTACAAGTACTACAATGTCGACACCATTCTTCTACATCGGTACGACTTCCAAGTCAATAAAATCGTTCTCTGACTTTTTTCAAAGTTTTATTTCTTTCTAAATGCACGCCACCTATACCACTATGAAGAGCTTCAAGAACTTATGGCACTCTTTTTCGGGGTAATACAGTTTGGTAGATCCTGTCTTTACCATTAGGACGTTCCAGTACCATTTTCAATACGCCATTCTGCATTACTAAAGAATCCCATAGGGTTCAGTAATTTTTCAAGGACGAAAATCTGTTGGAAATGTCACTCGAGTTAGGTCTATTCAAGTTTTTAATCTTCCACTGGTATATAGCTCCGAAGTCTGAATCTTCAGTCTGTTCTTTAGCAAGAGTTCTATTATCCCATTCATTCGGGCTCTGCAACTCTGTACTTTGGCACAAAAGTTTGTCCGTTTCTCTCACTACATTCAGTCCAGTTGTTAAAGGTACTATACAGGCTTTGTTGCTTCCTCTTCCACTGATGATTTTGCTCTTTCTGTTTCTTCCAACCGAGTTTCTAACTTGTTTTTGTCGGTATTTAACTTCCGCAGCAACTTAAATTTATGTTTTAATTTTTTCAACAGTTCCTCTTTGTCTTTAACCCACTGAGCTTCTTTTTGTTTCTTTTGATTGTGAATTAATTTTATCTGCTTGAGTTCGGCATTAGTAGCTTCCAAAGTTTTATTCTGGTTCTTCATATCAGTTACTGTTTCCTTCTCCAAGTCCTGCCTCAATTTTAATAATTGCTTCTTCTGTATTTCAATATTAGAAATCAGTTCTGGCTGGACTCTTTTGTTGCTTATTCTCAGGGCTCTTCTTGATGTCGACTGGAAATATTCCTTGAGCATTGATACCTGAGATGTCCCTTTGCTCCACAGTTCCAACACGGGATGGGTCTTCGTCTACTGTATAACGTAGAATCGGTACGAACTTGTCCTTTCTGTTAGTTGTCCAATAAATTTATCTAGTTATTTATCAATCCTTCGTTGCCTTTCTCGACTTCACGTTGTCCTTCCATCTTGAATCTTAGTTGCCTTGTTCTGCCTCGACTATTTTGATACATGTTGATAATTTACTGAAAAGTTGAGCAAAATTATGTGGCTCTGCTGGACCTTTGTACGGTTTCACAATGCATGGTATACATAGGCGTCCAGAAAACTTATCTGCTGAGAAGCAAATGTTTAATGTCATTGAGAACATCCCACCAGAAGCATTAGACAAGCCTGACTGACAGGCGTACAACGTAGCCACATATTCGTCATCTGTTTGCTGTCATAATTCTGTTACGGTTAGAAAAATAAATGTTAAGTCAACTATGTTTAGTTTAGTACAACTTATCATATGGCAAAATTAAGACACTCATATTCTGGACACTCTCTATAGAAAACTCGTTACAAAACAAGATGAGCATCGCAGGCCAAATTTTGTCCAAAATGGCGGATAATATTGCTTCTTACCCTGGTACAAGTTTCACAGAAATAATTACTACTACAGCTACTAATGAGATTGGCCATGGAATTACTTATTCTAATTGCAGTTTCTCTATCTAATTAAGTAAATAAATATTATTTTGACTTAAAATTGCTTAATTGTTTTCTATTTTAATAATAATAATAATAATAATAATAATAATAATAATAATAATAATAATAATAATAATAATAATAATAATAATAATAATAATAATAATAATAATAATAATAATAATAATAATAATTTTATTTTGCTCATTTGACATTATAAAAGAAATGTATAGCAATAGTCAATACAGTACAATAGAGTACAAAAACAAAGTCAATATATATATACATAAAAATACATACATGAATATAAAACAAAACAAACACTAGATATGTGTTTACTCTATGTAAAATAGAAGTATATAAAATACTACATGTCAGAGAAAAATTCTTGGAGAGTATAGAAACACTTACGTATCAAGAACTTTTTAAGAATGGATTTAAAGACATGCAAGTTTTCACTTGACCTTATATCACTAGGGAGTACATTAAAAATTTTCAAGCCAATATGGTCAGGTGACTTGGAAGCAACTGATAATTTTACAAATGGTAAACGAAACTGATGTTTAGTTCTAGTATTTATAGAATGAATATCTTGATTAAGCATGAATTTATTTTTATTTTTATAAATATATACACATAACTCTAAAATATACAATGATGTTACGGTTAAAATATTGAACTCAACAAAAAGTATACAGTATACCCTACAAGTATGAGTGCTTGAGAGACCAGCTAAAGTTCTTAAAATCTTCTTTTGGGCCTTAAATACTGTTTGAGACAGAGTGGAATCTCCCCACAAACAAATGCCATAACGAATACGAGAATCTACCCGAGCATAATACAGGCTTAATGCTTGTTCCCTGGTTAAGACATAATTAATATTTTTAAATAAAAAATCATTGAATCCAAAAATGAAACAAGGTTCTCACAATGTGTAACACCCAAAAATTTTATTGGTTCTGAGGTACTTTTAACCAGAGAATTATTAACTTCTACACATACAGGTCCACACATTTTTTGTCGATTATGAAAGCGCATAATTTTTGTTTTGCTACTATTTAAATATAAATGATTTTGTTTAAACCAGTCACATAAGGACCGCAAAATTTCGTCGCATTTATTTTGTAAATCAATATCAAATTTGTGTGATATGACCAGAGAGAGATCGTCTGCATATAATGAAAAGCAAGCATTATCCAGTATAGTCTCAACACCATTAATATATAATATAAATTAAACAGGACCCAACACCGATCCCTGTGGCACTCCTGATTCAACTGCACTTAACTTAGATGTAATAGATGTTACATAATTATCATCTCGATAGTAAATAGAAGTAAATTGTTTTCTGTATCTAATGAACGAGGAAATCCACTGTAATGATTTACCCCTCAGACCATATTCATAAAGTCTCGACAGTAATATATTGTGATTGATGCAGTCGAATGCCCTACTTAGATCACAAAAGATCCCAACAGGGCACTCGCCTGCCTCAACAAACTTTATTATATCACCATAAAGAGAATATATGGCTGGCATAGTAGATTTATTACCACAAAAACCGAATTGTTTATCAGTTAATACATAAAATTTTTCCAAAAAGGCAGTCAAACGTTGAAGAAAAGCATATTCAAACACTTTTGAAAAAGAAAATGAAATAGTGACTGGTCTGTAATTTTCTAATAAACAAGAATCACCTTTTTTGTACAGTGGAATAACCTTTCCTACTTTTAGACGGTTGGGAAAACTAGCCGTCTCAAAAGATAGATTTACAAGATAAATAAGTGGCTGAATCAGCAGAGAAATAACGCAAACCGAGGTATCTCATCCGCTCCAGACGATTTTTTATTTTTTAATTTATATTTTAACAAATTTAGTAACTCTGCTTCAGAGTAAGCAAATAGAAAGAACGTATTATCGATTATTGTATTTATTTTTTTGTTGGTAAATTGATTACCGGTAGATATAGATCCAGTCTTATTTATGATGTCCTTTGGGGCATTTACAAAAAAATTATTAAAAACTGACGCTACCAAATTAGGATTTGAGATATTAATGTTATCTAATTTAATTGTCAAATTATCTGTTGCCTTTTTTTCTTTGTTAGATATTTCCGAGACCACCTCCCATGCCGTTCTCGATGGATTTTCAGAATTAAATATTTTTTCCTGATAGTAACGTTTTTTAGTGTTACGTAATAAACTAGCATGTCTTTTTTTTGCTTCTTTATAGAATTCATTAATTTCAGGAAGATATTGTTTTAAATTATATAAATATTTAAGCTCTTGACTTGAGTTTTTTACTTCTATATTAACCCAAGATTTTTTAGAACACACACCATTATAAACTTTATGTTTTGGAAAACATATGTCAAAATAATAATTAAAAATATCACAAAAATATTGAAAAGCATCATCCACATTATTTTGGCAATATAAATTAACCCATTTTTCACAGGAAATTGAATTCATAAAACGTGAAATATTATTTTCATTAAAATTTCTCCTCTCGGTAAAGAAGCCTTTAGATATGTTTTTGTTACCGCACCAGTATTCAAAATAAATCACGTCAATTACATTGAGCACCACTGCTGTTCTCTGATGGTCAATACTTTCGACTTTTTCAGTCAATATCCTTCACCCTTTCGCTATAAAAAAGCAACATCATTTGTGCTCATCATCGACTTCAACATGGAGTAATTTGACCAAAGCGTTGATGATATCCATTTTTTGGTCTTTTTCAGAGTATGCCAAAAGCACGTCTTTACTGAACTTGCCACTAACATTCTCCAGATCACATCACGATTGTAGGAAAACTCGTACTATTGCTTTGACTTAATAGATAATAACTCAAAAGTGGCTTTATTAGAAGCTTCATCGATTTTCACCGGAAAAGAATCATTTTCTTGGTCACTGTCAGCTCACAAGAATTGAAGTTGCTTGTCAACAAACGATCGAACTTTCTTAGTTAGCTTTTTCTTAGCAACAATAAACTTTATGGTCAATTGAAATTCAAAATGATACTTTAAAAATTGATAACGTAAGAAATGCTACACTCTCCATATCTGTAGAAAAAATAGTCCAATTTTGTGGAAAACGGATCTCCTACAAACGTCCATTGGACATCCCAATGTCCATTAATGTCCGTCTTAAGAACATTCTTAGGATGTCTGTATGTTATGTGACCGATTTGGGTATCTATACTCTAGTCATTATAAGTGAACCTAGAAAGCAATTTACTGAAGCAAACACAATGAATGGCCTATCGATATTTTTTAAATTGCAAAAAACTGTATAAATTAAATGTTCCATTTAGCATAACTCCTACTCTATTTTTAAACTAAGGGAAGTAAATTATGAAGGCACATATACACAGGGAAAAGTAACTGGAAAATGTAACTAGATTATTTTGGTAAATTTGAAAAAAGAAGCAAAAACAATACAATTTGTTACTGAGTTATGAAAAGAACTATTTTATTTGCTTTTGCCTTAATAATAAGGAATAGACACAAAATAAATGTACGAAGTTGCAACGTTATTCTTAGACTAATACTGACATTTTAAAGGTTAGTGTAGTTGACAGTGTTGACATTGACAATAAACATTAAATTATGTGGGGCTATATGTAAACTTGGCGACAAATTAATAAATAATGAGCTGTTGTGTTTAAGCGCGAGGAATTTGATCACTCCTCTTAGTTTAAAAATAAAGTATAGTATCTAAAACTCGCTGTTCAATTGTCATTGTTAAAATAACTTTTGTAGTCTTAAAAGATCATATTATACGAAAATTTTCAAACTGTAAAAAATATCAAAGTTTAAGGTAGAATTTTCTGTACGAAACTCTGTGCCCGAAATACTAACAAAATGGAAAAGCAATCAAGATGAGATACACAGATTAAACAAGAATCTCTGTATCTCAGATACATACTATTGATTTTTACTCTCTACTCCTAAATATATTAGTGTGTAGTTTGAGTCTAAGCGCCATCTATTTACTGGAAGTCCCACTACCAAATATTTCCTAGAAGTTCAAGAAGCTTTCTGCTATACAGCTTTAATTTCTATGAGATGTCGCTTGATTCCATTTTAAATAATCTTTGGTATTATCCTTGTATTATATGCTGCAATGTAATGCATTATTATAATATACTTATTTAATGGTATGTTATTCCTTAATTATTTTGTGTTATGAAATTTTGTCTATGTGAAAGAAGCAGTAGAGACACCTATAAAACATACGTATTACTAAATGCACGTCCAAAGACACCCCTGCACCAAGGAACAGAAAAGTTACGTAAAGTTATCTTTTAACACTTAGTTGTGTTAAACGATAAGAGATGCCGGTGTGCGACTTAAAAAGTTTGATGGTATGGAAATAGATTAAATTTAAAAAGTTTAATATATTTGGAACAGTGTATAGATGTATGTGTACATATTATTGATATGTAAGTACATGTACAGTAGCTTTATGAAGTCTCTATACATATAAATTAATATATTAAGCTTATGGCGCCATCTAGAAGGACTCTCTGAATCAAGTAGGCTATGAAATGTAATCTGTACCAATTATCTATTGTATGTTGCATGTACAATTAATATTAATCAAGAGATGTCACTTTAGGTATTTTTTATTAAAGTATTTATATTAGAAACGTTGAAATAAAATTAAAATCAATGTTAATACTGCTTTAAAATTGTATTCAAATTACCCTAATTTGATTTTAAGCAAAGAAACTTGGCCCATGGATTTCTTAAATTAAACTGGATCACCAATTTTTCCAATTCAAGCTGATTTCTACACTGTACCAAACATTTATTGATTAGTAATTTCTCCAATTATTTGTTAAAACAATACTCAAATCGCTATAATCTGAGAGAAATATTTTGTGATATACGTCCCGCGGCCATGGAATATCCAACAGTGTACCTCTCAGTGGCATCCTTATTATTACGTCCGTCGGATGTCCATTTTAGGACCGCAAATATTAAATAAAAATCAAAATGTGTTTTGTCTTCTGGAAACAGCACTGAATCACTTTAGACAAAGAGCTTTGTGAAAAAAAATCTAGTGTAAAGCAAGAAAATAGCATAAATTTCTATAAGATGTAATTAAATGCTGGTCGAGGCATGGGCTCGCAACGTCGTTGTTTCCTGTAATTCTATATTTGCAGAATAAATTGAATTTGGCTGTAATAGTATAGTGCTGTCTACTGTCAAGCGTCAAAAGTTAAAAGTATTACTGTACAGTGGCGTAGCCACAGGGGGGGTTGGGGGGTCAGAACCCCCCCCATGGGTTGGGTTGGTTGGGTCATATATAGGTAATGTCTCACTACAAACCTACAATCACCCTATTCGCCAAGATTTTGCAACGCGGTCAGTGAACTAGATCTCCTACGCCAACCATATATTAGGGTTCACCTGCAACTAAGTTCTAATTTTCTTTTTGTCATTTTTGTAACAAATATTGTTCGTACCTGTTTATTATTTACATGTTTATGATGAGATTGTTTTTTCTATTATTTTTTTATTGTTTCAATTTATAAAAAATTATTTTTTTTTATTAAAACAATCTAGTTTTAAATACCTTGTTCACTGAACTCCCCCCCCATGTCAAATTTCTGGCTACGCCACTGTTACTGTAGCTTTGTAACAAAGGATATAATTACGCGGTGTAGAACTAACTACATCTATCGGCCGTTCCCTACTCCATGCCGGACTGAAAATGTCCGGGCACGAAGCGTTCTACTCGTTCTAGATGCAGTAGACACCATTGAAAGCTGTCGACCTTTATCGCGATCGGCGAGAAACAATATTTTGCAAACACGGAATTCCAGGAAACAACTACTCTGCGGGCTAATGCCCCGACCAGCATTGAATTACACCTGGAAAAGCAACAGCTAGAGTCATTCGTCAGACGCCCACCAGACATATACCGGTTTCGAGCTTATTAGCTCTCATCAGTATGCCATAGGTGAGGTATCCGACGAATAATCCTAGCTGCTTTCGTCTGTTTAACCCGACAGAAGGGACCATGAGTACGCGGTGTAGAACTAACTACATCTATCGGCCGTTCGCTACTCCATGCCGGACTGAAAATGTCACCGTGTTTGCAAGGATATAATTATCTTGTATGTGATGGAGTGCCTATTTAGTTACTGTGACTGTGACAATTGTAAGGTAAGTTTTAATGTCGGTAAACAAAAAATAAAAAAATAGTAAATATTATAAGCAAAACGAAATATTGATTTATCTTTAATACATATGCTATATATCCCATATATGAACTATAATATTTGTTTTGCAGCTACTGCAGAGAGGGGAGCAAAAAGTAGTACCAATAAATTAACGGAGGTAATCATTGTTAAGTTGAAAAATGGAAGGTTGCAATAGAACAAAAACATTTTGTTATATCTATATAGCATGTACTAATTTACATAGAAGAAAATATATATTTTAGATAAAAACATCCTTAAAAGGTCCAATTAAATGGACCTCATAGACTCATAGAAACATCCACCGGATGCCCGTTAATGAACGTCTTAAAGGCAATTTTAAATTATATAGTTATATTTATTTCTTATGAAAAATTGTATACGATTTTGAATATCCGAAAAACGATCCATCTGTGACATCGATTGTAAGTATATTTTTAATGCACTTGGTACCTCCTTAAATGGCCCATTTATAGTCCATTAATGGACATGGAGAATACAGAGGTCCGTCGGACATTTAACATCCCTAAACGGACGTCCACTGGATATTCTAATGTCCATTAATGTACGTCTTAAGGACATCCTTAGGATGTCTTAGTGTGAGTACAATATTACAATTGGATAAGCATTAGCTGTTTCAAAACAAAAAGTTGACTTCCGCCTCTTTTCTTATTGACGTATTAATTTTTTCTTCGAGGAACTCCTACCATTATGCTAAGCTCTAGAAGTTTTCTGAGCTATTTCCTGATCTCCGTATACACAAAAATGTGTGTGCAGGAGGTGACTGTTTAATTGATACGTAATAATTTAAAATTTCCATAACATATAATTTTTATCAATTATATCCATTGGTCTCTATTTCCCCAACATCAGCTATTTATGAAAATGCCTTCGAATTCATCACAGCTGGCGAAGAGAAGGCGCAGAAAGTCCGGCACTGATTAAAACCCTATCATCTGCCCGCTCACAGAAAATTCAATTAAGTGATGCGACTCAATCGGATTATCCAATAAAACTAACGCGGCGGTAAACATTCCAATCTGGATCCGGTCCGAGCGAAATGACAGCGATAGAATTGACAAGCGGCCAATCTCATCATGCGGTGCGATACCCCTTTCCCCACCCCGCAGAGGCAGGATCGTTTTCCGACAGATTGTTCACAACCGGGGATGCAGGAAGGGATGGAGTGTCATTTAATATTAGAATACAGATATCTATTGAGTGCTCGTTTATGTGAGCCGCATCGTAGAGATTATGGTTATGGTTACCCCAAGAGATAAGATTTGTCAAATGGTGATTGGTTTGGCATTAATTGTCAGAATTTTGTGGACTATATTTATTTTGGGTTATATATCCAAACTTTTATCTAGCAAGGTACAAAAATCAGACTTACCAATGCTGCCGGCTGCTATCTTGAAAAAACAGAGTAAGGGATAGGTAAAAGGGAAAATATGCTATTATTGAATCAAGTTCTCTGCTGGATATAGAAAAAAATGTTTTAACGATAACGCAATAATTTGCTAACTGCCTCTTAGGTTCGGCTACTGACTGTGGCTAGTAGTACTACTAAATATTTCAATAGTGTAGTGATGGTGATGGTTTTGCAATAATAATAATAATATTTCTACCCCTCATCCTATTCATGAGGATTAGCCCAGAAGTCATAAACTTATGTGGCAGAGGGGGCGGCATATTATTATTAAGCAGACAGCATTTGCGCCCAGGAACGACTTACGTTGGTAGGCCCTAACCACCATTAAGTGCAGGAATAAGGGAAACCTGGAAAACCTCCTTAATTAGGGGAGGTGATCAAATGTTAACCGGTATCAATATCTCACATTGACTCAAACCAACCTTATTTCTCCGTACCATACCCGCAGGGAGGGTGCCAATCCTCTCCACGAATACAGCTGATCTACGGCCCACTGACCGCGGGATTCGATCCCACAGCGGACATCAATTCAAGTACTGACGCCTTAAACCGCTCGACCACTGACCGACCTAAATCGATCAATTATTTCATTACTTTAACCAAAAACGGAACGAGTAAACATTTAAAATTTCTACTTAATTATTAAAACAGAAAACACTAATTTAACTTTTATAATATTTAATTTTTGGCAGTTTTGAATGCATTCATTTTTCTTATAACAAAAACGTATAGAGTTGAAGGAGATGCTGCCTAAAGAAGATACTGCATATCACCTGATTCAGAAATGCGTCGATAAAACGCATGCTTCATTCATCATTGACCATGCGACCAACATCAGGTCAGTTATTCTTATTCTTATGTAGATTGCATACGTTTGTCAAATCAAAAATGGTCAAATCTTCTGTTTAGCATATCTAGTGGTTTTGAAGCTGACTTCGCCCCCTACTGTTGGTACTCCGACTGATACAGTTGAAACAGTTCGAACTATAGACTTTCTAGATATCTCGTAGTAATATTTGTAACTGGTCGCATCCTATACTTTTAAACATTTCACCGTTCTTTAGTTTCTGCATCTTCAGTAGTCAGACTCCTAAAAGCTTCACAAGTGAGGAACAACCAGGGCTGGTCAAAGTTTCCCAACTAAAGCACAGTTATCTCAGGAGTGATTCCGACTGTAACAGTTATAGTACCAACAGAAAGAACCGAAATCAACATATACATATATGGGTGGACCCAAGGATATTAATTCCAGGCTAATGGTAGGTATGTGCATATTAGTTATGTTACTGGTAGCGACCAATTATCTAAATCAATACATAACAACCCGTAAGACCATAACAGATTAAATGTCATAAGTATATTTTGTGTCTTGTTAACTAATATTATATTGTTTCTAAACTTGTTTGTAATATTTTTTTTTCGATTGATATTGGTTTGATTGATAAAATTGTATAGATCATTTAAAAAAACTGTAGCCACCATCCCACATTTATCCTAACGTTTTTTATTTGTTTTTTCTTATAAAGAGTGCTTTGAATTCAACTATTACTCTAAAATGAGAGTTCACTGAATTTTTTATTGACAACATTTTAAAGCAACAAAAGTATAATTTGGATACTTTGTGTCGGAGAACACTTGTAAACAATTTGATATTCTGACATAATAAAAAAAAGCTCAACCATAATATGTTACATATCCATAATCAGTTAAAAAAAAAAAGATTTCGTCGACGAAAATAAAAAAATGCAAGTCATTTCTCCGTTTAATCATAGTGTATGCGACCAATATTTGAATTATTCACAAAAGAATGTTCCTATATTTAATTAAAACTTAAATTAAATACATTTTAAGTTTTTTTTTATCATAAATGGTGTGTGATACAGCATTAAATGGGAAAAATTCCATAGCGTACGCATTTTATTGCCTAGTCTAAAATCCATAAATTTATCTTTATATTGAAACTAATACTTTTCTAAAGTATCATCATCTTGATTCTCATTTTTGACAACGAAAACTATCTTAATACATGTGCTACCTTACCTTCAACCTATGCTACCTAACATCTAATTTATGGCCGAAAAATCAGGTGACTAGGTTTACCATGACTGCAACATGTGAAGAGAGAAATTTTACAGTAATATACTTTGTACAATATTTTTGAAAAATATGATCATTTACTTTCTGCAAATAGGATATATTCGAAAATATCGTTTAATATATATATATTCAGTAGAATGTATCATACGTGGGATATTAAACAAATTTTCACATAGCCAAAATGAATTCTCAGTATTAGGAGTGCATAACTAACGTGACCATTTATTTTTTTCCTCAGAGCGGGACGCCCTTAAATTATTATTGTTTAAAAAATAAAAGACATATTTTATAGGATATACCTATAGATATATCTTTGATAGATTTTCTACTGTTGTTAGATCAGTTTTTAGTGGTTGATCTAACAAATCTGGGGTATCTATTTTTTCCTAAATGGTTTCCTGTTGTATTGCTATTCAAGGAGAATAGGTATTCTTTAAAATCTTCGAAAAATTTTACTACTATTGTGGAATGTTAAAAAAATATGGAAATATTATTATTTGCCCATTTAAGTTTATTACTTACCATATGAACCTTTGTTAAAAGTAATTCTGTCTCTTGTTCTTACATAATCGAAGAATAATGCTTTCATATATTAATGAAAATTTATTTTATTGAACGATATTGACATGTGATGACAATACACGTACGGTACGGACTTAACAATTAAGGCTTTTTGCTTGGTGCTACGCTTTTGTCTTGTCAAAGCGGGAAATTTTTACGTATTTTGGGGACAGCGAGACACACAGCTTAAAAGCGGGACGTATGGTCACATTATGCATAACTTAAGAAGATAAACTTTCTTCGTAGACAGTAAAAATAGTAGGAGAAATAATTAGTAAAATATGTAGAAAGACTAAAGGAAAATTTCCTATATCTTTTAGAGATGTTCTGCAAAAATCCAGTATCATTTGAAACCGTGCCTTGTTAATACCATTTGTGGCGCAATAATTAATCTGTATTACCAGCTACTTAACCATTAATTTGATCTGTAGCCGTTAGTATCGGATGGGTTATAAGCTATTCCAGCTAGTCTTACGGATTTTTTTGTTGGAGTTTTTACTGTTCAGTTTGACGAAGTAAAAAAGAAAAACATTAATGAAATCATTGCCTAAAATAATCTCCATCAGAAATATTTTCTTTAATCTCACAAATCTGCTCCGTTGCTTCCAGCATCCCAGTCATATGTGCGCTGGAGTGGATTCACAGAAGGGCGAAACCTTGTGTGCGAAAAGGTTTAATGCCGAATGGTGAATGATAGGTCCGTACAATGGCTAATCTGTAGCTTGGGTGATTCAAATCATCCCTACGGCGAGCTCGCACTATTTGCTCTCAGCTTGGCGCCGCTTCAGCCTCTATCGTCTCCTTTGGGTGCCTTTTATCCAGAAGGGCAGCGGCGCACATGTTTTTTGTAGCGCTAATGGAACTTTAATAGTTTAGTTCGCTTTTACCTATTATGTTACGGTAGATGACAGTGATACTGATACTTGTCAAACAGACGTTAAAACAAAGATGCTAAAAACAAATGAGCATAAATCAGAATAGATATCTTAAAATATAGAAATGTGGGTATTAAATATATCCTCCACTATGCCTCTTTTATTCAAAGTAGAGAAGAAAAACGGGAGGAGGTATAGTCGTTTTACGGCTCGTGTTTCAGTCACCATCGAAGTTGCCGACTAGTGGCAGAGGTTACTTCAAGACGTCTCAGAAGTTCCACCGATTTCTAAGAAGCTGTTGCAACCTTAGCAACTGTCGAACCAACAATAGGAACCAAGTTTAATGTATGGGCAGCCTCAGAAATACTGATAGCGAGTTTTCCCTAAGAGAACCAAGCTCTAGAACAACAATGGTAAGTCAAAGATACCCAGTTAAAGCTAGGAAAGTGAATATTAATTCTGTGACTGATAGTGATCAATTACCTAGACCACGACATAGAAACCCGGAAAACCAAAGTAAATAAAGAAATCAGAAAACGCACTTTGATAAAAAAAATTGTCTCTAATGTCAACCTCTCGTTATGCACATTATTTTTTAAATATCACTCTTGGAAAATACTTTAGTAGTACCTATTTTGTAATAAATATTCACTATTTTTGTATTAAATAGTGACAATTTTTAGTTTAATCACAATAATAGATTGATCAGAGGGATCACCAGATATTATTCCCAAGTCTGTTTTGTCACTATATCAATGCATTGTGCTCAAATTTACATTAAATGAGAATGTTTTGAAATATTTTAAATTAAATTAGTGGCATTATCTAGAATTTAAAGAAATTTGTTGGTGGAAATAGATGGAAATGATGTATTATTGAGTTTTGACGTGACTATATTGTTAAAGAAATTCAAAGAATTGTTGGGAAAATTGTATGAAGACATTGTGGATTTTATTTTTCAGCTTAATGAACAGGAGGAGACAAGTTTATCCTTATCTCCAGCCCTGAAATATCTCCATCGAAGTCTTCGAGAAACAGGTCTCGAAGTAAACTATAAAATGTGGATAGTTTTTACATGTTGCGATACATTCATCATATAGCCTCGTGGAGAAAAAGATTTCTGAACTGCATTAATGAAATACATTCGGGCTTCAACTTCAATACACTTACATACATGGCACGTTAGGACAGAAGGCTATTTTACACTTACAGATAATTGAATATTTAATTTTATCGCAGCCTGGCTCAAAAACAAGACATTTTCACCAACATTTCAAGGACAGAGCATCTAGTATATTTGCAGCTAGGTATACACTGGCTAAAGAACAAGATATATTAGTGCGAGGTTGAAACTATGTAAGTGTCTCTAACGAATATTAACAGTACGCGACATAGAGTGGATACGACAGACTTTACAGCAGTAGTAAAAATCCAAAAAAATAATTTCAACCTAGATGAGGGCTTAGAAATAACTGGAATTTGATAATGATTCATTCGTAAAAATCCAGGGACAGATTGATCATTGCATATATCTGTGGCTTGGTTGAAAAAGGGCATATCTACAAAAAACGGGTTTTGAGATAATCGAAGATTTGTGACTAAATTTAAAATCTCTATACTCTCAATGTGCTAGATCCAAATATAGCCAAATTCAGCCCGGGTCTAGTAACACGCCTTAGGTATTGTTATTCTAATGGTATATTAATTTTTCGATTATTTTAAATCTGTACATTTTTTTTTAAATGTTAGTTACTTAGGCCCCTGCAGTTTTGGACTAATTTACATAAGCGTAATATATAATTTTTCTTTTTAGTACATAGGCCACTAAAATAGATACTTGATCCCTAGTGTACAGAAAACAGAAGGGCCTACGGAACATATTGGACCGAGACATAAAATATTCATTAAGCTAAGTTACACTTTGCCCCTGTTATTTACTACTTGAAAAAATAAAAAGGGCCAAAGGTAACATAGGCACAAAGCATTTCATTGCATTTAGATTAAGTTAAGAAAAAAGTACAAGAGTACATAGGCCTAACCTTTTTTAACCTACATGTCACTTAAGGCTGTTAACGTTTATGAATCTTAACTTTTTAGTTACATAGGTCCATTAAAATAGGTCTAAAGCGAAAATAGGACTATACTATAGTACAACTGGAGCACTTAGACCCTTTTTAGAATTAATTTTGTAGATATCTGGTCTGAGATAATTTCGCGTTAAATAAATTTATTAAAATCGCTGCTCTTTGAATCAACATTAAATGTCAAATATTGTTTTCATGAGTAATTAAATATCTTATCAATTTTTGAAATATTTAGACAACATTATTTATCACCAGCCTATTGAATATGGTAGCTTTACTGTATTTGTGAAAATATATAGACACACGAGATATTTTATAAAAACAAACAAACAGCTTATAAACTATACTTTTAGTAACTACAGTAAATTCCAATGAATCCTAAATTTTAATGATATTAATTTACGATATCAGTGTAGCAATTTTTTCAAACTGTACTTTCATAAACAAGATCAATCTATATATTAGCGAGGTGTTATGCATCAGCGTCTAGTCAAAGTTATCGATCATCAAACCCAATAAACAAACTGACAGGTGATTGTTTACTAATCTTTAGTCATACAAAAAGAATTTACAGTGACTATTAGCTACCGTAATTTCAGTATAAAAACGGTTTTTTTCCAAGAACGCCGACAAATCCCGTTATCTTTGGAATCCTTCTTAGCGTTGTTCATTGCAGGTTTATTTTTGTGAAAGGGGATTTGGACTCCGAAATATTTATTTACAATCTAAGTGGGCTAAGGCGCCTTATCTCTTTGGCGACGACTGCAAAAGCACCTGTTTCGCAACCAAGTCGGCTTTACTGGTTGCTCCAAAGATGTTTCGGAAATCAAATGTTGGTTAAGCCAGGGAACAAACACTGCCTTGAAACAGAATTAATAAATCCCTGTTATTGACTTGGGTATTAACCCAAATTTCCCAATAACGCAAAAAATTGTGAACGAAATCACAATAGATAGCCATAAATCTGTTCATTGATGGATTTGTCAACATGTTCATATTCTATAAATCTAGAGGAAAAAAAGTATATGGTGTTATCAACAATTCAAAAATTACACCCAAAAATACAGGCTGTATCACTCCCATTTATCTCGCTTAATATGCGAGACACGTCAAAAATCGTTAATTGTTTTTTGTTGCAATTTTGAAGGCCTTTATGCTCGTAAAAACAAATTTGAGATCCATGGCCAACTTTATGAGTAATAACAAAAAAACCTGTAAAGTGCCCAAACTTTAAGGCTGTCTAACTTTGTTATTTTAAGAGATAGAGAAAACTTATTGGTAATAAATTTTTATTGCAAAATTGATACCTTCCACCTGATAAACAGATTTCTGAAATATCGTATGTGGTTCGCTGCGCCCTCTAGGCGGATAAAAATTTTTTTTATTGAAGCAGGCTATGACCACAAAAAATTGCCTGTTGTTTCGTCTTTCATGCAATATACTACATGTTGCCCTTATCTTTCGTATTTATTACATTTTTTCAATTTTAGTTAAAAGAAAATGTACATAAATATTTTCGTGTTGCTCAAGACGCCAATTGAAAAAAAAAATAATAAACAGAATGTACTTTTTTATGCAAAATACAGATTTTCTTATAATATTATTTTATTACATTGTCTGTGTCAAAATAATTTTAAAGACCAAATTGCTTCTAATGTGAAAACCAATAACATAATATTATAAGAAAATCTGTATTTTGCATAAAAAAGTATATTCTGTTTATTATTTTTTTGCAATTGGCGTCTTTAAAACAGGTTCTACATTATCTTGAGCTACACGAAAATATTTAGGTACATTTTTTTAAACTAAAATTGAAAAAAATGTAATAAATACGAAAGATAAGGGCAACATGTAGTATATTGCATGAAAGACGAAAAAACAGGCAATTTTTTGTGGCCATAGCCTGCTTCAATAAAAAAAAATTTTATCCGCCTAGAGGGCGCAGCAAACCACATACGATATTTCAAAAATCTGTTTATATCAGGTGGAAGGTATCAATTTTGCAATAAAAATTTATTACCAATAAGTTTTCTCTATCTCTTAAAATAAAAAAGCTAAACAGCCTTAAAGTTTGGGCACTTTACAGGTTTTTTTGTTATTACTCATAAAGTTGGCCATGGATCTCAAATTTGTTTTTACGAGCATAAAGGCTTCCAAAAATGCAACAAAAAACAATCAAAAATTTTTGACGTGTCTCGCATATTAAGCGAGATACATGAGAGTGGCCCTCTTATGTGATACAGCCTGTATATATGTATAATAAAAATATATTTGAGAGACAATGTAGATACAAGTTTCAGTAATTACTAATAAATACTATTTCTAAAATATGTACCTTAAAAATTATGTTTTTCTACTCATATAAATATATGCAAATAACATTTTTTCCACTAAGTATCCTGCTCAATATGAAAGTAACATTTTTTTGTCTTGAGATGAAAACATGTTCATCTTTAGAAGTGAAAATGAAAATGTCAAATTTATAGTTTAATAATATATAAAAGAAACATTTTGCCTGCTATGTTACTTATCATAACAACCACTAATCAATCAATGATATTAATAAATAATAAGTTTTCGAACTAAGCATCTGAAGGTGAATTTTTGCTCCTGAAAACAACTTTAATTATGGGAATTACGGAAGCTTGTAGATGTGATGAACTGACTAATTTGAGCATGGAAAATGTTAAAGACAAGGATTCTTAATTTTTATGGCACAAAGACCAAGAAATCTCGTAGTTTCACAATAATGCAGAAGAATTTCCAATCAATCCTGTAGAATTATGTAAAAAACATATCTTTTAGACCAAGATATACCAATGATTTTATATAATTAATAAAAAATGGCAACCATAGTATGCAATGCGTTGTAATAAACATTTAATTAGAAATACCATTTAAAAATTGCTTCGTACTTATACACCGGTCAGTGTATGAGATGCTCATCCTCTACGTTATTGACAAATGCAGGGGCCAACAGCATTAAAACGCGCACAATTTAATTTAAAAAACATTTTTTGCTCTTGTTAAATTTTAAAAAATTTTAGTTTTCAAGAAAAAATGCATTAACTGAAACAAGAGTTTATTAGTGTTGGTTAGAAAAAATCAAAAAGTTAGAAGTAGGCTTTGACTTTAAAAGTTGACAGTTAGTGATAAAATTATAAAATAAAATAAACAAAATAAAATTAAAACTAAAGAAATTATTCAAAATGGACACCATTTTCTCTGAAACAATATTTTGGGACCCCCTACATGCATCTTCTCTGTGTCAGTTCTTATGAGGAACACCCTGTATATTAGTAAACTAAGTTGGGTATAGGCAGCACCTCTTCAATCTCTGGAAATAACGCCTTCCATCTGGTCCCATATTTATAATTTTTATTCCCCAGTAACACCCATGTGTAGAAGTTACAACAAATTGGACAGTTATAAAAGATATATTTCATTTCACCTTGTCCTACTTTAAAAACAACATAATCTAATTCCTAATTAATTTACACTGACGTTAATTTAATGGTGTTATATACTTAAATGATATGCTTAGTATATATTGTTATTTTATATTTGTGTGTTTACGCTTCTATATATTTTATCGTCTACTCCTGTAAATAGCCATAAAGCTGATGAATGCCATGAAATAAAATACAGATTTGTACAGCATGTTCCGTTTTTACCTGAACATGCCTCTAAAATAATAAGAAAACAAAATTCAAAGATAATAATATAAGCACTCAGATTAAAAGTTCATTTTAATAATAATAATAAGAAGCTCAAAGCTTGACTTAAACAATACGCCATAATAAAATATCATATACCACACGCATTATTCTGTATGCGGACCAATAAGATCGTCAAAAGTAATCATCAAATGAAGAAAAAACTTTAATTTTGGGAAAGTTTCTTATTCTGTAATCAATATTACATAGTCACTTAATTTCATTAGGAAATTTATTATAAAAATGCAAACAGTAGTAATTTGAACTGACTAGTTTTATTTAGTCTAAGAAAGGGTTAATATTGAATCTGCGGTAGCTCTTAAAATATTGCATGCAGTCACTTCTGTAAAGTAAGATTATATCAACATGATAAGAATGGCCCCAGTTTAGGATAGCATAGCAATTTGTACAGAAAAAACTTACAGGCAGGATGTCACCAATGTTTTAACTAGACACAGTTAATAAGTTTTCAGGTATTAACAATATTGTGTGAAACTAACTACTCTGTGGGCTAAAGCCCCAACCAGCGTTGAATTACACCCACAATATCTACCCATATATTCTTTATTATTAGCTTTTGTAACATTTTTTACTGTTTTAGAAAGGTATTTTAAGTTAATATATATTAAATCTCCTACAATTCCTATCAATGAAGTCATGTGTATGTTCTCTGATACCAAATATCTAGGTATGCTAATGAACAATTCCACAGACAAAGCTCTATTCAATAATTATCTAAAGAAATTAATCTATCTAAATTTACTAACTTGGTTTAATGAAAACACTCTATAGATATCTAACTTCTGACAGTGGGAACTCGAAAATTTAACCACAATAGATGAGATCTGACCTATTTCTGCATTTTTAGGATTGCTTCATCATGTGGCCTCCTTTAAGTTGAGACAAATATCTAACTATAAAAATTATTATACCAATAAATTAAAATTATTTGAAATTAAATGTCGACAATGTCAAACTGATTAATCTGTCAATGAATTTAAACATCATAACGACCTACTAAAATAAATAACAAAATTTACCCTTTATGTATCGTTTTTTATATTTTTTCAGGTGTTTGGATCAGAGAACTTGACTTCATTGATAGGAATTGTAGGAGATTTGATATATATTAGCTTAATACCTTTCTAAACATAAAAATGTTACGAAAGCTATAATAAAGAATATATGGGTAGATATTGTGGGTGTAATTCAACGCTGGTTGGGGCTTTAGCCCACCTAGTAGTAAGTTTCACACAATATTGTTAATACCTGAAAATATATAAAATAAAGGATATACGATACATAATGGATAAAATTTGTTATTTATTTTAGTAGGTCGTTATGATGTTTAAATTCATTGACAGATTAATCAGTTTGACATTGGCGACATTTAATTTCAAATAATTTTAATTTGTTGATGTAATAATTTTTATAGTTAGATATTTGACTCAACTTAAAGGATGAAGCAATCCTAAAAATGCAGAAATAGGTCAGATCTCATCTATTGTAGTTGAATTTTCCAGTTCCCACTGTCAGAAGTCAGATATCTATAGAGTGTTTCCATTAAACCAGGTTAGTAAATTTAGATAGATTAATTTTTTTAGATAATTATTGAATAGAGCTTTGTCTGTGAAATTGTTTATTAGCATACCTAGATGTTTGGTATCAGAGAACAATTGTAGGAGATTTGATATATTGTATATTGTATATTAGCTTAAAATACCTTTCTAAAACAGTAAAAAAACAGTTAATAAAGTTTCTAATCTAGAATATCATTTTGGATAATTTTTTAGACAGTTCATCATTATGCTGCTTTCAAGACATTTGATGATTCACACCAAGAAATTTTACTTGAGGTGCAACTGAGAATCTCATTATCGTTATCCACATGACGCAAAATAAACAAATAGTTCTGTCATGATTGAAATATATCTTGTTTGCTAAAAATCACTACTTTACGTTCGTGTTGTTTGTATATTCTACTGAAGGACAATGGCCTTATTCGCACTGTTTAAAATGGTAGTATCGTTCGAAAAGAGAATAAAAGTAGAAATGTTAGATATCACTATTTGGTAGATAACTAATATAAATGAGAGACAGTACAGGTCCCCCCATTTACTTCCATTGAAAGAGACAAATTGTGATCTATCATTCAGATATGATTCAAGCGATATAGCTACTATTTGAATAAAAGCTGTAGCGCAAAAGTTTTTGTTTTAGGATGTTGTAGCTCACGCAGTCAAAAGCCTTCGTGAGGTCATAAAAAGTATCAGTAACAATATTTTTATTGTCTAAGCCACATTTAAAACTGACTGTGTAAATTGTTTGTTACTAGCAGGGTGGATTTTTTTTTATTTCAAGACTTCACTTCATAGAAGTGAAATAAGTTGTTTTGTTCAAAATATCGAGGTATGTGTTCCTCTAGAATCTTTTGCAAAATTTTGGCCATAACTGGAATTAAGAAGATAGGTTTGACGGGTCATCAATAGATTCCTTGCTAATTTTTGCTAGCTTAAGAATATCAGGAAATACATTCTCCCTGATACATTCATTAGATAAATATGAGATGATTAAATTTATTATCCTGATTAAACCTCAATTTAAACTTAAATAGCCGTCATTGTAGTGGATGTTCGCCGAGATGATTGACCCGTATACTAATCAGGATTAGGAATGTTTAGATACTGCAATATTTTGAGGAATCAGTCCGAATGCCACTAAGGTATAGGTACATTTACCCGCATTGTAAAATACAAAGAACTTCTGAATTTTCATGCGTTTCAGTCTTACATTCATATACTTCTTAATGATGTCAATATAATTCACTGCACATCGTCAGTTTTTAAAATTGTAAATGTTCTGGGTCTATATGCATTAGTATCTCTCCTTAACATCATCAACACATACATTATGGAATTGCATATGTCAACAAGCACCAATAAACTAAAAATAGCAACTAGGTATCTAAAATTTTAACTTTTCTAACTTCTAATAAAAAAAGAAATAAAAGTATAACAGACATATCAGATATTTGTCGTTTGGAGCATGAAATAGAAAATCCATTAACTGTTTCTTTGAAAATACTTTGTTCCGGTAAATAATCAACCGAGCGGTTCTTCAAAAATGCATTAAGTTTTGAAAATTTAGTAATGTCTATGTCACTTTTGATTCGTAACATACAGTTTAATTTCGAATACATACACCATAACGACGATTACTTCTACTTATTTGACTGATTATTAATTACAGCAATAAACATCAATGTAATTAATTTATCTGATCAAAGAAATATGCGAGCAAAGTTTTCTCGGTATCCATTTTCCCAATTTCCATATTACTAACTCGCACCATTGAGAAAACATATGCAAATTTTTTATAAAGATCTTACGATTTTTTTGGAATAAGACTTGTTTCAGCTTCTTCGGCTTTTTAAAGAATTTCTTCAGATGAATATATAAGAAAAAATTGCTTTGTGTACACTATGCTATAGCAACCACATCTGAACATTCTACGATTGCTCAAATAACAATTTGATAATTAAAACAAATTCAAGTTTTTAAAACATAAACTGTCTGTTAAAAATACAGTTCGACTATAAAATAGCTTATGGTGTTCGTTTATAATGCACGACTATGACATTCGTGAAATTAGCTAAAATTCACTCGTGTCATAGTCTGTTGCATTATAAACTAATTTCATAACTACCCATTACATAACAATTTTTTTGCATTGTATCGACCTTTGTGTTACATTAACAATACAGGGTGATTCAGAACTTATCTATAAAAGATTCTGAATGTACAGGGCTTACAAGTAAAATATTGCAAAAAAAATTTAAAAAATGTAAATGATAAGTAAATAAAATAAGTAAATGTAAAACCTGATAAGGCGGTAAAGCATGCAATCAGCGACCGGGAAATAATGGAAAGAAATTCCCAATGAAAGAAATAAATGGCATTTTATAACACCTATTTTATACTGTAAATTGCTGTTATTGTTATTAATTATTAATAGAATTAATTTGTGGTGTTAATCAATAAAATAGTTTGACGTACCTGTTGTCACATAAAGATTTTGGGCACGTATTATCCAGTTTCTAAACTAACACAAATATTTCTGCTTCATGTTTGTTTTGAACTCGGAAGTTATTGGCAGCAACTATGATACATTTGTGTAAATCATCAGTAGTAGATATCCACTTCGGTGTGATGCACTTCATTTTTCAAATGTCCCCACAAGAAAAAGTCCAAATCGTGGCGGCCACGATACAGATCCTCCTCGTCCAATCTTTTGATATTAATCCTTGGACACACTGTACATGATACAGATATAATTGAGTGATACGCTGTAGACGTCCTGGACCTTCATCTCTTCCACGATTTGGTTTGAAATTTCCCGCCTCACACTCGCGTTGCATTACACTGCACTCCTCGGTAAAAATAACTGCATTTGGCGCACGTTTATCGGGAAATCGTTCTGCCAAAGTATTTTCACGATATCCATTTACTCCGAGTTGCTATAGACTAAGTAATTTTTTATACTTGAAGAGGTAATGTAAACACTCACTCACAAAAACGGTATACGCTACAAAGAGTAATCGAATTTTAATATTCAGGATCGCCTGTCTAGAGACTACAGTAGCCCAGCGATATAAAGATTGAAAATACTACAACTTAAATAATTTTTTACTCGGAAACGATAAGGATTTTACAAATTTTTTTATTACGATATTGACTCCATTTTTCCCAAATTTTTTTTGACAAGTTCTGAATCACCCTGTATATTGACATTTATACAGGGTGTCCGGAATATGAATGCCGTACTTTTAAGGGCTTACATATCTGACTAAAAGCAATAAAAATCTCTTTTTGTCTACAAACACATTTCAAAAACAAAAATACAACAGTAATAATATGCAAAACTATGTTACTAAATTACAAATTAGGGTACAAATAAGGTTAAGTAAAAGCGCCTGTAACGTAACGTGTTCATAATTTGATTTAATTGGTATTAATGAAGTAACCAATTGAGGTTTCCGAGAAACTCGTTAAAATTGTAATGTACTGTAACGTTCGACAACGTTTCAGTTTCAGGTTGCTGGTGATAACCTAAAAGTAATATTAGAATGATGCGTAGTTCGATTCATTTTTGTCTAGTTTATTTTTTTTTATATTTGGTAAACGCTTCTTGCAAGAAACAAGTCATTTTGAACACCTGTAACTATTATTCTGTGTTGTGAAAAGAGCTCTAAGTAAACTATTCACAGTAAGTACATATTATATTTGTAATTATTACGTATAAAACTAAATCCTAGGATAGTGTGTGAGCGACGTTGTCACATGTTCAACACCTGTTTTTTGTCATAATTCTGTTACCGTTGGTCAGAGAAAAAAATTGTTAAGTCAAATATGTTTTCTTTTAGTATAACTTACCACATGGCTAAATGAAGGCTCTTATATTCCGAACACTCTGTATTATAACAATTTAGAAATAACTGTTTTAAGAAAAAGTAGTTAGGAACAGAAACGTTCAAATAAAAAAGAAGGTAATAATCCTAAAATTGCCTCCAGGTGCCACCTATGCCTGCTCTGCGAAGACCCTTCCAACCCTCGGATCTGCCAAATCAAATTGACTAGATCGAGCCGCGGAGTGTAGCTTTCCCGTCACCCCCGCGACAAAACACTCTTCCTTTCATTTAATTTTCTCAAGCGTCCGATAATTGCGGGGTTGCCCGCCCCCTCTCCACCCTCTCACGGGTACAAAGAGGCTCGGATAGAGAGACTAGTTGGATGTGAAACTCGCTGGAGGTAATGGTACACAAATCGAATTAATCCTGCCGAGCTAAATGTTATTCAATTTGGCAGCAATTTCGCGCCAGAGCGGGTTGTAAATATAGGCAGGGATTGGAGCTTTCGGAAGGACTTATTCGATTTCTAGGATACATCAAAATGATACGATAGAACGAAAATACTTTTTTTTTTAATTTTGCCATATAAAGCAACACATTTTGTTATCGAAACAAGTGTCAAAACGTTCTACTTTATGTAAATAGTTGCATAATGAAAACCATTATGCAACTTGTTACGAAAAGTTCGTTATGTCACTAATTGCAAAAAAAGAATTAAACAAAATACAGCAGAAAAATTATAAAGCAGAATTTTTGTCTCCGTTTTGAACCATCTGATATCCCCTCAGTAGTAAGTTGCACTGAATCGTATACAACTATAACGTTAGATAAAATTACTCTGAGGTTGAATGCTTTATAAAGACTTTGGATATTAATAAACGTGCGGGTCCTGATGGAATACCTCCGACATTTTTAAACACTGCGTGGAATCCATATCATATCCATTATATACATATATATATATATATATATATATATATATATATATATATATAATCACTATATGAGGGAATTTTTCCATCTTATTGGAAAAAGCTCAAATTACTCTAGTTTTTAAATCCGGTCATAAAAATTTAATTAACAATTGAAGACCATAATGCAAAAGGTGTTAACTAATTTTTTTAAGTTTTGAAATAAATTGAGTTAAAGTTTATTGCCTGGAACTTTTCATATGACTTAATTTTAAATATTTTTAAATGGAGTAATGTATAAACATACATTGAATAATCTTATAGTAGGTCAATTTTGAAGAAATATTTCTGTAATGCCAAAAAAATTAAACAAAACAAAGAAAAATTGAGTTAACACCTTTTTCAGAATTATTGTTTATGAGGCGCCATAATCATATGTAAATGAAAATAGTGTTATCTCTACAAAACTGTTTATTTAGCAACATTTTGTGATTTAAATAACCTTTTTAACAATGAGAGAATACATAATCACTTATTTTAATTTTCTCATCGTTTCAAATTATAATAGAAACCTCTGAGATTTTCTGGGATGAAAGGAATTTGTTCCTGTATGTTGTCATATTTTTTTGCTGCGATAGTTTTGGATTTGTTAATGTTTACTAACAAATTATCAGTTTCAGGTTGAGACCTATTCATCTTTCTGTTTTTCCTTATGTCAACAATATTCCAATCCTCAGCCTCATCAAATGAATATTTATATTTTGTAATTCCAAATTCTTCAACTTGAAGCCACCGAACTTCCCTAAATTGTACCTTTTCATTCTTGTCATTTTTTTTTTCGATCTATAAGTCCTAGTTTTCGAGGTAATTCCTTAATATCAATAAACTTATCTGCCATTCTTGTTATGTTGAAGGGCGTCGTTCTTCTTGCTTCTGTCATTATTGACAGGTATTGATCCACAGTATAAATATTCTGATGTTTTCTGATCGCCTTTTCTACAGTAGCAAAATCTCTATCTGAGTCCATGAAAGTGTGTCCCACCTCAGGAAACTTGTGATCAATTTTCTTAAACCTGCCAGATTTTATCAAATAATGCCATAAGCACACAATGTAAAAGTTTTTGTTTTGACCTCCTGCCGAGTCGCTCCATGCTACTAGGTGATCAGAAAGTTTATTTTCTTCTTTGATATTTTCGAGAAACGGCAATATTGAACTACCTATTTCCTCAGGCCCACGAGATCCTTCATCTTCAGTCCAAACATGAAAATACCCTTTGCCATTCTGTTGCTGTGTTGAAACTGAATGAACTCCTAGATTATAGAGCCATACTTGGCGTAAGTAAAAAGCTTTACCAGTGGAAATTTTTGGCAAAGGGAGTGTTTTCTGTAAATCGAAAGTAAGATATAGAGTCTTATCATTATTTTTTGCAGTTTGCCGATCAATTTTTTGTTGTTCAAAAGCTTTTTTGAATTTGGCAACATGCTCTTCATTGACTTCCACATCACATACTTTACAAGTATCGGTTTTGGGAGAACCAAAGCCAAAATTAAAATCATTTGCAAAAATATTTCTGTATATGGCAAAAGAAACAGGAACAATGTGTTGGTCTGCACACTTTTCTTTATACAACTCATACATCTTTCTTATGGATAACCAGGGTGAAAGATACAGTCGATTTGGGTTTTTATTTCTTGAATAATGGGACATCTCAGAGGGAAAAGATCTGATGTGCTCGGATACAACATTTCGCTGTTCATCAGAAAGAGACTAAACTAATGCAAAAAGGTATCAACTCAAGAGTTAACACCTTTTTGCCTAAAGTATTTGAGTTAACACGTTTTTACCAACATAAATTATTTGTTTTGTTGAGATAACACTTTTATGATTACCCGTCTACGAGAATTGGGTGCCATCTATGACTCATAAGGTTTACTAACCGACGGAAAACAGAGTTAACACCTTTTTGCAGACAAAATCTGGAATTTAAAAAAAAGTGAGTTAACACCTTTTTGCATTATGGTCTTCAATTATCATTCTATTTATATGCTATCTATCCCTGGGAAAATATCTGAAGCAATTGTTTGTAAAGAATTGTTTTTCAAAACTAAACATTTAATAAATGAATATCAATAGGGATTTTTTAAGGGTCGATCTGTGGTGACGTACTTGGTTCCATTGATTCAAAATGTAATAGTTTCAATGTATAATCATAAGCAAGTGGATGCTGTGTATACTGATTTCTGTAAGACGTTTGATAAAATTCATCACAACAGTCTGTTTGAAAAGCTAGAGAATCTCGGTATACATGTTACTTTGTTAAAATGGATAATGTCGTATGTACGTAATAGAACACAATGTGTCTAAATTAACAATTGTTCTTCGTGTTATGCTTCTTGTGTTCTGCAGGGGTCGCACCTTGGACCTCTTTTTTTCTCTTTATTTGTATATGATATTGGTGACTGTTTTTTACATTCTGAATTCTCTCTCTACGCTGATGATTTAAAGATATATGGTGAAATCACAAATTTAATTGATCGTTATAGTTTGCAGATGCATCTGTCTAGATTTAAACAATATTGTCAAAGGAATAAATTATTGATAAATATAGATAAATGGTGTGCTATAACATTTTCACGACTTAAGAAGATCAATTCGGTAAAAAACTTGGGAATTATACTTGAATCAAAATTGACGTTTGATTTACATATTGAATCCATTGTCAGAAAAACTTATCGTAATTTAGGTATTATTATGAGGACAACTAGCATTTACCGATCCCAAATCTATAATTTTGCTACATAATTCCCTTGTTCGAAGTGTTCTTGAATATGCTATTAGGTATAGTTTGAAATCCTACTTATAATAAATATGTTGATCGTATAGAGAGAGTTCAGATTAAGCTTGTCAATATTTTAAATTATAGATATAGACGTCTTCATTTTGAATTGTATGACATCAGATTGAAACATTATAATTTACTAAAACCATCATCTCGTAGACTGATTAATTATATATTTTTTATTTATAAATTATTTAATCTCAAGATCGATTGCAACTATCTCATAGCAAATTTTTACTTTAATATTAAACAGCGGTTAACTAGATCAACTAATTTATTTCACTTGAAGTTCGGTTCTACAAATTATTTACTTAATTCTCCAATTTATTTAATGCAAACAATATACAATGAGTAGTTTAATGACATAGGTAGATCCTTAAATCAAGTGAGAAATGATGCCATATCAGTCTTTATGTAATTATTTTTTTAAACTTATTTCTGGTTTCTTTTTTGACTTAGTGCTAGAATTAATTTAGTTTATAAAATTATCAATTTATGTATTAGCAGTGTTTACACACAGTTTTTATGTGTAACCCTATTATTGAAATTTTTGTAAGAATTCTGTTGGGTTTCCTTAACTGTATAAATAAATAAAGCAACTTTTATTGCCAGTAATATTACAAATAACACTTTGTTAATTATTTATTAATTATTATTATTTAATTATAAATATTCACAACGTAGTTGGTACAGTTAGTGAAACTAATTCCAGAAGAAATCTTATTTGTTGAACTTGCAGTAATATTCTGTGATATGTTATTGGTATTACTCGGTTCTCCAAGAATATCACCGGAAATTGTTTTTTTATTTTCTATAGAATTTTCAACATATCCTTCTGTAACAGAATTGACTTTCAGCCGCCGTGTTGTTTTATTTTTAAAATATTGGCCCCATAATCTGCAAGTAAAGTGGCCGAAGATCTTCTGAAACAGTGACCAGTGAATAATGCACAATTCGGCAATTCAATCATTTGAGCAATCATCTTTGGTAACTGACCAATAGAATTAATTCCTACTGGTTGTACACTACATTTACCATTTCTATATATAACAAAGGATCTATTGATTCTTGAAATATTTTCCGTAAGTAGGTTTCTATACTTCCTGATAATGTCAACAAAGTTTAGTCCTTCTATATCTCTCGGGGTGATTTCAAATTCACGAATTACTCTAGTTTTGTATTTGGAGTACTTATTTACTCGAAAATACGTCCCCTCACCTGTAACATCTTCAACACGGAAAAATGTTAATTCTGATTTCCGACATGCACCCCACAACGCTATTCCCACAACGAACACAACCTAAAGCAAAAAATGTGGATTAATAAACTAACAACTAAATTAAGCAATCATTAGTTACCTTAGCCATTAAAAAATTGTTGTCATCCGCCTCCGTCAAAAACTTCGCAATATTTACTTTTGAAAAAACGTTTGATTTCTTAGCGTGGTATCCATCGGACTGCCTTTTCAAAAATGCTATCAATGTTTTAATGTCTGTATATCTTTTTTTAAAGGCAGCTCAGTTCTCAACATGGAGTACTGTGTCCATAGCGTAGAAATTGAAATTCTTCTTACCTTCAAAATATGCCAATAGTACTTTCTCATGGACGTGTTTTACTTTCTTCTGTTCACGCCATTTCAACTTTTTCATAAGTCAAGTCATATACCGCTTTGGATTTTTCAGGAATCAGTGAACATACTGCATTTCTTGCCGCTTCTTCGATATCGCTCGGTATATCGCCAGAATCTGTATGTAAATCACACATTTAAATTTAAATTATACTTGTAAATAATCAAAACTAAAAACTTGTATTTCCCATTTTTCGTCAAAATTAGAAAAAATCTTGTATGTAATACGTTATGAAACATGATTTTATGTAACTCCGTTACATAAAATCATACTTTTCATAACTGATTACATAAATAGCTATTTTCGGTACACCAAATAGTTGTATCAATGTTGATGTCAACAAGTAGTTTAGATACCCGTCTTTATCCATAAAGTATCCACAAGTTTATCCATAAAGTAGATTAAATTTAGTTCTGAATTCTTCAATTTGAAGCGAAAATTAGACTTTTTTCAAGGGTTAAATAATATTTGACAATTATTCTACTACTAAAAGAATAACAAATCACAATTTTATCTTTGACGCAAACAAACACCTTCAGGCATTTTTGGAACAAGAAGATGAAGGCAACAAAATTAAAAATAAAGAATCTTGACGAAGGATCAAATTGATATATTTTTACGTGAAGCTTCAAATAGGAAGTACTAGCTATGAAGGTACTATCAATGCCTACCCATTGGAAATATTACAATTTTTATAAATATTTTTTATCTACAACATAGGCTTTTTATAGCTGTAATTCACAAGGGTGAAGGTTATGACACGAGCTGTAGGCAAGTGCTGTAAATTACCTGAGTATATTTCAGCCACTACCTATATGCAAGTAGAAAGTAGTTTGCATTACCCAATATTTTGACATGCATAACATGAACACGACATAACTTACAATTCAAACTTTAATTAGTCCACTTCTACCAACATTCGGACAAATTTTAATATTGCCTTAACTGGTTTGGATTTCACACAAGAGGTTCAAGTTTAATTGCTGACACCGAAGAATTTTCGTTTTGCTAGTTCATTTTGGGTTTTTTGAATTATACTCAAAAGATTTGCTCCACCATCGTCTTAAAGGGAGGTTAAAGATCGCCGAAAACAGTGTCATATTTGAATTAGGCAGTTTAAGAAATCGTGCAATCAGTTTTGGCACATTGTCAATAATATTTATACCAATAGGTTATTTGGTGCATCTACTAGCTCTATATCGAAAAAAGAAGCAAACATCTTCAGTTCTTAATTTGACGTATTCTCTTCCTAGTTCTATTAAATTCCAGATGTTACAGAAAACTATTTAGATACTTTTGTTTTGATATTAGGTATCATGACTTGGAAACATAGACCTTCATTTTCTAATTTTCGCTTCTAGAATGCAATCAAATTCAAGTATTTTTTGATATCGATATTCTTGAATGAAATTTCTGTTCTTATCACCAAAGAGATGAAGGCTTCTGTGTTTTGCTTAGTTCGTTGAAATATAATAATAATCCTTTCTCGTTAGTTCTGTTAAATATATTTTTTTGTCTACACCTTTTTTCATAGTGACCAAATGCTTGTTCGTATTTCTTCCGTTATTTCTCTGGCTCGATACTGGAAGCAATACCGGAAGCTTCATTCTCAGGATCTGATGAGAAATTATCGCTTGAACTCATTTTTGCATTTTACACAATAATTATACTCGAGTCAAGAATTCAGACGTCTTACGTCACGGCTGACGTTACACATTTGTTTTTATAGTCAACGTAATAACATTTTTAGGAAGTTAATTTTATGAATCGTAGGCAACAAACTTGGGAACTATGTAGTCTGTCATCTACAAACTCGCCGACATACGTCGTTGAACACTGTAAGGAAGACAAATAGGGCAGTTAATGATGCAACTTAGATTATTACTTGTTTGCTTTGCTGGCAGTACAAGACATTACTTTTCAGTGCTAGGTGATTTCGCAGGCCCGTGCGTATTATAATTTGTGTGTTCGCGATATACTAGGTGTTTTTTTAGTTACTGTTATCGGCTCATTATAAATTAATGGTGTGGATACAAAATTAACACTAATAATTAATGTTCTGAGTACACTATTAGTTTTTTCTCTGCCTTTACCCAATCCTAATCCCACTCTCTTGGCAGAGACCGCTTGTATCTCCCCGTGGTCCTTGCTAGGCAATAATAATTTAAAACTACCTACATAATAACATCGATCATTTAATCGAAATATGTACATATTCGAATCAAAAATTCAGACGTCTTACGTCACGGCTGACGTTACACATTTGTTTTTATAGTCAACGTAATTTTCTATATTTGGTCGCGTTAAAAACAATCATTTTTTGCAATTTAGTGCAATACATAATGCAAACTTTTAGTGCAGTATATAGTTTTATAACTATCAGTTGCAGTTTCTTAAATATTTTGATGAAAATGTAATGAATTATTCATTTGTTCGTATGACAAGAAATACTTAATTCAATGACAGCAATGTTTATGGCCCTTGCTACAGTAACTTCTTCTTAATAAATATTTTCACATTATGTCTACTACAATTATGTACCTATAATAATACTTATTATTATTTTTATTAACCTCGACACCTGTAGATAAATCGTGGAATACTACATTATTACCGTACTTATGTGATTATACACAAAAAATATAACTTCACGCATACGATAATAATGTTTATATTCCACTTATTAGGTAAACAACTGTTAGATTATCTTGATATTCCGTGTATCAGATGCTTGGCGCTACGATGAGATTGTTAATTTTAGGGTAACGACACTGAAAGTTTCGAAAAATTGATTCTCGTTAAAGTAACAAATCTAGGTCGTTTACTATCGTTGGTAATTGTTATGTAAAGATCTGTATATACTATATGGCCCTTTGTTCAAAGGATATCATCATTGACTGTTTATTATTATCAAAATGGAAGTTGCCATCGAGCAGTAGTGGTACCAAATGAAGTTACTTCATTTCTAAACTGTATGTAATACAGAAGAACATGCTGGACATTGCCTTAGTAGAGCATCCGAGCCTCTCTAGTTGATGATGGAGACAACATCCCTTCGTTGAAACGACACAGTGTCTAAAAATCTAGAGCTATTGCAGAAGAGTATATCGAATATCTGAATGGTAAATTACCAAAATAAAATGAAATATGGAGACATTCAAGCACCAAGCTTAGATACCTGTTTTTATCCATAATATAGAATATCATTGACGGTATTCATTGCTGAATCAATTTGAAACGAAAATTAGATGTTTTTGACACAATTATTCTACTAGTAAAATCATAACAAATCATTACTTTATTTTTGACACAGATAAAAACTTCAGGCATTTTTGAAGAGAAAAGATGAAGGCTACAAGGTTAAAAAATAAAAAGTCTTGACAAAGGTCAAATTTACATTTTTATGTGAAGTTCTAAATAGCAAGTACTGGCTATGAAGTTATAGAATAACTTCCATAAATATTTGTTAGGTTATGTTGATATTCGCTGTATTAGATGCCTGTTGCTTTGATGAGATGGTTAATTTTACGGTAAACAACACTGTAAGTTTGGAAAAATTGATTCTCGTCAAAATAGAAAATAGCAAAAATAAATCTGTACAGTATTGTAACCTCGAAATTAGGTTATCGTTGATACACGTCACGTAGACAAACAACTTTATTGTCACTCTTGATTATACAAGAAATCTGCTTCAACAAATTCACAACTGTCAAATGCTTTACTTTGACGTTTCAGTCATTCGCGTTCGACTGCTCAATATAAACTGACTCCAGCGCCGAAAATGATCTGCTTATATAGGTTTTTAAAGTTCTGGAAGTTTCTGAGATCTCGAGAACGTGTCGAGAAACAAATAGAATATAGCCTGGAATATTCCGGAAAACGTCAAAATAAAGCCATCACAAAAATTATAAATTCTAACATAAACAGAAACGTGATTTACAAACTATCGAGGTAGGTGAGCTTCAATTATAAATTCTAACGTAAACAGGAACGTAATTAACAATCTAAAAAGGTAGCTGAGCTTTCGTAACAGTATATATGGCTCTTACGCAACTTATGTTATGTGTACTACATGTGTATGTGTAATATCTACCAAACCAGCTACAACATATCTCAGTACATTCGTCATCATAACATCGAGATGAATATTGTCTACTACCACCACACGGCTCAATCCGTTTTGCAAAAGCACCAGATCATGTCTAGTAATAACTCTGGTGTAGGGCTCATTTCTCTTGTTATGAGTTGTAGTTGGTCTCTTACTTTTTTCTAACCCCACTCTTCGGGATTGGCAATATTGGTGTTCATAGTTTTCCAACATCATCAAAGACATTGTAAATGTACCCAGAGAAGAAGCTGGACAGCGGCATGTTTCAAATGCAAACAGAAAGGAACTCACAGATATTGGCAAAGCATTGGTATCATTGTACGGTGGAATCCAAAGACAGTGACTCTGAACCTATCACGATATAATGTCTATTTGAAAAACGTTATAAATGCCAAAAGTGAATTAAATATTACAAGAAGGCCACCTACAGAAGATGGTGCTGTTCATTATCTTCTTAAAGTAGATTTACAATATTTTTATTGGAAAAGTAGGGTTGGAAAAAAGTAGAAGAATTACAACCAATAGCATGTGAAATGAGCTCTGCACCGAAGTTATTACTTTATTTTATTTATTTTATTTCACACAGCGAATGCCCCCAAATAACAATAGAAAACAGAAACAAAAAAAAAAGTAATATTTACACACCACAGAAACCTATAACACATAATTAATACTAGAAATAGCATCGAATCGGTCAGTAGTCACGCGGTTTAAGGCGTCAGTACTTAATCGAGGTGACTGGATCGCTGTGGGTTCGACCCCTGCAGCCGGTAGACCGTATATAAGCTATATTCGTGGAGAGATTGGTACCCTCTCTGCGGGTATGGTAGGGTGGAAGAATGTTGACTTGGGTCAATGTGAGAGATTGATACCGGTTGGCATTTAACTACCCCCCTAATTAATGAGGTTTTCCAGGTTTCCCTCATTCCTGCACTGAATGGTGGTTAGGGCCTACCAACGTAAGTCGTTCCTGGGCGCAAATACGGCCTGCTTAATAATAATATGCCGCCCCCTCTCCCGCACAAGTCTTCGACTTCTGGGCTAATCCTCGTGATTAGAATGAGGGGTAGAGATATTATTATATTATTATTATCAATAGCATCATAATGCTACCTGTTTCAAGCTTGCAAGAGACCACTGAAATATATCAAGCGATTACTTTAAGTTGTTATAAGTATTGCACATAAAGTTCAGGGGGGAATAATTCCTAATATTAGTTCTTGGCGTTGGCAAATAAAAAGTACCAGCAACAGCAGTTAGGTTATTTAATAATTGAAATCATAATACTAAATAAGCAATGCTACGTATGTCTTCTAAAGATTTAACAGAAAACTTCTGTAAAAGCTCATCTTGGAAAATCGCAGTCTGAAGATAAATTCCGTAAGTTATAAAAGATAAGAATTTAAAAAACCGACTTTGAACCTACTCCAATTTGTCAATATATGTTACATAATTTGAACACCAAACAACAGATGCATATTCCAATTTCGATCTAACTTATAAAAAACTTTTCAGAGCCTCAGCAGATTTAAACATAGACGTTTTGATTATCAAAAATATGATTTACAACACTGCATAAGCTTTCAGATTTTCGGCCACTAATTGGTTATTTATTTTTATTTTTTAAACCAATATCATAATCTCTTTCAACATAAAATATTCTGTAATTTGATACCACACACGAGTTTTAATGATTTTATGGATTTTCAGGATGGCGGCCAAAAAACACTTGCACAATCATTTTGCACACTCAGATTTTTATAGATATTTAGTATGTCAAAAAAAATGTCAACAACGTACTAAACCATTCAAATCCCGTCCTTGTGGGAATTAGTTTATCTATATCTTCACTAGTATTGTAACTATTTTTATTCTTATTACCTTTGTTTTCGTCACTGCGACGGCTCTAAAAGTCGAATAATAGCATGCCTCGTCGAACAAATATTAGACATATTCATATTTGCTTTGGACCACGTGCTAGCTAGAACAGAACAAAGCCAAAACTCCACTCGTCGCAATAATCCCAATTCAGCGGATCGCTGTCGCTGGAGGCGGCTGGGCGACGGCAATATTCTATCCTTTGAGCTCCGTGCTGTTTGCCGTGCCACAATTTTCCTCTCAGAGCAAATACAGGATGCGAGGCTGTATTACATGACGATTGTCGTGTACTGGCGGATATAAGCTCTGTGACAAATTTGTCGTCCCGCCCCACAATGTACTCCTGGGAATCAAGAAGTCAACTATCGGTGGTGTGAAACTGAATTTTATAATAATTCTCTCAAAAGCCTTTAACAGCTGACTGAGATATCGTAACTTAACTTTATTTTAACAATTTATAAAAGAAGAAGAAATTCTATGATAAAAGAAAAAACTGTGAGGTCATTAGAAAGAATAACAGGTTTGCTTTGAAGTGGGGGTATTTTTCTCATTTCTGCAAATGCAAAACTTTGATTACTGTGTTAACAGTGACATCTATGGGAAAAGTGCTGGGCATGCCTTAGATATTTCTAATTTGTATTATCCTATAGTCGAGGTCCAATAAGATAAATACATGCAGCTCATATAATTATCATATAAAATTTAAGTGCCACGTATTCTGCACAGGATATCCGTTTATACAGTTTCTACTGCAGCCAATACGCATGCGCCATATCAGAATGTTTAATTTTTATTGGTAGAGACGTCATGACGTATTCAGCTGTTCCAACTTACTCACTACCATGAGCGTGTGCCTGGGAAAATTTCGATATATCTTTTCGTTAAATTAATTGTGTGCGAGTTTGTGTTTATGTTCTTAAGAATGGATAATAATTTATAATCTACAGCGTGTTTTCAAAATTGTACACGCTATAATGTAAGAGGTGAAGAATATTGGATGATAAAAAAAATATGTAGGAATTAAGGCCCGAGACCAAAATATTAATGTAAGTGATGCAGTTGAAATATGTAGTTCACGGCAAATACTGGAAACTCACGGTAAGAAAAAGATAGATGTTGATGATACAAAATACGCGAACAATACATGGATGGTATTTTAAAAATAAGTTCCTAACAATAAAAAACGTTCAGGTTGCTATCTCATAGAATGAAACTTTGCCTAGAATATGTTGCGAATTATGCGTGACATTTTTCGTTTTATAAAGCATAAGAGACATAGTATGCTGATAGGAAAAGATTAAATAGTGATATGACGAATAAACTATTTAAGATAAAAATTATATGATTGAAGAATATTTTTGATATACTTATATATTATATAAGCACTGATGAAACATGGATAAATAAAGACCATACGATGATAAATGTATGGCACTGTTTTGCCACATATGGAACAAGATGATGACGTGGTTGTATGATAATACACTCTATAATAGCTGACGATTTGAAGTTGTTTCCAACTGTTCTATGAATGTATAGTACAGTGTATGTAAATAGTGCAGTGCATTATGTGTTAAAGTGTGATATCTGCTTAGTACGCATCGGGTAGGTGTAAGTATGTGGTGGTAGACCATTGTCGTCTAAAACGACGGCATTCTACGGCTGAGTATAAACTTTTTAAACCAAATTATTAAAGTACTGGATTTACTCAACGTCAACTTATTTTTGGTAATTTTACGTTTTGTAACCCTTCTCAAGTGGCACGCTTTTGGAATTTTGTCCCCTGCAGCCCTCACCTCCCGTATTCATCACAATGCTGTGAATGAATCACTCTCTATTATTTTGGGCCTCGGGTCTACATAAAGCGGATTAGTGGCGTAGCATAAAGAGCTTCAAAGCATCATCTTTCAAACTGTTTTAAGGTTTTACACTAATAGCGTTTATATTAAAAGAACTGAGCGTAGACGGTAAAGCAAAATCTTCGTCTTCTCCAGTAAACCGAAGACGCCTTTAAGAAGTTGCAAGAAACTAGCAAAAACTCTTTATTGAAGGATAAGGGATACATTTATTTAGTCGGATTATAGTAAAAATTGCGATGTGATGGTCGTCATAGAGTTTTAAGGTGTATGGCTTGTGAATTAGTTCACTGTTATAAGTAGAGACATTTAAAACTGATCGATATGCACAGACATAATCAGCAGCGTGGCAGAGCTTTATTTTTGAAAAAGCCTTGAATGGCGTAAGATTTGTTTTGACGAGTAATGGCTAACGAAGAAGAGTTTGTATGCCTACAGAACACGAACAGCTCTGAATTTATTTCTCCATTCTCTTCCAATTCAACGATAAGGCGTTGTAGTGTGGGTTATACACGATAGCTTTTCGATTTTTGATTAGGTTCCTATTTAGAAATAATAGGGTCGTGAAATGTTTCACAACAACTTAATTGATGATATCTATAGGAACGAAGACTAGGTACTTGAGCAAGAATTTGCCAGTTGGTTCAAGCGTTGCCAATTTTTTATCGCATGTATTTAAACAAGTGCATGTAACATGTTTAAATTATTTTAAGATATCTAATGTAAAACCCCAATTTTATTTATTAAAAATTAAAAATCACTTGGAGCTCAAAAATATTAAAAATTGATTTGCCTCAGCGGTTGCGAGCGAATATATTTTATATAATAATAATATGTAGCGGTCACCGACATACATCTGTGATACCTACAATTATTACAATTTAATGACATTTGCATTAAAGCAATAAACAAATCAATGCCAATAAAACCATTAAAGTACCCTCTGACCTAAGCCCAATTATAATCAAATAAAGAGATGGTCAGAGATTAACCAGCCCCCGAGACCTTCCTCGAGAGGTCCGGTGAGAAACACAGCAGTTACTTGTCGCCCGTCTTCCGCGTAACATCCGTCCAGACTTCTGTATTGGTGGAACATTCTTTCCTAGTTGTTATATCTTTGATAGTCCTTTTTAAAATTCGTTGAACTGTAGATTTATCCAAATTGAACTTCCGGCTAGCCTGCCGTATAGAATTTCGTGGATTTTGTTCGAAATACTATAACAGTCGAGCTAGCAGTCTAACTATTATATAACAGTCTAGCTGTATTAACATTGTTTCTTACTCTTCGGTCGATTATTTGATTCTTCCGAACAGAAAATGCATCTTCAATTTATCGCAAGGTCGTCTCCAATCTTGTAAAGACTCTAAGATCAGGAATGAGGCGCTCTGGATACCTTTCACGATATAACTGTACAGATCTTCTTGAATTTTATTATGACTCGCCGTAAATTAGCAACATATAAACTTTTTCTGAATGAGAACATTTTGTAAGCACAAAAGTAGGTATTGAGTAATGACAAGTATTTTGTGACTTTAAACAACGAATATTCAATTATTTTCCAACGACTACTTAATCCTTCCACCGCTAATGTGCTTTTAGGTGGTATTTGTTTTGAGATTGTTTAGCACGATAATGCTTATAACATTTAAACGGGAAGTAAAACAAAACAAATTATCTAATAAAAGTTTATTAGAAAAAAATTTGGGTATGTTTCTGGAAAATATATAATTGATGAATCGTTCTGTCAACTCCTATAGATAACACTTTCTATTGAAAATGGAGTTTCTCTCATCCCATTTAACACATCACTTGTCCCAAATTTTATTTAAATTTTTTGTATCCTCACAGAAGGCCCGTACTATCAAGCTTGAGACACCCTGTAAAATCAAATTTATATCTATTTTTGCATAACTTATTTATATTTATAAAAAATCAATTTACAATTATTATATGTACTTAACAAAGGTTTAAAAGTTTCTTAGATTAAAGCCGATGCACTATTTATTTTAATCTAATATTATTTATGTCATGACAAAATGTATTTCGATATGGATATATATAGAATGTTATCCAAGATTTGTTGTGGTTTTTCAAGAGTCGGGATAGGAAATTTTCTTACAGAAATGACTGCGATGTACTCAAATTGAATCTATGTATATATTTATCTATCAATCTGTGAACGCTCTCAAGGGGCTACTTGAATTTTTAGCCTAAGAAAACACTGCGATAATAAAAAAATACTTTCTATAGATATGCGTCTTAGATATATAAAGGTACCTATATTGTCATTATGTATCTAAAATACATAAATATATAAATATGATCGCAATCGGTTAGTGTGAACATGTAAACTTTATGAAATAACAAAGATACCGAAATCTGTACAATTATAGAAACACAATAATTTAGTTTTATTTTGAAATGAAATTTGTTTTGTTGGTTTTTTAAATTTCTTGTTTTTATAGATATAATATTTTGATCAAATATACGAATATTTTGCGAATTTTTGGTACTACTTTTAAATCCGAAATGTAGGTATACTGTAAAAAAAACTTTAGTTTTCCTTAATATATTGAGTTGATACATAAGTTTCCAGCGTTTTTATTAAATTCAGATTATTTCTTTTTAATAAGAAATATAATTCACGGGTATTTAAGATCACTAATCTCAAAGATTTTTATTGCACACCTGGCAAAATTAATTAAATTATCAGTTATTTGGATGAGGAATTCGCCCAGTTAAGTTTTAACAGCGATTTAGGCATGATATTCCTCGAAAAATGTTGACAGAGTAGAAGAGATGGGAATCTGATATAGTAATACAAAGAGAATATGGCAGATACGGAATAATCTCCCTCGGACTTTTGTGTGATGTTAACAGTATGAAGGAAGGAGTTAACATTCTGCAAAATCAATCAGTGATATATTTCTGATTTTTTCTTGGATTGAAGCCTTAAGACGACGTATTTGTTGCTAAGCCTCAACATTCCTCGGAAGTAGATCCAAATCTTTAGCGTACTCCTTTCTGTTCTTGACGTTGACTTAGAGGCACCATTTTTAGTCCAAGTAACAGTCTGGGATAAAAAAAGTCTGTGTTGTGACAAACTAAACGATAGTTAGTCATTAATGAGACACAAATAATGACACCCTGTTATATTTCACGGCATTCAAAATGTACATGTACACACATGTATTAAGGTAGACTTATCACATTTTATCATAATAGGGCATCAAAAATTAAAACGTTCAAATGATCATCATTAGAGTCAGATGATTTTGAAAGCGGAATTTCTCTGAAATGAAGAAACAATTTTTATGACATTATTCCTAATGGCATTTTGCTTCCAAATGACATAAGGAACTCTAGCATCACATGTTATGTAGACATATCCTGCACACTTCATTTCCTTTTCTACACAATTTACACAACTCTGAAGAAATTTACTAGTTTTAGTACTATTCAATTAAATAACACTGCTAGAAAAGTGAGCAAGTCCGCTATCGCGTCTTCAAGTTGCGGTTATTTCAGGTAGCCAGTACATTTATTATTATCTAGTCTATAAATAAATAAAAATCATCCTTCTTAAAGCAAGAGTAGGATAGAAAAATGTAACATTTCTTGTACGGGATGTTAAACAAATTTAAGAAACTTTAAATGGTACACGAGAAAAGTGCACTGAAGATGTGGAAGTAAGTTACTAGAAAAAGTTGTTCATAAGTAGGTAAAAGGCAATCTGTAATATAAATTTTCGAAAAATCGGCCTACTTTTATTTATTTGTAATCATTTAATTTATTTTATGCAAATTCAGTTATTCCAAAGCAACAATTCACAAATTTTAACATTTTATTTACTGAAACACTTATCAACACAATCCACTGGCCTGGAAATATATAACCAAGCCCCAAGAAGAACGGCATATGGTTAATATAAAATTGTTTATAAAAATATTTCGATACATAACAGAAAATATGAAATATAACTAGGTCAATTAACGATTATATAAGGTACAATTTTATTAAATACTTTGTACTTTAAGTATCAAAAAGGGATCTAATTAATAAATATAAACATTTTTCACTCAAAGATCTCAACAAATAAAGTAAAAAAGGGAAAACCTATCTATTTCATTATTTGTACTTATCCAATTTTGTTAAACACTGTGTATATAAAGGCCCAAAGTGAGAGGCTTTTGGTTAGTAAAATTAAATATTTCATAAACCGGGTTCGATAAATAACTGAAAAATGAAAGGGAATTTAGTCAATTAGTGATTGGACATGGTTCATTTTTGTTAAATGCTATGTGTATGAACTCTTATGAATAGGTACAATCGTTTGCAATAAGAATTGCACTCTTTAAAATGAATGTTGCTATTTATTTTGAACTGCTGACGTATTCGTCGCAAAATATACTTTCAACTTTTAACGTTAGTTCTTAATTCTTTCATTAACCAATGAAATTTCTACTCAGAACTTCAAGAAGTTCAAAAACTATTTTGAAAGAAGAGTCTCATTATTGTTGCAGAAGCATGTCCATCTGGAAGATTAGTAAACAAGAATTATTTGAAAGAAAAAATCTAATGGCTTGCAAGTAAGTCCGGTCTTGTAACAAATGTTCAACATAATAAATACCTAAGACAATGTATTTGGGACAGTGTTAGTTGTCCAAATATCATTTAACTGCTTCGAGTGGATATCTAGATTTTTGGAAAAGACATATATTTCTTTAAAACTTTGACACCCTGTAACTAAGGATCGAAACAAAATCGGACCCATATCGATATGAAAAAATAATCTTGTTTTTAGGTTAGGAATCCGCCCCTGAGCGTTGGCCCATGTTTTCTGAGACACCCTGTATTTTGTTTGCAGAGCTTTTAATTCTAGGAAATAATACTAATTATTTTTTAAGCAGGTTAGCCTGTATTCTTTGTATTATCCAAATCAATCATTTGTTACAAAAATACCTACCTAGCAAAAAGAACCTCATTGCCTTAATGATCTTAAATAATAAGTAATGACAGTGAAGATCTGTAATTGAATATATATCGACAACTAATCTGTAATTGCTATTAAAGATCCACTTGAATTTAGCATACCTACTAAAATAATTGAATCATCATGATAATAATTTAAAGTAAATTCCACTGAATATGAGATAGTCATCTCAGATAGAAATAAATAAAGAAAAAACAGCAACATTAATTATGATTATCCTAAATATTTCTATAAAATAAAAGGAAAATGAATGTTTGGCGAAAAAAGTAAATACCAATCTGTAGGTACGTAAACAAAGACAAGTACTTACACAAAACATGTTACTTGTATAAAATACAGGGTGATACAGATCTAAACAAATTTGGGAATAGATGCGTCATTAAAACTGGAGTCAATATCGAAAAAAAAATTGTAAAATCCTTAATTGATAGTTTCCGAGAAAAAAAATTATTGACATTCTAGTAGGTGAGAACATTTATACATTTATAGAAGTTCTATCAATTTCAACCTTTACATCACTGGGCTACTATTTACCGTATTAACTTTTTATAAAGCAATTATTTACATTTTCAAATACCAAAAATGGCTTACGGGTACAGCAACTCGCAGTTGATGGTATGTGTTTTAATTTTAGGGTGAAGTGAAAATGCTTTAGCAGGACAATTTCCTGGTAAATAATAATATGTGCCAATTGCAGCTACTTTCACAACGGTGTAGAGTGAGTGCAAATGTAGTGCAAACCCTGGCGTGACACGGGAAACGTATCATACACGAGACTCAATTATATCTGTTCCATGTACAGCGTGTTCAAACATTAATACCAAGGGATTGAATGAGAAGAGCCGCTACCATGGCCACCACGATCTCCTGACTAAATCATTTGGACTTATTTTTGCGGGAATATTTAAAAAATGTTGCACCGAAGTGGACACTATCGATGATTTACGCAAACATATCATAGCTGCTAAATCTATAAATGATACTGCAGGAAACAACTACTCCGCGGGCTAATGCCCCGACCGGCATTGAATTATACCTGCAGTATCTGTGTGAAACAGCCAAGAACCCTTGTCGGCCACTCCACCAGACATAGACCGGTTTCGGGCTTGTTAGCCCTCATCAGTATGCCATAGGTGAGATGACCGACAATTGAACTGGCTGTTCCTTCATATGTAGTTTCACATATAAATCGAGTCTAAAATGTTCCAAATTTCCACGCGATCGATAAATACGTTATTAATTAAATTAGTTTTATTTTTGACAACTTTGAAGACTTTTAATAATTCAAACACCAAAATTTTTTTATTTAGTTTTTTCCCTAGATCGTATTTCTTTATCGCCGTGAATATACGCCAAACGTTGGCCGTGAAATTTGTGGTGGACACTGTATATTACATATTAAAATTAACACTTTAATGTGTAAACTCTACACCAGTAATAATACTGTGTTTATTATATCAACATAGTGAGTTATGTTAAACCTTTTATCTACTCCTATTAATTTATATATTAATTATTCAACTGCTTTTGAGCAATTAATAGTATCAATAAACAAATAGCGTGAGTTTTTATAGTGAGTTATTATAATTCACGCTGGGTTTCTACAATGATAATTCGGTATGTAAATAGTGTACGCAGTTAAGCCCGATAAATACGTTCCATTGGTGTAAAATGGAAACAATTTTTAACAAGTGGAAAGGAATGAATAATTAAATTATTAAATTGCCAACGCCTGTCAGTAGGCGGAACTGTCAATTATCATTGAGGGGACTAATGCCATTTGATATTTTAATAAAATAATTTTGACGTTTTTAAATCAGTTTCTAATAATAGTCCTAAAAAAGATGTTATAGTCGCAGATAAAGTATAGTATTCCACTTGCGGTAATGGTCATAACTCACTTGATGAATTACAGCACTCGCCTGATTACCGCTTGTTAAATAATATACTATTAACTCACTGCTCTATTCGCTTGACAAAAAAATTGAGTTACTTTACGTCAAAATATGTAATTATTCCTTTATGTGCAATTTTTCTTCAATTCATCTAAAATATGATCTACGGTATATTTCTAGATACCCTTTTTATCCCCATTTTAAAATAAGAGTTTTAGTCCTTAATATTTGTACAAAAAGTGAGGCATAAATTGAAAATAAAGCGCTAAGCACTAAAGCCAAATTGCTAGCAAACCCGAGGGAGGAAAACAAGAGAGCGACGCAAAGCGTTCGCGTTACTTCACGGGGGCAGCCAAGCGCGTCGCCAAGTGGATGAATCTAATATAACAACCTCTTCACATTCTGATGCCAAACCATAGTTATGCATACGAGGGCCGCAAGAGTGTCAGAACGTGACCGTGCGCGTCAGATTCGCGCTCCGGCAGCATCACAGTCTAATCGTCCATGGGCACCGAATGCAAGGGGCAAAGTTGGGTGTATTTGAAATAATTTTAATTCGACTAATGAATAGAAGATAATAATTTATGATCCGTTATCCGTTACTTTAATAACCACGAATAATCATTTATCCGTATTCATTATTTGTTTATCAGTTATTTTTTATTCATTATTTAGCCAAAATAGTTTTGTTTAGTAAATTTTCTGAATGGGAACTCGACCCAGGCGGAAGACCCATCAATGGCGCCACTATCGAAGACCTTTGCTAAGTACTTTTTCATATAGCACAGAGTCGTCTTAAAGATGTCCTTAGGACGCCCATTAACGGACATTAATGTCCGTTTTGGGACGTCCTACGAATGTCCTTAGGAGGTCCGTATTCCACACAATTGGACATCCCTAAGATGTCTATGATTGGCTCATGAATATACTTACCGGGGATGGTCCAGAGGGGACGTTTTTGGGATATTTAGAATTATTCATAATGTTGCATAAAGAATAAATAAAAATGCTCACTCAAACAAATAATATATTATACAAAAATGGATATGTTATTTTTATCTAAAATATAAATATTTTTTATGGAAACTAGTTTATATATATAATAAAATGGTTTTAACTTTTGTTATATTGCAACCTCGCTTCCTCTGTTACTTTAACAGTAATATTTTTGGCTCCCCTTTCTGCGACAGCTGTAAAACAAATGTTATAAAAAATTTAACATAATATTTTGTTTTACTTATAATATTTACTATTTTTTATCTATTTTTTTTAGCGATATAATTTATTGACATTAAAACTTACCTTACAGAAAGATATTAATTTAAGCAAGTAAAGTCTTCCAATTTGTATGTCACAATAACAAAATACTCTATCACAAACAAGATAATTATAAAGTTTAGATTAAAAATTATAGTATTCATTTCTTACAAAGTTACAATAACACGATCAACTACCAAGCAATGACACTATAAACTTTTTGACACTAGACAGTAGATAGTACTATACCATAGAAGAAGATATTCTGTGGCCACAAATTAATGCAAATTCAATTTCAATTGAATAAACAAAATTTACTTCATCTTTTTTCTTGTCCCAAATAGAATTTTTGTACAAAACTGTTTCTCTAAAGTGCTTCGGTACTATTCTCAGAAGACAAAAAAGATTATTTTTATTTAATTTTTGTGGTCCTAAAATTGACGTTCATAGGACATTGGACATTTCATGGATGTCTATAACTAGTCCTAGGCCGTACCAACCTAAAATGGACTTAAAATTAATCTTCCGTGAATATCATGTGCTATGTGAATTAATACTTGATTGCATAAGTAAAAAGCTGACAAGCTTATCTGCTCATTTTGCAGTGATGTATGATTTTTTACTATTATTGATTATACTTAATAAATATTAGATGCTCATATTTATAACGTGCACACTTTGGACCATTTAATAAATAATTAAATTTCTTTAATGGTATTTAATAGTAATATATGTATATATTTTGTAGTTTTCTGTATATCTTGGAAAGCACACCTTCTTCTTGAAGAAAGATAAGAAAAGTCATTATATAATAATATATAATATTTTTTTTAAATAGAAAAATAAACTGAAATGTAGGCATTTCCTAAAACAGTTCATAGAAGAAACCATTATTCAAAAATGCCATGTGAAGCAGTTTTTAGTCATCTACTTACTCAAACTATTGAATATACACTAAAGTAAACACAGATATGACCTAAGGAAGTTCTTAGGATGTCCAGTGGATGTCTATTTGGCGACGTTAGACATTCGACGTCTGACAGACATCCCGAGGCACGCTTGGTACGCTGTTGGATGTCCTGTGGACTATACTAGTCCTGGAACGTACGACAGATGCAATATTAAGGACGCTTCTAGAAGTTACAGCGTGGGATATTCCATAGACATCCATAACTAGTCCTCGGATATACCAACATAAAAAGGACTTACAATAGACGTCCCATGGATCGGGATGTTTCAAACTTTGTATGTCTCACTTCAACTATCAAAAAATTACCTGATATAGCGGAAGATTCTCTTTTACATATTACAGATAGAACAGATAGAGATACAGAATTCAAACGAATTACATTATAAGGTTTCATTGTACTTACTTCTACCAAAATAATTTTGAACAAAATCTAGGTAGAATTAGAAAGTTTGAGACAATCCAACCTATTTTGCAGAACATTATATGCACATGCTGAAGTTCAAAATTCAGGAACCATGACACTATAGATGTTCCAAAAAACAACATCCTAAAAAATAGTTGAAATTAAATTAATTTACTTTCCAGAATATTTCGCTCAAAGGTAGATATTAAAAATTTAATTTTAAAATCATTTTTGTATACATTATAAAGGCTGGAAAGGAACGAAAATCATCTTCAATATGTGTAACTCTATCTTTTTAATAATTTAAGGAAAATTGACCTTTTGGGGACTGAATTTCTATTAATTTTACATCAAATTTATTTGGTGTACATTTGTTTATATTTAGGCTGAAACAAAATATGTTACCTGAATATATCTGTGATAAATTAAATTTTTTTAGAGATGTACATAATTATAATACCTACTAGGAATTGTACGGATTTTATTTTACTGGAGATATGTAACACCGTCCAAATGCTAAATTCTATTTTATACAGAGGCTTGATAGAATTTAATAAACTACCAACGACAATAAAAAACTGTGATAATATAAACCAGTTCAAAAAGCTACTGAGAAAATTTGTTCTTAACTAAATGTTAGTGTGTTTGCAATTTTTTAGGTATTTTATTTATTTATTTTTTTATTATGTAATTTTATACTTGATTTACCTGATTTGAGTTTTATTTAGTTAAGCATAGTTTTTAAGTTTACTGACTGTCAAGTTTGTAACTTGTACTTTTATGTAGCACTGATGCTAAATAAATCACTATTATTATTATAAAAATGCCATTTTAAGACTTTTTACCAAAGTAAAAAAAAAGATTTAATCAGGATCAATTTTTGCTACAACTGTCTAAAGTTTTTTGAAGACAGTTTTCCGTGTAACAAATTGAATAGAAGTTCATAGGCGAGGAAAATATTTTTAAAAAGAAGGGATCACACCTGTATGCCACGGACTCAGGGAATTGAGCTTTCTCCAGGGTGTATAAAAGTTTACGCAAAAGACTATAGTAGATTAGGTCAGGTCAGCTTCAAGGTCATTCGCTGGATCCGAACTTGGAGCTCATTTAGCACCATTAGGTCAGCTTAACCTGACACCCTGTAACTGATGCATAGAAACGTTAAAAATTACAACTCTTGAGAGTAAGGAATTTTATACACTAACATTCATCATAAGAGACGTAGAGTTTTAAGTCTTGTGGCTAGATAACATACGTTTTCGTCATCTTTATATATCCTTTGCGAGCATCCAGCAGTAATTAGCCAACATATATTTATCCCACCTGCATTGGTAATGTCGTTCTGCATCTTTCAAGTTCTCATGAAATCTTTCACCTTGTTGTTCACTGAAGTCACCAAGATTTTGTGTGAAGTAGTATGGGAATAATTTCTTTACAGTAAACTACATCATCTTCCGAAAAATATTTCAGAAATTCTTTATTTCTGTGGTGATACACGGAGGATTTGATTTTACTCACATTTTCGGCATTATTCAGTAGTCTTATCTGCAGATAGGTTTTTGGTACTTTCACTAGAGGTTTCATCACAAGAACTGCACATCTTCTGAGAAACCCAAACTGTGTTGTGTGATTTCGAAACCAAAGGATTGTGTTTGAACACTTCTAGATATTGCTATTTATGTTCCTCCGCTTCTTTGATAAATAACAACATTTATTCTTTTCTTAATCACAGCAACCCAAATGAGATATGCCCATCTGGTTCACGCGCATATCTCTCTTTCTGTTTGACCTTGAAATAACCTTGAAGTGATCTGATGTGGTTAAATGAGTCTCCGATTCAGATCCAGCGACCTCAAATACATAAATGTATGATGGTCTGGTTTACTAGCATATCTATCTTTTGATTTGAACTTGTTTAGATTTGCACTAGTAACAACCACCACCTCCTGATAGATGGATTTTCTTTGTACATCTTTTGATGTGATTCGTACATAAAACACCAACCTAAAAGAACTGACTACTTTCGACGCTTTATAACTACTGGATTTGAATCTGAGTTTTAATTAAATTTACCATATACCAAAAATAATAATATAGATAAATGACAACTGTAAAATTACGTGGCGGAAATTGCTTAAAATTTGGAAAGATATAATTTTCAATATCATTTCGTTTTTAAGTTCTAGGTAATTCATTTAAAATTATGCTTCACTATATTTAAAAGGTTATAGAACCCTTAAATATACATTTAGAAGAAATGTTACCCCTGTTTCATCTGAACACAAGAGGAACCAATCCTTAAAGCTTGTATTAACAATAGTAGGTATTACGTTTTGTGTAGTACGTGGGATTCGATTACCTAGTAACTCTAGAGGCGACGCCACTGAATCCAGCACCGTCACAGTCTATCCCCTGTAAAGGTGTGTATATTGTGCAAAATATTATTTACCTTGCAAACAAAAGACACGGCGGCTCCTCCCATTTCAGGCCACTGGCTAATGATAACATCTGGGTGAGGTAGCCACGCCCACCTTCCCCTAAATAGGGGTTTCTGAGGGGGTTGGAATCTGGCAGCTGTATACGCCGGATCTTCGGTTGTATTAACACCGAAATTTGTAAACGGCAGCACGGTTGTTCGATCGATTGCGACGGTGACAGGGCTTTATAGGTTGGCTGTCTTTCTATGCAAAGACGTGAAATAAGATTTATGATAGAATTGAAAAAACTGGCCTACTATATATAAAGTATCGCAGGATTTTATTAATTTTCGTTTCACAAAGCTTCCGTAATCTGAAGTTTAAAGGAATTTATTCCTTCAATACCAGTACCTAGATATTTTTATTATATCCTGTCTTCCCATGTTGCATATCGTCGCCACAAAGTATCGCATGTGACAAGAATTGAAAAAAACCTGGTAACGACGGATATACCTTTTATACGAGGGTATGCTTATTTATTTAATAATGATAATGCTGAAGCAAGCAGACTATAGCCTAATTACATGATTCTTACCTTACACAAAACATACAACAATTAAGTTCATATAAAAAATAACATCTAGTAGGTATAACATGAAAATTTATATACATACATATTGCAAACACTATTAAGTAATCAAATAACTGCAGGGGACAGGGACAACTGAGAAAAATAAATCAATCTAAAATTGACTTTAAAATCTTTTTAAATTTAAAACGGCTAACATCATAGACTCCAGAAGTGAGAATATTAAGATACTTGTTATCTATACTAAAACTGTTCACAATACTATTTATAGTTTTTTGTAAAACCATTAGAATAATGGTATCTCTTCTACTATCAAGTCTACGGTGGATTGGTGCGATGTTTCTTATAATAAAGGTATTTAATAAATTTATTTTGAACAGCTTCAATGGTTTGCTTTGAACGATTGTTTGGATAGACTCCAAATGACCATCATATGAACGAACAAAGGTATTATATAAGTACTATATGGTATCAATATTTTTAAAACGCTTAATAAAACCTAACAGTTTATATCCTTCAGCAGTGATAGTTATAATGTGATTATTAAATTTTAAGTCATTTTGAAAAGTAATACCTAAATATTTTATAATTAAACAACTAGTTAAATGGGTGTCACTAATTTTATAGAAAAAAACGGTAGAATCCTTGGACCTCGAATATGACATTATTTTACATTTATCTAAATTAAGATATAATTTATTTTTGACAGACCATTCATAAAAATCATCTAAATCCTGCTGCATAGTTTCAAAATCCAAATCAGCTTTAACTTCTCTAAACATCTTGAAGTCATCTGCAAAGAGCAAACATTCAAACTGAATATATTTGGGAAGTTCATTGATAAAGATTAGGAAAAGAAAAGGTCCAAGATTGGACTCTTGCGGCACTCCAGATTTTGCCAAGAATATATGAGACGTCAGACCCTTGTATGATACAAACTGATCCCTACTAGCAAGATAAGACGACAGAAGTACTATTTTATGATCACTAAGTCCATTACACAACAAACAACATACAAGTTCATATAAAAAAAATAACATCTAGTAGGTATACATGAAAATTTATATATACATATTGCAAAATACTATTAAGTAATCAAATAACTGCAGCGGACAGGACAACTGAGAAAAAAAATCAATCTAAAATTGACTTTAAAATCTTTTTAAATTTAAAACGGCTAACATCATAAACTCCAGAAGTGAGAATATTAAGATACTTGTTATCTATACTAAAACTGTTCACAATACTATTTAGTTTTTGTAAAACCATTAGAATAATGGTATCCCTTCTACTATCAAGTCTACGGTGGATTGATGCGATGTTTCTTATAATAAAGGTATTTAATAAATTTATTTTGAACAGCTTCAATGGTTTGCTTTGAACGATTGTTTGGATAGACTCCAAATAACCATCATATGAACGAACAAAGGTATTATATAAGTACTTTATGGTATCAATATTTTTAAAACGCTTAATAAAACCTAACAGTTTATATCCTTCAGCAATGATAGCTATAATGTGATTATTAAATTTTAAGTCATTTTGAAAAGTAATACCTAAATCTTCTATAAACATCTAGTTAAATGGGTGTCACTAATTTTATAGGAAAAACGGTAGAATCCTTGGACCTCGAATATGACATTATTTTACATTTATCTAAATTAACATATAATTTATTTTTGACAGACCATTCATAAAAAGCATCTAAATCCTGCTGCATAGTTTCAAAATCCAAATCAGCTTTAACTTCCCTAAACATCTTGAAGTCATCTGCAAAGAGCAAACATTCAAACTGAATATATTTGGGAAGTTCATCGACAAAGATTAGGAAAAGAAAAGGTCCAAGATTGGACTCATGCGGCACTCCAGATTTTGCCAAGAATATATTAGACGTCAGACCCTTGTATGATACCAACTGATCCCTACTAGCAAGATAAGACGACAGAAGTACTATTTTATGATCACTAAGTCCATAATGCATTAACTTAGCCAGGAGAAATCTCTCTCTAACAAAGTCTGTGTAAACTGTGTCCACTTGCCCACCCACATCCAGGACGTGACTGACTTCATTCACAAACATGGCAAGATTAGTTTCCATGGGCCTCTCTTTACAAAACCCATGTTGATTAGGAGAAATATAGTGCCTATGTTAGGAAAGTGTCGTAACTACATTATTCATAAAATCTGGAGATGTCGAATTTCTTACAGAGGCCTTATCTAGCAAAGACTAAAAATTCTATATTCCGTAGAAAAGTCCAAAAGTATATTTTTACAGAATCATTGATATCGTAATTGCATGCCTTCGTTGGCCGTGCTTTTTAAATTAATCATAATTTTACATGCGGTATGATAATGCTATCACTAAATTATAGTCTTCAAGACACTCTCCGAAGAGCTGACTTCTAATAGTCTGTCAGGATGAACATAATAAATAGATCTAGATCGATAACTATAATGTCACTGGAACCAAAAGATTAGAAAAACAAATTTCCAATATTGACTGCTAGGTACACTTTGAAACCACTAAATAGAGAGCTACATAAAATTACAAAAAAATATATATACAGTGGTCAAACTCCAGTCATTTCAAGACTTGTACCTATAAGTTTAATGCTTTTTATAATACGTTCTTATTTAATTTTAATAAGTCCTTTAATTTTAAGAAGTTTAAATTTCAATCAGGTGAAAACCATTCTTGGGTAAATGATGCACACGTGTCACTTTTATGTACATGAAGGATCTTTATAACTTAAATAGTAAATTAAATAAATTTTATACTGATAAAAAAAAACAAAAAAATCCTTCGGGCAAAAATATCGTTTTATGATCCAAAATGCGCCTAGTTCAGGTCGAGCAGCTGTTTAATGTTACTTGTTTTGCTGTTGTTTACACATAACACTATGCTTCCTGTGTCATAACATTCCTCGTTTGTATGTGCAACTTAATCACTTAAATCCCTGAATCCATTTATCTAAATATATTTTCACAAATTAAGACCTAGTCTAAATGTTAGTATTGCGAGCAGCACTGATGCTCAAACAAGATCCTCACCAGCGCTAAGATGAACAAACAGTTATAGTCATGATCAAACAACAATTTCTTTGAATTGCGCAAGTTTGGGATACAGAATGCGGCGTTGGACAATATTTGATGTTTACAACACGTTCAAACTAAAGGGTGCGACTTTAGATATAATAAATTAATTTGATTGTGCAACAGAGGCGTTCAAATAGAATTTATATGTGCGGCGAGGCTACAGCGACATAGTTACCTCTTGTTGTAGCTCGCCACGAGTACAGGGCAAATAGAAAATGAAATAACGAGCAGTTGACAATCTCTGAAATCTGAATCAGGTCACTCGATTGATCTATCTGCAGTCAATTTAGATATAATAAATAAGTTTAAAACAAAGTTTTTGTTAAATTCATGCCAGTTATGTTACTATACTCTGTTGATTCGTTGAAAGCACAGAATATAGATATAGACAAAACTCTGCAATTTAAGGTAGTTGACAGCTGTGACAATTCGGGATTCCAGCTAAAAACAAATAAAGAATTTACTTAATAAACAACATGTAGGTGAAAACAACATATTGCATGTAGGTACGAGATCACAATCAATCATTGTATTTTGGCGTGGATCAATATGGTTACTACCTTAAAGTTCAAAAATGAAGCTTTTTGCTATTGTTGAGGGTAAAAACCTTCAACACTGTAAAAGTTCTTTGTTTTTTATTTCGGATTTCCTAAATTTTTGTCCGCTTTTCGTAGATCTTCTTCACTTCAAACTCTGCTCTATTTTTTCCTTTTTCAGGAGTAGCAGCGCATCATATTTTGTTTCCATTTATCCATATTCTGCTCTTTTCTTGATGAAGTATAACCGAATTGTCTAACAACGTATACATGAACAATACATGTGATTTTATCTATTTTTATGGTATTGATTTAGTTTTAGTGTTGAACTGGCATGGGACAGAACTTGATGTTGATGTTGTACGTTCATTATTTTTAAAAACAATTTCACATAAGGCTGATTGTCTATCTATGATGTGGGTGCTGTGAATATATTTCTTTTGAGAAGAAATATGCTAGTCCATCTAAAGCTAACCTGTGCTAGTCACTGAAAGAGCATCATTGGTCGTTGTTTTCCCAGTTATTTTAAATTCAATCATCACAAAAGTCAGTCGTTTGGAAATATAGCACCACTATTCGATCGTAAATTTTGTCTAATGTTCGAATGCTCCACTATATTTTTTTCAATGAAATAATCCAGGGCTTAGATATATGTAATTAATGATTCTAGTAGAACTATAAATGTAACAGTAAGAGATGTATATGTTTATGTTTTAAAAATAAAATATTACCAATACATTGTCTTGCATTCATCGGTCCCAATGTTTCTAACAAAATCTGAAAGTATATACATCGATATCATTTGCATTCAGCAGTCAATTCTATGTTTTTTAACTGTCGTAATTTCAGTTCATCAACATGATAAATATATTTAGCTTCAAATTTGTATCAATCACAACTCGCAAATTATCGAATAATGCATTTCGTGAAATTAATCTTATTAAACTTTGAAGCAGAAGACAAGCTTTTGGGTTGTGCAGATCTTACAGATATTTGAGGCTGCCTTTTCATAAAATTGGTATTGGTTATTTTATTTCTTTATTTAGTGATTCAATTTATATTTCTTTGAATAGATAATTTATTTCCTTGTATGCCTGTTTATAGATTGATCTTCTGTGCCTCTGTCAATCTATCTAATTGTTTTATGAGACATCTTAAAATTTAAAAAAGTATAAGTTACCACCTAAACAGATATAATTATATCAGTCGTAGTCGATTGCTACACGTTACTGCCAACTCTGACCCTTAATGGTTTATTGGTCTCCGATGACGTTCTCTATATTTACTTAAGAATTTTTTATAGCAACATATTAAAAATGAATATCAGTAATGTAAACACGTAACGGTTGCTAAACTAATTATAAACCAAAGAAATACTTGTTTGCAGTGAAAAAAAAATATTACTATACCTATTAATACTTTCCAGAAACAAATACTTCGTGAAGTACAAGTCTCAAATAAAACTCAACAACCAACATCGCAAAAATGCGATCATTCCCGGTTAAACTAAAAATAATATAAAAATTATTTTCTTACCTACTTTTGAACTTTTTTGTAAAAAATAATAATGGGTGACTATATTTCTTATCAAATATAATAATTTAATAAGAAATAATGTCATTTATTGTCTGTTTCTCTCAAATATCTATTACGTTAGAAGCAATCAGACAAAAATTATAGGCGTGACCTGTGCCGTTTGGGTCACTCGTGTATGGTCTCAAAAAACATGTATTATGTAGAATAGAAATTTATTCAAATTAACTCAATGCTTTTAAAATATCTAATTAATTTGTAATAATTACTATTTATTTGTTTATTTACATGGCTTTCAAAATACTCATCAATTTATACAGTCGCGAATATCGTAAAATTTATTGTGATATATGGTTAGAAACCATCACCTTTAAAGTCGCTTAAGTAAAAATAATTATATAATATTTGATATGCTTTCACCTGTCCCAAGAGGAATTTTGACGAAATAATCTTTACCCATCAAGGCGAGCATATTTGCGGATATAAATGTAAGATTAAGTAAATAATTTACTTTATATTTACAAAGTTATCCACTTGGCGCCAAATAATTCAGAAATTTATTTGGTTTATTACTATCTTCGGTATCAGGTGCGCTTTTTTGTAATCTCGCTTTTGCACAATTCTTATGTAACGCTAAGTTTGTTTGGGTTAAGATTTTCAGGCTACTGTAAAAAGGAAGCTTTTGCAAAGTACAAAATACACACATAAAGTATTTCCTGTTACTTAACAACGATTTTATATAACTTTATTGCAAAAATAAAATTGCGAAATAGTTATTATCTTATTTTCTGAATATTATAAATCTAGGTAGGTGGTAGTTCTTACTTTCTTTCTTCTACTTTTCATATTCAATGTCATTCACGATGACTTTAGACTAGGTATAGAGGTATATATTTTAACTTCGGTTACTTTCAGAAATATTGGAGTTGTCAACTTATTTTAAATGGAACACTTTATACAGGGTGTCCTGTAAAGTATGTTACAAACTTCATAGACATAACGCAATATTTTGTAGTTTCTAGACTTTAAAATGTGCAAATTCAAAAGTAGTTTTTATGACGTACCTAACTCTTTGTTGAAAAAAGAAAATATAATTAAAGTCTCACGATGCATTTAAGAAGTTATGTGTCTTAAAGATTTTTAAAAAGTTAAGTAATATTTTTTTATGTGCTACTCTGATAAAGATTTGTCTGGAATTTCACATAATTTTATGTTGGCAATTTATGAGCAGCGTAGAGTTATGCAAAATTATAAGTAAAAATAAGTACACTGTAATACTGCAGAAATAAATATGGATAAAATGCCGTATTATGTTATGGGATGTTACAACTATTGTGCTAAATTCCATCCTATATTTCCGTCACCATATATTGTATTATCTTATACATTGTAATTTTTGGGTTGGAATTGTAAAATACAGATATGTAATTTTACTGAATTTATAATTTTAATTTTCATATATTTTATACAGGGTGATTCATTAATAATGGGACAGAGCTTAAGGACATGTTGCTGACTTCAAAATAGAACGATTAAGCCAAATATGTCTTATCCGAATGTTTGCTCCTTTACGATCAGGATTTACAGGATGTATTTTATGAAATTTGATATAGGGGGGTTGCTTGGGACTAGAAATTCGAATATGTCAACGATTTTGGGGTATCTGCTAGAGGACGCCACCAATGATGGTTTGGACCCCTTTAAATCGCTACGACTTTTTTGTGCTACACTGTATCTCATTTTGGACTGGAAAAATGTAAGTAATGGGTCATACTGTAACAGCATAATACTGTGATCAAAATAAGCAAAATTTCGTGAAATTTGCTTCAAGCGATCGAAAGATAAGAAAGAAAATGTGATTTATTTCGTCAATTTTGACACCCTATATCTTTGTTATTATTGATTTTGGTGGATCTTTGGGTTTTTTGTTTGGATAAGCTAAACTAAATCGACTTATTTTGATCACAATATTATGTTGTTACAGTATGGCCCATTAGGCCCATTACTTACGCAACAATTTGACTTTACTTTTAGATAAATTGCATGCATTATGATATTTAGATGCGTTTTTCTCAGAAACTAGAAAAGATAGGGAGGAAAATTTTATTCACAGAATTTTATTTTTTTTACAAATTTTATACGTTTTATTAAAAATAGTGCAATAACAGTTTTCTCATTTCAAAACTACATTTTTACCCGTCATAAAGCATGGGTTCAATTCAGGACACCGCAGGTTCAATTTGAGCAACTGGTTTCCCAAATTGAACCATTTACATACTACCAAAAAAAATCGCCAGTTGGAGGAGAAGTTCTGTAAAGGCTACAAAATACTGGAAATGTGTTTCCCAACACATATTTTGCCTGGGTCGCATGGAACCGTTCGTCAATTTTTCTCATGTTACAGCGATTTTTTCAAAAATTGGTTCAATATAGGCAACTTTACTCTACATTGAATCTGCGTACGTATTTGCAATAATGCTAGTTTTGTTTAAAAAAATGGAATGTAGAGGTTATTAGCTGCTCGCGTACGCTGAGCTTTATCGGGCATGAATACTCTGAAAATATGTGAAACATTGTTTCTTTAATTGTATAATATGATTATTCTCGGAAATAATAAAAGCGATAAAGGACAATCCCTACGAGCAGAAAACTAAATTTATGAACACGTCACATGCCCTTGACTCGCTGCTTTACTGTGAATATTGCTACAGAGCGCAGAGCCCGAGAGTCTCGAGACCCAAACGATATGTAAACTTAACCTATTAAAAGCTGAAACATTCAAGCATTGCATTACATAAATTAATATGTTTTTTATGAAACATCCTGTATACTATTTCATTTTTTAATTCTCCACTTTTCCCTAATAGCATTGATATAAACATGTCATGGGTTACTTTTTACTATTTGCAAGATATTAATGATTAAATAGTTTCATAATTAAAACTGATTTTTTTTATTATTATAAAGAATATAAAACTGTAGCGCGATGGTCAACTGTTTTTTGATAAAAATTGACAAAAAATTGAAATTATTTTGAAAAGTTAGTTAAAAAATACACGTTTTAGTTTTCCGGTACCTCCCAGGGTAGCAAAGTTACATCCGAATCTAACGTTTGCGCGTGATCACCCTGTACATGATCAGGCCCGATTGTAATGTTCTCTTTAATATTTTTTATAATGCTGTCTTCTGTAAATATGTTCATACAAGAAATATCACTATTATTAACGTGAAAAGATCGGGTTCATGATCCGTATATGAAATAAAAGAATTATGAATTAAGAGCACAAGTGTAGACAATGTCTTGGGGAGTTTCGAACTTGGAATTCTGATAGTTCATACAAAAGAATGTACAAGTACAGTTTTACTTTCAATGAAATTCCGATCCCGAATCATAAGCCATTTCTATCGTATATTTATGCAGTATTCAGACTTTGAAAGATTATAATTAGTTTGTAAGTATATTTGTGACCCAATAGTTTAATCTTCAGATATATAATTGGGAATGGGGTGAAAGAAAACCAATTTATTGACAAGTCTATATTTCGAATGTATTTAGGCCTTGTTCAGGACAATCCAAGAAAAGCTTTTCTTTAAAATACAAACATTGTTAAGTTATGTACTACTGTGTCTGCTATGATATGTTATGTTACCTATTTTATTTCCCATTTTATAACATTGTACTTTACACAAAAAAACTGAAGAAGGCTTAAATTCAGCCGAAACGCAGACTTGTCAATAAATAAGTTTTCTTTAACTTTGACCTCATTCCCAATCATATTTCTGAAGATTATATTTAGTGTTGGCTGAGGGAGGTGGAGTTGGTCAGGGTTCCTGGCCATAAGGGAATCCCCGGTAATGAGACGGCTGATTTGCTAGCTCGTCTCGGATCTGGGGCACCTTACCAGGCACCCGAACCCATTCTGGGAATTACGCGAGGTAGTATGAATAGTGCTCTTAAAAAATGGGCCTATCAAACACTAGGAGGGAATTGGAGAAGGAATGGAGGATGTAGACAGGCCCACGTCTTCTTCAATGAGCCCAATAAATCTAGGACAATCTGGCTGCTGAGCCTTAGTCGAAGGTTCCTGAACCAAATGGTGGGGGTCCTGACAGGCCACTGCAGACTCAGAAGGCATTTGAATTTGATAGGCATAGAGGAGATTTCCTTATGTCCGGAATGCGGAGAGGGGGAGAAGACCCCTATCCTTTCTAGGATATTGTGCGGCCGTTGGAAGACTAAGATATAGAATCTTTGACACCGAGGAGCTGCAAAGGGAAGATATGAGGGGCCTACCATGGACCAAGATTCTGGCGTTCATCAGGGCGTCGGGTAGGTTCGAGGAAAGCCGAGGGCGGATAGTGGAGAGGTGATGGGATGCAAGGGTAGGCAAAAAGGGACCACGTGGAGCCTAATTGCCAGGCTGATGCCGCCCACACTACTACTACTAGTGTTGGCTGAAAAAAAGAATATTGGGTAATTTGAAAAAAGTTTCTTTAAAGTTTTGTTCCTGCTTAGTCTGGCAGGATCATGTATTTTCTTGTCTTGTGAGAGTCCCGCAATTTCCCGTAAGTAAGAATATACCTATCTACACATTGTTAATTCTACATTCATTAAAATCGAGTCAGTCCAGCATATTCTTTCATTAAAAAAGGTGTATTTATCTTCCGAGATTAGCCGACCAGATAAAGCTTTTCAATTTGAAACGTTGTTACAAAATTTAGCAATACTCGACAAAATCCCTCAATAGATTACGGGTATTAAGTGTCACCCAAACAATAGAAAACTTTCACTAGTCCGTGCCAAATCTCTGCAAAATCTATTCACGTTGATAGCGACTCGAAAGGATTATTGAAAGGGAATAATGATAAAATATGAATTACAATGAACTCAGTTGGAGTGGTTGGTTAATTGTTTTTCTAATTAAATACTGTAGAAACGTAAACACTTGTTCATAACTTATCTGACAGCTGCGATCTGACAAAATACTTGTGTGAAAAAATTGAATAAATGTTTATGTTACTTTACTTTGCGGGGAACATGACCATCTTATAAATATAGCACTAGATAATGGGGTCTTACCTATATCACTGAATTGATTTGTTTAGTATAATTTAACTGATAAAAACTGAACAAACTGAACAAACCTGCCCTACAGTATTGCGACATTTACTTTTCTCATTCGCAACAATATCGATCGGTATTACGAACAAGATTTTGCTAGTAAGGGAATGTGGAGGTGATATTTTACAGTTGACTATATGCAGGTTGATTTGGCAACTAATCCAAAAAAATGGTAACTGACCTAAATAGATTTTATATGCTTAAAAGAAATAAATAGCTATTTATGTATTAAGAGTGTGATACATTATTGCTCGAAAGTGACAGTTACCGGTAATCACTAGAGAGTAGTAATTTCACTTTTTGCTTGTAATGCATACAAAGTTCTATCTGCAACCACTCAACAAAATAAAACTTTTCTAGTATTAACATTATTACAACGAGAACATTATTTATAACAAAGATAACAAAGGTAAGCTCATCATTTGTTACCATACATACAACAATAACAACATAACAATACCTGATTCAGAAAGCATATTAGGGATATATTCTTATATGGTAAAATTTTCATCACTGGGATTGCTTCATTCAATTAGTTGTACATCATTTGATGAGCTAGTTAAAATTTTCTAACTTGATTCAATTTTTCCATTGATGTTATTATATAAGTAATCCTTCTGCAACTTTAGAAGCCTTCCATCTCACGTGTCGTGTCAATTGTATAATGTCACCTCCACCATGGACCAATAAAGTAGCCGATGTTCGGCCCAAGCAATGCCCTATGTACAGAGTGTTCAAAAAACAGTGTAAAATATTTCAGGAGGTAATAGTGTGAACAAAAATAAGCAGAAAAGTCTTAATAAACATGAGTCCGCAAAGTAACGGTTGCTGAGATATGGACCACTATTCGTTTTTTCAAACATTTTATTTTATTAGGAATAAACCGACAAAGGAAGCTTTTAGCAAACAAAAAACAAAGTTACAGAAGATGTTCAAAGTGCCCTCCATCGGAACATATTTCTCCCATCTAGCTAGACAAAAAGTCGTATTACCGGGTAGTGTTACAGGGTCAATTTTCCATTTCGCACATGTATATTTCGCAAATATTGCGTACATAGTTTTTTTTTTTAATTTAGTGTTACGATAGTTACCTTTAAACTACATGCCTACTAAGGAAAAGCGGCGCGAAGCGTCACTTTCATTCTGTGTTCGCGCACTGAGACAAAGTGACGGAAGAGAAAATGCCACGTGGCTATTGACTCTGATCGATGTGGGAGTATAAAAACCACATGGTATTCTCTCTGGTTGTAACGTGCCAGTGTGGCAGGATGAAAATGAGGCTTCCCTTCGCTTCGCACCGCTGCTCCCCAGTGGGAGTGAAGCTTTAGTTGGCCTAAGCTCAGGAATAGGGAAGTAGGTAAATGCTTTATTATACCGCAACCTTTAAAACGTTTAAAATACATTTCTCTCAGCACACAGTCAAGAGCTTACTATACTCGCGACAAGAATTCAGACGACTTACGTCATACGAACAAATGAATAATTCATTATATTTTCATCAAAATATTTAAGAAACTGGAACTGATAGTAATAAAACTATATACTTCACTAAAAGTTTGCATTATATATTGCACTAAATTGCAAAAAATGATTGTTTTAAGCACGACCATATGTCGAAAATTACGTTGACAATAAAAACAAACGTGTAACGTCAGCCGTGACCTAAGACGTCTGAATTCTTGACGCGAATATATCTAATGTAGTTTATTCTGCTGCTCTATATGTTAGCACAGTGTTCTTCATCTCACTGTAGCTGAATTTATGTGCCATTTAAGAAAAAACCTACACTAATTATATAAAAATATATTAAACTACCAAATAATTTTAGATGCGTACAATGACTGCAATATACAGATTTTCAAACTAACATGTAGGTATACCTATTACTTTCGGTGGACTAATAATAGGAATTTTGGGTTGCGTCAATGATTATTACGTTATGTCAGTACGTGTCAATAATTATTTTCGTCTAAGCACATGTGTCACGAATAAAGTAAAATATGATACTGATTCAAGCTGGAAACCTTTATGTTGCGATGAGTGTATGTTCATGAGTGGCAAACTGACTAGAATGGGAGGTTCAGTAGAATGATACAGACATAACACCTTATAAAAACGTTAGCCATGGCCTACAATAACATTATTTAATTCCATATGACTAGTAATACCTCGAATTTAAAAGTACGTAAAGTTACAATATAATTATGTTATTTCCAGCAACTACGAACAGCCGTTTCGCTAATGTATCACCATTTATCAACTACTGATACCTACGTTGATAATACGTTAGAATAAGTAAGATAAATAAATAGGTAGATAGATAGATTGATAGATATCTGGTAACCAATATTATTTGTTAAATAGCTCGAAATTGTAACAAATCCATTTGATGCATATATGTAAAAAAACTGTTGCGAAATAAGATAGGATTTCATATTTTTTTATCTAGTTTCCGCTATTAGTTCTTGTTCTTGTATCAGTAATTTTAAACCTCAATGTCTTTATTGTCCCAGTCGAAAAATTATTAAGTAAAAAAGGTATACTTTATTACTCTTACTATTTAATCCTGTTTTCAAGATATTTGCAGTTTAATATATAAAATATGAAATAATGTATTATTCAATTAAGTATTAAGCTAAACATATGTCACTTTCTTTATATTGTATGCATTAGTATTGTCTATAAAAGGTCTATATATTACAATATTTATTTTACCGTAGGTTCGTAAGGCTGAAATATTATGATTTAACTGACCCTATCTTCGAGCAAAAATTAATATGTTAATAGATATGGCTGTCTATTCATCATAATTTAATCACCCCTAAACTATCAATGTTTGGTCTAATTAAGGTCGGTAAAATGGTGTCTTTTGGAGTAGTCTATGATAGAGTGAGTATTCTAATGTAAAGATCTTTTACCTTAATTTACCGCCTTTTACACACATTTCCATTTCCTTACTAATGTTTTTGACGCATTAGTGCGCCCATTCCAGAACTAATTTTTCCAGCAATTTTGAAATTATTCTTTATGTTCTAAGAAACAAACTTACTTTTAGTACTCTATTTCCTAAAACAGCCACATTTAGCTTTTAACATACATTAAGTCTAGGTATTGTTTCTAGTTACTCTGTTGGTTTAGTTACGAGACACTGTATATAATTTGTTTTGTTAGGACAATGTAAAAATGTAAAGCAAAAGTAATAGATATCAAAAATAACATTATTTATGTTAGATCTGTTTATTCATTGTTACTATTCAAATTTTCGTAACATAAAACAATAAATTTTAAAAAGCCTTTGTAAGACACATTATTTTGCTGTTAACAATTATTTTCACATATTTCTAAATAAACGGAAACAATTTTGTATGTAGTATTAGGTTTTTATTTTAACAATATTTACATATACAGTTAAATTTAAGAAAATACATATTTCTAAAGATTTCTGTACCTAAACAATTTTTTGATAGACCACTTCCATTATTTATTCGTACTTATTTTAAATTACATTAAAATGGTCTTCAGAAACATACAACGTTGAAATGATAGAGTTTTACGCTATATCGTCGTGATTCATTGCCATACACCACATTTTTCTAGTTTTTTTTTCAATTTTTGGCACGGAGAAATATTTTTTATTAGCCGCTGTACGGAAAGTATTTGTAATTGCACAATGCAATATTTCTTCCATTTTCCCGGTGATAATACACTTTCTGTGCTCATTCTACGAGTCTATTTTGCAAATTTTTTCAACACCAGTGTCTGTTTAACACAATAACACTTAATAAATATCACATGTTATGTGATAAATATTACAAACGTCAAACTAACTCTTCTACCTAACCTAAACGTATGGACTGTACTGCGACTGCGTTGTTTTGGGCTTTACAGGTGACGTCACTGCGGCTGGTGACGTCACAGATATTTAATATGGCAGCCTCCGTTTTCTGGAGGCGTGGTCAGATCAAAACATTAAAAGCCGTTTTTGAGTTTATTTTTTCATCAAATTGTCTAGGACAAACGGCATTTCAATTAAAATAATACATTCTTTCATTTCCACGTATTTGAAAAAATCATGCAATTTCCCCATTGTTGACCTACATGAGCTTAGAATTGTTCATCTACGCCCTAACAATCGCACATTACTTGAGTTGAGGTTTCCACTTCCTACAGGCAGAATCTACCTAAATTATCCAGTCAGATCAATATTAAGATGTTTCCTAAGTATAAGGGTTATGTTAATACTTTTTCGATGGTTCTCTTATGAACTTCTTGGCTCGTATCTTTCCATCATATTGCTACAAGCATCTTCTGGAACAATTTTCCAAGCCTCTGTTCTAGCCTATCTAGACTCTGCTTTGAACTGGTTGCCTGGTGCCGGCCTGATTTCACAGTGGCCAATTTATGAACGTAAATATACTATTTTATTAACGGGACCGAGAAAATCGGTGTCTTGTTTAAATAAGAAACTCTCTTCCCTCACATGCGCAGAATCATCAATAAAAATACAGTCAATATCGCAAAATATGCTCTGTAAAATTATTTAATGAGTGAAATAATTAATATTTAAGGATTATTGAAGTTGTAGTATTTTCAGCATTTTGAACATCACTGAGCTACTGGATTTTCTATCAGCATTGGAACGCAGGCGTTTCCAAATATTGAAATCCGATTGGAGTATTAACATTTTTACTATAATGTTTACATTTAATTTTCACGTGTCAAAAATGGCTTACGTATATGGAAACTCGTATAGTTGATGGATATCATTTTAATTTATAATGACGTTAGACATAATGCTTTAGCAGCTTCTCATCTGTGCGCAGAATGATTCCCGGTGGTGCAACGCGGACGTAACACATCAATTTACAACCGAATCGTGAGATGGAGGTTTAGACCGTGCACAGCGTATTACAGCAGCTCACACATTTTAGAGATTGTTGAAGAGAATCCTCGAGTAAGTACCAAGCAAATTGCTCAACAAGTACAAGAAATGCCCCAATCAACAGTACGTATAATACACGAGGCTCAATAATTTATGGGTGCAAAACGGATCAGAAACATTTGTATTAGTTCGTAGAAACTGGGAAACGAGCCCAAGTGTATTTATATATTTCAACGTCAGTGGACAAAAATTTTAACAGTTGTTGTAACATCAGGTAATTCAAATTATTTTATTAATTAAAACCACAAATTATTTGTATTAATTAATAAACAATTGAAAATATTAAAAAATTAAAGCCACTAGGTATGGTGTCACCTGAAGTTGTATCATGGTACCATGAATTTGTTGACGTCGGCTCTTATTTTTTGCAATGTAGAAGTTGTAACAAAAAGGGAACATAAATCTTTTAGAGGGTTTTAAAAATGAGAACCAAAACAAGGTTTTCTGTTAACAAATTTTCCAAATTATTGGCTATGTCACACCTTCCTCTTCCCTTTCCAAGTGGCGCAACTGAAATAATAACCCACGGGTTTATATAAAAAGTAGTGAACACAATTTGATCCACTTCTCAAGAGGTTTACCATCACTAGCCTAGATTATTATCAGTGTATTTAGTCGAGGCAATGAAGCATTATGATAGGAAATCTTTTAAGATAGGACGTATCGGAATGCGGTTTTTTGCATTCGCTTGCAAAAATTATTTATATCATTCGTACCTACTTTGTACCTATTACAAACTGGAAGTTGCATTGCTGCAGCCAAAAATGCATGCAAAAAATGCATCTTTTGAGAGGCCTTTTGGCAAATTTAATAACTTCGTAAATAAGAGTCAGAATTGGCTCAAGTCGGGTACTCGGAGGTTTTCGAGGTCGCTGATCACGATTATGATGTTCAAATTGACCCCCCGAATACCTGGAGCTCAGGAACGCCGACGAACGTCATCTCCGGGGACTATCCCGAACTTTATGCGAGAGAAGAGAGAAACTGGACACCCGGGGATTTTTTGGGTCGCTGAATTCGAATGTACCATCGGCGAACACCCCACGGACACCTGGGGGGGCCCAACTTAGACGCGGACGTCATCTTCGAGAATTTTTCTGAAAATGTCGACAATAACGAACCGAAAATTGTTATGGGGGCTTTTTGTGTGCGCTGAATCCGAATTTTGTGTTGAAAACGACCACCTGAACACCTGGTGCGCCCTAACCTGGCCCTGAACGTCATCCCCGAGGGTTTTCCAGACACAATTGAAAAAGACCAACCAAAAATCGTTACTGGGGGTTTCTTGGGGCGCTGAATTCAAATATAGCACCGACGTACACCCCACAGACACCTGGTGCGCCCTACCCTGGCTCTGAACGTCTTCCCCGAGGGTTTTCCAGACACAATTGAAAAATACCAACCAAAAATCGTTACTGGGGGTTTCTTGAGGCGCTGAATTCAAATATGGCTCGGAGATTCAGCCGGAGATTATTCTCGTCGTTTCTACAGGACTGAATCACATTTTTTGAGGGCCCCGGGGGAGAGTTACCCATGAATAAATGTATGAAATTATGGGACGATTTTTGGTTGGTCTTTTTCAATTGTGTCTGGAAACCCCTCGGGGATGACGTTCAGAGCCAGGTTAGGGTGCACCAGGTGTCCGTGGGGTGTTGGCCGGTGCCATATTTGATTTCAGCGAGCCAAAAAAACCCCCGTAACGATTTTCGGGTGGTTTTTTTCAATTATGTCTGGAAAATCCTCGGGGATGACGTTCAGGGCCAGGTTAGGGCGCACCAGGTGTTCGGGTGGTAGTTTTCAACATAAAATTCGCATTCAGCGCACACAAAAAGCCCCCATAACGATTTTCGGTTCGTTATTGTCGATATTTCCAGAAAAATTCTCGAAGATGACGTCCGCGTCCAGGTTGGGGCCCACCAGGTGTCCGTGGGGTGTTCGCCGATGGTATATTCGAATTCAGCGACCCAAAAAACCCCCGGGTGCCCAGTTTCTGTCCTCTCTCGCATAAAATTTGGGATAGTCCCCGGAGATGACGTTCGTCGGCGTTCCTGAGCTCCAGGGGTTTGGGGGGTCAACTTGAACATCATAATCGTGATCAGCGACCTCGAAAACCCCCGGGTACCCGACTTGAGCCAATTCTCACTCTTATTTTTGAAGTTATTAAATTTGCCAAAAGGCCTCGCAAAAGATGCATTTTTTGCATGCATTTTTGGCTGCAGCAATGCAACTTCCGGTTTGTAATAGATACAAAGTGGGTACGAATGATATAAATAATTTTTGCAAGCGAATGCAAAAAACCGCATTCCCATACGTCCTATCCTAAAAGATTTCCTATCTTTGGCCTTTTTAGTGCTTCATTGCCTCGACTAATTAATTCGAATATGTCGATACTTTTTGTTTAAAAATTTATAATACTCAAATGACTATTAAAGTATAATGCCTCATTTACGAATAAATAAGTATATAATTTACTTGAAATAAATGTGTAATATTTGCCGGCACAATACATTTCATTCGCTATAGGTGAAAATAAAATCTAAAACAATCATACATCAAGTCATCTTTTTAATTGACGTGTTTGAAGACCAGGCGCTTGCTGGAATTGTTTTGATTTGTTTTTCATTAAATATTACGCATATGTTAAGTGCCCTCTCCATTAACAATTACATTAATTAAATATAATAAATTGTTAACACGAAGGTCGAACATCCACTTGAGATAATGCGAGCTAAATTGGTAAAACCACTGCGGAATATTTTTATGTAGACTAAAAATAAAAGTATAAAGTGTTTGAAACGTGACTATCACCTTTTTCTTGAATGTTTGCATTTTAGGTTAAGTGGTCAATATTATTAAGTGCAATTAATAGAGACAATTATAAATGAAAGTGATGTAAGAGACTGAAAATTTTGTTTTATTGCTATTTATGTAACAAGTACGCAGAAAAATTCAAACGATCGAATCTAAATATTTATGGTTGGGGCATTAGCCTAGTCAGGAATAATTAAATGACCTCGTCAAAACATTGTTCGAACATGCAACAAAAGTTTGGAGTGTAATCTGTACAAAACACTAAACTTCAAATTACAATTACATTAAATTTTGAATAACAAATTTATTAAATTAATTCCGTCACTCTAGTATAGCTAACCTTTGAATAACGTTTTGTTTCATTTTACAATTGTTGTTACAAAATTTTGCCCAAACGGCCCACATACTATGCAACTTGTACTACGACAAGTTGTACAGTCCAGATCGGTTTGACCGTCGAAGCAACAATTGCATTATACACCAAAATAAGCAGAATAGTCTCAATAAACATGGGTCCGCAATGTAACGGTTGCGGGGATATGGAATGTTTTATGTTTTTTTATTTTGCAAAAACGTTGTGTATTTTCTTATAATAGTTGGTTGATGTTTAGTGAAATAAACAGTACGTATTTGACAGTTGTTCTCAGTGCACAAGTTTTCTTTCGCTATGGCTGGTTTACTCTAACGCAGAATTAACAGACATGCATTTCATGTATGGTTGTGCTAATGGGAACGCCACCGAAACGCGACGTCTTTATGTTGAGGCTTATCTAAATCGCCAGAATCCTTCACAACGCATGTTTGGAAGAATTCACCAAAGATTGCGTGATACCGGTTCCTTGAGCAAACAGTGCTATTTATCCGGAAGACCAATGTCGATATCCACTCCTAGAGCAGAAGAAGAAATTCTTGCACTGGTAGAGCAGAATCCAGGTACGAGTGTGCGGAGAATATCAGCCGAGGTAGGAATTAGTGGTCCTCTTGTTTGGAGAATCCTTCACGAGCAACTGCTTTATCCATACCATGTGCAACAGGCCTTAAATCCAATAAATGAGCATCAAGCACGTTTGGTTTTTTGCCGCTGGTTTCTACGTCATGATGCTGAGACCCTCGTTTTCTTGCAAACATTCTTTTTACTGATGAGGCCGGGTTCACAAGAAATAGAGTGTTTAATTTTCACAATACGCATATTTGGGACGACGAAAATACTCATGCTCTAATAGAATCTGGACATCAGGCACGTTTTTCATTAAACATTTGGATGGGTCTTGTAGGTGACAGGTTTCTAGGTCCTGTTGTTTTAGCAAACCGATTAACAGGCGCTGCTTACCTCAACTTTCTGCTGAACACACTGTATGAGTTTTTGGAAGACATTCCTTTGAATCAGAGGCAACAAATGTGGTTCCAGCATCATTGTGTTCCAGCTCATTTTTCCATGGCCGTTACAGAGCATTTACACCAAACTTTTCCACATAGATGGATAGGAAGGGCCGGACCTGTTTTATGGCCTCCAAGATCGCCTGATCTGAACCATCTAGATTTTTTTGTTTGGGGATATTTGAAGACATTAGTGTATGGTACTACTGTAAATAGTCTGGATGAGCTGCAGCTGCGGATTAGTCAAAAGTGTCAAGAAATCCAAACCAAGGAGGCTGTTTTCGAAATAGTTCGAATATCGTTGAGACGAAGATGTCGTGCCTGCTTGGAAATGGACGGAGGGCACTTTGAACATCTTCCTGTTACCCTGTATGTGGCGTTGTCATTTGACAAATTGTACGACATCGTTTGCCTCGTATGGAAGTTCGGCCGATCAAAAATGTGTTGTACAACCGCGCTTGACATGCGACAGATTATACAGAGGGGAGACTTTATCTGGAATAAATTAGTTACCGGAATAATTTTTAGAAAAAATCCAGAAACACGTCAACCTACCTTCTCCAAGCAATATGTAAAATACAAACCTTCAAGGAGAGGGGAAAATACCCCCAACTTTGTTTTCTCAAATGTATCACCATAGCTGACTCCTCAATAGAACGGTGACGGAAAGACAAATCTAGCGTACTGATTACATTTAATATTTTTCAAGAGGTTGAGGGTTGCATAATATTAAAATGAAATTATTAAGTTTAACTTCATATTAACTTTTCAACGTAACATTTGCTCAAAATGTTCACCATTTACTTGTAGGCAGCATCCTAATTTGTGATAGATTTCATCTCTTTCATTACGTGACATTTCCGGTGTTATTGCCCTGGTTTCATCTTTTCTTAGGCGTCCATTAGGCGCATCGGGTCGACGCGGATCGCTTCATAAAAATCCGCTTACTCATACTCATACTTATTTAACTAAACCGTTAAAAATCGAAATTTTGCTGATGATTGGATATGATGAAAAGGCGCGAATACAATGCGAGGTTGTTCTGAGAAACATAACCCGACTTGCCACCAATAAATTAGGGTTCCATCAGTCAAATAGAGGCACGATAACGGGAGATGAGTCAGGAATGATCCGAGGCAAGCTGTTGCTGATGACGACACGAAGTTGAATTTGTTAGTTGCTCTGGAAGAAAATCCCGTCAGTTCAGCCCGTCAACTGGCCCCTGATAGTTATTTTAATTACAAAACAGTTTTTAAAATACTTAAACATGAAAATACTGCCCATATAAAATGCTAGCTGTTCACGAGTTAGTTGAAGATGGTCCAGATCGACGAGTTGAATCTTCGCTGTTATTGTTCACCAATATGTGGACAGAATTTTCCCTGGTAGGTGGATTGGAAGACGATGTACCATTGAGTGGCCAGCAAGGTGTCCAGATCTTACACCGCTGGATGTCTTTTTGTGGGGACGTCTCAAAAGTAAGGTTTATATTCACAAATCAAACAACATTGATGAGTTGAAGGAAAGAATGAGATGAAACCAGGGCAGTAACACCGGAAATGTTACGTAATGTAGGAGACAAATCCTATCACAGATTACAATGTTGCGAACAAGTAAATGGTACACATTTTAAGCAACTGTTTCAAATACTTCCAACATAATATATTTTCCGACGTTTCACACTACAAAGCAGCCAAGGTTTGAACAGAAGAATTCTCATGACCATATTTGTTATTTCACAAGAAGAATTGTCTTCAAATAATGCTATTGCCTCTGGGAAAGATATAATAATATACATAAAATAATAATATCTTGTATAATCAATATCATATTTGCAATTTTGCACAATACATGTTAGAATTTTCAATTCATAATATAAGAAATTTTGTTAGGTCAAGAAAACGGTCCAAATTGAATGTTGGATCTTCTGATATACAGGCAGGGTGTCCAGAAAATAAATGCTACCTCTTTCTATAACATTTTTTTCAAAACTGATTATTAACTGATTATTACAGGGTGTTAAAGTTAAAATTTTATTTTCGATATTTGTAAATATCTTAAGAAATCCAAACATTTACATAACGTTTGTAAATCGAGGGTTTTTGCGGACCAGAAATTCAAATAAGTTTCTAATTTTGACGTCAATAGTAGAGGGCGCCACTTATGGCACATCATGTTTCTTTTAAATGACAATCAAATCTAAAAATTTTATAGAAAGTACCCCCCCCCCCTAAAATGACCCAAGAAACACACCCTCCAAAGGAGCACACATCATTATGGGACACCCTGAATAGATCATAAAAACTCAAGAATGAAAAATTGATTGACAGTATTAAGTACGATTTTTTTTTAATTACAATGTCAACGGAACAGAATACAAAATTCTAATTAGTTAGAAAACGTTGATGTAAAATTTTGAACAAAAAATTCCGATGAGTATCTCATTCGTTTTCAAGGCTACCCTGATTGACTAGCACTCTATACGTACCTGTCACAGATTTATCAGCATTTGTTCTATTGGTGAAATAAAACGGGATTACAGTATTAACTTAAGGGGGATTATCGATCGAATGTATTTTAGCGAATTCCAGTCGGATCATTTACTTACAGTTTAACAAAAAAATAATACGTGGCAGGATTGTTTTTTATACCTATCGAAGCCATAAAGAACGTATATAAAATAAACAATAAACATTTATTTTATTTGGGAGATTTGGCGGATAAAGATAAAGCCAATGATATATTTTACTGAAATATGCGATAATGTTTGTAAGTAATTTAGCCTCCAATTTTTTTTTAAGTGATATGGTAGAGATATTTTAGACATATCAAGTACTGTATTACTGAAAATTATCAGGAATTCACATTTTTATATAATGTTACTATAAATATCTAAGTATGTTAAAAATATAATTTCCGCTTAACTTGTAGAATTGATTTCTTGTTGCATTTTCAGTTGAAAATTAAATTAATGTTGGTATTATCTCTTTAGTTATTCCTATTATATTTTCGTTAGCATTGAAACAGTATTGATAAAAATATTTTTGTGTCAAATTCTTATTTAATCTTTCCTACCACATTGACACCAATGAGAATCCGATGAATTTTTAATTTTTTGCTCAAAGGTGCTTCTTAATAATACCTTATTGTATGAATAAGATAATCAATTAAATATATCTATTTTAATTTTTAATATACAAGGTGTTCCATACGTGCTTACAGAAAATTCACAGGTAGTTTTCTTAGCAAATTTTTAGGGGTTCTTTCACATACAATCTTTTAACTAATTTTAAATTTCTGATTGTTTGTCATAATTAAGTGCTAAATATTGATATGTACTGTATTTAAAACTTGATATTGTTGTAATTGTTTGAAATTTACCGAAAAGTAACTTTAGTGACAGCAGCTTAATAACAATAAATTGCACAAAAACTCCGAAGCTGATGAATCATATTTTGTATCATTCTAATTTTTTTTTGTCTTAAAAGCAAAGAACAATATAAAATTTTTGTAAGAGACAATATGCTAGTAAAATGTGTTTTTATATAACTTATAGGTACTCTACAATGTTCAAATATCGGGACAGAAGAGAATTGTATAGGTACACAGTTGCATAACAATTTTTGAGAATAGAAATAACAATAATTCAATTAAAAACTTTCATATGAAACTATCTTTAAATTTTCTATATACAATTATGCACAGATTTATATAGTTTGTATTCTGTATGTAATATAACTCAATTGTTCCATCAATAATTTGCAAATTGCAATACACAACTTTTAAGAATTAATGAATTGTTCAACATTAGAACGAAACAAGTATAACTGAATTAATTTTTGACATGATTATCATTTCGTTTACTAGCAGATTTTATTTCAAAAACATTGTTTAAGTCTTAGCCTACTTGTTGAAATAAGTTAACTGTTATACTGAAATCATCCATGTCGCAGTTTAATTGATTAAAATTATATAATTAAATAAAAAAATAGTTTGTATATTGGATTGTTTAAATGTAATTATCTAGAAAATGGTTAAAGGTATGGGTTTCCACAAGGTATGACATTTTTTACTGAAAGGGTTCAAATTATTATAATTTCAAAGAATTTTTGCAGTAGTGTTGGGTAAAACATATTATAGCAATTGTTTTACATATCTATATTATGTGGCGCACATATTAAGATAGCTCAAAAGCGATACAATATTTAGATTAAATCAAAAACTCACCGACGTCAAATTAGAAATCGTTAAGAACTGTAAAAGTTATTACCAGTTTTCATAAAAAATGTTTTACTTCAACACCTGTATCTGTGTTAATATTAACATTATTACGACACATATTTTGGCTTAATCTATTACGAGGTGATCTGTGATCTCATTACGTATAAGAGACCTTATATCTAAAATAACAAAACCTTTATAGCCCAGTAAACGAAAAGATATAGAGGGAAATGCTTGGAACACAATTTTTGACTCCGTAACTTTGTTTGGACTAGTTAAGAGGTGAACATATCAAAAGTCCCCACCCATAGCCCTTAAGCCATTGGGGGGGGGGGGGGTTGAAAGTCTCATGTTTCGGTTTTTTGCTTATATCTCAAAAATTATGCGTCCTACCGACATGACCATGCACTCTATATAAAATGAAAGCTGATCTAGACCATTTTAATGGGAAAATATTTTGCTATGACCATGTTTGTGCATATATGAGTGTCTATATGTGTGATAGTTTTACAAAACACAACCATTAAGTGAAAACGAAGTTTATTGACATAGAACCCCTGTAGGGAAACGGTCAGAGGATCCTCCTGTTCTTCTTCATCTTCGGAGTCAACTTGAGGGATCCTATTCAGGCAGTTCCCCTTGCAATTTTGGCATGCTGGGGAACATTTGAGGCTTGCTTTTTTGCAGCCACACTTCGCGCTGGCACAGCCTTTCGTGCATCGACAGAAAATCATTTTGAGGATATCGTCCGGTACAGCTGCTAACTAACTCATTGTGCACTGGGACCAGGCAGTTGTTCTCAATCTTCCACCCATACATCTGAGGAGGCAGGTCACTTCCCAGCCACAGCTGAACTTGGTGGAATGTTTGAGGGAATGCTGTTTTACTGCTCCCTCGGTGGGAGGAAGACAAGACACATTCAAGAATGACTTGTACCTGTAGGCATTGAGGGATACCTCTTTCGCTGGAGCCCCATACCATCTCAAGATGCAGGTTTCACCTGCCTTTTGTACTTGGGCGGTAGTGGAGGAAGGGTCTGAAAATACCGCTGCTGCTTTCTGGACCTCTGGCAACTTACAGATACAACTTCGCAAATGCGACCTTCCTTTTTCGAAATGCGGAAGATGTGTCGCATCCAGTAAAGGCCTGCAAAAGCAGCTCGTCCTTGAAACCTTGTTGCTGAAGCTCTTGGGACGAGAATCAGGAATACCTTATCTTCCCATGTCCAGGCTTGATAAAAATAATGCCCTTATAGAGATGATGGAAACAAAAAATGTTAGTTACAAATACTAATGTAACAATTCCTTTGATACCAGAAATACGTTTGACGGAGCGCCTAACGTGTCCGAATGGACACGGGAGGGTCTGAAACTGAAAAAAAGCAGATAAGTAAAAAATAACAAAAAATCACATCACTATCGCGCACTTCTCTAAATTTTTTAATAACTTGAAAATTTTATTGTCAATAACATTTTAATTTATTTCTTTTCTTCTATTTTTAACCAATTAAATGCATATAAATACGGAAGTGCGCGATAGTGATGTGATTTTTGTTATTTTTACATATCTGTTTTTTTCAGTGTGAGATTTTTTAATTAGGCAAACTTATTTTCAAAAATAACACTTGACTGATCCGTTTGGCGCAAGGACTTAAGTATTTAATTAATCTTTATTATTTTTTCAGAAGTGTGGCAAAAACCCAATCAAACTAAAGAAAAACTAAAATTATGTCACAAATAAATAGCTTCAGACAACATCGTTGACGAGTTATCCGGTCAAAAAGAGCAAAAATGTGAAAAATTACAGACATTCAAGAGCGGATATCTCGAAAACTATACAAGATATCGAAAAACTTGATTGAATAAAACTTGTAGCAAATTTAATCAGCTTTCATTTTGTATATGGTTATGTCGGCATGACACATAGTTTCCGAGATATAAGCAAAAAACCGAAAAGTGAGACTTTCAAACACCCCCCACCCCCTCGGCTTAAGGGCTATGGGCGGGGACTTTTGATATGTTCACCTCCTAACTAGTCCAAACAAAGTTGAGAAGTCAAAAATTGTGTTCCAAGCATTTCCCTCTATACCCTTTTTTGAGCATTTGTTGCTTGGACTATTAGTAATTACATTTTAAAAAGACGTTCTTAAAAGTTGACAACAATGTTGACAATCTCCACAAGGTAAATATTTTCTTTACGAATTTGTCTAGAACATAGATTTAACAATTTATGTCCAATATGAAATTATTTTTGCAGCATCAGTTGCTTATGTGACCTCATTTTTCATCAGTATTCTCAAGTTATTGACCTTTAGTTATTTATGTCTACACGTTGAAAACCAAATTCACTAAAATATGAACATTGTAACTGTGATTTTGAAGAAAGAATTAAGTACTAAGCTACATAAATACGAATTTCTTCAATAGCCAGTTCAAGGAGTTTCAATTTTAAATATTTTTTAATATTTTGCCATTTACAATACTTAATAAATTGCTAGTAGGCACTGATTTTGTATTTGACTGTGCGCAACATCAAGCTTTTGTAAAATCGAGGAATTGGATTGAACATGATAAAACTGAGTTTATTCCAAAAAGTAAGTTAGTAACTATCGCTACTCATGGTAATTAGAAGTGTAAGGATTATCATCATGCTTATTGTGTGGAATAGCTACCAGACAAATCTAGAGGTAGCCTCATTGGCAAATCATTTTGGTTTGCTGGAGTTGATATCATAGATTTGTTTATTCGGTATAAACCAACATTTCTGGATCTGTAGGTAAAATGTCCTCGACAGTATTCAGGTTCTTTAAATCATTTAAATAGTGAGCACTATATTTAGAAACTGCCAGTTCACTTTCTAGGTGTCTATGGTACTCATAAACCTTACACAAAATTTGTCCTTTGATCTCTGCAGTTCTTTTCGTACAGTGACATCTTAGATGTTCAGTTCTTCCTTGAAAAATACCACTTATGCAAAAACGTCTTTCAATATTAGAAAAGTTTGATGAGTAACTTTCTAACTAGATTCTGACACTTTTGCAACCATTGCCATGATAAACTTCGTAAACCAAAATATATTTGTTGCTGTTAATAGTATATTATATATCCATGTTAAAAAATTGAAGACTAACTACTAAAGAGTCTAAGTGCCGATTCAGTAAAAATTGAGATTTTGCTCGAAATCGCACCGAAAACCTCAATGTAAATCAAATGGGTCTATGTTCCAAAATAGGAATATCTACTACTTCTTAGCTACTCTTTTATAGATGGTGTGAAGTGTCATTTATGACATGGACAAATCTGTATGTTCAGTGTGTTTTATACAGTTCAAAATGGTAGAAAGTAACAGGAAAAAAAGACGTAAACGAAAAAATAAACAGTCTACAGTTCTTAGTTGACCATTTTTGAATGCCATAAATTTGGAACTGAGTTACCTTTAAAGAAATGTAATTTCTATAGTTTTATTTAACTTGAAAAACATGTTTATTTTCAAATTAATTTTCTGTAGTTTTGTTTTGTGTGCATATAAAAAATAATAAAAACAAATATATATTAATGTTTGTATTATTAGTTTTGGCATAAATGTGATAAATATAACCGTATTTTATACCCACTGAGAATTGGCAGGTACAATTACTTAAAAATCAAACTGAAATCAAAGACATATACCAAATCAGTGTCTACTATCAATTTATTAATTATTGTAGCATGAGTTTGAAGATTTGTAGAGACTTAAAAATTATTACTTATTTATTTTTTTTTTTTTTGTATTAAAGCCGCCATTTAATTAAAATAGTAGACAAGAAACTCAAAAATATTTGTAATATGACTAAGTTTCTAGCAGCTGTAAAATCACTGTGTAACAATGAAATGTGTTCATTGAAAGCAAAAGCCTATTTCTTAAAATGAATCAAAATCTACAAATGTGTATTAGAAAGCCTAAATTGGCTTATTTTGAGTCCAGGAATTGTGGTCTCTTATTGTACACGTACTTACTGGACCCTGTATAATGCACCAAAAACACGAATATGTATATTCCACTGATTCAAACCATCAATTTGGTAAACTATCAAATTTTGTCGTTCCGATATGTATTTTTTCATTTTGTAGAGATAATTTAATATTCATATACTGTCTTAATTTCACTTTAAATAAAATACCATCTATGCTTAATTGTATCTGATCATTTGTACTAACATGATGTTTAGAAAGTTTACATTTTTTCGATATCATATAAGTAAGTAGATACATTGTCATTAGTAATATTTAGCTGAATTTTATATAATTACTGATTACTACGTTGTATATGAAATTATTTTTCAACCCTGTACGTTATTGTTTTCTGTTAGAAATTAGATTGGGGGTTGGAAAGCCGATGTCAAGATTGTCATTATGAAATATTAATAGATATATTTCTACTGTTTGCGATTTTTATGTACTATATAAGAACTGAATGCCTTATAAATGGGGTAAATATGTACAGAATTTTGTGAAAATATAAGCACAAGGTATTAAAAATGTGCTAGTCAAAAAATATTTCATACAATAAATAATTTATTGATTAGTACCTATAAACATAAATAATGAAAACAAGAACAACAACAAACAAATAAAATACAATTTCACTTAGATTCACAAGCAACGTGATAACTTCAAAAGAACAATCAGAAATAAAATGTAGAAATGGATTAATTGCCTAGTTGGACTACCTCTTACATTATAATTTACCAAGATTTTATTTTAATATCTGACATATTTGCACAACATCAGAATCAGGTTTCCAATCGTTACGTGCATACGCATTTTAACTAAAACAATTTAATACCTATTTTCAAATTGAAAATACATTGCGCGTGCGTCTAACGTTTCCAAAGGCTCTGTGACAGGACTAATAAATCTCTCAAACAATAAACCCTGACCCTTTGTTACTCGACCATGAAATCTATACATATATTCTAGGTAGACCGAACTATTCTAAAATTAAAAGAATAACATTGCCAAACATCTGTGATTCTAAATTCTTTCAATTCGATGAATTTTATGCACAATATACTATTTTTTAAGAATATATGCAAATAATTCGAAAAATACTTATAACATGCATAATATGCAAAATGTGTGCTTTGCGTATTTGGGTTATCTTTAACCATCCCCGAAAAAAAAGTCCCAGCCCACCGCGAGATCGCTGCATTCTTAACAATAGCTACCTACTTATTTTAATATATTTTTTTAGAACCAATTTGAATAAATAACAAACTGACTGGAATTGAAGTATTTCATTTGTTTTACGTCAATCAAAAATATTTGCTATATTATTTAACTCAACAGTTTCGTTTTCGATATCATAATCATTTTATAGTGTACAAATATATGATTGTTTAACACGTTTACTATAATTTTACAATTATGATTGTAATACTGGTTATTGTTGATATTAAATAAATCATGCTATAAAAAATACAGATTATAAAGTAAATTATGGGTATTAAACGTGTAACAACTGATTTTATATTTTCAGCACGTAGCAAACGACGTAAAAGTTTATTTAAATTATTAACTTGATAAATGGATATGTTAAAAATACAAGTATTTAAGATGTCATATAATACGGCGCTGCTAATTTTACATTAAAAAAATGGTCATGGTGCTAAACTGTGTTTGAATAAAAATAGCGAAAACGTCTGGCTGTCATATATTTTTATATACCTAGTGTTTCAAATAAATCAAGAAAAGTCAAAATAGTAATTTATTCATTTGTCATCTGTCCAAAAATATTGCGTTACCTTTTAAGATACTTAAGATACACTGAAATTTGGTATAAAATTGCTTTTAACGTAGGTAGGTAGTATATGTAGCACGTGTAAGTCCATACACATTAATTATTTTGCAGTTGTGTAAGTATTAACTATAATTTGTAAATGTTGTCTTATTTTCAAGTAAATTTGAAGCAAAGTCTGAAGGATCTTGTATTTGGATATATACAGTGATTCAGTCATAATGCCATTAATTTTAGGAGAAGGTAGAGAAAAATGGGTATAATACGAATACGGGATTAAAAAAATGAAATGCATATTTACCGAGGGGTGTTTCGCGATCGGCAGTGGTGTACAAAATAGCAGCAGTGAATACGGCAGTTAAGGCAATGCCGTGAGCAATGTTTGCATTGATTAGGTAGTTGAAGGCATTCAATAGGTAGTGAACGGCAGTGGACGGTATTGTCGGCAGTGCTTTAGGCAGTTACAGCAGTGACACCGTAATTGTCGGAAATGATCGCAGTTTTGCGGCATTAAACTAGTAAATAACGACAGTGATATACAGGGTGTCCGGAAATGATGAGCAAAAAATTCAGGGGATAGTTCTAGACCGAAAATAAATAATACCTCTTTCTGTAACATTTTTTTCAAAACTGATTATAAATGGAGTTACAGGGTGTTAAAGTTAAAATTTTATTTTCGATATTTGTAAATAACTTCTTAAGAAATCCAAATATTTACATAAAATTTGTAAATCGGGGGTTTTTGCGGACGAGAAATTCAAATATGTTTCTAATTTTGACGTCACTAGTAGAGGGCGCCACTTGTGGCACACCATGTTTCTTTTAAAATGGTAGAAAAATGTGTAAAACACCCGAGTCAGAAGATGGACAAGTCCATTAAAAAAAATCTATACAGTGCTTTCGAAAAGTAACGATTAAATTCATTATTTTTGAAATTGAGAAGTTTTCGAAAAAATTCCCTGGAACGTCGTTTTAGTTTTTTAAAAAGGCACTTTTTGACATACGACCCATATTTGTGACGTCATCGTTGTTCGAGACATGACGTCATCGACAATTTTTTTAAATAGTAACCCCCAATTTTGACCATGCCATTTGAAAGTGCGTGTCATTCTACATACATATATTATGAAAAATTATGGCGTTACATAACAAAAAATTCAAGAAAATAATGTTTGAAGATTTTAAAATTTAATTTTCACAATCATCATATGACATCATATCTCGAACAACGATGACGTCACAAATATGGCTCGTATGTCAAAAAGTGCCTTTTTAAAAACAAAATCGACGTGCCAGGGGATTTTTTCAATTTCAAAAATAATGAATTTTTTCGTTACTTTTCGAAAGCACTGTATGTGGAAACAAAGTGAGAATCATCAAACTCAAGTCATTAAAATTAATAATTAAGTAAGTAGCTGTTATGCATACATAGTTTTAACCAGTTATTAGTTTTTTTTTTATTGACAGTATAGCATATTATCCAATGCATACCTAATTAATAATATTGTACATTATTTTTTTGTTTAAAAGTTTTGTAAAAAAATATGCATATAATTAATATTAGCACACAATATATATGTGGTGACCAACATTAACAGAATGATGATCGACACTGTCGGCATTGAGGTAGTGTCGCTGGGCATTTAGGCAGTACCTAGGGCATTGGTGTAATAATGGTAATTTTTAAAGAGCACTGCCTAAAACTGGCAGTGGTGTACAAATTTTTAATACGTGAAACCTCCCTCGATATTTACGCTGAAAGAAATATTTTCAAATATGCCGTGACGTTGATAACTGGTCGCTATCTACGAGACGTCTCGGAAGACCACCATTATCCGAGAAACGGTTCCGACCGTAGGAGTTGTAATACCAACAATAGGAGCCAAAATATATGGGCGGGCACAGAGATACTGATAGCGGGTCTATATCCACAGAGTCTAGCCCGAGAACAACAAGACCAGGTTAAAGAATCCCGGCTAATGCTAGAAATGTACGCTTTAATTCTGTTTCTAGCAGCGACCAGTTACCGAGGTCATGACATAACAACTTGGAAAATCACTATGTATCAAATGATAGCATCGGTCGTGAAAACCTGAAAACCACTATCATTATATTATATTACCATATTCAAATCATTATTTAAACTTACTTTTCAGGCTGTTACTGACCGCTGGCGGCCTCGATAAAATCACCGCAGTGTCGGCCTGCTTCAACGCTCGAACGTACCAGGAGCATCATGTTACCCGGAATTTTGAGTTAATTTTCTTCTCTTAAAAGATCAAGTAAACAATTTTTTCCGATTTTCTGTCTTCCAAACACGTGATTAAAATAAATTAATGACATTATGTCTGAATCACTCTGTACACAATGTGTCCCACTTTTCATGGAGCCACCCTGCTATCTCGCTCATCATATCCGAATACTTTGAAACTTTGGTGGTGAATATACACCTATAAAGTGAGTTTTTAGACGTAGCCATATTTGATTATAGTCAGAGGCGTCCGATTCTAAGATAGAGAAAAGGGGTCGATTTTTCAATATATATATATTAGCGATTTTTTTAGAAAAAAACTAGTAAGATATTCTTAATCAGCACTTTTAGAAACCCCCTTGCAGAAGACTACATCGTTGTGACGTCTTTCAGAAAATTTACATTTCGTTTAAAAATTCACCCTAGGCCCAAAAATGGAATTCCAATCTTCTGTCTTCATCACCATCTTTTAGGATATGCAAACATTTTCGCTTGAAGGCCCTTTTTCTATATTTTTTCAAGAAACGCCAAATGATGTTCTTACTAATATTTAAATTTAATGCTACTTGCATTGTGCTATATCTTGGATTTTCTATAAAATATTGTAAAATGGGTTCTTCGTCTTGAATTGCCGTTAATCATAATTCGTTGATCTTAACTGGCATACGTTTCCTGTATTGTTAAAATTTGTATTTATGGTTGCTACCAATTTATGGCGAATGGGAAGCTGACGGTAAGGATGCTTTAAATTAAATTTATCAGCAGCTTGTCTAAATAATGTGGCATTATCTCTGACTAAACGAACCAACTCCACTTTTTCTCGCATTGTTAAACGCTGTACCATTATTATAAAAAAAATAACTTCACTTATCATCTAGCATTAAACCAGCATTTGAATAAATTTTTGACATATTAACTTATTTACGTTCAATAATATATTGACGCTTACAAACTTTTGTTTTCATGTCTTACTTAGGTTTTTATTGAAGATTATTTGTTAGACCTATGTACAAATTAACACTCTTTTCCTGCAGATAATCATCGGCTATCAACTACTTAGTGGTCGTTTTTTTTACAACATCAAAACTACGTTGTCACTCATTACAACCCACTAGATACAGGTGAAACACACTTCGCATTGATACAGTTAGATAAAATGTCCATATTTTTTAAGACAATCGAACGAAAGGAATAGATAATGCATTCACGGCAATCTTGTCCTATAACCTAGAAAAACAAACCGGCAAACTATATTGTAGGAAAATAGCTGTACCTGACACAAATATAAAATGTTTAAAATTGAAAAGAGGCACTAAAAATAATAACAACGCTCATTGTCATTTATGACAATATGATAACAACTAATTTTACCATTTAGTGTTGCTAGTTGCCTACATCTAAACGTCAAACGTGCGAAATAAAAATGACCACGCGGCGAACGGGCCGCATAGTCGGTGACAAATGGGAGTTTAATGTAATTTCGAAAAACAATTTTTTTGATGGGTGATCCAGTCAATTCTTATTTCTCTATCCCCTTTTAAAATATTTGTACATAGTCAGAGTTAACCCTGTATAATATTATCTGAGTGTAAAACATAACACTGAAGTTTTTATTATGAATTAAGGCGTTAATTTCTTTAAAATAAATACAACCACGTTGTTTTACAAAACGCTCATGTAGACTTCACATATCATTATTTTGACTTTTCTCTCAGCACGCCACTGATGTATTTAGTGTCAATAAAATGGTTTTAGTATGTTTACTACAATGATTTATATCACCTAAAACAAATTCTAAACGCGATGAAATTCTAAATAATAAAAAATTTAACTACTGATAATAATGACGTTCAAAATCGTAATTTATCTCTGACTTCGTTATCAATGTGAAAACAAAGCTGTCGCAAGCTGTTATCAGCTCGGATGTAAATCACTTTCTACAACATTATTTATTTCAGCAAACTCTAGCCACGCTTTTCAGGAAATTGGAATACTAAACATAGATTAAGAGCGACCTAAGCAAAGTTTGTGTTCCTCTTCGATTATTTGCTCAAAAAATTCCTCGGTAATAAATTACATTGTGTAAGAACAGCACCTATGAAATTGTTAAGAGTTGAAAATTGTTAAAACGCATAAATTGTATATAGTATACGGCAATACAGCAAAAACTTGACATTTATTTAGTACTGTCTGTTGATATGAATTTAATTTGATAAAAATAATTGTTTCCATTTTCTATTAATTGTAATTTCTTCAAAAACCTCAGCGTTAATTTTACGTATCTATCTGCAACTTACTGTTCATTTAGTTTTATACAGGGCGATTCATAACGTGTGTCAAACAATTCAAAGGAAAAATTATGTATCTACTTGTTTATTTTTGTTTGTTATCCAACAGAATTATACAAAATTCCAATTACAGGATCACACTCACGATTACAAATCGTGCACTTTATAATTTAATAACATGAGAGAGCTACTTAACGAACTAAAACACTGGTAATAGAAATATGCCTATATTTTCACCACCAGTGATGTGTACTAACTAAAACTAACTGAAAACAGATATAGCATTACGCCTTACACTTGCAAATGAATTATAAAACAAATCAATATGATTAAAATATTCGTTGTCTGCATTAGGTACATTAATCAGAGAATTGCTACAGTAGTTATTAGAATACGCATTTACATAAAACAGATTATTTGAGCATGTTACTTGTTGTTTTACGTTAAAATTAAATCGACAACAATATCATTATTAACAATCTTAGGCAAGAACAATATAGGTACAATACGAAATTATACGGCAAAATTTAAGTTTCAATAATTTATAATCTTTTAAGCTGAGGGCGTAGGATTCATAATTGAGGTAGATCGCCGTATTTCTCTCGTAAAATGATCAAATTTGTGGTGTTTTTTAGGTACTGAAATCTTGAAAAATAAAACACGTAGAGCTAAAGTAATATCAAAAATAAAATTACTGATGTTTTGGTTATCCACTTTTACTATTTAAACTCTCCTCAGATAATATAATAAGTTTTAAAATGCATTTGTATGACACATTATTTCGCTATTCTAACCCCACAATTTAACAATTATTTTCACATACCTACTTATAAACAAAAGTGAACAATCTTATATGCAGAACTATGTAAGTTTATGTTATAACAATGTTTACATATATAGTTGAATTTAAAAAATATGTATTTTGAAAGATTTCAGTACCTAAAAATTTGCTTGATAGATCGTTTTCTGACGTTATATATTGATTTTACCATTACTATTATTTGCTAAACTCTATATTATTCAGTTCTTAAATGTCTAAAATTACTTGTAATTGTGGAAAACATTATTGCAAGAATACGGCGCCCTTCATATTAATAAACTTTATCTATACTTTTTCTATCCTATCAATGTACGTAACATATATTGGATCCCAAATTATACATATTCGCGATGACTTATTACAAGAGAGTTATACAGTGTGGAAGAAAAGTATGGAATAAATTTATTATTTCTAAAACACTGAAGTTTCATGAAATTTCCTCGGACCCGTCGATTTTGCTTTTTAAAAAGGCTCTTTTTTCTATACCAACGCATTTCCCACGTTCAGCTGTTTTTGCGTGATGACGTCATCGAATATTTTTTTAAATAGAACCCCTATATTTTTTCATCGAATTCTTATAGAACTTAACTTGCTGAATTCAAAAATGTATAATTTAAATACTTTATTCCTTCAACTTTCCGAAAAAGAATAATAACCGATCCAATAAAATCGCCTTGAAAAAATGTGAATATTCCCATTTGTGTCTGTAATGGGCTGGTTGAGAGTAAAATGGATATAGTGAATTCATCGGCAGTATCACAAAAGAAGGACTCTTCATTTTTAAAACAATGTAACAATAAGTAATTAATTAATTAATTAATAATTAAATTCTGGTTGCCTCAATCGTATTTAACCCCCTAATTTATTATTTTGTTTTATTAGATTGCATGTTAGAGTATTATATCTTTTGATAGCAAAAACAACAAATTAAATCAAGTCACCTCAGAAATTGTTTCTGGCAGCTAAACAAAATCTAATCAGAATTGACATCTGTCAACTGCATCAGCGTTTATTGGATCGGTTATTATTTTTTTCTCGGAACGTTGAAGGAATAAAGTGTTGAAATTATTTTTGAATTCAGCATCTGCTAGATATAAAATACCAAAAGCTCTTCACATTACTAATATCAGATTCGACTTTCTTTATATAATTTTTAAAATCATTTTTAATCGATGTTTTTTTTCTGTTCTTGAACACTAGAGATACCTAGTAATCTAAATAATGTTTGTATTTCCTCCAACGTTTATGAAGCTTAAATTTTTCTTTAATTGGGCTTTTGTCTGCTGAGAATACCATTTACAATTGTTATAACAAGTTTTTTTATTACAAGTTTTTATTAGCATACAAAATTGTTAACTATTGCAGTTACAAGAAAATTTAAGAGCTCAAAAAATTTATTTAAGATTTTTGGAAATACTGGAAAAAAATTGTTGATCTGTCTCCATGAATGATGAAATTCAAAATACAGCTTTCTCTTTTCATTGATAGGGTGAACCTAAAACTTTTTGGCTTCTTACCCCTCTTCCTCTTCATACAGCATCGGTATTATAAAAAAAAATCTTCCGAGCTAAACCTGCTTTTTAAAAACTTCAACATGTTTACCACACACATAACCTTCAAAAAAAGTTGCTGGTCTGTGTTGGACAAGTGTGCGAAGTCGTGTATGTTTGCAGGTTCGCGCTGTGTTGGTCTGTGCTGGTTCGGGTATAATGTACGCGATCTTTTAGATGACTTCTGTAAATGTGGAATTCGAACTTTGCTCGTAAATACGTAAATGTTGTTTTTACAGTTGTGCAACTCATCCTAGCAATAAAGCTAACTACATTATAATACTTTTATTCACAATCAATAACCATTTATTACTTTATTTGTTATATCTGTTGCTTGTGTTTATTTGAGATTACATATCAAAAAATACTAGATTCGGTTTATGAAGCTTATCAAGAGACATTTAGTACTTAAAAATTGCCGTTTGAGAAAATATTGGTAGTAATTTTCTAAAAATTGTTTGATTTGAATGAGGAAGTTATCAGTCGCAATGTGTTAGTCAAATTAATCTTATATGCACCTTTAACAATATTAAGCGCATTTAACCGGTATATTTATCAATGTATCCAAAGATTTGTATTTGTTTTTTCTACACACTAATAGAATTTTTCAGTAACAAACAAAAAATTTTGGTACACGTAAAAGTATTATAGCATAAATTCTATCTTCCACGAGTACATCTTTAGTTATTGTAGAAGTTTATCTAAAATTGTTAGTTTGGTCTTGCCCTGTTTAACTGTTGGACAAGTACAAATTAAATTGGTAGGTTAAGTGTGTAACAGTCATTGCATTTACCTCGTGCATAACTATCTAGGTGTCCTATGAATTATCAAATTATTTAATCTATCATAGATTTCCGGGTTATTATGCCGTGGTCTAGGTAACTGGTAGTAACAGAATTAATTTGCAATTCCATAGCTTTACAGTGATAAATATTATTGTAAATTTATACGTTGTTCATATCGTACATTAATGTAAAAGGTTCCAAATTTATACTATATTACAAGAATCTCATGGTTTATTTCATGCAAAATTACATATTTTTTCTAAAAATATATAATAATGTTGCAAAATTGCATGTGTGCAAAGACACGGTTTTAGTATAAAATATATATATATATTCATAAGTAGTAATTTTTCCTTACAGTTGCATCACCTACATTTTTAAAATGAACTAACTTCTTAACCAAAAAAGATACCTAATCAACTGTGATAAGAACTACAAGTATATTATAGAAAATATATGGAGAAATTATGATGTAGTTTCATAAAATACGTTGTACATATTTCGTAGATATGAACAGTTTGGTACGCTCCATATTGATTCGAAAATGCCAACTATTAGACCACTACCAAATTTTCTGTTATTATGCACATACAAATTAAAAAAGAAGGTAATGTTATTAAATCCTTAAATATACAGAGCGTTTCAAAAGGGCATGGCAATATTGCTAGATCTGAAGTGCTTGGAAGGTACACCAGCCATTTCAGCCCACCACAGAAGTTCCTAGTTCATAATTTATTAGACATTTATTACAAATGTAAACCCCTAAAATTTGTTTTATTAGCTTTGCCCGTAATTAGTAATAAGCGATCAATCTAGGTTCAATTTAAAACTGCATCAGCCATTCATGCCAACTTTTGATAGGCTCAACATAGAGAAGTGGTTTTTAGACGAGAATTTATTACAAATAAATTACATTTGACCTCTCATATACAACCAAATCAACAACTAATTGTTACAAAATGGAGATGGTGAACTTCAATCTTAATGTATAGAAGCATAGTGCAATTAATACGTATACAATTCAAAATATGCGATAGGGCACACCTAAACAAGGTTTTACTAACTAGGTAAAGTATATTGAAGCAAATTATGTGACTTTACTTTTGATTAAGAGTGGTGGGCTACGGTATTAAAATATTATAGACCTGGAGAAGTCGGTCTTGACTCTTCGCGTAACTGCATATAGTAAGTGGGTATATAATTCAAAATATGCAATTGAACACAGCTAAAATGGATTTACTAGTTAAGTAAAGTATATCGGATCGGTCAGTGGTCGCGCGGTTTAAGGCGTCAGTACTTGAATCGAGGTGACTGGATCGCTGTGGGTTCGACCCCTGCAGCCGGTAGACCGTATATAAGCTATATTCGTGGAGAGATTGGCACCCTCTCTGCGGGTATGGTAGGGTGGGAGAATGTTGACTTGGGTCAGTGTGAGAGATTTATACCGGTTGGCATTTAACTACCCCCCTAATTAATGAGGTTTTCCAGGTTTCCCTCATTCCTGCACTGAATGGTGGTTAGGGCCTACCAACGTAAGTCGTTCCTCGGCGCAAATGCGGCCTGCTTAATAATAATATGCAATATAATATAATCCTCGTGATTAGAATGAGGGGTAGAGATATTATTATTATAATATTGAAGAAAATTATGTTACTTCACGTTGTTTCAGAGTACTGGGCTAATATAATAAATTAAAATACATCAGAAAGTGTGAGTACTCTTACAATCAAAGACTGATTATCTAACTCTTTTTAAATCAGTCTTTATAAGTCAAATGATGTGTCTTGTATTTAATATGAACATTCTGTAATAGTTTTAGACTGGTGGTCTATGGTAATAAAATGTTATTCCTGAAGCGGATAGATTTCAATGTTCATGGAGTTACATATACTTAGTACATAATAACAAATATGGGATAGAGCACTCCTAAACATGAATTTACTAATTAACTCAGGTACATTGGAGGAAATTGTGTCGCTTTATCTTCGGTTGATGGTGACAACATAAGATAGTATCAACAATGATCCGTTCCAAAAGCTCTGATTATCTAAACTATTTTTTTATGCAGGTATCCACACATTTTGCAGGAGGGGGTTCAATTTCATTATTATATTATTGTTTTTATACAAAAAGCATAATGCATAACTAATTTCAATAAGTTGAAATGCTTTCTAGCGTATTGTAATTACTTCATATCAAAATAAATTTTTGGATTGGTTTTTACCTTTACAAATTAGTTGCTGATTTAGCTGTGCATGCAGTGTCAAATGTCATTTAGTTGTAATAAATTCTCATCCGAAAACCACTTCTCTATGTTGAGCCTATCAAGAGTTACGGATGGCTGGTGTATAGATTTAAATTGAACCTAGATTGATCGATTAGAACTAAGTACTGGGGGTATAAATTTGTAATAAATTATGAAACAATTGCATCTATTACAGAAAATGCAATATTTATCAATTTAAAACACTCACTGAAAGAACAAATTGATGGTTGATTTTATCACAGTTTTATGCATTTTCCTCGAAAACAATCCATAATTAACAAATTTATCAAGAGCACCTTTCGTGTAAAATGAGGTTTTACCTACATAATATTACGTAGGTAATTTTGGTTGAAATAACCTAACTTAAAAAAAGTTACACAATAAAATGGCGGCGGAAGTGTTAGCAATTAGCGTCCTCTACTTTATACAAAGACTGATAACACCAGCGTGCTCAGGACCATTAAAACGCACCTGTGTCAAATTTTAATGAAATATGTTGTGCTGTCTCTTAAAAATTAGTAGCTCTAGGGCATAGGTACGTTTATTTATCATTTACTTTTCAATGTTTTATCAGCTGTAGCAATAATGCCATGTCTTTTTTTAAACACTCTGTATTTGTGTAGTATTATGTAAACCAATGATTTCATATGTTATTGTTGTAGATTAGATAGAATTTATACTTAAAAAAGTTGTCTGTAGCTACCCCACTTTACTTTATTTAAAACTTTTATTTACGTACAATGAGCCCATATTTATTCTTCCTGCTGTCATAATGCTTAAGAGTTCATAATAATATAATTTTCTCACATTTATCATTCTATCTGACGAATATTCCTCTCACATTTTGTGCTTATTATTTTAAATTGGTAGGTGTGGTATTGGCGCATTCGCCATAACTTTAAATGCTACAATAGCGCTTTTACTTTTTAAAATTGAATTAACAAGAGAATGGTCGCAATGGTCTTTCAACAGTCATATAAGAGTTAACCATAAGAAATTCTAAGTTTATTACTATAGATTTCAATCCCTTTTCAATTTTCCGGTTAGTTGTTTAATCACCGCAGCTACTTGACGTTTCTTTTCTTTAGAAATTGTTCAATCGTTTGCCTTTATTATTTTACTGCCATTTTCATCTTTTACATAACAAAAAATATTATTTGTTGCTAGTTAACAATGAATTAGTACTTTACTCAAAAATATACCTACTTGTACAATTTGAAACTTCTTATAGATGACTTTCACAGGTTTTCGATATCGTATCAATATTGATCCCTTTCAAGTAGGTATACCTATATTTATTTTATATGAACTGAAGATGTTATGCACTAGCAATGTGGAAAAAGTTAGGGTTAAAACATATGCAAATATTTACGAAAGCTATATTTTGCCAATATATGAAATGTATTTTTACTAAATTTTTTGAAAATTTGTTTTTACTAGATATTATTTATAAGTACCAATACAATAATAATACATTGAAAAACTTATACGCATAGTTATAGGTAGATATTAAAAATTTGGTAGAAAATTTGTAAGTAAATATTTAACAAATAAAAATTTGAAGACACAGAAAATATATACAGAAAATTTACCTGTGTTGAGAAACGATAAAAATATAAAAAATATAAAATTAAAAGTCACCATATGAAACAAGCGTATTGAATTGGAAGGTAATAGGACTAGACTTCTTTCCAAAAACGATGTATTTTAAAACTTTTACATTCATTATCTATCTAAGCTGTTATAAACCCTTACTGCATTGTAAGAAAATGATGATAAGGGCGCCTACTATGAAACTTTAACAAGGAAGTAAAGAGGTGTGTCTCAAATTAATATCATGTATATTATAAGGATGGTGCAATTTATTATGTAAATAAGGATGAGAACAGGTATTCATAATACGATGAGCAGTTAAAGATAAATGGAAATATCCAGAAAATATTTTATTTATGAGTATTTATATCTATCTATATAATGGACTAACACTGACTTATTAGCTTTCTTAAAATGTTAACATGACCATCCTATAAGGTATAGTATAACTATTAATACATAATTCAAATAATCGTATTAAGTGTCGTAAAATATCTAGAATTTAGAAAATCATGTAGCCGTCGCTTCACAGATCATACATACTCTCTCCTCTAACCCTGAACACGCTACGAATAACCCCCCACACCAAAACACCGTTTCACGCAAAAAAATCAATCGCCATTCAGTCCGAATAACAATCCCACTTCAGCACGCGAAAATCCGAACGCTAACCGAACGGCAGGGGGTGAGCGGGCGTGGCCAGGGGCAGGAGGCGTGGCCCGCCCCCCTACCCGCTCCGCGGCCGCCTTTGTTTTCTCACATCGCAGCCGGAAATGTGGTGGCTTGAACCATCATTGTTCTAGCCAAGATAATATTGGGATAACATTTCCAGAAGGCGACTGCTGCGGATCTAGTCGGCCAGCGAGCTCGACGACGACGACGGTTTTTGTGTGGTGACGGGTGTGTCCCCAGGCTTATCGCTGATCCTGAGATAACCGACGTCTTAAAAACTCTTGCGGAAATTGATAACGCGCTACTCGCATCGCTGCTTCACACTCGCATGCATCGCAAACCGTGTTTGTTTAGAGAGTATTTATAAACGATAACGAGATTCCAAGTGGTCTGAGACTGAGTTTGTTGGAAGGTTCTGTGAGCTTGTGCGCGCTCCAATGCTAACTATGGAAGAAGGCTGTCGTCATTTGACGACCAACGAGTTACTGGATCAGCGCTGTCCAGTTCCGGACAGTCCCTTGGACCTCAGAGGTTCTTCGATCGACTCCCATGACATTAAACACGAAGATAAATACGGCAAAGAAAAACCAACGAAGAAATCCGGACACCAATTGATCAAACCACCGTATTCCTACATCGCGCTCATTACCATGGCTATACTTCAGTCTCCACATAAAAAATTAACGCTAAGTGGTATTTGTGAATTTATAATGACAAGATTTCACTACTACAGAGAAAAATTCCCTGCTTGGCAAAACTCCATAAGACATAATTTGTCTTTGAACGACTGCTTTATAAAAATCCCTAGGGAACCGGGGAATCCAGGTAAAGGCAACTATTGGACTCTTGATCCCTTAGCTGAAGATATGTTTGACAATGGTAGCTTCCTCAGACGCAGAAAACGCTACAAGAGACCGTCACCTAACTTGATGCTACGCGACCACCATGCTTCTGCGATGGTGGCTTCCTTCCTGTCCAGCCAAGAAAACTACCACCACAGCCTGTTCAACCACTCTATGCACAGTCCATATCCATACATACCTATTCCGGCGAACCTGCCTAGTAATATGCCACTGCTGAGCCCTATGGACTTGTCTAGGATAAGTCTTAGCCATCTGGGAATAATCCCTCAACCTACACTCTGCAAGCCTGTACCAGTGCAGCCTTCCAGCATCACTTCCATATCTGATACGGAAGAGTACGTCCCTACAGATATAGGGAAGAAGAGTAAGAATGGTTTTTCCATAGACTCTATAATGGGGAATGAGGGTAAAAACAAGCCAGAAGTAAAATTGACCTCCAGCAGTCCGGAGATCACTTTGACGAGAATCCACAATCAAATGTCCGCATTTTCGCCTCTTTCCTCCAGCGACGACTGGACCAGGTGAAAGTACTCTGTTAGAGACTTGTCGTTGTAGTATTAATTTAAATGCATCTCATAAAGACCAAAGAAGTCGACTGTAATGTGATTGATTGTTGCAATATTTATTAAATAGATCTAGCTTAGCTGTTAGGTGTACTGAATATAGTTATTATTATATACTATGTATAGAAGCAGATTAAAACTTAGTTTAATAAGTTTTAAGTACTTAGAATAGTTCGTAAATGTGTACATATATAGGTTAAAAATGTACAGACATGTTATAGCTGAATCAAGATTGTATGTTCGTTTCGTACTCTGTATATTATGATATATTTGTAGAAAGATATTGGACATTGAGAAATGTAAAGTTAAATCTATTCTGTACCGATATGAAACAGATGTAATTTAAAATTGTAAAATAAATTTTTAAATAACCGTAATTGTTTGTTCTCTCTAAATGTATATTTAATGCATATCAACATCAAAGGTCTTAATTTTTATGTTAAATATTTACACTACTAAAGAGTGTATATAAATTAATCTTTGTAAAGACGTAAAAGTATACTTATTTATGCATATTTTTTATTTACCAATGACTTAAATAGAAAAATTACAAAATGGTATTATCAGAAGTTGATTTAAGTTTTATAATAAAAATATAGTCATGTATAAAACAAACTTGTAATTCTACCTACTTGTTTTCATATACTGCGCTTCAGTTAAATAGCACAATTTATAAATAATCAAAAGTAGCAATGAATCTTATAATAATAGTTTCTCATAACATTCATTATTTGATTATTATTTTAGATTAAATAATTAATTGATCCATTTTTAGTATCATTTTTATTAAAACATCTATTTTATCAGGCAAATGCATTAATCAAAATACACTTCAATTATTTATATATTAAATAACAGTGGATAAAATTAATTAATAGTTTTTAATCCTAAACTACGTTGTTACTATTAAATATTATCTTTTCTAGTAAATATTTAATTTAGAAAATCTTATCTAATTTTCATTTAATTAATACATAGATAGTTAAATCTTACATTAGAAATACCAAATGCTAAAAGACTATAATATCTGGAAATAGTATCTAACTATGTTTCGAATTTTTGTATAAATTATTTTGCTATTAGTGACTAGTAGAAAATTTAAAATAGAAATGTCACTACAGTGAAGTAATTATTGTCATGATTTGGATGTAAGAATGTTTTTATACTAAATATACCTACTTCTTTCCTATATTTTTTATTAACTTAAAACATCACAAATTGGTTAGTTCAAAGAAATAAAATTGCTCAACTGCTAGACATATTCACCTTTTTTTATTGTGATTCTTTAAAGAATTGTCCATTTTATATTGAAATAAACGGAACTAATATTGGGTTGACAATTTATTTTACATATATTTCTCTTTCAGTAACTCTTTATGTCAGTGTCTCTTTTTCTGTAGGACATCTCTAGCGAATATATTTAAATTGATGTTTACGAAAACTATTTTAGTATCTGGAGTGATATACCTACCTACCTATACTCGTGATATTCAAGCAACATTACACTATTTTTTTGCAAATAAATTATTTGAAACTTAATAACTCATATCAAAGCGTACTTAATATAAATTCATATGACGTAAAATATAAATATTTCAATAATATATTATGCAAAATTATATTTACCTCTCCATTCAAAATATTTTCATAGGACAAAGAATTAAAACTGTTAAAAATGCTCTCCATCTAAAAAATATATTTAAATGGAAATTTACCAAATAACTTACGTCCACATCATAAATTTGCTTAACATTCTTATTTGTATCATTTTATATGTAATTTAATTTTATTAGGACCCCTATTAAACATTTTAATATTTATTTGCGAAATTAGGAATTGCATAATATAAGGAAGCGTATAAAATGATGTCGTTTTTGGCACTAGACTACTATCCAAAATAGTTTAGAGTTGATATTCTCTAAATTGTTTAACAGAAGATCCTTTAAATTTAATTTGTAAAATATTTTCAAATATTAAAATGAAATATATTATCGATAAGTAAGTATTAGGTTTGTATCTATTGTTTTGTTAACATGCATATAAATATAGCGCCAAATTTAAAAATCTGTCCCCCTACAAATGTTGTGTATATTATTTGAAATACCGCGATGTGATAACCAATTTAATTTTAAATACCCATTGCTAATAAAAATAAATACTGAAACTGAACTGAAAATAGAAAAAATCTGATATGAAGAACATGTCAAATATTTTTTTAATAGAATTAATTATACCTATTCAGTAACATTGACGAAGTTATGAAGAAAACTTCTCTAAAAAAATACTAAACAAAACATATAAACACAGCCAGACACATATATGTATAAGTCCACATGAAGTGTATGTAAATATTTATTGCAGAAAAATATTTAAAAAATACATTTTTATAATACCTAAGAATTACTAAGATCATGATTCACTTATTTGCCAGAAGAAAATAGTCGTTATGAATTTGTAGCATATGAAATTATGTAAATTTTTCATTAGATATATTTATCAAATGATGTAACAAAGATAATTAAATTTCTTTAAAATAAAGAAGTAAATATAAATATATCAAGGAAATAAGCAATTAGGTAAATGAAACTAATGCAGGATAGGTACCAAATATCAATATATTGTTAACATTAAATAAGCACTTATCATTTCAATAGATGACAATATCAAAAATAATTTTAGATGTTTCAAATTCCTCATTACATATTATGTTTCAAGTAGAAAAAATTTTCAGAATTCCCAAACTGTTAATTGTAGATTATTTCATTAATTGATGCAGTAACCACAGTACTTTTAAATAATTGTACACTGGATTCAGGATTAAAGAAATCATAGGTACTCAAGTACCTGCATCAATTTACAAATTTTGATTCAAATTTGACTTATAGTGAAGAGTAATTACGAAAAATAGTTTTTTTGTGCAACTGTCAAAAGGCGAATATTTTAGCGGCGATGAAAAATGGTCACTTTTTATATTAACTGCGGAAAACAGTGTTTGTTTAATGACACGTTAGAATGTGAATTTTTAATCGAGACCGTAGGTCGAAACAAAAAATCATTCGATAGCGCGCGAAATATACCCAAACAATACTTTTTGTTCAACTGTCCAAAGTATTTGCCACTGGAAGTTTATTATTTTAAAATCCTTTTTTATCTGGAATTAGTGTCACTGTCAAAAGTGATCTTGGAAAAAAATACCTGAAATGTGAAAATTTTTTTTCTACAATAGCGTATTTTGGCACCAGTTTTTAAATTAATGCAATAAAAAAAATGTAAATTATTTAGAAATAACTTATTTTTAACAATTGTTATCTCTTAAGGTAGCCTTTTTTATACGCAATTAAAAAAAAATCGCAGTAAGTTAGAATATATACATATATATTCGGTCAGTGGTCATTTTCGGTCAGTGGTCGCGCGGTTTAAGGCGTTAAATCGAGGTGACTAGACGGAGTTGGTTCGAGCCCAGCTGCCGGTAGACCGTATATAAGCTATATTCATGGAAGGATTGGCACCCTCTCTGTGGGTATGGTAGGGTGGAATAATGTTAGCTTGGGTCAATGTGAGAGATTGATACCGGTTGATATTTGACTACCCCTAATTAATGAGGTTTTCAGAATTTCCTCATTCCTGCACTGAATAGTGGTTAGGGCCTACCAACGTAAGTCGTTCCTGGGCGCAAATGCGGCCTGCTTAATAATAGTATGCCGCCCCCTCTCCCGCACAAGTCTCCGACTTCTGGGCTAATCCCTGTGATTAGAATGAGGGGTAGAGATATTATTATTATTATTATTATTATTATTATTATTATTCGCTGTGTCAATTATAGATAAGATTGTACAACAGTTTACAGGCTAACAAGTCTTTAAGAATAAGAAAAAAAACGTATTATGTTTTTACACAAAATCTTTTGAATTTTACACTTCAACTACACATTGAGAAATTTATATACGACATTATAAACATTATCACACCCCGCAAAATTATTTAAAGAAACTAGTAACACTTGAATTGATGTAAATTATTAAGTACTTTTCGCGATGTATAGTACACAGTGATGAGGTACAATTCATGATATTTCTCTAGTGCATTTTTCCTTCAAAAGTTAAATAAATGATTCAATTTCAACATTATAGTTTAGCACTATGTTAATAAAACCAACTGAATGAATTTTTTGTGCATCTTTCGATACGCCTCCTTATCCTTGAAACACCAGCCTTAAACCGCTAATATTGTATTAAGGCAAGTTTGTCTCAATCGTCATATCGCTTAATATGTTATCCTACTAACTCCACTTTTTGGTGAGAAGGACATACAACTCCAACTTAACACCAAAAATGATTTTTATTCATAATACGTTTACCTGCTACCTACGCGCATTCCAAACCAATTGCAAAACCCCTGTTATCTCCGTCATTTTGTATGGAGATGCGAAGAAATGCTGTTGGTTGTTATAATTGGGTATCAAGGCGGTAGAGTGATTCATGTTATAAACCCGCTCACAAGTTATAACGGTGAACACAAGGGAAATATATGCTATCCATATATTTGTTTATAAAATTGTATTGCATTGTTTGTTTTGCATATCTGGCACAGGATACACAGCTTCTACTGCGGCAAAGATACATGCGTCCGATCTGATGCACAATTTCTATTGATTATGATGAATTGACAGATCCACCAGTTCCATCTCCAGCGCTACCATGGGTGTACGCATGAGAACATTCAGGTAAATCCTTCCACTAATTTAGGTGTGAAGAAGAATGGGGAATAATTCAAGCTCAACAGCGTGTTCCCAAAATCATAAACGCTCTAATCTAACAAGTTACGAATATGGTATGGTAAAAGATTATATGAAGGAATTACGCTGCCTACTTTACAAAAATATGTTTATTAACAAGAGTGTCGTGCAATAAAGAGTGACAAAGAAGAGCATACAACTGCCAAACGAAAAATAGTAGAAACTCGTGGAAAGAAAAAGATAAAGATTGATGGCGGCACAAAATACGCGATTTGTAAAACAATTCATGCAATATATTTTAAACTCTATACCTACTGAAAGATTGAAAATTAAAAACAGCGCCGGTTTATATTTTGATAATTTTTTACCTTAACTTCGAGCCACCCTGTACATATACTTTGTCTTAACCTTAGCCTTAAATTTAAGGTTGCCGTATTTCTCGCAGTAAGAAGATCAAATTTTTATTTAGGTACAGAATCTCGAAAAATAAATCTACCTAGTAGAAAAATAAAATTCTTGATGTTTTGTTTATCTACTTTTACTATTTAAATTCTCCTCAAATAAAATAATAACTTTTGAAAAGCTTTTGCACACACATTATTTTGCTATTCTAACCCCACTTTTTAACAATTATTTTTACATATAAACAAAAGTGAACAATCTTATATGCAGAAGTATGTAAGTTTATGTTGCAGTTGCAACAATATGCATCTATAGTTAAATTGAAAAAATACGTATTGTGAAATATTTCTGTACCTAAAAACGTATTGGATAGACCACTTTCTGTCGTTATATATTCGTTTTACTTCGGTTACCTTTGAATATTCACAGATGACCTGAGATAACATTTCTGCTATTTGCTAAGCTCTATAAAAATTATTTGTATTTGTAGAAAAAATTATTTCAAGAATGCGACGCCCTTAAACAGTTGTAAAAAAGATCAAACAATCAAGTTTATAATCATTAAAAGTTTCCAATACAATGTTTTATTATAAATATTATTTATATAAATAGCAATATGATGAACATCAAATCACAATCTCAGGATATGTTTGTGACTGTAGTACCCGAGAATATTCCTATTTGCATAGGAAGAATCATCACACAGATGTAATAAATAAACCTTTCGTGTTGCGTTAAACGTAACAGATATGTTTCATGTTTATAAATAATTTAACGTGGACGTTAAAGTAAATATGAAATAATTTTTACGGCTAGGTAAATACTTACATAATATTTATTTAAATAAAACGTGGGTGAATAAGCGAAATAACATTTATTTTAAAATTCTTGCAGCCCCTTATCAAAAAGTAAATCTTCATATTTAAGTTAACAGATTTATAGGGCTAGGAAAATGTAACGCAGATGGGACAGACAATTCGTATATTTTTGTTTGTTCTGTGATAAAAGTGTTATTGTGTCAGGACCACATATGCATATTGTGTTAAAAAAACATACACATCTCTCTATTTGCTCTACATTTAGGCAATGATATATGTTTGAGATTTTTAATATTATCAAATAACTATTGCGTCAAGAAAAAACTAGATTATGGCCGTGTTTTTTATAATTCAGGTTTTATATGAAAACAAACAATGTATATTATATTTTATATTTGTGTAAAACAGGGAGGCCGTAAAACATAGGGTGATGACTCGTTTTATTCCAAAATCCTCATTAAATACGGTAATAAATGAAAAATTTAAAATTTTTTTGTTTCTACTTTGCCTTAAGTGAATAAAATTTAGGTTAAAAATACATGATTTCGTTGGTTCATGTAAATATAATATTTTATACAGGGTGTCTGAAATATGAGTGGCGTTAGATATTTTAAGGACTTATGCTGGGTGTCTTGAAACTAAACCGACAAAAGAAGACAGCAAATTCTATGTTGATTTCATATTGATTTAGCTTGACAAAAATCGTCTTCTCCAAAAATGCTTCTTAAGTAATTTTTATTTTAATTAATCAGATCGCCGTTTACTAGAAGGAGGAAACTCAGGTTAAAAATTATCAATTAATTGTCACTCACGTCACATTTGGGAGGGTCAACTAATATTTGTAATTATATTTTTTATCTTCAACTTTTTTATATTTTTAATATCAAAATCGAAAACTTCAGAGATGTTCTAGATTAAAAAGATACTCTTGTTTTGAGTGTCTACGGTATACCGTTTGCGAGAAAAGTTATTAATTATAGGTATACACTCACCGGCGAAAAAAAAACCGGGCACTAAAAACTAACCCCAATTTTAAAGTTGGCTTCCTCGCAAACCGCTCGATGATCTTTTTTTTAATTTGTACATTGATTTCTGAGGAACGGATGCCATGTCAGAAATTTTTATTAAAAGTTTAATTTGAGCATATACGGGGCGCCACAAAAAGTCGAAGTATTATTTTATAAAAGGGTCGTTTTTGTAGAAAGTGGTATTAGTCATTTTTTTTATCCATAAGATAATATTATCAGGCTATAGTCTGTTTAGAAATGAAAGAGAGATATAAAAGCTTATTATGTATGCAAATCGTAAATAAATGTAGTACTGGTGCTTATATTCAATATTTTTATATTATGTATTATCGGTGTAGACGAAGTGTACTTTTAAAAAAACTTTGTGTGACCGGGTTGTACTAAATTGTAGCAGGTACCTAAAATGTAATCCCCGATAATCAGTCTTTGTCTATGCCGCTTTAATTTCTCAGTCCATTTCTCTTATAAGTAAACAATATAAAAACAGCAATTCGATGAATAGACTTTTATTCCACACAAAAATATATGTATTTTGAAAATTCAAATTATGGTGTGTAAATGTAGTGTTGTATAAATGTACAATAAAGAAAATAAAAAAGTAGGTATATTAAAATTCATCTTCTGAATATTCTGATGAATTATCTTCGTCTCCTAGATTGATAACGATAGGTTCCACAGTAACGTCAATTAAATTATCTTCCTTTTGTACATGATGAATACATCTTTGCCAGTTCTCTGCAGTTACTCCTTCCAAGGAATTTTTTAACAAAATTTTCACACCACTTAATTTAAATGTCGTATTATTTCGTGCTACATCTCCTTTTACCTGCGCCCAAACTAATTCGATTGGGTTAAGTTCACAGTGATAAGGTGGTAACCATAGTACCGTTATTTGGCGATTTGTTGCCATTTCATCGATAACATATTTTTTCTGATCTTTATTAAGATTGACAAGTGTCAAAAGTTCCTTTTTCACCATATTTGTTTCAAAAGAAATGTTTTTTCCTGGTAACCATTGAATTATATCGGCTTTCCTCCAAACAGTCGTAGGCGTCCCCTCAGTCTGCCGTGAATGGTAACTGGCATTATCCATGACAATTACAGACTCCGGAGAAATAAGATTCAAAATACTCTTCGAAAACATCTGCGTTTTTGTCTTCGTGATAGTCACCTGTATTTTTGGATTCAAATAAAAGTAAACCGCCATCTACAAAACCACTGGCACTACCTATATGTATCACTATTAATCTTCGCCCTTTACCTGAAGGTGCCTTGAACCCTGTTGAAAGTCCATGAAATGCTTGTCGAAAACTTTTACATTTTTATCTTGCCATACTTTTGTTACAGTATATCCCTCGTTGACCCAAGTTTCGTCTAGATAATAAATATTCCTCCCCTCGTCACGGAATTTTCTAATTGATCTTAAGTAGGACCTACGCCAACAAATAATTTCATCTTTATCGATAAGAACTGCTATTATTTTTACTTCTCCTGCATGTCCTATTATTTTTGTCCACTAGTTTTTGGACCTCTTGTATGCCTATTTACAGAAAACAATCCCAAAATAATTTTTTAATAATAAACCTCTTTCCCGTCATCAAATAAGTACTATCCAACTGCCGAAACCAGATATTCAGCAATTGCGGGTTATCTACGCTGCGTCTGTATTACAGACATATATCTTTAAATGTGCCAAATCCATGGAGGTGTGAATTTTTTTTCAATATGATAGGGCAATAAAAATGTCTTTTAAGCCCAAAAACACGTGCAATAAATTTTAAGGTGCGGTTCTGTTTGTGCTGCGCTTATTTTCCACATCTTCTCCCTAATGCATGCTCCTTATTGCCTTATCTAAATCCCCTAAATCAGTCGAAGTAAAATCCAATCTTCTATAAATATTAACAAATCAATATAATCCTTAGGTGACGTCTTTGTTTTCGCACATTAAAAGGATTTTTTCCTACCGACCGCAAAATAAATTATAAAAGTAAGATTTATTCAAATTACTTTGCATGCGAATAACAGCAGAACAATGGTTTTAATGATTCGTTTTCCATATTTAATGGAAAAATTGAAAATTATTTCATTGAAATATTGAAAAATTTATTTTTTAACCACAGTATGCTAAAATTTTGAAAAATCTTGTTCTCCAATTGAAATGAAAATGAAGGGTAGGGTACATGAATAAAGCAGAAAATGCTCATTTTTGCAGAAAATAAGATTATTAGCGTTATCTGTTGCTTATTCACGGTACTTTTGATGCACAAAATATTTCAGGCATGAAACTTGAAATATCCGCAAAATATAATATACCTATACAGAATTTAAGTAAAATTTTTTTTTAATGTACTGATAAATATAATTTAAAAAAAACAAAATCAAAAAGAGCAGATCAAAAATGATAAATGAAAAATACACTTTCGCACGGGACTGGAAACTGGTCCACTGCAAAACCGTATATAAGATAAGACGTATAATAGGCAACCGGACAGAAAATTAAAAGAAATTCCCAAACAAAGAAATAAATTACATTTTACACCTATTTTAATGCAGCAATTTCAATTGCTTTTGCTGCTATTGTTATTAATTATTAGTAGAATTAATTTGTAGTTTTAATTAGTAAAATAGTTTGACATACCTACAAAATTTTGGGCCCGTTTTACCCAGTTTCTACAAACTAACATGTTTCTGCTTCTTGTCCGTTTTGAACTTGTAAGCTATTGCGAGCAGCAATGATACGTTTGCCTAATCATCAACAGTGTCCAGTGTCGATGCAATATACTTAATTTTTTTAAATATTCGCGCAAAAATAAGTTCAAATGATTTAGTCAGTAGATCGTCGCGGCCATGGTACCGGTCATCCTTGAACCTCGTGCATGATATGCCACACTGCTGAAATACGCCGTGGACGCCCTCAATATCCATCTCTTCCACGATTTGGTTGTAAATTTTCCTCGTCACGCCTGCGTTTGCATTTCACTTGCACTCACTGCACACTGTTGTAAAAGTAGCTGCATGTGGAACGTGTTTACCAGGAATTCGTTCTGCTATAGCGATTTGTATAACAAGGGAGTAAAGTGCATAATTTCCTCTCGCGGATAGTTTGATCAATATCCATGGGAGGAAATAGCACTTAGCTCCTGTGTAATACATATGATTTTTTCGACGACCATTCACAGTGTTTTACATTGGTTTTACATATATTTTATTATATTTTCTTATGCATGAGAATCAAACAACCAAATATGTCAAAATGTCATAATAGGTATTTAAATAAGTAAATATTGTTAAAAATCAAAGTACATGGAACGTTGCTAAGGTTGCTCCTTGTTTACAAAATAAACAAACTTCCCAAAAGTTTATAATAATGTATTGCAAATGTGAAAATGAAGTTTCTCCAGATATTCTGGAAGAAGCAAACGTGGTTTCGTTAAATCTATTACTGTTAAAGTCTCGTGAGGAATATGAAAAAAGACCAGCTATTTAAATGTTCGATGGAGACTAGGCAAATAAGAAAAATATGTGAAGAACTGGTCCTATTTCACTTTTCCAAAAAATGCGCCGATTTGAAGCCTTCAACATTATGGAGCAAATACAGCATGTTGCGATCTACACTCCAAACTAAAGATAATATTGACATTAAGTTTCCTAAACTAGTAGCTTTTTTAAAAGGAAATCTGCTGGATATAAAGCTAAGAAAGCCAATACTTTTTCAAGGGAGGATATTAACAAGTTTATTTCAGAAGCTCCAGATGAAACATACTTACATAATATGAAGATAACATTGATCGTTATTGTTGAATAATAAATAAAAACGTAAAAACTTTTTATTAGAAAGTATATAAAAATGACAATTAAATGACATTTTAGGCGGTTCAGATCGTACTTATATTCGGAATTGCTGGGGCATGCCGTAGCAATGAATTAGTTAACATGCTACTTGAAGATATCAGTGATAAAGGCGATATTTTGGTGGTGCAAATACCTGACTCAAAAACTAATATCAAAAGGACATTTACAATAACAAATCAGATTGTAAGCGGAGTATCTGTCTTAGATATGTAGGTCCCCTAAAACATGTCATTCTAGATTTTTTTGTACTTATGCAAAAGGGAAATGTACAAACCAGGTAATTGGAAAAAACACAATTGCCAGAATTCCATACCTACAGAATAGCAATATTTTAAAATTTGGACGATTCGAAAGGCTATACTGGACACAGTTTCCGCCTTACTTAAGCTATGTTATTAGTCAATGCTGGAAGTGATATTCACACTCTAAGACATGGGAAATGGCGAACAAACGCAGTAGCAGAAGGGTACTTAGATGATTGTATTTTTAAAAAATGTGAAGTAGTCACCCAAATAATTACGGGAGAAAGTAGGTACTATTTCAAGTATCAAAAAACCTTGTCTTATTTTTGAAAGTTTTGTTTCTACAAGAAGTACTTACTTCATCAACGACCACGAATTTGGAAAAAACAAACAAGAACTCATCTCCACCAGCAGAGCCAATATTTTTTCAGGGGGAATTTCCATTAGTAATTTAACTAATTGTACCATAAATTTTAACAATATTTAGTTATTGATGTTAATTTAAACCTCAATTGAAACTGTTTTCAATTTTTATAAATAAAAATAAGTAATAAATTCTACATTATAAGGATTTAAAATTGAAGTAAAATTGTTTGAAATTAAAATCAGTATCTTTTAAGGATTTTTCAAAAATAAATAATACTTTAAGTACACAATGGTTTTGCACCGTTTTCTTTATTGAATTTATTTTTTATATCTTTTTAATATTAAACAAAATATATGAATTAATCTTTCATTGTTTAGGCCTGCTTCTTAACGTCTGATGAAATCCGAGAAGAAAGATTGCACCAAGCCAAGTTTGAAGCGCAATATTAAAGGAGTTTTCTGGAGATTTGTTCGGTAGAGAGCAGAAGATGTGGAAATTTGATGGAGTTAGATCAGGAAGAGAGAGCGTATGTGGGATAACACTTTTCGGAAACAATTCATAACAGATGGCACCTTCTTTGTGCCACTAGATTCATAAAACCAGTACACGCGAATGAATACCAGCTTTCTTTTAGAATTAAGCCAGTCTTTTCTGTTTTTTTTTTCAACATTTTTCTACACCAGTAATAATTCAGAACAAAAACAGGATGAGTTGGTAATTCCGACTAGATATTGACCCTTGCATGTTCCTTGTTTATTCAAGTATATAAATATAGGTCAAACCTATTCATGCAGTTATTACCCATAGGTAAAAAGTGACTCATATCATGATTATTATACATGTCTACTTTAGCTACTTACAATACTTTCGTGAATTTTTTGAAATAAAAAAAGTTTTATTTCTACTGTAACGAACCAGCAACCAGGCCAAATATCAACTGTGTCAATTTGTTCTAAATATTTTAACCACAGTTACGAAAATATTTAATAAATAACATATCCTATATATGGATCACCCTATATAAAAACCGATTAATAAGTGGTCTTTACAAACCAGGCGAGTTTTTGCTTATTTGCCTTATGATAGGTGTTATTTGCGTTTTCATAAAACAAACATGGTACAACGTCGGCAAACCATGGATATATCGATACGATACCATAATCCAGGTTATGCTTATCATAATACCATAAACTATCAATGCAGTTGGTTGAAGTTTTTATGGTTTTCGGTAGTTGTAAGTAGGTCAAACAAAGAATTACATAAATAATCAATCACTATAATCTACTTATTTTTCCACTTGTTGCTGACAACTGGATTTTGTCATAGACGTTTTCAAGTTTCTGTATATTAATAAGTAATTTTGACTTCATTCAGTTTAAATACAGCAGAATACTAGGTAATTTTTATATTTTTATCTAAGCCTTGTTGGAAGTTAGTCAGTGCATTGTGTCTTATCATTTTTGTGAATGAGATGTATGATTTTCATTGATCTTATCAACGGAATTTTTTAGTAAAAGAATGTACTCGCATACTTACTTTAAATTTATTAATTCTACCTACCTACTTATCTACATATAAATCTAGATATTCAAAACAGTCAGTCTCAACTCAAAATAATATAGATAATTAATAATTATTACTGTTGAATTATTAATCCAAATAATCTCAAATGTTTAAGGAAATGGGTAGAATTATGTAGAAGAATATGTGTATATAATATTTTTTAAGTTGGTTATATAATTTTAACGTGTATTCACTAAAATAGGCAACTTTTTAACTAATCTAACTGGAGCATTTGACAATACATCTTATGACTCCATTCAAAGAGCGGCGGAATTGCATGGAATCTCTTCCACCATAGTAAGGTGAATCGGGGTCATGCTAGCCCATCACTAAATTTATACCACCCTAAATGGATCACGATCCGAGTGGCTGCGGGCGAAGATATCCGCAGGATGGAGTTCTTTATCCGCTTTTATGGTGTCTTGTGCTCTATGGCTTCGTAGGCTCAACAGAAGAGCAATCTACACTTAAGCCTACGCTGATGACCTTGTTATATTCATATCAATGAAATGGCTGGGCGTTATTAGTGAGCTCACTCAAAGGGCTCTAAATATCATAGAAAACTGGTGCATGGAACTGGGGCTTAGGGTTAATCCCTCTTCACCAAGAGGCGGAAGATAGTTCAGAGATTTCAGGGAGTCGACTACCTTCAACGTTGTCATTCAGAGAGCATGAACGAAGTTTTTAGAGGTTACTCTGGATGATAAATTAATCTGGGTACCTCATTTTTACAGATAATTGTAAAAAGCCATTGCATCCTTTGGGACTTGCAGGAGGCTCTTTGGGAAAACGTAAAGCTACGTTATGGCTTTATATATACTGCAGTGGGTAGGTCCTCTTTCACTTGCGCTGCTCTCATGGTGAAGGAGAGGCGAGAGGGATCGAATATGGCAAGAAAAAAATCATGACTATGATCTTTAAGAAGCTAGTAAATGAGGATGAGATTATTATAGCTCTTAGTGACAAGATATTTCCTACCTATGTATTACAAAGGAATTTTATGGTAAAAATTCCGACTAAAGAAGCCTCGCTCGCTTATCTTAATGCTCAGGTTGCAAAAGGGCTCGTCTGATACACGGATGAGTCCAAGACTGATCAGGGCTCACGAGCGGGGATTTATGAAGTGCATCCGAGATAATTAATTTCACTCTCTAGGGAAATACGCCATGGTCTTTCAGGCTGAATTATTTGCTATCTCTGTCTGCATTGATAACATCAGAAAGAGATATGCAAATCAACATAATCAAACATGCACAGACAACCAGGCGGCTTTACGAGCGCTTCTGTCTTACAAGATCACCTCTTGTGTGGTCATATAATGTGTCAGGGCTCTGTTTCTTTTGGGAAGTATTAAGTTGGCCTGGCTTCAGGGTTACAGTGATATGACAGGTAATGAGAGTGCTGACATGTTAGGCAGACAAAGGTCTAGTAGTCAATTTGAGAAACCTGAACCAGTATTAGGGTTACCATAATGCTATATCGCAAGGTCCATTGATGACTGGATCAAAAAGCGATCAAAGGAAGATCGGGTGGATCTTATTTGCGTTAGGCCAGGCTTCTTATAGAGGGCCAATTGATTCATGAAAACCAAAATTCTATTATGTTTAACAGAAACAACATTACAATTGTCACAGGTCGCCTAACGGGTCATCTCAACAAGCATCTGCATAGAATTGGCTTGAGTAATGGTTCGAGGTGCAGACTTTGCAACAATGTATCTGAGGATCGGTATACATCTTTTGCAGCTGTGTGTGTTTAATAGTAAAAAGTCACAAGTATCTTGGGGCGGCTTTTCTTTCTCCTCAAGACATTAGAGAGATTCCGTCAACGTTAGCAAAACTGGTGGTAGCTTTTACGGGCAGCACGGGTCTGTTTTGAAATTTACAATCAGTGGCATGCACAATGCGTCTTCAGACCTGCGCGGGTAATCCGCATCACTTCCAACAACAACAAGAATATAAGTATCAAACTTCTTCGGCAATTCTCAAAAGTAAGCGAGAAATGTTAGTTAATCTTATATGTTAATTTAAAAATAAAACAATAAAATTATGTTGTAAACAAAACTTCAATAATGTGTTCAAAATCACATCAAATTTACTTCAAAACAACAGTCTGCACGATGTAGGTAACCACTGCTTTTAATGGTAACAACCTGATTTATTAAATTCCTCTCGTATATTTACATGCTTTAAAACAATAAACATGTATTTCACAACAGTTATAATCTGGTATCTCACAACAGTTATGATCTGGTAACTTCAGTGGTTACGTAATTGATACCAACTCATTTATTCGAGAAAGTTTTGTCTAAAAACTCACGCATATTCCAATTCCAGTAAGCATCCTATTGCCCATACATTCAAAGAAAATTTTTGGCAAAAATTGATTATCTTTGTATGTAGAATTTCTTCAACCCATGCATGAACATTTTGCAAATTCATGGTTCCCTTTCAGGCATGATAACAATTTCTTTGCAAAATTTGCATCCTCTGCCTGTTGTTCAAAAGAGTCATTCGCAGAACTGAACTCTGCGAGGATAGTCTCGAGTTGTTTGAACATTTTTTCACGTGAAAGGGATATAACTGGTTTTTATGCAATATCCTGTACACTTTAGTTTTATATATTTTCTCAAAACTTGTTGTCAAACTTTCCTTTAGTAGATTTGAAATGCCTTCAGTCACAACATTTATTCTTGGTCTGTCTTCATTTGCTTCACATTACTCACACCAGTTTTTATATGTAAATTTCTACGCTTTACTTAACATATACATGATTGTAGTTCCGAAATATACTACATTTATGTATATTTTCAATCTTAGATGACTTCATATATAAAAGTCACTAGGACGAAGACGTGATAAATTTGCTGGTCATTTTCTGTAACCAAAAATTCACCTCGGATTTTTTTCCTTACATTATTTCGTTTTATTTAAAAAAATTCGCAACCTGCAAAATTGTTATAATAATCGTTTAATACAGTATGATTCGATATCAAGTGGTTTTAATAAGAATATGTTTAAGTAACCAGTAGCGGAAACGTTTCTATAATAAATTTATTATCTATTAATTACATTATTAGTTACTTGATTTTTTAGCATGACGTCAAAGTTTCGTGAAAAAAGTTCAGATCATGTAATTCAGCAGGTAAAGGTTAAATTTATTTAAAGTTCCACATTTTTCATGGAGTTATCCATTACCTCTGACATGCATTTCTTAACAATATTATTATAAATAACATATTTTAAATTTAGTTTCAATAATATATCCCCTTGTCAGAGATTTTTTTTTTAAATTAACCAAACGTATTTATTATTTAAATATATATTTACAGAAGAAAGCCATGCTTAGTAAGTCAAAAATTTCCTTGCAAGCCAGCTCTTAATTTTATGACCTCGAAAAACTTTGTCCGCATTAAGAGATAAAGTAATATATATTTATTTTACTGATTTTGATATGTTTGTGACGTAAGTTTATAATATTAAAAATTTTTTATTGTAGCTTTTAATAAGTATATTGCCCGTTAAATAAATATTGTTTAGATAACAAACAGCCAGTAAATAATATATGTATCATTGTATTTCCAAGGGTGTAGGAAAATTTTAAATCGTAGCAGATAGTTTGTTAAGGAAACTAAATTAATTAAATTTACTTTACATGTATTGGTGGGTGGTCGAGCGGTTTAAGGCGTTGTGACGCACCTGCGTCGTGATTGCAAGACGACACAGTGTCACTATGACGCCTGAGCGGTGGCGGCGGTAACCTCGGGCGCCAGTTTCTGTTTACAGTGCAGAAACACCACTACTCGGGCGGCTACAGTGAAGATACGGTATGTCCAGAGGGTCGTGAGGGAAGAGTTAGACTTTCGGTGTCCAGTAAAACAAGGCACACTTGATAAATATTTACATTTATTGAGTGCAAACCTAAAGGTACAATTCTAATTATCTTAACTAAAAATATCACGGGGCAAATAATTCGGTACAAAAATACGAGGTAAACAGGTACGGTACAGAGTCAGCGGTGCGGTTACGGGGTAGCGGTTTCTACAAGCGGTTAATACAAGCTACGTGCAAAATCAGGCAAGAGGAAGCAATCAAGCGGACAAAGCAAAGTTAACCTACTAAACTAAATACTTGGCCACTACTAAAAATAGAAACAACAAACGTTGACAGCGGGGCTTCTCTCCAGGGGTTGCACGGCTGGACAGCGGGGCTTGTGAAACGGCTAGCTGTAAGTAAATGTATGGTTAGTTACGACCCACGTTTCAACTCATACAGACGGATTGGTAACAACATCCTATGAGCCGAACGCGTGGTGAGGTAAAGCACGCCGGATAAGGGCAACAGCGTATCTACCCTGTCGTAGTACGGACGGAAATCTGAAAGGCAAGGTATGATTAGCACAAGGTTAACAGCGGCCAAGTTTTCCCTAACCTTTTACTTACTCCCTCTGCTTGCGGACAGGCACGTCGGTACAGCTTGAACGGCGGAACGGTACTGACTCTAGCAACGGCGGTAGTTACCTCGTCAAGCCCTCGTGTGGCTTGCCGGACATGTGCAGTAAGCGTATGCGCAATTTACCTATTATCCTTAGTTGACTGGACTCCTGGCGGTGCTGGACTGAACTGCTGCTGGTGCTGGACTGGACTGCTGCTGGACTGGACGGCTGGCGGTGCTGGCTGGACAGGGACTGACTCTGCGGCTTCGACGGTGGAACACCTAACACTCCTAGGCGGTAGACGGCTGCGCACTGGTCCCCAGACTCTCCTCGTGAACGGCTGGCCAGGAACTGAATGGTCTCCTGGTCAAGTGGAAGCCCTCGATGCTGGTACCCAGATGGCGTCTGCGCAGTAGTCTTCGGACTACTACGGCTAGTGGTCTCGGACAGCTTCTCAGCTACTGATGCGGTAGACAGACAGGACTGCTCTCGTGGACGGCTGGCCAGGAACTGAAGTGCCTCCTCGGAGTTTGAAAGCCCTCAGTGCTGGTCACGGGTTGACGGCTGCGCAGCGGTCCTCAGACGAGACTTGTAAAAATTTCACCGAGCAGCTACGGCTAGTGGTCCTGGCAGAATTTCACGAACAACTCTTCTGGTGTGGAGGTAGTGGACAGGCAGGACTGCTCTCGACAACGGCGGGCCAGGAACTGAATCGTCTACTCGGTGTTTAGAAGTCTTCGGTACTGTAGACAAATCGGCGACGGCGCACTGCTCTCCTCTTTGAACTTGTAAATTTCTTACCTTAGCTCGGAATCTTCACAAAATTATTCTAAGTTGATTCATCGACGGTCAGCGCGTGGAATTTTTCTAAGTTTGTCAGCGACTCTGAAAATTTCAGGTTCTCGCGCGGCAGCGAGTGCGTCTCGCGGCAAGTCTTCTCGCTTCGACGGCCTGGGCAGGACTGGCCGGTCAATGCGCTGCGACTGGCTTTGTCTCGATGCGGACGGTGGTGGTTACGCGGGCTAGCGGAAATTGAAATACATATCGGCGGTCGGTGATAATTTTATTAATGAAAATTCACTTCATTACAGCGTTTGTACTTGAATCTTGTTTACCATCCGCCTGAGATCCGAATTGGTCCGAATCCAGCGGCCGGTGGACCGTAGATCAGCTAGACTTGCGAAGAGGATTGGTACCATCTCAGCGGATATGGTAGAATGTAAAAACGTTGGCTTGAGTCAATGTGAGATACCGGTTGGCGTTTGACCGCCCCTCCCCCCAATTAATGAGGTTTTCCAGGTTTCCCTGATTTCTGCACTGAATGGTGGTTAGGGCCTACCATACATTTAGGAAGAAGGAGATAAGCCAAAGACTATTGCGCATTCTGCCAATTTCCCACTCCTTTCACCCATCAATCACGGATATCAATTTGAACAATGAAATATTATCACTTGCTTGATTATTTACTAACATTGCTGGTTGGTGTAGTTTGAGATTCCATAACATGCCCATATCAGGGCCGTATTCATTATAATGTTGTTTACTACGACTTTTGGTAGATACAAATATAAATATTCTTAATAATTATTAATTTCTGGGTAACAAAATAATGTAATTGGAAATAAAATAAAATGTGATACCTATTATTTACCAGAACTTGTTGCTTGCTTACTGAAATTTTATTTCGAATTATAATTTTGAATTTCCTAAAGATGAAAAAAGAAAGAACTTTTGCATAACTGCATTAAATTTAAGGAAAGACGATATTTTACAATATTCTAATATATGTCACTATTCATTTTAAAGAACAAAATGTAATTACTTGTTATTATATAAATCTAATTAAGCAAATTCCATCTATATATTATATAACTATCAGAGACCGCTATATTACAATAAACATGTAATTGATAAAAGTAGAAGCATAAGAATAGAATATAATAAACTACTTACTTTCATGTTTTAAATTTATAATAAAAATTAATCAGTACCTACTGTTTTCTTAATTATAATTTTATAGTCTTGAAATATACTACATATGAGAAAATATGTATTTCACATTTCTCATGATGATAAAAAGCATAGCCATAAGTAAACATAAATACAACAAATAATTTAATCTTCAGAAATATTATTGGGAATGGGGTCTAAAGTTAAAGAAAACGAATTTGTTGGCAATTCTACGTTTCGGCTCTATTTACGATTTCTTCAGAACAATCGAAGAAAAGTTTTCCATGTAAAATACAAATAATATATAAAATGAGGAATAAAATAGGTAATTCAACATATTATAGAAGACACAATAGTACATAATTAACAATGTTCTGAATAATAATCTGATTATTCGTAGACGTAGTTTTATTATTAAATACGTACAGATCCCTGTTTTAAGTCATTAATTTTTAATGAAAATGGGTAATCATTGGTCACTAAAATACCCTGATATTTCTCCCACTTAAGTCTCTGAAAAACAAGCAGGCTTTGCGCAAATAAAATTTAGTCGTTGTTACCTCTACATCTTGCAACCTCTTTGGGGTCTACCAACGTAAGTCGTTCCTGGGCGTAAATGGGACCTGCTTAATAACAATATGCGGCTCCTTCTCCTGCAAAAGTTTACGATTTCTATGCTAATCTTCGTGATTGGAATGAGATGTAGGTACAGATATTATTATTATATTATTATTATCTGTTTTTTAAAACTTACCTGCTACACAAGTTCTTCATTTACTAAACAAATATTCTCTTGACTTTACTAGCTGAACAATTTCAGGGTTAGTTGTCAAGTCGTTAGTTTAGGCTTTTTCATATTGGGAAATGCATATCGGGCTTTTCTTCAAAAGGAATTCTGAAACTAAAATTTAACGGCCAGTTTGTCAAGGTAGTTTAGTTAAATCTCTTAAACCAATAAATTATCCCCTATTTTAGCTATAAAACTCGTTTTAGTTATATCGAAGTGATATTTTATTTGGAAAACTGGCTATAAATTTTCTGGTCAATGTTAATATTTGATTCAAGATGCTCTGATGATTTGTACGTGAATCATCTCCAGATTCTATGTAGTTGAAAGACCACGTGACTGTTAAAATAATTTCAGTAGTTCTAGATTTATATCTCTGTATGGTCTTGATTGCAATCTGCTACGTATCCACCTTATGTTTTGCAACTACTAACTTCTAAATGCTATAGGTAAATTCTTGGCTGGCACTTAAACTCCATCATTCACACCTGCGAACGTGTGCGAATCTTGCTCTTGCAAATGATTTTAGGAAAGGTTTTACTATTAAAGAAAGTATCGACTGAGAGAACTGATCTCTAGAGATAAAGAAGATCCAATTTTGTCAAAACTGTCAGATTATCTTGCTTGCTTTCTAGGATGAACAATAACGTTACATCAAAACATATCAAGAAATAATGTTGGTCCAGTTGAATCACTTGATTTTGTTGAAATTTTCAACGTTCTAATTGTATGTAACACGTACCAAGCAAGTGGGTGGATGTTTGATCCAACTGCACCCACTATTGGTCGAACGGATACGTTTGTTTTTCTGTAACAAATTCATTTAGCTTTCTCCCAGTAATTGAGCATGATATCGCAAGAGTAATTAACAAACTAAAAAATAAAAAAACCGCGGGGTACGATGATATACCCATTACTATTATTAAACAAAATATTGAAATTCTCAAAAAGCCACTTGCATTCATTTGTAATTTCTCCTTCACCACAGGAACTTTTCCTGAAAATCTGAAAATCGCAAAAATTTTACCTGTATATAAAAGGGAAAAACATCAATTTCAAATTACAGGCCTATTTCGATACTCTCTTCACTATCAAAGATTATTGAACTAGTTGTAAAGGAACAAATGGTAAAATATATAACGTCAAAAATATATTAACAAAGGCTCAATTTGGATTTAGGAGAATCACAGCACAGGGGATGCAATTTATTCTTTAATTAATAATATAAATAATTGCCTTGAAGCAAAATGTCATCCACTCTGTGTTTTTGTGATTTAACGAAAGCATTCGATTGTGTTGATCATAGCATCTTGCTAGAGAAATTAAATTATTATGGTTTTCGGGGTTTGTTATAAGTGGTTTCAGTCATATCTTTGTGATAGAAGAATGTATATTGAGTTAAAAGAAGTAATCAATAATGAAATAGTCTTTATTAAAAGAAAACTGAAAAAATGTTAAATGTGGAGTACCACAGGGTTCAATTTTGGGCCCTGTGCTGTTTTTGATTTATATAAATGATCTTGTCGATAATTTCAAAATGGTTCAGTTTTCTCTATTTGCAGATGATACAAGTTTACTATTTAAAAATGTTTCCCTCGAATGTAAGGAAATATTAAACAACGTGAATTACTGGCAAATAGGTTGTTACTGAATCTTACTAAGACAAATAATATTACATTTCACTAATCGTACAGCTTCACACAAATGGATATAGAACTTGAAAATGGTACTATTTCAGCAGTCGACGATATTAAGTTCCTGGGGTTGTATATAGATAAGAATCTTAAATGAATTCATCAACTGGATGAGCTTAATAAAAAAAATTCCTGTGCTGTTTATGCGATTTTTACTATAAGAAAAATCATGCTGCACTTGCTGTTTATTATGCATACTTTCAAAACATACTACAATACGGAATAGAATTTTGGGGGGATTCTACAGGGGTTGAAACTACTTTTAAAATTCAAAAAAAGGCAATAAGGTCTTTATGCCTCGAGAATCATGTAGAGAACATTTCAGGAACCTACAAATAATGACCTTATATAATCTATACATTTATCGGGTGGCTATAATTACATTCAAAAATAAATATAAATTAATCAAACACTCAGATATACATAAATATGAAACACGACATAATGATATGTACTGCTTACCCTCCTATAACTATAATACTACAAGACGTAGCCCACAGTTTAATGGAGTAAGGATTTTCAACCACTTACCCTCCAGAATAAAATGTAGCACCAATATAAATATTTTTAAAAAACATTTAAGACAGTTTCTCGTGGCCACGGTATTTTACTCTGTAGATGAATATTTTAAATTTTGTTCCTAAGTTATATATTATTGTGGTCTTTTGTTATATTGTTTTATATTATATTGTTATATTTTATATTATTTTTATTATTTATTATATTATTGTTTATTATGCGGGGCGTTTCGGGGTTATGGTGTCGCCTGTGTCGGTGTGGCGCCGTGCTTTAGGGACGCCCCGTATATTGTTCGTATATTATTATTATAGATTGTTTATTTTATGTGTTGTTTAGTATTGTTTATTTCTATCGTATTAGTGTGTCTTGTCTGATGTTGATATACATTTCTTTTCCTGTACACATGTATCTCATGTTTATTCTGGAAATAAAATTACTTACCTACCTTACCTACCTATTGTCTATGTGTATCGGTACTACAATGGAAACGCCAGACAAACAGCCCGAGAATACCGACGAAGATACCCAAAGAGACTTCAACCTGCCTACATAGACTTTGATGCATCATTTCTTAGACTTCGAGAAGAAGATAACCCCGCTCCAAAAAAGCTATTCGTTCTACTGAAGTGAATGAACAAAATGAAGAAGATAAAATAGATGCTGTCATTAGCAACTTTACAATTAGCCATTTATCATCGAATTTTATATGGCGAGGAATGATACATCCGTTACATCACCTAAATGTACAAGCGTCAGATGCTGGAGATGCTCCTCAGTGATTAGAATTTTGACGCTGGTTATTTCAACAACATGCATAAAATGATAGATAGGTTTGCGTCGCTTATCATGTGGTTTGATGAAGCGTGTTTTATTAGGGACGGTATAAATAATAATCATAATGAACGAGGGGTACAAAATCCGCATGAATTTAGATCAAGACGGTTTCAGCAACGTTTCAGTGAAAACGTCAACGCATATTCAACAATAATTTATTGCCTGTACATGTTTTAAATGACCGTTTAAATACAGATCTGTATAGAACTTTCTTTGAAAAAAATCGTTTTGATTTCATTGATGCCGTAGGGCTTAATATTGTTCAAGATAAGTAACAGCAGCATCACCACCACATAAAGAGAAAAAAGTAACTGCTTGGTTAAATAACCATTTTCTGAATAAATTGATCATTTTTATTTATTAGGCTACTTTGATTGAAATAGGAGATTATATTTTTAAAATGTTTGTTCGTTTTAAACAAAAACGAATCAGATCTATGTTCGTATAAGAAAAAATGTTTGACATTAACTCAACTACCATCTGGCACAGTTTGTCATAGAGCTTGTATGAAACCCTGTACATTACTGTATAATAAAATTAAATTACTATTAATGAAAATTATTGGCATTTCAAGTTAAATGTACATATTTTATCGATCTAACTTTCGCACACGACAGCATTACAACCAAATATAGCGACGATGGTATTATTCCCCTATTACGTGGATATTTTCGTTTTCCAATTCTTCCTTTTGCGCTGCACCCCACCTCGACATACCATCGAGCTTGTCGACTCAATTCTCCGATAGTGGATTTCGGTGTATTGAGAGCGACACCGGATTGATCGCTGTTTTATTGGACATCCAATACATTATTAATGTCTTAGACTGGATTCCGCCATGTTGCGGAATTGCGCCATCAATTATTTTTCACAGCCTGCCCAAGTTTGAAATAATTGGCACACATCTATGCTCTCAATACAAAAAAGAAAGAACGCAACACAAACGTAATATAATGTAGAGGGCGCTGGGAACACTTAAATTTGAATTTATTTTGTTTTTATCGACAGTTTACTTTGCTCCCGAAAAAAGTTATGAATATATTAATTCAATTTGTAAATCAGACAGCTATATTTCTCTCTTCAAGAAATTAAAGAAAACAGTAGAAACATCAACTGAAAATAATCACTACCATATTACAGTTACAGTTAACTAATGTTAGACGTAGCTAAGTATAAATACAGAAAAGTATAAAATGAATAATTTCTTTCTTTTACCTAGATATTTACTTCATTGTACTCATTAGAAATCTTTCCTAATGATCAAAACTTTTCAAAATATAAGATTTAAAATCTACTAATCATTAATCAAAAATGAATAGGTAAATATGAGCATGAAATAAATATTTTATCTCATGCAACTGCAAGCTTATCAATATAATTTATTATCTATTCGAAATCTTAAACAGTTGGAACTACTGAGAAAAATTATTTAACTACTTTTAATTGAGTGTTCTTTTACTAATCGGAACAATGTAACGAACAATGAAATTTAATTTAATTTAACAATAATTATAATTTCATTATAATTGTTAATTTGTAATTTTATTATCTTATTCTGTGATTTAGATTAATTTATTTTAATTCGAAGGGTCGTCGCCCACTGAAATATAATGACATTGAAATAGAGAAAAATGTGCTTTGACGTCACTGATTATAGAAGCCTCAATAAAGGAAACTTTGAAAGAACTTTATTGAAGGCTCATAGCAGAAGGTAAGAGGGAGGATTAGTAGATTTGACTAGTGCACCAAATAGATCTTATTCCCCTTCAACGATCATTTCTATGAACAAACCAAAGGAACAGCTATAGGTTCGCCCTTCTTTTGAGCAGCAAAAATGGAAATTTTCGAGAAACAGATGCTGGGGTCAGCAGTAATAAAATCAAAGTATTCGTTCAAATGTATTAACTTTATATTCATCATATGGCCTCATGGATGTAACAACATACAAATATTTCTAGAGCACATTAATGGAATACATCAAGACATCAGCTTTGCTATGGAGTTGGAAGCAAATGGTTGATCTCCATTCTTAGATGTTTTTGTAAAAGAAAAGCCTAGTGGTACATCAGAACCTAATGCGTGTAAAGCATTAGTGTGTACTCACACTTCTCAACTCATCACCACCTGACCCAAACAGAAGGTAACGTCAGCATCTTACTGCATCAAACACAAACGATTTGGAACCAGAACACTTGGAGAAAGAACTGCATCATCTACAACTGTTCTGGAATTGGAACTGGGCAAGCCTTCAGGAGGAGGTCTAAGATCAAGGAAAACTAGGAATATCTGGCAACAATCTATATTGAGACAATATGAAAAATCAGCTTTAATACTTATGAGAATTTACATGTTTATTTTAAAAACCATAAAATAGAATAGAAATTATTATTGTTATTAAAATTAAAATATAGAAAAATTAAACAAAATAATATAAAAAAGGTATAATGCAGAGCATATAAACAGTTATTGTAGTGTAAATTAAATAAATTACCATTTTTGAAAGTAAAATATAGTTAAAATTCATTAAATATTGGGACATGATCTCATATTTATCAATAGTTCATAAACAAAAAAGGACTAAAACCAAGATTAAAGTATATAGAAAGAAAAAGAAAAGATCATTAAATAATATCATACACATAGCGACAGAAGTCAATTGAAGATAATTAAAATATTAGCAATTTAAATAAATAAAATTTGTAAAATATTTAGAAATGTCAAATAAATATCATAGACAGGGACAAATGTCAAGTCTAAAGTTGGCTTCACAAGAGATATAACAATGTACATAAAAAGAGTAATATTGAAGAATATTTAATAATTAGACATAAGTAAAATTGTAATAACATTAAAAAAATTTGTCATAGTTTTAAGTAGTGCAGTGAAAACATAAAAAAACAGTGCATCGAAAAACTAAATAAGATCATATGTATAAACCATAATATGTGTGCAAATTTTACAACAAGGAATCAAGATATCAACTTGGTAGAAAAATAGAGGAAAAACAAAAATTTGTTGATTAGATACGAAAGAATGAAAGAACGAGTAGCGTCGGTTTTGAACAGAGGTTCCAGAAAAATTAGAAATTAGCAAGAAAAAGTCCAAATAATAGTTAAAAGTAATACTCACGTTAAAAGAAAAGTGTGGAACAACAAAATAAACCAAGATCCAGGTCCAATTTAGAAATTTGGCAGTACCATATAGTGGGAAAACCAATCATCAGCATCTGCAGCCCAAGCACAAGTTCTGAGGGAGTTCCAAAGGATTTCCAGTAGAAGTCTTCTTATTAAAAAGAAAATCAACATCAGAAAGGTATTTTATGTGCACATAAATTCACAGAAATTTACGTAAATTCAATCAGAGAAAATAAACGCTAGCTAGCTATAAAATTCACAAAATAGACAGTCACAGACTCTAAGACTTAGTAAAATAATAAGTTACTTACCTTAGTATAATTAATAATCTTTACTTTTCTATTTAATATATTAAAACTCGTTATTTAGTGGACCATCTGTCAAATAAAGTATGATTTGCAAATATAATACATCACCAGCAATGAACATACACTAGCAGAATACCACTGAATCACGGCTTTTAAGAATGTCGTATACTATTAAGATAAGAATTGAAAATTTCAAAGATAGGCAACTTTTAATACGCAACTGCTTTTAAAATTAAAATGTATATGTTACCTGTTAATTAAATGTTCATAAAACGTTAAATATTCTTGAATAAGTAGTAAACAAATCTCTTATGAAATAAAACTTGTCCATTTTAAATTGATATTTATTTGAAAGTAAAATACAGTGTGTTAAAAAAGATTTGAATTGACGAGCGAACCGACTACCAGAGTCTATGTTCTACAAGCAGCCAGGGTAATTGAATAAAAAAAAAATATATAAGATACAGGTTTGTAGTCCAATAAATAAAATTTTTCTTTTATACACAAAATACACAAATACAAATCATTACAGAAACACAAATACAATTTCAACACAAATATTAATTGGCGCCCAATAAAATTTCATAACACAACAATCTATATACGAAGATGTACTGACAAAATAAAGCACACTTAATAAAGCACAGTGTCAATACCATCTATAACACCTCAAGAAATATAGAGGTAGCCTTTCCTAAGACCTAAATTTACTCCAGGATGTATACAGAATGTGTACATGTTATTGGATAAATTTAGAGGCACGTTAGCACGAAGCACGAAGAAACTCAAGTCTCGTCTAAAAAATAAGATAGACTTGAACAAAACTAAGATTTTAGCGAAAGAGACAAAAGATTATGATCCAATGTCTACAGAGTTGTCTATCACAATTCAGTGATTTTGAATCATGCATGCAAAACGTCAAGAAACTAACACCGACGACGTAGCTACCAGTCAGAAAATTGTCCATCCATTGATAATTATCAGGAAAGCCTGCAAACATAGATAAATCTAAATTGTAATAAATATTTAATATAACAAAAAAACTCGGTAGTCTGTAATTGACAACTGCAATAGAAAAGTGATATACGTCTATTTTTCTCTAGAACAGTACATTTTATCGAGATCCTGTATTTACCTTTTTCGACTACTGCAATTTCACAGAAAATGTTTAAACGAATTTGCGAATTCCATACAAACAAAAAATGGAAAAGCTCCAGAACGCGATAAAGTTACAGCAGAAATAGAAAAAATATGGGAGAGAAAGGAAGAGAGATCCTGTTAAAGAAATATTATAAAATAATTCCCAGATGAAATAGCGAATAGTACTTACTGGTAGTACCAATTTTCAAAGATTGAGAATGTGAAAACTATAACATTACTGAGTTTTGCCATAAAGATCTTTGAAATAATGAAGAAAATAATGTTTTACATAAAGCATAAAGTGAATTTTAAAATATAAGAAGTACTCAAAATAACACATTTATAATAAAGCAAATAATGGAGCATAGCATTTATAAATATGGAAATAGCATTTGACATTACACAAATTATGGAAGATTTTGTGAGAAATATGTATTATTAGCAAAACAATACAAAACATTTATAGCTCTAACTTGCACTGGGTAGTAAGTAACATGAGATTAGAAATGACGTGACCATCGAAGGCTTAAGACAAGGAGAAAGCTTGAGTCTAATATTGTTCATTATTTTCATGGAAGAGATAATAATGAAATGAACACAGAGATGTATGAAGTTAACTATAGGCCACGTACAACTACAAAGAGTGAAAAGTTCTGAAGGGGCATTTGCAATATTAAATGAAAATAATCTACAAGTAGATTTAGAAACATTGGTTGATATATTGGAAGAATATGGAATAAAAATCGTCTGTCGGTCGGTGGTTAGGCAGTTTAAGGCATCAGTACTTGTCTCGAGGATGCCACTCTGCCGGCAGGTTCAAATCCTGCGGCAGGTAGATCGTAGATTAGCTATATTTGCGGAGAGGATTGGCATCCTCTCTGTAGGTATGGTATGGTATGGTATTTATGTTGACTAGGGTCAATATAGGAGACATTTGACCACCCGTCTAATTAATGAGGTTTGCCATGTTTTCTTCATTCCTGGAAAGCCCTAACCACTGAATGGTGGTTAACACCTACCAACGTAAGTCGTTCCTGGGCGTAAATGCGGCCTGCATAATAATACTATGCCGCCCGCTCTACCGCACAAGTCTCCGACTTCTGGGCTAATCCACGTGATTAATATGAGGGGTAGTGATATTGTTATTAAATGAATAAAAATAAAACCAAAATGATGATGACAGGTGAAAAAAAAGGAACTAAATATAAAAATCAATTATAACATAGAACGAGTAGAGATATTTCAATATTTAGGCGTAACAATAAGCGAGACAGGAGCATAAGAAGCAGACATAAATAACAATAAAGAAAACAAATAATTTATACTAGGCAATGAGCAATAAATGTATAAGCAGAAAGAAAATATCATTTCAACAAAAAACAAAATGTTAAAATCAGTATATAGACCCATATTAACATTAGACTGCGAATCTTGGAATTTGACAGAAAAGCAAAATACAGGCTGTTGAAATGAAATATTTTAGAGGAACAAAATTGATAGAATGAAAAATGTAGATATACGAAGAGAATTCAAAATGCAGTCAACATTAGAATATATACAAAGTAGACAACTAGATGGGTGGGACACACAGTACATGGATAGAAATAGACCAGTCAGAAAAGTTTTGGGAGCTAAAATTTAAAAAAATATATGAAAAAGGAAAAAAATCAAGAAAAACGTGGGATGAAGTTGCAGCAAAAATATTTGAAATGAAAGGGAAGCGTTGGATCGGGGTTAAGTTGGTGCCGGCCAACCGAAAGGAATGGAATGAGTGTGGCAGAAAATGAATTCTACACCATTATGATGGTTATGGATTATTTATATAGGTATATCTCAGAAATGAAACAGTATCTAACATAATTTTATTTGGACTTAATATTGCTGACGATTGATCAATTAGTAAATTAGATTTATTCAAAAATAAATAAAATAATTTGGTTTGAACCGAGTTCATAATACCAAAATAATAGAATGTGTTCGGAGACGCCTCGTATTTCTATTCCATTTCAATTAAATCAGACAAGCAAGGTGACGAAGTAAGAACAGTGATTGAATCTAGAGGGCCTCGGGCGCCGCTCCGACCACCTAACTACAGAGGAACAAGAGACAGTCGACGTTCGCACAGCTTATCAGAGTCCGCTTGTTTGCAGATAGTGCGAAGCAGGCGCTGAGCGTGTAATTGCCACGCTATTTACCTTACGCTTACAGAGCCTTACAGTTGCACTTTCGCACGGCTAAGTGCGTCGCGCTGTGCGACTCGGTCATAGCCACCGGCGATCGCAGGGTTTTGCGCACAAGAGCAGGGCTGGCCGCAGCCAAAGTGTCACATAATTCACGCAGATTTATTGTTAGTATTGTTGTTTAGTAGAATTGAACGACCATCAACACTATTATCAATATTATCATCATCACCATTATCATCGCCATTGTCGTTATCATCTTCATAGATACTTTCATCATGTTAATGAATAAAATGACTCGTTCTTAATGTATCTACTTATTTTAGATTCTTATGCCATTCATAATTAGTTATGTATTAACAACTGTTCTGTTCATCTAGATTTGCTACTAATTTTACTTTTGACATATATAACTCTTTTTTATAATGATCTTAGTTACTCTTCTTTTGCAACGCGATGAGCGTCTTTAGGAGACGATATTCGAGATTCCTTGAAGGTTTGATAGAGAATAGAGTTAACTCTGCTTGTACATCTTCAAATTTGCAACCTGGAAGACCATTCTATGACATTAAAACTCCGACCAAAATATTTTTGCCATACCAAAAACGATACATCAACTCATTATAAACCGCATCAGATGTATATAAGATACGTTTCAAAATACAATCTAAAGAAAATAACAGTTTTAGAATAGGTTTACCCCATTACTAACTGAATCAATGAGTTAACGGAGATAGAAAAAAGGTACTTAATAGAAATTAAATGTTTCGAAATAAATGGTTGCTTGATTGATTGATTATATCTCAATTTGATTTCTGCTAGAAACAATAATCGTCAAGCAGTGATAAAAAATAACTATCTTTATGTAAATGACGAAAAGTTTACTTACGATTTTATTGTAGTCATAACTATTATGTTTTTAATCACATTTAAGTGCAATTTTTAATTGTATTTTTTATTATATTTTTAATTATATTTTTTTATTATATCTTTTTGCTTCATGAACAGTGGATGTGCACTTATATGAAGTATTATGATTTATTTACAAATTTGCCTTGACTATGTTTTATATTTTTAAGTAGGTAATAAAACTCTATTCTATTATATTCTATTCTAACTAAATTAACTAAGAGAATGTAACTTTTGATTAAAAATATAAAGATTTTTTTAAGAAAATTGAATATGATATGTTCATACTAAAAGAATATAAGACATAAACATTCTTAAAACAAATAGAATGAACCAAAAACAGCTTGATATAATCCAAGCCCGAGAAACAACAAGTAAGTGAGGAAAAATAGCAAAAAATCGTATTATAGACCATTGTAAATGCGAAATTGGAGATAGAGTTAGCAGTCAATCCAACACGATCACCTGATTTGTTTATAATTCAGTTTGTTCCTATTGGTAGCCGGGGTATTAGTAGATACCAGATAAAACAATATATTTATTGCAAATAAAAAGCGCAAAGAAAAAAATAATATTTGGATTAACCCAGTATTACCCAGTATCATAAAAAACAACTTCTGCTAGCATTTTTTTTATTACACCTCCAATCTAACCAATAAAAATTAATTTATGAGGATTAACGCCAGCCAATAGTAGCACAGTAGAATCACATAAATCATCAGAATCTCTCTTTACTCGGCTAATCCGGAAATACTTCTTTGAACCTCACTTGATTGATCGTTCCTATAAATATATTTAGCGCCAAATACTTTCGTTTGGAATTTTTTTATGTTGAGAAAACAGATTAGCAAGATGTTATATAAATATTTTCAAAATTGATATTTACAGAAGTCATTTTGTAGCAAAAATTTACTGATAGCCAGCTGCAGTCATACCTTACAATATGAAATTTATTTGTTGAATGTTATACAATAAAAGTTATTGCCAAATATTGTGCAAGAAATTTAAGGGAAGAATGGTTGTTATTAAGAAATAATAGTAACAAATTTGATTTCTTTAATCGTAGAAAACATAATTTTATTTAAAACTATGAGTAAGTTTCAGTAAAATGAAAATTACGATAATTATGAATGTCTGACAAATACTATGGAAGCTTCTGGATTTCAATATTCAAAGCATGATACAATTTTAAAGAAAGAAGGAAATATTAAAGATAAACATTATCAGCGTAGGTACCATTAATAAAAATTAAAAGTGGAGAATTTATGAAGTCTAGCTTAATTAAACTCTCTGCAAAGCATCATTTTGGATCCAGGGGCGCCGACTACGTGGGTGCTCCGGGGCTGGAGCACCCACAGAAAAAATAATGGGGATATGGTAAATGGTATGTTAGGAATCCACTTCCAGGAAGAAAATAACATATTTTTCATTTTTTTATATTTCTTTGAAATAATGTTCTACTCTCAATTTTATTGGAAATAATATATATTTTTTCAAAATATACGAATAGTGCGTAGTGCCCGCAATCTGAAATTATTTTATTGTTGCACTATCAATAATAAAGTAGCATTTTTGACGAAAAATATAAATGCATAAAAATTTTACAGGGTGTCTGTGAAAGGTTGGGAAATCTCGGAGCTGGAGATACTGGTGATCAAAAAAAGTCGATTGAGCCAAATATGCTTTATCCGAATGTTGCTGGTTTCAAAAATACAGGGCGTTCAATACTAGAATTTTATTTTAAATATCTCAATAACTTTGAAACCTTTTTTCATATATTTTCAGGTATTAACAATATTGTGTGAAACTAACTACTCAGTGGACAAAAGCCCCAACCTGCGTTGAATTACACCCACAATATCTACCCATATATTCCTTATTATTAGCTTTTGTAACATTTTTTTACTGTTTAAGAAAGGTATTTTAAGCTAATATGTATCAAATTTCCTACAATTCCTATCAATGAAGTCATATGTATGTTCTCTGATACCAAACATCTAGGTATGCTAGAGGTAAATATATTAAATTCTTTAGATAATTATTATTGAATAGAGTTTTGTCTGTGGATGTTCATTAGCATACCTAGATGTTTGGTATCAGAGAACATACATATGACTTCATTGATAGGAATTGTAGGAAATTTGATACATATTAGCTTAAAATACCTTTCTTAAACAGTAAAAAAACTTTGAAACCTGTCGGAGTATTAACAAAAAAATTGGCACAATTATGTTTTTGGCACGGCAAATAAGAATTTTGAACTAATTTTGACGTCACTAGTAGAAGGCGCCACTTATGGCACAGCATGTTTCTTTTAAATGGCAGAACTTTTTTGCTGTTTAGTGTATCCATCTGTCTATTGAAACAATCGATTCTCCTATCTGTTGTATCGTTAGGAGTAACCATTTTTGAAATAATCATATTTGAAGTATTCAGTGCAGCGATTGAAAACTGTTATCGTTTCAGTTAAAGTGCCTTTTCTACTGAAAATACAGCAAAATGTTGCTTGAAAAAGTTGTCCAGGACAGTAAATTATGGAGGTGGTACAAAATTTCAAAAATATCAGCCTGCTTTGATAAAATCTTGTTCAAAAATGGTTTCACAATCAAATCTCGCCGATCTTTTTGAAATTTTGCACGTCCTCAGTGTGAGTTATTGAGATATTTAAAATAAAATTCTATATTGAACGCCCTTTATTTTTGAAACCAGCACCATTCGGATAAGACATATTTCGACTTTTTTTGGTCACCAGTATCTCCAGCTACGAGATTTCCCAACCTTTCATAGACTGTATGTGTACTTCTCATTACCTAAGCAAATAACAGTTTTAAATGTTGATGATTTAAATCTGCTCAGTGAGCACCCACTGAGAATTTGGCAAGTCGGCCTCTGTTTGGATCAAATTGGAACATCGATTTCGGTATTTGGTTAATCTAAAAATTTTATAATACTTACAAATTATATTAGAAAACCTTAGTTTCTTAAAATTACAGAAATGAGAAGAGATATAAAAACTTGTCAAAAATATATTGCATTCATCAAAGCTACAATACATTCTTGACCAAATTCCTATACAGGGCTTCCAAGTAAGACTTTAAATATTGAAAATTAGGCATAATTTCCAAGCCATTACCTTGGCATCCTCGAAATTTGGGTGATATTAATAACTCATAGTAATACAATATTTACTATTTAAATTGGAATTAGAAATATTTCATTATACATCCTCAATTAAAAATTAAGTTTTAGAATTTATACAAATTTGGAGGTGTGGCCCAATTTGACATTTTGCAGTTATTGTAACCACCAAACTAATTTATGTTTCACATCTTAAGATTTGCATCTTCCTAGTATTTGGGTATTGTCCAATTTCGTGTAAATAGATTCTTCCAACTCAGGCGTTCTAACACTCAAAGGTCTTCTAGGAACTGGATCTTTATGAAATGAGTCGAATAGTATTGGATTTGGTGTTGGTTGATTTGGAAATCTTTCCATATAAATTCGCCTAGTGTCAGTGCCATTTCCATCGGTAAGGCCACAAATGTAAACCATATTGACGATTTCAGCATTTGAATATACATAAGCCATTATTAAAACTTAATCTTTTTAAAATAATAAGCATAATTTGACAATACACAATATTAAATAATATACATAGCCATAGCCTCCTTAAGATATGTTTAAGTAATTTAAGTAACTGCGTAATAATGCTCATGATCAGATTTATCAATTTTGTTGCTAATCGATTTGGAAAAGTGTAAAAGAAACACCTCTCAAGTGGTAAATAAATTAAAAACTGATTTTTTTATACGTTGTAGCTAGACAATGGCTGTCCTAAGACCCCACCTTTATATAACAAAAAACCCTTATTTTTGGTCACAGAATATGCCTCTGGATTTCTGACCTCCACTTAAGAAACACGCTGTATGTCAGTTGCTTAGAAGTTTACGTTCAGTCTTTGAATTGTTGATCTCCCTTTGCGGATATAGTAACATGCACAACGTTGGCTTGGATCAATATAAGAAATTGATACTAGATGGCAGTTGATCACCCTTAATTAATGAGGTTTTCCAGAATTCTTTAATTCCTGTACAAAGTACTATTAGGATTTACTAAAGGTCCTTCCTGGACGCAAATGCTACCCCTGAATAACAATATGCCGCCCCCGAATAATCTTTTGAGACGAGTAGATGCAGTAAAAATATATTAACTCACTATTTGCCGTCCCCGAATAATCTTTTGAGACGAGTAGATGCAGGAGAAATATATTAACTCACAATTTTATTAGTTTACAAATCTGCGGAAACCGTTGCTCCAAGCGACTTCAATAAGGTAACCTTTATTAACTATAAAAAACTGGGTAAGAGATTTTTCTTGTCCAAAATAATATACAGGGTGGAACAAAAAAGTTGTAACGGTTTAAATGGTTCGAAATTGTCGCCGGTGGCGCCCTCTAGAAGATATACCAAAATGAACAATAAAATTGAGTTTGCCATCCCAATAAACCCCTGGATACAAAATTTCGTGAAATTAACGTGAAACAGTCGAAAGTTATTAAAGAAAACGCGATTTATATTTTAACCTTTGACACTCTGTAGCTCCGTGATTATCAACTTTTGGACTAAGGCAAGTTTAGTTCAATCGAGTTATTTTCAGATATACTTTATGTGACGAAACGCTGCCCCAACCTTTTAGGGACACCCTGTATAATATTAAACGACAGAGTAATAAATACAAAATTAAAAAACCAAAATAGATAAAACTTATACATTATTGCGGCAAGACTAATAGTTTGAGCTTTTAAATGACATATTTTCAAAACGTTTCAAAAATTAAATATTTTTGTTTCGCAAACTTCAATTGACGCAAATTCTTGTCATCAGGAGCAATAAATTTATTACTTGCACGTTTTTCTTAAGTACATTTCAACTTCCAGACACCTTAAGTGCTAATCGAGCAATTTGGAGTTTTATCTAAACGATTTATATAGATCTAAATAAATAAATTTAACTCATTTGGTCTAAGATAATAGAAATTATGAAGATTAAACCAATATTCGAAACATTATTGATTTACTAAAACACCTGGCTTAAGAGATTAAGTCGTATAGTGAGTCAGTACATCAAAAACACGGTTTAAATAGCACCTATTTTTTCTAATTCTTTACAATATAGAAAACAATATCGATTACTGTTTTCGCAGATTTCTGTTTAAAGTTAATATTTTGTCAGTTCCGTTCATCAAAACAAATCCTTTGTATTAATTTCATCAGTAAAGTAAAACAACAACAAAGCAATAATTAACCCAACATAACTCATTAACAAAAAAATGGGTTGTTAAAAAAATATCTCTTATGTTGTGGTTTAATTATAAAACTATTTTTATTAAGTGTATGGTTTTAGAGTAACAAATTTCATTACAGAAAAAAAATCATAACAATAATAATTTGCAAAGGGACAGTCGTTGCAAATGTTTCCAACCTAAAATCCATTATACCTTTAAAGAGATGAGTTGGTGAACTATTAATAAAAACTGTGGGAGGCATCAATGATTAGGGTGTTTCTAATGAGTCACATGATTGTATGGCAATTCATATAGACAAGTATTTAAGCAGCCATAATTAAAACAAAATATGATTCAAGTTGCAAATCTTTAGATTGTGCGACTGACAGTATGCATTTTGAATATGTAGTACAGTTTTCTATTCTCAATGTTCTTTATTTTCTTGTTGATTTTGTTATTTTGATATTAGCAAATGACAACAGTAAATTGTTACCTACCTTTAATTTGTTAAATCAGTGACCCAAATTTAAACAGTCTGCATCAAACACTTCGGGTATATTTACATACCTAAAGCTTATATTTATCAGAAACTGTAACATTTTGTATATCAGAAGTTAAGCTTGTGAAAGCAATGGTAAACAAGCTTTTCTTCACAAAATATTTTGAGTAAGCTTCCAGTTTCAAATTACTTAGGAAACAACATATTCTAGTTTTTTATAGAGAGTAATCCCGAATAATGTGCTAATAATTTGAGGGTAGATTGTATGACTGATTTTAGTAGGGGTACTGCATATGAAACATATTTAAATCTCACTGAAAGAGTGAGGAAAATTTGGTAGAATATTTATGTGACGAGTATTTTTTATTCTCGTCGACTAGTTGTAAAGCGATGAAATAAAGTGTCTCCTATATAGCTTTTATTAGATTTTTTTTGGGGTTAACTTTTTCGATTGAAAAAATATGTCTATTGAATTTAAAATATTTTTTGTTCTATTATAATATTTTGATAAGTGGTACAAGTATTCAATAAAAAAATAAAGTTCAGGACCTTACACGTACTTAGTTTCTTTTCCAATATCTGATTTATACATCGATATCTAGGTTCCCATCATTTTGCATTTGATGAAAATTCATGATTCTTTATGTCATGATATCAAATATTGCTGTGTATTAGTTTTAAGTGGAAAAGCTATAAAGTTTAAGGAAAAATTTACGATAATGTAAAATTTTTGAATAAGCAATACAGATATATGCATTTCATTTATGGGGAATATCATGGTAGCACTGGACGAGGAGAATAAAAAAAAACCGTGAACTGCCATCAAATGCAAAATGATGAAACCCTGAAATGGAACTTACTTAGATATTGATGAATAAATCAGATATTGGATAGGAAACAACATGCGTATAGGGCAGTAGACTTTTTTTTATTTTTTACAAAACCTGTACCACCTATAATACAGGACGAGGAGAATAGAAAGTAGTCGGCCAAAATTAGTTTCATCAACCTCAATATCCTACCAAATATTTCTCAAAGTAATATTTTCCTAGTAAATTAGCAATTCTAGTATAGTACCACTAAAAGTATTACTTAAAAGGTTTAATTTTGTATCGCTGAAGTTGTCGTGTTATTAATAGTTTAATAAAAAATTTTAATCTATTTCACAATAATTTGAACTGATTTGAAGCAGCTAGAACCAACATAATTTTGAAATCCCAGGTATATGTTATGTGCAGAAATTTTAATTTGATATCTGAGACTTGTGAGATCAATAATTACAGTAGGTACACTTTCCTAAATTATTAATTGTGCTAATATTAAATTCAGCAACTAGAAGCTTGATACTTATAATGTACTTTTTTGTTGTATATTTCTATTACTACTTTTTTATATTTGTCCTGTAACTGGATTTGTAAGAATTATGCCTATCAACACTTTGTAAGTAAGGATTAGTCATATTTGTTCTAAGATCAAAATAATGTGCAATTGTCCAGAGAAGCTATTAGTTCCTCCTATATAAAACCGGGACTGATAGATGAGGAGCTCGTGACTAGGATGAACATCAAACGGAAAACTTCAATCAATTTAAAAAAACTGTAGGTATGAAACTTTGTTAGGAAACCGCAAAAGAATTGGTATATGAACTGACTGAGAACTTGAGGAACTTTTACTGAAATATGAATCTGAAGCTGTGTGTGATGGATTCTGACTGGTATTACTTTCCGCACAACGTTGTCAATTTTAGTTAAAAAAACTGATAATGCTTCCATCGAAACATAAAATACATGACACGGAGATGCTAGGGAAGGTGGGATGAGAACATAATGGCAGATTCTTGTGGGATGTTGCAAAGAGAAGCCGTAGCTAAAGAAACAAATGTAAGGGAAATCCTTACAGAAATCTTTGAAGGAGAAAAATGTCAAAACACTTTACAAGTTGGTTGATTTGACAACATTTAAGTGATGGCCCTTGACGAACAGAACAACTTTTATAGAGATCATTTTCTCTATATTTCGCTGGAGATGCTAAACTGTGAAGTTAGAGTGAAATTTTACCTTCAGATGATCCGTAAAGATCATTTTCGCCACGGGTAGGGCATATTCAAACGTAAAATTTTTCACTCAGCATCCTGGGTCAAAAATGCGGTCCCATTTAAGTAAACAAACGTTGAACTTTAAATAATCTGAACTGATGGACTAGTCTAGTCATTTACTAAGGCTGGGTATCCATCGCGAGAGATGTTCGTGTGTGCCGCCGAGAGAAATGGATGAACATTACCAAGGCCGAACGTTGTTCAGAGCGAGCCAGTTTTTGTAGGTTTTTCATCGTGCATCATAGAAAATTCAGTTCGATTGACTCATAAAGTGTGGAAGAGTATTATTCTTTAATTAGTCAAGTGCTCATATTCAGTAATTTTTTTGTTGGAAAGTTTGAAGCTTTCTAGCAAAAAGTTAAAAGTAGATGTCGAAAAGTTTGCATGCAAACTTCTGCAATTACTTTTTACATGGATTACTTGGATGTCCGGAGCAGATATTGCAACCGCAAAGTTACGAAAAATACGAATTTTTCATAGTCAAAAAGTCTGTCTCATTGTTGTTCTTCACATCTCAAAAGAGTGTTGACTTTTTTAGTTATTCTAACCAATGACTTCAAATCATCCAAGTTAGTGACATACAATTCTTATGGTGTCTTTTATTACTTCAAATTTTATATCTTTCATAAGTTGAGTATTATACTGTAGGTGCATTCGATAGATTTATTTTTGTTTCCATTTTTAGGTCTTGTAACTGTCTACATTACAAACTGTGTCTCTAACTCATAGACACAGTCGTCTTCCGCTATACATAATAGAGTGGCAGCTGCGCGAGCCAAATTAGCGAATGGAATGTGAATGTTGTGGATGCTGAATTCATACTACCCCAGAAGCATATAAGATGACTAAACTAGTCCGAGTAACATGACTTATTTTTTTATGAAGCTGTGTAATATAATAGTACCCTGAATTGCAAATAGTTTGAAAAAAATTTTAGAATCCAGCCCATTATCATCAAATCACTGCCTGTCGCCTTATTTACCCATCAGCTTAAGACACGACTACAACCCCCCGGGTGCCCTCCAGGGCTCTCAGCGCCCCCAGATAGACCACGGCACGTGGCTCGGTTCCATCGTAAAGTTCTCACATTTGTTTGTTCTGGACTAAGCCTCTTAGGTCGAATTGTGTTTGTTGTGATGCGACGATACATATAGTTGTAATTACGACAATGATAGCCCAAAAACAAACATAACATCAATAAAGTACCATGTAAATACTTTTTATTACAAATTTTGTAGAAAACAAAAATATATTGGTTTAAATTAAGTATCAGTAGTCTACACTTCACAGATTATACGGCGTGATCCTAAATTTTGATAACTTCAGAACAGAAAAATAGAGGTATATGTTTTTATATAATGTAAACTACCTAAGAGACTAAGATGAATGGTGATTTGTACATATATTTTTCGATATATTATCTATCAAAATATCATCATATTTTAAACTTACTTCAGGCATTTGGATACTAATTTATAGTGTATTTTAAATCAATAGTTTTAGAGAATGTTTATTTTCCGTATCTATAACTTTATCAATTTTATTTTAATATTATTGCTCAAATATTAATATTTAAATTAAATAATAGATATATAAAATAGTCTCTGAGAAAAAAATATTGTATTTGTAGTATATTCAACCTCGCTGAGCTACTGTAGTCTCTATCGTTATCGGAATGCAAGCGATTCTGAATACTGAAATCCGATTGTAATATTAACGTTTTTACGATAGTGTTTACAATAGTTTTTCAAGTGTCAAAATGGTACGTGAATAGTAACTCGGAGTTAATAGAAGTAAGACAGAAAGCTTTAGCAGATTTTCGTCTGTACGCAGAACGATTTCCCAGTAACATTTGCCAAATACAGCTACTTTTATCTCGGTAGTGCAACGCCATGACATGGAATACTTGTAACCGAATCGTGAAAGATATGGAAGTCCAGGGCGTCCACTGCGTTTTGAGGCAGTTGTGGAACACATTTTAGAGATTGTTGAAGATAATCTCCGAATAAGTACCAGGCAAATTGCTCAACAAGCAGTGGCGTGCATACAATAGAAGCATAAAGCATTGCCTACCCTAGAAAAGTTACCAATACCACCAATACACTTTTTTGTTAAAAAAAGATCTACTATCTGCTATGCTCTATCCTGTATCAGCCCTCTTAAAACTCATAATAATATAATTACTAAATTATACACCTCTCGCCGCTGGCGCAAGAGGTAATTTTATTTAAGTTTTTCTATGGCGCTCAGCGCGAACTGCTCTTCTGTGTATAAGCATCGTATTTAAAAAGAAAGCAAAGCAGTCTCAGCTGAGTAATACAAATTCATATGGAGCGCTAAAGCACTGCTTGGCGGTAGTCGATCTGAGTCGAGCTGACCCGACCGATAACGAATATGCGAAAATGAAGCGAATTGGGCTCGGAATTGGAACGGTGTTTCGCCGTTCCAATTCGAGTTTAATTATTTTTTACCAATTTTTAATGCAATATTTAAACAAACTGATATTCTTTTTAATATAATAAAATCAAAATTGTAGATATTGGCTATTGTTTTAAAAAAATCGGAGGATTTAAAAACTTTATTGATAACTTTTACAATAACTGACAAAATTTATGAAAGAACTATAACTATTTGCGGCGAGCCAACAAGAAAGCGGAATATTAATGATGTAAAAGTACATTATAAGCGAATATTTCGAGAAATATGGGACAATATCAAAATGGAAATTTCTGATAGTTATAATGAAATTAACCAGCTGCATTTCTTTCGCCTTCTTGATCTAGATTCTTTTTCGCAATTTAAAGATAATTTTCCAGACGAAATATTTTCGGAGCTAAAGACAAAATATAAAGAACGATTTGATTTTGACAGATTAAAAAACGAGATGATTTGTTTATATTCTTTATCAGAATTTACCGGTCTTAATGCCTATGAAATTATTAGACAGAATGTGCCACGTGTTTCCGTAACTTGTTACATTAGCCAAGCTTGTGACGATACCAGCTAGTAGCGCTTCGGCAGAACGATCTTTTTCCGATTTGAAACAAATTCATACCTACTTACGAAACACTCAGGGACAAGAGAGATTAAGCAACTTAGCAGTTATTTCAATTCAAAAAGAACTTATGCAAGACCTAAAACAAAATACTAATTTTTATGATGATGTGTGAAATGAGTTTTTAAAAAATGACCGCCGTATTGACCTGATTTATAAAAAATAATAGTGTTTAATATTTTAGTATCATTAATCTAATAGACTGCGTGCTCGACTGCGTGTTAAGTGTGTTTTTAAAAATACTTAGTTTTAAGCGTAATGTCCAAATCAATTATTGACTATTATACTGACACTGACATTTCCGAACGAGAGCATATTTTGGTGGATCATAGTAGTGAGTAATTTAAATGTTTGTCTACCCTATTGTAACTGGCATTGCACGCCACTGTCAACAAGTACAAGGAATGTCCCAATCAACAGTGTGGCGAATCATACACGAGACTCAGTTATATCCCCTGTACCATGTACAGCATATCCAAGCATTAATACCAAGAGATTATCCCTTACGGATTAGATTTGTTGAATAGTTGCTGCAACAAACTTTCAGATTTGCAGCTAACGTGTTAGTTACAGATCAAGCTATTTTTACACGGAATGAGATGTATAACAATCATAATAATGTTTGGGATTTAAAAAATCCGCATACGATTCAACTGGATCATTTTCAACAACGCAGTTGCTTAAATGTTTCGGCAGGGATTGTCGATGATAGCTTGATTGCACCATTCACATTACCAAATCCAATGGTTAGGGTTCGGTATCTCAAGTTCCTTAGAAATGATCTGCCTGGACTTCTTGAAGATGTGTCCTATGCTGTTCGATTCCGAATGTGGTTCTTATATAATGGTGCTTCTCCACCAGAAATATTGTGTTAGTTCGTAGAAACGGGCACAAGTCGGTAGACAAAATTTTGAACAGTTGTAACATCAGGTATGTCAAACTATTTTGTTAATTAACAACACAATTAACTTGATATTTTTTGTCCGTTTATTTTTTATTACACTTTGCCGTTGTGCTTGTCACCGACTCATTGCTTTGCCTTGCGCAAGATCAGGTTTTAGAGTGGACCAGTCACCAGTGCCGTGCAGAAGTGTATTTTTAAATCATTTTCGAACTGTAATATTCGATTTTTTTATAAAATTGTATTTATAGTCTCCTGTACATTAAAAAAAATTATGGAGGTTCTGAATCACCCTGTATATGTAGGTATTTACTATAATTAAATTAAATTACATTTGTTTTCAATGTGGTGGATCTAAATACCTGTTTTTTATCGTACATTACAATATTGAGGAAAGAGTAATAACGAAGGAAGATGCTTTTGCTAGAAGCTGAAAAGACAAGTGTTACCCTAAAGAAGACAATTGAAATCCAGGGAAGCTAAAATGACGAGACGGTGTTTAGGAACTACCAGAAATTGGAATTAATTCAATGTAAATTCCAGAACCTAAATGTTAGAGAACAGTATCTTCAAATCACGCACTGGAACCAAATGATCAGAGGACTTAATCTCGAATTCTAGAGTTACTTCTAAAGAACCACTCCGGAAATTATTAAACTATCCCAAAAAGGATGACTTGATTTTTTCACTTAACAAAATTTTTCCTGAAGTTGGTTCTACTTTTCACACTTTATATATGATTTTTTTTGGATTTTTTAAATTAATAATCTATAGAATATTTTTATAAATAATCAAACTAGTATGAACTACCTAGTCCCTCTATGGATTATATTTTACAAATAGGTTACATGCATGGTCTATATTAGCAATACATGCATCAAAATTCTTCATATTTTCTGTTTACGAAGCTATAGGCTTTGTTTTTAAAACCGTCTAAAATTTATTATTATGCTGACAATAAAATCCAACTGTAAAACAATAATTTTAACAACTCGACATTGTTTGGGTAGCCGCTCTGAAAGCTTAAGTACTATCAGAGGCGATATTTTTTATGACAAATTGATCATCATTAAAGAAAAACCCATCTATATACAGCGTGATTTAATAACAATAACACAAAGAATGTATATATGGTGTAAATGAAAATATATCTACAATAGTAGGTACCTCAAATCATATTATAAAAAAGATAATAGTCCACTAAAGCACGTATAATGATAGCGGAAAGCGGAATTTCTACTACCCTACTGGCTAATTCCCCGATCAGCATTAAAGTATACCTGAAAAACTTATAGCAAACAGCCACGGGTAGTTGTCAACGGTGCAACCAGACATATAACCGGTCTCGAGCTTATTGTGTATATTCACGTCCTCAACAACTCTTTGTTCTCAAATCAATTCAAATATATTAACAAAATTGTCAATAATAATTGTAATAGAATAGTGATTTTCTACCTGTGTATTTCTTTTTTTGAAATAGGGAATATTCAGCTTGCATTGGTCATAACTAAGAATGATGGTAAAACTGTTGAATAAATAAATAATAATTTTTTCCACGGTCGGGAGTAGAAATCAGTTTCTATGACATCAAAATTAAAACAGAAGTAGTCGATTATTCCCAAGGGAGTATAATGCTCCCAAGGGAGTTTACATTATGGAGAACGTTTTTCATGCAGAAAAAAAGATAACATTGAAATTATTTATTGACATTTAAATTAAATGTTACATTTGTACAATTTTCAAAATTAATATTAGGAGGAATATTACTTTCGCTTATATTTACAGTTTTTCTGATTGCGCTAGTAATGGTACCTACTATCATCTATAGTTAAATTGACTAGTTCATCAGTTCGACAAGCTCCGGCAATCCCCAGAATTATTTATTTATTTATTTATTTATTTAATTCTTATTTTGTATCTACAGGTTAACCCAAATGATACAATCGAAAAAGATAACAGTTGTTCCAAAAAATAAATTCAACATATACAATAAATTAAATAATATTATAATAATATAAATAACTTAAACATAAATTCCACATCGTAAGTACTAATTAATTTGCTTCATAAATTTAGTAAGTTGACTCCACGATGCCTCAAAAATATCAAAACTTCGAGGCAACGCATTAATCGCCTTACCAACTTCATTTATAGGAGAATATAATCCAACATTTGTACGAGATTGACGTAGATAGAAAAAGTCATCTATTCTGGTGGTATAGTTTGGAACTCTTATATTAAATAATGAAAGTAATTCACTACAATTTATTTTATTATTAAAGAGTTTATGGGCAAATTTTAAATAGGAACAATGTCTCCTATATTTTAGAGATTGAATACTTAGTAGTTCCAGCCTTTCATTATAAACATAATTATTTTTATTAATATTCAGTTTAAAGAGTATAAAATTACATATTTTCTTTTGAACACATTCTAAACGATCTATATAACTAACAAAATATGGATTCCAAACAATACAACAATATTCTAAAGTTGAACGCACTAGAGAATTATATAAAGCAAAAATAGATGTAACATTAGTGAAATCTCGAGTTTGCCGTTTAATGAAACCGCACAATCTAAAACATTTGCTCAAAATATCCTCAATGTGAAGGGTGAATTTAAGTTCACAATCAAATTTTACACCTAAAGCTTTCACTGCCTTTACTCTCTCTAGTTGAATGTTTTCAATAAAGTAATCAGTCACATAAATATTTTTCCTACGGGTAAATGTAATGTAATGTAATGACTTTACATTTACTATGGTTCAACTGCATATCATGGGATTCGCACCACTTAACTAATAAATCTAAATCACTTTGTATTGCACCACTATCCTTAGAATCCTTAACACATAGAAATAATTTTAAGTCATCTGCAAACATTAGATATCTACATGATATTAAATTGCAAGAGAGATCATTAATAAAAATAGAAAACAGAATTGGTCCCAGGTGACTACCTTGAGGAACACCAGAAGTTACTTTTATTTCGCGTGAAGAAAATTCTTTAATTTTGACTGTTTGAGTTCTATTTAATAAGTAAGATTTCATCCATAATAACAAATTCCCGATTAACCCATATGATTCCAATATACTTAACAATAATTTATGGTTAACTCGATCGAACGCTTTACGAAAATCAGTATATATTGCATCAACTTGGTAACCATCTTCAATACTTTCAACAATGTAGTTACTAAAAAGTAATAAATTAGTTTCTGTGCTCCGACCGGGTAAAAACCATGTTGATAGGGTGAAATTAAGCCATTAAAATTTAAACGTAGAGAATCAGCCACTATGGATTCAAATACTTTTCCCGCTGAACTAAGACAACAAATTGGCCTATAGTTACAAATATCAGATTTATCGCCAGATTTAAACAACGGGAATACGTAACTAGATTTCCATACATCTGGAAAATAGCCCGTATTAATTGAAATTTGGAAAAGTATTGACAATGGCCAAGCTAGAGATGGACTACAAAGTTTTAAAAAGTATGGTGGAATTCCATCTGGGCCCATATTAAAGCTTTCTTTAAGATTTATTAATTTATTGAAAACCATGTCAGAATTAATATTAATGTAAGACAGTGTGTTTAAGCTTTGATAGTTACTAATAAATGCATGAGGTCTATTATCAGGGACAGTATAAACTGAAGAAAAAAAATCTGCAAAAGCATTACATATATCGAGACTGGATTGTAGTGAGCGGTTATTGAAGTACATAACGTTTGGAATGTATGTGGTTTTTCTCTTAGAATTAATATATTTCCAAAAATGTTTCGAATTATTATTAATATTATTTTGAGTAAGCTGAATAAATCTATTATAGTCATCCTCAATACAATTTTTAGTTTGAATTCTCAATTCTTTATATTTATTAAAAGCATCAAGGTTTTTAGTTTTTTTATACTTATTATACATTTTATTTTTCTGTTTAATTATCTGTTTTGTTTTAGAGCGATACCATACCGGAAAATTACCAGAATTTATATAAGATTTTGGAACAAAATTTTCAAAAGCATCATAAATTAAATAGTAGAAATTAGCCAAATCGAAATTTACATCGAGTTTAGTGAAAAATTGGTCCCATTCAATAGAACTAAAATAATCATTTAGTACATTATAATTCGCCTTTTTGAAATTAAATCTCCAAGTATTTTTATTTTGCATAGCAGGAACATATGAGGAACAAAATAGTTTAATTAAAAGAGATGGATGATGCAAATCAGGTTCAACTATCGAAAAGTTTGCTCCTTCTACATGCAATTCCTTACTGTTAGAATAAACTAAATCAAGCATAACACCATTATGGTTAAATACATTATTAAACTGATATAAATTCAAAAAATTAAAATTATCACATATTAGAGATTCCCATACAGAATTAATCGAAATGATATTCATTACATGTTTCACGTTATCACGCTCCCAATGTATACCGGGCATGTTGTAGTCACCAACACAACACAAAGAAGCTTCTGGGCTACGATCCAATATATATTCTATTGATGACAAATGCTCGTAGTAGATATCTAATGGTGAATTTGGAGGAATGTACAGGGCACTGAATATGTACTGGACTGCGTTGATATAAACAGATATAAATATTTCTTCACAATGGTTCTCAGGAACTGTAATTCTAGCAGCAGATAAATGTGATTTTACCGCAATTAACACGCCACCACCGCGTGCCTTGGTACTAGTGTCGAATGATCTGTCCTTCCTATATATTACGTACACTATCAAGTATGTCAGGACAGAGCCAAGTTTCAACTAAAACTATAATATCATAATTGAGACTTAATGATGATTTAAAGACTTCTAAGGTTTTTGTTCGAAGACCTCTAACATTCTGATAGAATACGCTGAAATGAAATGGGCCATCTAGTTTTTTGAATGTTTATTGGGTACAATTTTAGGAATGTTGTTAATAAATTTTATTGTTTTGGTATTATCACCATTCTTTTGCAGTTGAAATAATTCTTCTCTAAGACTCTTTAGATTTTCCCGTTGCATTGGTGTCATATCACCTGCAATTCTTATGGCAGAATTTTGTAGTTTTCTTTTATTTTTTAAAATTAACAAAGCATCATATGAACTTTTTAAACAAACTTTGATGGGACGAGTCTTACCATCAATACGTCTACCTAAACGAAAGGCTTTTATATCAGATGTAGCAATATTAAGATCCTCAAAGACATCTAACACTTCACGAACTTTAACGTTGTCATCATCCAATCTTTCGCTAAGTACATCTTTAGAAGATTCCGTAACATTAAACAAAATAATATTTTCAGCACGTTTTTGACGCTCTTGAAGTTCAGTAATAAGATCTTCAGAATTAATCCAGGAGGAATTATTAACATTCGAGGGCGAAGCCTCAGATACACCATTTTTTTCATTCAATAGAGCCATCAACGTTTTTACTTCATTTTCTAATGAGGCGACCTTCATTGAAATATCACTCAGCTGGGCAATTTGTTTCTTAAGATTATGGCAGTTTATACAATAGTACGAAATTTTACGGTCTTTGGCTTTTAAACACTATTAATTAACACACAATTAATCCAACCTATAAAAATCAAAATACTTAAGAATTGAAATACCTAACAACAAAAGTAATCTTACCTTAATCATTAAGAATTCTTTGTCATCTGCACTAAAAACGGTCGTTTTCACCCTTTGTCAATATTTTCGATTTTTCGCTTGATATCCGTCACCTGTTCTTTTCAAAAATGCTATCAGCTTGTGGAATTTGCTTATATCTATGTTGTCGTAAATTATCAAGCATGACTTAACCATAGAAAATTGTGCAATATGGAAGACTTGTAATTCTTTGCATTTTCACTGAAGTATGCTAACAAAACATTCTCGCTGTATACTTGAACATTTTTCTCGGCGCGCCACTTTTTGAACCGATTGTAGGCTATATCGTATAAAGATCTTGACTTCGTAGGCAGCAAATTGCTTATTGCAATATTTGCAGCCTCCACAATCTCTTCCGACTCACAATTATTCATTGTGCACTAAACAAACTTTAAACTAAACCAAACTAGCACCTTAATTTGACAATTCTTTTTGTTTATTTATTATGTAGTTATGACAATAATTCAACGACTACTAAATAAATGCTCAAATCCAAATACAATAATTCTGGTGCTTCATAATCACAAAATATGTGTTTTTAAGTTAATGAGACCGTGGAAAAAATAGTATATACCATTCGGGAGAGATGCTATTTTGTCCTCGGTGCATTGTAGCCCTCGGGCTTCAAATTGCACCTCTGCCAAAATAACGCATTTCTCTCTCTTATAGTATAATGTACTATTTATCCACAATCACCTTATAATCGGACTTTTATCCACACATATGAACCGTCTAAAGTGATACTTTATCCACTAGTGGAATAAAGTAGCTTTATTTCACTAGTGGAATGAAGTAAATTTATTTTACTAGTGAAATAATGAAAAATAGGAATAAATCTAAAATAAATCAAATTTAATTCATTTGCTTATTAACATTAACATTTATATTTATAGTAATAGATATTTCGTTTTTTGTTTTATCACATTTAATTTCCTTTCCGTTAAAATAACTTTTGTATCATTGTTGCCACCATTTTCGGAACGCATAACATCTGCCGAAGTTTTTAAAGAATTTGCACAAGTTACAGATGTCCCTTCTTTTCTCAAATATATTTTCTGCATATTTCAACAGCATTCTCGCAAAATTCTCGAATGTTTAAACGTTCGAAGTACGTTCTCGCGTTTAAACATTCTTGCGTGGATAAAATGCTACTTAAAACACTTATACAATAAATAATTATTTTCTATATTGTTTTCATAAAAAATACAACAAAAAAAAGTACAAATACAAGAGCAATTTCTAACCATGAACGTATGCACACCATCAGGTCCTTTAATGAATCTTGGAATTTGTCACATTTAATTCTGTAAAAACATTTAAATTGATATAAAATCTTAGCATTACTTCTGAAACGATTTAAACGTTTCTTAAACCATTTGTAATATTTTCTAAATAAGCGTTATATTAATTTGATATAATTTGCTTAAATTATAGTTAATAATTTTTCATGTTGAAACATATAATCTTACAAAACCGAAAGTTGAATCTACAAAATCTTTGCTAAGAAAAGCTGTGTATTGCTATCTAAATAAATAAGTAATTGATTCCTAATTTACTTCAAATTGTAATAGCCATATCTACAATTAGGAAAGCATGTCAAAAGTAAAAGTAAACCGGTTCTGAAAAATCAACTAGAAATATGAAAATTATATAAATCATACATAGTTTCGTAATTTTTCTATATATTCATGGCTTCTCAAAACCATTTCATATCTTGGAACACACTTTTGACATAAAATTCCACGGTCTGGAATGGCAGCGAATTTTGCATTGAGGTTTTTCAACAGCTTCCTCAAATGGTAAAATTAGTTGTGTAGATGTGTGAAGAGATGGGTGTCTAATTAATGTCAATGTTATGCGGACAGTTTGTAAAACCCATTATCTCTACACCTCAAGAACTGATTCAATAATTCGAGAAAGCTATTGAAATTTCAGAAATTTTATGAAGAGAGTTTCAAAATACTTGTTCTACGATATCCACAGTATTTGGGACGACATGGTGAGTATGTAGCATAATAATGCAGCTATACGATCTTGGAGGCCATAAAACAAGTCCGGCCTGATCTGAACCCTCTAGATTTCTTTGTCTAGGAATATTTGAAAACATTAGTGTATGGTACCCCTGTAAATAGCCTGGAAGAGTGTCAAGAAATCCAAACCAAGGAGGGTGTTTTCGAAAGAGTTCGAATATCGTGTTTAGACGAAGATCTCGTGCCTGCTTGGAAATGGACGGAGGGCACTTTGAACATCTTCTGTAACTTTGTTTTTTGTTTGTTAAAAGCTTTCTTTGTCGGTTGATTCCTAATAAAATAAAATGTTTGAAAAACGAATAGTGGTCCATATCTCCGCAACCGTTATTTTGCAGACCCATGTTTATTAAGACTTTTCTGCTTATTTTGGTTCATACTATTACCTCCTGAAATATTTTACACTCTTTTTTTAACACCCTGTATACATATGTATGTATTTATTATTGTCTCATGCGATTTGTTTTAGAATCGCCTCTATTTGTGAAATGAATAACTTGGTACAAAAATTACTGTTTGTATAGTTTTCTAATAATCAGTAACTGTTAATCCAAATGTTGTTAACTAGAATGTTATTTAACCAATAGATAACCATTAATTCAAATACTAGACTATGGTGTTAATTGACATCAAAAATGTGTGAGGAAAAATCTATTTCTGATAACGAGACTGCAAAATATAATGATTTTTTTTCTTAATATCTTTTTGAGAACAAATATCAGATATCTATTTTCTAATTGAATCCCCATTGTTTCCTGTAAGTCATTATTATTGTAAGTAAATGAATTTTCACCTTCACCCAATAAACATTAAAACCACATATTACTTCCATGCACCATGGATCGCTTTGATTGTACTTGCAAATTGATTCGAAACAAGTGCAGGTCTCTTTGTGTGACTAGATCGCTACTGCTGAAAACAATTGCCACTAGCACCTGATCGCCGCCGCCTAACGCAATCTCATCCAAATCGGATCCCTTCTACGCCCTCTCGCGGTGCGGGCCCAGCTGCGTTCTCGAAAGCCCTTCAGCCATTGTGCTGGAGCTTAAGCGCTGTGTATTTTAATTTTAACACTTGATATTCATGACCCCGTATAATAAAGGAGGATTTGAGTGCCGCATAATGCTCTCCATATTCATATATTGCCGTTTTCGTGCAACTGTTCGTGTGTTGAACTCCAACGGGGTATGTTCTATTTTTTCGATAACTATAATTAGTTTGACGGCAGGCATTATTTAATTGTTTGGAAGGGTGTGTAACTTGTACTAAATCCTACGGACACAATTGAAATATGGAGAGATGTGTAATGTAAACTACTATCAATTCCTTGGTTCTACCTACTTAATTCAATTCGATGTAAGTGCAACTGAATCGATGTATGCAGAAACGTCACATGCACACAAAAATACATTACAAGGAAAGGAAAAAAAAACATTTTTTTATAGTGTTTTGAAAAGTTGTACATTTAGTAACTAATCTGAATTCGATTTTTCCTAACTAATGCGGGAAAAATTTTCCCTCACGTAAGAAATATATTATAATTCTTAAACTAACTTTTTATTGTTAACTTAATCATTTCACTGGTCTACAGTGGTTTTGTTGCCCTAGATATGAAAATGATTTTGAGTCTATTCATGCACACAATTCATGAAACTATCAATGATTTTGTAAGTTTTGCTCTGATTTTTTTTTAAATCTTTATTTTCATTTTACATTACAAAAATCGAAAAACAAGAAACAAAATAAAAGATATATTTATAATGTCAGTTATGTTTTGAGAAATTAGGATACATCGAAGTAAATAAAGAGGAAAATGTGGAAAATACATTTTATATTTCCATAAAACGCCTTTTATGAGCTTTTTTTATAATATTTCAGGGGACAATTTATTTTCAAAGACCAGCAGTAATTTGCCATCATGTAGACAATCCCATCGACTCTGATACCTTTCCTCCATCACTTTTAGATCTTGGTGGAACCGCTCTCCCTATTCCTCACTATAATTTCCTAAATTATCCAGAAATTTATCTAGATGATTGTGGAGATAGTGTAACTTAATACTCATATTTGCTCCTAAAGTCTGAAAGTTTGTCAGTATATTTTGCACAATTGCTTCATAATTTGTTGCTTTAAGGTTACCTAGGAGTTTTTCATCGATTGCCGTATTTGAGGACATTCAGTAATTGAAGCAAAATATTCATCCATGGCAACTTATCCAGATTCACGTGTAAGTACTTCAATATTGTCAAATAACTGAGATCTCAGCTGTCCTGTGGAGCAAGGGGTCTGAGAGTGGGGATCACATGATGTTTGTATGCGCAAAACAGTTGCACAGAAGCCTAATCGTGACTGGAATATTAAATTTAATTTCTAACAAGCCGATAATTGTTCAAAATATAAGATACGCAGAAATCATGAAAATACGAGCACATTGAGAACTTTCATGAATATATTCGTAATCTGGCACTTGAAAACATAAAAATTTGCGATGATATCCAGGGCAACAAAAAACAGTTTTCTTTTGTAGAGCTGTGTTTCTTATCATTATAAATTTTAACTGTACCTGTTTTACAATTGGTTATGGAAAGCCCTGCGCATGTATTTGATGAAATAGAAACCAAATTTGTATTTATATTCATCTCTCTGACCCAATATTTTTGAGGCTATTTGAACTTTTTGATGAACGGAATCCTCTATATACCCTTTTGCCACGTTCATTGCTTTTCACTCACCATGCCTTTTAAGAGTGATGATGTCTGCTCCTGTATCAGCCAGTATCGTAGCAGACGTTCTCCGGAAACAGTGGCCGGTGCAATTCCCAACACTAGGCAATTTCGAAAATTCTGCAAGTTTTTGGCAACCCCCTATAAAATTTATACCAACCCATTGTCTTGTACATTTTCCATTTCTATATTCTAAGAAGTAACTTGAATACTCAGTTAGTGACGGACGAAGACAGGAATATTTTGGAAATATTTCCATAAGATTGACTCCTTGGATGTTCCCGTTAGAAATAGTTAATTCTCTTTGCACGTTCGTCTTTGTGTTGGGAGTCTGTATCAATATATACTCTCGTGTGTCTTTTATATGTTCAAGCTGAAGAAATGTTAGTTCTTCACGACGGCATGCTTCACTGATACCAGTCACACTATCTAAAATAAGAAACAATTTCAATATTGGAAACACGGAATTCCAGGAAACAACTACTCTGCGGGCTAATGCGACCAGCATTGAATTACACCTGGAAAACCTATAGCAACAGCTAGAGTCATTCGTCAGAGGCCCACCAGACATATACCGGTTTCGAGCTTATTAGCTCTCATCAGTATGCCATAGGTGAGGTATCCGACGAATAATCCTAGCTGCTTTCGTCTGTCTAACCCGACAGAAGGGACCATGAGTACGCGGTGTAGAACTAACTACATCTATCGGCCGTTCGCTACTCCATGCCGGACTGAAAATGTCCGGGCACGAAGCGTTCTACATGCAGTAGACACCATTGACACCATTCTGTCGGGTTAGACAGACGAAAGCAGCTAGGATTATTCGTCGGATACCTCACCTATGGCATACTGATGAGAGCTAATAAGCTCGAAACCGGTATATGTCTGGTGGGCGTCTGACGAATGACTCTAGCTGTTGCTATAGGTTTTCCAGGTGTAATTCAATGCTGGTCGGGGCATTAGCCCGCAGAGTAGTTGTTTCCTGGAATTCCGTGTTTGCAAAATATCGTTTCTCGCCGATCGCGATAAAGGTCGACAGCTTTCAATGGTGTCTACTGCATGTAGAACGCTTCGTGCCCGGACATGTTCAGTCCGGCATGGAGTAGCGAACGGCCGATAGATGTAGTTAGTTCTACACCGCGTACTAATTTCAATATTGGAAGCGAAGTGTGAAAATTAGACTCTACCTTCATCATCAAGTAGGTTTTATCATTTGCTTCTTTCAAAGATTTCTCAACTTCTGATTTTCTTAAAACATTAAACTTCCTGGATCTATGTCCTACTGATTTATGTCTAACGAAATCAATTAAACTTGGAAATTTCTTTATGTGTATTCTTTTTCACTGACAATGTTGTTCTTATCATTGAGTAAAGACTCCAAAGCGTAGAACCCTGCTATACTCCGGATTTTCTTATTCTTGATTCACATTTTAGAAATTCACAATTTTCAATAAAAAATCATCATGTATGCAACTCGTAGGATAAGTGTTTTTCCGCATATAGCGTACGCCTGATGCGGAAAAAATCGCTTTTTCTAACCTATTGCACAAATAGCTATTTAGGTACTATTATGTAGAATACATTTTGTTTCATTTTAATCACTAAAAATAATAGTATGGGCATTTCTAATATAACGAAGCATTTATATTATTTTAAAAATAAAATTTATATTTTTTACTGTTTTTAAACAATGGACATGTGAGTTTTTTGCATAGTTTAAGGTGAAAGTGTAATAATTATTTTGATTTAAACAAGATTGTGTTTCAGAAATATTACAACAAAAAATGTAACATTTGATCAGTAGCAGTTGACTAAAGAAATATTGAATTATAATATTCTCGATAAACTTCTTCTAAAAATGTTTGCTCATTTTCGTTTATGCTTCATTTTTGTCGATTTGATGACAATTTTTCTCAATAGATAGGAGGCTCTAGATGGTATTACTAGGGTATTTTTCATGTGTATAAATCTTGTGTGGAAGTGCCTTTTTAATTCTCTAAGAAATACGAGTTTGTTTTTATTTTGCATCTGCCACACAAACCATCACACAGAACAATATTTAAATAAAACATATTAAGAGTTCCCCACCAATGCGATAATATGTTTGCTTGGCGCGAATGTACAATGGTCGTCAGCTTAAAGTCACCAGTTCCATGGTCCATTCTTTTCTAGTGCCATTTATTATACACGGTGCTAGAAAGGGACAAAACATGGAAGTGGTGACTTTAAGCTGACGACCATTGTACATCCTAAGTCCTGTTATAAAATTCGGCAGTTTGGTGTGCTCGGTTCCATCAAACGGATCAGAATTCTTTAAACAACCAATAAGAGTGCACTGATAGATTCCACTATACCAAGCTGCTGAATTAAAAAACAGGTCCATGCCTAAATCTCATAATTCGTAAGAACTGCATAATATTATGTCCAAGGCTCATCGTCTGCAGCTTAAGTGAATAGGAAACATATGCTGTTCGTTCATAGTATGAAGCGGTAACGTATGTGGATTTATTTTCTGCAATAATTCGATTTTAAGCAAAATTGGGCATGTGTCATTTCTGCTTATACCAATTCAGTTTACGTTTTTGTTTCTATATTCTCAACCATCAAAACTACCGTAATTATTAAAAGAATTATCAAACCACTGTACTTGCAGGCAGGCTCTTGATGATATTAGACAGGTCACAATTTCTGTACAACTATAAGTAAATGTAGGTTAAAATACGTACAAAAAAGTTCAGCTAAAATAGAATTAAAAATAAATAGAAAAAGTGAAAACTTTAAGATTGAGAAATGTGATACAACTGTTTCCAATTTTTACGGAGGGTGGACTTGGAACGTTAGAATCTGAAGGTAACTAATTAATATCAGGTACTATATATTATTAGTTATTAGATAAAATGCAATCGTTTTGCTTATATTCTACATAATAGCATAATAATTTTTTAAAGCTACACCTCCTTGATTTTTTTATCGGAACCTTCAGACTTACCGTGGTTTATTTTCTCGAGAGGGATTTCGACAGTCAGATTTGTTCGGAAAATTTATTGAAGCCGCTGCGATAACACGAGTAGATTTGCTATCTAACCTAATCCTCGTTGATGAATTAGCTTTATAGATAACTCGCCGCTTGAGTACGTCTTTAAAAAAATTACCAAATTATGTAACGAATGATAATCAAATATGGGTATATCTAATGCATGCATTTTTTTTTCTGAAAAAAAAAAAAACAAAAAATAGATTAAGTGTATCCATCTATTCTAATATTATTTAGTTTTTCCTTATATAAGTAATTTGTCAATACTTTAGTTTCACAAACCATCATCATCAAATATTGTGAATGAAAATGCAAAATCAGCAGTAATTAGGGATTAAAAGACTTAAGGAAGTTCAACGCAAATTATATTTTGATTTGTCACTTCCGAATAGATCTAAAGAAGGCAAAATTGAATAAACATATTATCAAAAAATTAAACTAAACTGACAATTCTGTATCATATTTGTGTTCTGTTGTCCACACTGTATTTGTGTGTTTTAGACATTTTTTCTTACTATATTTTATAAGCAATTTAATGGTGAACATACACGATGCAGTGGTTGTATTGGCAGGAAGATCCAGTCTGAAACTTTCGAATTAGAACGACAGAAACGTAATACTAGTCTTTCAATAAAGACATATTTATACGAGAACGTGGTCTTCTCAAATTTTTGACGAAAAATTAAAGACAATAAGTGCTGTTCTTTTTAAAATAATGGAAAAACATGGAATTTTCGTCCAGTCCATGCGCAGATAATTCCTATAAGCATAAGGCTTCAGTAGTAATTCGTTTATTAGGTTCATATGAGAATAGATTTTTTATCCAACGTTTTACCCATCTACAAGATTTGCGCTTTATATTTGGTTCTTTATACATCTGAGCAACTGTAAACTCCTATTAAACCAAGATCATATTTCGAAATCATGTATGCAACACCACTTTAATATAAGCTATAGCCGAGAGTATAGGTTTAACGGTCGGAACATTGGCCTTGTGACAAACCGGCCCGTGTATAGCCACCTTAACATTAATTTTCAGCTTTTGATTACTAAAATTGTACTGATGTAATGTATGTATTTACAAGCTCTCAACTATAGTTCAATTTACTTTCTCTTATCTCTTCTTTCTTACTTCGTTTACCATAACTAAAAAACGGTACAACTCAAGGCAACAAACGGGGAAAGATATGTACTATCGTTTGCAATAATAATGACACTCATTAAAATGAATTTTGCGATTTCTTTAGAACTTCTGATGTATTTGTAATGAAATCTACTTCACATTTTTAATATTAGTTATTAGTTGTTTCACTCACCGATTGAAATTTAACGAAATTTCTGCTCAGAACTTCCAGAAGTTCAAAAACTGTTTTAAGAGAGTGTCATTATTATTGCAAACGATTGTACGTTCAAAATGTATGAAAACATATTCCGTTGAACTATTGACATGGCGCCGGCCGGCCAGAATTAGAGTGCCGAACTTTTCTGTATGATCTGTGCCGAATTTATTCTTTAGATCCTCTCTTGCACCTACCAAATGGTAAGGGCGCCGTATTCTTGAAATAGTGTTTTCTACAAATACAAGTAATTTAGACATTTAAGACAGAAGAACTAAATAATACAGAGTTTATCAAATAACAAGAATGTTGTCTCATGCCACCCGTGAATATTCAAAGGTACCGAAGTAAAATCAATATATAACATCAGAAAGCAATATACCCAACAAACTTTTAGGTACTTAAATCTTTCAAAATACGTGTTTTTTAAAATTCAGCTATAGATGTAAATATTGTTATAACATAAACTTACATAGTTCTGCATATAGATATTTTGTTCATTCAAGTATAATATAAACTTCATTTGGTTGTGTTAACGGTATCTTCATGTTGTGTATCGTGATTGTTGGAGATATTTGGCATTGTTTATTTTTATAACCTAGAATTTCTCGTTTTATCGTGTTCAGGTTCCCACCAGTAGCGGCGTTTATCTTAGTCCATCATGCCAGAAAATATGAAATGTTCTTGTTGTGACTCTATTACTGAGCAGCGCAAACTTATTTCTTGCTGTGTATGTAAGAAATTGTATAGCCATACTTGTGCTGACATTTCGTCTCTGAAATGAGAAGTATTGAATCGAAAAAGTCGCTAATTTGGTCTTGTCGCAGTTGCTTGCAAGTGACTGAAGATATAAACGAGTTGAGGTCTGTCGTTCTACAGTTAAAAATGGAGATTGCTAATTTTAAATCTCAGGGCGAACAAGATACTGGTAAACCATTGATGCTAAATGATATTGAGGAAATAATCCAGGAGGTGCAGGAGCGTGAGAAACGCAAATGTAATGTAATATTTTATAACATTGCTGAAACCCAGGGTGAAGACAAGAATATCAGAATATCCCACGATAGAGCCAAAGTTGAGGAAGTTCTTAATCACCTACAGGTGGAAAATTTGTCTCTTCTAAATACTCCATTCGTCCCGTGATGATTACTTTAAGTCAAGAGATTATAGTCTATAATATATTAAAGAAGGCAAGAACCTTAAAAACCAACAATGTGCTTAAACATCGTACTCCAAAACAAATGTTTTACTTCAGAAAACTTATGTCTGATTTGGAGAATCGACGTAAAAATGGCGAAATAAATCTAATTATAAAATGCATACGTGGTGTGCCAAGGATTGTCACTTTAAACTAGCGAGGCTCAGCAATGAATCTACTGTGTATTATATTTGCTATTTTCAGAATGTGCGTGGTTTAAGGACAAATCTATAAATGATACTGGAGGAAACAACTACTCGGCTGGCATTGAATTGCCCTTGCAGTATCTGTGTGAACAGCCAAGAACCCTTGTCAGCCACTCCACGAGACATAGACCGGTTTCGGGCTGATGAGGGCTAACCAACCAAAAGAGTATCTAAAATAATATATAGGTTATTTGTACATAATCTGTGCTTCCTTGACAATAACATAATACAATATATAAATGTAACTCCTCATCTCACTCTCGTGTTACCATGTGTGCATGAAATTTTGCAACATCGTTACGTATTTTTAATAAAAATTATGCATGTGATTTGGCATAAAAGATGTAATTCTACTGTATTTACCTAGAATTTCTAGTACTACAATAAAGTATTTGATATCTTTACAGTAATACATTTTAACAGTGTATGTGGTTGTAGATAAATCTCAATAAGAATAAAAAAGTACGTCTTACATTTTTTCAGTCAGGGGTTAGTTTACTAGAAAACATCGTTAAAGTTGCAGCATGTATTATCTTTAACAAACTCTGGTAATTACTGAAATAGAAACGGTGGTTGCGAAAATAATTCAAACAAATTAAATGATATATGTCAAGTGTCATATGTTGTTACTATATTATTTTTCACAAGGACGCCAATAATTTTCGATATTTAAAATATACTAGAAAGGTGGCAAGTCGGCTATCGCCGACTTGACCTTTCTTAGTAGGGTTAGTTTTTTAAACACCATGTATTTTTCGATAATTAGTGTGTTAGGAGACCCCCGATGGAAGTTGAGTAAAAAAATTGTCAGTTCTCTTAATTTTGAGATTTTTAACGTTCAACATTATTCCAACACTTTGTATATAAAACGGTCTTTCGTACTTCCGACGACCCATGCGAAGCAAAAAAAATAATTTTATTCCATGAATTTTGGGAGTTTCAATATTGGTTCAGTTTTCTTAAACACCCTGTATTGTTCTCATTAAAATAGTTTCCATATAGACCATTGTTAAAAGTTTCATCAAAGGAATATTATACTTCCATGAAGGTTTCTAGAGAAGGGTCGGTTTTTAAACACCCAGTAGTTTTTAATTAGTATAGTTTTCTTACAGACCATTGTGAAAAGTTTGATTAGAAAATATTCCATGAATTGTGAGGATTCTTAGAGAATCGTTTGGTTTTGTTAAACACCCCGTATTTTTCATCAGTATAATTTTTACAATCGTGAAAAGTTTCATAAAAAAATTAAATTTCATAAATTTTGTGGATCTAGAGAATTGGTCTTTATTTTACATCCTGTATTTTTCATAAGTATGTATTTATATAGCTACATAATAATACCTACCTAAGTATGTATTGTTTATAGTTTTTACAAACTATCTTAAAAGTTTCATCAAAACCAAAAGAGTTTTTAATTCCAAGTTTTATAATTTTTAGAATGATTCGATTCTTTTAAACACCCAGTAGTTTTTTAATTAGTATAGTTTTCTTACAGACCGTTGTGAAAAGTTTCATTAGAAAATATTCCATGATTTGTGAGGATTCTTAGAGAATGGTTTGGTTTTGTTAAACACCCCGTATCTTTTCATCAGTATAATTTTTTTACAATCGTAAAAAGTTTCTTAAAAAAAATTAAATTCCATAAATTTTGTGGATCTAGAGAATTGGTGTTTATTTTACACCCTGTATTTTTTCATAAGTATGGATTTATATAGCTACATAATAATACTTATGTATTTTTATAGTTTTTACAAACTATCTTAAAAGTTTCATCAAAACCAAAAAGAGTTTTTAATTCCAAGTTTTTAGGATTTTTTGAATGATTCGATTCTCTTAAACACCCTGTATTGTTCTCATTAAAATAGTTTCCATATAGACCACTGTTAAAAGTTTCATCAAAAGAATATTATACTTCCATGAAGGTTTCTAGAGAATGGTTCAGTTTTTAAACACCCAGTAGTTTTTAATTAGTATAGTTTTCTTACAGACCATTGTGAAAAGGTTGATAAGAAAATATTCCATGAATTGTGAGGATTCTTAGAGAATGGTTTGGTTTTGCTAAACACCCTGTATTTTTCATTAGTATAATTTTTAACAATCGTGAAGTTTCATAAAAAATTCCATAAGTTTTTCCATGAATTTTGGGAGTTTCAATATTGGTTCAATGGTTTTGTTAAACACCCTGTATTTTTCATTAGTGTATTTTTTACAATCGTGAAAAGTTTAATAAAAAAAAATTAAATTCCATAAATTTTTTCCATGAATTTTGGGAGTTTCAATATTGGTTCAGTCTTCTTAAACACCCTGTTATATTGTTCTCATTAAAATAGTTTCTTACAGACCATTGTGAAAAGTTTCATAAAAAATATTCCATGAATTGTTAGGATTCTTATAGAATGGTTTGGTTTCGTTAAGCACCCTGTATTTTCTCATTAGTATATATTTTTTACAATCGTGAAAAGGTTCATAAAAAAAATAAATTCCATAAATTTTGTGGATCTAGAGAATGGTTCTTTATTTTACACCCTGTATTTTTCATACGTATGTATTTATATACATAATAATACTAAAGTATATATTTTTATAGTTTTTACAAACTACTGTAATAAGTTTCATCAGAAAGCAAAAAAATAAAAAATTTAAATCCACGATTTTTAGGGAACGTTTCGGTTTTTAAACACCCCGTATTTTTCATTAGTATATTTTTCCTACAGAACATTGTAAAAGTTTCATCAAAAGAATATTTTAATTCCATGAATTTTGTTGATTTTTAGAGAATGGTTCGGTTTTTAAACCTCCGTATTTTTCATTAGTATAGTTTTTACAAACTATTGTGAAACGTTTCATCAAAAGAATTTTTAATTCCATGAATTTTGAGGATTTTTAGAGAATGGTTCGTTATTTTTAAACACTCTGTATTTCTTTATTAGTCTATTTTTCCTACAGAACATTTTATAAAGTTTCATCAAAAAGAATTTTCTAATTCCATGAATTTTGAGGATTTTCAGAGAATGGTTCGTTATTTTTAAACACTCTGTATTTGCTTCGTTAGTGAGTGTCATAATAAATCCTTGACGAAAGTTTAATAAATAAAAAATTTTTCTATGAATTTTGGGAGTTTTAATATTGGTTCAGTGTTCTTAAACACTCAGTAGTTTTTAATTAGTAGTTTTCTTACAGACAATTGTGAAAAGTTTCATAAAAAAACATTCAATAAATTATTGTGAGGATTCTTAGAGAATGTTTTGGTTTCGTTAAGCACCCTGTATTTTTCCATTAGTATAATTTTTTTAGAATCGTGAAAAGTTTCATAAAAAAAATAAATTCCATAATGTTTGTGGATCTACAGAATGGTTCTTTATTTTACACCCTGTATTTTTCATACGTATGTATTTATATACATAATAATACCAAAGTATATATTTTTATAGTTTTTACAAACTATTGTAAAAGTTTCATCAGAAAGCAAAAAATTTTTAAATCCACGAATTTTCATGATTTTTAGGGAACGGGTGGGTTTTTTGTACACACCCTATATTTTTTCCGATAATTAGTGCGGTAAGAGACCCCCGACGAAAGTTTCGTACCAAAAAAATTTCCAGTTCCCTTAATTTTGACATTTTTTAACGTTTATCATTTTTCCAACACTTTGTATATAAAACGGCCTTTCGCACGTCAGACAACCCCTCGAAGCGAAAAAACCGAAAATTTCCTTGAATCTGTAATTTTTATTTTTTCTCGTCAATTTTATCGTAACACCCCGTACGTCGAGCTCTTTTGAGTCGCACTGTATATACGCGAAGCGACTTAAAATAATTGAAGTCCGCCATATTGTCTAGCTCATTTATACCACGGATTCATTCGTATTTATGCATAGTTCAATGCAAAAATAAACTCAAAACAAAGCGCTCGCATAACAGAACGTATCTAGAGACTTCAAAGTTACCTTGTTGGCCGTTTGACGTTTCGGCGGAACGTGTAGTGGACTAAAATTTCGATATTTTCACTATAAAATCGAATTTTAAACCTAAACCTGAGGCACACGACACATTGTAGAAGGTTCAAAGTTTACGTTTCGATATGGCTTTATGGACATAAAGGGGTACTTACTTTTCAGAATCTAATCGTTTTGAAGGTTTTGTGAAGACCGCCATTTCCCAGGCTCTTCTCCCCGGTCTTGGATCGGATTTTCGCACATTTCGATACAAAAATGAATTCTAAACCCAGCGCTCGCATAACAGAAAGCATCTAGAGACTTTAAATTTACCTTTTCCGACCTTGGCGGGTCTCCGACCGGCCCGTTTGGCAAACGTTCCTAAGTTTTATCCGGAGCTGTCAACGGCACCGCACCGTCCGGCTAGCCGTTTGACGTTTCGGACGGCCGAGCGAATGCGAATGCCGCCGAACGTATAGTTGGCCAAAACTTTCGTTATTTTCACTATAAAATCGAATTTTAAACCTAGACCTGAGACAGGCGGCACATTGTAGAAGGTTCAAAGTTTACGTTTCGATATGGCTTTATGAAAATGAAGGGGTACTTACTTTTCAGAATGTAATCGTTTTGAAGGTTTTGTGAAGACCGCCATTTGCCAGGCCCTTCTCCCCGGTCTTGGATCGGATTTTCGCACATTTCGATACAAAAACGAATTCTAAACCCAGCGCTCGCATAACAGAAAGTATCTAGAGACTTTAAACTTACCTTTTGGCATTCGGGGCTCCCATCGGCCCGTTTGGCAAACGTTCCTACGTTTTATGGGGAGCTGTCACAGGCCGTGCACCGTCCGGCTAGCCGTTTGACGTTTAGGACGGCCGCGGTCGAGCGAACGCGAATGCCCCCGAACGTGTAATTGTCCCACATTTTCGTTATTTTCACTATAAAATCGAATTTTAAACCTAGATCTGAGGCACACGACACATCGTAGAAGGTTCAAAGTTTACGTTTCGACATGGCTTTATGGAAATGAATGCGGGAAAATACGAAAATATCGAATCCGAAATAGTTGGACGTCTACCCATATCTGACTGACGTTTCTCGAATTCCCGGCTATATCCATCTCTTTTTTTCGCGAAATCCTCGGGAAAATCGAAAAATGGCGGCCGCGGACCTCCGGAAAAACGGTAAATTCGTCCCGAAAAGAGTAAAAAGAAGTCACGAAAATACGCCTAACAGACGACCCAAGGACCGAACTCGACTCGCGCACCCGGGCTCGCCGCTGCGCGGCTCGCGAAAAAAGCCTTTACCCGGACACTTTGCCACTTTTTCTAGAGAGAGAAAAAACAACGGATTTTAATATATAAGAACTAGAAAGGTGGCAAGTCGGCATTCGCCGACTTGACCTTTCTTGAGTAGGGTTAGTTTTTAAACACCATGTATTTTTCGATAATTAGTGCGTTAAGAGACCCCCGATGGAAGTTGAGTAAAATAAATTAGTCAGTTCTCTTAATTTTGAGATTTTTTTAACGTTCAACATTTTTCCAACACTTTGTATATAAAACGGTCTTTCGTACATCCGACAACCCATCCGAAGCAAAAAAATAAATTTATTCCATGAATATTGGGAGTTTCAATATTGGTTCAGTTTTCTTAAACACCCTGTATTGTTTTCATTAAAATAGTTTCCATATAGACCATTGTTAAAAGTTTCATCAAAGGAATATTATACTCCCATGAAGGTTTCTGGAGAACGGTCGGTTTTTTAAACACCCAGTAGTTTTTTAATTAGTATAGTTTTCTTACAGACCGTTGTGAAAAGTTTCATTAGAAAATATTCCATGAATTGTGAGGATTTTTAGAGAATGGTTTGGTTTTGTTAAACACCCCGTATTTTTTCATCAGTATATTTTTTTTACAATCGTGAAAAGTTTCATAAAAAAAATTAAATTCCATAAATTTTGTGGATCTAGAGAATTGGTCTTTATTTTACACACTGTATTTTTCATAAGTATGTATTTATATAGCTACATAATAATACCTAAGTATGTATTTTTATAGTTTTTTACAAACTATCTTAAAAGTTTCAACAAAACCAAAAGAGTTTTTAATTTCAAGTTTTAGGATTTTTAAAATGATTCGATTCTCTTAAACACCCTGTATTGTTTTCATGAAAATAGTTTCCATATAGACCATTGTTAAAAGTTTCATCAAGAAAATATTATACTTCCATGAAGGTTTATAGAGAATGGTTCATTTTTTTTAAACACCCAGTAGTCTTTTAATTAATATAGTTTCCTTACAGACCATTGTGTTCATAAGAAAATATTCTATGAATTGTGAGGATTCTTAGAGAATGGTTTGGTTTTGCTAAACACCCTGTATTTTTTCATTAGTATAATTTTTACAATCACAAAAAGTTTCATAAAAAAATAAATTTCATAAATTTTGTGGATCTAGAGAATGGTTCTTTATATTACACCCTATATTTTTTCATACGTATGTATTTATATACATAATAAAACCTAAGTATATATTTTTATAGTTTTTTGACAAACTATTGTAAAATGTTTCATCAGAAAGCAAAAAAAAAATTTAAATCCACGAATTTTCAGGATTTTTAGGAACAGTTCGGTTTTTTAAACACCCCGTATTTGTTCAATAGTATATTTTTCCTACAGAACATTGTAAAAGTTTCATCAAAAGAATTTTTAATTCCATGAATTTTGTTGATTTTTAGAGAATGGTTCGGTTTTTTTAAACCTCCTGTATTTTTCATTAGTATAGTTTTTAACAAACTAATGTGAAATGTTTCATCAAAAGAATTTTTAACTCCATGAATTTTGAGGATTTTTAGAGAATGGTTCGTTATTTTTAAATCGTCTGTATTTCTTTATTGCGATATTTTTCCTACAGAACATTGTATAAAATTTCATCAAAAGAATTTTTAATTCAATGATTTTGAAAAATTTTCCATGAATTTTGGGAGTTTCAATATTGGTTCAGTCTTTTAAACTCCCAGTAGTTCTTTAATTAGTATAGTTTTCTTACAGACCATTGTGAAAAGTTTCATAAAAAATAACTTCCATAAATTTCTAGATTTCTAGAGAATGGTTCTTTATTTTACACCCTGTATTTTTTCATAAGTATGTATTCATATACATAATAATACCTAAGTATATATTTTTTATAGTTTTTTTACAAACTATTGTAAAGTTTCATCAGAGAGCAAAAAAAACAAATTTTAATCCACAAATGTTCAGGATTTTTAGGGAACGGTTCGGTTTTTTAAACCCCCTGTATTTTTTCATTAATATAGATTTTTACAAAGTATTGTATAAAGTTTCATCAAAAAGAATTTTCAAATTCCATGAATTTTGAGGATTTTTAGAGAATGGTTCGTTATTTTTAAACACTCTGTATTTCTTAATTAGTATATTTTTCCTACAGAACATTGTATAAAATTTCATCAAACAGAATTTTTTAATTCCAAGAATTTTGAAAATTTTTAGAGAATGGTTCGTTATTTTTAAACACTCTGTATTTTTAATTAGTATATTTTTCCTACAGAACATTGTATAAAGTTTCATCAAAAGAATTTTTAATTCCATGAATTTTGAAAATTTTTATAGAATGGTTCTTTATTATTATACTCTCTGTATTTGCTTTGTTTGTGATTGTCTTAATTATTCCTTTATGGAAGTTTAATAAATAAAAAAATTATTTCCATGAATTTTGGGAGTTTCAATATTTGTTCAGTTTTCTTAAACACCCAGTAGTTTTGGAATTAGTATATATTTCTTAGAGACCATCGTGAAAAGGTTAAAAAAAATATATTCAATGAATTATTGTGGGGATTCTTAGAGTATGGTTTGGTTTCGTTAAGCACCCTGTATATTTTCATTAGTATAATATTTTTACAATCGTGAAAAGTTTCATAAAAAAAATAAATTCCATAAATTTTGTGGATCTAGAGAATGGTTCTTTACTTTACACCCTGTATTTTTCATAAGTATGTATTCATATACATAATAATACCAAAGTATATATTTTTATAGTTTTTTACAAACTATTGTAAAAGTTTCATCAGAAAGAAAAAAATTTTAAATCCACAAATATTCAGGATTTTTAGGGAACGGTTCGGTATTTTTAAACCCCTGTATTTTTCATTAATATAGATTTTTACAAACTATTGTATAAAGTTTCATCAAAAGAATTTTCTAATTCCATGAATTTTGAGGATTTTTAGAGAATGGTTCGTTATTTTTAAACACTCTGTATTTCTTAATTATTATATTTTTCCTACAGAACATTGTATAAAATTTCATCAAACAGAATTTTTTAATTCCAAGAATTTTGAAAATTTTTAGAGAATGGTTCGTTATTTTTAAACACTCTGTATTTTTTAATTAGTATATTTTTCCTACAGAACATTGTATAAAGTTTCATCAAAAAGAATTTTTTAATTCCATGAATTTTGAAAATTTTTAGAGAATGGTTCGTTATTATTAAACACTCTGTATTTGCTTCGTTAGTGAGTGTCATAATAAATCCTTGATGGAAGTTTAATAAATAAAAAAAATTTCCATGAATTTTGGGAGTTTCGATATTGGTTCAGTTTTTTTAAACACCCAGTAGTTTTTTAATTAGTATACATAGTTTTCTTACAGACCATTGTGAAAAGTTTCATGAAAAAATATTGAATGAATTATTGTGAGGATTCTTAGAGTATGGTTTGGTTTCGTTAAGCACCCTGTATTTTCTCATTAGTATGATTTTTTTACAATCGTCAAAAGTTTCATAAAAAAAATAAAATCCATAAATTTTGTGGATGTAGAGAATGGTTTTTTATTTTACACCCTGTATTTTTCATAAGTATGTATTCATATACATAATAATACCAAAGTATATATTTTTTACAGTTTTTCTACAAACTATTGTAAAAGTTTCATCAGAAAGCAAAAAAATTTTAAATCCACGAATGTCCAGGATTTTTAGGGAACGGTTCGAATTTTTAAACACCCCGTATTTTTTCGATAATTAGTGCGGTAAGAGTCCCCTGACGGAAGTTTCGTACCAAAAAATTTTCAGTTCCCTTAATTTTTACATTTTTTAACGTTCGACATTTTTCCAACACTTTGTATATAAAACGGTCCTACGCACGTCAGAGAACCCCTCGAATCTGTAATTTTTATTTTTTTCTCGTCAATTTTTATCGTAACACCCCGTACATCGAGCTTTTTTGAGTCGCACTGTATATAAGCGAAGCGACTTGAAGTGTGCCATATTGTCTAGCTCACTGATACCACCTATTCATTCTATTTATGCAAAGTTCAATGCAAATAGCAATAGCGGATGGAAATATTTGACAGCTGTTCTATGGCTTCCGTCATTTTGACCCCGTCTTGGTCTGCCATATTGTCTAGCTCACTGATACCACCTACCTATTCATTCTATTTATGCAAAGTTCAATGCAAATAGCAATAGCGGATGGAAATATTTGACAGCTGTTCTATGGCTTACGTCATTTTGACCCCGTCTTGCTTAGGATTTTCGCAAATTTCGATACCAAAACGAATTCAAAACCAAACGCTCGCATAACACAACGTATCTAGAGACTTCAGATTTACCGTTTTCGGCGTTTGGGGCTCCGGTCGGCCCATTTAGCGAAATTTTCTGCGATTTATTCGAAATGTCACCGCGCACTCGCCATTTGACGTCGCAAATTTTCGCAATTTTTACTATAAAATCGAATTTTAAAACAGATCTGAGGCACACGACACATTGTAGAAGGTTCAAAGTTTACGTTTCGATATGGCTTTATGGAAATAAAGGGGTACTTACTTTGCAAAATGTAACATTTTGAAGGTTTTGTGAGGACCCGCCATATTGCCAGGCTCTTCTCCACGTCTCTGTTTGGTATTACGCAAAATTCGATACAAATTGGAACTCAAAACCCAGCGCTCGCATAACAGAAAGTATCTAGAGACTTTAAATTTACCTTTTCTGGGCTTTGCGGATCTCCGAACGGCCCGTTTAGCGAACGTTCCTAAGTTTTATCCGGAGCTGTCAACGGCATCGCACCGTCCGGCTAGCCGTTTGACGTTTCGGACGGCCGAGCGAAGGCGAATGCAGCCGAACGTGTAATTGACCAAAACTTTCGCTATTTTCCCTATAAAATCGAATTTTAAACCTAAATCTGAGGCACGCGACACATTGTAGAAGGTTCAAAGTTTACGTTTCAACATGCATTTCTGGAAATGAATGCGGGAAAATAGGAAAATATCGAATCCGAAATAGTTTGACGTCTACCCATATCCGACTGACGTTTCTCCGATTCCCGGGCGATAAGCTCCGCCTCCGCTATATCCATCTCGCTCGCCGAGATCGGCCGGCGAGGACCCTCCGAAAAAGGGAAAATTTACCTAGAAAAACGCGAAAACGGCCCGCCGAGCGCCTCGTCGCGACGGAGAAAGGACCAAATAAGGAGACTCGCCCGCGGCCGCGTCCGCGACGGGCCCGCCCGAAAACGTGGAGCGGAGCGAGACCGGCCTCCGGGCGGCTTCCGGACTTCCGATAAGGGGCGTTTTTTTCGACTTTTGTCTCGTTTCCTCGCGAAAACGGAAAAGTAACGCCGGCGGACCTCCGGAAAAACGCAAAATTCGCCCCGAAAAAGGTAAAAAGAACCCACCGAAATACGCCTAAGCGACAACCCCAGGACCGAAGGGCGCTTCGCGCCCTTCGGCTCGCCGCCGCGCGGCTCGCGAAAAAAGCCTTTACCCGGACACTTTGCCCCTTTTCCGCACCCCCGGTGGGAGCGAGAGGCAATCGCGCATTTTAATATATTAGAACTAGAAAGGTGGCAAGTCGGCATTCGCCGACTTGACCTTTCTTGAGTAGGGTTAGTTTTTTTTAAACACCATGTATTTTTTCGATAATTAGTGCGTTAAGAGACCCCCGATGGAAGTTGAGTAAAATAAATTAGTCAGTTCTCTTAATTTTGAGATTTTTTACCGTTCAACATTTTTCCAACACTTTGTATATAAAACGGTCTTTCGTACATCCGACAACCCATCCGAAGCAAAACAAATAATTTTATTCCATGAATTTTGGGAGTTTCAATATTGGTTCAGTTTTCTTAAACACCCTGTATTGTTTTCATTAAAATAGTTTCCATATAGACCATTGTTAAACGTTTCATCAAAGGAATATTATACTTCCATGAAGGTTTCTAGAGAAAGGTCGGTTTTTTAAACACCCAGTAGTTTTTTAATTAGTATAGTTTTCTTACAGACAGTTGTGAAAAGTTTCATTAGAAAATATTCCATGAATTGTGAGGATTTTTAGAGAATGGTTTGGTTTTGTTAAACACCCTGTATTTTTCATCGGTATAATTTTTTTACAATCGTGAAAAGTTTCATAAAAAAAAAAAGTTCCATAAATTTTGTGGATCTAGAGAATGGATCTATATATTACACCCTGTATTTTTTCATACGTATGTATTTATATACATAATAAAACCTAAGTATATATTTTTATAGTTTTTTGACAAACTAATGTAAAAAGTTTCATCAGAAAGCAAAAAAAAAATTTTAAATCCACGAATTTTCAGGATTTTTAGGGAACAGTTCGGTTTTTTTAAACACCCTGTATTTGTTCAATAGTATTTTCTTCGTACATAACATTGTAAATTGTTTCATAAAAAAGAATTTTTTAATTCCATGAATTTTGTTGATTTTTAGAGAATGGTTCGGTTTTTTTAAATCCTCTGTATTTCTTATTTAGGATATTTTTCCTATTGAACATTGTATAAAGTTTCATCAAAAAGAATTTTTAATTCCATGAATTTTGAGGAATTTTAGAGAATGGTTCGTTATTTTTAAACACTCTGTATTTTTAATTAGTATATTTTTCCTACAGAACATTGTATAAAGTTTCATCAAAAAGAATTATTTAATTCCATGAATTTTGAGGATTTTAGAGAATGGTTCGTTATTATTAAACACTCTGTATTTGCTTCGTTAATGAGTGTCATAATAAATCCTTGATGGAAGTTTAATAAATAAAAAAAAATTTCCATGAATTTTGGGAGTTTCAATATTGGTTCAGTTTTCTTAAACACCCAGAATTTTTTTAATTAGTATAGTTTTCTTACAGACCATTGTGAAAAGTTTCATAAAAAAATATTCAATGAATTATTGTGGGGATTCTTAGAGTATGGTTTGGTTTCGTTAAGCACCCTGTATTTTTCATTAGTATAATTTTTATAATCGTGAAAAGTTTAATAAAAAATTAAATTCCATAAATTTTGTGGCTGTAGAGAATGGTTCTTTATTTTACACCCTGTATTTTTCATAAGTATGTATTCATATACATAATAATACCAAAGTATATATTTTTATAGTTTTTTACAAACTATTGTAAAAGTTTCATCAGAAAGCAAAAAAATTTAAATCCACGAATGTTTAGGATTTTTAGGGAACGGTTCGGTTTTTTGAAACCTCCTGTATTTTTCATTAGTATAGATGTTTTAAAACTATTGTACAAAGTTTCATCAAAATGAATTTTCTAATTCCATGAACTTTGAGGAATTTTAGAGAATGGTTCGTTATTTTTAAACACTCTGTATTTCCTAATTAGTATATTTTTCCTACAGAACATTGTATAAAATTTCATCAAATAGAATTTTTTAATTCCATGAATTTTGTTGATTTTTAGGAAATGGTTAGGTTTTTTTAAACCTCCTGTATTTTTTCATTAGTATAGATTTTTACAAACCATTGTATAAGGTTTTATCAAAAATAATTTTTTAATTCCATGAGTTTTGTTGATTTTTAGGAAATGGTTAGGTTTTTTAAACCCTCTGTATTTCTTAATTAGTATATTTTTCCTACAGAACATTGTATAAAGTTTCATCAAAAAGAATTTTTTAATTCCATGAATCTTGAGGATTTTTAGAGAATGGTTCGTTATTATTAAACACTCTGTATTTGCTTCGTTAGTGAGTGTCATAATAAATCCTTGATGGAAGTTTAATAAATAAAATATTGTTTTTCCATGAATTTTGGGAGTTTCAATATTGGTTCAGTTTTTTTAAACACCCAGTAGTTTTTTAATTAGTATACATAGTTTTCTTACAGACCATTGTGAAAAGTTTCATGAAAAATATTCAATGAATTATTGTGAGGATTCTTAGAGTATGGTTTGGTTTCGTTAAGCACCCTGTATTTTCTCATTAGTATGATTTTTTTACAATCGTCAAAAGTTTCATAAAAAATAAAATCCATAAATTTTGTGGATGTAGAGAATGGTTTTTTATTTTACACGCTGTATTTTTTATAGACATAAGTATGTATTCATATACATAATAATACCAAAGTATATATTTTTTACAGTTTTCCTACAAACTATTGTAAAAAGTTTCATCAGAAAGCAAAAAAAAAATTTTAAATCCACGAATGTCCAGGATTTTTAGGGAACGGTTCGAATTTTTTAAACACCCCGTATTTTTTTCGATAATTAGTGCGGTAAGAGTCCCCGACGGAAGTTTCGTACCAAAAAATTTTCAGTTCCTTAATTTTTACATTTTTTAACGTTCGACATTTTTCCAACACTTTGTATATAAAACGGTCCTACGCACGTCAGAGAACCCCTCCGAAGCGAAAGAACCGAAAATTTCCTCGAATCTGTAATTTTATTTTTTCTCGTCAATTTTATCGTAACACCCCGTACATCGAGCTTTTTGAGTCGCACTGTATATAAGCGAAGCGACTTGAAGTGTGCCATATTGTCTAGCTCACTGATACCACCTATTCATTCTATTTATGCAAAGTTCAATGCAAATAGCAATAGCGGATGGAAATATTTGACAGCTGTTCTATGGCTTCCGTCATTTTGACCCCGTCTTGGTCTGCCATATTGTCTAGCTCACTGATACCACCTACCTATTCGTTCTATTTATGCAAAGTTCAATGCAAATAGCAATAGCGGATGGAAATATTTGACAGCTGTTCTATGGCTTACGTCATTTTGACCCCGTCTTGCTTAGGATTTTCGCAAATTTCGATACAAAAACGAATTCAAAACCAAACGCTCGCATAACACAACGTATCTAGAGACTTCAGATTTACCGTTTTCGGCCTTTGGGGAATTTAGCGAAATTTTCTGCGATTTATTCGGAAATGTCACCGCGCACTCGCCATTTGACGTCGCAAATTTTCGCAATGTTTACTATAAAATCGAATTTTAAAAACAGATCTGAGGCACACGACACATTGTAGAAGGTTCAAAGTTTACGTTTCGATATGGCTTTATGGAAATAAAGGGGTACTTGCTTTGCAAAATGTAACGTTTTGAAGGTTTTGTGAGGACCCGCCATATTGCCAGGCTCTTCTCCACGTCTCGGTTCGGTATTACGCAAAATTCGATACAAATTCGAATTCAAAACCCAGCGCTCGCATAACAGAAAGGATCTAGAGACTTTAAATTTACCTTTTCCGGCCTTGGCGGGTCTCAGATCTGCCCGTTTAGCGAACGTTCCTACGTTTTATCCGGAGCTGTCACCGGCCGTGCACCGTCCGGCTAGCCGTTTGACGTTTCGGACGGCCGAGCGAAGGCGAATGCAGCCGAACGTGTAATTGACCAAAACTTTCGCTATTTTCCCTATAAAATCGAATTTTAAACCTAAATCTGAGGCACGCGACACATTGTAGAAGGTTCAAAGTTTACGTTTCGACATGGCTTTCTGGAAAGGAATGCGGGAAAATACGAAAATATCGAATCGGAAATAGTTTGACGTCTACCCATATCCGACTGACGTTTCTCCGATTCCCGGGCGATAAGCTCCTCCCGCGCTATCTCCATCCCTCTCGCCGAGAACGGCCGGCGAGGACCCTCCGAAAATCGGAAACGCGAAAAACGGCCCGCCGAGCGCCTCGTCGCGACGGAGAAAGGACCAAATAAGGAGACTCGCCCGCGCCCCGCGTCCCCGACGGGCTCCCGTGAAAAACGTCGCGCGGAGCGAAATCGGCCTCCGGGCGGCTTCCGGACTTCCGATAATGGGCGTGGTTTTCGACTTTTGTCTCGTTTCCTCGCGAAAATCGAAAACCGGCGGCCGCGGACCTCCGGAAAAACGCAAAATTCGCCCCGAAAAAGGTAAAAAGAACCCACCGAAATACGCCTAAGCGACAATCCCGGGACCGAAGGGCGCTTCGCGCCCTTCGGCTCGCCGCTCCGCGGCTCGCGAAAAAAGCCTTTACCCGGACACTTTGCCCCTTTTCCGCCCGCCCGGAGGGAGCGAGAAAAAACAACGGATTTTAATATATAAGAACTAGAAAGGTGGCAAGTCGGCATTCGCCGACTTGACCTTTCTTGAGTAGGGTTAGTTTTTTTTAAACACCATGTATTTTCGATAATTAGTGCGTTAAGAGACCCCCGATGGAAGTTGAGTAAAATAAATTAGTCAGTTCTCTTAATTTTGAGATTCTTTTAACGTTCAACATTTTTCCAACACTTTGTATATAAAACGGTCTTTCGTACATCCGACAACCCATCCGAAGCAATAGTTTCAATATTGGTTCAGTTTTCTTAAACACCCTGTATTGTTTTCATTAAAATAGTTTCCATATAGACCATTGTTAAAAGTTTCATCAAAGGAATATTATACTCCCATGAAGGTTTCTGGAGAACGGTCGGTTTTTTAAACACCCAGTAGTTTTTAATTAGTATAGTTTTCTTACAGACCGTTGTGAAAAGTTTCATTAGAAAATATTCCATGAATTGTGAGGATTTTTAGAGAATGGTTTGGTTTTGTTAAACACCCCGTATTTTTTCATCAGTATATTTTTTTTACAATCGTGAAAAGTTTCATAAAAAAAATTAAATTCCATAAATTTTGTGGATCTAGAGAATTGGTCTTTATTTTACACACTGTATTTTTCATAAGTATGTATTTATATAGCTACATAATAATACCTAAGTATGTATTTTTATAGTTTTTACAAACTATCTTAAAAGTTTCAACAAAAACCAAAAGAGTTTTTAATTTCAAGTTTTAGGATTTTTAAAATGATTCGATTCTCTTAAACACCCTGTATTGTTTTCATTAAAATAGTTTCCATATAGACCATTGTTAAAAGTTTCATCAAGAAAATATTATACTTCCATGAAGGTTTATAGAGAATGGTTCATTTTTTTTAAACACCCAGTAGTCTTTTAATTAATATAGTTTCCTTACAGACCATTGTGTTCATAAGAAAATATTCTATGAATTGTGAGGATTCTTAGAGAATGGTTTGGTTTTGCTAAACACCCTGTATTTTTTCATTAGTATAATTTTTTACAATCACAAAAGTTTCATAAAAAAATAAATTTCATAAATTTTGTGGATCTAGAGAATGGTTCTTTATATTACACCCTATATTTTTCATACGTATGTATTTATATACATAATAAAACCTAAGTATACATTTTTATAGTTTTTGACAAACTATTGTAAAATGTTTCATCAGAAAGCAAAAAAATTTAAATCCACGAATTTTCAGGATTTTTAGGAACAGTTCGGTTTTAAACACCCTATTTGTTCAATAGTATATTTTTCCTACAGAACATTGTAAAAGTTTCATCAAAAGAATTTTTAATTCCATGAATTTTGTTGATTTTTAGAGAATGGTTCGGTTTTTAAACCTCCTGTATTTTTCATTAGTATAGTTTTTAACAAACTAATGTGAAATGTTACATCAAAAGAATTTTTAACTCCATGAATTTTGAGGATTTTTAGAGAATGGTTCGTTATTTTTAAATCGTCTGTATTTCTTTATTGCGATATTTTTCCTACAGAACATTGTATAAAATTTCATCAAAAGAATTTTTAATTCAATGATTTTGAAAAATTTTCCATGAATTTTGGGAGTTTCAATATTGGTTCAGTCTTTTAAACTCCCAGTAGTTCTTTAATTAGTATAGTTTTCTTACAGACCATTGTGAAAAGTTTCATAAAAAAATAACTTCCATAAATTTCTAGATTTCTAGAGAATGGTTCTTTATTTTACACCCTGTATTTTTCATAAGTATGTATTCATATACATAATAATACCTAAGTATATATTTTTATAGTTTTTTACAAACTATTGTAAAGTTTCATCAGAGAGCAAAACAAATTTTAATCCACAAATGTTCAGGATTTTTAGGGAACGGTTCGGTTTTTAAACCCCTGTATTTTTCATTAATATAGATTTTTACAAAGTATTGTATAAAGTTTCATCAAAAGAATTTTCAAATTCCATGAATTTTGAGGATTTTTAGAGAATGGTTCGTTATTTTTAAACACTCTGTATTTCTTAATTAGTATATTTTTCCTACAGAACATTGTATAAAATTTCATCAAACAGAATTTTTAATTCCAAGAATTTTGAAAATTTTTAGAGAATGGTTCGTTATTTTTAAACACTCTGTATTTTTAATTAGTATATTTTCCTACAGAACATTGTATAAAGTTTCATCAAAAGAATTTTTAATTCCATGAATTTTGAAAATTTTTAGAGAATGGTTCGTTATTATTAAACACTCTGTATTTGCTTCGATAGTGAGTGTCATAATAAATCCTTGATGGAAGTTTAATAAATAAAAAAATTTTCCATGAATTTTGGGAGTTTCAATATTTGTTCAGTTTTCTTAAACACCCAGTAGTTTTTAATTAGTATATATTTCTTAGAGACCATCGTGAAAAGGTTAATAAAAAATATTCAATGAATTATTGTGGGGATTCTTAGAGTATGGTTTGGTTTCGTTAAGCACCCTGTATATTTTCATTAGTATAATATTTTTACAATCGTGAAAAGTTTCATAAAAAAAATAAATTCCATAAATTTTGTGGATCTAGAGAATGGTTCTTTATTTTACACCCTGTATTTTTCATAAGTATGTATTCATATACATAATAATACCATAGTATATATTTTTATAGTTTTTTACAAACTATTGTAAAAGTTTCATCAGAAAGAAAAAATTTTAAATCCACAAATATTCAGGATTTTTAGGGAACGGTTCGGTATTTTTAAACCCCCTGTATTTTTTCATTAATATAGATTTTTACAAACTATTGTATAAAGTTTCATCAAAAAATTTTCTAATTCCATGAATTTTGAGGATTTTTAGAGAATGGTTCGTTATTTTTAAACACTCTGTATTTCTTAATTAGTATATTTTTCCTACAGAACATTGTATAAAATTTCATCAAACAGAATTTTTAATTCCAAGAATTTTGAAAATTTTTAGAGAATGGTTCGTTATTTTTAAACACTCTGTATTTTTAATTAGTATATTTTTCCTACAGAACATTGTATAAAGTTTCATCAAAAGAATTTTTAATTCCATGAATTTTGAAAATTTTTAGAGAATGGTTCGTTATTATTAAACACTCTGTATTTGCTTCGTTAGTGAGTGTCATAATAAATCCTTGATGGAAGTTTAATAAATAAAAAAAATTTCCATGAATTTTGGGAGTTTCGATATTGGTTCAGTTTTTAAACACCCAGTAGTTTTTTAATTAGTATACATAGTTTTCTTACAGACCATTGTGAAAAGTTTCATGAAAAAATATTGAATGAATTATTGTGAGGATTCTTAGAGTATGGTTTGGTTTCGTTAAGCACCCTGTATTTTCTCATTAGTATGATTTTTACAATCGTCAAAAGTTTCATAAAAAATAAAATCCATAAATTTTGTGGATGTAGAGAATGGTTTTTATTTTACACCCTGTATTTTTCATAAGTATGTATTCATATACATAATAATACCAAAGTATATATTTTTACAGTTTTTCTACAAACTATTGTAAAAGTTTCATCAGAAAGCAAAAAATTTTAAATCCACGAATGTCCAGGATTTTTAGGAACGGTTCGAATTTTTAAACACCCGTATTTTTTCGATAATTAGTGCGGTAAGAGTCCCCCGACGGAAGTTTCGTACCAAAAAAATTTTCAGTTCCCTTAATTTTTACATTTTTTTAACGTTCGACATTTTTCCAACACTTTGTATATAAAACGGTCCTACGCACGTCAGAGAACCCCTCCGAAGCGAAAGAACCGAAAATTTCCTCGAATCTGTAATTTTTATTTTTGTCTCGTCAGTTTGTATCGTAACACCCCGTACATCGAACTTTTTTGAGTCGCACTGTATATAAGCGAAGCGACTTGAAGTGTGCCATATTGTCTAGCTCACTGATACCACCTATTCATTCTATTTATGCAAAGTTCAATGCAAATAGCAATAGCGGATGGAAATATTTGACAGCTGTTCTATGGCTTCCGTCAATTTGACCCCGTCTTGGTCTGCCATATTGTCTAGGTCACTGATACCACCTACCTATTCATTCTATTTATGCAAAGTTCAATGCAAATAGCAATAGCGGATGGAAATATTTGACAGCTGTTCTATGGCTTACGTCATTTTGACCCCGTCTTGCTTAGGATTTTCGCAAATTTCGATACAAAACGAATTCAAAACCAAACGATCGCATAACACAACGTATCTAGAGACTTCAAAATTACCGTTTTCGGCATTTGGTGGCCTCCGGTCGGCCCATTTAGCGAAATTTTCTGCGATTTAATCGGAAATCTCACCGCGCACTCGCCATTTGACGTCGCAAATTTTCGCAATTTTACTATAAAATCGAATTTTAAAAACAGATCTGAGGCACACGACACATTGTAGAAGGTTCAAAGTTTACGTTTCGATATGGCTTTATGGAAATAAAGGGTACTTACTTTGCAAAGTAACATTTTGAAGGTTTTGTGAGGACCCGCCATATTGCCAGGCTCTTCTCCACGTCTCTGTTTGGTATTACGCAAAATTCGATACAAATTGGAACTCAAAACCCAGCGCTCGCATAACAGAAAGTATCTAGAGACTTTAAATTTACCTTTTTTGGCCTTGGCGGGTCTTCAAACGGCCCGTTTAGCGAACGTTCCCAAGTTTTATCCGGAGCTGTCAACGGCACCGCACCGTCCGGCTTCCCGGTTGACGTTTCGGGCGGCCGAGCGAACGCGAATGCCGCCGAACGTGTAATTGACCAAAACTTTCGCTATTTTCACTATAAAATCGAATTTTAAACCTAAATCTGAGGCACGCGACACATCGTAGAAGGTTCAAAGTTTACGTTTCGATAGGGCTTTATGGAAAGGAATGCGGGAAAATACGAAAATATCGAATCCGAAATAGTTTGACGTCTACCCATATCCGACTGACGTTTCTCCGATTCCCGGGCGATAAGCTCCTCCCGCGCTATCTCCATCCCTCTCGCCGAGATCGGCCGGCGAGGACCCTCCGAAAAACGGAAAATTTACCTAGAAAAACGCGAAAAACGGCCCGCCGAGCGCCTCGTCGCGACGGAGAAAGGACCAAATAAGGAGACTCGCCCGCGCCCGCGTCCCCGACGGGCTCCAGTGAAAAACGTCGCGCGGAGCGAAATCGGCCTCCGGGCGGCTTCCGGACTTCCGATAATGGGCGTGGTTTTCGACTTTTGTCTCGTTTCCTCGCGAAAATCGAAAACCGGCGACCGCGGACCTCCGGAAAAACGCAAAATTCGCCCCGAAAAGGTAAAAGAACTCACCGAAATACGCCTAAGCGACAATCCCGGGACCGAAGGGCGCTTCGCGCCCTTCGGCTCGCTCCGCGGCTCGCGAAAAAGCCTTTACCCGGACACTTTGCCGCTTTTCCACCCCGGTGGGAGCGAGAAAAACAACGGATTTTAATATATAGTAATTCAGTTAAGATCCATTTATTTGCTAAAGACAGTACCATGCATATTATTTTGTAAGTTGGTCGCGTGCAATAAACACTTACTTTTTGTACTTGTTGCATAAATAACTATTTTATAATTATCAGTGATTAAAAAATGTATTTTAATCTTTTTAAAAACGCGCTATCCATATTTCTAGAAAATAATAATAAATATCTATAATAAATATATAATAAACACAACTTTCCTCGTGCTTTATCTCTTTAAGAGAGAGCAGTATATTACCAGGCTTAATTTATTGTCTCTTTACTCTTTAGCATAAAAATGTATTTTTATTTGATCCAGATTACCGGTCTATACGTTAGTATGCAATTCATCAACCAGGAACCAATAAAATCGTGACAGGCGATTAGCGCGAATGTCGCAAATTTTATTACACATCTGCGAAGAATTTAGCGGTGAACTTTGCAAGATAAACGAGATGATGCAAACAGTAGGGGACTTACATTAGATTTTGATATAGATAGCTATCCTTTTAGATGATGGTCTCTTCAGTTCTGATCTTCAAAGTAAAGCTCCTGTACAGAAATCGTAAAGATTATAAAGTTATAGATAGTAGATACCCGTATAGTATATGGCAGTGATCGATGCCGAATGGGAGTTTGTAACAACTTGTGATGTTTAGTACAAAAAGAATTGAAGAACTTTAAGACAGGGTAGTATTTGTAAGGGTTGAGGGTTGTTCTTTCAATAATTACGTCTTCACAAAAAAGGTACTCTTGTTGCAAATCGCTGGGGGCAATGGTTTTCCCGAAAAATTAATATTAATATTTTGCCGACTTCCACTTTAAAAACATGATGGTAATAGTGCATTTAATAATTAAATTTGATTGTTTGAAAAACTAGATTAGTATACATTCTCGATGCCAATAAAAAAGAAAATATATATATTTTTTTAGTTAAATAGATTTATTTAGTTAATTAAATTCAAAATAAGACGTCACTACAAAAAGTGAAAACTTAATACTACTGAAATTAACATTACAATTATACATTAAACCTAACTGTTTAAGTAATTAGAGTAGATGTTCAATTTGATCTCTATTCGTTCCATTGCCCTTCTTATCCAAGATCTGCGCACCCTGTTGAAAATCCCTAGCATTATTCGAATTTGATCGAAGCAGTCAATAATACGTTGCTTTAGAAATTCTTCATTATTAATCGACACTGACTAAAACAACACTTTTAAGTAGCCCTACAAGTAAAAAATCTAGAGGATTAAGATCTGATGATCTTGGTGGCCCCAACACCCCTCACAAAAACTCAATTCCTTACTGCTAGCGTAAATTGAAGTGGTGCGCCATCGTGCATGAAATACATAATTTGCCTCTATGATACTGGAATTTTCTCTAAAATGGCGAATCATGTATCACAAAATTAAGGTATCCTTCAGTATACAGCCTAATATAGGAATTAATGTAATTCGTCGGTACTAAATATGGTTTATATTGGGTAAAAAAATGAACCGATACTAACAACCAAACTTGATGCCCACTTTCTATTCTAGCATGAGAATTTTTATCCGACCAATGATTTGTGTTATGGTATCTAATTGAAAACTCCATTTTTTGAAAATCCAGCTTCATCAGTACATAAAACGGTAGTCAAAACAAGGCAAAAGCTGTCATATTTGAAAGACTCTTGCACTTTCAAAATATAGGTTTTGCTCGATTTTTATTGAAGCTTTTCTGCAATTCTAGGGAATAATTTAATGATTTTTAAGGTTGCCAAAAATTGTTAGGATAATCTATAAATTTCAAACTGCCTTCTTCCGCTTCTACTTGATTGTTGAGCGTTAAAAATATATTAACTGAAACTTTTATTCTATATGTTGTTTGTTATTACTACTTGTCCAATTTAGATAAACAGTTTAGTTTTTAGTGTATATTCGAGTTAACTGTTAGTATTACTACCTAGTACAAGGCCTTGCCGCCAGTCATTGCAAAAAAAAATGAAGACTAAAGCGGCTTTTACAGAAGTCTCTAGATCTTGCTCCACTCGTTCGTCAATTTCAGTTATACGTATGGTACTATTACGGCCGTAATCTGAGTTGAGTGTAGCTCGCAAGAAGTTTTTATTTTAACGATGTTGTATGAAGAGAGGAAGGGGGAAGAAGCCAAGAAAATGAGAAAGTTTTGGGTTGACCGTATCAGTAAAAAGAGAAAGCTGTATGGTGTATTTCATCATTTATTTTCTGAACTGGAAAGATATCAAAATTTTCTTCAGTACTTCCCATTGTCGCAAAAAAAATCTTTGATTTCGCAGAGCAGTGTCATCTGACGAAAGACTTGCAGTTTGTTTAAACTAAGTAGATAGAGCGTATAGTGGTTTTTAGGCTTTCACGGCCAGTGTTGTAATTTGATACATGGTGATTTTCCGGGTTGTTATGCCGTGACCTCGGTAACTGGTAGCTGCCAGAAACAGAGTTAAAATGCACATCCCTAGCATTAGCTGGGATACTTTTACCTGCCCTGGTTGTTCTCGGACTAGGCTCTGTGGGGACAGACCCGCTATCGGTGTCTCTGGGCCTGTCCATATATTGATTTCGGTTCCTACACCGATAGCGGGTCTGTCCCCACAGAGCCTAGCCCGAGAACAACCAGGGCAGGTAAAAGTATCCCAGCTAATGCTAGGGATGTGCATTTTAACTCTGTTTCTGGCAGCTACCAGTTACCGAGGTCACGGCATAACAACCCGGAAAATCACCATGTATCAAATTAGATAGAGCTTGTTGATAAGCGAGGGTGTTCGACAGTTCAGCGGTGCATTCACAAATTAACTAACCGAATATTTGTAACAGTTTGAAATCAATCCTTGACTATCTATTCTATGTGGGAATAGAACTTACGTTGGTCTAGCGCGGCCAAGCATAGAAATTGCAGGCCACCAACACGGCCAACAGAACCAGGTGCTGGTCTAGTGTGCGATGTTCTATTAAATAACATGAGAATATTCATGAGAAGGCTTTGCAAGTCACGCAGTTCCATACAGGTAAAACAATGTTGACCTTAACTCTTCCATCTATAAATAAAATGCATATCTGGCATTTCAGCTACGGTGAACATTATAGAACACCAACTAATAAGGACTTTTTTTAAACTGTCACAGAAACGTTCATTACCATGGATTTACAAAATAATCAGTGAAGAATTTAATTTCAATAACTAATTAATTTATTTATTTATTGAAATTTAAAAAAAAATGTATTTCCTTTCTTATTTCAGTCGGCAGTAGGTATGACTACTAATTTAGTTTCCACATAATCAAATTTAATTATTAAATACACAAAATAATCAATGAAGAAATTAATTTTTATGTTTCCACAGTGGAAGTAGAGCAAAATGATAACATTTAACTTTCTAGAAAAACACTGCCACAGCGGTTTGCAACAAGAGTGCCTTTTTGTGTAAAAACGTAGTTTTTGAAAATTATATGCCTGATTTAAAAAAAAAATATGACCAAAGCAATTATTGGAAAAACAATCCCCAACTCTTACAAATATTACCCTCTCCGATACGAATATTCATTTTTTGAAATCATCAGCAGATTTACAGGTAATAGTTATTTGATATTTTAAAGTTTCTATTATAAAAAAAATGTTTTTTAAATGTATCCCTGTAAGGCCTCTACATTTTATTTTTTCTATTTTTATAAGTAATATCATCCCTCTTCGGAACTTTTTACACAATTGAAATGACGTCCTGTGTAATTACTACTTATAAAATAGTGCTGTAAAACAAATTATTACTTATTGGATAGGTATCTTTTAATTGCTCAATATGAAAAGTATTTTAAAATAAAAATTATTCTCAGGACTATTAAGATATAGGCGCATAATTATACGAGTAAAATTCAACTAGATTCATGGGGTTTACTACACGTCACTTTGATAATAAGTAGGTACCTAGATAGTATTCAATTTCAGTAAGGATTTGTATCAAATGCGACAAAGTGATTTTTTATCGTTAAATCTAAAAAGTTAATGATATTGGTGACACCTAATTAATTACAAAAATAGCAAAGCTATTTATAAATACCTTGAAATTGTTAATTCGAAATAATAATGTTTTATCTGATTTTTTCAGTAATTTAGAACAATAAAAAGTTGAATGTGGATAAAAGGATCACCAATTTCAATTGAATAAAGAAATTACGTTAAGTACTAAATACTTAATTATAAAAAGTATTTCATTTTGGATTCAAAATTTGACAGAATAAATTTTAATAGATAAACCGATGATATGCTTGTACTAAATACAAAAGAACCAAGGGGTTAAAATTAGATGATCTAGCAGACTAAAGCAATATATTCACATGAAATTTTTTTAAATTATTTATGCCGTTTCTTATAAACATACTTCATCCCTGGACAAGACTTTCAGATTCATTTTTTTATGATTATCAGTACTTTGGCCAACTGCATTAATGTTTTTTAATAAAAATTATTAAAATTTCTGTCTGAGTATCTGAAGTTATTTACACAAAGACTGATTAGAATTTGATAATTTAAGGTCATCAGCAAATAATTCATTTTTAAATCCTACACAGGCAGAAAAAAGTCAGATCTCATCTATTGTGATTGTGCCTTATTGCGTGTTCTTATATGTTCCAAATTGAATTTGAATTTTTAAAATAATTTAATAATTTCATTGGTAAATTTAGATAAATCAATTTTAATTTTAGATATTTATTCAATCCGACCTGTGAAATTGTTGAAGGACCAAGCATATGACTTTATTATTAGGAACTATTGGAACATTTAATTAGCTTAAATACAGGGCGTCTGGAATATGAGAGCCTTAATTTTGCGACAGGTCTTGAATATGTGACAACGTCGGTCACATACTATCTTAAGATTGTCATGTATTTCTGCATAATAATTACAAATAGGTACTTACTGTGATCGTTTTGTTAGAGCTCTTTTCACAACACAGAATAATGGTTACAAGTGTTTAAAATGACTTATGTTTCTTGCAAGAAGCCCTTACCATGCAAACGTCTTGTAGCCAGAGAGTTTTGTCTAGATTCGTCGTAAATTAACATGCCATGCAGCTGGTTATGGTTGCTATGTCTTTATTGAAATTTAAAGAACAAATAAGAAATATGTATAAAAGGAATGGCGAGGTTCAACACTATTGTTGCTCTACCACCTAACCAGTCCCTTACAAATGATATATTAATATAACTATAAACTATATGAAATATTAAAAATAGACATAATCAACTAGCATACATGAGGCACAACACAGATTTAACTTAAATTACTAACATAGGATTTGACCCGCTTTTTAAAACTATGTAATCTAGAAGCAGATTTAATGTCAGAGGGAGTTTATAATAAATTTTAACAGCATTATAACTAAAAGACTTGAAATTGAGCAGTGCAATGCCTTGGAACAGTGTAGAGATCACGAAATCTAGTGGGTCTTTCATGTTGCTCATTGACAAGTTTATGAAAGAGATACTTAGGAGAACCAGAATCATTAATTTTATAAACAAGAGATGCCATATGAGCCATATAACGCTCATTTATTTAAGTTATCACCAGCAGCCTGGTACTGCAACGTTGTCGAACGTTACAGTACGTTACAGATTTAATGAATTTCTTGGAAACAGTTGTTTCAGATATAATAGGTAGGAGAATCGATTGTTTCAATAGTCAGATGGATACACTAAGCAGCAAAAAAGTTCTGCTATTTAAAAGAAACATGATGTGCCATAAGCGGCGCCCTCTACTAGTGACATCAAAATTAGAAACAAATTTGAATTTCTCACCCGCAAAAACCCCTATTTACAAATTTTATATTATTATTTGGATTTCTTAAGAAGTTATTTACAAATATCGAAAATATAATTTTACCTTTCATACCCTGTATATTTTTTATTATGCGACTTGGAATATAGGTATATTAGGTCGATTTATTCTCCTAAGGAATCTGTGGTCTCATTTTTGCGACATCATTTAAAAATACCCTGTATAAAGACACAAAATTTGTATGGCTGGAAAAAGAATACAAAAATCGATCAAAACATGCAACAAAAAAATTGCACAATGCCATAAAAAATATATCGATGACGTCACCTCAGTCATCTACAGTGTGTGACAAAAAAAAATTTGTGCATGAGTATAAAGAAAATAACATCCCATTTAAAAATATATCCTTTACAGGGTGTTTAACAATGGATAATCGAGTCATAGTTCGGTGCCTTTATAATCAAACAGACTGTAAATATAGGTACAATCGTTTGCAATGCAATAGTAATGGCACATTAAAATTAACTTAATTAACTGTGATTTCTTTTGAACTGCTGACATATTTGTAATGAAATCTACATTAAATTTTTAACATTAGTTATTAGTTGTTTCACTCACCAATAGAGATTTAATGAAATTTCTACTTAGAAGTTCAAAAACTGTTTTGAGAGAGTGTCATTATTATTGCAGAAGCATGTACCTACCTATTTAACACATTATGTTCCTGTTTCCGTTACTAAAATTTAACGTGTTTAAGTGTTCTTACAATGTGAATTATGTTCTAAATTATTATCTAAAATTGATTCTACATTATGAAAGCTTCGATTTTTTGGCATTAGGCCATAATAAACGTTTTACGTGCGTACGTATATTTATTGGGTTTTAAATTCTAATCCTTCCACGTCCACAGACGCGTCTTCCAGCATCCATCCGTACACAACTCACAGATCTATCAAACCATCGATGCGGAAGAGATCAAGCTCATAAAAGTCCAGGAGGCGCCCCACAGTGCAGGTAAGTCGGTAGCGACGAGTTAATTTACCGGAGAAGCCCTGGTGGGAGGCAGGCCCCTCCGAGGGGCTTTCTTTGTGTTCACAAGCCACTGGTCCATCGGGGATTATTAGTTTTTGATGTACGGCGGGGTCTCAATGGACCAAGTTTACCGTATGATCTTTCAAGTGTCGTACCGGCTAGGCGTTTGCCACTGTAGCGTGTAATGGTGATCATTGTCGCAGGCTGCTGCTTGGGAAAATGTTGTCGGAACTTTATGATTCCGGTACCGAAGAATGGGATATTTTTCATATGTGGTTAAGAGTGTGCAGAAACGTACAAATATTGGTATGAATGTGTCAGTGGGGGTCTATTTAAAATTATTTACAGTTATTTTTAGCAGTTTAAGGCTAGTTTAAATATGGATCTGCAGGACCAGTTTTAGTGTAACGGGACTGTAATCCTCAAAGGAGCGGGGATTTGTTATAAGAGTATGGAATAATTGTGAATTATTTATTAAATATTGTATCTTTTGTAATTATAGAAAATGTTTTGAAATTAGCCTGTATTATTTTACCAGAGCATTTTATGACTTACATTAAAGGTATGGTATATAACACTGCTAGCATGGTAAAAGGGTTTTACTGGTGGATATTAAGATATGACTGGCGAGTCGTAGATGAACTCTTGGAGCCAGTAAAAACTGTTGCTTTGCGTGTATGTTATATATTTTATTTGAAAGTTAATGATTTTAATCAGTTTTTTTATCGAGACTTCTATAAAACTTGCTCCCTGCGCGTGCTGCAAATACTGATACACCATTGCAGTTAAGTTTTGTTAATCAACATTCAATGTATCTAACCCCTTATATGGCAGAGGAACTGTTGTGTTTATTATTTGGGACACGTGATGTTAAATGGAAGGAGGAAAGCTCTACCTTTCGAATTGAGCAGAAGCACCTGTTGACGTCATCAATTATATTTTTTTCCAAAAACATACCCATTTTTTTCTGTTAAAAAGCTTTCTTTTTTCTAATACACTTTTATTAGACAAATTTTTCAGTATTACTTCCCGTTTAAAAATTATAACCAATACCGTCCTAAAGAGTCTCAAAAGAAATACCACATTTACAGTCGAAGGATCAAGTGGTCGTTGAAAAATAATTTAATGTTCGTTGTTTAAAGTGCATAAATGTCATTAAGGATAAATAAAAGGATTAAACTCTATAATTCTTTAATACAGTTAAAACAGAAGGTGATGATAACAATAACTAAACTAAAAAAAATGAGAAAAACGCCCTCGTACAATATACATCTATTCTCTATATGATCTTCTCTCATTCCAAAACACTTATTCTATCTTTGCCTATATAACTTCTTTGTAGGCTGCGTTTATTAAATTTTGCCGTTTAACTCATTACAAGCGTTTGTAATTTATTTCTTTCAAATGATTAATATCTCGCTTAAGTGTACACCTTATTTTTTAAAGCCCCCCATAAAAATATCGGGAGGTGTTAGATCTGATGACTTTCCGGGCCACTGAATGGGTCCATTAATCACGATCTATTTTCTGGGAAAGTGTTATCTAAATATTGATGCACAATCCTGGCTTTGTGGGGTAGAACTCCGTCGTGCTGAAACCATAGATTTCTCCTTAGCTGCAAAGATACATTCTCCAGACGTGCAGGAAGTTATTGTAATAAATTTAGGTAACTTACGCTATTCAATATATGTTCATAAAAATAAGGCCCAATTAAATGCCTACTGATAACGCTGCACCATAGACTTATTCCAAAATGGTCTTGGTTTTGAACAGGATTTATGGGATTTACTACTGGATTTTCAATGGACCAGTAGTATTCGTTGTACCTGTTTGGCAAACCATTACTGACAAACCGACTTAAGTCCGTCCAAAAAACGTGCCAAAAAAGGTTGTAATCAATAGTTTCCACATTGGCAACAATTTGAGCTATAAAATTAATTCTGTTTTCAATGTGACGCAAATACTCCAAATTGTAATTTTTGTAGTCATTATACGTGTGGGGTTGTTAGATTAAAAATAACAAGTCCACGGTTTGTAACACGTTAAATATATTAATAAAGATATAACAACTGGGAAAGAATGTTCCACCAATACAGAAGTCTGGACGGATGTTACGCGGAAGACGAGCGACCAGTAACTACTGTGGTTCTCACCGGACCTCTCGAGCAAGGTCTCGGGGGCTGGTTAGTCTCTGACCATCTCTTTATTTGATTATAATTGGGCTCAGGTCAGAGGGTACTTTTATGGTTTTAATGGCATTGTTTATTGCTTTAGCGCAAATGTCATTAAATTGTAATTGTAGGGATCACAGATGTAGGTCGATGACCGGTGTCGATGACGGCTACAATACGCATTGATCAATAAAATTCGTTGAATGGTTGATTTATCCAAATTCTATTCTCGGCTAGCCTGCCGTATAGAATTGCGTTGATTTTGTTTGAAATGCCGTAACAGTCTAGGTATTAACATTGTTTCTTTCCCTTCGGTCAATTATTTGATTCTTCCGAACAGAAAATCTTCTCCCAAAATGGGGCTTACCTCATCCCATTTGACACCACCTGTCCCAAATTTTATTTAATTTTTTTATATCCTCACAGTAGGCCCCTACTATCGAGTTTGATACGCATGCAAGTACTGATACACATTTGCAGTTAAGTTTTGTTATTCAGCATTCAATGTATCTGACCTCTTATACGCCAGAGAAACTGTTGTCTTTATTAATACGAAAATTGAACAAAAAGTCTTCAGGGGCAGATGCCATTTCCGATTTCATTTTAAAACCGGTTATTAATATAGCGCCATTGACGTATTCAGTCAATAAGTCGTTCAAAACCGGTGCTTTTCCGCAAAATTTAAAAACATATAAAGAAACCCTTATATAAAAAAATACCCTACCTCAATGAAAAATTATTATAGATCTGTTGCTGGTCCGTATGGTTTCTAATGTCTTTTATCTTTTGCTAATACATTTGAAATTTTATTTAGTAACCAACATGGCCTTTGTGAGAACCGATCGACGTCATCTGCAATCGTATCTCGTTATAATCAAAAAATACATTTTTTGAAGCTGGCGAATGCCCAGTAGTTATATTTTGCCTTTAACTACGTAAACGATAATATATTACTATCTTTTTGGAATATGGTATGGTATAAGAGGAACTGCAATTTGTATCCTTAAAGGTTGCATCTAAACAATCTATAGATTATTGTATTCAATTAAGTTGTTTACAGATGTACTACACCCCAAGGTTCCATTATAGGATGCAATGGTTTTATCGTCAAGGGATTCAGATGCATTGAGTAGTGGAACCGCATAGGCTGTAGGCCGAATCTCACAGTACTTTAACGATATCGATTTATTTTTTAACGTGGAGAAGACTGACATAATTATCAAAGAAATATCAAAGATATACACATTAGCTTAAATAATAGAAGCGTAACTAATACACATGATAGTATACGTTTTCTAGATATTTATTTGGACGAATTTTTTAATTTTCAACATCATTGTGATAATCTTATTTGGAAAATGAGTTCTCTGAAGTTTCTTCTTATCAATTTGAGAACGGTACTAAATTAGTTCCAGCTTGGAACACGTTTACTAAAGTTTATATAGGTATAACTTTAGCGTTTACTATGCCGTAGTAGATTCAAGACTTAGATACGGAATTTATTTATAGGGCAATTCGACTAATTGAGGTTGTGTTTTTATTGCTCAAAAAAGAATCATCCGTTCCATGTTAAAAATCTCAGATAGATAATCATGTCAAAAACATTTTAAGGAATTAAACAAATTAACCCTTCTTATTGTTTAAATATGAATTATGTGTTTATGTATATATAAATAAAAAAAACATTGAGTCTATAAAAGCTATGCTATGTCCATGTCTTCAGCAGTCTTTGAATCAGTACATGGTTCAATTTCAACTATTTCATCGTCCAAGTTCTGTATTACCGGAAATAACTGTTGTGTCATGATTTAAAGAAAGAACAATGTAACGGATTGAAAAAAAAAGACGAAGAACAGAATGGAGTGGAGGAGAATTAAGGTCCATTTATATCTACAGACATCTAGCGTGTCCGACAAGTGCGTTGTCAGACAAAATAATATTATTCTATACAATGTGTATTACCGTATTTATATCTATCGTAACACGGTCGCGCAAACGCCGACAGACACGGGCGGCCGCGTCCGACACCGACGACAGTGTCTGTCGACGTCTGACACGGTACACTTCACGTTAGATGTTAATAAATGGTGTCTGTCGGTGTCTGCCACGGTACTTGTATGAAACGCACCGTGTCTGTAGATATAAACGAACCTTAAAGCAGCTCTGGGCCTAAAAGGACTGTAATCAGCTTTATATATAAATAATGCAACTCTAAATTGGCAGTTAACCTATAAAAATTTTACAGGTTAGTTGTTCGTAAAAACAAAGTTGATTAATATGATGTTTTGATAAATTAAGGTCCGTTTATATCTACAGACATCCAGCGTGTCAGACACGTGCGGTGTCAGACAAAATAATATTATTCTATACTACAATGTGTATTAACGTATTTATATCTATCGTAACACAGTCGCGCAGACGCCGACAGGCACGGGTCGTGGCCGGCCAGTATTCTTGGAAAGAATATTTTGTCTGCGCGGTTCATGTCTGTACGTGTCTGTGGCTACTTACCGGGAAGTGTAAATAGAGTATCGGACCGTGCAGACGTGTTTTGTACTTAGTAACTGCCAGTGAAAGCGGCCGCGTCCGACACCGACGACAGTGTCTGTCGATGTCTGACACGGTACGCTTCACGTTAAATGTAAATAAATCGTGTCTGCCACGGTACTTGTCTGAAATGCACCGTGTCTGTAGATATAAACGAACCTTTAATGTTTACATATGAGTAATAAATAAAAACTTCATATGGTCATATCCTTAAGGTCAATCATAGATTGTACAGAACTAACCTTTATACTAGTCAATTCAAGAGAATTTCATCATCTGAAGCAATTTTAGAAAATGTAACAATTCATCATCTTACTATCTGATTATACTAGCGGATCTTAAGGTATTTCTCGTCATAAAATGATCAAATTTGTGATATTTTAGGTACTGATTTCTCGAAAAATAAAACACGTCGAGCAAAAGTAATATCAAAAATAAAATTACTGATATTTTGTTTATTCACTTTTACTATTTAAACTCTCCTCAAATGACATAATAACTTTTAAAATGCATTTATATGACACACATTATTTCGCTATTCTAACCCCACATTTTAACAATTATTTTCACATACTTATAAACAAAAGCAGAATTATGTAAGTTTATGGTATAACAATGTTTACATCTATATTTGAATTTAAAAAAAAATACGTGTTTTGAAAGATTTCAGTACATAAACATTTGATGGATAGATCGCTTTCTGACGTTATATATTGATTTTATGTCGGTACCTTTGAATACTCGCAGGTGGTATATGAGATAACATTCTTGTTATTTGCTAAATTCTATTTTATTCAGTTCTTAAATGTCTAACATTACTTATATTTGTAGAAAACACTATTTCAAGAATACGGCGCCTTTAAGAAATATGTCTCGAATGTTTTAAATGGAGTTGTTTAAGCATCATTCAAAATTCACATATTTTGGAACTACTGGGGCATGCTGGCAAAATCACTTCATACCAGTACAACTATCTTAACACCTGCAAAATACTGACATGTTTCTTATTCTTTCTTATTTTCGTTATTATACTTGAATATTTAAGCACTTTTGGAAGAAATGATATTTACACAAGGTATTCCTATATTAATAAAAGTGGTATCATATTTTCTATTCCTTCCCAATGAACTCTGAAGCGTATTTGCTAAATTCATTAACCACCAAAAGTGCTGATTCAGACGATTTCATTAATGTGACACTCTCGACATCCCCATCCACCCCAACAAATAAAGGCCTAATAAACGTTATATGCGATTTGAATATATCAGAGGCTCGGGCACAAGTGGCGTGAACAAATTTATACCAATATCGTCACCCCCTCGAATAGACACCGTTTAGACCCCTTGTCACACTAGGTGGAATTCCTGAAACACGCGTTGCACCTAGATAACGATCATCACGTTTAATCCACCAGCTCGATGAAGAAGGTAGACCAATAAGAGATGTGACATTTCCCTATAAGTATGTGACAAATGTCTACAAATGGCTCAAAATAAGCTTGATATTGATTTTTGTAGTAAGTACATAGGTACTTATTAAAAAAACTATTTCAGTAAATCCATTCATCTCTGAAGCCGATTATATCAGATGGTGAATTGAAAAGTGAATAAAAAAATCTAATGTGAATACAAAGTTCTTTAGCCTACCCTACACTGATAATTAATTATTAGCCATATTACACGGTTGGGCATTTATTATCTAGATCAATGTGAAATAACATTTGAATGTAATGGTGCAACTGTAATGAAAATTTATCTCTCTACAAAACTGTTAAAAGTGGACTTTTTAATTGTCATTTTTGATGTTAAAAATGTCATTTTTTGACACGCGTGTTAAAAGTAAGTTACTTTTAACACTAGTTTTAAAAGTAAATCAAAGTTTATTTAAATTTTGTTTTGAAAATTAATAAAACGTTTTAACAAACACATGAACAACTTTTTATTTTAAATAAGTACAAACCAACATTTTAACTAGTTATTACTATTAACATTTATAGTAAAATTAGAACAATTTGAAATTGTACTTCCCTGCGAAGTCATCATACTTAAGTTGGTTTTACTGTCAACATGTGTGACACATCTATTTTCTGTAGAAATACTACTGGTAGTACTGGTGGTCTTGCTAGTAGTTGCAGCAGTAGGAAGTATTTGGCACGCAATTTCCTTCTTCTGTTCCAGTGAATTTTCAATGCAGCCTTCAGCTACCGTCGAAGATTTCCATCCTCCATGTCTCTTGATGGTAGTAAGATTTGCACCAGAATCTGCTAACAATGTCGCCGATGAACGACAAAAACAGTGTTCGGTGTAGAGTTGAGGATTTGGTAGATACAAGAACTCTGCAATGTCGGCAGGCATTTTACCAAACATGTTAATTCCGACTAGATTCTTCACACATTTATTCTTCATATATTTAAGAAAAAGTCGTATATGGTTAGCGTTGGGTGGCCGGAGTGCCATATACTTTCTTAAAAAAATTAAATAGAATTCACCAACAACACTGAAAGTCCGAGGCACTTTCGTTTTAGTATCTGGTATGGTCACAACAACCGAAGTGCCCAAATATTCGATATTGTCGATGGTCATCTGACACAATTCCTCCCGGCGACATGTCCCGAAGACACCCACTATTGCTGCGGCTTTCATCATCAGATACTTTTCGTCTTCTGCTTCTGTGAGAAATTTGTCGATATGCGTCTTCGTCAAAACTTTTGACTTTTTTGCTTGATATCAACTTCACCCTTCCGTTTTAAAAAAGCAATACGTTTATAATGTTTGCTTACATCTTGATCTTGCTTTATTTTGAATATAGTTTTGATCATGGAATAATTTGACCACAGCGTTGACGATTTCCATATCTTGGCTTTTTCCTCAAAATATGCCAGTAAAACACTTTCGTTACATTTCCCAGGGACCTTTTTAAAGTTGCACCATTCCGAAAAGCGTCTATAAGCGATTTCGTACTTTCCTTTGATTTCGCCGGCAATAATTCCTATGGTGCTCGACTGGCGGCTTCTTCTATTTCAGCAGGGATGGATTCGTTACGCTCATTATCGAGATTATTCATTATACTTATAATATTACTAGAAAATGCTGTCAATATGTTTGCGTTTTTTTCCGTAACTAACAACAGCACTGGTTGCTACGAAAATTTTGGTTCATAAACATTGCGATCTGTGTGGTATTTTTTGATTTCTTATTTTTATTGAGTTTAAAGTTCTTCCGATTGTTTTGTAGAAAAAATAGTGTATGATATACGTTTTCACTAACAAAATAAAATCTTACTTTTAACTATCATAAATAGCTATTATTTATTTTTATTTATTGGGGTCAATATACAATAATGTATTTACACAGGTCAAATAAGGAGAAACACAAAATAAAAATTACAAACTACAGCAAAATAGACTAACGTTAAGAACATTAAACACTAAAAATAGTTAAATCTATCAAATGTAATAGCAGCACAAAAACACATATAGTTAAAACTCAAGTTAAAATTGAAATACATATAACATGATGTTAAAAATAGCATAAGTTAAACCGACAACATGGACAAGGTACTGGTTAGAAATTACTCAGTGTTACATAATGCATTATTCAGTAAAAACTTTTTATTCTGTACTTAAAAGTTGTATTATTTAAGTCAGTAACTGTTTTAGGTAACGAATTATAAAATTTGGTACCCCAGTGGTACCATTTCAAGTTTCCGAGAATTTCTGATAAACATTTTGTAAACTGTCTCTATTTGTTGTGAAGTGGGAGTGAATTTTATTCCTGGACGTACGAGTATAACTACCTATATTGTTTTTATATGTATTAGGCATTGTAAAATATATATTCATGGAACTGGAAAACAAAGAAGAAAATTCCTAATTAAGTGAATCAAATAACAAAAAAATGTGTATAGGACCAATATAAATAAATGATATAAAGTAAATTATAAATAAAATAGATAGATAAATAGATAATAGATTTTTTCCAAATGTTTAATTTTATTTTAGTTATTGATTTTCTAAACAACAAAATAAATGTTCATTGTTTTCTTCTATTTTCAACAATCTGATTTATTTTGTCTAATCAATTATCATCTTAAGAAGTTATAAGAAGTTTTGATATATTGTTTGTTTGTTATTATACTGGATTCAATAAATTGAAACATATTATGCTGTGGCGGTTTTGGGTAGATGGGTTTTTGTTAATTACAACAAAGTGTATTTTAATTATGAATAAATTTTTTAAAGTTAAAATAAAAATAATCGTTCATAATTCTCATTTTCTTTATTTTCTGTCATAATATTCCAACATAAAAAGTAAAAGGAGCAAGGCTACCTAATATATATTATTTTCAGAATTTTTGACATGGATAGAAGGGAAGAGTTTATGGTCATGAAACGTTCAGACAAGGCTTGGAAAATGCTTGGATAATACAATGAAATGTAGGTAGGTCGAGTCTATTGGAATATGGGCAGCTCCCGAAGAAAATAGGCCCACAGGAGACAAATTCCTACAGAACAACAAAATATTGTTAAAAATTTTCAAGGTTGCAAAATTTATAAACTTCGAAAAGCTGCTTTCTGGGCTCAAATTGCAGCAAATTTACTCTACTTTAAAAACGTACGCGTAGTTGTAATAAAAAAATTGATGCTTCAGGGTTAAAATCGCCAAAAACTGAATAAAGGTAGAAAATTTCGTGGTTTTTTGGGTTTTTCACAATGCACAATACATTCGGCGCTCGAAGTCGAAAATTTGGATTGTCTATTGCGCCAACATCGCAAACAACTCAGTAAAAAATCAGAACTACCGGACGCAAGATCTGATGTATATTACTAAAAAACAAAAATTTCAAAAATACATTTATATTTTTCTTTTATATATTTTTCTACGTTCATGCAAAAAACAAAACTTTATTGAAGTATATTTAGTGGAAAAAGTGGTTCTTTATTGTACTAGAGCAATAAAATGTTTATTGCATTCATCTGTCACTCTACAATAGCGTTTTATCATCATGACAAACATAAACAACAGTAAAGTAATCTATGACATAAACGTTCAAATCCATGTCACATTTTCCTAGACTTAGTGTCATCTAAATAACATTTTTTGGTTTTTGCATGAAAGTAGAAAAAATATTGTATGCAACTCGTACAAAAAGTGCTTATTGCACTCGACTGGTTGTCCTACTCGGCCTGACGGCCTCGTTGGTAAATTTCACGTCGCGTGCAATAAACACTTACTTTTTGTACTTGTTGGATAAATAACTATTATTCATCTTATTTCTTTGATTTAATCATTATTAATATTCCATTCTCTGGCTTGCATTTTATATTATTTTCATGTATTTTCCCCTTTTGATAAAAACTTCTCCTCATTCGCAATTGCCAATGACACTCCACATGACAGTTGCAAATGTAAATTTCTTTTTCCTTATTACCATGTTTATGCCTCTTAATTAGTGCTTTCTACATTTTCATTCATTGCAATATATAATTTTATGAACATTGTTGCTGTATCAATTATAATAATCATAATGATTATTCACATTTTTGAAAATGTGAATAATCACAATTCATTCATTTTTATGATATATTTCTTCGGTATTAATTACAGTTCAAGTTAAATGAGTTTTTCCAAATTATATACAGGGTGAACCTTAAATAAGTACAAATATTTTAACTGCTGGTGTAGTTCGTCATATGGATCAGTCTAGTGAAAGCCATTTTTATAATTTCTAATATTTACGGAGATATTATTTTTTTAAAACATACCCACATTTTGAGGACCGCTGCTTAACCAAGCTAATGAACCATATGATTTGTGGCGAGGTTGCCATATCTTCTCTAATATAAATAATACGTTTCCCTTAACGTAATAGTAAAGTAATACGGTTAATTCTATTTTAAAAATACTTGTTTGAAACATACTTAAGTACAGTAAAGTTGGGTATGTAGTATGATACGCAGCAATATTAACATAAATTTTAACTGCTTAACTGACCTTACTATAAACGATTAAAAATGAATTTCCGCAAGTTAAATACTACCGTAAAGTATTTAGGAAGATATTACGTGATATTACTTGTCCAACGTTCAAAAATTATACATAAACGTGCACATAAGCTTACCTGTTTGTTCAAAAATTAACTATTTAATCAGTAATCCACATGTCACAAGTTAAATGCCATTGTACACTGTTAGAAAGAGACACAAGACACAATTTCCTTAAGTTATTTTATGAATAATAACGAAAAACTATGATTTTCACACAACATATTAAATTTAAAAGTTTCTTCAAGCAAAGACATTTGTGTAACACTGGCAACACTGTGAACTACACGTTCAATCTGAAGCGCTATGACTCATAAATGTATGAAAGTCAGCGGTCCTCAACAAGTTTTCTACAGAAAAATTACAAAATTTATTTAAAATTTCACTTTTTTATTTCTGATTTTTTTGTAAAACAACTATTAATTATGTGTTCTACATAGTGAACTGTACTGCTGGTTAAAATATTTGTACTTATTTAGGGTTCACCCTGTAGTTAGCCCAATTATCAAAATAAATTTAAATGTAAGTATCTATTATTATATTTTTTGTACAATTTAGTTAATACGAATAATTATTATGTATACAATTTTTCTTTCTGATTGTTATATCATTTTCTGGAGTAGAATTGAGGAATATTAAATACAAATACAACCAACGCATTATAAAATTTTAAATTTAACAAGACAAAATTGAAATAATACTTTCTAAAACCAACCAAATTATTTGTATCTGATAAAGATGTAGAAGCTTTGCTAAAATTAAAACTTCATTCATTTTGTTAGTTTTTTCCATGGACATTACCTACATGAAACGACCTCGTTAAATTCATTTCCATCGCATTTTTATTAACCACAACTATTCGGTCCGAGCATTTAATATTAGGTCCGCCAGCTAGCCAGCTATTCTACAAATGCTGTCGCATATGGACATTCATCCAGACTTAACGTCTTGTTTCCGAGCCAGATACGCAAACAACAATATACATGACGGCGTCGCGTCGATTCCGACTTCAAAGAGTTTAATATCGGAAGAGAAATAATATATCATGCGTCTTGAAATCGATAAATATGTAGGGATGATTTCTGCTCAAGGCTTAGTAGTCCAGCAGCTAACCTCCCGAATAATGCTGTAACATATACAGGGTGAACCTTAAATAAGTACAAATATTTTAACCAGCAGTTCAGTTGACGGTGTAACACACATAATTAATATTTTTTTTGCAAAAAAAATAAGGAATGAGAAAGTCAAATGTTAAATAAATTTAGTGATTTTTCAATGGAAAACTTGTTGAAGACCGCTGATCCAACTTCGATACTAATATTTTTTCGTCATGGTGGATGTGAACTCCACAGCGTTGCCAGTGTTACACTGACGTCTTCGAATAGACTCCAACAAAGTTAACTATAATTTTTAGACATGTCAAAAAATGATTGAAATATGTTTATTTATGAAAATATTACTGGCCATCTCCTCCCATTTACCATTCCTATACCTCACCAATAAATTGAAAATATAAACTAGATTGTCTACTCACAATCATAGTTATCCAGAATTTGGTCATTATCCATTTTTACTACACTCCAACTTGCGCTGGACCATAGCAGCACCGGTGTCAAACTATCAACATAACCTCTTTGTCGCCGTCGATTATCAATCCTAGAGAGTGGAGCTGGTACGGGACATTTCACCTACTGCTCGTGACATCTACCAGTTACCTGTGTTTACGGCATTAGTTTCTTTTTTGCATGCGATTGACATTGCTTTTAAATATTTTGCCTTCTCTTTATATTGAACCCATACATCAAGCTAGTCATTTTGGTATTCCATGTTTTGTGTTTATTTTTAAAAACTGTTTCACCCACTACCAAACTACGAAGTACGAAATGGTTACCACTGACACGTTGTTTGAAGTTATGTGGCGAAAATTAACTACTGTGTGAAAATCATAGTTTTTCTGTTATTGTTCATAAAATAATTTAAGGGTATCATTTGTGATAATCTTTCTAACAGTATACAATGATATTAACTTCTGAAATGTGGATAACTGTTTAAATATTTGGTTTTTCAGTAAGTAGGTGAGGCTTTTATGCACGTTTATGGATAATTTTTGGAATCATTGAACAACGTTATTTCCGAAACACTTTAATTGATGGTATCGAACTTAGGATATTCATATTTCAATCGTTTATGATAATTTTTCTTTACTTATTTTTAAAAACAAGTGTTTTTAAATTAGAAATAACTGCAAAAATTTAATTCACGTTAAACAATTAGCTACCTTACAGACGATATGGCAACTTCGTCTTCAGTGAATCATATGGTTTATTTTATTAGGTTACGTCAGTGGTCCTCAAAATATGGAGTTTTTTAAAAAAATAATATCTCCGTAAATATTTGAAATTTTTAAAAATGACTTTCACAAGACTTATCTATATGACGAACTACACCTGCAGTGTATTTGTACTCATTTAAGATTTACCCTGTATCTAAGATTGCTGAATGTACGTTGAAACATACCCAGACACCACAAGACATCCTTGGGATATCCTCTTGTAGTCCCGGTTATGCCAGTTTTGGATTATCCTGCAAAATATTCTTGGGTTATCCTAATTAATATCAGATAGGATATTATTATTACATATTAATCAAATTATGGATATCCTAAAGTTGTCCTTACCTAATAACCTCTGCATATCCCAGCAGAATATTTGTATCCTACATTTATCTTTAACAGTTTAAACATGGATATTCCATTAGAACTACCAAAATAATAGTAATTAATAATTTGAACTTTGTTACTTACCTTTTAATTTTTTGACAAAAATAATGAATTCTGTGCTTTTGTCAATTACTGATTCGGTACTATTCATACGATCATACCTTTAAGCATATTTCGATCGATTGAATATAAAACTTAAGAGTGGGCAATGGTACTTGATATAGATGCCAAATTTAATAAATTTTTTTTATGCACCGGAGATAAATAATGAAAATCTAACAAATTTCGGACTTGCACTACTATTCAAGGATTAATTCCTTTATTTTTTTATTTACTTTATATCAACGAGTTATTTTTTAAATCAAATAAATAATTTCGCACCTATGTAGTTTAACAAAATTCGTATAGATGGCGCTGAGGACCAGTTTTAAACTATTTTATTTAATTACGTCTATTAGACAAACCATATACAAGAAACCAGTGAAATCGGACTTCAGCAATATATTGCAGATTCTAAATCATGAGTTGTTTAATTTTTTTATCCTATGAATCCAGAGATATCTCTAATAATCTTGTTAAACGGCTTAGCTCTCCCCACTATTCTGGATTGCAGGCTTGGAATCTAGTGGTATCAGAGCCGGCGGCGCCCATTTACGCTTACCTCGCGAATTTTACGTGAATTTTACAATTATATCATGTTTGTGGTAAAATTCGCAATTCGGTAATTCGGCAATAATTCGGTATTTATGTACTATTTCTTCTATTTCTTATTTGTCTATACATATAATAATTAACTTAATATTGTAATATAAATTAACCCTAATGCTTCATAATGTATATTTTTCACAAGAATATATACTTATTAATAGAAAAGAAACAGCCACACAAAAATAAATAACTATCTTCATCACTGTTTTGTTGCTTACAGAAATCAATTATTATTTATTATTGAATAAGGAAGTGAATTGATTTTAAAAGTTTATAAATACACATTTTTTATTTTTCTAGTATTTAGCTTTTCACAAAATGCACAAATGTGCGAGAATATTTTTTAAGGTAGAAATACTAGCTTCAATTTTTTTTTAAAGTACACTGATCAGGGTCGTTCATAGGGTGTTGGCCGCCCGCGTGCACACTCCATCTTGCCGTCTTTCTGTATATTTTACTATAAAATCCTAATTCTTCAAATAAAACCAAAATATTTATTTATATAAGTTTATTTGTTGTATAAACGAAATAAATAAAAACACGAACTAGGTATTAAGTACCTAAATTGTATATGTCTTTTATTACATTTATATTGATTATCACAAACATAAATTTTAATATAAAATATAAATATTCTTACTCAATAATGGAAACAACTTAACTGATACATGTTTTACAAAAAGTTGAACAACATTAAACAAATGTTTTACAACAGAAAGCTTCAACGTACAAACTTACATGCGAATATAAAAAAATAACTAAAGAAATAATTTCTAAAAACTGAAAATAGTGGGTAACACCGCCTAACTATGTTATCAAAAATTTGGAAGAGAGTTTGTTCTACAAAGTTTTGGCTTTTACTAGAAAATAAATTGTGACAGATAATACACAAAAATATATATTATTTTTTGAGTGAGGTATCTAGTTTAAGCCATTTATGCATGTTGATAATTAACATTAATTGCATCAGGAAAAGTATTGTATCAATATATTTTCATATGTCAAATTTAATTTTAATCGTTCGACGCTTTGTTGTTTTATAACCATTATTATTATTATTATTATTATTATTATTATTATTATTATTATTATTATTATTATTATTATTATTATTATTATTATTATTATTATTATTATTATTATTATATATTAAGAATATAGTGTGATTCACTGGTATATGCATTTCAGGGACGCCCTGTATTTTATGAGTAACAGTAGTAATACAACTATAGGTATATAATTTTCATTATATATGTCAAATTATTTGATGTTGGTAACAAATAATATATAGTGTTACAACTGAGCTAATATTAAAATGGTCATGAATTGGAACAATATGTTAAGCATTATTAATTTTAACAGTCCGCGCGACGCCACGGACTATTCCTATTCCCGATATACCTATTTTACCTAATACGCCGCGCTTAAGTCCGAGTTCGACTCTGTCGAGCGTGTGTCATTTTTTACTGCAGCCCAGATAATTTATTGCTTCTAAGGACATGCCTACCGGTGATGCCTACCCCCTTCTGCGACCGCAAATTTGACGAATGTGTCTACCATTGCCCACTCTTAATATTGCTATAATAAATAATATATACGAAAAATTAACCTACCTTTTAATTAATAACAAAATATGCAGATCATAATTACATTAATGAAAAATTGAATCAAGTAAGAAAATTTTAACTAGGCCATCAAAGAATGTAGAAGTAATTGTATGATGCAATCGCAGTGATGAAAATTTTACCATATCAGAATATAATAATATGCTTTCTGGAGCAGGAATTATTATTAAAGATTGTTTTTTCAGCATCCAAATTACATTGGAGTGAAGTTACCCACACATTTCCAGCCACGATTTATGACACATGGTAAATCGAATGTGGGATAGACGGACCCGTGAATATGGGCGGGGCTTATGTGCTGCGCATGCGCTGTGCATGCAGATATGTGAATTTCCTACATTACAATAAACATAGCATGTAACTAATAAACAATTATATGGAAAAATCGTGGATATAAATTAAACCAACGTAATTTATGCAATACGCTAGTAATATAGTAACTAAATGAATTCTAAAAGTCACGGCAACAAATTATTTTAAATTTCACTCGGAATCAGCAATATAAAAGACATTTTTTTTCTCGAGTTGTACGAAAGGTGCCACGTGCACGGTCGAAAAATCTATAACTTTATACCTAGTACTACTACCCCACCAAGGACAATGATTGGAACCAGCACCAGATCCGAGCAACTGCCCCTTGAACTATTTTAAATTTGATTCGGATTTAGCACCATAAAATAAATTTTTTTCTCGAGTTGTGCGAACGGTGCCACGTGCACGCTCGAAAATTGTATAAATATACACCTAAAACTACTACCCTACCAAGGAAATGATTGTAACCAGCACCAGATCCGAGCAGCAACCCCTTGAATTATTTTAAATTTTACTCGGATTTAGCACCATAAAAATAATTTTTTTCTCGAGTTGTGCGAACGGTGCCACGTGCACGCTCGAAAAATGTATAAATATACACCTAGTACTACTACCCTACCAAGGGAAATGATTGTAACCAGCACCAGATCCGAGCAACACCCCCTTGAATTATTTTAAATTTTACTCGGATTTAGCACCATAAAAAGAATTTTTTTCTCGAGTTGTGCGAACGGTGCCACGTGCACGCTCGAAAAATCTATAAATATACACCTAGTACTACTACCCCACCAAGGGAAATGATTGTAACCAGCACCAGATCCGAGCAGCACCCCCTTGAATTATTTTAAATTTGATTCGGATTTAGCACCATAAAATAATTTTTTTTCTCGAGTTGTGCGAACGGTGCCACGTGGACGCTCCAAAAATGTATAAATATACACCTATAACTACTACCCGACCAAGGGAAATGATTGTAACTAACACCAGATCCGAGCAGCACCCCCTTGAATTATTTTAAATTTGATTCGGATTTAGCACCACAAAATAATTTTTTTTCTCGAGTTGTACGAAAGGTGCCACGTGCACGGTAGAAAAATCTATAAATATACACCTAGTACTACTACCCCACCAAGAGAAATGATTGTAACCAGCATCAAATTTAAAATAATTCAAGGTGGTGCTGCTCGGATCTGGTGCCGGTTACAATCATTTCCCTTGGTGGGGTAGTAGTACTAGGTTTATATTTATAGATTTTTCGAGCGTGCACGTGGCACCGTTCGCACAACTCGAGAAAAAAATTCTTTTTATGGTGCTAAATCCGAGTGAAATTTAAAATAATTCAAGGGGGTGTTGCTCGGATCTGGTGCTGGTTACAATCATTTACCTTGGTAGGGTAGTGGTACTAGGTGTATATTTATAGATTTTTCGATCGTACACGTGGCACCGTACGCACAACTCGAGAAAAAATTGTTTTAGGGTGCTAAATCCGAATCAAATTTAAAATAATTCAAGGGGGTGCTGCTCGGATCTGGTGTTAGTTACAATCATTTCCCTTGGTAGGGTAGTAGTTATAGGTGTATATTTATACATTTTTGGAGCGTCCACGTGGCACCGTTCGCACAACTCGAGAAAAAAAATTATTTTATGGTGCTAAATCCGAATCAAATTTAAAATAATTCAAGGGGGTGCTGCTCGGATCTGGTGCTGGTTACAATCATTTCCCTTGGTGGGGTAGTAGTACTAGGTGTATATTTATAGATTTTTCGAGCGTGCACGTGGCACCGTTCGCACAACTCGAGAAAAAAATTCTTTTTATGGTGCTAAATCCGAGTAAAATTTAAAATAATTCAAGGGGGTGTTGCTCGGATCTGGTGCTGGTTACAATCATTTCCCTTGGTGGGGTAGTAGTACTAGGTGTATATTTATAGATTTTTCGATCGTACACGTGGCACCGTACGCACAACTCGAGAAAAAAATTCTTTTTAGGGTGCTAAATCCGAATCAAATTTAAAATAATTCAAGGGGTGCTGCTCGGATCTGGTGTTAGTTACAATCATTTCCCTTGGTAGGGTAGTAGTTATAGGTGTATATTTATACATTTTTCGAGCGTGCACGTGGCACCGTTCGCACAACTCGAGAAAAAAAATTATTTTATGGTGCTAAATCCGAATCAAATTTAAAATAATTCAAGGGGGTGCTGCTCGGATCTGGTGCTGGTTACAATCATTTCTCTTGGTGGGGTAGTAGTACTAGGTGTGTATTTATAGATTTTTCAAGTGTGCACGTGGCACCGTTCGCACAACTCGAGAAAAAAAATTCTTTTAATGGTGCTAAATCGGAGTAAAATTTAAAATAATTCAAGGGGGTGCTGCTCGGATCTGGTTACAATCATTTCCCTTGGTGGGGTAGTAGTAGTACTATGTGTATGTTTAATAAATTTTTCCAGCGTGCACGTGGCACCGTTTGCACAACTCGAGAAAAAATATTCTTTTTATGGTGCTAAATCCGAATCAAATTTAAAATAATTCAAGGGGGTGCTGCTCGGATCTGGTGCTGGTTACAATCATTTCCCTTGGTGGGGTGGTAGTTCTAGGTGTATATTTATAGATTTTTCGAGCGTGCACGTGGCACCTTTCGCACAACTCGAGAAAAAAATTAATTTTATGGTGCTAAATCCGAGTTAAATTTAAAATAATTCAAGGGGGTGCTGCTCGGATCTGGTGCTGGTTACAATCATTTCCCTTGGTAGGGTAGTAGTTTTATGTGTATATTTATACATTTTTCGAGCGTGCACGTGGCACCGTTCGCACAACTCGAGAAAAAAAATTATTTTATGGTGCTAAATCCGAATCAAATTTAAAATAATTCAAGGGGGTGCTGCTCGGATCTGGTGCTGGTTACAATCATTTCCCTTGGTGGGGTAGTAGTACTAGGTGTATATTTATAGATTTTTCTACCGTGCATACTATACTACTACTATATTAATAGCGTATTGCATAAATTACGTTGGTTTCATTTATATCCACGATTTTTCCATATAATTGTTTATTAGTTACATGCTATGTTTATTGTAATGTAGGAAATTCACATATCTGCATGCACAGCGCATGCGCAGCACATAAGCCCCGCCCATATTCACGGGTCCGTCTATTTCACATTCGATTTACCATGTGTCATAAATCGTGGCTGGAAATGTGTGGGTAACTTCACTCCAATCCAAATTACGAGTGCAAACAAATTAATGTGTTACCTTTGTTCTATTTGTTATAATTAATATTCTCGTTGCAATAAAGTTAATAACTGAAAACTTTTATTTTCTTGTAGATAAAACTTTGTATGTATTACAAGCAAAAAGTGACATTACTGTTCTCGAGTGGTAACTGTCACTCTCGAGTATTAATGTATCACTTTTCACTCTTAATACATAAATAACTATTATTGTTGATATATTTTTGTATCAATTTTATGAACTGGTTGTAGCAATAATCGATAGAGCTCAATGGTAATATTTTGTAGATACAGTAACAATAAGTTTAGTAGACAACAGTGGCGTGCAATGCCAGTTACAATAGGGTAGGCAAACATTTAAATTAGTTACTACTATGATCCACCAAAATATGATCTCGTTCGGAAATGTCAGTGTCAGTATAATAGTCAATAATTGATTTGGGCATTACACTTAAAACTAAGTATTTTTAAAACAAAAACAGTGGGTTCTTTCTTGCATAAGAAACCGAGTAACAAACACACTTAACAGGCAGTCGAGCACGCAGTCTATTAGATTAATGATTATAAAATATTAAACACTATTATTTTTTATAAACTAGGTCAATACGGCGGTCATTTTTTAAAAACTCATTTAACACATAATAATAATAATATCTCTACCCCTCATTCTAATCACGAGGATTAGCCCAGAAGTCGAAGACTTGTGCGGGAGAGGGGGCGGCATATTATTATTAAGCAGGCCGCATTTGCGCCCAGGAACGACTTACGTTGGTAGGCCCTAACCACCATTCAGTGCAGGAATGAGGGAAACCTGGAAAACCTCATTAATTAGGGGGGTAGTTGAATGCCAACCGGTATCAATCTCTCACATTGAACCAAGTCAACATTCTTCCACCCTACCATACCCGCAGAGAGGGTGCCAATCTCTCCACGAATATAGCTTATATACGGTCTACCGGCTGCAGGGGTCGAACCCACAGCGATCCAGTCACCTCGATTCAAGTACTGACGCCTTAAACCGCGCGACCACTGACCGATCAATCATCATAAAAATTAGTATTTTGTTTTAAATCTTGCATAAGTTCTTTTTGAATTGAAAAAACTGCTAAGTTGCTTAATCTCTCTTGTCCCTGAGTGTTTCGTAAGTAGATATGAATTCGTTAAATCGGAAAAAGATCGTTCTGCCGAAGCGCTACTAACTGGTATCGTCACAAGCTTGGCTAATGTAACAAGTTACGGAAACACGTGGCACATTCTGTTTTTTCTCAAAATCTAATAATTTCATAGGCATTGAGACCGGCAAATTCTGAAGAAGAATATAAACAAATCAACTCGTTTTTTAATCTGTCAAAATCAAATCGTTCTTTATATTTGGGTTTTAGCTCCGAAAACATTTCGTCAGGAAAATTATCTTTGAATTGCGAAGAAGAATCTAGATCAAGAAGGCGAGCAAATGCAGTTAGTTAATTTCATTATAACGATCAGAAATTTCCATTTTGATATTGTCCAATATTTCTCGAAATATTCGCTTATAATGTACATTTACATCATTAATATTCCGCTTTCTTGTTGGCTCGCCGCAAATAGTTATAGTTCTTTCATAAATTTTGTCAGTTATTGTAAAAGTTTTCAATAAAGTTTTTAAATCCTTCGATTTTTTTTAAACAATATCTACGATTTTTGATTTTATTATATTAAAAAGAATATCAGTTTGTATAAATGTTGCATTAAAAATTGCTGAAAAATAATTAAAGTCGAAGTCTTGCAAAGTAAATTCGTACATTATCTAGCTGCTGAAAGTGTTTCTCTTCATTTTTGCATTTTCGTTATCGGTCGGGTCAGCTCGACTCAGATGGACTACCGCCAAGCAAGCAGTGCTTAGCGCTCTATATGAATTTGTATTAATCAGCCGAGCAGGGTTGGAACAGAACTACAATAGATTTGTAATGATATCTGCATGCAAAATGTAATAGATTGGTAATACATTTTTTTACTGCAGATTTCTGCAAATAAATTTAATTTTAGTGGTTTTCTATGGTTTATATTTTGTCTATGGTCTAGGGAAAAATCGAGTTATTTCCATATTTCCAAATACTGAGTAATTAAGTAATATCAAAAACCGATTGATATCTCGAGTGATGGTTACTTGAATTCTCAGCAGCCAGACATATAACTATTTTTGTAGTTTATATGTAAATGTTTTATTTTAAATACATAAATATATACTTTTCGTATGGGTAAATTTAAATATTTAAAATAAACAATACAAATCTTCGATATGTTGCATTTACATAAAAAAAAAATGTTTTCAATTTTTCAAAAATTAGTTTACGACTGTTTATTTTGATCTATGGCTACGGCAGTTTTTGATTGTTTGTTATAGTGGCGGCAAGAAGTCAGACGACTTACGTCATATAAACAAATGAATAATTCATTATATTTTCATGAAAATATTTAAAAAACTGCAACTGAGAATAAGAAATAACTATATACTACAGTAAATGTTTGCACTATATATTGCATTAAACTGCAAATAACGATTGAACGTAAAAAGAAGAATATAAAAGATAAGAATATCCTCTGAGCATATGAAAAGGTGGCAACCCTAGTGAACAGTGGAAAAAAAATCTAATACATAATTCGTTACTCATATAACTGATAACCGAGTGATTTCGGTTATTGCAATAACCGAATAATCAGTTATTTTTTGTTATCAGTTATTTGCAGAGGGCTCATAGAAAAGGATTATTTGTCAATCACGTACTCTTCATTACTAAAATGCTAAAATTAAAAAACCAAAAAGTGTAATAGAATTTACCTGTTTTCTTTAGTTTGTAATAGATCCAGCATAATTTCTGGTTTGTCGTAATAGCGTAATGACAGTTTATGAATTGTAATAGATCTGTTACGATTGTAATAGCAATCCCAACCCTGGGCCGAGACTGCTTTGCTTTCTTTTTAAATACGTTGCTTATACGCAGTAGAGCAGTGCGCTGAGCGCCATAGAGAAACTTAAATAAAATTACCTCTTGCGCCAGCGGCGAGAGGTGTATAATTTATTAATTATATTATTATGAGTTTTAAGAGGACTGAGACAGGATAGAGCATAGTAGATAGTAGATCTTTTATAACAAAAAAAGTGTATTGGTGGTATTGGTAACTTTTCTAGGGTAGGCAATGCTTTTATGATTCTATTGTATGCACGCCACTGGTAGACAATACTTTGTGGCCTCTCAGGTCCAGCGTGGCATGGCTACTAGATGTAACTTTGTTACATTTTGCGTACACAGTTTAGTAGATGTTTATGTATTTGCATAAGTCAGCTACAGTTCTTTCGATAATCCAGACATTAAACATTTCACATCGATGTGACTAGATCGGTGTGGGTTTGAGCCCCGCAGCCGGTAGACCGTATATCAGCTATATTCGTGGAGAGGATTGGCACCCTCTCTGCGGGTATGGTAGAGTAGAAGAATGTTAGCTTGGGTCAATGTGAGAGACTGATACCGGTCGACATTTGACTACCCCCTAATTAATGAGGCTCGAAATTTCCCATGGAACAGATAGGCTCAGGCAACGCACATTTTGCTACATCCGGACGGCATTGTATCCTATAATTTCGGTTTATGTAGCTCAATGCGTCCACATGAAAATCAGCTACAAAATTATAAAATAAGTACTACTGTATATCATTTGCTACAAAAACAGAAAGAATTTTACTATTACGTGTATTGTAGTTTACAATCGCATGAATATGTGCAATACATGTTTTTCCGGGATTAATTATATTGAAAATAACATTGTAGATATTTTGAGAACATATCTCTTGAATTTATTAAAGTCTTCGATAAAGACATTCATATAGACACATAGCTTGTAAAATTCTAAATTTAGACTTAAGGGATTCCATTTCACAGTCAATCAGCTTGTTCAGCGAAGTATTATTACTTTTTCTCGTTGTAGTTCTATGCACACCGAAGTACTTTTAATATCATATCTCTTTCGCCGTGAGGGTTCATAAGGGCAGGACAAACAGCCAAGTCGAAAAAGAAATATATGTACACAAATACCCGTAGCGCCGACAGCTCTCATATCTCGTGTTCCGCGCCCGGAATACTCCGGCGGCGTGTCGCGAGATGCCAAACAGCCGACCCGGATTGAGTCGGGTATTGAACGGCGAGGATAAATCTTATTACTGTCGAGAATGAGACGGAGTCAACATCGGTTTGGCGGGGGTGGGGGCGGGATGTCTAAATTAAATATTGCGGCGCGGAGTCGTTCCTGCCGGGGCTTTACGTTGCGTCGAAGCGGCACAGTTTAAAGATACATGTGGAATATGCTCGAGGCACGTAGCCGGCTCTTAAGATATGTAGAAGCCGCCAAATTTAAATAATAATACACGTAATGCATTTTCACCATTTCCACATTTGAATAGTTCACCATTATTAGCGAGTTTGTAAAAATAAGATATTCACAGCAAACAAATTTTAACGACAAAAAGTTGATGGAAATTTCAAATCACAAAGCAAGTGACATATTCCAGGCCAACTTGACTTATTGCAAAATTGTATCTAATAATTATATAAATTCTCTCGGGCAATCCAACGGTTTTTATTTTTTTTCTGAAAAACGGCACATTGCAGTCCAAAAACTCAAGAGGACTCTTATTTTTCAAATTGAACGGGGAATTCAAAAATAATTTCAATCCGGGAGATAACCATTGGCCTACAATTTTTTTCTATAAAAACATTAAAGTCAGTGCTCGGACGCACGCCACTGTTAAGATAGAAATTCTGTTTATTTTGCAAAATATGCACCTCTATTAATAGTCACCACATACTAAATTTGATGAAAATATATAAAGCGGTTTTGAAACTGTTAATTATATTTTCCTTTTTTTTTCTAAAACCTTAACACTCCATATTTTTGTAACGGAACATTTTTGGACCAAAGTTTATAAAACAAACTATCATTAATTTTCGATGTAGAATCACCTCCTTAAATATTCGCATATCATTAAAGAACACCCTGTATAATAGAAAATTGAATGAAGCAATAAGTTCAATTATTTGCACATGACCCTGACCTGTCTCCTGAAAGTTAAACTGTTAGTTGACAATTTAGAGGCATGAGGTAATTACAACATTATAAGTCAAGGATATGCGATATACAGAGGAAGCATATCTAGGTACTACCTTTGAATAATAAATAACTTTACTCAATCATACATAAAGATCTTTGTAACGCGCTGCACAGCTATGGATATCACTACCCTTAATAAATTTATCGAATAAATAATTGAATATTTTAGTATTAGTAACTATGCCATATGCAGTTGGCAACTTGGATTGTTTAAATTTAGAGCTAATATGATCATATATGTAAATTGTAGGAAAATCTAACACACGCATTTTGCACTCTTTGTAAACTTTCTTTGTCTTTATTTGAAAAGGCAAGCCAATATACGGTATCACAACAAGCAATGTTACATAAGATTAAAAAATCACATAGCTTTAACTTAACCTCTGTAGTTAAATAATCTTTATGTAAACAAAGTGAACGCAGTATAATGTAAGATTTTTGGATAAGCAAATGTACATGTTTAGTGAATCTGAGCTTATCATCAAAATAAACTCCTAAATTTAAATTTTTACAGCTATCAGTAGGTTGCACAATTTCTCCATCAACAAAAATTTCAAATCTTGGATTTGATTTTATCAAATTTTTATACCTACCCACCACAAGTAATTCAGCTTTTCCACTATTTAATATCAGCCCATGAGCCCTAGATACTAAAACAATATTTTTTAAATCCTCATTATTTTTTTTTAGCGGAAAGGGAAATTACAGCTGACTATCATCAGCATAATGCTGAATGAGGACATGCTTAACTGCGTCACACAGATCTGTAGTATAAAACGAAAAAAAGAATGGACCCAATATGCTATCTTGCGGCACTTCCATGGCGGAGATGAAGATGAAGATGTTTCGTTAATGACAACTTTTTGACGGCTATCGGATAAGTAACTCTTAAAGAAACTAACAGCATCAGTAGCCAGTCCAAGATATTTGAGTTTAGTACATAGAGTAGCATGATGAATTGTATCGAAGCTTTGCTATAATTAAGTAAAATAAGGCATGCCGTTTCACCGTTATCACAAGCTCTATACAATTCATCGCTTACATGTAACAAGACAGTAGAAGTACTATAATTTGATCTAAATCCGGACTGAGTTGGAGACATAATAGTGAATTTTTCTGAAAAGAATGTAAACTTTTCATAAACAATTTTTTTAAAAATTTTTGAAAAGGAAAATAAACTAATAGGACGGAAGTGAGAAATATCAGTCGGATTAGCGTTTTTAGGAATAGGGACAACTATATAGCCTCTTTTCAACATGTTGGAAATGTTGCTTTAGCCAAACATTCATTGATAATAATAAATGTCATGTGGTCAAGCACGTAAGGTATGATCAAACCCAACATCTTACAGTTAATACCATCTGCACCTGTAGCATTAGATTTTATAATTTGAAATCATCTATTACTTTTTCTGAACAAAATTCGTGCAAAATTTTAACAAGTATACAAGTTGTTTCTAAACATGATACCAAGCTAAAACAGGGACTAAAAAGTGTTATTTTAAGGAGACATATGTTTAGATCCAAATGAAACTTGATATGGGTCTTTAAATTATCAATTTCTATCATCTTGTATAGATGATATTACTTCAAATTTGATAAAAGAATATATTAAATTCTTTACTAAACTTATACTCATACTGTTGATTGGCATTATATTCAAATAGTACCAATATAAAATAAAAGAAAGTAAATGAAAATTTTAGGTAATTGCCTTGATAAATTCTTGGACGCTATAAAAAAAATAATTTTTACTTAAGTATCGTTTAATAAATATTTTAAAAGGATTAAAATTCATTTCTTTAAATTTAAGAGAAGTGAAATTATTCACCAATGTGTTAGAGTTTAAAATCCAAAGTATTCTCTTTCGTAATGTCGATCCTGGATTTTAACAAAATTAGATCAGGAGCATGCCTTGTATTATAGTTGTGATTATCACAGTTATGCGTGTGAAATCCTTCAGATGACAATGAATATTGAGCAAAGTACAAATATGTGTGAAGCTAATTTTGAACACAAAATATTAAGTAAGTTTGTTGGCTGAAAACCAATCTTTTGCTCTATCAAATATGGAAACATCAAAAAGTGAGTCATTACTTGATAAAAGCGTAGTGTCATCTGCAAATAATACACAATTAACATCAAGAGCATTTGAAAGATCGTTAAAATAAACAAGAAAGAGTAGGGGCCCCAAAATAAAACCTTGAGATATACCGTCATTTACATAGACGAGACTAGACTTATCACCTTCATAACTAATGAACTGGCTCATATTCGTAAGATACGACGCAAATAAATTGAACACATTTGATATCATGCCATCGTACTCGTTTATGAAGAAGTATGTCGGTAGACTCTGAATCAAAAGTGCTGGATACATCGCACATGATTGCTTCAGTAGTGATACCTTAATTCAAATCATCCACAACTGTACCCACAACGTCAGCTACAGCACTAATTGCTAATTTGTTTTTGCGAAAACCGTACTGCTCACCAGATAGTAACTGCTTAGGTTCTAGATATGGTGATAACTTTTCCTTAATAATAATTTCAGAAACTTTGGATAAATAATGTACAATAACAAGCGGACTATAATTATTGATAATTGAATGTCACCCTTTAACATATTTAATAAATTTATCGATAAATCAAGGAACATTTCCAGACATTTTAAAAACTCCTAAAGTAATTCCACTGCATAAAAAAGGGAATGAAATGGATAACTATCGACAAATTTTCTTATTAGCAGCGTTATCTAAAATTCTGGAAAGTGATTTAATAAAATTTTTCATTTTCTGACTGACTTCATACGATATTATCATCTAGTCAGTTTGGTTTTCAAAAGGGCAAGTCGAACAAATCTCCAACAACTATCTTTTTGACATGTCTCCATAATAATTTAAATTTAAATAATAAATGTGTTGTATCTTCCTGGATTTGAGTAAGGCTTTTGATCTTGTAGATCATAATTTATTGCTTGATAAGCTATATATGTATGGCTTCAGAGGCAAGATCCCCGAGTGGATAACTTCATATCTTACACATATAAGTCAAATCGTACAAATTGAAAGCTGTAGGTCTGATAAATTAAGTGTAGAGTGTGGGGTACCCCAAGGATCGGTGCTTGGATCTTTATTATTTATTATTTTTAAAAACTATATATCCAGTACGGTTAATTCAAATAATTTGATATTTTTGCTGACAACACATCTTCTATCTGTGTGGATTACACTGAAAATGATGTTATTACGCAGAGTCAAATCGATTTAGATACTTTTTTAACCGGTTCAATAGCAATAAATTATTTATAAATGTTTCCAAAATAGAATTCATAATATTTAAATCCAAATATTCGGAAAGAACTGAAAGTAGATTATTAAACATGAATGGTGCACCTATAAAACAAACGAATACGACAACATTTTTAGGAGTAGTTTTGACATCACAATAAATACTCTTAAGTTACTATTATGCTCATTTTTATTCTGGAGTAATGTATAGGATTTTATTTTGGCGATCTTCATGATAAAGAATTCTCGTATAAAAATTTATTTAAATATTTTATATTACTTACTGCTTTTATATATTGGAAGTGCTGACTTTTGTAAAAAAAATAATTTTTCATTATTTGTACTGAACAATTTAAATCATTATTATAGTACACCCAACTGTGATGCTTTGGTTATCCCACAACATAGCTTGTTTGTTTATAAATCTAGTCTAATGTACTGTGGAATAAAACTATAATAATCTTTCTAGCTATATTTAGCAATTTATAAATACAAACAGTTTTAGTAAAACTTTGGTCAAATTCTTATTGAATCCTGCATTCTAAAATATAAATAAATACTTTTTTATTTTTAAGATTACAGTTTTAACTAGTACTGTACACCATGTATACATTTTGTATTTGGTATTTCTTAAAGGACAATAAAGATAGAAGGTAACTGAGAGATTTTTTAACAACAAATTGTCAGTTGCATGTTCGATAACATAAGTAATCCATTTTTCTGAAAGATTCAATTAAGGGATGTAAATGGGTGTAAAAAGGTACTATTCTTTAATATTAATAAACTGCACTATTTTAGACAAAGTTATTTAATTTATCTATTTCGTTGATGCCAATTTTGTAAATTAAAAATGCCTTGAGTAACTGTGCTGATATACAAGTATCATCCAATTAAAATAAGGAACAGCTAGTAGAAACATTGCTTCCAAAATCTATTTTTTCCCAGATACGGGTGTGCATTATTATGAATGCTTTCCTTCCTGGTTATTAGTTAGGTACATAAGTTCTCGAGCATATGTTAATTCATGAATACCTTTATTTTGAAGCTTTCTATAATATTTCAGGCTATGTTCGATTTTCTTTTAGATGCATTCCGATGGCCATGGAAACTTCCAGAACCCAAAAATTTGCCTCCAGAATGAGTTTATGTTGAGAAGCCAAATGCATACGAGAGACGTAAACGTCAAAAATATATATGACAGTTGTACATATATTTGATTATATGTAATCAAATATTGACAATAAAGTTTGTTTTGCTACGTGAATAATTTGAAAATTAAATGAACGTAGCGGTTACAGTACTTTTTCAATATTTTATTAAAAGATACCACCATCAATTTTCTTGCAAATTTTGCTCTTGTCTTATTCTAATAGTAGGGGTACCCAAGATAGTCTATGTTAATCACAAAACTAGAAATCGACAAAAGTGAAATAAATTTCTATTTTATGTTTTTTATTAATTGCTATTTATATAACTCCACCATTGTTTACATACGAGTAAGCGGTGTACATTGCCATTCTCTTAGTGTTCTGATTAATATGAATCAAGGTGTGAAACAAAAGCCCATGAAAATCTAACAAATACAACAGATATTTAAATTTGATTTAACGTTATCATATAAATATCAAGAAAGGAGTAGTAAAATAGTAAAATATTTATATGATACTGAAAAATGTATTTCATTGAAAGATCAGATTTTCAAAAATGAAATAGGTTTCGTTAAAAACGTATTATTAAATAATCAGTATCCAAAGAGATTTGTTAATAGAATCTTTGAAAATACTGAAAATGGAAATAATACGCCAAAACAGCAATAAAAAAATGTTATAGCTACAGTATAAATACCGAGATAAATACCATATATACGAGGTTTATCTGAGAGAATAAAACTAATTGGTTATTTAAAAAACTGGCATAGAAAAGTGGTCATGTTATTCAGGGGAATAATACAAACATTTTAGGAATAGAAAGTAATTCAGTAAAGGCGAAACCAACAGAAATCACGCTTATATTGCAAAATAGTGACAGTTTGGTTTGAAATTATTCTTTAAATTTTAACAATCGTAGGTATATTGGATATTCTCAATATCAATATCAATATCTGTCAAAAAGCAACTACAAAGTCTTATGAAAAAAAAATGTCTAAAGCTAATAGTTTGTCTACAAATATATTTCAGTAAAGTTAAAAATACAATTGCAATAAAATGCAAAACTGTTACGAAATTATAAACTAAGTTCAGTAAAAGCTGCTGTAACGTACGACAATATTGTAATCTATCAAATGCTGCTGTTAACCTAAAAGTATTATAAGTCATAGTAGTATTGTGGCTATTAAGTTTCGTTTTTCTGTTTCAAAAATTAAACAATTTATAGTAACCATTACCAACTACATGATTCATCTCATTTATTAATACTACACTATGCACTGATATATCAGTGGCAAGAATACTCAATTAAACAAAAAAGTAGCAAATAATTCTATAAATAAATAATTACAGATATTGAGTTATGTATATATTTATTAGTTATCTTTCTAAATTGGCTACAATATTGATTTAAATAAATTGATCAATACATTATGGATTTTGAACATGTTCTAAGGTATTGATCAATTTTAGGGATATCTAGTTACATTTTGTAATTGTTTTTAAATACCAACCTAATTATGTTGATGAATTTATAAAATCTTTCAGCAAATTGTTAAAATGACAAAGCAGTCCTCAATAAATTGTGGCACTGATCAATTTCTTTACAAATAAATTGTCAATTTAATATTTAATAAATTGTATTGCGCAAAACAGCTATAGAATGTTACGAAAAGCTTTTAAGATTTTAAAACAGAAATCATTCATTGATTTGACACATCATAGATTTGCAAAGCTAATTTTTTAATACAGTTTTCAAAAATTACCGAACCTAATTTAAGAGAAACAGTAAATATTGTTGAATATGAGTTTGTATTTGTAATTTGTTGACGATTATAGGAAACGATTTTAAGGTGCCCGTATCTCTCGCCGTAAAATGATCAAATTTGTGGTGTTTTTTAGGTGAAATCCCGAAAACTAAAACACGTAGAGTAAAAGTAATATCAAAAATAGAATTATTGATGTTTTGTTTATCCACTTTTACTATTTAAACTTTTCTCAAATAATGTAATAACTTTTAAAATGCATTTATATGACACACATAATTTCGCTATTCTAACCCCACATTTTAACAATTATTTTCACATACTTATAAACAAAAGTGAACAATCTTATATGCAGAACTATGTAAGTTTATGTTATAACAATGTTTACATCTATAGTTGAATTTAAAAATACGTATTTTGAGAGATTTCAGTACCTAAAATTTCATTGGATAGATCGCTTTCTGATGTGAAATATTGATTTTACTTCGGTACCTTTTAATTTTCGCAGGTGGCATGAGAGAACATTCTTGTTATTTACTAAACTCTATATCATTCAGTTCTTAAATGTCTAAAATTATTTATATTTGTAGAAAACACTTTTCAGGAATACGGCGCCCTTAAGTTAACAATCACGGCTCGATAAAATCAAATTTGTCTGCCGTCGGAACGGAGAACAAATGCAGCGTGACATCGCCCTAATAAAGACTAAATTGTACAATATTGCCGAGGGTTAGTATCGTCACCCTTAAATATTTTATTGTCACTGATAATCTCTCTCTGTCGCCGTTTAATCATCTCGAGATTACTATCTACCCAACTAAAGTGATTTAATTCTGAACACATTCAGCTTCAACAGACGCTGAACAAGTTGTTAGGTATTGCTAATATTTGTCATTTACACTCTTTTGACTTTATTGAAAGTTATACATAATTTATATTTTGTTTTAGGTACTATGATATTAAGGTTGATAAGTCAAAATTCTTAGCAAAAAATACTTTGGAATCTTCATAATGGATGAATTATGAATTCATCTGATCATTAAAATTGAACTATCAAAATTAGTTCTCTGATTGCGACTATTATAAACGAAATTTAACTTTTTCCTGAAGAATTTTTATCCACTTAGTCAAGTATAGATATTTTCTTCGTTTTATATAAGAATTTTCAAAGAACAAAGGTAAAGCTTATACATAGATATTTGTCCCATAGGAAGTTTTGATCTTATCAAGAACAAAGAATAATATAGCCAGGAGAGGCCAATGAAATAAAATAAAACTACTACTTAATCCACAAAAGGCTCTAATTTTGAGTGAAAATCAAGTTTAATAATTGTAGATATTATAATTTTAGTTTTTCTATAAATCAATTTTACGATGAACAACCTTTTTAAAGTATCAGTTACTTGTCGATTTTTTCTACTTAATGTTAATCAAATCATTACATGAATTCCTAAGAAAATTCTATACTTTACTATATATTTTAAAATTAAAATAAAATGGTTAATTTCACGGCACACCGAAAAAGAAAACAAATTTCAGCAATTCATTTCATTTAAACATAATTTAAGTATTTTCGGATAACAAGTCTTTCTTGGTGTAATGATCACACAAACATAAACTGATTTATTTGATAAGAAAATGTCACTCTTTTTGCGAATATTTGTTTAAGTGAAACAAATAGTCAGTTGTTTGATTCAAAAATGCATATTTTTAATTGAGGAATGTGAAAATAGAAAATATGTAATGTTTTTGTAATGTTTTTAAATGAAATTTTATTAGGTTATATAATCTTTTGAAAAACCGTAAATAAAAAAACTCAATTTCCTTATGTAGTTGTATCGTCGAAAACAGTATTCGTATTTTTTTTTAAAGAAAAAATTCGAATTGTTTCTTATAAACAAATAAATTGTCAACAGGTGGCCGCTAGATGTAGCTGTGGTATATTTTGCATACTCAGGTATGTCGGATTTGAGAGACATGAACAATGAACAATCATGGTTAGTCGTTAGTTAATTTACCAGTGAGCTGTGCTGTACTAATGAGAGCTAATAAGCTAATGTTGACCGTTTGTTGTGCATTTTTCAGATATAATTCAATGCTGGCCGGGCCATTAGCCCGCAGTTGTTTCCTGAAATTCTTGAGCAGTTAAGTTGTTGACCTAAATAAGCAGTAGTTTAATTGGAAAAAAATCTTTGAAATATGCAAATACTAAATACTGTTTTATCATAGAATACACACCAGAAGTGTATCAATAAAAAGTAAATAATGTTTTTAATGGAAACAAATACTTGTTTTTTCCGGAATTTCTCTTATACCTTCAAAATATGACACATACACACTATAATAAAAAGCTTCCTTTCAGCTGAATCAAATATCTAACTATAAAAATTATTATTTATATTAAAATTATTTAAACATTAAATTTTGAAACGACAATGTCAAATGTACTTCATACTATAGTCGCGGCAAGAATTCATACGACTTACGTCATACGAACAAATGAATAATTCGTTATATTTTCATCAAAATATTTAAGAAACTGCAATTGATACTAATAAAACTATATACTACACTAAATGTTTGCATTATATATTGCACTAAATTGCAAAAAATAATTGTTTTTAAAGTGACCGAATATCAAAAATTATATTAACAATAAAAACAATTTCGTAACGTCAGCCGTGACGTAAGACGTCTGAATTCTTGCCGCGAGTATATCATTTTTTATATACATTTTTTATTAGATATTAACGCGGACTAAAATCCCGACCAGCGTTAAATTATTGTAAAAGTATTTCAGCTAATATTGTGTTCAAAAGTAAATTTGAGTTATGAAAGTTAGTTAAATGATGTCATTAAGCCAGGTACTTATGTCTTCCTTTTAGTAAATTTATCTAGATTAATTTTTATTTTATATAGATAATTATTCAGTATAACTTATAACATATGGCTTCATTAATAGGAATTGTAGCGAAATTGATTTATATTAGCTGAAATACCTTCACAATAAAGTAAAAAATCTGCAAAAGCTGATAATAAAAATGCGTGCAATGCAATGCTAGTCGGTGATTCACACAATGTTATTGATACCTTTTAAAAAATATAAAAAAATAATAGTTTGTCATCAAGTTGTCATGTATACAGACACCCAAGTGCCAGATTGCCCGAACAATTATTGTTTGTTGACCTTAGTATTGGCATATCAGGCTGACAGTTTAATTGTTAAACAATTGTTCGAATAATAAAAAAATATAAAATTTAGTTGTTTCATTTTTATATCAATCGATGAACGTGGAAATTAATTATATGAATGAATTAATTAATTAGTCATGACTAAAAAATTATTTAGTCTTATAATCTAATCTCTTATGTACAAATATGAATCATCAACTGAATTTTAAGACTAACGAATAATTTTGATTAGTCATTAGTTATGACTAACAAACATAAGATTTGTTCAAATTTGTATAAAAATAACGTTTTGCAGAAGTAATCCGTTTATTTAATTCAAAAATGCATATTTCTAATTGTGCGAGATGTGGAAAACGAAAATATGTAGGTAACCTTTTAATTATTATTTTTATAAAGTTTTTAAATGAAGTTTTATTAGGTTATATAATCTTTTGGAAAACCATTTCTTAATAAAGTCACATCGTCGAAAAAAGTACCTATATGTTTAAAAATAAAAATTCAAATTGTTTCTTATAAACAAAAAATAGTTGTCAATAGGTGGTCGTTAAATGTAGCTGTGCTATATTTCGCATACTCAGGTATTCCCGATTTGAGAGACATGAACAGCTAGGGTTAGTCATCAGTTAACTCGCCACTCATTTGTGGAGTACTGATGGGAGCTAATAACTTCGAAACCAATATATGTTAACTATTTGCTACACTGAAAAAACAATTTATTTCTGAGCAATTAGGCTTATTAAGCATAAATTTACTATAAATATATAATTATGACGAAATATGACAAAATATATACTTATTTATTTATCATCAATTGAATATATATTTGAACGATCATTATTTACATTTAATAAAGGTATTTTAATAATAACTATGTGAGTTATTATTATATATCAGAGATATAATGTATTCTAAAAACTAAAAGACATATTAGTACCAAATAATATTTGGTATATGGTACTGTAACTTATTTTTCAGTATTAGGTCCTTTATTATTAAAGAATAACTTGTAAGTAATAAAATTATTGTTATTACTATTAAAATTATGAATATCTTTTATTACGATTTCTTTTGGTCAATGTTAAGAATAAAATTATTTTTAATTAATAATGTTTTATTACATACCTATACAGTGTGAAAGAAAAGTATGGAATAAATTCATTATTTCTTAAACAACGTTTTATGAAATTTCCTTGATACGTCGATTTTGCTTTTTAAAAAGACTCTTTTTTCTATACCAACGCATTTCCGACGTTCATTTGTTTTCGCGTGATGACGTCATCGGATATTTTTTTAAATAGAACCTTTTGATAGCAAAAACAACAAATTAAATCAAGTCATCTCAGAAACTGTTTCTGGCAGTTAAACAAAATCTATCAGAATTGACATCTGTCAACTGCAGCGTTTATTTGACTGTAACAAATCGATTTTATTGGATCGGTTATTATTTTTTTTCTCGGAAAGTTGATGGAATAAAGTATTGAAATTATACATTTTTGAATTCAGCAAATTAAGCTCTGCAAGAATCCGATGAAAAAATATAGGGGTTCTATTTAAAAAAATATCCGATGACGTCATGACGCGAAAACAAACGAACGTCGGAAATGCGTTGGTATAGAAAAAAGAGTCTTTTTAAAAAGCAAAATCGACGTGTCCGAGGAAATTTCATGGAACTTCGTTGTTTTAGAAATAATGAATTTATTCCATACTTTTCTTCCACACTGTATATACCATACATTGAACATTATATTACATGTGTATTAATAAAACCTTATAAAAATGTTTCATTATCTGGTATAAATATTCACAGTACACAAAACAACTGTAAAACGTAGGATTGAAACATCATTGGTTCACAGGCTTCTAAGATCAAAATCCAATTCCGATACCACTTCCTTAAATTCTGAAGAACTTGGGGTCAAACATCTTAATAGGGTAAAGTCATCTATATGATTTCCTAAAATATATTAGAAAAATATAGAATTAATACATATAGTCTAAGAGCCAGTGGCCGGCAACCTATAAGTAAATGATCATACCTGAAATTTTGCACAGTGAGTCTCTTATACCTATCACTCATGATGTGGGGACTCGCTAAGCCCGGCGAGGCCGACTTAGGAGTTACTCAGGTGCAAGAAATATGAAAATGTAACCAACTTCGTTATTAAATTATCAAAGCTGCCGTTTGAAAATTTTAAAATATACAATTATTATTATATAAAAATAACAAAGGCAGACGATGATCGTGCTTCTAAGGTCATGGCAGACACTTGTGAAATTGGCAAAATTATAAATTTCAAACGTATTTGATTAAATCTGATTTTTGACGTTAAACAACTGTAAGAAATATCAAGCATTGTAATCCACATCACCAAATCTCACAACCTGTGCCAGAAATAGAGGTTATTTGTTACTTATATTATTTTAATATAAAAAGGTGCTAAATATAATAAATAATAAAAATAAATGCCTAATTTGTTAGATCTGAAATTTTAAAATTTTCAAACGGTAGCTTTGTTAATTTAATAACGAAGTTGATTAAATTTTCATACCTCTCGCTCCTGAGTAACAGTTGGGTCGGCCTCTCCGGGCTTAGCGAGTCATCACCTCATGAGTGATAGGTATAAGAGACTCACTGTGCAAAATTTCAGGTATAATCATTTACTTATAGGTTGCCGGCCACTGGCTCTTAGACTATTAAGTATTTAGATATCCTACCTTAATTTCACATTAACATTATTTGCTTAATGTTAAACGACATATAAATGACTTAATAAATATAAGAAAGTGCTTAAAATACCTATTTTATCTATGACTACGTTAGAATTTTCTTAATACATTTACTATAGTAAAATATTTACATGAATTTTCTTAAGAAAAAATAAAATGATATAAGTCAAACATTGATATTTTCATACATGTTGTAAATGTGAATTATAATTTCACATATTCAATGGATACAGAAATTTGTCTATACCTAAGTATAAGTTAAAAGGTCTTAGATCATAAAAAATAAATATGGTCTGTTAATTATTGTAAGTTGTGTAATTTTTTCAGTATATAGGTTTTTTAGGTGTAATTCTATGCTGGTCGAGGCATTAGCCTGCAATTGTTTCCCGAAATTCCGGAGCAATAAGTTGTTGACCTAAATAAGAAATTGTTTAATTGGAAAAAAAATTCTTTGAAATATACAAATTTTGTTTTATTATAGAATATAATTAAAGCAACACCCGAAAGTGAGTCATTGAAAAGAAAATAATGTTTTTTCATGGAAACAAATGCTTCTTTACACAAAATAACAGTATTTCAATAAATAAATATTTGTATACAAACAAATAATGAATTTCCATGAAACAAAATTGTTTCTTTGGGCATCAATTTTTTTTTCGGTACCTATCCAAATAATCCAGCACTGACTGCCAATTAAGTTTCCTTTAAAGGAGAATAATTTCATCAAGCTAATATTTTGTATAACTACCTAATAAACGTATATCTCCAATCTTTAATAATCACAAGGTTAAAATATTTATCGAAAGGAAATAAAAAAAACAAAAACAGGATCAACCATACTGCTTCTAGATCGGATTAAAGACAGACAAAAATCAGAGAAGAGAGTTATTGAATTTCAAATAAAATAAGTACAAGTAAATATGCGCAATATTTGCAGATATATGTTAGTATTTAACTAATATTTGCTAATCATAAAAATTGGACACATATACACTTTGCTGTTATTAAACCGATTTAAGTAAAATTGTCGACATCGATTCAATAAAATGTTATATTGTGACTGTTTGTGTGATATGGTTTGTAAAATAAAATAACTGAAATATATACTGCTGAAAAAGTGAAGCCAGTTCCAAAGCATCAATATCTATCTGTTTGATATTGAGTTGCAAATAATGGTTTAATAACAACTCAATTAAATAACAACTGCAGATGTAACAATATTTTCGAAATCTTTAAGAGACAAAAATGGACAAATATGGGATGTGAAGATAAATATATTTAACTTTGGGCTTGTTCCAATTAAAAGCTACACTGGTAAAAATGTGTCTGTAATTTCACATAACTTTACATTGCCAATTTGTGATCAGTGTAAAGTTATGTAAAATTATATAAACATTTTGTAATGTCTACACCTTTAATGCTACAAATAACAGTGAAATGTGATAAAGTTACACATACTCGTAACATTTGTTACATTAACACAATGGATTGTGTTAAAGCTTTAACACATTGCTACATGCAGAGGAATGTGAAAAAATATATACAATCGCATGTGGACCTCGATTAACACAGTATTGTGTTCTTTTATGTTAAAATGTGCATTATTTTTTTACAGAGTAACAACCTGCGCCACTGTCTCCTACTTATACATATAATGGGGCAGAAATTCATATTCTTGCGGTTCTGATCCGATAGGAACAAGTTTCTAAAGCTAACTTAGGAAATTAATTTTCTTATTATTTCAACAAAGTTCTCTCAAACCAGATATTAAAATTGCATGACTTTAAAATCTTTTGTGTTTTCGCTTTTTGTAAAGTAAGTTCGCTCCGCTGTTGATGATTTCCTTCTCTTCGAAATCTGCAGTATACAGGGTGATTTAGAACTTATCTTAAAAAATTTGGAAATAGATGCGTCATGAAAAATGGAGTCAATATCGTAAAAAAAATGTTTGTAAACTCCATATAGTTTCCGAGAAAAAAATTATTGAAGTTCTACTAGTTTCAACCTTTACCATCGATGCCGTTGTAATTTCTAACCAGGCGATTTCAAATATCCGATTACTTTATTAACTTTTTTTGAGACAAATATTAACATTATTTTTTCAAATATCAAAAATGGCTGACGATATTGTTTTAATTTATGTTGAAGTGAAAATGGTTTAGCCGGACGATTTTCCGGTAAACATGTTCCAAATGCAGCTACTTTTACAACGGTGTGTAGTGAGTGCAAGTGTGACACGGGAAATTTGCAACTGAACTGTGGAAGAGATGAAGGTCAAGGGCGTTCACGGCGTATTGCAGCAGTGTGGCGTATCATACACGAGACAGATTATCCGTCCCATGTACGGCGTATCCAAGCATTAATACCAAGGGATTGGACGAGGAGGACCGATACCATGGCCTCCACGATCTCCTACTTTTAAATCATTTGGACTTATTTTTGTGGGGATATTTAAAAAATGAAGTATATTGCACCGAAGTGGACACTATTGATGATTTACGCAAATGTATCATAGCTGCTGCCAATAACTTACAAGTTCTAAACGGACAAGAAGCAGAAACATTTGTGTTAGTTTGTAGAAACTGGGTAAGACGGGCCCAAAATTAGTTCTATTAATAATTAATAACAATAGCAGCAAAAGAAGTTGAATTTGCTTTATAAAATTAGGTGTTGTAAAATGTAATTTATTTCTTTCCTTGGGAATTTCTTTAAATGTTTTGTACGGTCGCCAATTACATGCCTTATCAGGTTTTATAGTGGACCAGTTTCCAGTGCCGTGCGGAAGTGTATTTTTAAATCATTTTTGAACTGCTCTTTTTGATTTTATTACAAAATTGCATTTATTGAAGTAGGTAGACACAGATAGGTAGATACTCGCACTTTCATTTTCAGGAGTAATTTATAATAATAATTTAGTCGACATCAAGACAAATAGGCGGTATCAAACTATAAATATTTATCACAAATAAACGCTCTGCTCTTCGCTTCCCTGTTGCAACATCACTCGGTCTTAATTTCGTGAGTTATTATAAATTAAAAAAGTTGCACAAGTGTTGAAATTACAGGAGAACCACTCACCTCTTATCAAAGCTGCCGTTCTTTGGAAAAAGTAATTGTATATTTATGATAAATAACTGCTTAGCGTTTAATAAAAATAATTTATGATGTAAGTAAACTTAGCAGAGCAGGCGTTGGGAAAGAATAAAAATTTCAGTGAAGCACCCATTTTTAGAACATTTTTAATTGAATTCAATAGAAATTTATAAAATTATCAATTCCTTAAAAATAATAGTAAGAAGAACGAATATATCGGCCTAGAAAAATGACTGTCATTAAAATTCACACAATTATAGCCATTATACCTAAATGGATAAAGTGCATGTAAACATAGCTACAGCATGTAGTACATTACTGTACTGCAAATTGTTTCAATGTGCAAAATCATCATTGCACAATATAGTATAGTAAGCGAGATGTACCTATATCTCTATTATTGTAGTTTTATTTTCTCATGTATAATTTATTAAAGTTTTAACATTATTCATTTTGAAAATATTTCAGAAAAGTATTGAAACAGTAATATGACTAGTTATTTTTTCAATTACTTTTTTTTGTAAATGTGATTTAAAAAATCTTTTTAAGATTAGATTAGATCATTTATTATCTATTTAGAGCAGTACAGAGATGCTATGGGATTTGGCAATTTAATACTAAGCATGTGCCAACCAGGTATATACAATTGATGAAAAACATATTTGAAACAAATATAGATACATACATATAGATATAAACACACACTTACACACGAATACAATCCAAATTAATGTTACGATATTTCTATAACAATTTGTCAAATTCAACAATATACAAAGTACCTATATCATAATAATACAGTCCACATACACAATGAGAAAACACAAAATAAATTTAAGAAAAAAGGGGACCACTATTTTATTATCACTTATAATTAAGAAATTCGTCATATGAATAAGCATTAATCCCACTCACATATTTTTTAACCTGGCTCCTTGAAGTTCCGAAGAGATGGTAGACTTTTATAGATGTCTGGTAAATGATTGTACAACTTCAGTCCAAGAAGATCATGAGCTTTCAAGGTAATACTGAGGTGTCTATAGGGAATACAGAGTAGGTATTTATTTTTATTGCGGCTGTCATATGTATGATAAAAACCAGTTTTCGTGAATTTATGTTTGTTTTCAAAAACATACACCAAAATGTTAAAAATATGTATATAAACCAGGCAGAGTAAGAATATTATATTTTTGAAAAGAGGTCTGCATGACTAAACCAGCGAAACATCTACAATACATCTAATTATACGTTTCCGTGTAATAAATACATTTTGAGCTTTGAAAGATTTTCCCCATAGCATAATTCCGTAGGCTAATTTAGACTGAACCTCTGCATAATAAAATAATAATAATAGACCAGAAATATCTAACACACTCTTTAAAATTCTAATTTGGAGCACTTGCAGGTCAACACATTGACAAGCATATCACAATGATTTTTAAACGTTAACGTATTGTCAAATATGATTCCCAGAAACTTAACACTGTCAGTTCTTTGAATCTCTAAATTACCATACTTTATATCTGTAGAAAATTCGCGATGATTTTGAGAAGTATGGAAAATTATGCATCATTTGGCTTTAGAGCTATTTAAAAATTAGGAATTTTCATTACACCAGTTATACAAATTAGTATATCCTGTAGTGATCTTGTTTTGAATGCATTGCTGGTTTGCATCAGTAAAAAAAGGGTAGTATCATCTACATATAAAGTAGTGAAAGTGTTCTGGATTATATTTGGCAACTCATTAATATATATTATGAATAGAATTGGTCCCAGGATTGAACCTTGTGGAACGCCAATGCTGTTATTTAATATAGAAGATGTATACGACGATTGTTTATAATTTTCATTATTTTCACTATTTTGACCATTTGTTTCCTACCTTTCAGTTTTGTTAATAATAAATCATATTGTACGCAGTCAAAAGCGCAATAGAAATCACAGAAAATTCCCATCGGGAAACAGCCAGCCTCTATAGCCTCCAAAATCTACTCATAATATGATAGTACGAAGCGCGAAAACCATGTTGGCAATTATTTAACAAATTGTTTATGCTAAGGAATTTGAGCAACTGTAACGAAATTGCATACTTAAATATTTTTGAGATAGTGGGAGGAATAGAAATAGGACGGTAAATTAAGTTCATGGATAGATCCCAAGGTAAAAGTATTACGATTTAGCCTAACTTATAATTTCGTCCAAAACATGATAGTTAAAGAGATACAAGGTGTTAAATGTAAAATACATATTATTTAATTTTTTTTAATTTATCTCTTAATAAATGATAGATAATATCCATGCAAAATTTTGGCGTTTGGACTTTTTTGGCTCAAGGAATTGAAATCTGTTCACAGTTTGGTTGTAGTTTATAGAAGGCGCCAGATGCGCTAAATTAAATGTATTAACAACCACAAAACTTGTTTACACTTTAATGTATTTATCTCATCTTTGATAGCAAATTCTTATTCGCCCATCGCACAGCAGCGCTAAGGTATTTCATTCATTCATTTTGTGGAAAGTCTTGGGGCGTAGGTCCTAAACAACTATACTGGCTGTATGTGATGGTTGTCAGACCCATGATCACATACGGCTCAATAGTTTGGTGGTCCAAAGGTCTTCAAAGGATAGCCAAAATAAAACTCTCGGGTTTGCAGAGACAAGCTAGTCTGGCGATAACTGGTGCAATCAGTACCACACCGTCAGCGGCTCTGGAAGTCCTCCTGGACCTACCACCTCTCCATATACTGTTGGAGAGAGAAGCCAGGTGGGCAATGTACAGACTAAAGCAAGCGGCTATTTGCATGCCGAAGGCTAACATAATAGAGCGCAGTGGAGTGCTGGAGGACATAGAAGGACACAGCACTCTATCGATGGTCTCGGATGTTACGCCTACAACAACTATAAACTGCCTTTCGAGATCCTCTTTCCTCGGAGGGAGGAGTGGGAGCGAGGTGAAACCGACCTCCTAAAGGCAGATAGTTGCTGGTACACTAATGGCTCTAAGACCCCGGAGGGGGTTGGAGCTGGAGTCTGGAGTGTATAGTTGCAACCCAAACACCAGGCTATCTGTAAGCCTGGGTAAATATGCGACTATATTTCAGGCTGAAATTCATGCCATCGATCTGTGTGTGGGGAAGCTGGAAAAGCTTAGACTCAAACGCAGGTCGATAAAAATCTTTCAGATAGCCAAGCAGCTTTAAAAGCACTTGGATCCAACCGGTGTAACTCAAGAACGATATGGAACTCTCAAAAGGCTCTGGAGCGGTTAGGTACAAGCAACAGAGTAACCCTGGTTTGGATACCTGGTCATGCGGGTATCCAGGGAAACGAGGCAGCGGACTCGTTAGCAAGGCGGGGTGCCTCTTCCAGCTTTATAGGTCCGGAACCGGCTCTTGGCTTAGCTTCGACTACTGCCAAAGCAGTCATCTCGACCTGTGCGGAGGAAAGATAAGGGAGTACTGGCGAGATCTGCCAAGATTAGCTCATTCGAAGGCGTTCATAGGGGGCACTTCGACAAAGAGAGCTAAATGTTTGCTAGAGTTAAATAGGCTTGACCTAAAAACTCTGGTTGGCCTATATACAGGGCACTGCCGGTTAAGAAGTCACATGCACAAGTTGGGGCTGGCTGAGGAGGCCGAGTGCCGATTGTGTTTAGAAAGTGACGAATCGGCAGAACATATTTTATGTCATTGTCCGGCTGGGGAACGGACCAGATTTTCTATATTTGGCAAAGTGCATCTCTTGCCAGAAGATCTGGACAAAATCTCACCCAACAAGGTTATCGGCTTCATAAAGAGGCTAAACCTGTTGGGTGAAGTGTAACAAGTATGTGAGCCACAATAGACCACAGGGTCGCGGTGGAGGGCCAGTTTTTGGCCCACTCACGTAGAACTATGAACTATGAACTAAGGTATTTCGTGAAATTATGTATTGTGTGGTATCAAAATGTGAAAATACAAGTGTGGAAACACCTAATAAACATTTTATTTCTATGCCAGGGGAAAAAGAAGTAGGACATTGACGATTGTAGTAAAGAAAAATTTCTCCAACTGTCACAAAACTTTGACATATTTTTACTGTCAGGAGTCGCCAAGGTTGACATTTTCCTTACTTAGAAAAAAATGGTAGGAACAAAATTATTCACTTTTAATCCTAGGAGCTAAAGTTGACAATTTACAAAAGTTTATTCAACAATATTTACAATAACTTTTGTTTATCCACGTTGATACTAACTGCACAGTTTGAACAAGTATTAAAATTAAATAAACCACTGAAACTGCCACTACCCTCATTCTTCAATCAATTCTCAAAGCAGTCCAATATGTTTACCGTAATTAATAGTTATATTCAGATGTTGTACAATGAGATATAACTACGGTGCTTGGTTGATCATTACTATCAACTTTCAGTATTCTTATCGCAACATTTTCTTTATTCAAAAGTGAGTCTTCAATGTAGCCTTCCGCCACAGTGCTCGATCTCCATCCTCCGTGTCTTTTAAGACAAATGATGTCACCACTATCGTCAACTAAAAGGGTAGCAGACGTTCGTCGTAATGCATATCCGCTTTACTCTTTCCAATTGTCCAGCATCAAAAACTTTGCCACTTCCTTTAGGTGGCACTGATTTTTTGAATACTGACCACCATTCAATGACACTTTCCACTAACGTATCTGAGAAATAATCGATGTTCTACCAATCCAGGTGGACTTAAAGCAACATATTTCTATAAAAGCTTAAATAATTATCTTCCAGTACAGTAAAAGAACGTGGTCTCTTGGTTTTGGCATTAGGAATTTGTATAATTAAAGCAGATTTCACATCTTTAACATGATCTATATTAACTAATTCATCAGAACAGCATGCGTCTGCAATACCCATTATTAGGACTGCCTTCAAAGAAGCTTTTTAAAAATGTTGTTCTTTTTAGCGTTTACCTTCATCATCAAATTATCAGGTGTACTATTCAAATATTAATCAACTTGCTTCTTTGTAAATACTCGCGTTATTTCGGTACATATTCTTCATCTTGTCTCTTTAGAGAAGTACGTAACTTTGAATATTTGCTTATATCAATTCCTCTCTTTATATCCAACGTTGACCGCAACATTGAATATTGTGACTAAATCGTTAACAGCTTCATTTTATTTGCTAGGTTTGAGAAATACACCATCAATACATCTTCTGAATACAACTTCTTTGTATTGTTTTTTCTTTGCGCCAATCGTTGGTATACATATTCATAAATTTTTTGAGATTTCTTTGGGAGAAGATTCAAATAAACCTTTTTTGCACACTCTAGTATCTTCTCAGATACACCTAGATGTTTATTAGATTTCAATTTTACAAATTGAACCACAAACAATCACGAATTAACTTAATTAGCGATATGACGTCTAATATTTGACAAAGTATTTATGACTACATCGATATATTCTACTTAACTAATTTAACATATTTTTTTTAATTCATCATACATTTTTTGTGAACTTATTTCTTACTTTAAATAGTATCAGAGCTATGTACATTGTATTGTACTACACTCAAGAATCACCTTGTGTTAGAATATACATACAAAATATAGGCAATGCTGTGTTAGCAGATATCAGACTCTATTTTGAATAATTTATTTCGTAACTTGTCCTTTTTATCTAACCAAATATTACTGATCTGATACCTTCTAAACATGAGGACTATTCGGGCAAAATATTAAAAGACGGCCCTTGCATTTGATAAATATTAGACATGGAGATACTGTTTGACAATTTTTGAAGTAAACAGCAATGCATAATTGTTGATGTCTTTATTATTTTATTTGAGAGGTGTTTTGTATGTAAATATTTACGGTGTTGTTCAATCGTGCGTAGGTATGGGAAAACGTCGTCATATAAATATTTGTCGTTTGCTAAAATTACTTTGGAAGGTACAAATTTTGTTTACAGCTCCACAAATATTGACGATGTATTGTAGCAGCGGTATTTTTGGATGTTCGTTCTTTCATCTGACTGATTTGTTACAAAATTATTACGAGGCTTAGGTAAATCCTGATTTTAATTAAAAGAATCAAACAGATAATGGTGGATAAAAGGTACGTTATTAAGATGATCAGTGTCTACACAGGGTGTTCTACAAACTCTATGACAAACTTTGAACTAGCTGAATTATGTCAAACATGTTTTTCTTATATGAACATAAGTCCGATTCGTTTTTGTTTAGAAGTTACAAGCATTTAGAAAATACATAATTTTATATTTCAAAGTGATAAATAAGAATAATGGTTGCTATAACGATAATTACTATGTAATTTTGTTCCTTCATTTGACACTTAGCGTGCTACCCAAATAAAAAATGCATTTATTTAGAACTTAAGAGTAGGCAGATATTGTCTTCGTATATTCCAATGGGAACGCCAGACAAACAGTCCAAGAATACCGACAAAGATACCAAAATAGAGATCAACCTGTCCACACAGTCTTTAGTGCATCATTTCGTAGATATTGAGAAGTAGGTAATCTCGTTCCAAAAAGGTCATCCGTCCTACTGAAGTGAATGTTCATTGAATAAGATATAATAGAGGTCATTGGTCATTGACAACTCTTCAGCGAATAGCAAGTAATCTTCATTTATCACCGAATTTTGTATGGCGTGCATTGATCATTCGTCGCCAAAATGTACAAGCGTTACATGCTGGAGATTCTCATCAGCCATTAGAATTTTGTCACTGGGTGCTTTAACAATATGCACATAATAATTAGTAATTAGTAATAATTTCGCTTGTTATGTGGTGTGATGGCATGTTTTACTAGGGACGGCATAAATAATAATCACAATGAACGTTACAAAAGTACATATGCAATTAGATCAAGACGATTTCAGCAACATTTCAGTGTTAAATGCAGATCTGTATAGAACTTTCTTGAAAAACGACAAACACATATGGTGTCAGCACTATGGTGCACCACCACATAGACGGAGACAAGTAACTACTTGGTTAAATGATCATTTCCCGAAGAAATGAATAGGTCAACAAGATCTAATAGCATGGCTACTGCGTTCCCTAGATCTAAATCCTTTGGACTTTTATTTATGCGGACATATGAAGCAGCTTGTCTATCATGCTGAAATCACTACCCGCCACCAGATACTTGAAAGAATTCAGTATGCAACTAACCAAATCTCATCTGTCGAGTGACAGAACCTTTAATTCGCCAATGAGGCTTGCATTCGAGCTGAGGGTGAACATTTTCAACAATTTTTATAGCCTTAAGATTTGCTAATTTTTTTAATAAAGATTAACTAATGTAACTTTTAACACAAATAATAATTAGGTAATTTTATAGAAACCACCATTTTTATTTATCAGGATATAAGAAAATAATATGTTTGACGTTAACCCAGATACCATCTACCAAAGTTTGTTGTAGAGATTGTAAAACACCCTATGTGTAAACATGTTTATTTACATCCATATGTAATGTTGATATTTCAAACTTACAGTAAGTTTGAAAGAAACATATTTCTGACTGACATATATCCAGATGGAAAGTGACATTTACCAAGGTGCGGAAAGTAATTACTTTTCACCCAGAAAAATGTCACATTGAACCCAGGTAAATGTCAAGATTCATTGAATAACCAAAATGTTTGTTATATATATTTAGGTATTAATAATATTGTGTGAAACTAACTACTCTGTGGACTAAAGCCCCAACCAGCGTTGAATTACACCCACAATATCTTCCCATATATTCTTTATTATTAGCTTTTGTAACATTTTTTACTGTATTACAAAAATATTTTAAGCTAATATAAATCAAATCTTCTACAATTCCTATTAATGAAGTCATATGTATGCTCTCTGATGCCAAACATCTACCTAGGTACCTATGCTAATGAACAATTTCACAGACAAAGCTCTATTCAATAATTATCTAAAAAAAAATAATCTAGCTAAATTTACTAACCTGGTTTAATGAAAACTCTCTATAAATACCTATCTAAGTTCATAGGCTAAAATCACTTTGGACATGTCGATATTTAATTTCAAATAATTTTAATTTATATAATAATTTTTATAGTTAGATATTTGACTCAACTTAAAGGAGGCCACCTGAAGAAGCAATCCTAAAAATGCAGAAATAGGTCAGATCTCATCTATTGTGGCTGAATTTTCGAGTTCCCACCATTGCAAAAGTGAACTTAGATATTTATAGAGAGTTTTCATTAAACCAGATTAGCCAGATAATTTTTTTTAGATAGTTATTGAATAGAGCATTGTCTGTGGAATTGTTCATTCGCATACCTAAATGTTTGGTATCAGAGAGCATACATATGACTTTATTGATAGGAATTGTAGGAGATTTGATTTATATTAGCTTAACATACTTTTCTAATGCAGTAACAAAATGTTTGTTTTATAAAATATCTTATTGTACATTAAAACATTTTCAACAAATTTTATTCACTTTAACTACTAAGTACTACAAATTATTTTACCACGCAACCTTGTGTAAATGGACCAAAGGGCTTTTTCATTTTAGCAATTTCGTTAAAATATGCCAGTACATTAGTTTCAGAAACAGCTTTCTGAACAACTTTTTGCGAACATCAACTCTTGAAAACATCAAGTTTATCGTACCTTGCACGACTCTTCTTCTTAGGTACCAAATCTTTTTTCAAACTTTTAGCGATTTCTCTTAGTTGAGGATTAATACATATAATTTCTTCTGAATCGTTCATTGTCTTCGAAAACACTTTTTTATGACGATTTATCAAAAATACAACTAACTTAACCTTCTTAGTGTGACTTTTTTAGTAGGTACCCACCATTTTCAAAATGCCAACTTGACGTTTTCTTTATATATAATATGGTTATACAGGGGTCTTACATTGTTAATTTCTTACATAATTATTTTTGTTACAAGAGCCGTCACTTGCATTTAAAAGGTATGGTTGTAAATAAAATAGTACACAAGCCTCGGTGAAAAGTTTTATTCTTGTCCCGAAAAATGTAAACCATCCTTTTCCCTCGACAAGAATAAAACACTTCCCACCTTGGTGTGAAATATACCTAATATTTCAATCTTTATTTCAGTTTTTAATCATCTTTCCAAAGTTTTTCTTGGAATGACAAGTCATAGATGCATTTCTAATAGAGAAACCATTTTTACAGTCTCGACGGCACGAAGAAGATTCTCTTGCGTCCATGAACCTGGAAATTCTACAGGTTTTTTGATGTACTTGTTTGGCATCTGAAAATATACTATAGATTCACGAAAAATGATGATCTTCTCATCCGATTTGCCAGGCAAAAATGGCCATCTCGTTAATTTGTAGAAGAAGTGCATAAACGAGACTATTTTAAGGTTAGGCAAAACTTCATAGTGTGTTTAGTTGAATAATTAATTTCAGACAGTGTAGGTATTTCAGTAAAAAAGAATATAATTATTTTCTAGTATGGCCATTTATCCCGGACTTACCCTAAAGAAAGTAAGTATGAAAACATTAAAATAACAAGTGCGAGTCTTATATAGAGCATTTATAAAAATACGTACTTATTTACCAGGGTAAAAAACACTTGAAAATAATATAATTAAAAAAGTTATAGAACTTGTAAGAAAGTAAGAAATACAATTGAATAATTTACTTAAGTAACTACTAGTGAGAATTTAAGAAATAGTGTGCCATTTGGATTTGGAATATAGAAATGTAAATACTGCATGTTTTTTAGTAGGTACCTGTTTAAGTATCTAAGTATAAGTAGTGTAGTGGTAATTTGGAAGTGTTGTAGAAGAAGAAAACTAGTATAAAGCCAAGTTTGGATCAGTCACGTATAAGGGCAAAAGCCTAAATATCATAGCAGAATTGCATACCTAGGTCCTACTTATCAAAGACAGAAAAAATATGAAATTAAAGAAGTTAGAGTAAGCAAAACACTGGGATAGTAGAAAAATAGGAAAACTATTGAAGAATCAAAACCAACTGTTAGAAATCATGAAGGCTTGATCAGATGAGTGAATTGACATCCGACGCTGAAAGAGAAGATGAAAATATGTAGGTACTATACCTATGCATTACCTACCACTTAAATATGACAAAAAATTGTTCTGTTGAAATACCTATTTACTAAAGTGAGAACATATTGAAGCACAATGACAGAAATATAAATGTTTGTTTAATAAGTAATTATAGTTATTATAAGTGACGGGGAAGACTGTAATTATATATAGTTTAAACAATTTTTCAAATTGTAGGTAATGACTGGCATTTAGACATAATATTTTCTATAACTTTGCAAAATATTTTTTTGTCAACTTGCCTTTCTGAGGGATTATTAACTAAATAAAATAGCCATTTACATGTCACGCCGTCAAAGCGAATCACGTACACGACGTTGGCAACGACCACTAAAGCTAAGCTATGCGAAAATAAAGCCTCGCAATCGAAATCCTCCAGAGCCAGCCGCGCGGAAAACACGGAAGCCAAACAATTTAATAAATTATAAATTATTCTACAACGTATAAAACCGCCAGGGACAAGTGGCCCTTCATCTCCTGCAAGAGGGAGAGGGTTGTTCGCCCGTCCGCCATTCTTGGGGGGTGAGCGCCGTCGCCGGAGCAACCGCTGCCGGTAGGCGTGGCCAGCAGGGGTGGGGGCGCTCGCAACCCTGCCCCCTCCACCGCCGCAAATCCAATAATCCAACCGCTTAGATTGTGACGGAATGATTTACCGACAAATCGGGCCTGACAAATAACAACATTACGGATGTGTGTGTGAGTGTGTGTGGAAATGCGATATGCCCCCGTGATCGATGGCGCTCGTTGCGAACTTGTTTGTCGCTGTGAACAAACTAAACTCGATTTATTTTCATTTAGGGGTTGTAGAATGCGAATTTCGGCGTGGATGTCGACATTTATTATTTTGCGGCACAATGAGATAATGCGAATTTAATTCGAATAAGCTAAATTGTTCGTTTTGCTCGTTCACAATTCACACCCTCATCATACACAAATTCATTTTTCTCGAAATGAATTCTCGTTGGAAAAATTTAATATGAAATGTCTGGGAATTACCTATATCTACCTGGATATCTAAGAATAAATCCAATACCTATGATTTGATTTAGTCCTCACTACATGCAAACTAAAGTAGATAAATTAACTATCGTCTTAAATGTAAACAATAAGTATCTGGAAAACCTAAAAATAAATATGATTTATTGCTATGCATCAGTACAATATAGAAATGAGATGTGATGATTATTTTTAAAATTACAACATCCAAGTTTACATTAATTACTAGATGATGTGAAAATTGAAAATGTGGTAAATTACTGCAATTAACAATAAAGACCAGAGTTTTAATACGAACAATAGTTGTGTTAAATATATCAAGCTGGCTACTTATTAAATTATAGTTAGTACAGCACTGAAATAACAACAGAGCGTGACAAGAACCTTCAAAATTATTTAATATTATTTCAAATACTTGCAGTAATTCTTTCAAGTCACTTAAAATTTCAAAAAAAGAAAACATTAACTTTATTTTGAGAATAACAGTTGTTGACTCAATTAATTCATATTATCTAAATAAACCAAAACAATTCTTAAAACAAACAAAACTTTATTTCATATTAAGCATAGCAGTTTCCTTGTTATACAATAATAAGTTAATCTTTCATTAAAGTTTTACTACTTGAGGAATAGTAAAATTAAGCTAGCGTTGAAATAACTATATTAATTTTGATATTAGTATAGCTTTCTTTCCGTCATAAATTGTAGGTAATTTTATAATAAATTTAAAAGCCTAATTTCTAACTTTTCTGTTTTATTTGTTATGGCAGAATATATAGTTAGTGAATATGCAAATATGTGTTAAAAGTACAGATTAACTTCTAATAACTCCTTAAAAGCCAGAGGTTGTTCTGAACTATTTTCTGATAGAAAATAATAGTGGAGGCCCAACACGAAGGCCACATAGCCATTGTAAATTTGATAATGCTAATTTTTTGTTAAATGAGTTGTTAAATACATCTTCCAATTCTATTTTCGATTAATTATGAGTTATGTTTGTCCTATATAGTTTGCAATACAAAGAGTTTTCCTTTCATATTCAGAAATTCAGATTATAGAAATTATTTTCTAAATCTGTAACAAGATTGGTAATTAATTGTAATTTTCTTATTATTTTTATTTTGTAATACTGACGGAAATTTAAAACATTGTCGGATATAGTTTTGATTGTATTTTACTCCTATCTTAATAAACATTTATTGAGCAGTAATTACCAATAGTTATGTTTTTATATAAAATGGTGAATGCGCCGGCAACATGCACTTCCACAGAAAATGCCAAATTACTTCAAAACCGTCAATTCAAATAAGAGTACATTTCTTTTGCGCATTGCTTGTGAAACTTATTTTCATAATTTGGTGTTTAATTTAGAAATTATAGGCAAAAATGATTTCAGTTTTGAAATTAAAGACCTGTAACTTTCTAATAAAGGCCCGTAGATGAATAAGTTATATCTATGAAGTAGGTACCTACTGACATTTATTTGACCTCACTTAAAAGTTTTATTTTATATCAAGTACCGGAACACCTTGTAAACAAACAAAACATAAAAGGCATTTCAACAAAAAAATAGATATATAAAAAATAATAACAGTGTACTTACCCAAATAAATATACCTAAATGTTTTATTTTTTACTATTATGCTATATACAGGCATTAGAGAAACACAAATGCTTAAAAATAGTTTTGGAACTAACTATTGAATTTAAAAATGTTAACGTGTAGACAAACATATACGGTTCATTAAAAAGAATTTCTTGTGGGATACTCGCAAAACAGTAAGTATAAGATTATATTTTATTACACTTGCAGCTTATGCTTATTATACAATTCATAAATATCATAGAAACTGAAGTGGTACATTGTTTAGATGTTTGCATCAAAATTACGCCATTACATGTGTCTCACCATACAACATTAATTTCAAACAACATATTTATCTTTATGACAGTAGAAATGGTAATTGCTTACAACAAATATTACACTGTAAAAAAATAATTACACATTTTAACACAAAAGAACACAATACTGTGTTAATCGAGGTCCACACGGAATTGTGTATATTTTTACACATTTCTCTATATGTAGCAGTGTATTAAAGGTTTAACACAATTCACTGTGTTAATGTAACAACTGTCATGTGTAACTTTTACACATTTCAGTGTTATTTGTATCTTTAAAGGTGTAGGCTTTACACATTAACATGTTAATTTTATTGTATAATAATAGATATTTATATGGAAGGTGAGTCTTCTATCTTTTTAATTTGTTAATTATGTTCCTGTTTGCTTTCGAAATAATTTTTAATAAGTATAATTTTCGAAATACTTTTATTTTGACATTTTCTAGAGGTTTTGCCTATCGTCGAGAATGCCTTAAATATAGCATGGAATATTCTATAAAACGTCAGAATATATGTATTAAAAATTATAATTACAAATGCAAACAGGAACATAATTAACAAAGTAGGTGAGATTCCCTATCAATATAGAGAATTTTCAGAATTATGGTGTAATTATAAAATGAAAGATGTTTTACTTTTTATGATTTTATTACAAAAATAACATTCAGTTCAAATGAACAACAACCAAGTCTGCTTACAAAATATATATGTATTAAAATTAACAGTATAATAGTACATATTCTAATAAAGGACTAATAATTTCAAGTAAATCATAAACAATGAAACAGTAAACAAAGACTTATTTAGGCACTACATAATATAAGTTTACGAAAATTAACTGGTAGTGATTTGAACATATAATTTTCTCTCCCTAAAGTTAAAAAAAAATTAGATTACAGAGTAATCTAAAACGTCAGAGTAAACTCCTAATATTTTTAATAGTTATATTCTAATTAGTTTTAGCTGTATTACAATTATCAGTAATATTTGTTATAGTTAGGTAGGTACTTACCATTTTCCTTGATTAAACCTCAATTTATATTTAAATATTCTCCATTTGAACACAGTGAATGAGAGGTAACTGTACACAACACCGCTACATGACCAATATGGCGTAGTGACGTGTGTTAGATCAGCTGATACACTGCAGCTGCGCAGTTGTGCTCAACCAGTCAGTAGTAGAGATATAGAACACAATTAAGTTGTGTGCGTGTTAAGTTTACACAAAATGGTGTACTTTTAACACACGACTAGTAAATATTACACAAATTCAGTATATTTTATTATAATACTAGTAATTTTAACATACTTTGTGTAAAATGTACAAAAAAGCCATAGTGTGTGAAACTATTAACACGGAATTTTTACACATCCTAAATTTCACACTGGAAAATCTCGTTTACACAGCAACTTTTTTTACAGTGTAAAATTTGTTGTAGTTATGTTAATTAGAAATTTAGTATAACTAAAATTTGAGCTAAAAATATTTATTGTCACACAGATATACGTATCTATATCTAAAAAAATTTGCAAAAACCAAATATTCTACATATTTTCTAATGGAAATGAAATAACTACATTTAAATACATTTTTAGATGATTGGCGAACAATGCACTTTTACAGAGAAGGATGGATAATTTACTTTTAAAGATGGATGGACAAATTGCACTAAAAAGTCTTCCTACGCAGAAGATATTTTTGCTACAGACAAGGACTTCTTGATAAAAATGTGACTAGCATATTGTATTTATTATTGAATTTTAATAATTTGTTAGTAAGAGATATCCTGCATATTATATTACTAACTTAAACCTATACTTTGGTACATTTTACAAGCAGAGACTTTTCCCCATATATTAAAAGTGAAAATGTTTCCCTCTTTTCAACTTCATCTGTCAATACACTCTCCACATGGCCACAAAAATAATATAATACATTTTTAAATTGGCTTTTGTTACACTATTCAGGTTAAACAAAATGTAAATATTTGAACTTATTGATGAACTCTTTGGTATATATATTTTTTTAACATGCATATTGTTCAATTTTGTACACATTGATATTCAGTCATATATGGGAAATAATATTAGTTATTAGAGATGTTGATTTTCGTTACTTTTGAATACTCGTTACTAATCGTTACTCAACTATTAAGTAATCATTTAAAGTATTCGTTACTTTGATTACTTTGATTACTGTACTGATTCTGTTACTTTTATTGCTTTATTGGTACTTGCATGTAAAATACCGCTATCTGTAAGGATCGACAATAATCATAATACGCACAAAACTTAATTGTATATGAAAAATTGAAAATGAATAAAAATAGCTGATTTGGTTATTACCTACTTATTTATATTATATTAATAATACAACATTAATTAAGAAAACAACAAAACATAAAATTTCCAAATAAAAAAGGCGAAATAAAACTTATAAATATTGGTTATGTAAAAATATAAGTATCATTTCCACGTTTTCACCTTTGTTATTCGTATTGGTACTATATTTTCGTATCGTATAATACGCATTGGATTTACATATGTATATAGGGTATAGTATAGTAGTAGTAATCAAAGTAATCATATGTTTTTGAATTCGGTATTCGTTACTTTGGGTTTCAATGAGCAACGAGTACCTATGCCTGCCATACCTTAACATAACTAAAACGCATTAGGTTAGAGGTTAGATTGATTTGTCTTCTATAAAATTTTATGATAAATTGAGCAAATTTAAATATCCTAATAATTGAATTACAAACACACATATACCTACTTGATTTTTTCTTAATAAATAATGTAAATTAAATATTAACATTAAATATTATATTATAATAGCATAACAAAACATGTACATTTTCACCCACTATAGTATTATTTCGACTACTTATATTAATAAAAAAGGCATTTTTGTTTAAAATTTTTGCTTGTCTTTAAAATACCGTTGACATGGAGAACTTTCATTTCAATTTGTGCAGGAATCGGCCTACTTTGATATCAAATCAACGGACAGAAAAAAATGTTTATTTTTCATTAGACATTAAAAAGGCATTCTTGATTAAAATTTTTGCTTGTCTTTAAAATGTGGTTGGTATACTCGCGACAAGAATTCAGACGACTTACGTCATACGAACAAATGAATAATTTATTATATTTTCATCAAAATATTTAAGAAACTGCAACTGATAGTAATAAAACTATATACCACACTAAAAGTTTGCATTATATATTGCACTAAATTGCATAAAATGATTGATTCTAACGCGACCAAATATCGAAAATTACGTTGACAATAAAAACAAATGTGTAACGTCAGCCGTGACGTAAGACGTCTGAATTCTTGACGCGAGTATATGAAGAACTTTCGTGTTACATGTACAGGGTAATCAGAAACTCGGTAAATATAAAAATCGTTCAAGAATAAATGCTTTTGTTTTTAACAATACAAAAATATGTTAGTAAGGAAAGTTGCTTAGAATTGAAATTTATATTATAATTTCAATTTGTGTATAAATTGTATAAAATACTTTTTCTGCAGTAACGTAAGCATAATATTAAGAATAGCTCATTATGACGATTGCTGTCAAACTTTTTTATTCTCCATGCTAACTGCATTATATAGACAAGTAAACAAATTAATCAAGTATGTTTTTTTGCGTAAAATGAAAAATAAAAATGGTTTACTATCCGTTTCAAAGTATTCCGATGTACACAGAAACTTTAATTATAACATAAATTTAAATTCTAATCAACTTTTCTTAATATATTTTTTTATTGTTAAAAACAAAGACAGTTTATTCTTGAACGATTTTTCTATTTACCGATTTTCTGTACGTGTAACATGAAAGTTTTCCGTAACAACCGCATTTTAAAGACAAGCAAACATTTTAATCAAGAATGCTTTATTTCCGTAAAATGAAAAATAAAAATATTTTCCCTCTATTCCACTCTAACCGTGGGCATACGGTATAATTTTTTACAGCGTATGTAGACACACTTAAAAGAACATCGATGACCTCCTCAAAATCCAACAACCTTCGAGCCTTCCTCTAGGTAGCGCTCCTCGTCGTGAATTATGGACGGCCGTAATGGAGAATGGCAACAGTTTACAATAAAACGCTCGGAATTATTAACGCGAGCATCTCGACTTTGTCGGATGTGACGAGGGCGCGCCCGCCCAGATGCACAATGACGTCGTAATTTTCCCCTTGAATATTCCATTGTCTTCCGCATCTCCCCTTAATGATCGCTGCGGGGGCCTGGAGGGCCTCAAATTATTAAGCCCTAAGTTTCGAAAATTATTTACGCCACGGATTATTTGCGTTGTTGTATTGTGCTCCAACTCGAGGAGAAACTCGGGGCCCTTTTAGGTAGCGTTTGTTAATATTCCAAGGTTCTTGTGCGGCCTAAAATATCTCACACTGATAAAACAGTTATTAAGGGACTTATTCATTTGCAAACAAATGACATAATTTGCCTATGGTCTAAAAGCCGTATGACACTACAACTTTTCAGCAAAATTACTTATCAGTGGTGCCGTTAGGGGTGACAGTGGTTGGGCGAGTACCGAACCAAAATTATTCTCGCCCAACCAACCCTTCCAAGTTTTTGACAATAACATAAGAAGTCAGAACTTTAACTAAAGCCATAAAAACTTAGATTTTCAACTAGTAAGGAATACAAGACCAACGTAAATATTATAAACTGCTCCACAAAGGTTAAGGAAGTTCACAAATCTTAAGTTTCTTTTAAATGTTGACAACTTTTGTTCAAAAATATTTTTGATATGCTATCTTGAATGTTTACTCTTTTATACGAGTGACTTTTTTGGTCCTCCTTCGAAAACATTTTCAGTTTTTGGTAAAGTTTTATTTTTGGTAGTTTTAATACAAAATTTAAATTCTAAAAAAATTATGTCTTTCTTGCACTTCAACGACTGCCTGGCAACGCCTAGGCATACCGCCTATCAGGTTGATGAAGTAGCCTTGATGAATTTCTCGCCACAGGCGTGGTAAAAGTCCTCTGAGTTCCTGGAGTGTATGTGGAGGTGGTTGATGCGAATTTAAGGCTCTTTGTAGTTGGTCCCATGCGTGCTCAATTGGATTGAGGTCTAGCGACAGAGGCGGCAGTGCCAATTGCGTAATACCATGAAATTCCAGGGCATCGACAACAATTCTCACACGATGAGGTCACATTGTCGTCGGGAAATAAAAAAATTGGCCCAATTGGAGCATGAAACAAAGGGATGACATTGTTGATGACTTGTTTGATGTAGATCTATGCATTTATGTTTCCATCAAATGCCAACAACTCTGTACACCCATTAAAACAAATGCCTCCCCAAACAGCAACTGTCCCACCTCTGAATTTATAAACTTCCAGGATGACTTTACGATTTCTGGGTAACAGACGAATGGTCCATACTCGAACACGCCGACTATCCGAAAGCCGTCCATATCTCGACTCATTTGTGAACAATACAGACCTCCATTGGTCATTCCAATTCACGTGTTCATGTTAGCCCATCATTCCGGCCTGCCGTCAATCAGCAGAAATCTTGGCCGGCAGAATGCAGAAGGCTATCATCCTAGGTTCATTACGTCTGCTTAGGGCGCACAATTCTCGGACCCAGTAGTCATTCACTCCACGGGGTGGAGAGTGGCAATTGGTAAATACCAGCTCTTCTCTGGGATGTGTCAGAGCCTCTGAGGTGTGACTGGATTCTAGTAAATAATAATGATGTAGTCCTCCTCGACCACCAGCTTAGGACGATGTTTGTGATTGAGTTCTCGGCTCCCGCAGAGAACAACATCGTCCTAAAAGAGGAGGAAAAACGGAGGAAGTATCGAGATCTTCTCTCCGAGCTCCGCAAGCTGTATCCAGACCACTCTGTTAAGATTGTGGTGCTAATTATAGGCGTCCTGGGTGGAATGAGACATACGTTGCTTTCTGACTTAAAGATCATACCGGCATGTCGAAATTCGGCAGAGATCTTAGCCGGCAGAATGCAGAAGGCAATCGTCCTTGGTTCGCTACGTCTGCTCAGAACACACGATTCAGAACGCCAACATAGAACTGTCCAGTCACTGTCTGGCCGGCAGGGACATATTCACGATGACTGATGCCGTGGATATCGAAAAAATGATCAACATTGCTTTCAATCGTGACTTGGACATCCTCGCTCTCGTTGGCCGCTCTCCACCCTTTTCCACCCACTGCTGATTTTGTTTACGGGTCTCGGGGTCATACTCAAATATCCAGGTCTCATCTCCAGTGACTACCCGACTCATCCAGTCTCTACCGTCGCTCCGAATGCGGGACAATAAATCCTCGCATAAGTTACTATTTTACATTTATTTGCATTTAAATTAAGGTAATTATTATTACAATACTTTTGTAGTTCACATAATTGCTTTTGTAATATTGTGCAATTATCAATATTTTTAATCATACAAAACATCTTTAAATCATCAGCTACTGGCTGCCTATGGCATACTGATGAGAATGTTTGGAAAATATCGTTATCGCCGTTTCACGATAGAAGTCGCTAACTTTGCAGATAATTTGTGTTTTTGAAAAATACACATCACTATATCTTGGAAACTATTTTTGCTATTGATCCGAATTTTTGCATCAACATACAAAATACTACAGCGCTTCCGACAGTGTATAGGTACCAAACTTTAAAAAAATCGTTTCAACCAGACTAGAAAGACAATTTGAAAAGATATGGAATGTAGCTTTTGAAAATGCTACAATATCTAATGGTACCTAATGGTAAGTTAAGCAATATGTATTCTAAAACGCCCATAAAGCTTCCAGCTAAATAAGATATTGATTCCATAATATTAACTCAACAAATTCTCTATCTTAAAGACAATGGACAAGTTACTAACACAAATTTATTATTTAAAATTAAATCATACTTTGATCTTATCATTTCAGAAATATCTTGCAGATTTGACGAAAATGCTAATTTATTAAAGGGATTTCGTACATTCAATCCATCTGGCTCTATTTTTTTAATTTAGAATATTTATTTGCTTTAGCTAACCATTACGAATGTGGTCTAGTCTCAATTGAAAACGAGACAAAAATATTGACAAAAACCATTGAGAGATGAAGTAACAAATAATATTAAAAATGAGATCTACTTTCAACATTAGTTTTTAGTTGTTGCATATGTAATGAAATATCACGTTAGAACTTCCAGTACTTAGTTCAAAAATGTTTTGTCATTATTGTTGCAATAAATTATGCATACTACTATTATACTATACCATACAATATTGATCAATTTGTAATACCGTTTCAGTGTTGTTAAACATTTATTTTTGAACTTCAGCTAATTTAAATAAATATTTTAAATGTTTTTGGCCAAAAAATTTGTTAGTGGTTTTGTAGTTGGTTATTTTTGGTCAGAAAAATGTGAATTTTGATTAATTTATGAACGTCATTATGAATAAAAATTATAAAATTGCAAGACAAGAGTTTCTTTACAATCTTGTTCTTGTTCGATCTAGGACGACCATGTCTTGTATTGTCATGCAAGAGATTAACAAATTTCTTATCATGCAATTTTGCAAGACTCCAAGTACTGTTTTTGATTTGTGTACACACAAAGTTTAAAGTAATGAGCAATATACAAACTGAACCAATGAATTCAATAAACATTGCAGGACTTACCTTATCATTCGATTTAAATAAAGGCCACTAAAGTTCACCAATTTTTAACAAACTTTTCTACAGCAGGAACAACGTGAAATACAAGCTGCCATTTTATCTAGTAGGATATTTCAGTTATCAGTCGGTTAGATAGAAAAATATAAATAAGTGATTATTGTTAGTAGTTATATCTTATATTCAACCCGTGGTACGTTCAAGAAGTAAGTAGGTTGTGCAAGATTTTATAAAAAGCAGTAAATTATAGAGCAAGGAAACGAAACCTTTGAAATTTGCATATACCACTGTTTGTATCTATTATTAATAGTTAAGGAAAGGCCCATGTTTTCATGAGTTTGATGGGAAATATTCTTAAATGTGTTTTCAGAACGGTCAAAGGTTTTAAAATAATGCATATCATCAATTTATGTATCATATAATTGATTTCTTTATTAATAAACAGATGTATAAATTGAACATTTCTTCCTTCTGTAAAGTAAAGTGAATAAGCTATAGTTCTGTGAAATAAATTCCACAGACCAAGAACCGACTTCTGAGATGAGTCTAAAGCTAGCCAGGGTAGAAAAATAAAAAGTAAGACACAAATTATGAGCGCCATAATGTTTCTATCATACATTGACACCACTCAGATCAACACGCATACACATTTTACACTAAAATAAAGGATTGCAACTGTACACACAAAACTAAAGCAACACATACAAACAAGTTACATATAAAATATACAAAATTGTCATTGTCGTCACCAACATAATGTAGGAAATACAAGAGTGCAATAGTAACATTTTATAGCAATATATTATGTATACTCGCGACAAGAATTCAGACGACTTACGTCATACGAACAAATGAATAATTTACTATATTTTCAACAAAATATTTAAGAAACTGCAACTGATAGTAATAAAACTATATACTACACTAAAAGTTTGCATTATATATTGCACTAAATTACAAAAATGATTGTTTTTAACGCGACCAAATATCGAAAATTACGTTGACAATAAAAACAAATGTGTAACGTCAGCTGTGACGTAAGACGTCTGAATTCTTGACGCGAGTATATGCATTTGTGTATATTTGTTATATACGTGATAAATAAGGGATACATATTCATAGAATTAGAATTAATTGATATTTAGTTTATACTTACTTAAATATTCTCACAATTATTTTGCTTATTAATTATTTTTACACGGTAATATTCTGTATTATTATTATGTTTTTGCAGTGACTACACAACTATCGTTTAAACACGTACAAATACTAATAGTATTTCAGTGATATACTTCACTTTATTTATAATTTGTTAAATTTCATTTTTATTATGACAAATGTTACTAAATAAAGTTTTAATATTATTATTCGAGCTGGCAACTCTTGTCATGCGAGACCAAGACAAAATCAAGAAAAAGCAATACCATATAGCAACCCTAATATAAAACAATGTTCATATTATATTTAGCAGTTTATCATCTTAGTCGATTCATGTTCTCTTTCTTACTTAAATTCCCACGTAAGAAGGAGCTCTATCGTTATGCCGACTTAAAAGTAATAGAATGGGATTAATAAAATAATTTTTATTATGTTTTGACAGATACATGATACTGCAACTACTAAGCAGAATTCCAATCATGATATAGATTATCTTAGCAGAATATTCTTATTGCACGATATTTGGCACATAAAAATGTAGTAATCAAAAGAAAAAATATATGAAATGGTCCAAGCTCTCTGGTATGGAGAAGTTCTCACACCAGTGTTGCCAGTAGGGGTACAATTAATTGTACTTTTTCAGTATATTTTCTGGGCCGGAGTACAAAATTACATTTTTCACAGATTTAGTATATTTTCGTTAATTTACACGTTGACAGCTTAATTGACAATTTTAATTGACCGAGGAACGAGTAGGTAAAGTATAGATGAACTCTTACAAGATACAAACCCAAAGAATTATAGTGTTTGTGTTATTTATTTCTTTATAATAACAGACTTCAAAACGAGATATAATTTTAAGCATAGGAAAAAGCGTCATTTTCTATTTTTAGTTTTCTATGATACATTTTTGAAAGTTCCTTCTTATAAAAAAATATCGCTATTAACGCTTTATTGAAATGGAGAATGTGTCAAAAAAAATTCGACTAATGAATTTCCTCTATCAGTTTTGAAGAAACCCCACACCCAAGTGAAATTTCTCGGTGCGCCACTGTCTCTATGTTGAATAATTTGTCCTCATTTATGAGAAAAATTTTGAAATCAAAAGCTTAATGGGCGATAGGAAGGAGATCGTTGAGCCAAAGGGTAATCAAGTAAATTTGCCATTTTGTAATAAAAATTGAGTTATATATACTAAATTGTACTTACAAATTGTAGCTACAATGTGCAAGTTATCATAAAAGATATGATCTTTTTTTTATTTCCTGTCAAAATTATATATTTTATGTCATTCTAAAGTCATTTAACAATTTAGCAGCTATATATAAAATAGTAGGGTTTAAAATTTAACGCCTAGGTATATAAGATAATTTTAAATAATTTGTATTTTACAGAATATCATTTAAAATTTAAAGAGCTGTAAAAATTTTAACACCCTATTAATATTTAACACCAGAATTGACCCTTTATCAGTTAAAACAGACTTCTCGGAAGAATCGCAGTAGGCGGCGCGCTCAAAGCCAACCGAGATTGTAAAGTTTCTAGCAATGTGACGCAATTTCTAAGGAAAATAACACCTTTATCCCCTAATTCAGACACCAATATATTTGATGATTAATAGCTGACACACAAGATAAAAAAATATGTTATGTGTGCTAATCCGTGGGGTTATCTTAAAATATTTGGCTTTCTTTTGTCAATACGAGTGGCGCCATCGCGGTTGAGTCTCTAAAGCCCGCTTTAAGATGACAGTAGCCGATAAAGATAAGCCGAATGTGATTTTTAGCGAAATTGTTCGCTGTTAAACCTTTTAGTGGCTGGATTTGATATTCTTTATATGAACACAGCCGACAAATACTACTTACTTGTCCTATGTCGACCTAATATCGTCTTGGCGGATGAAGAACAATTGGTTTTCGTCTAGTGTAAGGATTTTGTCAAGTGTTTATAAACAATTTTTGTCTGATTGCCACCAAAAATTATTTTTCAAGTAGTTAGCTATTAAGGTATATGTGAGTAAATAAAAATTTTAGAATATTTAAAACTAAACAAAATTAAAATGTAGATATACGTGTTCACAATAACATATTATTTTATATAACTGCTATTTACTTCTTCAACGCATTTCATTTAAAATTATAGAGAGTGATTCAGAATTTATCCAAAAAAAAAGAAATACATTACAAATATAATGTAGTAAAAAGTAAATCAAAAAGGGCAGTTCGATAATAATTTTAAAATACACTTCTATAGGGCACTGAAAACTGGTTCACTGTAAAGCCTAATCTGCAATTAGTCGGCGACCGGCGCAAATAATATCCCAAGGACAAAAAAATTAATAAAATTCAACAAATTTTGCCGCTGTTTTTTTTTATTAATTAATTTGTGATTTTAATTAATAAAATAAATTAGTATACATCGAAAATCAATTGCACGGCAGGCTGGTTAATTTATTTATTCCAAACAGACAAAACATTGCCTAATAACATGGAATACTAACATAATACAGAATTAAAGAAATTCTTGACTGAATTACGAAAACAAACAAAATATAAATGTAATAAATCAATAAAAAATAGGCAAAAATTATAACGATCTATAAGTACTTGCAGAGGTGTAGCCAACGTAAAGGTATACAAAAATAAAAACATATGTAAACTTCTCAACAATAAATATTACTTACCTATAATATTTGAAAACAAATTGTATGATCCAAATAAATCAATTATTTGTTAAAAATATAATATTAAAAACACAAATATTTATATATATATAAAAAAACATACAAGCATACAAATAATACAAACACAAGAAGAAAATATATTAAAAAGCAAATAAAAAAATAAGTACTTTAAATTATGAAAAAGAAGGCATGGGAACAATCATGTACTAAGGCCGCAATATTATAGTCTTGATTTTAGAAGCCGAGGTCAATTTGAGTCTTGCAAGAACATATAAATCTTGCACATTTGATATAGTGGAAATGAAAATAAAATATTTGTTTTCGGTATCGGAAGTTTAAATGTGTCACGATGTCGTGCATTCATTAGAGGCACATTGAATTCCAATCTGCTCTGTATTTTAGGACAATCAAACAAATTATTTACAATTTTATACAATAAGGTCAAAGAGGTTCAGAGTCTATGAATGTCTAGACTGTCGACTATGTACTCTGCTTTTGATTGCACTTAGAATCCAAACTGTATAGTAGTTTAATTTTAAATCTATTAAAAAAAGTAAAACAAAGTAATGCATCATTGACTGAAATTCTCTCAAATTGCATATAAATAAAACTCATATTTTGTTGGCATGTGCAATGGTTAACTTTCTGAATATGTTGATTAAATGAGAGTCCAGGATCACAAGTAACTCCTATACCTCTAATTGTTTTGGGTCTTAGAAGAGGAGTGTCATTAATGTTTTAAGGAAAAATTAATGTACTTTGCTTTCGAGAAAAGGAGAAAATATTGCACTTTTTAATTTAAGATGATATAAGTTACACCATTCACTAATTCGTTATAGATTAACCGGTAATAAGTTACAATGTGCAACGGTAGATTTTCATATCATTCGCATATCATAGGAACTTAACATCAAGACAAGAAGATATATTATTAGCATAATTGTTAAAAACAAAGAACCCAAAATTGAACCCGGAGAAACCCCAGATATTGCATTAAACTGTATTGCCTTTGACACGAATTTTTTAAAGTGAATTTTGTAATATTTGCAAATTTTAAACTTACTTTTAAATATACCATTCCATACAGTTATACAATATCTTAATAGAGATTCCGCCAAAGCGTCATACACTATATTGATCAGTAACAACGCCCAAATATTTTACATTTTTCGTTTTTACTAGAAAGTCACTAGTTTGTTTTTTCTAATTTCGTCGAATAAACAATTTTTTGTTAACTTTTTTTCAAAATTTGCATCCTTTTGCACTGGATATAGGTTATCACTACGTTAGCATACTAGTCTAGGGGTCAGATATTCTGTTGACCGTCAAATTCCTATACTAAAGGTTTTCTTAACAGAAAATTAAAAATAAACACAAATTCAATGTGCAACCTGCTGTTTAAACAAGTTGGAGGAAGGAGGTTATAACATCAATTTTATGGGAAAAAAATTTAAGTTACAAAAATATTCCTTACTAAATTCTGCATAAAAAGTATCTGTAGGTACAGTTTTTATAATTGCAGTAATAGTTTCCAATCTATAACTGCGCGTGAATTAGTGGGCCCGACGCTCCATCTCACGCGTCACAAAGGAATACATCGATAGTTTGGAATCAACTAGGATCACCGACAATGCTTATGAAAAAATGTATAAATGTATATAGATAAATCTTTATTTTTCGTATCTCAACACTGAATGAATAACTTCTTCTTCGATGAAAGACGGAATAGATTATTATAAAAAAAAGTTATAACTTCAACGAAATCAAGTGGAATATTTAAATTGTTGTTTATTCAAATTTATATTACATAAATTATTTATTCAATTAATCTCCATTTTTTACTTTTAGAATGTGCATCAAGGTGGCATGGCATTGGTAGTTCGCAGTCTCTATTTTCTCTATTTTCATTGGTAGTAAACCGTTGATAGTATACATTTCTAACTCCATTCCATATTGATTTCAAATGAATTTCTTTCCAGCTCTGCATTTGGTGAAAAAATCTGTATGTATGCCGCCGAACAGTTTTTCACCAATATAAAAATTGAGGACCTCTTTTGTGCACAATCTAATTAAAAATTGTATCAAAATCTATATTTTTTCTCTAAAATCAATATTTTCGGAGACATTTAGGAAAAACGCAAAATGCTCCCTATTATTTATTGAATATCAAATTTTGGTATCATTTTAAATTTTTGTCTCTTCATGGATATAGACAAATGATCAAAAAATAAAAATTTCAATATCAATTATTCGAAGAATCCGATGATTTTAACCTCTGACCCCTGAATTATACAAGACGAGCAGTTATATTAATAGAAAATAGGCGCCGATTATTGAAAAGATAAACACGAAAGTTAGAAAATAGAGAGATAGAGAAAATATAAGATTCGTGGAGATGTACAAGGTGAAGGAAGTGTTATGTAACGTAAAGTTAGACAATTATAAGAATAGGGATGCTAGAAGTCCAACCCTAAAAAGATTATCAGATAACATGAATATACCTGATCTTACTGCTAATAAAGTTCATGTCACGCGAACCACTTATAAACCAGTAGTTGTCGTAGATAGATTTTAAATGTTTTCACTGCTGCTTCACGAAGGAAACTGGAGAAAGCCCCCAAAGCCTGACATCAAAGTTCAAATTTTTCTTTCCTTTTTTAAACTTTTTTTGGCAATCCAAGGTCTTGATGAGCACATCAGTGACTATTTGCTCACCTTCCAACAAATCAGCCATTTTTCTATATGTCTCTGCTGTCAGTAGTGTCATTGATATCCAAGTCAGAAAATGTAATGAAAATTTTTCCATGCTATTTTTCTATATGTCTCTGCTGTCAGTAGTGTCATTGATATCCAAGTCAGAAAATGTCATGGAAATTAACTTGAACCAAGTAAACTTTGTCCAAGTATTGATCCAAGTATACATGGACCGTGTCAACCAGTTTTTACACACTTACGTTACACAGGGCAGTTAACTTACTATCACTTAATTTTACTATAAAATTAAACGGTTTTTAGAATTATTTTCCACTATCCCACTATATTAGTGTCGCAGAATTGATTTAAAAAGATAACAAGGCATTTCTGAAAATAAGTATGCTGAATACAAGAAATACGATCCTTATCTAAACTTTATCCATATTTCAATGTAATTATATACAGAAAATATAAAATGTCAGTGTATTGTTATTTACTAAACCTTAAATAGTTCAGCTAGATTAATGTTCAATATCATTTGTCTTTATATTCATGGGAATAAAACGTTTAACCCAGCTATTTTTAAAAGTTATTCAACTGCTAAGGAATAGATCAAGTGTAGGTGAGAACAGTTTGAAAAGGCATTTCAGAGAAGTTATATAGCAGATAAAACGACCTTTAAGGTTGTTATTGTTTGATTCACAGTTCCAACAATAATTTTCGTGGTGATATAGAAACAGCTTATGTAACCAATATAACAGCTTAGGAAACAGAACGTGATAACGTCAAATTTGCTATAAAGACGTTGCAGAAGAATGAATGTTTTGTACTGTACAATCAGTATTAACATAGTAGATATTGCAGTTTCCTGCACCGCTATATCTACATTATTTAGAAAACGGCACGTTGCAAGTATAGTTTTTGAAGTTGAAGTTCCCTGTTGAAATGCACGCCGAATCAAAGACTGGCAAACAGAGAAGTGCACTTAAACCCTCATCGTAGGTGGTAGAGAGCCCACTAATGCGAGTTCATTAGAATGGAGCCGGAGAGAGCGAAGTCGAACAGTTGTGGCTAGGGCCATTGATCCAAACGTTATTGGGGATAATCGCCTGATTTATGATGTATTTATACACTTGTTATGAAACCAGCCGAATCAAATTAACTTCTGTTTCGTAGGCGGCGGAAGAGGCTTTGTGCTACTGAACAGGGTGGATCTCTAAAATTATTGTTCAACTGATTTATTAGCTAAAAATATTGATATTGCAAATTTTCACTTGGTGCTTATCATATTGCGCCAGTTCCAATATAATGGAAACGCACAATTTTTTATTTTATGTTATTAATTACCAACTTTTGGCAAAATACATTTACAAAGGGTTTAGAAGTGATATAAGTTCAGTGAAACATAAAAAAGATTTTATTTTATCCATGTAATATCAGCCACGTATTACATTTGTAAGAGCCATCTGGTTGGTACCTCCAAAAGTACTAATCTATACAATTCTACTATGTACTACATTTTCTTCACAAAATTTTGGCTTTCCGTAAAGATCTATAACCAGTAAGCATACTATTGTACTAAATCGGTATAATCAGTTTTCAAAAATCCATTAATACGTCTCTGCTATTTGAAGTAGGTATATACAATTTACAGCTGCATGCCAACAGAGGAGAAGGAGCACGAAGCAAAGGGAAGCGTAATTTTGACCTTGTGTCCAAAGCGTTCCTGTGGGAAAAAGCGACGGAAGAGAAAATAGCACCTGGCTTTTGACTCTGATCGATGTGGGTATATGAAGACCACATAGTATTTTCTTTTTAGTTTCTTCATGCAGGTGTGTGGAGCCAGAACCAAAATAACGCTTCCCTTCGCTTCTCCTCAATGAGCTTAAGCTTAGCTTAAGAAATGTCTCAAAATATACTCTTGATGTACTGACATCAACGTATAATGATTACAGATTCATCATACATCTTTCTTCCTCTCATTTATATTGCTCTTTAAATTTCCCTCCAATTTCTATTAATAGTTTTTTGAATTTGAGTTATGGACCATTTATGTTTCATTTCTGATTTAGTGCAGTGTGCAAGGAGAGGAGTAATGAGGGTAATTGCATCCCTTCAAGTAGAATCAGAGCCATTGCGTCAAATGACAACAATATGTAACTAAATTGCCTTATTATCTATTAATCAAGATCACCTTTGTCATTAAGTAATTGTTTTAGGTTATTGCTCATATAAGAATTATATCTTTATTTTGTACCATGTATATTACCTTCAGCTGTTTACTATACAAATTTTTTTGGCCTTGGAAATCTTCTTCGTTTATGTTTATATATTTGAAGCGTATATCAATACTTTCTGGATCGGTAGATTTATTGGAATCCGCCATGATCTTACAGTTCCACACCTAATTTTAAGTTTAAACCTTTTTAGGCACTGCATCTTTAACAGTGATTTCTTCACAAACTTAAAGGTTTTCGATTTTTCTCTTTCCTTTCTAGCACTTGCACAATTTGTGAGCTAGGTTTCCATTTTCTCTTGACAAAAGGAACACAGTGTGTCTTTTACCAAACCAATATTTCTCTAATGTTTCCAGAATGTACAATGCTCATTTTGTCCTACTGCTATCCTTGTTGATCTATAACATTGGTTAAGTTAGCGCGCTCTTAACTTCTATACAGATAATTCTAAATTTCTAATCTAAAAAATTTGAGAATAGATGCGTTATGAAAAATGTTGTAGTATTTTCAACCTTTACATCGCTGGGCTACTGTAGTTTCTAGCCAGGCAATTCCTAATATTGAAATCCGATTACTTATAGTATTAACGTTTTTGTGATGCCAGTGTTTATATTAGTTTTTCAAGTGTCAAAATGGCTTATATGTATAACAACTCTGATAGATAATGTTTTAATTTATGGTGATCTAAAAATGCTTTAGCAGAATAATTTCCCGGAAAATATGTGCCAAATACAACTACTTTTACCGCGGTGTGCAGAATGCAAGTGTAGTGCAACGCGGGAAATTTGCAACCAAATCGTGGAGATGGAGATCCAGGACGTCTAAGGCATATTGCAGCAGTGTAGCATATCTACAGGACGCTGAATTATATCCGTATGATGTACAGTGCGTCCAAGCATAAATAACAAGGAACTGGACGTGGAGGATCGGTACTATGGCCGCCACAATATCCTGACTTTAAATACTTCTTTTTGTGGGGATATTTAAAAATTGAAGTGTATCGCACCGAAGAGGACACTATTGATGATTTATACTAACGTATCATAACTGTTGCCAATAACTTAAGAGTTCAAAACAGACAAGAAGAAGAAACATTTGTTTAGTTTGCAGAAACTGGATAAGATGGGCAAACATTTTGTTGTTATGGCATCAGGTTTGTCAAACTATTTTATTAATTAAAATCACAAATTAATTATATCAATAACTGATAACAAAAGCCTCAAAAGCAGTTGAATTTTCTGTATAAAGTAGGTATTATAAAATGTTATTTATTTCTTTCCTTTAGAATTTCTTTCAATTTTTTGTTCAGTCGCCAATTGCATGCTTGTCTTGTCAGGTTTTATAGTGGACCAGTTTCCAGTGCCGTGCAGAAGTGTATTTTTTAATCATTTTCGACCTGCCCTTTTTGATTTTTTTTTAACAAAATTGTACTTATAAGAATCCCCTATACATTTAAAAATGGTTTGTTAGATAAGTTCTTAATCACTGTGCATAATCTTAAGAATTGCCTTTGTCCAGAACTTTCTGGGTCTCATTCTTCATCCATTCCAGAAAGCTTGTTTTAATAGCGTTAACAGTACCTACCACAGAAAAATTCAGGACCCAAAAGCTCTAGCATACTATGATTTATCATTGTGTACATCAATAAAATATTTAATATTATCCCTTCCCTTGTTTAGATTTTTAATTGATACTGAAATGAAGAGACTATCAATGGTTTTCCAATTGTCCATTTTCTATGAGAAATGTTAAAACAGTCATCAGCATTTTATTATGACCGCCCTGTACGATCTAAATCTATTCCAACCCCCTCGATTCCGAGCATTGTAAAAGTACCGTGCGCTCGCTAACTCACAGGGGAGTTATTTGTTTGATGCTATTAAATTATTATACTATATTTGTGCGCAGAATGTGATAAATAGTTTGTTTGGCGTTTGAGCAGTGAGCGTGTCCTGGCATATTAACCAAAACTCACACAAAGGATGAATGTGGAAGTTCAGAACGAACAAAAGAGAAGATGATAGTAAAATTATAATTTGTTACCGCAACAACGGGGGAGAGTAGTAGCAGATCTGTCAAGGTTTAATTGAAAATATATCATATTGTGAGTGAAATAGGATATCACTTATTTTCTGAAATTCGGTAACAGACTTGTGTTTATACGTATTAATATTGATTTCAAAGGAACCTGGATTGAGAAGAGTACAGGGCAAAAACGGGAAAGTCAATTTTTCGCGATTTTGAGATTGTAATGCCACCTTTTAGATAATAATGAATCATTTAAACCTGCGATATAAGACAGAGGAAGAACGAAATAAATCTCTTGAAAGATAGCCTATTCTAGGAAGAACCAAAGTGCAACAATCACAGAAGACATACCAAAGAAGTCACTCGCATGTGACAATGTTGTATTTATTATATTTTACATTGCTGTATTAGTGTTTATTATCATTGAGTAATAAGTAGTATTATCTAGCATTCACAGTTTTTTTTTTATATTATACTGCTACAAATAATAGCGCTCATATAGTGCGATCAACTAATTCAAACAATTGAATATTTAAAGTCATACAGGATGAAATTGTAACTACATAAAAACTGTTTACAAGAACTTGATTTATTGAAATTCCATCACAGTCAAAACATGCTCTGATTGCAGGACCGATTTTTCTAGATAAGTTGAAATTTCACAATTTACAAGATGTTAAGAAGTTTGGTGGTGAATGAATTGAAATAATTGAATGTTTAAAGCCATACTGAATAAAATTGTAACGGCAAAACAACACTTTACAAGAATTTAATTTATTGAAATTCCATCACAGTCAAAACATGCTCTGATTACCGGATCGATTTCCCTAGATAAGTTGAAATTCCACAATAGATGCATGAATAACTTTTCTTTTAGTATTTTTCTTTTTTTTTTTTTAAGAAACCGTTGAAGAAGAAATTAACCTTTTGAGAAATGAGATGCAAGATAAGGTCCAGGTCGTAGAAGAAAATGTAAATAAGTTACAAAATGAAATCGTCAAAGTTCAAATCGTAGAAGAAAGTATAATTAAGTTAGAACAAGAGGTTGCAAATCTAAAGTCACAGTTGTTTGCGAAGGAGTCCGTTAAAACTGAGAACTCTTTTGTCTCAAGAATTAAGCCACCAATGTTTGATGAAAAAATATCATATGGAGCACTTACCTTAAAAAGTACGAGGGAGTTGGCTTGGCAAACAACTGGTCAGAAGGAGCAAACACTACATCACAAATAGTGGCTCTACGGGGTGAAACAATGAAGATTTTAAAAATGCTAGCTGACGATAAACAAAAAGATTATCAAATGTTGAAGACTGCTTTGGAAATGAGGTATGGGAAAATTCTTCTCAAACAACGTTTACCAAACACAACTACCAGACAACACTTCGAAGAAAATCTGCAACAATTTGAGGCAGATACAGCACGTATGGTGAAGCTAGCAAGCATTATTAAAGTTAGCCAGGCATAAAAATCTATCCGAAATCAAATCCGCTCGACAAGCACAAGAAGTGGTCAAGGTATGATAAGATGAATTAGGCTTCAGAGCAGAGAAGAAGGAGGAGTCCAGAAGAATGTAGAAAAGTTTGTGAAGAGTCTGCAAGATAATTTGGATAACTTTTATAAAGTACAGGACTGTGCTAATTTCACCATGTATAAGAGGCGACTACCCCTCCGTTGCTGGAAATGCAGAGCAAAGGGACATCTCAGAAATCAATACCATAGGAATATATTTAGTCAAGATCAGAAAGGGCCAGACAATTGGAGAACAAGCAGTAAAAGAGATCATCCAGAACTGAGGTCCAATATTGAAACACAGACGAACCAGTTATTAAAATTGGGGCAGGTACTGGAAAAACAGAAGAAATCAGTTATTGATCTGGGCAGACAGAATTAAACTTTGGAAGTTATTAATACCGAACTTTTCAATCAGATAAAATTAATTCAGGATCAAATGAAATGAACAAACTCAGCGGGTTAAAGAAAAAGAGGAACTGAAAAACTTAAAACAAAAAGATCAGTTGCTGTGGAAGTTAAATACCGGCAAAAACAAGTTAGAGGAAAAATATAGAAAGAGGAAAGGACAAATTTTTATACCAAATGAATGGGATAATAGAATTCTTACTAAAAAACAGAGTGAAGATATGGATAGATCTAACTGGAATGACATTTTTAATAAATCTTCGACTTACAGGAATATCGGAGAGTCCTAATCACAAAGAAAGGATTTATCAAACTGTATTACTCCGAAAAAGAGTACCAGAAGTCCTCGAAGCACCTTATAGTGGCATAAGTGGCGTGTATTTAGGACAAAATAAGACCTTGAACAAAGTCAGAGAAAGCTTATATTAGCTTGGAAGTCATACCGATGTGGAAGAATGGTGTCGATACTGTAGTACTTGTACGTTAAATAAAAAAGATTGTGCAGTGGAGTAAATTAATCGAGACGATCAGTTCTAAGAGGGGGGCAATATTACGGAAGCTCGTCTACCTTTTCAATTTGTTAGTTGTCTTCCTGATTGCGTGAATTTATAATTTTTGTGACACCTTTATTTTGACGTTTTCTAAAACATTCAAGTCATATTCGATTTGATCCTCGACACGTTCTAGAGACCGCAGAACCTTCGAGAACCCTAAAAATATATGTAAACGTATCGATTTCACTCCTCACTTCAGTTTATGTTCAGAAGTCGAACACGAGTGACAAATGTCAAAGTAAAGAGTTATGAATTAGTTTGAAGGGTATTTGTTCTGTAATCAAGTAGTGACCATAAAGTTTATTTTTCGTATGTCAAGACTAAGTCAACGAAGAGGTTATAATATTTTTCATATATCATCACATTATTTGTGTAAACCAACGGGATCAGCCTCTACGCGGAAATTTATTTTCAATTTATTATGTGTACCTCTGATTAACATAAAATACTGTATTTTTCCATAGACCTTATAAATCATGAACCGGCCCTAGAAAGAGAGGTCCGGTGTCCTGATGTGTACAAGAGGGATGAAGCTAGTCCGGGAAAAACAAATGTTCTATGACAGAAAAATATATACCCAGAACCTGACAAAACCTTTCCTGTTAATATTGTTAATGATTTGTGTGCCTTTTGTGATTTAGTTGTGTTTAGTGTGTTTATTAGCAATCGTTTTTAAAAACTCATAAACCATGGAGGAGTCGGTCTGTCACCATAAATGTCATACGTCTGTCATTTACGGTTTTTGTTTTTTCGGCCAATGATCTGTGGATTTTTGCCCGGAGTAGCTCTATCTCTGTCGCACATATCTGAGCATCAACGATTTGCATAGGCAGAAAACGGTTTTGGGCGCGTCCATGATTTATAAGGTCTATGATTTTTTCCTACCATAAATCTGCATAACATTAATCAGGTGATAATATATAAACAACAATATAATTTCGCTCAACTTTAAACTTTTCCTTCTCTACTATCACCTTAACGGTACAACAAAGGCGGATTTTACAGGCGCTCGTGGCTTTCCGAATAATAAATATATCGCAGCGAGCGAGTTCAATTCCAATAAACCCTGATGTGCAGATTAAAGCGATTTTCTCATTTCAGCCCACCATAAACAATTTACAGCGGAGTAATATTGCTTTGTGGATTCGGCCTGGCTTTGTGTTCGTCAATATTTGGAATCAGACCGCACTTTGATATTCCCTTCTGCTCGACAAAGACTTCCAGTTCAAATTAATTCTCAATTAAATATATTACTTTGGTGTTTGCCGAACAACGTTTTCGTTTTTTCGGCGCGATTTGCCTTAACGTGTAATGAAAAGGGCGTTGCTTTAATAAATAACTGATTTTTTACGCTTAACTTTTGAAAGACTTTTATTTGAAACATTTATTTCTAAATTTCAGTAGTCACCAATGCATTTTACATTACAAAATTTTATTTTGAAAGTAAAGAGACTTAAAATTGTATGACAAACATTTAAAATATGAAAAACTTCAGAGTAGATCTGAAGAATAATATAATTTTGGTTAAGTTCAACTTTTCAAATATACAGGGTGTAAATAAATAAATACGAAAAACTTCAGGGAGTGATTTCAAAAAAAAATCTCATTTGAAAATCTGTGAAGATACAACACCAAAGATGGTGCTAAAACAGTCACAGAAATGAAATTAAGTATAAATACGAAAAAATTCAGGGAGTGATTTCATAAAAAAATCTCATTTGAAAATCTGTGAAGATACAACACCAAAGATGGTGCTAAAACAGTGACAGAAATGAAATTAAGTAGACATTTTCTGCTATCGGAAAGGTACTCAGTAAACAATTTGTTGATTTTCTTCTACAGTTATAAGAGGTAGAAACAACCACCCCTAAGGATTGTTTCATACTTAACTTTTTTCTTATTGCTACCTTACCATTTAAAAATTCATTTCGTATAACCTGATTCATTCTAAATAAATTTCTGAACAAAAAAATATTTTAAATCAATTACATGGCGAATGTATGTTAAGTTATTGGGGTAACTTTTTCTACCCCTTACAACCATAGGGGAAAATCATGAAATTATTTACTGACTGCCTTCTCGATAACAGAATGTGCACATAATTTCTTTTTTGTCACTGTCCAAATGTGATTTTTTTATATGAAAGATCCACTTTATTTTTTTCCAGAGAATCATTCCTTGAATTTTATCTGACTTCTTTATTTACGCCCTGTATATATACATTATTTCTTTTCCCCTGGGTCCGCCCATATATAGATTTTGGTTCCTGTTGTTGGTATTATGGCTACAGTTGAATACAACCAGTACAACCAACAACAGGAACTGAAATCAATATATGGACCCAGGGGTACTGATAGTGGGTCCGTCGCCACAGAACTATATCCGAAAGTAACAAGAACAGGTCAATGAATCCCAGCTAAGGCTAGAGATGTGCACTTTAGTTCTATTACTGGTAGTAACCAGTTACCTAGATCACGGCATAGCTATCCATAAATCCATTAAGTTTACTTAGATCAAATAATGGCAATAGTGCCAACAAAAATTAAAACATTTCCCAAGACACATTACTTAATATTTTTAAGAACATTATGGCAAAGTAAAGTTCAAGGATTTCCTTTAATAGAAGATCCACTTACCTTTCGCCTGCGTCTATGGGATTAATGTTAAAGTTTTTCGTATTAATTTTCACTCAATGTATCTCAAAAATCATGCATACGCTTCTTGAAAAAGTGACAACCAAACATATTTTTTCTCTAATCGATTTCGAAATTTTCTACATCTAAAAAGTTGTTAAAGAATTTGCTAAAGATTATGTCCCGTTGTAAATGCAAAACAAAGCTGATAAAAGAATAATTTGAATAAATCTTTGAAAAAATCAAGAGTTTTTAATAAGAGGAGCGTTCAAGAGAGAAGCCAATATACCTTAAATACATATAGTTACGTTTCTACATAGGCACTGGTCAATGTTAGTTGGCATTTGGCATTTTTATGATATATGCTCACCGTCCTACCCATCTTCTTCCCAACGTTTTATGTAAATGGCAATTGGAAAATGCGCCGTAGTGCCATCGTGCTGGAACTATATTTGTTGTCTTTGACTCAAAGAAATATCGTCTAAAAGCGACAGCATAAAGTAGCCGGAAACTATTAGCAAAAATGTTGGTAGATAATTTAAAATGGTCTGAGCATATATATCAACAAATAAAAACGGAATCAGATGTCTTGTATTTTAGTAAACTTATTCAAAATACAAACACGGAATTCCAGGAAACAAACATGACAAACATGACTCTAGCTGTTGCTATAGGTTTTCCAGGTGTAATTCAATGCTGGTCGGGGCATTAGCCCGCAGAGTAGTTGTTTCCTGGAATTCCGTGTTTGCAAAATATCGTTTCTCGCCGATCGCGATAAAGGTCGACAGCTTTCAATGGTGTCTACTGCATGTAGAACGCTTCGTGTCTGTGACATTTTCAGTCCGGCATGGAGTAGCGAACGGCCGATAGATGTAGTTGTTAGTTCTACACCGCGTACTCATGGTCCCTTCTGTCGGGTTAGACAGACGAAAGCAGCTAGGATTATTCGTCGGATACCTCACCTATGGCATACTGATGAGAGCTAATAAGCTCGAAACCGGTATATGTCTGGTGGGCGTCTGACGAATGACTCTAGCTGTTGCTATAGGTTTTCCAGGTGTAATTCAATGCTGGTCGGGGCATTAGCCCGCAGAGTAGTTGTTTCCTGGAATTCCGTGTTTGCAAAATATCGTTTCTCGCCGATCGCGATAAAGGTCGACAGCTTTCAATGGTGTCTACTGCATGTAGAACGCTTCGTGTCTGTGACATTTTCAGTCCGGCATGGAGTAGCGAACGGCCGATAGATGTAGTTGTTAGTTCTACACCGCGTTATTCAAAATAACTAATTAGCTAGTACGAGTATCCACGAATCACGAAGTCACAAAATTTAAATTGCTTTATTCATATGTAACCATAACTTTTTCAGGTATACGATTATCTAATGCAGCCAATCAATAAAGATTGGATTACATATCTATTATGTAACTCATTCGAAAAATAGCATAATTACATAATCTAAAAATTTGTTATTTTGAGTCATTAATTTTTCAGTTATACGATTTTGTTTTAAATACAACTTCACTTAGACACAAAACACAATCGATGTAATAACTTCAAAGGCACAATTAGAAATAAAATGTAGAAATGGATTATTTGCCTATTTGGAGTACCACATTATAAATATCCAAGATTCTGATCCGAGATTCCAAGATTTTGTTTTTATTATCTTAGATTCTGATTATCTGATTCTAGGTATTGTACGTTATTCGCACAACACCACAATCAGGTTTTCAATCGTCAGGTGCATGCAATGCTCTTTGCAATGGAGGGATTTTATGCGTAATTAAGAAATAAATAATTAAGAATATAAGCAAATATTTCAGAAAATACATATTTAAAACATTAAACTTAAATTATCTTAAAAGTAGCTACATTGTTTAGTCAAGAGATTAAGATAACTTTGAATATCGAAAAATATATAGGGTGCTGAATTCAAAAGAATTCATTATATTATAACATTTATAGTTAGACAACTATGTCTTTAAACTACGCATTCATTTTAAGGCACACTTTTTTGCCCATATACTGACGGTTATAACTTACCTATCACCTATCACTCTAATTCTAAGAAAACCAATCCAACTATATACAAAAATATGCAGAATATTATATTTAAACAAGCTAAATACGTTGAAATTGTCTTTGTTTCTACATTGTATAACATTCAATTATTTTCATGAGTCCAAAGAATAGTATGAGAAGCATCCTAAAACTTTATAGAATTTGTTTCTATCTTCAACTATTTCTAAGATACAGTCGGGAAGATAGCTGTTAAACGTGCTATATTAGCAAAATTATATTTTACGAAAAAAAAAGAACGTAGTGCTCTAGTTTTTCCTATTCATTATATCAAATTTTATGATAAAAAAATCCATCTGGTTGCCGTTAAGAACCAATATTTTCAGCCCATTAAATGCAATGTGATTCCTAATTTTATTTATAAAATATGAAGTGTAGTTTTATAAGAAAAATATATCTAAAGTGTAGTTTTATAAGAAAAATATGTCTAATTTGCAAACAAATGACTGAATCGGAAATTTTGGATTTCTAGAATAATAGGCATCTGTTATTTTACTTTGTATCTTGAAACTTTTTGGTATAGACATTTTGACATCCAAAAATAGCCTCCTGTATTTAAAGGCATATTCTAATTAGTTTAAAAACATTTAAAAATATTAAGGACTTTATTAAAAATTTTTGTAAAAAGATCTCAATACATGAGGAGATAGTATACGAAATATTATATGCATGTATATAAAAATACTCTCTACTAAACTTGCTTTTTCTCCCTCTGGGAAGTGTCGGCATCGGCAGTATCAACTTCAGAACTGTTCTCTGTTTCTGATATCTCTCTTTGTAATGTACCACTTCTGACCATCTTCATAAATATTTCTTCGACTTGATGACTTTCATAGCTGTTGCGTAATTCATCAAGTTTAGCATTGATAGCTTTTAAACGTTGCTCCATCAGAACAGCATCCTTCCAGTCTGTTTGTGGCTGAGTTGAGGACTGTCTGCAGTCTACCTTCTCCTGTTCTGTTTCGTCCACTGTGAATTTCTGTAACAAAATGTCGATATTATTAGTAACATAATGATATAGACTTCTAAAAGAAAGAGGGAGGTAAACTAATATTCTATAGTTGAACAATGTTTGTTACTTGGTCATCAATTTAAGCTTCTTGGTATGACGCTAACCTATGAACAATAAACTTTAAAATTGTTTCAATTATGTCCTCTGATAGAAATTTATTCAGCTTTGGCAAGCCCAAACGTTCCCTTAGATAGGAAAAATTAAATATTTTGTTACAGTAGGGAGAAAGATAAATTTACATTTACATGGTTGCCATAGTTTGGATATATGTTTAGTCAATTTTATGAAGATTTGATTTGATTTTGGGGATTACACACTAGAAATGTGGACAAATGGGTAAAATTATTTATATTAGATTATAATAATAATAATAATAATAATAATAATAATAATAATAATAATAATAATAATAATAATAATAATAATAATAATAATAATAATAATAATAATAATAATAATAATAATAATAATAATAATAATAATAATAATAATAATAATAATAATAATAATAATCCGGAGAGAGGGATTTAAATCAGTCCCTCAGAGTGGTACATGAGTACACGCAGGCGGTTGGGATGGAGTTCGGGCTGGACAAATGTGCACTGGTTCATCTCAAGAGAGGACGATGCGGTCCATACGGAGAGGACGCCCAGCTCATAGACGGAAGCATCTTTCACTATCTAGATGCCGGAGAGTCGTACACCTATTTGGGTGTCCCACAGCGGGGCACTCATGAGGTGGCAACGGTGAAAAACGCTCTCCGCGGCAGGTATCGGCACCGCCTCCGACAGATCTGGTCTTCGGAGCTGTCGGGTAAGAACAAGGTGAGTGCCACAAATATGCTTGCCGTTCCGATCCTTCTAGTGAAATGGACACAAGAAGAGCTGAGGCAACTCGATGTAGGGACCCGTAAAATGATGCATCTCCATCGGAGTTTGCATCCAAGATCGTCCGTTCCGCGGCTATACTTCCCAAGAAATCGGGGAGGCCGTGGACTCTTGAGTTTGGAGTGTCTCCAGGGCAGAGTGGTTTTGGAGAAGGCCTGCAAAGTCATCAGGAGCTCGGATCCTCTTCTCTGCATGGTCCAAGACCATGAAGCAGCAGGGATAGGAGCGTTTGTGTATAAGGCAGCGAGAAGAGCAGCCGATGAACTTGGTCTCGTGTTCGATACTGAGCGGGGAAATCCAGACTCTGTCACCGAGTCGGATCCTGCTCAGTTAAAAGCCCTAATTAAAGCTGCAGAAACGCGTCATCTTCTGCAGCTACATAAGGATAAGCCAATGCATGGTCTCTTCTACCGTCATCTAGAGGGGCTTGGCTTATCTGAAAGGCTGACCTTTGCTTTTTTGAGGTCAGCGGGGCTGAACTCTGAGACCGAGGGATTCATAATGGCTTGCCAAGATGGTGTAATTAACACACTCGTCTATCGTAGTCGTGTCTTGGGTATCGAGGTTCCTGATACCAGCTGCAGGGCCTGCCGCCAGGCGCCGGAGACGCTTATGCATCTCCTGTCGGCCTGTCCGGTATATGCGGCCACAGCGTATATCCAAAGACACGATTCAGCCTTACGGGTGTTGTATTATCATTTACGACACTCGTATGAGATAGACGAGACGCCAGTGCTGCCTTATGCTCCGGGGGATATAGAATCCGTAGTGGGGAATGAGAAGTGCCGAATTTATTGGAACTATTCATTCCCCACCCTCAGGCAAATCCAAGCCAATAAGCCTGATGTAGTCCTCCTCGACCACCAGCTTAGGACGATGTTTGTGATTGAGTTCTCGGCTTCTGAACAACATCGTCCTAAAAGAGGAGGAAAAACGGAGGAAATATCGAGATCTTCTCTCCGAGCTCCGCAGGCTGTATCCAGACTACTCTGTTAAGATTGTGGTGCTAATTATAGGCGTCCTGGGTGGAATGAGACATACGTTGCTTTCTGACTTAAAGATCATACCGGCTTGTCGAAATTCGGCAGAGATCTTAGCCGGCAGAATGCAGAAGGCAATCGTCCTTGGTTCGCTACGTCTGCTCAGAACACACGATTTACGGGCGCAATGATTACTGACTCCACGGAGTGGAGAGTAGTCATTGCTTAACTCTCCAGAACATCTCCGAGTGTGTCGGAGCCTCGGAAGGTGTTTACTGGAAAAAAAAAATAATAACAAAAAGTCACTAGTGAGGCGGTCGAGAAGGTTGGAGCAAAATAATTTGTTCCGTGTAAGGCCTTCTCGACTTTTTGAACAGCCTCAGCGTGTTGCGGACAATCCGCCGACTGTAGATCAGGTAGAAGCCTTCTGGAGAGATCTTTATGGCCGCAGGATTCCACTGGATAGAGACACTCCAGCCCTGGCACACTTCGAGGCCTTTTGTCAAAGGCTTCGAGAGCCGCAAGAGGTGTGCCCACCGATAACCCCGGATGAAGTTCGGAGATCATTTATTAGATCGAAGAACTTCGCTGCTCCTGGTCCCGATGGGATCAGCAACTTCTGGTGGAAAAAATTCACCAGTGTCCACCGCCATTTGGCCAGAATATTCACGTCCTGGCTAAATGGAGAGCAGCAAATTCCGGCGTGGTTTGTCGAGGGGAGAACCGTGCTTATCCCTAAGAGCGGAGATTTGTCCCAGACAAAGATCTCCCGTCCACTAAGCTGCCTGAATGCGTGTTACAAGGTGTTTACGGGCATCTTGTCGGCGCGTTTATCAACGGATATACGAGCAGCGAGGGTCCAAGAGGGGTGTAGCTGGCTGTAAGGAGAACCTGCTCATCGACAGATGTATTACGCAGGACTCCGTGCAGTACAAGCGAAACCTCTCAATGGCCTGGATAGATTACCGCAAGGCATTTGATATGACATCCCATGAGCTAATAGTCCACTTGCTCCAATGTCTTGCGGTGGCCGACCCCATAGTCAGATGTATTGAACAACTCATGCCGCTCTGGAGGACCCGCTTTACCATAACATCGGCTAATGCAAGGGTCCAGACAGAGCCGGTATTGTTCAGGAGGGGAGTGTTCCAGGGAGATTCCCTGAGTCCCCTCTTGTTTTGCATCTCACTGCTGCCATTATCCGTTGCACTTCGTCGTACCCGGGGTTACAACTGCGGTACCCCAGGAGACCGGAGGCATAAGGTCACCCATTTGTTCTATATGGATGACCTTAAACTCTACGCCTCCGGAGAGAGGGATTTAAATCAGTCCCTCAGAGTGGTACATGAGTACACGCAGGCGGTTGGGATGGAGTTCGGGCTGGACAAATGTGCACTGGTTCATCTCAAGAGAGGACGATGCGGTCCATACGGAGAGGACGCCCAGCTCATAGACGGAAGCATCTTTCACTATCTAGATGCCGGAGAGTCGTACACCTATTTGGGTGTCCCACAGCGGGGCACTCATGAGGTGGCAACGGTGAAAAACGCTCTCCGCGGCAGGTATCGGCACCGCCTCCGACAGATCTGGTCTTCGGAGCTGTCGGGTAAGAACAAGGTGAGTGCCACAAATATGCTTGCCGTTCCGATCCTTCTCTACTCCTTTGGAGTAGTGAAATGGACACAAGAAGAGCTGAGGCAACTCGATGTAGGGACCGTAAAATGATGCATCTCCATCGGAGTTTGCATCCAAGATCGTCCGTTCCGCGGCTATACTTCCCAAGAAATCGGGGAGGCCGTGGACTCTTGAGTTTGGAGTGTCTCCAGGGCAGAGTGGTTTTGGAGGAGGCCTGCAAAGTCATCAGGAGCTCGGATCTCCTTCTCTGCATGGTCCAAGACCATGAAGCAGTAGGGATAGGAGCGTTTGTGTATAAGGCAGCGAGAAGAGCAGCCGATGAACTTGGTCTCGTGTTCGATAATGAGCGGGAAAATCCAGACTCTGTCACCGAGTCGGATCCTGCTCAGTTAAAAGCCCTAATTAAAGCTGCAGAAACGCGTCATCTTCTGCAGCTACATAAGGATAAGCCAATGCATGGTCTCTTCTACCGTCATCTAGAGGGGCTTGGCTTATCTGAAAGGCTGACCTTTGCTTTTTTGAGGTCAGCGGGGCTGAACTCTGAGACCGAGGGATTCATAATGGCTTGCCAAGATGGTGTAATTAACACACTCGTCTATCGTAGTCGTGTCTTGGGTATCGAGGTTCCTGATACCAGCTGCAGGGCCTGCCGCCAGGCGCCGGAGACGCTTATGCATCTCCTGTCGGCCTGTCCGGTATATGCGGCCACAGCGTATATCCAAAGACACGATTCAGCCTTACGGGTGTTGTATTATCATTTACGACACTCGTATGAGATAGACGAGACGCCAGTGCTGCCTTATGCTCCGGGAATATAGAATCCGTAGTGGGGAATGAGAAGTGCCGAATTTATTGGAACTATTCATTCCCCACCCTCAGGCAAATCCAAGCCAATAAGCCTGATGTAGTCCTCCTCGACCACCAGCTTAGGACGATGTTTGTGATTGAGTTCTCGGCTCCCGCAGAGAACAACATCGTCCTAAAAGAGGAGGAAAACGGAGGAAATATCGAGATCTTCTCTCCGAGCTCCGCAGGCTGTATCCAGACCACTCTGTTAAGATTGTGGTGCTAATTATAGGCGTCCTGGGTGGAGTGAGACATACGTTGCTTTCTGACTTAAAGATCATACCGGCTTGTCGAAATTCGGCAGAGATCTTAGCCGGCAGAATGCAGAAGGCAATCGTCCTTGGTTCGCTACGTCTGCTCAGAACACACGATTTACGGGCGCAATGATTACTGACTCCACGGAGTGGAGAGTAGTCATTGCTTGACTCTCCAGAACATCTCCGAATGTGTCGGAGCCTCGGAAGGTGTTTACTGGAAAAAAAAAAATAAATAATAATAATAATAATAATAATAATAATAATAATAATAATAATAATAATAATAATATGCTCTATATAAAGCATGTAAAAACAATGATTAGAATTGAGTAAATAGATAAAAATAATAAAAAAAAACTAAAACATAATTAATCAAAAGTAATAAAAATATTAATAGATATGAAAATGCCAAATAAGAATAAGGTCACCTATATGACAAAATTATAATACCATCTTTAAAGTATTCCTAAGCATATTTTCTGTGCAATTAAAAATATCAATACAATATTGTACATGATTGTAATGCCTACACATCGAAATAAGTGGTGAAGAAAGATGTTGATTTGTAATTGACCTGTTGTAAGCAAATGTGACGTTATTTCTCACAGAATACCGAGGTATATGAAATGAAACCATTGACAAGAATCTTATATCATCTATAGCATTATTAAGAATTTTATGTAAATAAATTATCTGATGAGTCATCCAACGCTTTTGAAGACTATCAATATTTGTGGTGTGTAACAAATCAGAGTAAGATATATCTCTGTTGGGGTAGTATCCAAACTGTTTAAAAATTATGATTAAATCGTAACCTTAAGCAAAAGCATTGGATTAAAAGGAATTAGGCGATTTGTTTTTAACTGGCTTAGGCTTTCCAGTAGTTCAAAAACTGTTTTAAGGGGATATTATTATTGCAATAGATTGTACATACACGGCCTCATCAATGTAACAGAGGAATTTCTGATCTTCAGTGGAGTACATCCAGATATCACCTTCACTGTGCAGTTAGAAGAAAACTTCTATTCCTAAATGGTCTCGTGAAGACAACAAATATAACACGTTAGAGCTACGGCTAATGTTTACTGAAAGCTTATTTACACTAGATATTCCAATGAGTCTTATCGCTATCCAATACATTGAGCATGGATCATTTGTGAGGTAGAACACAAGGAAAAATTACATCATATATATTATGATGTAGTTGATGTAGACTACGATCTATTCTCAAATAAAATGGATATACCAAGAAAACTATTGAATAGGTCATCAGAAGACTACAAAGATGAACATTTGGCAACAATGTATAAAGTAAATACCTTATACAGAAAAATTCACTGATATGTCACCTCTTAAGATGTAAAAGCAAACCATGTAGACATCATCCCATCTGGATGCTGCAAGGTATACGTTGGACAAACAGGGATACACATTAGCTGTTCAAATACAAAGCAACCCATTAGACATGTAAGATTGAAATTATGGTGAAAGGGAAAAGCTTTGACCAAGACATTGCAGAGAGGCAACTGAAATCTACAAACGATTCATGCGTAATAGTCTATAATCAGAAGGTCACAGATCAAAAATACATGTATCTGGAACGTTAACAAGAAGACTAAACCAACGATGTAGCAAGCAATCCAGAAAGTAATCAAAGAATTAGAATTGCCTGTATAAAATAAAACTGATATATTTAAAGCCCCTTAAATGCTATTATTCCGAAAAAATACACTAACGATTAGAATTTCATACACACCTGAAAGCACAACATTGGATTTCAAAGATTTTACAAAATTCTGATTCATACAAATTAGTTTTTGTATTTTATTTTGTAATAAATATGTTCTCACTTATTTGTATTTCTAAACAGTACTGTTTATAGTCTAACTTCTGGCAATATATTGTTTTGTCCTTTTAATTACCTGATTACCTAAGTATTAGAAAAAGCTCAAGAAGACGTTCAAAACTGGAAAGGTGTATTATATGTAAGAAATAACAGAAGTGTTATTCTCCATAATATAACAGTCTTAGAGTGATAACTCATCTATAAAATTTTCAACTGACCAATGTTTTTTTTTTGGTACCAGTCACTATTTTGAAATATTCACTCATGTTTCAAACAATGTCTCAATAACATTTCTGATGCTAAAATCCATAGTATGGTTTCTTTCTCTTCAGAGAAGCTGCTAGATAAAACATTATTAAAAAATGCCTAGTATATTTTAATAGAAGAATGTGTAATTGTACAATTCAACAAAATCACTAAAGCATTGGTTAATACTTATTAACTAAGAACTAATATAATTTGACATCTTACCTCCAATTCGGAATTAATATCTGTCATTCTCGTCATGTTATTATTGTCCATAGCGTAGGCGTTGGATATGAAATAGTTCTCATCTTCAGAAGAATCATCGGATTCGTCCAGAGATAGGCCTGAATCTTTTTTACGTGTATTGACTTCCATACTGTAGGAGGTTTCTGAAATTAAAATGTACATATAAGTTACCTATATTTATAGGAACTTGCATCTAGCAACAGAACTATTTAACTAACGTGCTTCTAACAGGTATATTATTTAATTAGGGGATCCGATTTGATTTATTAGAATACAGGCACATATTAACTCGTTTTATATAAAATACTTATATCTACTTTTTTCTTACCTTCTTCATCAACTAGCAATTCTTCCAACTTCTGTTTCTCCTCATCAGTCAAAGAACAACCAGCCATACTTCCTTGCCTAGCCAACTATTACAAAAGACAAGTTTGATCAATAGGTTATACTTAGATACTATACAAACGTTTTTAGTGCGACAGTGACGTATGTGTCAGGCAACAAAACAGTTGATTATGTTGTAGGTACACTCCGGATTTAGAATTACAAGCGCAGGGGTATAAGTATACAGGGTGTTAAAAAAGAGAGTGTAAAATATTTAAGGAGGTAATAGTATGAACCAAAATAAGCAGAAAAGTCTCAATAAACATGGGTCCGCAAAGTAACGGTTACGGAGATATGGAATGTTTTATGTTTTTTAGCCCCTTTTTATTTTGCAAAAACGTTGTGTATTTTCTTATAATAGTTGGTTGATGTTTAGTGAAATAAACAGTACGTATTTGACAGTTGTTCTCAGTACACAAGTTTTCTTTCGCTATGGCTGGTTACTCTAACGCAGAATTAACAGACACGCATTTCATATATGGTCGTGCTAATGGGAACGCCACCGAAGCGCTACGTCTTTATGTTGACGTTTATCCAAATCGCCAGATTCCTTCACAACGCAGATGTCTTTGTTTGGGGATATTTGAAGACATTAGTGTATGGTACTCCTGTAAATAGCTTGGAAGAGCTGCAGCTACGGATTAATCAAAAGTGTCAAGAAATCCAAACCAAGGAGGGTGTTTTCGAAAGAGTTCGAATATCCTTGAGACGAAGATGTCGTGCCTGCTTGGAAATGGACGGAGGGCACTTTGAACATCTTCTGTAACTTTGTTTTTTGTTTGTTAAAAGCTTTGTCGGTTTATTCCTACTAAAATAAAATGTTTGAAAAACGAATTGTGGTGCATATCTCCGCAACCGTTACTTTGCGGACCCATGTTTATTAAGACTTTTCTGCTTATTTTGCTTCATACTATTACCTCCTGAAATATTGTACACTTTTTTTAGCACTCTGTATAGTATAGTATGTTTTTAATTTGAAATAAAATCAATTTATTATAAACTTAAAACTGATCTTTCAGTCTTAATTTACAGAAAGATGCAGTCTATTAAAGATACTTATCTATTAGTTTGTAAAATAGGTAGAAACAGGTTGTAATTTTTTTAATATACAGGGTGTAACTTTGAATAGAGGTCAGATTTATATGGAGGCTACATGTGATTTTTAAGTCTGCGTATCATAGATTTGTTTTTTCAAACCGTATAGTAAAAACTGAATTTTTGTTGTTACTTTTCCTGGAATTTTGGTACTGAGCCACTGAATAGGTTCGTATTGTGCTAAATTACATTATATAACGACGCAACGCATACAGACTTGGCAGCATTCAATTCAAATCTCACAATTTAAGAGAAAGACAAATAATTTGTGAATATTCGCATGACTCGTGAGGTACTACTATACAAATACACCGTGCCGTCAATAAACACAGAAATAAATAATTTTAAAAGATGTATACACTTATGCTGTACAAAATGCTTTACTAAATACTGCTTTAAATTATTTATCAATCGAGTAAATCTACTGAAACAGCGCTTCAAGGTACTGTAGTGCACACAATTGAAAAAACCATTAGACAGAAGGAGTTTGCTATCGGGATCTTCTTGAATATACTGGAGCATTTGAATACATCTTATGACTCCATTCAGGAAGCGCAGAGGAACATGGTATCTACTTCTACCATAGTAAGGTGGATCGAGGAAATACTAGCCCACCGTCAAATTTACGCCACACTAGATAAGACTACGATCGGGGTGACTAAGGGCTAAGGATGTCCGCTGGGTTCTTAGTCCGTTTCTGTGGCGCCTAGTGTTCGATGGTCTTCTCCGTGGACTCAACGAAAGAGAGATGTATACTCACGCTTATGCTGCCGATTTTGTTATACTCACATTAGGGATATCGCTGAGTGTTATCAGTGAGCTAACTCAACCAAAAACAGTATACATAGATACCTGGTACACAGGACAGGGGTTTAGGGGTAATTCCTCTAACGTCGAGCTCGTTTTCTTCACCAGGAGGCGGAAGATGGTTAAGTCAACTTTTCAATATTGCTGTTCAGAGACACGAACGCTCCAGTTTTTAGGAGTTACTATGAATGAAAAATAAACCTAGGTACCTCACATTGACAGGCAATTGCGAAAAGTCACTGCATCCTTTTGGATTAGCAGGAGGTTTTTTGGGAAAATATAAGAGCATAACCCTAAAGCTACGTTGTTGCTTTGTACTACAGTGGTTAGGACATCTTTCACTTACGCTACTGTGGTATGGTGGCCTGCGGTTCCGCGCGCCTAAATAAATTTCAGCTTATGTCAGTGCGACAGGAACGATACGTAGGTACAACTCCCACAAAGGTTTTAGAAGCTCCCATATTTCTTCCAAAATTGCATTATGTGGTTGAAGGCGAGACGAGGGGGTCCACTTATCGGCTAAAACACTGGGGAATGTGGCAAGGTAAAAATTACGACAGGACTCACACTGTGATCCTTAAGGATGGGGATGAAATTCTTGGAGCAGTCAGATATTCCTTACGTATGTATTTGATAAGAATTTTAATGTAGAGATTTTGACAAGGGAAGTTTGGCTCACTAATCCATCCCACTAAGACTTAGGGACGAAGATCTGTAAAACGGATGTAAAATGGACCAAAAGTGAATGTATTTCACTGTTTGGGGACATACACCACCGTCTTTCAGGCTGAAATATTTGCGACCTCTGGCTGCGTTCAAGTGAATATCAGAAGGAGATATGCAAACCAGCATATGTGGTCCTAGAATTTGTAGGAGCTCTTTCCCTCTTGGGAAAATCGCATAGTGATGTGACGGACAATGAGAGAGCTGACATGTTGGCCAGACAATTTTTGAGACCTGAGGCAGTATTTTGGTTACCACAATGCTATCTCTCAAGGTCTACTGGCTTAAGCAATGTCGTAAGATGCAGGTTTTACGACAACGCAGATGAACATTCCATTCACATCCTATGCAACTGTGTCTCTATAATAGTAAATAGACTGTGTATCTTGGGGTGACTTTTCTTTCTTCTCAAAACATTAGAGATGTTTCTATCGGAGCTAGTGCTAGCCTTTACACGCAGCACGATCCTGTTTGGAACTCTACAACGAGCGGCAGGCAGGTATTCAGGTCTGCCACCAAATAAATAAATTACAACTGAAGTCTCATGACTAAAAAATATCTACGTATGGACGAAAATTCATATACGGAGTTCCTTAAAACTGTTTCTTCATTATTTCAAAAAGAAAATAGTGCATCTATTGTCTTTAAGTTTTCCACTAATATACATATTGTAGGCAAATAACTTCAAAGATTTAAAAAGACCACGTTCTCATATTAAAATTTGTTTACAAAAATGAGTATTTCCATATCAGAAGATTACGGAATATGTTAACCAGACTGATTCCCTTCGTTCTAACTCGACTTCGACTTGCACTTTCGAGCTTTCGACTTTCAAGTGCTGGCAGTTTTTCGAAAGGCTGAGAGTTTAGTCTGGGCCTTCCGGCCAATTCAACGTTACGGTTTGCCGGAAGATTTGTTAACCGAAAGGCCTGCCTTTGTGTAAACCCCATCGTGTATTAGCATTGCCACAAAAAAAAATTTCGAGAAATGACAAAAAATAATGAAATTAATTTTCTAACACTTTCTCTTTGCCATACCATATCTAAAAACAACATAAGACTATAAATATAACAATAAAATCGATAATGTATTACGTACACAAACAATACTCTATACATTTGAGACTTCATATCAAATACTGACTGCATTTTATAGTTACAGCTCATTAAATTAGTAGTGAAGTTAGATGGATAATTTTTCAATTCATTTATAGAATTCAGTTATATTATAGTTATTTATGCAACAAGTGCAAAAAGCACGCGACGTGAAATTGTCCAACGAGGCCGTCGGGCCGAGTAGGACAACACGTCGAGTGCAATAAGCACTTTTTGTACGAGTTGCATACAATATTTTTTCTACGTTCATGCAAAAACCAAAAAATGTTATTTAGATGACACTAAGTCTAGAAAAATGTGACGTCGATTTGAAGGTTTATGTTTGTCATGATGACAAAACGCTGCAGTAGAATGACAGATGAGTGCAATAAAGAACCACTTTTTCCACTAAATATAGTTCAATAAAGTATTGTTTTTTGCATGAACGTAGCAAAATATTTTTATAGATGTGGGCAGTGGAAGTGAGTTAATAATGAAATGTCTGAGTGGGTGATATTACCCGATTTTCCCTTACCTCTGACTATTCTAGTGAAATATATACATTTATAAAAAAATTTTAGTTTAATACTTACTTCTATATTTCTTTTAATAAAACTCGTATCAATACTCCTGGTACTTTGGCTACTGTTGATTGCTTCGGTATTTTCCTTATTATCTTAAAAAAAGTTAAAATGTAATGCGTTAATGTAGTTTCTAGCATTTTTAATAAACAATGTATATGGCTTAACAAATAATAAACTAATCAAGGATATATTGTCATTCATTGTTTGCCATTGCCTTTCAAAGATCGAATAGTTTTTTTCTATCCCATACCTAAAAAATATTCAGTAGTATGGAAGTAAAGAAAAGAAATGATAGATGGAACTGAATATTGCAGCAAGTAAAGTGGATGTGTAATAATCATCCAATCGAACTTCTCAATAGGCAGTTTTGTGATATTAATTAAATGTTGATTTGGAACTTTTCTTGTCTTTCCGTTAGAGTTAAGTTATTTTTTCAGTTTTTAGTGGAGATGTAGAGGCAGAATTTTTTACCTGTAGTAGTAATCTGGGTCAATGTTGTTGGTGAGTTGAAGGATGAATGTTGACATGATTTTTGTTGTCAAAACATGCTGCATCCAATGCACCCAATCTTTGAAATTTGCTCATGTAATACTAACATACCATGGTCAACTGAAAAAGCGGAATTGCAAGAAACAACAACTACTCTGCGAGCTAATGCCCGGTTCAGCATTGAATTATCTCTGGAAACCTACAGCAAACAACCTAGATTAGTCATCAACGGTGCTACCAGATATAACTAAACCGGTTTTGAGCTTGTTAGCTTTCATCAGTATGCCATAGATGACGCAACCGGTGAACAGCCCTGATCATCATGAATTAAGACGTTCTTTGTCAACATGAGCTTTCTGGTGGTGAGTTAATTTTCGTGCCGTGCTTCCGCAATTGCCTTCTCCACATAAAGGGCATACATTTAGAGTGGTATCTTCTATTTAATGTAAAACGGTACCCAGAAATGTTTCTACTTGGCAGCCAATTTTCTTTTGCAAATAAGTTACACAATATATGCATGAATTTACTTTCAAGACTATTCAGTAAAACAATGGCATTTCCATGACATACATAGAAACAAAAAAGTTTGTCTAACAGTGCTTAACCATTGAGTAGAAACGTCACTTTGATCATATCTCCGCTCAGTGGAACGAAGTAACCAAAGAAATAATACTACGTGGCTTTCAACGCTGATATATCTGGGTGTAGAAAACCCATGTATTTTCTTTCGGTTGCTTTGTGTCACTTTGTGAACAGAGGATCAAAATGACGTCTAGGTAAGGGAGCAGCTTAACTTAATGCATTCCCAGGACACTCTTGCCTTAGAAACCAAAGACGCTAGACACAGTTTTTTTCAATATAAAACTATATTATAACTTTTCCTCATAAGAAACGACCATAATAATAATATTAATTATTTGTTCGTTGAACTACTATCAATATTGTTACGGAAGCTCACCTACCATTTTAGTTTGTTATATTCCTGTTTACGTTCGAATTTATAATCTTTGTGATGCCTTTATTTTGACGTTCTCTGGAACATTCTCGGCCACATTCTATTTTTACTGGCTTAACGAGCAGCAATTCATGAGACCACGGGTAAAACACCAGCCAGTGTGATTTTCGGCACAGAATTGCGCCTACCCATAGATCTAATTATGAACCTACTGCAACACGAAGAAAACTTAGATGATTATCTCAGTCTGAAAGATCGAATAAAGATGAGACATGAAGAAGTACGAGAGAAATTAAGAATCGAAAGCGACAGAATGAAGACCAGATACAACTTGCGTGCCAACAGCAGCGGGTATCAAGAGCGTGAGAAAGTGTGGCTGTAAAAAGAAGAGTAAATCCGCAGCTGCAGAAATCGTAGGAATGCCCTTATACCGTCGTGTCAAGATTGAATGACGTAGTGTATAGGATCCAGAGGAATCCATAAGCTAAGATGAAGATTGTCCACATCGATCGTTTGACACCTTATCAAGAAGGCCATGCGGACAATGGAATAACCTGATCGAGACAATCAGTTCTAAGAGGGGGGCAATGTTACGGAAGCTCATTTACCTTTTTAGTTTGTTAATTATGTTCCTGATAGCGTTAGAATTTATAATCTTTGTGATGCCTTTATTTTGACTTTTTCTAGAACATTCTCGATCACATTCTATTTGATTCTCGAGACCGCCGAAAACTTCTAGAATCCTAAGAACCTATACCGCGGATCGGTTTTGCTGACACAGTTCAGTTTATATTGAGCAGTTGTGAATTTTGTTTGAAATATATTTCTTGTACAACCAAGAGTGACAATAAACTTTGTTTGTCTACGTGACGTGTTCCCACGCTAACCCAACATAGAGGTTACAATTTGTTAATTTGAAAAATAGAGAGCCCTCAGTTAATGTGAAATTAATTGTAGGTAATTATGTATATTACCTTTTCCTTCTTCAGTTACATTTCCATTAACTTCAAAATGGCACAGTTCCAAAAACAACTGAGCATCTTTTTCTGGAAAAGGATTTTTGCAAATTTCATTACACATTTCTTTCTGAATTTGAAGTCTTTCAGCTCTTTCTGCCTATGAAACATTTTGAAAATAATGTACTTATTATACAAAAAATTTGAGTCTTGGGGAGTGTAGCTTAAATAAGTTTTAAACAATTAATTGATTTGAAAAATTGGAATAGGATGTACTTGGGTGTCTAAGTAAAAAGTTTTCTGAAACCTTGTACGTATAGTAATTAAATTTTAAACTTACAACTTTTTTATATATTTGTATTGCGTTTTGAATCATTATTAGAGTTTTTTAAGACATTTTCTAATGGTTGTACAATACTCATCTACAGAACAAAATACATTTTTTTAAATGTCTAACTGGGATCAGTAAATAAACTAATCACAGTTTTATATCACACATAATTAAAATTTATAAGACTGTAACTAATAACGATATAAAATCAAAAATGTAACATATAAAATCTATAGGCAAATAAAATAATTAAATTCACAATACGAGATATTAAACATTCTAATAGTTTTAGAAATTGTATTCAAATTAACATTACGTACAGTAAAGAGAAATAATATTATCAGTTATACCATACCATATACCGATGCTTTTAAAAACTGACTACTTCAAGATTTAGATTCATGAAGGAATCATTTAAGTCTACTACCAGATTTTGAAATTAGAAATTATATTTTTAGTAAATCGCATTGCTATGTTATGAAACATTATATCAAAAATTATATGAAAAAGTAACTGCAGTCATCCTGCGCTTCATACGTAACAATAAGTATTAAATCTTATATTGTTTCGCAGCTAATATGTTCGACAGAGGCTTCTATTAACTAGCCTGGTCAATATACGAAGTGTATTCAAACTGTAACGAGAATTTTCTAATTTCGCAAATTGTATTAGTCCGAATCGCATGATTCCTTCATTGTTGTGTTGGTAAACATATCTGCAAAGTATCTACATTATTAGTCATATCCAATGTTTAGTCTGTTGTTAGCTGTCACAAAGGTTACATGTGTTTTGGTGCGATAGGCGAATATTTATTTCTAAAAAAGAAATGAGAAAATTTGCACAAAATATTGCTATAAGAAACCCGCGAAGTTACAAAATTCCCATTACTTTTTTAACATTTAACTCGTATATTCAATTCCTTTCCTGTTCCATTTGAATATATTAATGCAAATATAATACTGTTAACAATTATGTCATTAATAAATGTTACAAGTAACAATGGCCACAAATTGGATCCCTGCGGAACTTGTATTGTATTTTTAGGATTAATATAAAGCTTGAGTCTACTATATTTAACAAACTAATGTCTATCAGATAAATATGATTTAAAATACAGAGTACATTTTCAGGCACGTTAATGCTTTATATGTCACATATAATAATTTTTCCTTAGCCATGTTGATGTGGTGACATATTTGGAATACCAAATAAATACTTGTGGTTATATACAATTTATCCAAGCAATCTGTCTAAATTAAAAGGAACCAAAATGGCTCTGTATTTACTAACAACAGATGGATCACGTTTCTTTAGAATAGGGAGTAAGAAAAAAACTTTTTATCACGTTGCTATTAAAAACTTAATCAATAATCTTAATAATTTCACCTTATAAATTTGCATAGTTTCTTTGATCTCGTTATCGAGTAGCTCTATATACTTGAGCTTTTCCTTCACTGCTGGCGTGTTCTTCAAGTGTTTGAACAACTTGGGCTCGTCCTGTTCTATATCCATTAACTCGAAATTTTCTAAGGCCGGGCAGGATCGCAACGATTTAACTTTCGACATCATTTGGTTGAAAAATCCGTCAATTTCATGCAAGTAATTCGCCGTGGTCTGACCTTAAATTAAATTTATCATAGAATATAACATAATATAAGTATTTTCATTGCAGTTTCTATTAAATTAATCTTACAATTTCTAATTCAATTCGAAATAATTGCATGGCCACAGAGACAACGAAAAGTCGAATTAGAATATCTTAGTCTTGTTTTTCTATTTCAGTACGTAACTTAATTATTCTGAATCATTTATTGGAATGAAAGATATTTCACTAATTGACAGAAAACGAATAACGTAACTTTAACTTTAAGGCAACTTTTTCCGATAAATGTAGGTAAGGAAATTATGAGAAATGGCATAATTATCTAATATACAATCTTTTAGTATTTAAGATGTGTTAATTTATTGCATCTTAATATAAAATAAAATAACACACATAGGCTATGTTACTGGGACATTGGAGATCTCGCTGGACTGCTTTCGAATATTCGAGTGGCCATGCGCGCGTGTATAAAGATGTTACGTCAAGTGGGAGGAGCATAGTTAATAGTTAACAGTGTGGAATAAAGACTCATGGGCAAAAAAATGTTGAATACGGGCCGCGAAGTTAATTTTTACGGTCAAGTGTTTATTTGTTTTTAATTATTGTAATTATATCCAACTTATAATTTTTGTTCCAATTATTCAAGAGAACTTCAGTGTAGCATAGGATATGCTTGATCTTATTCCTCTACATGGTTCAACTAAGGGTACGAATATTTTTGAAGCTGTAAATAAGGTGCTATCAGACTATGGGGATTCGATAAATGTTCCTATATTGTAACTGATAGAGAGCTATAACAGGAACTGGAATTGGATTTGAAGGACTCTTAAAACAAAATGATATCAACTGTCCCATGATACACTGCATTGGTCACCAAGAGGCTCTATGTGGAAAGTCCGTCAAATGAATGTCATGTTAAAACAACTAATATTATAAAAAGGAGGCAATTGCACTTTGACTCACACAAAGTTTCGTAATTTTTTGACTGAAGTAGATGCTAATGCTGATTTTCCTAAAAATCAAGTCCCTTTAATTTTTTCCAAGCTGTAAAGATCACTCTGAAGAAATGAAATATTTTGAGAACGTTTCGTATTTAATTTATATAAAAATACATTGAAACAATTGCAGAATTTAAAAATTGATTGTAAGAGAATCGAAGGATAAATTTCAGTTTTTACTCAGCCACTTACTATTTCTGTTGGGAAAACAGAGCAGACCTTCATCTGGAATTGTGTAATTTGCACAATTACCAGAGAGGAACTGAAATAGGATTGGACTTTTTAAGTCATTCCTAGGCGAACGTTCTCCCAACTTGCGAAACTTAGGTGTTATGATGGGCTCAATGCTGGGAGGCACGTATCTTTGCGAAAGCGGCTTTTCGAACAAGTCAAAATATAGGTATACTCTCTATCTCACTTAGTCATTTGTTTCGTTTGTCAACAACAAATATTAATGTTAATATTGTTGCACTGGTTAATGAAAACTAACATCCTCAAACTTCCCACTAATTTTTGTTATATATTTGTTATTTTTTGGAATAAATAAGAATAATTATACAAACTAACACTTTTTTTGCACCTAATTCAAATCACTGGTAAAGTCGCATATTTTATGATGCGGCAATTGCAATTTTTTACTGTATTAGAAAGGTATTTTAAGCTAATATAAATCAAATCTCCTACAATTCCTTTGTTCACAGAGTAGATAGTTTCACACAATATTATTAATACCTAAAAATATATAAAAATTGTAATTTTATTTACAGCGGCCCTTGAGCAACTTGAAGTTGGACAGCTCTGATCTTGAAATAAAGGGTATTTAATTAATTACCTTCCAGAGAACGGTCAATGTAACTACTCTTACAGCAATTGTTTCTGTAAAACGCAGGTAAATAAATTATGGGAAATGGCATGCAAAGCCCGATTGGTTAGACTAGTTTTTGCTAATAGGGAAGTAGTTAACACCTAAAATACAATAATATCTCTGAAAAACTGTATCAGCATAAATATAAGAGCAGAGTGGATAGCTTTTTCGATTTTGATTTTTTTTTCTTCAGAAAATAGCGGAATTTATTTACTTTGTCTTAAAATTTAACATCATTTATGAGTTATACTATATCAAAAATATCTCTTAAATTCTCAATAATAAATAAATTTATCAAGAACTGTATTCCACTTTCAAAATTTAAAGGATTTGTTTTTAAAATAAAAAAAATATTTACGTTTAAAATCCTGTATCTCAAACAGTAGAGAATGAAGCAAAAAACAGATTTTTAAATGCCTCATTTCAACAAAGGCAGAGAAAATCGTTTAAATTTTAAAGCATATTATATAATTATATTATTGAATATGCAACCATCAAATCACCAAAGGCGTTTGTAGGGATGCATAAAAGTTAAAAGTATTATATTTATATTAATATAAATTTTTGTTGAAATGACAATAAAATAATAAAGCAGTTATTTTAACTATATTATAAATAATTATTAATACACGCTGGGAAGTTGCATTATGCGTAGTACCCCCCATGTAACCAATTTACAAATATTTGTTCAGCTCTTTTAATCATTATATACAGTGCCAGGGCATCACTGAAATATACGATATGGAATGCGTTAAGTCCCATTGCGCATCCAAATAAAGGTACCAACCCTAGGAGCAGACAAAAGGAGGCACACAAAACTCAGCAAAGACATACTTCATTGGTTATGTATGTGGGTGAGAGAGAGACAACCATCTGCACGTACGATATGAATTGTGTTCTTAATTTCCCATTATTTTGTTTGTAAACACGTCATTGGCGTACAGTGTGGCTTCTTCTTTTATCTTGTATCTCAGTGTTATTTCTTTGTGTATTTTTGTGGGTGTTATTGTTGGAACATGTCATGTTTTATAAGGGACTGTAAAATTAACCAGCATATAGCACGAAATAATTCTTCATATTCAGAATTCAATTCCATTTCAATTCACAATCAGCTAAGCCTCTATTGCTCCGCCATTGCCAGAGGCACAAAACAAAAATATGGCGCTGATCATAAACAATCCATTCGCGCAGCTTTTAGCGCATTCAGTCATCATAATATAAAATTACATTTCAGTGCCAGGGCATGCACTGTTCAAATGATCACATTGTTCATAACAATGTAGATTGACCAAATTTACTTGAATTGTTATCTTAGTACAGTGGTTGACAATAATGCTGCAAACAAGTCTCTGGTAAATGACAATAAGTGGCTTAATACATTTTTATTATCCACGATTGTAATTTATTATAACACCATTTTAATAGTTATTTATGCAACAAGTACAAAAAGTATTTTTCTACGTTCATGCAAAAAATAAAACTTTATTGAACTATATTTAGTGGAAAACGTGGTTCTTTATTGCATTAGTGGAATAAAATGTTTATTGCATTCATCTGTCATTCTACTACAGCGTTTTGTCATCATAACAAACATAAACGTTCAAATCGACGTCACATTTTCCTAGACTTAGTATCATCTAATTAACATTTTTTGGTTTTTGCATGAACGTAGAAAAAATATTGTATGCAACTCGTACAAAAAGTGCTTATTGCACTCGACGTGTTGTCCTACTCGGCCTGAAACACTTACTTTTTGTACTTGTTTCATAAATAACTATTAATGTCATTAAGTTGCAGTCTTAATTGTATTTAGTTGTAATTTGGTAATGTGGAACTTAAACTTACAACCTTAAACTTATTTGAATTAATTAATTTATTTTTATACATAAGTTTGTAGTAGGTAATTTTTTCAATGTTTACCTACGCCTTCTAACGATCAGACAGTTTTTCTATTTCACGCCGAAAGAAATTCAGTGGTTTGGAACTAAGTCAGTTTTGCAACATGTCGTCATTAAAAGAGATCCCTTGAACCGGCTATTCGATAGAGAGCGGAAGAGATGGTGAAACTCAAGAAAATAGGTAAACGTGGTAAACGTTTCCAATCGAGCTTCGCAATAGACGATTTTCTGCTCAAAATTACTCGTTTGTTTTTCCGGTTATTTTCTTTAATGCTACCTATCTTGACGCGGTGTTGGCAATAAACATCAACAGCAATGGCTATATATTCCTCGGAAGCAAGTCGCAGTAGATGCCTCTTTCTTTATACCTCCAGATGCACATCAGCTAAGGCGGATGTTGCCTTTCTGTTAAGGCTAACCCATATTCTTCATTCTTTTGTATTATTTCTGTTAAGCAAGCAAAGGACACAAATGAACTACGATGCCGTTTTCATTCAAAACTAGTCGTTATTTCTCATACTGGCCAATTCCCGAGTTTATTGAAGTACATCATCATAAAGGTCTTCCTTGACATGAAGAATCGTTCAAGTCAAAATGATCTTCAATTTACTCTCTTCTATGTTGTACTTTTCCCAATGTTTTTTTTGCCATTAACTAAACAAATGGCTCTAACAAGTAGTGCTTTAACTCTTCTACTGAATTCATACAAAAGAATATGTCGAAAATTCTTTATATATGGATGTTTAGAACAAAGGCCAAAATCTGCGCCCATAATATCATAAATCATAAAATATATAGAACGCAAAAAGATGCAGTACCTTAGCTTTTATGAATTGGTTGCACTAACGTGGTAGCTTCGCACTAATGGGCCGAAATTTTGAAATACGAAAATTTTACGTCCAATTCATAGAAACATATGATTTCTATGATCCAAATATAAACATTCCGTTTTGATTTCTATTGTACGCTGCGATTAAAATGCAGTATCACCAACAATGAACATACATTAAGTTTACCCTAGATGGCTGTTTTCTAAGCTCCTCCATAATCTGACTATTTTTCAGGGTCTAATATAAAGTTTCTGGATATTTTATGATTTCTACGGATAGCATTTGTAAGTTTATATACCAATCAGGAGAGTATTACATTTTCTTTACATATAACATTATTGAAAAAACTTTAACAGAGAAAGTCGGTTTTAACTCAGTTAAACCATAGTTGTGACATTGAATAAATCTTTTAATACCGCTGCCTGAAAATTATAAGATACTATTTTTCATTAGACAACATCTGAGAAAAGCAGATATGAAATTTGAGGTATTATAAAAGTGGGAACGCCAGCTGTGAAACGTTCTAAATATTCCTGTTTTCCTAAGTGCAAAACGCTCGGGCAGGTTGATTTTGTTTTTTAATTAAGAAGTTAAGAACTCTCATTCGCCTTAAAATTCTGCATACAGCAAATACCAGGTTACATGGATTTGCTTTAATACTTTACAAATGTTTAAAGTTTCAAAATGTACAAGTAAATATCAAAGCTGGAAAGGGAAAATTGTTAACATAGAACTATCTATTTTAAGGCAGCGATATATAACCAATAAATAATTTCATTTCAACCGCCACAAACTTATACATCATTATTATCTACACAAACTATTACTCATAATTTTAAAATAACTGGATAAATTGTAATGTTATTCACATTAAAGATTTTTATATTCGTTTTATTTATTAAATACCCTTAAACTTAACTTCAAATTTTCCATTTTAATATAATATAATCATTATTATTACTCATGTTCTGATTAAGTGGTAGTTATTTTCATTTATTATGTTGTATTATAACGTACCTTTTTCAGTAAGGAAAGGGTAATTAACTGACTTGATCAATTAAAATTTATTCATCCTAAATGTTTCCATTATAATATATACAATGCAGTAATGATAAATAACAGTAATAATACTTCACACAACAAAAATTTATGATTCGTAAACTTTGATGCGAGAATATAATTTGACCTTTTTCAAACTGTTTTAATTTCTTCTTATCATCATACTTTTATGTATGTTTTAAATATAACGACTCAGGGAACAATTAACATTTTTATTTGAATAAGATACCAGAAGTTTAAATTTAGAACGCAATTTTTTACAACTTACCCAAGGCATCAACCTAAAACATATTCATCTGAATGCATCTGGAAATGTAAATATGAACATAGTTGCATATGAAGGAAGGAAGGTAATTATTTTAATAAACCTACTTAAATAATTCATTTTCGTTATATTTATAACATTGACAAGTGTCTATAAAACAGTTATTTATGCAACAAGTGCAAATAGTAAGTGTTTAGTAGGACAACGGCACTTTTTGTATGAGTTGCATACAATATTTTTTCTACGTTCATGCAAAAGTCTAGAAAAATGTGACGTCGATTTGAACGTTTATGTTTGTCATGATGACAAAACGCTGTAGTAGAATGACAGATGAGTGCAATAAAATATTGCACTAGTGCAATAAAGAACCACTTTTTCCACTAAATATAGTTCAATAAAGTATTGTTTTTTGCATGAACGTAGAAAAATACATTTTTACAGAAGAGAATACAAAACATTCAAATGTATTAAAACTAAAAAAATGAGATCTAAAATAAATTTATAAAGATTATACAGATTTTAAGATAGTGTGTAATGAAGTTTTTTCTCAATGTGTGAATGTGAATATAAATAGATAAATGAAAATATGATTAATTTTCCATCTTTAACACCCACCCCGCTAACCACATTTTTAAAGTGTTTTAATGTAAATGTTTACACATATATTTGAACAATAAATATAGGTACCTATAGGAATGATGCTGATGCATATTTAATAGATATACGATCTTAATATCAGTAATAATAGCAATGTATTAAAAAAGAAAGAAAAATTGAAGTTGCAGTTACCTGAGTGGGAATTCTTAAAATATTACATTTACAAAAACTGACTTCAATAGACGTTTTCCCAAAAATTACTTAACTTACTTTTGTTTAACATAATATTTTTTTAATGTTTTTTTTTTAATTATTCTATATGCAAGTGTCTTGGTTACACGTTATACTTTATTTAGCAAAAAATCTTAAAATTTAATCATATGCATGATTCAGGAAATGTTTAGTTTTTGAGATGCAGGGTGTTCAAGTCCTGAAGTTCAACGGGAAATTTTGTAGAAGTATGTATTTCTTTGTTTATCCTTTATGAGATATTTTCTCACTTAGACCAGAAATTTAAAATTTTAACAAAGGTAAACAATTTTTTGTTTAATTGCCTAATAAAAACTAATAAAATCAAATTTTCTTCTTATTTGAATAACCCAAAATTATTTGTAAATACTAAGAAATTTCCACAAAATTTAAATATAAAATAGTGTCTTTTTCATAAAGGTTTGTTTTAAATAATAAAATATAATGTTAATAAAGATGGGTGAAAATTGTCCCTATTCTTTACGTACCCTGAATAAATATGATTAAATTTGTTGATTTTAACGAAAGTAATTAAAATATATGTAATTTTTTTTCGTTTTAATTTAATAAAGTAAACAATTTTGATAGTTTCAACTAAAAAACTAAGCATTTCCCAATCCATGTTTATAGGAACGACACCAATTAATTAGGAGGCTGTGTCATCTCTCACAAATAACGCTCTTAATTAAATATAACTTTGAATTACGATCTTTATGATGTCTTTTAAATGATACAATAATAATACCTCGTTAAAAAAATGCGAATTCAATGTTTGATTATGCTTCCTTAAAATTGTACAAAAAAACCTTACTATCTACAGTAAAGTATTTCATATAAAAATAGTTTTCCAATTATAGCTCTACTTCACATTTAGCTAAAGGTAGATTTGCACCTGTTTGTTTCACAGTGCAATATTGCAAGGGCTACGCACAGATTATAAATTACAGTAAAAAAGCTTATAAACAAACTAGTTCTTCACTGTCTAACCTAGAAGTAATATTTTTGGTGTTTTGGCTACATCTAAGTGCAAAACCGATCATCAAACCTCTACTGACGTACCCTCTACTAGTATAGGGTACTTCAAACTGCCTCTCTTCGGTCTCCACCTGCTCTCCAAATTGAGAGCGTCCATCCCCGAGTCGCTGGATGCCAAACTGATACCGCTGGTACCGGCGCTTTCGGGGAAAACGTCTGTGAAAAACGGGTTGTTCAAAACGGAAAAGCGCTCAGTGTTCAAATCTATATTGGCTTCAATGGTGGACTTTTCGATTTCGTTTGCACAACCCCTTAGGTCCTTCACGGAGGATTCTGTAGAGTGGGAAGACGTTGAGGCTAAAGAAGAACTGCTCTTGGAAGAGTCTAGTATTTCGGATTTTCTCTGTTTTCTGTTTTTCTTCATCCTGCGACCTCTGCTGCCGCCTTGAGTCTCTTCATCGCTGCTGCCTTCTGTTCTGAGGTCTTCACTTGAGATCCACATGTCTTCTCCCTGAAATTCATAAAAACATTTTAGTGATGTTGCTACCTACAAAGTTTAAAAACCAATGCATGTACCAGATGTACCAGGACACTATTACAATTTGACTATAGAGTTATTTCGGTTTCCAAAAGAAAAACATCAAAGTCGTAGATATTTTCTTGGAATTTTTCAAGACAAAACAGATGAACATTTCGTTAAAGAATTATAACCCAATTGCATATTTTTTGTATATGAAGCATCAAAGATCTTTGCATACATTCTAATAGAACGATTTCTGAATGTTGCAAGGTACAAGGTTTGATGAGCCTATTTCTAATAATATAGGCAAATGAATGTGTGTCATACAGGTTCTGCATTAAAAATTTCTCGTACCGAATTCTTCCATTTGCGAATCAAATACAACATTTGTATTTGTAAATCAAATTCGGATTTTGTCACATCAAACTCGCTTAAAATATAGGTTAATATTTTATAAAATCCGTTCTAAAGTGTATTTTTTTTATAGAAAAGTGCATATGTTGATTACACAAATTCAAGGGATGTATTACACTTTGGGCACTCACTCGATAGTAAACTTTAAGAAAGTCTAGATGTATAACATCAACAAATTTAACAACTGAGGCTACATGTGTAACACATTTATAAAATTGGAGGTAATTGACATACCAGGAATAAAACCATGATGAACTAATTATTTCAAGGAAGAATGATAGAGTAAACTAGATGATTATTATATTGTCTGTAATTATTTGCGACATTTTTATTGCTTCTTTTATTCAATTGAATATTTCCGCAATGCTTAAAATAAAGCCTTTACCCTAAAATAATTTGCTTTATAAATGTAGTTCTGTCTAAGTATTTTTCACTGACAAAAGTAGATAATTGTTTACGACTTCACTGTAAGTATTATCACATGGCAAGTTAACGTTTCGAAACAAAAACTGTATCGATTGACCTTAAGTTATTTCGATTAAAATTTTGAAAATAAAAATGAAATCTATCTTTTTACCGCAAGTGAGAGGGTAAAATATTCTATTAAATAAAAAAAACGCAGACAATTGTTCTTTTCATGATTTTGGAACAAACTCATAAAGACATAAGAGCAGGTATTTGGCAGAAGTAAGGGGAAAAAAGCCGCTTCATAGTCTGAAATTATTTGTAAAACTCATGTAGGCATGCGCATTGACGATTTCTCGATTAGTTGCTGCACATTTTATTGCCGTTGCAGAGAGTCTTGAACTAGTTTTAGCTCTTCTGTAATTCTGGGGAATAATTTAATGATTTGTACGGTTACCACCATACGAAAAGTTGGATGAACTGTCAAATTCAAACTGCCTTCTTTTGCTTCTACCTGATCATTGTTTGGTTGTTGAGCTTGCAGAATATATTAACTTAAACCTTCACTTTATTTATATGTTACTGTTTCTTGTTAAATTCGGATAAACAGTTTAGTTTTTAGTGTATATTCGGTTTGAAGTGTTGGTTACACTTCTATCGCAATTGTAAATTGACGACTACAAAACAAACTGCAAGCCAGAATTTCGAAAAAGATCGCGGTAATATCCTTGGCAGCATAAATGACCTCGAATGTGCGGCGTGTGAGAGACTATCTCTCTTACCCACATCATCGCTGTAGGTCTGGACGCCTCATAGAGGTGTGTTCCTTTCTCCGGTCAGCCTTGACCGCAATTGTGGCCGATGCCGGCGGCTCAGGGAACCTCCTCCTGTCTTGGCAAGCCCCGTCGGCGAGAGATTATCTTCCGGCGCTCTTCTGTGTTCTCTTCTTTCTTCGCCGACTCGTATAACCCCCGGGGGTAGTCATATTTGGCCGCGGCGGAAACGCTTCCGACCGGGTGAGGCTTTGAGTAAGGACGGATTAGCACTGTGGCTCTAGAGAGACGCTAGGACAAATGACGTTAAAGGCCCTATCATCCACTGTCGCGGAAAGGATATGATAGCGGAGCTCGCCTAAGCGGACTCCGGGGCAGGATAGGTAAAAGGCAATGTCTCTTCGTAGTCCTATTCTTCATTCTGGTGGTCTTGATTTGGAAAAGATATTGCAAGCGCAAATGCTTGATATAAAACACTGTAGAAAGAATTGCGGCTTTTTCCTCAAGTTGTTTTCGAGATATTTGTAAAAAAAATAAAGGTGCTGCTCTACAGAAACTATGCAATCTGACAGATAAAATGTTTCCTGTTTTGCGTTAAAATTAAATTCGAGAATAATTTCAGTTGAAATATAATAGAAAGTATAATCTATATTAATCATTAATACGTTGGATAATTTCAAAATTGGATAGATATTGTTTACCTTTTGTCAAATTCCAAAGAAACACATTCAAACATATCTGATCCAGCACCAAATATATTTACAGCAGCGTTGTCCAACGTGCGATCCGCGGAGGGGATTAACAAAATATAGAAATACAAAATGTACAAGAGTCATTCTTACACTGACAATGAAATGAGAAATAAAATAATCATACGTAGGCTATGTAATACCACTGGCGCTGGATAGAACACCGCAACGAAGTTACTGGAACATCTCGCTAGACCGCTCTCGAACGTTTGAGTGGTCATTTACGCGTTTGTAAGAAGGTCGAGTCAAGACAGTACGCAGACCCTCAATCTAAGGTTTTGCTAAGAGAAATATGTCTTCGCAGAAAAGCAAAATAATGAAAGAACATCGATTTTATAATGACCGTTGGGAATCACAAATAAAAATAATAAACTTCAGTGCATTGTTTGTATGCAAGTAATATCAATTTCTAAAGAATTTAATATGAAACAACATTACACTATCTACGTTACATGAGAACCAGTTTCAGCAGTATACAGGGGGGTCTAAAAATGCTATCATTGCGGATTATAAGGAAAAACTAAAACAAAAACACATTTTTTTAAAAGTCTAACACTGATATATAATGTAGTATTTTCGCTTCTAACGAAGTACCGCTGGAAAATGTCAAATACCTATTACTAATTTTTCTTCGATTTTTTCATCTTCTACGAAAGTAAGATGTTTATGTAAAATGCACTTGTTTTTTGAAAGTTTTTTTGTCAGGTATGTGACAGTTCATATATTTCTATACACCCTGTATAAACTAACTTATTTATTTTTGTATATATTCATTTCATATTTTCATTAGTCTCATCATTCTGCACTCACATATTTCTGTACACACTGTATAAGTTAAAATATTTCTTTCTATATATAAATTCACTACTCATATATTTTCGTTAGTTCTGTGTTTAAATTTCAACGTGTGTTCTTAAGTGCTAAATGTAGATATCATGCTTTGTAAAAATTATACAAGTAGACCGGCGTATCCATAAATCTTATCTCAGGGGTTCTGCGTGGTGAAAACTAAGAAACACATTTATTTTCAGATACCCTTCTAGGAACTCCCTAGATTATGGGTACGACGGCAGTCACATATTTGTAACAGTCAGTCAATAACATCGACTCATCGTATAACATTGTGGGTGCTAAACAACCGCAAGCGATAATAAATATTAGTACACAATACACTGTCCTTATTGAAATCACACCACCCCACAGGTTTACATTAATTTTTGCCGTTTAAATTTAAAAATTATTTTCATAACGAAATGATGTTACTTTTTGCAGATGTGGGAAGAGCTAAATAGAGGTGACATTTAGACTAACGTACGCAAGCAAACACTACCCTAGTAACTGGTTACGACGGTTTACTTAAACTTTTTTCTGTGAGGTGATCTGGAGACAAAAATGTATGCCACACAACCTGAATCATTGCAAGTCTTGCGGCAGCGCATCATACAAGAGTGTAACTTTATTATCTCACAATGATCCATAACGTTAGAGAACATTTTGAGCAATGTATCTACTACTGCATGGAGGTTGGTGATGGGCATCTTCAACATTCAATAAAGTAAAATTAGTGGTAAGTGAAAGTAGATGGCCTTATAAAGACAATGATGTATCATGCACTACCACTTACCATACTTGTGTGAAGTTAGCCATAAAAGTTATCCATACAAAATTATCGCTAAGTCTGTGGATGGTTCACCTTGTCAGTTTTTGGAAAATTTTTCTTCAGGTGTATAAAATAAAGTATCTTCTATCATCCTATGCCAAATATATATTAGTAGCCAAAGTGAAGTGCCTTATTCTACTTTAAAAATAAAATGTTGTGTGGGTCCAAGAGAAGGGTTTCAAAAATGTTTATTTTTTATTGATAACTTTTATGGCTAACTTCACTCAAGTAGGTACTTTCCATTTAAGATTTTAAGAAGCCAAGCCATGATTCCTCATGTTGTTTTTTAAGATTATGCGTCAAAGCAAAGAAAACCTGGGTAGGATGTATTTGTGTTTTAAATTTTTTAAGTTCGATTTAAATGTTTCGGGCGACAACAAAAGTAAAATATATCAGTGACATTATACTAAAGACGTAGCAAAAACCTAAATAACTTTATTGCTTATTTGCATCAAATTAGTCATGCCGTGGCAAGATATAAAAAGCGACGCTAAAAAAAATCCGTTGAAGCAATATTTACAAAGCAATAAAGAACATGTTTATTTCTGGGGTTCATTTAGCGAATTTTCACCTGATCTGAACAGCAGAATTTAACAGCAGACATTTACTATTTTATGTTTATATTTACCAATGCATGAGAATAACAGTAGTGTGATAAAATATTGTAGGAAAATTTTATGGTCCGAACATATAAATATAAAGAAGGTAACACACAAGTTTCCGTTTCGAGACTTTTAGAGAAAAAATTAAACAACGGAAAAGGCGCAAAATATTTATTTGTTTATTCTTTCCTTTCATTTTAGTTCAGTTCTTATATTTCAAGTGAATTTTCTTGTGATTTTTTTTTAAATCTGTATTTCACTAATTATATACTTATATTTATTTTCAACGTAGGCGACATATAAAATTCAAATGATGAGTTACCTACCTTTAAAATCAGAGTTTTATAATAAGTATAAATATACAGGGTGATTCAGAACTTTATCTAAATCTTCTGAATCTTCTGGTGATTCTAAACTTTATCTTGGGAACAGATGTGTCATGGAAAATAGTCAATATCGAAAAAAAATTGTAAAATGCAGCTACTTTTACAACTGTGCGCTTACTTTACGAGTTTTCCGGATTATCCCGAGAACGGAAACAGATATCAAATTTTCTTTTAACAGCACAATATTGAGAACAACTAGCATCATTTAAATTTTAGAAGAAAATAGGAGGTTAAGTTCACGCTTATTTTCCGGATTATCCAGAAAACGAGGGCAGATATCAAATTTCTTTCGATGGCACAATGTTCAGAACAACCATTACAATTTAGCACAATCTGGTATTTTAATTTTCGGAAAAAATGGACGTAAATATCCGTTTTTTTCTGATTTTCCAGAGAACGGAAGCAGATATCAAATTTCTTTAAACGGCACAATATTTGAAACAACTAGCACAATTTAGCACATTATAGAAAAATACGATTTTCCTGAAGTGGGCGACAAGCACAATTTTTTTCGGTTTCTAGGAAAATGACATATTTTTCTTTTAATTTTTATCAAAAAATGAAGTGGCTGAGCAGGCACATTTATTATTAGCGTAAAGCCAAACCATAATGCCAAAATTGGATTGTCTTCCATTGAAAACCCGTATTTTGTACCTCTTTACCCTACATTGTTTGACTTACATCAATTCAAGTGTTGCTAGTTTTTTTTAGAAGAATCCTGCAGTGTGTGATAATGTTTATATTGCCGTAGACAGTTTATACTTATAATGAAACACAGCAGGTGAAAATATGACTTTTTATTATTCTAAATGACTTGTCAACCCGTAAATTGATATTACTTGTATAATTCGCAATGAAGAAATTTTTAGACTTCCTGTAAAAACAACTATGAATTCGTAGAAAACTACACATAAAAACGATGCTCTTAATTTTATTATATCACAGATACAGTTTTTGTTATTCAATTATGTTCGAAAATAGAACCTGTTGTGTTTCTCCATTTTTTCAAAAAAACTACAGATTTGTCCACCATGTTTACTCGCAGACAGCACAAGTAAATATTAAAAATGCCCAGGAATGTTGTTATCATGAACAAATTGCAAAGGAAAACATTAGTTTTACATTCTTTATGGTATGTTTTAAGTTCATTATGATATATCATGTAAAGATAATAATTTTTAGGAAAACTACTGAACTAAGAATTTATGACTGAATCCATGAGTGTTCGCCGAGTGTCTGGGGGAGGGAGGAGGCGCTTACCTCTTTCTGGTTTTTATATTCAGTGCATAATTGTACTTTGTACTACGAAATGAGACTTAAGTATTACTTTTTATTAGTTTATTGTTCTGTTTAATTTTTGTTATACAAGGTGATCTCAAATAATGTGCAAAAAATTTAAGGATGACCGATTTTAATAGTGGTCTATCATGTGAAATTTCTTAATCTAGAGGAGTTACGACCCTTAACATGGGGTGATATCTTTAAAGTTTTTCTTAGTTTGTACCAAATGTTTTGAAGTTAAAGCTGCACGTCCACTGAGCGGCGCGAAGCTAAGCGAAGAAATGCGTCATTTTGATCCTGCGTCTGCATACTGATATCAAACAGCCAAAGAAAAAATACGATGTAGCTTTTATACATCCACACCGATTAGAGTCAAAGGCCACTTGGCATTTTTCCTTGCTTCTCTCGCTTTATTCCAGTGCGCGGACGCAGATCAAAATGACTTTTCCCTTCGCTTCGCTTCGCGCCGCATTTCTTCAGTAGACGTGCAACCCTAAAATTGAAATTTAGTAAGACATTTAGACTGATAAAACAACTTCTATACCCAAGGTCTAAAATAATAGAGAGTGATTCATTCACAGCACTTAGATGAACCTTAACCTTAACATTTTAATAGTTTGCTTTAAAGAATTTATAAACATACCCATGTTATTGTAGCTTGCCGTTGGCGATGGTGCACCACCACCCGCATACACTTACCCGATGCGCACTCCGCAGATATCACACTTTAACCCTTATAATTTATAATACACTGCACTATATACATTGCTGTACTTCCAGAATGCGTTATTATTAGATGCCGTCCTTTTCTTCCAGAAAGTGACTTTAATCCAAAAAAAAATCCTTCAAGAAATTGTCTGCCATTTGCTTTGGATATTGCAATCGTTCCACGGTGATATTGTCTCGATATGGCCGTCATTTATACGTGTTTTATAGGTGTAATATATTCTTCGATTTAGATTTTGATCTTCAAATATTTATCTTACATAGTTCCTTCGCCATATCACTATTTGGTATTTTTCTTGCTCTTTTGACGGAAATTCATGTCACCCTTAATTTGCAAAAGCGCCTTTTTAGATATTCTAAGCAATAAAGTTTCATCCTGTGAGATAACAACCTGATTTTTTTTATTGACAAAAGCTATTAACCGTATAACTTTGTCATCAACCTCTATCTTCTTCCTTACTCGAGTTTCCTCCATTTTCCAAGGTTTATAACATGAATCACTATCTATTATTTTGACCCTCGACTATAAATGAATATTTTTTATTCTCCTCGTCATGTTATAAGGTTATGAAATAAAATATGATATAGGTCAGAGGTTTTCAATGGTACCTGCAGTATGACAGGGTGGCTTGGTATTCGGACCGCTCGGGTCCAGAATGGAATGGCCACTAGATGTAACTATTTGCTACATCCCGTGAACTCAGATTGTGTTCTATCGGGTTTGGTAGACACGAACAGCCAAGATTAGCCGTCGGTTAGGAGCTAACAAATTCAAAATTGATATATGGTGGCGCTGCTGACTAATGACTTTCACTGTTTGCTATAGGTTTTTCAAGTGTAAAGTGCAATTTAATGCTGGTCGGGGCATTAACCCACAAAGAAATTGTTTCCAGAAATTCCGCTTTTGCAAATGGTTTTTTGTTTTATTTGGCTTTTTATATTTGATCAAATTTATTATTATTTGTCTCTTTTTTATTTTTAATTGGGTAATTAAAATGTTTGGGCAATTTTCCCCGTTCTATTATTCCTTAAACTCTGACAGAATGTTTACTAACAACTGCATAATTTTTTTTGTTCGAGGTAATTACATTTTTTTATTGGAAGAATATAATTTGGTAATCATTGCCGGAAGAGTTCGATTATTTTTATATATCTATTATTTTCTATTGTTTTTTTTTTGTTATTCTTCTCAACAGACAAAAGCCTATAAGAACAAACATATGTAGAAAACTTTAAAACTTTATTTTTTATGTACAGTGCGTTTCAATAACTTTGATAACATTTTGATCAGCTGTAACTTTTCTGTTTTTAAAGATATCGGAATGAAACAAAAACCATATTACATAGTGGACTAGCAAGTTTTTTCTTATTTGAAAAAAAAAAACAAAAGACCAATGATTTTGAGAGATCTTAACCTAACTTATATTTTTTTAAATTGAACGCCCTGTATATTATTGGATATTTGGATTCTACTCAAAATTCCAAGCATCTTTTATAAAGCATATCCTATACCTATCTTCAACTGTTTCTGAGAAATAGTTTTACAAACATGTCAAATTATCACAAAAATCGCTCTACTTGTCTGCCATTTTCCTCAACAGAACAAAATACTAAGGCTCGATTGTTACCAGCACGGCTCAAGCAATGCCGAACTTCAGCTTTAGCTCATTGCAAAGTGTGCCATGAGCAAGTAGAGCAATTTTTATGATAATTTGACATGTTTGTAAAATTATTTCTCAGAAACAGTTGAAGATAGCTATAGGATATGCTTTGTAAAATATGATTGGAATTTTGAGTAGAATCCAAATATCCAATAATATACAGGGCGTTTTATTTAAAAATATATAAGTTAGGTTAAGATCTCTCAAAATCACTGGTCTTTTGTTTTTTTTTTTCAAATAAGAAAAAACTTGCTAGTCCACTATGTAATATGGTTTTTGTTTCATTCCGATATCTTTAAAAACAGAAAAGTTACAGCTGATCAAAATGTTATCAAAGTTATTGAAACGCACTGTATATACTTTTGCAATAATAATTACATTCCCTCAAAACAATTATTGAACTTATGGAAATTCTGAGTAAAAATTTCATTTAATCTTTATTGGTTAGTGAAACAATTAAGAACTAATGTTATAAATTTAAAATAAATTGCATTACGAATACATCAGCAGTTCAAAAGAAATCGCAAAATTAATTTTAAAGAGTGTCATTATTATTGTACATATGAGTGCCAATATTTAAAAGATTTATGTTTCTACATCTGACCCAAAAAACTTTTTATACAAATATATGTACAAATGACTTTCCAAATGCGGTCACGATGAAAATGCTACAACATTTCCATTCAAAATCCAGCAGTTAATTACTGCATTAGTAATATACAGGGTGATTCAGTCATTTTTCAAGCTGTCACTGATCGATTCATACAGCTCCGAAACCAATTCGTTGACCGCCTCCGTACAACATTGCCAAATTGAGTTAGCCATAAATAAAATAATCTTGACTACGTACTATCTATTGCCATAATAATGACACTTTTTAAAACTAATTTGGTGACTTGTTTTAAACTGCTGACGTATTTGTAATTATCCCTACTTTAAATTTTTGGTTCTTAATTGTTCTGTTGACTAATATAAACAAAAAATTCATAAAAAATGTATTTGAGGGAGGTCATTATTATTGCAATAACTTATAAGTTTGTATCTTGATAAAGTCGAGGGAAGTGTAAACCAACCAACAGTACAATTACAATACCACAGTTAGAATAAGTTAGTAAATTTTGCCTACCACACGTAGGTACATCGCACATTTTTCGAAATGGTAATAGTAGTAATAGAGGACGTGACTTTCTAACTTTGTGTGTGTGTGTATTTGATGTTATAGTTTGTTTGTTCTGGCCTTTTTATTTGATAAAATGCAAATTGAAACAGGTAAATACATCTGCATTATTTATTTTTTTGTTAAAGAAAGTTTCCTTGAAACTTGTACTTAACGAAAACGTTTTGTTAATATTATTGTTAAAATCAGTTATAAGAAAATTCAGCATATTTTCTTGCATTTTATTGATTTTGGACATATACGTATTAACGAATAATCTATGAAAGAACACATTTGGCCATGATGTGGCAACGCAGGTGTGGCGTTGTTCTCCGCTCGACACTCTATTCCTATATTAAGAAATTGTTTTTAACACGGAGCGCCATATTACCGGAGGTTATGGATTAATTTTCTTAATACCGTGCAATATTACAAATAATTGTTATCAGTGTAGGTCTGCAACATTGTCGCATATTCAAGACTTGTTTGATGTCATAACTCTAATACCTACCGTTGATCACAGAAAGAAAATTGTTAAGTGAATTACGTTTCGTTTGGTGCAATTTAACATGCAACAAAATAATGGCACTCAATTCCGGAGACCCTGTATCTACTTAAGCCGTTTTCCTAACACATTCTTACATAACATAATGCACAACTTACTAAAGGCAAACTGTAACTTGTAACTATATCACTGCAATCTTAAACGTCCATTAAAACAGAATAATTATATTATACTGATTTTTCCATTTGGTGAACTATCCTGTACCTATGTTTATATTACTCAAGAGGCGTGAAAATTACCTGACGATATATTAATAGAACGCACCAGCGAATATTAGATAAAATATGTAATGACTAAGTAAAATTTTGTAACTAGGAGAGTTCCAGAATCGAACTGAACTTGCCAGAACCAACAACTCTTAATTTTTAACATCACAGAAGGCCGCTGGAGACCGAGTTGAGTATTTAGCATTGGCGGCATAATTATGTCAATGTAAAATAGCTTACTAGATTAAGATATAATTGCTAGTAACACACGGCCGCCGTATGTTTGCTTCGAGATAATTATTGTTAATAACCGGAATATTTATTAGCAATCCCGACAGAGCAAACCTCTAAGTAGGATCATAAATTTGATGCAAATATGACAAAGGAGCTTTGAACGATCATGAAAAGTTACGGATTTACCATATTGGGATTTTTTACTGCACTATTTCATGACATCGGGGAGTGAAAAATATTATTTATTTTGCTCGAATAATTATACCGCATAGAAATTTTACTTCGGAAATGCATTTAAGTATAAAGAAGGAATCTACCTTTAACTTTGATCTTCAAAAATAATTATCAAAAACAAAATGTACATGGTTGCCCAATATTCCGCGTACATGGAACTGCTACAGTTCAAAGTTGCTTGTTTAGCCGTTAGAGGGCATCAAAGTTGGGAAAAATATAGTTCTTGTGAGACAGTTTTACGCTTTATCCTATTTAAATGCATTAGTCGTTTTACTTTTACTTTGCTCATCTAAGCTGATGTACAAAAAAATGTTAGTAACTTTAATAGATCCTGCAGATAATAAAAATTATACTGTAGATGTGACTATAGAAGTTCATGACATTTTTCCTGTTCCTTCTGTATATTAGCCCAGATTATTTAAGGAAATTCTAAGTTAGCTAAGACAACAATTTTGTAAAAGAAAAACAATCATAGTATGCTAATAACTGGTTCGCTAGACTGATTTAAAAGTCTTGCTGTATGAATCATGGTTGTCCAATTAAATTAATGTAAGCTTCTTAGACTTCGTGACAGTATTTGATATAAAGACTCTTCTTAAAACTAGATCTTATTCATTTGTAATATATTACTTTGAAAAACTATTACGCTATTACATTCGATCCAAATACATAAATTGACCTGTATTACCCTAATAATTCAGTTTTAGTCTCGTTACTATGTGAATCTGGCACCCGACATTTAAATATTCATTTTTTTTCTTATAGATTATCGTTTGTAGTAATGTTTTTTTGTTTGTGGCAATTTAAAAAAATATATATGACCTTTAAAAAAATAATCCCCCGATTTTTACAGTACTAAAATCTAAGCGTTGTTATATAATAGTGAATAAAATTTCATTTGTACTAGTAATAGAAGAAAGTTATAGCTCTTTTTAATATTTTCAATATATTCTAATATGTAAAATATATAAAACCATTTCTATTTTAAATACATAAGCAGTTTTATCTTCAGTATTTATTCAGAAGGTGATTCTTAACCTATAAGCATAAACTTGGAAAATCATAGTTGAGACCAAATAATGACGAATAGTAAAAAAATTTTAGTAATATCTATAGTTTCGAAAGTTTACAAACATTTATCAGGTGAAGTTTTTTGTTTATAGAAATAAGAAGTAAACATTTTCATAAATATTATATAAGTATTAATGTCAAAATCGTTTCCTTTCCTTCATTTAAGTCAACTATGTTTCAAGTTCCATAGATTTTTAAACACACAAAAAAGCTTGGCTATTTTTAAAACACTACCGCGTTTATTTTATTCGATTAAATTTTGAATTTTCAAAAAGAGTACAAAAAGTTATGAGATTGTGCCAAATTTCATAAATTTATCTCTACGCGTTTGGAAAATACTAATTCATAATTTTACACACTGACTTGTAAGCGAAAATTTATATGGAGCGAATTTAATTAACATGGAATCCGTAGTTCCACATGTTGCAATGCAAACCATTCAACAAAAGCTTTAAAAAACCTTTTAATCATTTTTACCACAGTTGTGCAACTCCATATGGTAACTCATATCTGCATTATACGACAGAGAGGTAGGCATCTATTACAGTTTTCTTAAATCTATTACGATATTGCTGTCAGACCTGTTACACCAAATGCAGTACCAAAAGCAGCACTCTGCTTTGGGTTCGTAGCCCACTTCTAAAATGGATCGCTAACTTAATAGTTTTTTCAGTTTGTGTCGATTCTGATTATTTTTTTCTCTGTGATGTCTACTCAAGTGTCCCTCAAGGACCTGTTTTGGGTCCATTGCTGTTCCTTCTATACTCAACTGATCTTGATAATACCATAACCATTTCTTATTATCGTTGCGCTGATGATACTAAAATTTATGGTAAATCCCCTTTAGACCAATATGAGCACACTTAATAATATTGAACTTTCATGTAACATCAGATCTCGACTCCTAAACACGACGAATTGGAAAACAGTGCTTCATATGGGAAAGGACAATCTTCACACTTTATACGAGTTTGAGCATTATTTTTTTTGTGGCTCTGTATACGAGATCTGATCAAAAAGTTCTAGGATTGCTTGATTGTTTGACACTGAAGATGAACACGATGCTCTTAATTAATATGTAGTCAATATATATTCTTTCAAAATTAACTTCACGGATTTCAATAGATATTTTTGATCCATAGTTATAAGCCAGAGCACAAACTTCGCACCAATATGATTAATTCCATTTTTTTAAATCATTTGACATGAACGAAATTAATTGTTACACTGCTGGAATTTGTAGATGCATAGACAGACTACGTGTTTACTGTATAATATTTATTCGTGTATTAACAACAACAATATGATATAAAAAGGCGCAGAACAGACACCATTCTGTCGCAAAAAGACATTTACAAGAAATGTATATTATTTAATAAAAGTATCTACCTTTGCATTATAATATAGTATTTAATTTTACAATACACCACTATACACTTTTCAGGTATTTGATCAGCAGTTAATCGACTATTTAACTGCACAAGTTCATTCACTTTTCATCTAGTGTCATTTCTAACGGATTGCATACTTTCTTTGAAACTGTTTAACCATTTATGGCACTGTAGCCGACTGAAAACTTCACACTCGTATGCAAGCAGTTTGCATTACGTAAAAAAATGTGTGAATGATATTCACAGAACATCATAGCTTACATGTTTTTCTCCAATGAAATACTTCACAAAATCATCAAACGCAAAAACAACTATATATTATCCACAATGAGTGGACAATAACAATTAACAGACAGTTGATTTGCTTGTGAGGTTATGTTCAAAACAGTACTGTCAGCTGCACGATGCTAGGATAACACAGCATCACAAAAAAGTGGTGTGTCCGAGGGACTACCTATATATAATGAGGTCCATTTAACCTCATCGTCCTAGGTTTCACAGCCACTCCAAGTTCAAAACGAAAGATAGATATGCAAGTGAACCAGACATCTTACATTTATGTTTTTGGGGTCGTTGGATCTGAATCAGAGATTCATTTAACTTTGTCAGGTTTGCTTCAAGATTAGTCCAAAGTCAAATGTTCGTTGGATCCTAATTTGGAGTTCATGTACTATCGATCTTCTTAACCTGATAACCTCAATACTGTAATACCCAATAACGCCCATAACCCTGTAGCCGATGCATAAAAGCGCTAAAAATCACAACTCTTGACAATAATAAATTTTATACAGGAACAACCGTCGTAAGTTTCAGGGTTTTCAGTCTAGTAGAAGTACAACGTGTGCTATTCTTTCTCTTTCTTACGCTCAAAAGATCTGTGCAATGGATGTCTTTTATGTTTTCGGCCTCTTTCTGGTATATATCTTGCGAGCATCTAGCAGTAATCACCCAGCATATATTTATCCCATCTGCCTTGGTAACGTCGCTCCGAATTCACCAGGTCGTTATGAAATCTTTCACCTTATTATTTACTGAAAGCGCCAATATTTTGTGGGAAGTAGTCAATATGGGAATCTATGAAATATAATTTCACATTAATCAAGCAACCCAGTTTCTAGACTTTTATGGTTGCACGGGAAATTTTCAATAACCCATTTGAAAATGAGCCATACCACTTTTTCGTAACAAAAATATATATCGTCTCTTATCATTTTACAATTCTGAGATCTACTGAAAATTCCTTCTTATAGTTTTGCATCTGAAATATATAGAAAAACTTTTAGTGATATAGATAGCATCTACCTTCGTTATTAAGAGCTTTTACTCATAGTTTCATAACTCCTTACTGGATGTGAATTTAGGAGGAATAACTAATGCTTCTCTAGTGATGTTCTTAATACCTCATTCAAATGAAGCTCTTCTTGGTCATTCTTTTACTGCATAATGATTTTTTTTTCTATCTACTATCCCATTCACATAATAGAAGCACGAATATTTTGTGAAACCTGATTAACGTCTCAATAAACTAATAACGACTTTCATATCCACACAGATTTGCATTCAGGTGTGTAGTTAATTTTTTCGAGAACTGAATGTGAAACTGGAATGGAGATGTATATGTTAGTTTTATGAAAAAAGGACAACTTATAGACTTTTCTTCGAAGAACAAATGGACAATCATTAGGCTTTTACCATCCATTGAGTTTGTTCATTAACCGCTTAATATCAGTAGACTAGAGGATCATCTATCTAGATTTGATTCTATTCGCAATTTTCGACCAGGATGTAAAAACCGATTTGCATATCCATCTTTTGATTTGACCTTGGACTGACCTTGAAGTTGATCTGATGTGGTAAATGGAATCCCGGAATTACTTTGAACCTAGAGCGATGGGAGTTACCCCTCAGATTTGAATTCAGCGAGTGAAAATCCATAACAATATATAAGTCTAGTCTAGTTGATTTATATTTAAAACAATCTTGGAACTTGTCTATCCGACCTTGTAAATATGAAGTTATTAATAACTATAAATGTTTCTAAATTTAGTACTGACACTGAAGAAATTCAAAAAACAATGTCATTGGACATTTTTCTATATTGTCATAAGGAGTGAGGTCCGACACTAGTGTTCTTTTGTATTTATCTTGGCTAACGAACACACTGAAGAATTTTAGCAGTCGAATTTAGGAACACTCCCTTATATCATAAGAACGGACTTTTAAAAAAATTTACATAAAAGAAAAATGATATCACGCAACATGTTATGAATGAAACAGAATTCTGGGAATTGTATTAGCTTTCTAGTTTTCCGTTTCATAATCATCACCGCAGTGCGGTTACAAATAATCACGTAAATTGCAGACGTAAATGTAAATAAAATATTGAACACAATAGATATATATTGCTAATAGATATCATATAGTGACCCACTTCATTTTGGCAAATTTTGTGTTCCAAACAAAAATACAAATAATTTAGTTCTTATTTAAACCAAATTATTCTGATGAAAACGAAAAATAGAGAGTCCGTCTAATATCTGCGTTATATTTAAAAATCGCTTTAATTTGATATAAAGGACGGTAGCATTCGTTAGTGTAGTTTTGTTAAAAATGGTCAAATCATGTTTGGTTTAGAAAGTACAATGGCATGAAAACAATACAATATCGGAGTATATTTATAGCTTCTGAATCTTTCAATTAAAGTTAAAGAATACATTGTTATATGGAAACTATCAATTTTATTTTAAATATAGATATAATCAAGTTTTATTAGAAGTTTTTTCTGTTTTTAGGAATACAAAGGTTTTATTAATTCGCTGTTTTGAATTTTTTAATGTTTACTGTATTTTAGATTTTTTAAACTTCCAAGATCCTCCAATCTAGTCCCTCATTACTATTTATGGGATTATTTTAAAAAATATGTATACCAGCCAAAGCCAAGAAATGCTGAGAGAGAATTACAGAGAGCTATTTGCACTTTCTTCAAGAAAGACTGCCAGTGTTACTTGAGGATAAATGAATAATTTTGAATTTTGTAGATAATCAATAAGTCATCAGCTTTAGATGTGTTTTTTTCGGAAACCGTTGCTCCAAGCGACTTCAATAAGGTAACCTTTCTTACCTATAAAAAACTGTGGACGAGATTTTTCTAGTCCAAAATAATATACAGGGCGGAACAAAAAAATTGTAACGGTGTGAATGGTTCGAAATCGTCACCGGTGGCGCCCTCTAGAAGATATACCAAAATGGATAATAAAATTGAATTTTCCATCCCAAGAAACCCCTGGATATAAAATTTCGTAAAAATAACGTGAAACAGTCTTAAATTATTAAAGAAAACCCGATTTATTTTTTAACCTTTGACACCCTGTAGCTCCGTGACTATCAACTTTTGGACTAAGGCAAGTTTAGTTAAATCGACTTATTTTCAGCTGTACTTTATGTGGTGAACCCAACCTTTTAGGGACACTCTGTATAGGAATAGTGACATTTACTTACAACTAGTACACAAGTTGTTCATAAAATTCCTCCAAGGAGTAAAAACTATTTTCTAATAAAAAATGTTTAATTTATTTTTAATTATATTCAAATTTAATAACGTTCTAATTTCATTTGCCAGCCTATTAAATATTTGTTCCCAAATACGAAACAGAATCATGTGTCACTTTATATTTATAAAATGGAATATAAAAGTTATTCCTTTGTCTATGTCATGCTTGTTTCTAGCTAAAATAAAATTAACCCTATTTTTAAAAATGTAAACACACATTTCATATATTAAAATATCCACAACAGTCATTAAGCCATATTTTCGAAATAGGTTTCTACATGAAAATGTACCAGACACACCAGTAATATACATCTTACAATCCGGTTTTGAGCTTTAAATACATTTATTGCTCGAGCAGAGCACCCCCAAAAGCACACTCCATATCTTTTGACATAGACTGTCTAGGTATTTACCAATACATTATATCTACCTGATTTTAAAAGAATATGATTTATGTTAAAATTTAAGTTCCAAAAATTAGAAAACGGAATACTATCTAATAGCTTTAGTAGCTTTTACTGTAATGCGTTATTTTTTAATTGATATGTTATTTATTAATTTTTTATTAGCTTTTATAATATATTTTATTGTTTAAATAAATTAGGAAAACTATTGTGATGGCCTGATGGCACAATAGTAGCTCTATCAATGTGTTTGTATTTTGAGTGTAGCTTTCAAAATTAATCATTAAAAAAAAACATGTTAATAAACCCCCGCTAGAAAATTACATTTTTAACTATATTGCAACCGTCTATTAATAATTAATCCATAGGTAAAATGAGCTCACCCTTATTTAACCGCTTTTCTCTGGCCAATATTAGCATATGAAATTGGAAACAGTACATTCAATTCTGACTTCTAAATGAAATTTACTCGATTATTCTTTAAAAAATATTTAACAAAAGCAAACATAAATATTTAAACTTTGATTTACGCGTTTCAATAAAAAGTAGACAACTTATAAACCGCACACCTAATCTAATTAAAATTTAACTGCAAAATAACTACCTAATCATAAAATCAGTATCACCATAAATAATATCTAAATGTGGCTAATAATAGTAAGATCAATGTCACTATAAAAAACGCCGTCATTTCAATCTTAATCAATTAGCGATGCTCATGTTTCGTGGTATATTTAACACTATTTGAAGGTTTTACTTCAACAAATCATCACACAGCCGGTAATATCCTCCTTTCCTGTTTCAATGAATCATGTTGTTACATAATGCGTCAGTTGCCATCTAATCTAGTATTTATTCGACTTTCTGATTCCTATACAGAGTGCCTGGAAATTAATGCAACATAGAGCAAGAGTAGATTCCAGATGCTAGTGGCAGTGCAACCAGTTGCACCACGAAATGAAATATTTTGAATTCAACAAAGAGACGTAAGCAGGTACCTCTTTGTTACGCAACTACTGCAATGTTATTAGTTACACGACCAATAAAATGCAAATTTTATGGATCCTCTCTCCCGTGTTCAAGAGTTACGTCAATTCTCTATATGCTCTATATGTTGGAGTATGTATATCGCTCTTGCAGCTGATCTAGCTGAGGAGAAGTAACGTCTATCTTTATCCATCTTATAAATGGTATTGTGTTTCCTTAAAATTCTCAAAACATTATCTAATATTAGATAATACGCCCTGTTTATTTGTTTTCTTTGAAGTAAATTATATTATTTCTGTTAATAGCAACTGAATATAATTTCTACAAGCTTTTCGACAGCTTGTTACTCCAATGTCTACACGTGTTTTTGTCATTGCCACTATTTCAGATAATGTTAAAATTAGTACCTACAAAAAAATTCGGAAGTTAAACTTGGAAACATTTGTGGCTGTTTTAAATATAAAGGAAATATCAGCTTTGATGCCAAATTTTAAAAATATTCGCCATGTACTGTTCCAAATTAATTGTTTACTCGCCGTATTTTTGTTCTAACTTCCTGCTGCCTAAGTCTAATTTAAGTTTAAGATTTTTCTTGATGACAATTTAAAATATTCCTGGAATCCTCTAGATTTTTGTTTAATTTTCTTGTTGGCCAGAAGGAAATAATATTTAAATGCACTTTTAGTTCATTTTCTAATTAATATTCTTGATTTGATACTTTTAGATTTTATTAGCTTTTTTTTAAACATCTTTCGACATTTTAAACTCACATATCTTTCCAAGTGAAGTAAAAATTAATATAAAAAATTGCTTACTTATAAAAATAACATCGATTGGTATTGTGTAAAAGTGAAACCTGCATAACTAACATCATAATGCTGTGACGAACATTTTGTGCTGTATTTGTAAATATATTGCAACAATAGCAAGATGTAAGAATTCTAAAACAATTTATAAATTCAATAATAATTAAAATGCAGACTATTACAGGGCGGCCAAATGAAAACGAAACAGAGCCATTTTCAGGATCTGTGTCAATATTGTAGAAAAAGCTCAGACTGGTCGATTTTAGATTAAAAGGGACATTCTTTGCTGGTATTTTTGACTCCGCCAGTTTCACCCCCAAGCAAGGGTAAGCATAATCCCAAAATATTTAAATGATATTGGGGGTTGAGTAATATTTATTTTGAAAGGTATTACAATTCTCTTTACAACAGACTTTAAATTTTATAATTCCGCCCAATACCTACTTTGAAAAAAAATTACATTTTGAAATTTATGTTTAGTGTCTTACTTATTATTGAGTTGATTAAATGTTCAAACAGATAACCGCCCGCTTCCATACAAGAATAAAGATTTTGTTCGAAACGTTCGCGCACATTCTGAAGCATTTCCGGAGTGATTCGACGGCATTCGTCGACGATTCTTTGACGCAAATCTTGCAGCTACGCTGGCTGTGTTTTATAGATTTAACTTTTTAGGTATCTCCACAAAAAAATCAAGAGGCGATAAATCCGGTGATCGTGGAGGCCACTCAATGCTGCTTCTTCTACCAATCCAATTTCATGGAGAAGTTGGTCCAAATACTGACGGACAATTAACGCATAATGCGGAGGAGCATCCCCCTGTTGATCAAATGATCATCATACTAACATTTTCAATAATATCAGTCAAGGCAGGGTCAATAGCGTCTTCCAGTAATTGCAAATATATTTGCCAGTTAAATTACCAGGTAGAAAAAAGAACCCACCAGCCGGTCACTGAAAATTCCAGCCCATACATTTAATTATTCCGGTTGGTGTACACGTCGTAAAAAACTCTTGGGTTTAAATCTGACCAATAGCGGCAATTGTGAAGATTTACTGTCCCGTTCAAGAAAAAACTGCATTCATCAGAAAATAGCAGATGTTAAAAAGGAACTGTGGATCGTTTCCTGCTCGCTCACTCATTATTTCGCAAAAATGCAAACGGTGGTCATAATCATCCTCATGAAGTTCCTGGACTAAATGTATTTTGCCTGGATGGAATTTATTCTTCATCATCAATGGTTTGTATGCTAGTTCGATTGATCCCAGACACAGATGCCAGCTGCCTCGTACTTAATGTGAATCAAGATGAACTTGTCCTAAAACTGCAACTTCACTAGCTTCATTAACTATAGGTTTTTCAATTTCTCGATTTTTATTGGCTACGTTACCTATCCCTTGAATTGTTTTACTAACTCTAGAGATATTTCCTCCTGACATATCGATCTTCATATTATTTATGAAATAGCTTTTCTATTCGCATATTTATTGTTCATAAAGTAAAATGATATGATATCCACCCTTACCGCAATGGAATAAACAATAGTGTTTAGTTTTCAAAAACACAAAACACACAAATAAACTACCAACCAAATAAATACTAGAAAATAAATTTGGAAACCAATAATTGTACGTTCGTTGTGTGTGTACATATTTCTGCTTTTTACAATTGTATATTTTTACGAAAGTGATAATAAAACCAATGTAACGCAAGAAATACTAAATTTATACCATTGGCGTACGTAACTCGAATGAGTGACAATTTTACCGTTACTAATTGTTTGTGCATAAATTTTAACTTTAAAATCAAAATTCTTATTAAATATTGGGCGGAATTATAAAATTTAAAGTAAGTAATGGCCCATAAAGATCTTGGCTAGATTTTTCACTTCAAAATATTACGATGCAAATATGCCTCAATAAAATGTTGATAATAAAAAAGATCAGTACAGGGTGTTAAAGTTGGAAATTCAAAAGTGTTTTTTTTTCTAATAATTACACTCTGTGTGCCTGTATCAATTTAAAAATTTGAGAACAGATGTTTTTGGATATGAGAATTCATTATCTGTTGTCTATTTCGATATTTTTCCTAGAGATTTCGAAATGTTAGTTACAACCTGATAATCAACAATTAAAAAAAAACTATTTAGGAATTTAGAGAAAAAAAGGAGAAAAATTTGTTCACATTGCGGATTATCCACAAACTAATTCAGGATGACCAACTGAAGCTGCAAAAATGTATGACTTAAAATTTAAAAACGTTGCATATTGAAAAATGCACTACACTACTATCCGTAGCATTTTACACCAGTGATTTTATTGCTTGTGGATCTACCTTCAACACATTCAATTTGCAAAGAAATTTTAGCTCCTATTACATTAAAATATTGTACAATGGACTATGCAGCTGATTGTTGAAAAGCGATTTTCTCGAAAACGGTTAATTTCTGAGACTAATGACAAGTATACATTTTTTCCTAAACAAAATGTAGGTTCAAGATTTTTAATAACAAACGTGATAATGTTAGAGCCAAAAAAAGCTAACATTTACGTCACAAATATGGCAGATGTAGCGCCCTCTAGGAAATACGTTGAAATAAACAACATTGCGTCTGTAGTTAAATGCTATTCCGAAAAATTTTTTGAGAGGTAGTTGGCAAATAAATAACCGTATACCTAGATCAGCTAGAACTAATAAAAAAGATCAAGATATTTTAGATTTAATCTCCAAGAATCCAACCATTAGCACTACTGTTATAAGTTATCATTATTACTATGTAGTAGCGCCTAACAGAGCAGAATAAAACGGAATCAAATTTTAACGTGATCACAAATATTCAAAAAGACAAATTACTATTCAAATCAGAAAATAAACAATTTGCCGTAATTTCTGTTATACACATACGTATATAAATGAAAAAAGTTCGAGTTTGACACCTACTCACTTGATAAATAAGTACTATTACGGGATTGCCTGGTTGACTTTACCACAGTTTTTGCATTTCACTCGAAAACGGTGCATTTTTAACAAATTTACTAGAAGCAAATTTTGCTTAAAATGAAGCGGCTTAGAATGAGAAAACCCAACATAAAACAAGTTAGAGAATAAAATGTCAGCGAAAATGCTAGCAACAAGCGACCTCTACTTTGTACAAAAAAAAAACTAGTAACACCAGCGTATTCGCCACTACCAAAAACGTACCTATGCAAATTTTAATCAAATATATTGTTCTTTAAAATAATTTGATTTTTTTAAATTATATTTTTATTACCTAAGACATACATTTATTAAGAAAATCCCACTTATTTTTCAATGCTCTATGAGCCCTAGTGGTTTTACCATGTCTTTTTTAATCACTCTGAATAGACTTTTCGTCTTATTTTTGAGTCTAGAAAAGGCAGTTTTTATGGTACTATTTTTAGAATCAGCTTGTATAACAATGAATGCTTGTAACCAATATACATAATTTTACATAACTATAAGACATGTTGTGTAAAAATATGTCACACTTATGGATTTATATTTTTTTGTGGTATTAACAGAAATGAAATGGATCCGTAAAAAATAGTCTGAACATTTTTTTTTGTTCCACAAATTTATTTAAAATTGTTTCTTACGTAGCAAAGTGGTCACTAAAATTAAATTAAATACTTATTTATGGGTATTTACAGAATTTTCCAATCTACAGATAAATAATTTAACCAAATTTCCATTTGATATCACTTGCTGATAAATTTAGTTTAAAGAAATGTATCTTACCTAAGTAAAAACTGTTTTGACCCACGATGCACAGACGACAACAATTCTAGTCACGGAAAATCTGCGTTGGATATTTATGCATCGGAAAAGGTTTATCTGCTAGAGGTTATATTACATTAATATTAATGCTATAAAATATCTAAATTTAACGCGAAATTAAAAAACACTGTGGCTCTGCAACAATAAGAAATTCGAATTCATTTATAAAAGATTAGCTCGGTAGGTATTTACCTACCACTTTTCGTTCAAAAATAAATACGCCGAATAAATTTAGCCGCGGAACATTTATCAATCTTGGGATTCACTGGTTCAACACAGCACTCGGCTGACCTACCTCTTTCTGTACTCTGGCGTGCTGGTGATGCTTGTATACCTTCAATGTGTCGACCTGGTTCTCCATTGCGTCCTCGCGTTCACCTGAAAGTACTAACAAGTCGTACGGCAATACTGGTGCACTGAAACTCAACCGATTGACAGTTCTCGGCACTGGGAACTACTGACAACTACGCGCAAACTTCAATCCTGCGTGGAAATGTTGATTTGACTTAAGAGGCCGACGTCCGTCCGTTAGACCAACAGTGACGATTATAACAGCCAGTTCCATTATAAAGAAGTAAAGCTTCCTTTAATATTAAAGTTGAGCTTTACCAATAAAATCAGTTCTATAAAGACACTTTAAAGTAGTGATAGAGTGAGCTTTATAATAAAGGCGGGATTTCGGATCATTATAAGGTTAAAGGAGATCTAAATTTGTGGATAATTTTCAAGAATTTGTTACACCTATGTGTTTTGCTGTCATTATTAACGTTTTGTTAATAAAGAATGAATACATATTTGATATGAGTTCAAGCTCATCCTTCAAGATGAAGTGATAATTTATTTAAGAAGACCTAATTTACAGAGGAAGGCAGCAGAGTTATAGGTGCCTCAGACTGTACATTGATTAAAATAGATTATTCCAGTGGACAAAACGCAGAAATATTTCGTTGTCGAAAAGGTTTTTTTGTTCTTAATGTGCAAACAGTTTCTGATGTAGCCTTAAAAATAATAGACATCGTAGCTCGATGGCCTGGATATTCACACAATCAAACGATTTTTAACAGCAATCTATTAAAACGAGATTTTATGAATGGTAAATTTAGACGATATATATTAATCGCAGGCAGTGGATACAGCCATCAATCATATTTCATGACAAAACTACAAGTGATACAAACATAAGCCGAAAATCTATATAATGAGTTGATAATAAGAACTCATAACGGAGTTGAACGACAATATGTACCTAGTATCGAAGCGTCGTTTTCCAGTATTAAGTTAGGGAATGCGAGTAAAATTAAAAACAATTATGAGTATTATTGTTGCTAGAGCTGTACTGCATATAGCTATTGACATGAATGATGCTGTTCCTGGAGAGTAATTGGAAAATATGGAGAATGATGAAATTAGTGATCATTTGCCTGTAAATGTTGGCAATTAAAATACAGGTCAACTTGTTCGTAATGCTATTATTAATGAACATTTTGCTAATTTAATTATAAATCCAACATTGGATGAATACACTTTTACTTTTTCCGTATTGAACGTCAATTTCCTTCATAGACTACTAAACATACAGCTTTTCCTTTTTTCAGTTTAGGTTCCATATCCATATCGAAATAAATAAAATAGGTTTCTACCGTCAGGCAAGGGCGCAAAAATGAATAAGGTTATATTTATTTTATTCTGAAGATTGACAGTAAATTCATTTCCCGCTTAAAATATCCCAATATTTAGGTACTTTTAATTTCTACAATTGTCTTTCGGTAATGCCAACACTATAACATATTGATAAAGTGTAATTCAACCAAAGTTTACTTTTAACTACTTTATGAAACGGAACGCACTTTAAACGATCTTTAAACTTTGTATAAAGGGTCATTTATTTTCTTTTTATGGAACTGGCTGTAACCAGTGGATCAATATTAACTTTAATTGTTGTCGACAAATGAAACAACTAAGTAAGTGACTTGCCAGGCAGGGAACACCTACTCTAAATTAAAATGTCCAGTCCTACTTTGAGTCTTCCCTGGTAAAAAGAATCTGACTGGACTTGGTATTTTGCGTGTGTAACTTTTTTATCTTTGACTTTTTAACAAATTGGACTGCAAATTCCGTTTTCCCGAACTGTTTTACGTTAAAAAGGTACTCTTGTTTCAAATCGTTATCTTTAACGGTTTCTGAGAAAATTGCTCTTGAATTAATCCCACTTTGGTCAATTTCATTCAATTTAAACAAAATTATCAAGGTATTCTTATGTCAAAGTATTGTCAACCCGATTGCCAATTTAATAGTTCTAAGCGAAAAAAATGGAAGAGTTTACGGGACAAGAGTTAGTTGATATATTTATTTATGGCTTTTGCGATGGTAATGCTGCAGCGGCAGAACGCGAGTACGGGAGAAGGTTTCCAAACCGAAGGCTGCCATCAAGGAGGACATTACCTACGGTATTCCGCAACTTAGCTGCAACCGCCACTTTTCGAAAGGCACCGGGTCAAGGACGTCCCAGGATTAATAGGGAACCGGAGGTCCTTGACGCTATTGAACAAGATCCTACGACTAGCATACGGAACATTTCAAGGCAAATAAATGTTCCTCGGCCAACGGTACTACATATCTTAAAGATTTCCTTAACAGAATTGATTAGATGTGCTACTAACATTTCATGTTGGAAGAATATTAAAGCGACAAGGTCTACATGCCTATCACTATCGACGTGTACATGGCTTGATACCAGAAGATTTTGCGCCACGTATGCAATTTTGTCGCTGGACAACGAGCAAGCTTCCAAAATTTTGTGGTGTGACGAAGCTACTTCTACCCGAAATGGAAAATTTAATTTTCATAATTCTCATTATTGGGAATAAGAGAACCCACATGTTGTTCGGAGAACAAACTTCCAGCAACGGTTTTCCATAAATTTATGGGCGAGAATAATTCACGACACTCTGATTGAACCTATTGAAATTCCACAACTTCTCAATTCAAATCTTTATTTAAGCTTACTTCAAGAAAATCTTCCCCAAATTCTTGATGATCTGCCTCTAAATTTACGACGCAACATGATTTTTTCAACACGATGGAGCCCCGGTCGCAATGTTCTAAATTTCCTAAACGAAAATTTTGCTGGATAGGGAGGCACGGACCGGTAGCTTGGCCGCCGCGTTCTCCCGACCTAACCCCGCTGGACTTCTTTTTCTGGGGAAATCAGAAAGTTTACGCCATCGAAGTCAATACCCTAGGAATTGCTGCAGCGTATCAATGATGCAACCAATGAAATTCGTTAAAACCGTTTTAGCATCTTAATAGCTTCGAGAAGTGTTACACTTAGGGCAAGACTATGTATCAGAGAAAGTGGAGGGTTTTTTTGAACAGGTTTTAAAATAGCTTGTTGTCTGTTATCAAAATTAAGTTTCCATCTTATGATCCCTTCGAAAAGTGACGGTTGCAGCTAAATTGCGGAATACAGTGAGGAATGTCCTCCTTGATGTCAGCCTTCTGTTTGGAAACCTTCTGCCGTACTCGCGTTCTGCCGCGCAGCATTACCATCGCAAATACCATGATTTGGGTTTACTAACTAGAAAGGATGGCGAGAGAGCCACTGATCTAAATGAAAGTCTGGAACTGCTGGCGCGGACTCACTTCCCAGAATCCACACAAGTGAAACGGGAAGAATGGTCAGGCCACAGTATACTAATGAGTATACTGATCGACTGATGAAAGGCAGTTGTAATAAATTTAGTATATATTAAAGAACGATGGCAGTGACGCGATAATAATTAATAGCTGGGTAAACATTCCCGAAATTGCCTTTCCCGTGGCAAGCGGCAGGCGACTGCACCGTAATTCGCACCGCTTAAGCAACTGAGTGTTGTAGATTATATTTCTACATATTATGGGTGAAAAGGACTTTTCATTTCTCTACCGTGGTCAACGAGCGAAGTAATGTCCCACTGTCTGCAGATTTAAAGTAGGTACGCGATGTATGTGGTCAACTGAAACAGTCGCAATAGTCTCCGTTACATTTGTGTGTTTAATATAAAAAAGAAAATAAATATAATCAGATGACAGATATAGTGAATCCAGTCGTTCATATTAAATACAGTTGTTTTTCTTCTCTATCTTAAGAAGAATAGTTGAATTTAAAACAAAATTTGTGATTTGAACATGCTTTTACAAAATATAATTTCATATTTTGCCCAACATGGATTATTTACTGCCAACGTCTCAATTACATTGAGACATGTCAATGTCTACCCATGACCCAAAAATTTCACTTTTCGCCACTGAAAATCTATTTTGATTCCAGTAAACCGATAAACTGAAAACTAAACTAAACGTAATACAATGAAACATGTCAACAGATCAAGCAACACTGATGGTAACAGCGAGATACAAGCTCGCGTTACTCATGCTAGACAGTGATGACGTACACAGCAGTTTCAGTATATTTTAAAATAGTTATGTATGTACCAAGGAAGATACAGGGATGATTATGCCCGCAGGTGACAGGTTGCGCTTAATCATCCTAATATCTTCCGTGGTGCATACAACGTTTTATATTTCGTTTCATGCGAAATAAAAACTATAAAACGTCATAGTTTTCACGTTTCTTGATTTGTGGACTGATACTAGATATTTTCAAATATATCCATAACAACCCAAGCGTCATTATTTTCGGATTTTCATGGACGTGAAAAATCCATTTTGAAATATAAAAATAATTATAACGACTATTTATTTGGCTAAAAATAATAATTTCAGATCAGTATTCTGAGGAATGTGTAATGTTACTGAAAAAAACCTAACCTAACATTTCCAAAATTATGATAATGCTTTGCAATAATTATGCCCGTTTACACCGACATTTTACTAAGAACAAATTAATAAAGTTGTTCTTAAAGTTAAGCTATGCTTATTTTTTTAGAGTATTGCACCGACGTATTATAAAGCATAATTAGCAAAGTACGTCTTTGTATTGGCAACAACGCACAAATCTAGTAACTTTCATTAATTTATGTTACGTATTTTAGTTCTTTTCATTTTTGTTCAGTTTGTTACATGGAAATAAGGTTAGATTTCGGTATAATGTCATATCTGTGGTGTTTATTTTTGTTGTTGTCATTTGTAATGGTTGTGGTTGATGTTGTCAAGACTAGTTAATATCAGAGAAAAACTAAAAATAATAATAATTTATTTTATTTTCTCTGTGGTTAGTATTAGTGGCCAAATCATCTTCATTCATCATCCACTGTATAGAAATGATCAGGTCTCGTATAATTTAATCTGACAAATGCAAAATCTATAATTACCAAAATTTCCAAATCAAATATATCATTCATGCCCATTTGCACCGAAGTTAATAAGCATTACTTAAAAATAAGACATGCTTAAGTATGCTTTTCCTATTGCACCATACGTTAAGATCTTCTTAAGTATGAAAACAGATACTTAAATTTAAGCCCCTGTTTGACAGTGACTTATGAAATTCTTTAATTCAAACAGTTAGAATGTGCGAAGAACAAGCAAAAAAATGTAAAGAACGCGGAAATTGCAAATATAGTGGTCAATGCTAATGAGTGTAGTATTAAAGTAGTAAAAAAGTACCTATAATGGATATTAGAATATATTTGATGATTTGGATACTTTGCAAATTATAGATTTTGCATTTCTCAAATTAAATTATACGAGATCTGACCATTTCCATACAATGGATGAATTGAATGAAGATGATTTGGCCACACTAACCACAGAGAAAATAAAGTAAATTATTATTATTAGTTTGTCTCTGATATTAACTAGTCTTGATGAACATCAACAACAACCATACCTATATTACAAATGACAACAAAACAAACACCACAGACATGACATTACACCGATATCTAACCTTACTTCCATGTAATAAACCGAAGAGAAACAGAAAGAACTAAAATACCTAACATAAAGTAACGAAAATTACTAGATTTGTGCGTTGTTGCCAATACAAAGACGTACTTTGCTAAGTATGGTTTATAATACGTCGGTGCAATACTCTAAAAAAATATGCATAACTTAACTTTAAGAACAACTTTATTAAGTTGTTCTTAGTAAAATGTCGGTGCAAACGGGCATCAATCTAATATCCACTACACTTTTTTACTACTTTAATACTACACTCATTATCATTGACCACTATATATGCACTTTCCGCATTTTATAAATTGTTATGCTTGTTTTGCGCACATTCCAACTCTGCTTGAATTAAAGAATTTCATAAGTCACTGTCAAATATAGGCTTAAATTTAAGCATCTGTTTTTATGTTTAAGAAGATCTTAACGTATGGTGCAATTGGAAAAGCTTACTTAAGCATATCTTATTTTTAAGTAATGCTTATTAACTTCGGTGCAAGCGGGCATTAATAACAGGTATCAGTTAAATGCGAAAAAGGAGCTAAAGTGCTACAATGGTTCCCAGCTCAGGTTCGGTTAATAGCATTGTAAGGCAACGGTACTAACGGTAAGTAACATAATTTTTATTAATAATAATGAATTTAATATTAGGTATAACAAATTCTTTTGGCATAAATAAACTAAAATAAACACTTTTATATAAAAACTAGCTAGAAAAGAAAGGATTGTAGTTCTTATAATTTGCATTCTATGTATAATGCATAGTACAAAAGGATGCCAGTCACTTTTCATCGGATTGCCTTTCTGCTTCTGCTACGTATCTATTTTAATTTGCCACACCAAATGGCTAATGAGGTGAATTCCACTGTTTACGTATTATTTCAACAAATTTATAATATACCGACTTATATACACAGGAAACTTCTGACGTACTTATAAAAATTTTAGTACTTCATCACATTCGTTATTTATGTATACTCGCGGCAAGAATTCAAACGACTTACGTCATATGAACAAATGAATAGTTCATTATATTTTCATCAAAATATTTAAGAAACAGCAACTTATGCCCGTTTGCACCAAAGTTAATAAGCATTACTTAAAAATAAGACATGCTTAAGTATGCTTTTCCTATTGCACCATACGTTAAGATCTTCTTAAATATGAAAACAGATACTTAAATTTAAGCCCCTGTTTGACAGTGACTTATGAAATTCTTTAATTCAAACAGTTAGAATGTGCGAACAACAAGCATAAAAATTTAAAAAACGCGGAAAGTGCAAATATAGGATCAATGCTAATGAGTGTAGTATTAAAGTAAGTAGTAATAAAAGTACCTATAATGGATATTAGATTATATTGATGATTTGGATACTTTGGAAATTATAGATTTTGCATTTCTCATATAATTATACAAGATCTGACCATTTCCATACAATGGATGAATTGAATGAAGATGATTTGGCCACTAATACTAGCCACAGAGAAAATAAAGTAAATTATTATTATTATTACTTTGTCTCTGATATTAACTAGTCTTCATCAACAACAACAACCATACCTATATTACAAATGACAACAACAAAAACAAATACCACAGACATGACATTACACCGAAATCTAACCTTACTTCCATGTAACAAACTAAAGAAAAACAGAAGGAACTAAATAAAGTAACGAAAGTTATTAGATTTGTGCGTTGTTGCCAATACAAAGACGTACTTTGCTAAGTATGGTTTATAATACGTCGGTGCAATACTCTAAAAAAATAAGCATAACTTAACTTTAAGAACAACTTTATTAAGTTGTTATTAGTAAAATGTCGGTGCAAACGGGCATTAGAGTAATAAAACTATATATTACACTAAAATTTTGCATTATATATTGCACTAAATTGCAAGAAATGATTGTTTTTAACGCGACCATATATCGAAAATTACGTTGACAATAAAAATAATTGCGTAACGTCAGCCATGATGGAAGACGTCTGAATTCTTGCCGCGAGTATATACAATATTAACTGAAACGTCTCCGATGTATAATATTATATATATTATACAGTTTTATTTTTAATTTGATGACAAACTTATTCCTATATTCCAGATGCTGGTCACCAGAACCCCGGCCTCTTAACTTAAAAAAACAATGCTAAATTCGCAACGAAAGTTCAAAGGCAGCACGAAGCCTTGACTTGCTTCCAGATTGAGAAAAACCTGAATATTTACGGTAAAATAAACAACGTGTATTAATAGGTGGGCATGGATGGACCCTGGCGTTCATTCCTGTTGTGAAAATTGTTCACGTTCGTACAGTCTTAGAATACTTACTAATACATGTTGAGAAATATTGTATATCTGCCTGGTAGTATTTTAAATATTAAATTTATTGAAATGAAAAAGGCAAGCAAGACCAAGCGGATGTGGTTAAATAAAATCAGCTATTATGGTTTTGCAATATACGATTTATTTAAATATATAAAAATACACAAATCTATAGGGATCGGTCAATTTGAAGACATGACGCAAATGACAGAGGTGGACTTAGAAAATGAGTAACAAATTAGCACATACCTCTCGCTTATTTAAGTTAACAAATTAGCATTCTAATTCATTCTTGAAGCGATGAAACCGCACAAATTACATATTTACGTATATCATTTACAAACTAAATCGAAGAGCACAATCGGTTGGAAAAATTTTCTAAACAACGAAAAAATTTCTTGGAATGGCAACATGTAGAGTTAACTACGACTAATTACAAATATTTTAAGAGGGGATAGAAAAAAATACGAATTAACCGAATCATCCATCAAAAAATCTCCACTTATTTATGAAGCGAAAAAAAATCAAAACCATATTAAACCCCAATTTATGGCCAACTTTGGCCTTCTGTCAGCCACGAGGTGATGTATTCCGCATAAGTTAAAGGTGTCAAAGATAGTGACAGGACACCGCGTTGTCAAGTGTATCGATTGACGCCGCTTTGAAAGAAAACAATATATTTACAAAATGTGGATGATTATTTACTGAAAAACACGATATGGTAGCACAGGTAGGTAGGACCTACCTTACTGATATTTATTGCCAGGATTGATATTTGCAGAGATTTCAAGAATAATGTATCATTTTCTGATTTCTTACTTGTTTACATTAAAACTTGTTATTGCAAAGATTTTTGTACTTGCTGGAGACCTCTCCCTCTTTCGCAATCGTTCTTTTTGTCAAAAGCGAGGTACTTGGCCCGACGACCACGACCAGATGGATTTCCTCAGTTGGGAAAAACCACAAAAGGCAACAAAAAACACGCAATTGTATACAAACGCTGCGCACATTTACCGCCAAGGCATTACAGGGGCTGTTCAATGTTCAATGTAATTCAAAGAGGATTTGGCATTATACTTTGTGTACTCGGAAAACGTCTTAGATATTACACTGCCATATGATAACATCCACTTGTAAACACTTCACATAAATCAGCACCTTATCCGTCATCTCGACACTTGAATACGACATGTTTGAAAATACACAAAAAATACGCGAATAATTAAATTTGCGAAGAGCAAGTACTGAGATATTATTTCAACCAATGTTTGCGATATTTTGTGTTTGACTGAATACAGAATCTGTTGCAATCGTCATTGTTGAGGAATTAAATTGTGTTAATACTAATAACAGCAACAATAATCAACGATGTTTGCATAAATTAATTACTAGTACTATTTTCCCGAGATGTTTACAATGTCCTGTAAAAATTCTTTTTCGGAGGCTTATAATGTAATATTTAAGCTTTGACCACTGTTCTTTGTTTGAAGAATATTGTAACTAGTAGTGCAAAATTCTAGTGTATGGTTCAGTTTTAGTAACTAATTTTAGTTTTAAACGTTTTATAGTAACTAAATAAAGAAATTTATGTAAGATACAGACATTTCCCTATATCATGGTGCGACCTATGCTATGTGCTGTTTGTTGAAGGAACAGCAAGGAAGAACGAACGCAAAATACTGCACCTAACCGGATTAAGATCTATTTACACACATCAGTGCCGTGTCAGTTCCGTATCAGTATCAGTGAAACATAAAAAATAGTTGCTTAGATTTTAAATTGGCGTGTTTATACACATCCGTCACAGTGACGTATCAGTGCTGTCAGTGCTGCTTCAGGGTCCGTTCAGTGGCTTTTAAATACGCCGGCGTCGATATTTTTGTAATTCTACTGTCGAACTGACCAGATTTGTTGTCTTGCTTAGAATGGATGAAAAGCTTATCGAGGTGGTACAAAATGTTGATGAACTGCAAGATAAATATATTCAGATGACTTTGTTTAATCGTCTTCTAACTCCTTTTTACGGACTACAGACGGATATGTGTAAACTGGCATCAGTGATCGACCACAAATAACACGGATACTGAACTGATACGTCACTGATGTGTGTAAATGGACCTTTAACCATCTATCAGGTGCTTAGGTGAAAAGAGAATTTTACCCCATTTTTTTAAATTCCTAAATTTTGCAGTACTTTTCTTATTGCTTTTTCAGCTTCCCTGAGCAAGTGCTTAAATTGTTTGTACTTAATCATAGTTAATACATATGTTATACCGGCTACTCACTTCACAGTACTTGGAATTTAAAAGTAACATGGCAGTACACGGTGGTTTGCTGATTTCGTCAAATGATCTTGAGGGTAAAGAATATTATTTTGATTTCGGAGATTGTATCCAATTTGTCTGTCTGATAATTGTGAAAATTCATCAGGATGAACCTTGACATATTATGTAACGTATGCAGGAATATACATGGACACAACTGTCCATATTCCCAATTAATTAAATAATTGACGGCAAGATTGTAATCTTGACTTAAACAGCATGCTACGAATAATTCTTTTTTGTGCTATAAGTAAGTTGTAAATGGTAGAACCACACCCAACAAATAATTGAATCATTCAAGATTGGATACACTTGTCCGAAACAATACATTTTTAAAACGTCAAGAAAGACCAATTTCTTTAAATTATAAATTATGTGATACATGTGAGTCCCAATTTAAATTCCTGTCAACTAAAATACCCAAAAAAGTAACAGTAAGTTTATTAGTAATGGACCATTTAAAAGTACGTATAAACTGAAGTTTGACTGAAGAATGAAAAAATAAATCATTTCTGTTTTTGAACTATTTAAAGAAGGAGCATTTCTATCACAATATTCAGCCATATTTTTTACGCACTTTTTACCTTTTTGATAACTGGTTTATATTTTCCGTTTGAAATCCAACAGTAGTATCAACAGCAGAAAGAGGTAAGCTAGTATTAAATTATGCTTTTAAGTCTTTGATGAAAATTGTAAATAAAGTTGGACCCAAAACGCTCACCTGAGGAACTCCCAAAGCAACAATTCTGTTGTCGGACATTGCGTACCTATTTTCTTCTCGAATCACTATCTATTGCAAACGATTACAAAAATAAGATCTTATCCAGTCCAAAGCCAAACTCCTTACACCATAGTGTTCCAACTTTTTCAAAAGCATGGCATGATTCACAGTATCAAAAGCGTACACAACTATTGATATGATCGATGGTGGAAGTGGCAGTGAATTTATAATTAGTTCAGCTCCGCAGAACTGGATCTAGACTGAATAAACTTTGACTTTAAAAATAATTTTATATGCCGGATATCCATTAAATAAAGTATACAGGGCATTTCTTAAGTAGAGGTCAAAAATCCAGGGCCGCATCCTGTGGCCAAAAATAATATGAGTTTTTTGTTATACAAATGTGGGGTCTCAGACATTGTCCAGTTACAGCCTGTCAAAAAATAAAAACAAAAATGTTTAATTTAACCAAATTCGGTATGCATATGGTTACGGAAGCTCACCTATATTTTTAGTTTGCTAATTATATTCCTGTTTACGTTAAAATTTATATTTGAAGCTCACCTACCTCTTTCGTCTGTTAATTACGTTTCTGTTTATGATATAATTTATAATTTTTGTGATGCCTTTATTTTGACGTTTTCTGGAACAGTCTCTGCCACTTTCTGTTTGATTCTCGAAACTGCCGAAAACTTCCAGAACTCTAAAAATCTATATAAGCGGATCGGTTTATATTGAACAGCCAAACGCGAGTGATAGAAACGTCAAAGTAAAGCGTTGACAGTTGTGAAATTTGTTCGAAAGGTATTTCTTGTATAATCAAGAGTGACAATAAAATTGTTTGTCTACGTGAGGTGTTTCTACACTAACCCAATATGGTGGTGTCAGAAGTAAGACGTTCCACAAAGGAAACGTTTGAAGTAGACAAGTGAATGCCAGTGATGAGATCAAGAGCGACGGAAATGGAGGAAACATTGAAACAGTTAATGGGAATGATGCAAGATATGAAAAAAGACTTAAAGAAAGAAATGAAAAATAACCAGGATGAAATGAAAAATTGTCAAGATGAATGAAAAATAATCAGGAAGAATTATGAGGTAAAATGAAAACCAGTTTATAAAAAAAAAACAATAAGAAGTTAGAGGAGGCAATTAAAGTTAAACTAAATGCATTTGAGGAAACTGTTGAAGAAGAAATTAATCAATTAAGAAGCGAGGTACAAGATAAGGTCCAGATCGTAGAAGAAAATTTTACTAAATTACAAAGTGAAGTCTCAAATTTGAAATCCCAGTTGTCCGCGAGGGAACTCGTTAAGACTGAAAGCAGTTTTCTTCCATCGTCAAGGGTTAAGCCACCAACATTTGATGGAAACGTGTCATAGAGTACTTACCTTAAACAATTTGAAGCAGCTGCCTTGGCACACAACTGGTCTGAAGGAGAAAAAGCTACCTCACTAATGCTTTCTCTACGAAGTGAAGCTATGGAGATATTACAAACGCTAGCTGATGATAAACAAAAAGACTATCAAGCGCTGAAGAGTGCTTTAGAAATGAGGTATGGCGAGGCTCATCTACAACACGTTTACCAAGCACAACTGAAACGCCGAAGACAACGCTTCGAAGAAAATTTGCAGCCATTTGAGGCAGATATAGCACGTATGGTGAAGCTAGCCTACCTCACCGCACCGACAAAATTTCAAGAACAGTTAGCAGTGAGTAGCTTCATTGATGGCTTGCAAGACCTTGAGATCAATCAAGCGTTAAGGTTGGCCAAACATAAGAATATATCTGAAGCTTTAGCCCTGGTTCTGGAAATCGAAAAAAAAATTAACTTACCAGTGGCGCAGGTGTGGGTGTCATCGATCATTATTTGCCAAAAAAATATATATCACCCTGTACAATATTACAAATGAAATAGGCCATCATATGCGCCGTTGTATTATCTTTACTCTTTCTTTCTTTACACTTTTTTTATTCCAAATCGATTAACAACAAAATTGCTTTGTGTTGCCGAGATCTGTCTATACCTAAATATACTAGATAAATATGGACCTCGAATAGAGACAACTAGAGGTGTCAGCGTACTGTACCGTGTCCAGATTCTTCAAAATATTTTCATGAAAAGCTCATATTGGATTATACAGGCAGTCAAATTTTCAGAAAAACATAATCATGTCATTACAACTATGAAACAGTCAACAGTCGTACACATGGGCGTATCTATGATTTTATTTTGGAGGGTAAAGTTGTAAAGACTTATAACATTAACAGACTAAAGAACTAAACATAAATAAAGACATTTGTTAAAGAAAAAAAGTTAATATTCAATATCAATAATAAAATATAAATACAAAATTTATGCATTGCAGCATTATAAAAATAAAAGATAATAGAAATTAAATTAATTTTTCTATTTTTTCTTACTTGCATATCAATAATTGAAATGTCTAACTTAATATAATATAATATAATAATATAATATGGGTATCACCTGATTTGGATACAACTTTTAGCAGTGCCAAGGGCACTGATATCTTGGAAGCAAAGGAGGTTTTTTATCTGAAAGAAATTATCGCAAATAAAGACATGATAATAAAGAATCAAGTTGATTTGATATGTTCTTTAAAAAATCAAATTGAATTATTTAATATTCTTCAACCGAATACAGTTAATGATCCTCTGCCATCTATGAAGGAAGATGTACCAACTGTGCCAATTAAAAATAAAATTCGCAGGAATATTAGTGAACACGTAAATAAAACAAATTTTGCCAAAAAAAGTACTGATGGACAAAAACCTAAAGTGAACAAAAAACTGGCAGATGTTGACAGATATGACAATAAAGAGATTAGCACTAAAAAGCAGACACCAGCTATAAGCAATGTTGCCGTATCTAATGCAATTTCCCTAGCTGTTGCTAATGCGAAATGTGAGGAACTGATTCACTTAACTGATGAGTCGTCGGATGTCCCTTTCAATAAAGTTATCAATAAGAGAAAAATTAAGCGTCAGAATAAACCTATTATTGGTAGCAATGAAAACCTAACAACAAAAGTCGTTACAAAGAAATCTTTTTTACATGTATACAATCTTCATCCGGATTTTGAAAAGGATGAGCTTTCAGTAATCTTGAAGCCGAAGTTTCCTGAAGTAATATGCGAAAAAATGAATTCTAAATATCCGCAATATTATTCGTCTTTTAAAGTTACAATTGACGCCTGTAACTTTGAAACTGCATTTAATCCGGACATATGGCCAAAAGGAGCTATGATAAATCAGTTTTTTCATCAGAGGATGAGAAGTGCTCAAGAGAAATAATGAAAACTCACAGATGTTCAGTTGATGACAATCTGGCTAATATTGATCCAGAATCAACAGATTTGACTAAAGTAAATCAAAATGCTATTCTTACCATAATGGAGTTAAACGCTCAGTGCATTACAAATAAAACTAATAAACTAGAAGTTATTGTGCAAGATGAAAAACCGGATGTTATAAGCATAGTTGAACACTGGTGTACTCTCCATAATGTTGAACTGATGGTTGTTCCTGGATATCAGTTAGTCACACATTTCTGTAGGTCTCATACTGTTCATGGGGGCGTTAGGGAGGGATTGCTAGCTAGGAGACTTAATGTGGATCATTTCTCTGTTGAAATACAATGTGAATGTGTAGCGGTTAAATTAAAATTTGCGAATTGCAATATTTGTATACTTAGTATATACCGCTCCCCAAGCGGTAATTTGGATGTATTTTTTAGAAGTTTGGACCTCATTCTCGAGTATGCAAATATGCAATGTCATAATGTTGTTCTCTGTGGTGACTTAAACATTAATTTTCTCGAAGACACAGCACATAAACTGCTTTTTGAGGAATTTTTAAGTTCTTATAACTTGCAAGTTACCTCCCTAACTCCAACAAGAGTTTTTACTAATAGGAGGGGTCAAACAAGTGTCTCTAAAGTAGATTACATATTAACTAATATGAATAAATCATTTTGTGATACAAAGGTTTTTGAGGCAGGTTTTAGTGACCACAGAGTTCTAATTCTAAATTATTATTGTGTTAGCAATGCTTCTAACAAAACTAAACGAATTCAGCCCTTGTATTATAGGAATATTACTGACAATACTCTTGAGCAATTTTCCAAGGCATTAATAACTACTGATTTCCATGAGGTGTATTCAGAGAGTGATGTTGATTTTGCCCTAGAAACATTTATAAATGTATTTAATTTTGTTCTTGATAGGTGTTGCCCATTATTAAAATACAATCCTGGATATGCAGTTGATAATAAATCTGGTTGGGTTACTCCGGAAATTGTCCAGGCCGGTAAGAATCTGAAAAATCTGTTCTGGCTTCGTAAGATGATCAGTGATTCTGAGTCATATTATGTTTATAAAAATGCTAAAAAACAGTATTCAGCACTACTAAAAAGTTCTAAACGTAATTTCTATAAAAATTTAATTGATAAATCTAACAATAAACCGAAAACCGTTTGGAATATAGTCAATAAAGAAACTGGAAGAAATAAATCTCTCCACAATGTATCAATCTGCATCGAGGGAAGCTTGGTGCATGATTCTCAAAAGTGGCTGCTGCTTTTGGCAGTTACTTTGCAAATATAACGGACAAGACTCTCACTCAGTTTTACGGCAAGTTTAAACCGAATGCTTGTACGGTTTCTAACATGTTTCATACAACTTTTTTCTTTGAACCTGTTCACCCACACGAAGTTGAAAGTACTATTAAGCAATTGAATAATAAAGGTTCTACAGGTTTGGATAATATATCTGGGAGAATATTGAAATCTGGCAGCTCTGTCTTAGCCAAACACATTGCTCACATAATTAATTTGTCGATTAGCAGCAGTAAATTTCCATCTATTTTGAAAATTGGAACTGTTTTGCCTATTTATAAAAAGGTGACGCCGAAAATATAGCGAATTACAGGCCGATAACAATTTTAAGTGTGTTATCAAAGGTCATAGAAAGAGTTGTATATAATAGAATTTTAAATTTTTTGGATAAGTTTAATATTATTAATAATTGCCAACACGGCTTTAGGGCTGGTAAGTCGACGCAGTCAGCTGCATGCTCCTTATTGAATGCCATTTATTTACAGTTAGATGCGAGTAAACAGGTGGCAGGTCTTTTCTTCGATCTGTCACGAGCATTTGATTGCTTGAATATTGAATTTATTGAAAGTAAAATGTATAACTTGGGATTTCGGGAATCTTTTTGAAATGGGTTGTTGACTACCTTTCACATAGAAAAATGTTTGTTAAATTTAAAAATGAAAGTTCAGAGATTTACGACATTGATAAAGGAGTACCGCAAGGATCCGTGTTGGGGCCTTTAATATTTCTATTATTCGTAAACGACTTACCTCATCATATAAATGCAACTGTCTTAACACTTTTTGCCGACGATACATCGTTAGTGGTTACTGCTGAGACTCGAGAAGAACTCCAATTGTTAACTAAGAATTTGGTGCAATGTTTTGTCAATTGGTGTAAGAAGAACGGGTTGATAGTTAATATTGATAAAACCGAATGTATTTATTTTCACTTCTCAAACACAACCCCGGAACCTCTATTAAGTTTTACTGTCTGTAATAGTCTTATAACTTCAAAGAAATGCACCAGATTTTTAGGAGTATACATAGATGGCAATTTAAGTTGGTCTGAACATATAACCTTTTTAATTAAAAAGCTTAACAATTCATACTACGCGATATTGAAAATTAAAGAATCACTGCCAGAAAGTTCTCTGCTTACTATTTACTACAGCTTGGTTTATAATTTACTTACTTATAACGTGGTTCTATGGGGAAGTGCCACCGACTCTGGAAGAATATTCAGGTCGCAGAAAAGAATTGTCAGAATTATTTTCAATTCCTCTCCTAGAGATTCTTGTAGGCCAATTTTTGTTAGTAATAAAATTATGAGTTTTCCTTGCATCTACATATATCGTTCTTTATTATACATCAAAGAAAATTTGAACAAATACCTCCTTAGTTCATCTTTGCATCATTATGCAACAAGAGATCAAAATTTATTGGTATTACCTAGACACAGAACTCATAAATTTGAGAAATCAATTGCATATGCAGGTATTAGGCTATATAATCATCTTCCAAAGTACATAAAAGATTTAAATACAATACACTTTAAATGCAGAGTTAAGGAACTGTTATTAATTAAATGTTATTATAGCATAGATGAATATTTTTTAGACAAAGATTTGTTGACTGTGTAACTGTTGCACTGTTGTCCATTTTTAATTATTTATTATTGTTACCTATAATTTGTGTGTGTGTGATACATATGTTTGTTTGTGCCCTACATTTGACTTATCCTATACATTGTAAAAATATGTCTGTGAGGATTAAATAAATATTATTATTATTATTATTATTATTATTATGTCTATGTATATGTAGAAGAACAAGGATTTTTTACACAGAATAGGAAAAGAGAAAGTTTTCGCCGGGGACGAAAGCATATTTAAAAATATTGTATTTTCTAGATCAGAGGTATTTTCAGCATTCATATATGCAGTAACATCGAGAAAAATTACAGCATTTAGGCTTGAAAGTCACATTAGTAAACGCTAAATATTACTTATAGAGATATTATTTATTACACAATTTAATATTGTTTGCATGGGATTATCAAATAATTCAAATTACAAATACTTTACCCCTTCCCTGAAACATTATAAGGTAATTCATTTCAGTAAGTTCTTGGGGAGTAATTACCCTCATTACCCCCTCCATGGATACGCCCTTGGTTGTACATATAGTTTAGAAAAAACTTGAAATTCAAAAATTAGCCTGAATAGACATAAAACTATTGCTACTATATACCAACTGTATTCAATTTCAATATGGACAGTGTTAACGAATGAATTCGTTAGCTAGCTAGGGTAGGTGTAGGTAACGAACGATATTTTTTTCACCTTCTTACTTACTTACTGGGTGGAACATCAAAGTTCTCTGAAAGTATAATATACACGGTTAGAAAACGGTGATGGTCCATCTGCCGTTACATGAGAGCGACAAAGTAAAGTATAGAAATCCGTGCGATATACAAGAATGGCTATAGGAAAACGTTTTATAAATTAGAATAACATCTGAGCAGTCACTCCCCCCTTTATTTGTTTAGAATGGCGAAACGGGCGGTGATTATTTAGATTTTAAAACGTCGTCAATATATTCATCTTGTCTATCGCACGGATTTCTATACTTTACTTTGTCGCTCTCATGTAACGGCAGATGGACCATCACCGTTTTCCAACCGTGTATGTGGTACTATAGAGTTTGCTTTGAATTTAAAAGATAGAAGGTCACATTACGACATAAATTAAATGGCTATATTAACATTTAGTTTGTGGACAAGAAGAGAATTTTTATTCTGGTACGACAATTTCTATATCTCGGAAAAACTATAACTCGGAAATCCCATGTCTCGACGCCTTTGTTTATTTCATACAATTACCTTCATTTTTGCTATAGCATCTAACTATACCCAGGCATTTATAACGCAAATGCCTAATAGCACTTCAGAAAAACTCTTTGTACCACTTCACAGTTTCCGTAGACCAGTAAAATACGAAGACATCTGATCGGTGATGTTAACGCCTATTTTAGCTTTATTATATGCATCAATTATATAATGCGGTTCCAAAGTATCTTCAAAAGGCTCAGATAGATCAATATCACGTACCTCCTTGAAATCCATCATGATCGGTGAACTGAAAAGTATCAGGAAAATTGTCACAAAGTTCCCACTAATCAGTGCTTACTGTATCGGTTGCATTATCTTGCTTTGGGAAAAAGCCATCGCCTCTATTTGAGCTTTCAACATTTTATTTTCATCTTCACTCAGACAGTGAATTAATCTTTAAAATCCTGATACAGTTCCGGTTCTGATTTTGATGACGAATAATATGTCTTCATGGACGTGTGGGAAGATGCTATGCAGGCCTTTGGCGTGAAGTGGATGTGCTAGACTAGCTGGGAATAACTGATGTATCAGGTGGCGATAACTAGAGTAACATTGTCTGCATAGGAGTTGATGTATGAGGTGTCTGCGGCGTTAGATGTAGAGTGGATGTATTGGCTGGTAATATCTGGACTGGTGTATGAAAGTTGATATTTGAGATATCTTAGACGTATGGAATGTATTGGGTATGCTAGCTGGTAATAATTGAGTTGGAATATGAGGCGGCAATGATTAGGGTAAAGCATCCTTGGGAACTCTGGATAAAGCCAATATTTTCTTACTAACTCATTTTGTCTTCACTATAGACTTGTAAGAAACAAGAATCTAAAATGTGCTCCCAACTACCACAATTGGTCGTTGGAATGTTGCTACGATTATTGGAGGTACTTTAAAGTGTTTTGCTACTAGCCATGGGCACGTAATATAAACATTCCCATTACGTGCCTACCACTAAAATGGGGAATAAGGTTTTGTTGGTGCCCGCCGATGTTTCCGGAACTTGTTGGGTCACGTTCCAGCGACGTTGTGGTTCCGTGAAGAGAATGTCGCGGCATGAAACCACAACTTGTAAGAAACTTCGACACTCCCACCACTCTTTCATATTAGTATGTTGCTTTTTATTTTTATATTGCTATTTCTTATTGTTCGTTGGAAATAACATTAATATTTATCCATAAATGTCTTCAATTTGATGCAAAAATAACGGCAAAATCTTTATTTGAGAAGTTAGGAATAATATTCTGCAATAATGGGGACCTAATTATGCCGTACCTATCAAAATGGCACATTTCGCAAATCTTATTTTGAAGTCGTTTGTTCTAAGAAACGCAACTTGAAAGTAATTGATACTTTAGCATCCGTAACGGGAACTTAAAGTAATATTGTATATGTAACAGTAAAGGTGTGACTGCCACACATTGCCTCTTTAAAATGTTTCTCCTGCCGTTCATTCTGAATGCGGTACGTCCGATGTTTATATTGAACTTAAATTTTATCTTCTTTATTTCTTTGTAGCTTTGTATGTTACTCCAAATGCGCTTTCACGTTATGTTTCAGTTAAAGGTAACTGGTAACTAAAACGTGCCCAAAACCAGGGGAGCTACTTAGAAGTAATATAACTGTAAAGTTACAGGAATAATCGAAAATACGTAGCAGTGACTGTACCTTTATTGTATAAAGTTATTTATACTACAAAATAGCACATTTGGTGGCGGCTACGTAATCGTTACTCTTTGAAGATTCCAGTTTCAGTTAATGTTACTTCGGTGCTAATTGAGCTATTTTGTTTATATGTCCACGACGACCTTTAAATAAAATTATTTTTAAAAGACATCCTGACCCACCAATAGGTCACTTTCAAAACAATAAAAGGAATTAAACCAAACACGATTATTGAAAGAAAGCAACTTCTATTTAATCAAAATTAGCTTAAAATAAATAAACAGTAACAAAAATAGTGCGCCTCAACGAGTGACTTCTAAGTACCTTAACCACAGCTTAAATGACAATCAGCTCACAGACTCTACGGCGGCACCTTTGAAGTATTAAAACCAGAAAATTTGTCCTTGAAGCTTTGTCTCTCTCGCTCACGATACACGTCGGACTGGAATTAAAATATTTGTCCCAATTTAGAAAGTGTTTTAACGGTTCAGTCCACGAGCAGCGACGGTGTAGGTACTGCCCTACAAAGTGTGCGAGTGAACAGTAAAAGTGCAAACCAGTGTGCGCACAGTGAAGTGGAGGCCCCACAAAAATACTGTCTTTTAGTAGACAAAATACTCTAGTCTTTATTAAGGCTAAATATTAAAAGAATTCGTTCGTAGTCTTTATTAAGACTATTTTTAAAAGATATTCGAGGTGTCTAACCGTCTGCAATTTTCCTGCCTAGGCAGAGAGAGGGCAGATATTTCGGTTACAGGTGAGAGTACTGCGAGTGTCGAGGAGGACGACGCCGAGATGAGGTCGAGATCGACAACCCCAGCGAGGAGAGCTCCTGCGCCAGTAGGAGCCCCAGCCCCCAGCAAGACGATCTAGCTAGGCTTCGTGCGGAGAACAAGCAGCTCAGGCAATACATCTCCGAGCTGACAGAGCGACTCCGAGAACAGGAGGAGGCAGCGAGGGCGAGAGAAGAAGCCGCAGAAGCAAGGCATAAATCCCTGGAGGAGCTGATAAGGAGCTTGTCAGCCAGCCAGACAAACCCCTCTGTGGCGATGGAGGAATCGCCTGTGCCAGCCCCAGCAGCAACTGCACCCACCGCACCTGCCGCCGCCGCAAGCAGCGGAAAAGGTAAGGGCGGTAAAAGGAAGAAAGTAACTTCTTCCCTTGTTTCAGGTGATGCGGATTCGTCTGATGAAGAACCCAAGGTCCTGAAGAAGGCCGCGCCATCTCCTGCGCCCTCGACGAGCGCCGCCACCGCCACCACCGCCACTGCCACCCTCGTCGCGGGTGAAGCTGAAAAGCTTCCAAAAATCCCGCCAGTCATCCTCAGGAAGGGCGAACGGTGGACCGCCGTGTCACTCCTTCTGAGGGAGGAAAGATCAACTTCGCTAAGGCGAAGATGGTCAGAGAGGAGTGGCCATCTCCCCTGCCACCGCGGGAGACCACAGGCGGCTCACCAGACTGTTGGCTGCCAAAGGTGAGGAGTACCATACGTACTCTCTCAGGAAGACAGGCTACTGCGAGTAGTCATCCGTGGCATTCCTTGCGGCACCCCGCTGGAGGAAGTCATCGAGGACCTCCGAGGCCAGGTTTTCGCCCCATCAACACTGCCAGGATGACGAAGCAGCGGACGAAACAGCAGATGCCACTAATCCTGGTACAGGTGCCCCAGGACCAAGAAAGCATCCTGCAGGTAACGAGGTGCTGCTCACTTGTCGTGCGAGTGGAACCCCAGAGGCGGCAGCGGTGGCGTCCCAATGCCACCGATGTCAAAAGTTTGGCCACGGCCAGAGCCGCTGCACCGCTCAAACGAAGTGCGTGAAGTGCGGCGAAGGCCACCACTCCGCCGACTGCAAAAAGCCGCGAGAAGTGCCAGCCAAGTGCGCGAACTGCGGAGGTCCTCACCCGGCGAGTTATAGGGGCCAGGCTCCTAAAAAGACCACCGGAAAGAAGGCAACGGTGGGAGCGGCCAAGCCAGCAGCTGAAAAAGAATCAGCTAAGTGTCCGCAGCCCCCTAAGACGACAACGGTGAAGAGCTTCGCTGACGCCGCGAGGCAAAAGCAGGCTCCAGCCGCGACACCTAGGGGGGCCGCAAAACCCCAGCAGACACCACAGGCGTGGAGTACGCCCTCTGATTTCGTCAGCGCGCTGGCGAGAATGGAGGAGATGTACTCCGCCATGCGCGCCTTTTTCACCAAAATGCCATCTCTGTTACAGGAGTAATGGCAGTTCCTCCTAGTGTGCAGTCCTTGAGAGTCGCCTCCTGGAACGTCGACGGGTTCCAGCGAAGGAAGAACGACCTGCTTGAGCTCTTGCCGCGTCTAGACGTAGACGTGGCCGCCATCCAAGAGACCAGGCTGAAGGACGCACAGGCCGCCAGGATGCTCGGATATGTGATATATCGGAGGGACCGGCCGGCCAGACAAGGAGGAGGAGTCGCCCTGCTTGTCAAGAGAGGTATCGAACACCATATGTTGCAGGTCCCACAACTGGTGAACATGGAAGCCGTGGCAGTCTCTGTGAGCACCCGCCATGGAGATATCGCCGTGGTATCCTGTTACCAGCCAGCATCTCTCCCGCTCTTGGACCACGACCTGGAGGCGGTCATGGGGGCATGGCCGCATACGGTTGCCATCGGCGACTTTAACGCAAAATCGCCGGAGTGGAATAGCACGACCACCACAACACTGGGGAGGTTTCGCGCAGAAATGCAACGAATCTGACAACCGGTCCTGTCATCCAGGACGAAACGGACCTCGAGGCGTCCTGGATGACGTCTTGAGACGGATATCCACACCGCCCTGGAAAGCAGCACCACCGAGAGGACGGAAAGGAAACGTGCGGACTATGCAGGTGAGTTACCTTACGATTTGCAGGTGCAGATTAGGAGAGACGCGCGGCCAAGCGACGAGCCATGAGAACGGGCCATCCACGAAACAAGGCAAGTCGCAAACCAGCTCAACAGGAGAGTCAAAGCCGCCCTGGACGAACTCTACCAGGAGCGATGGCATAGACACCTGGAATCACTAGATCCTGGAGATGTAGGTCTCTGGAAGATGTAGAAGGCGCTGAGGGCTCCCCGCCGTCAGATACCTCCGAGTCACGGCGAGAACGGGATCGTCTAAACGAAGCACGACAAGGCAGAAGCTTTCGCAGACAGCCTTGAACTGCAGTGTAGAGAAAACCTTCTCGACGACGAGGACGAGGACCACACTGACGAGGTGGAGCGCCGTGTGCAGCGTCTAAGACGCCTACCAGATGCAGAACCTATCAGGCCTGCCACTCCGGATGAAGTGAAGGATATCCTGCGTCACCTGAACCCCCGCAAGGCACCAGGATACGACGGAGTCGGGAACAGGATCCTCAGAAAGCTTCCCCACCGGGGAGTGATGGCGCTGCTGAACATCTGCAACGCCATCCTGAGACTACGCAGGTTCCCCAAGAGATGGAAAAAGGCCGACGTGATTCTCATCCCCAAACCAGGTAAGGACTTAACGTTCCCCTCTAGTTACAGGCCCATCAGTCTCCTGCCCATGATGAGCAAAGTAGCCGAGAGGGTAATCCTGGCCAGACTGCACGAGACCACGGATGAACTGCAAATCCTCCCGGACGAGCAGTTCGCGTACCGCCGTGGCCACTCGACGGAGCAACAGATTCTCAGGTTAGTAGAACTTGTATCCGCAGGTTTCAACGCCAGAGAATCTACCGGAGCGGTCTTCTTGGACGTCGCCAAGGCCTTCGACAGGGTCTGGCACGATGGGCTTATCCCTGTAGGCCTAGTCAAGCTGGTGGCGTCCTTCCTAAGAGGCAGAGAGCTGCGTGCGAAGGTGGATGGGGCCCTGTCCACCTATCGACCCATGGAAGCCGGCGTCCCCCAAGGCGCCGTGCTGTCTCCGCATCTCTTCAACATCTTCACAGCGGACCTACCCAGGACAGAGGACACTTCTGTGTGCCTCTATGACACCGCCATACTAGCCCGTTCCTTAAATCCAGAAATGGCGACGAGGCGACTCCAGAGAGCGCTAGGCAGACTGGAGAACTGGTGTAACCGCTGGAAGGTAGCGATCAACGCGGAGAAGAGCAAAGGTATGATGTTCTCTCGCAGGTACAGAGCGCAGCCGCGAGGCCGCGTGACGTTCAACGACGAGGACATCCAGTGGACCGACGAAGCCAGATATCTAGGGGTGACCCTAGATAGAAAGCTGACCTGGAAGCCACACGTCACCGAAGTGGTTCGCAAGGGCAGATTTGTGAGGGCGAAACTCTACCCGTTACTCCGTAGCGATAGCCGACTGAGCCTTGGAAACAAGGTAAGGTTAATCAAGTCTGTTTTGCAGCCACAGTTGACGTATGCCGGAGCAGCATGGGGATACGCAGCGAAGACGCACCTGAAAAGGTGCAGGCCGTCGAAAATATCGCCCTGCGTTGCGCGAGCCCCTGGTTCATCCGCAACAGCGATATTCGCCGGGATCTGGAATTCACGCCAGCCCTGGAAGCGATGAAAGCGCGAGCGGAGGCTGCCTTCGCTCGCGCCGAAGTCCACAGCAACCAGCTGATCCAGGCTGCAGTGGACTACCGACCCGATGCGGCCGCCAGGTACAGGCGGCCAAGGTTTCAACTCCTGGACGCGGGGTAAGTTGAGACGTTTCTTCTGTTTCAGGACCGCCAGGATCAAGAATAGGACTAAGAAGACACGCGACCCCTCACCCTACCCCGGAGCCTGCACGCAGGCTCCGTTACCTAATCCTTTCCGCGACGCTGGACGACAGGGCCTACGGCTCTTTGTCCTAGCGTCTCCCTAGAGCCACAGTGCTAATCCTGACTTAACCCAAACCCCTACCTGGTCGGAGGCGTCCGCGCCGCGACCAAAACACGACATCCCCGGGGGTAAAACAAGCAGTTGGCGAAGAAAGTAGAGAAGACAGAAGAACGCCAGAAGATAAGCCCTAGCCGACGGGGCTTGCCAGGACAGGAGGAGGTTTCTCGAGCCAGGCCAGGTTTCTCGACCAGGAAAGAGGAACCCACCTCTACAAGGCGTCCGGGCCTACAGAGATGAAGTGGGTAAAGAGAGATAATCCCTCTCGACCCCGCTCATCCGAGGTCATAATCCTGCCAAGGATATTGGCGCGAAAGTGTTTTAACTGCACTGTGTACCTACTTGAATTTCAAAATAGTTTTTTTTTGTTTTACTAAAACATATATATAGGAGATATTGAGAGCTTGATTAATATAAATACCACACCTACGTGGATCCATTATTAACGTAAAATGTACAATTACTTTTCAAAGTACGTATAGGTAATTTATTAACATTACGTTGCGAATGACTAAACAGAAAAACAAAACAAAAGTGAAATTTATTAAGCCACTTTTGTTTTCAAAATATTACATTATACAGAAACAAAAAAGTACAGAAAACATATGTATTACAGCGGTATACTTACCTAAATAACAAGAATAAATTGTACATTACCGTTGAGTGATCTTATCACTTCAACGACATTACTGAATGTCCAAGATAGAGTTGACCAGTATTAATCTTGAGAACTGTGGCAGATATACTCGAGTCAAGAATTCAGACGTCTTACGTCAAGGCTGACGTTACACATTTGTTTTTATTGACAACGTAATTTTCGATATTTGGTCGCGTTAAAAACAATCAATTTTTGCAATTTAGTGCAATATATAATGCAAACTTTTAGTGCAGTATATAGTTTTATTACTATCAGTTGCAGTTTCTTAAATATTTTGATGAAAATATAATGGATTATTCACTTGTTCGTATGACGTAAGTCGTCTGAATTCTTGTCGCGAGTATATAAAAAAGGTTTTTATATATCAAAGTTGTAGGTACAGATATAAACTACAAAATGCTGAATAAATTTTATGTACATGGTGTTACAAGACTGATAAAAGTTTATTTTCTAACATACGAAATATAAATTTGTTTTACTTGAAATTGTTTCAAAATAAAATAACGTAACAGTATAAAATACAAGAAAATCAACAAACTACAAAATACAGCACTCGTGGGCCAATAACGCAGTCGTCGAACGGTATGGCTATAAGGGCATATTTTACAACCACACGTCCCTGCCGCTATTTCAATGTTGTATCCTCAAATGGCGGCATGCGCGAAGGATCTGCGTGAGACGTTCCCGCCATACGAGTCTGTGAGCTGATTGTTATTTAAGCTGTGCCTTAACGTCAAGAGGCATAAGGGATGAAACCACCTTTCTTGCCTTAAGAGTGACAGTTATTGCATATAGTAAAATATAAAACTCCCACTAGAATGATTACCTACACATGCTTAAAGCGAATAAATATGCTCTGGGTGTTCGGCCGAATCAGTTAATAACCCTTCGTAGTATTCACTCAAGATCCCTAAACAGAGGAGGTTGCCTATAAACATTCGTCCAATAGTATTGCAGTATTTTTTAGACCGGATGACGTAGAAGGAATTTAATTATGATTTTCGACATCTCAGTATTACTTATATCTGAATTTTCAGTCGTTTTAAAAGTTTCTGTGTAGATATTAGCAACATATATCCGTATACAGTACTATTAACAGTTTAGAACATATAACAAAGAATCACAAAACAGACAGTTTATTCTGTAACCTATAATTAAGTAGTTAGGTATGTCAAGTGTTTCACTGCTGTTACAGAATATGACTCATAGTAGAGTTAGTGCAAGAATTTATTATGATGTCCGCGGTACATTGAAAGGTAAAAATGTATCGAATACGTTTTCGGGAGCTATTTGCGTTGTACATCGACCTCCTAAATTCGTCTGGCGATATCGGTGTCCAACACACCCCCAGGGGGTGAAAACAGAAAAAACCACGAATAAAGAACATTAAATTTTCTATCCGACAGTAAAAAAAATGTTTATATCCGTGAAGTATTAAGCGAGTTATAAATTAATTTCATGATACAATTTACATTAGATAAATGGACAAATATTTACTAAATTGGCCTGTAACTCTGTAACTGTACGTATTTCTATTTGTGTTAAAATGGAAAAATGTTTACATCGCGGTAACTTCTGAACGACACGAGATATCAAAAAAAGTTAAAGAGTAATTGTTATAGTGTGAAGCTTCTGCTATACAACAGTTTTTAAATATTGAGATTTATCGATAAATAACAAAGATATGAATAATTTTCACCGAGAATGTAAAGACACTGGCTGAGAAGCGATACGCTCTGTCTCTGGTTTTACCCGTTTTCCGTCTCGCTCTCAGGAATATTCTCTACGTTTAGTCGCGTTAAATTAGCATTTTACTTACAACTTTTTGGGGACAAGTCCGATTGTGATGCGGTTTTCTGCAAAATGTTCAGGAATTATTTATAACAAAACGTACATCTAACCTCTGTACGCTCGCAACTTTTTAATTGTTTATTTAACAAATGACCTTTTTTGTTGAACATATGGCAAATGTCACACACGATTCAACTAAAATGTCTGGAAAATGTTCTCTCGGGGGTTGTCGAGGTCCCTCTTTATCACTTTGGTGTTAGCTTTATTATTTATTGCTAAATTGTTGTAACTGGGCTAATTAACAAATTAAAAACTCCACCCCCGAAATCACTAGAGAACCGGAATTTTTCCAGGATTTCTGGCTTATTAAGGCAAACCATCGGCACAAGATTTTTGCAAATATAATTGTTTATTGTTCAATTGTTGCAACCTCGCTAATTAACAAATTAATAACTCTACTCCCGGAATCGTTAGAGAACCAGATTTTGCAATAACTCTGGGATCATGGGGAGAACCATCGGCACAAGGTTGTTGCACGTCATTGTTTATTTTCCAATTGTTGCAACCTGGCTAATTAACAAATTAATAACTCTACTCCCGGAATCGCTAGAGAACCGGATTTTTTGCGGGATTTCTGGCTTTTTAAGGCGAAACATCGGCACAAGAGTTTTGCAAATATAATATTTTATTGTTCGATTGTTGCAACCTCGCTAATTAACAAATTAATAACTCTTCTCCCGGAATCGTTAGAAAATCGAATTTTTTTGCAATAATTCTGGGATCAATTGAACAATAAACAATTATATTTGCAAAAATCTTGTGTCGATGGTTTACCTTAATAAGCCAGAAATCCTGGAAAAAATTCCGGTTCTCTAGTGATTTTGGGGGTGGAGTTTTTAATTTGTTAATTAGCCCAGTTACAACAATTTAGCAATAAATAATAAAGCTAACACCAAAGTGATAAAGAGGGACCTCGACAACCCCCGAGAGAACATTTTCCAGACATTTTTGTTGAATCGTGTGACATTTGCCATATGTTCAACAAAATTGGTCATTTGTTAAATAAACAATTAAAAGTTGCAAGCGTACAGAGGTTAGATGTACGTTTTGTTATAAATAATTCCCTGAACATTTTGCAGAAAACCGCATCACAATCGGACTTGTCCCCAAAAAGTTGTAAGTAAAATGCTAATTTAACGCGACTAAACGTAGAGAATATTCCCTGAGAGCGAGACGGAAAACGGGTAAAACCAGAGACAGAGCGTATCGCTTCTCAGCCAGTGTCTTTACATTCTCGGTGAAAATTATTCATATCTTTGTTATTTATCGATAAATCTCAATATTTAAAAAAACTGTTGTATAGCAGAAGCTTCACACTATAACAATTACTCTTTAACTTTTTTTGATATCTCGTGTCGTTCAGAAGTTACCGCGATGTAAACATTTTTCCATTTTAACACAAATAGAAATACGTACAGTTACAGAGTTACAGGCCAATTTAGTAAATATTTGTCCATTTATCTAATGTAAATTGTATCATGAAATTAATTTATAACTCGCTTAATACTTCACGGATATAAACAATTTTTACTGTCGGATAGAAAATTTAATGTTCTTTATTCGTGGTTTTTCTGTTTTCACCCCTGGGGTGTGTTGACACCGATATCGCCAGACGAATTTAGGAGGTCGATGTAAACCCCAAATAGCACCCGAAAACGTATTCGATACATTTTTACCTTTCAATGTACAGCGGACTTGATTTCTAGATGTGTTTTTCAAGCTTGCGAACTGTACTATTAAGGTTTCGGTTAAGATGCGTTTACCTTACATGTGATAACTTTATGACTTAGCATGGGCAAGTTATTTTTACTAGGGAAGCACGATGTAGGTACGAGAAGGAACATATTTTTATACCTCTAAAAAAATTACCAAGTTCATCGAGTGCATTTGCAGCAGCACAATTAGCATTACCTATACACAGAAGTTATGTATACCTGAAATATGGTATATATCTCAGCAGACAGTAAATTAATATATACCTTAAAAAATGTTAGCACGCTTCTGCCAATTTTATTTAGAAATCGAAATTTTGATGACGTTAAACATATTTAAGTCTTTCATAACAAATTTATACATCTACGTTATGGTGGGTTTTGAAAATTAAAGGTTGAACTTTTGGAAACGTATTTAAATAAAAACTTACTTCATAATTACAACTTTGATAGAAGTCATCTGTAATTATATCAGATCAGAAAGAAGGAAGTTGCACAAATTTGAGGCAATAAAAAATCACAATTTTCTTGACAATAATTATTTATTTGCTTAAGCAATATATAAAAGAAATGCAATATGAAATTATGTATATTAGACTACTGAGTTAATTGTAGATACTTGCTTATTTGTATGATTCCGTATCTACATTTGTCTTATTTGATTAAATAATTTAAAATTACATTGGTAACTGGAATTTTTGGTGACCATACTTGTCTTATTGTGGCTTTCGACTCCGGAAGTTCACCTACTATGTTTTTTATTCTTTTTGGGCATGGTGTTTTAGACTCTGTGTATTGGTAGTAATACTTGATGACAGAGTATTCACAGATCAATTGCGCGATTTAGACTTCAGATTAAGGCAAAAAAATGCTAAAATGATTGGTTATAATTTCTTTGGAGCTCCGTTCATTTTTCTTCTACAACATATATCTTTAAATTCTTCTGCATAAAAATGCGTAATGCAAATTCTTTGGTTATCTAGATAGAAAGTACTTTTTCGATTACATCTTAGCACCTACCATCCCGCTCTCATCTTAATTAGTAATAGATTCGCCAATTTACTTTTTTCATTTTGATTTTACAAGTAACCATAATATAAATTGTGCCCCCAGAATTATAATGCAACGTAATTTGAGATTTGACAGTTATTTACGTTACAAGGCCGGGAAATGGTATATAATAGACGAGTACTTTAATGACATTTCACGGCCGTGTATCGTACAACGTTTTATTTCATACTGTGTTGTATTAAAAATTAAATGTTAATGTTTTATTTTACATAACCTGCCTGTATGTAGGTGTTAGCGTGGTTTCGATTCTTGTTTTATCGCATAGTTTTTTATTTAGCTTAGTGATGTAAAAACAAAAATAACAAATTTAACAGTTTGTCATCCCGTGCGTATTTTGTGATAATTTTCGTAAAAAATGGAAAAAATTGAGCTAAAATGTGCTGAAGCAACCAGTAAATTGATGCCTACGAAGTCTTCTGCTCGTTATGAGAGAGAATACCAGCTCTTCAACGTGTGGAGAAAAACCTATAAGGTGGAAAACGGCCTGAATGAGAATATCCTTTTGTCCTACTTCTTGGATATCTCCAAAAAGATGAATCCTGCGACAATGTGGGCAAAATATTCGATGCTCAAGTATATGCTGATGGTAAAAGAAGGAGGTGATATTTCAAAATATCCAAAACTGGTGGCTTTCTTAAAAAGTAGGGCAGTTGGTCATCAGGCAAACAAATCAAAAGTTCTAACAAGAGAAGAAGTTAGTAGATTCATGAAGGAAGCCCCATCAGAAGAGTATCTTTAGATGAAGGTAAACAAGTTTAACCTTTTCATTAGTTTTGAATTAAACAATGTGCATCTTGAATGATATAGGTACTCAATGTCAATTAACTACAAAAAATACATTTCTTGGTTTCGAAATTTCATCAATGTTACAATCAGTTTTAAACCGTTTTTTCTATTGTTACAGGTAATCGCAATGATAGGCATTGATAGTGGTTGTCGGCGAGAAGAGTTATACCATATGACCCTAAAAGACATTGAAGATTGTGGCACCAAACTAATTATAACCATTCCCATTTCTAAGACGAATACAAAACGGGTATTCACTGTATTGAGTGACGACAATGAAAGAATAAACTTTCTGGAAATATTCAGAGAATACGTTAAGCTCCGACCTAAAAATATGAAGGAAGATTTTCTTTTTTTGGGTTGTAGAAGAGGAGCATGTGTTTCCCCAAGAGCGGGCATACATACCATTGGGGGAGCAAAATATACGGGGCATTGTTTCTGCAGAACATCTGCCACTTTTTTGGCAAATGCGGGAGCTGATTTATCAACACTGAAGCGTCATGGTGCATGAAAAAGCTCATCTGTTGCGGAACAATACATTGAAGATTCCTCAGAAAACAAAACAAAAGCAGCAAGGATGATTCAAAATGGAGACAACTTTATACAGGTTCTTCAGACCAAGCAACAAACTATATCCACCACCACTACCGTGTCTAGTGAAGATTCTGTCCCTAAATGTATTCCTGCATTCAGCCTGCAAGGAAATTCACATTGCACGGTTACTGTTAATTATAATTATAATTAGTTTTTATCGGCTTGATTTTGTAGTTTTAAAGATAAAATCTTTTAAAAATGTGAATATTGTGTTATTTTAAAGCAGTCCGGGAAGTAATCATTTTCCGGACTCAGTACTGTAATGAGTTATTTATGAAAATATGTTTTCAGTACTGAAACAAGAACCATAACGGAACGATAACAAATACCAGCACAATCATTATTACGCCAAAACATGAAAATAATTCCAATAATACAAACATAATAACATGGGGCACAGGAATACTTCTAAAATACAAATAAAAGCCAAATTTATTAGCAAATAATATTTGACATTTTCCTGTCAAATTCCACTGACGTACTCGTGAGTTTGTAGGCGAGCGGAATGGAGGAATGAAGGGAATCACGAGTTTGTAGGCAAACTCCTCTATTTAGGGATCTTGGTATTCACCCACTAAGAAGAAGAAACGCTTTCTGAAGGGAAGCATTATTTTAATCATGTGCGCATGAATGGACTGCAGCTACCAAAGGAAAAACACGTGAATTTTGACGTTGATGAATGCATGTACACTTAATTTGTTTTACATATTTATCTCCCTTGAATACAAGGTGTCCCGAAAGTAAACCACCATACTTGAATTACAGATTCTATATCGAAAAATAATACTAGTTTGCTAAATAAACCATGCTTCAAAAATGCTTATTTATGAAAATACAGGTTTTAAAGTTTAAACGGCCCGGACGAGGTAATTTTTTTCAAAATGTGTAAATTGAATCTCCAAAAATTCTTAATGTCGTCGACATTCTGAGACTTCTAATTATACTAATCTCTAATTAGATAAATTCAGTCAACCAAGTTGTCAGTGTCCGTCGAACATCTTAGAATGTTTAACAATGACAGAAATTTTGATATTTTTTAATTGTTGCGCCTTCCCTATTAAAAACATAGACATCCTCAAAAAAAATACATATGTGGTACTTACTGTAAGTGCAAAAATAAAATATGCAGGGACTATATTAAAGAATGAGCCTTACTTTAAGGCTAACTTCTTTGAGTGAGAATAAGGTGATTTAAGCCAACTTACCTTCTCAGACTTATAACTTCAGTTGTACTAAGGTAAGTTAACTTAAATCACATAAGTTTCGTTCAAGGATGGCCCACTGTTTAATAAATATCCGAAATTATAAGTAATTCATACATTTACAACTCAAACTTTAAATGCAGTTTTCTCTAAAATGGAGCATTTTAGCGACTTGTAACAAGTGCTATAGCTTATTTGAAACTAATAGATTGCTGTTTAAAAAAAAACTAATTATTTAAAAAAAAAATGAATAGATTACCCAAGAAATAAATAAATTAGCGTAAGAAAATTAAATAAAAAAATATTTTCTAGGGTCTATAACTTCTTAAGGAAGCAACATGATACTTACTAAATTAATTTAAATCGCATTATTCTCGTCCAGGGAAGCTAGCCTTAAAGTATGATCCATTCTTTAAGAAACACTCTGTATAAGGGAATAAGTAGAAACCTTAGAAATAAATATTGCAGTATGTATATTTAGTATTAAACGGCTGGAAACCAGTTTATTAACTCTCACTACTCTCAGTGAACAAATTGCATCACAAATTATATAGCATGCTCTAATCAGATTCACATGATCCATAATTAAACAATGATTCTGTTCGAAGTCAAACCGGTGTCTTTAACGATATAATGACTAAACATTTCCAAGGCGAACTTACCCAACGAATCCAATGTCAAGAAAAATACACTCGCACGTTAACAAAAAGTACTTGTACATGGAATAATTATTATTTAAGCATTGTAATTTAGTTAATGTAAACGAGAGCGTAACTATATGGTAATCTATAAAATGTTGCTATACTGCAACAACGTGCAATACAAAGTGTTTTGTTTAGAGTTGTCGTATTTATCACCGCAAAATGATCAAATTTCTTGCAAGATACGCACATTTTAGCAATTATTTTTACAAAAATATAAATAAAAGTTAACAATTTTACTGAGAAAGTTAATATCATAAGGATATTTTCATTTACATTTAAAAAATAGATATGTTCATATATTTCGGTACGTAAACCTTCGTTGGTAAGATCGCTTTTTGTTATTATTTGTCTGTTATTTCAGCATTCTAGAAAATATTCAGGTGGCTTAAGATAATTCTGTTATTAAATGTTTAAAATCATTTGTCTTTGTAGAATACGGGGCCCTTAAAATATATACATTGTGATAACATATCACAAAACCCGTTTCTTCCAAATCTAAATTTGAATTCTTTCTTGATTTTTAACTAAAGTTATGGTCGTGACATCCACTTAATTTATTGAATTATTTGGGAAGTGGAGATCAACCAATTAGAGTGTCTTATGTATGTAACATTTAAAAGTTAGTTACACAAAAAAAGTTGATAAATTCAGTTAAAAACAGTAAACACACTGACTGATTTATATGCAACAACTTTCAAAATAAATATACGTGGTGTTTCATTAAAAATGGAAGCTACTTATAGAGAGATACCTGATATTAAAATAGTACGACCAAAACGAAATGCCCTAATAAAATAAAATCTTGACAATACGCGAAATTGTATTCTTTTTATTCATTATTTTGTGTATATTTTTGAATTATCTTCAATTTCCTGAATTTGGGAGAACGGCGAGTTAGTGCGTTAATTAGTTTTTTAACTCTTAATAACTTAAATCAATACAATAATATAACTAATTATTTTAATAACTATATTTTGGATTTAGTTTTAAATGTTCGTTCGAAGCGGATAGACCTTTAAATGAGGATAGGTACCATCCAACATTATAAGTTGAAATTAATATGAACAAGTCGAGAATTTTGAATAACACAGTCTTCTGGTTCATATAATTTTCGTAATGCTAATTTTCACACAATACATAATGACATAAATAATTATGATTGGTCAGTTCTTAATAATGCAGCAGATGTTAACGAAGCTTGTAATATGTTGCTTGTTTATGGCATCTTGGATCATTCTGTACCTAAATATCTACGTAAATCAGTTAAAAGATCTTATCCACCGTGGTTTAATGGAGCTATTGTATTTGATTTGCATAAAAAATACAGCGCTTGGAAGAGTATGTGATAATGAATCATATCTTAAGTTCTCAAAAATTCGCAATTAACTAAAAAGGGACATTGATAACGCTCATTCCATTTATATTAATGTAATTGAAAACAATATCAAGTCTGATGTCAAATCTTTTTGGTCATACGTAAATTCTCATAAAGCTGGAAATTCATTGCCTTCAGTATTAACAAATAATGATGAAACACTCACTTGATTTCAAGATATGGTCGATGGGCTTTTACATACATTTAGTAAGTCTTTCAATATACCATCTGATACTGTCATCAATTGTCCCACTGGAAATATTTACATAGACACGTTGCATGTGCCATGGTTTTCTCATTCGGAGGTACTCTACGCACTTAAGCAATTAAAACCTAAGCACACGCGTAGTCCAGATGGTATTCCGGCTTTTGTTATTAGAGACTGTGCATTTGCTTTGGTTACTCCGCTTTTTATTATTTTCAAAGTCACTAAAGATCGGTGTTTTTCATGATAAATAGAAAAAATCTCGTATTTATCGACTTTTAAAAAAGGGTGTCAAATCTGATATTAACAATTAGGTATAGACCCATTACAATTACTTGTAGTTTCTCGAAAGTCTTTGAAATTGCTCTTCATAATTAAATTTATCCACATGTACAGGAAGTCATTAGCCCTTATCAGCATGGGTTCATGAAAAATAGATCCACTGTGTCTAATTTGATATGTGTCACTCAACATTTGGATACAAATACTCAACTTGATGTTTTATATACTGATTTTTCGAAGGCTTTCGATAAGCTAGATTATAATATATTAATTCAAAAACTGGAACACAATTAACAAACCAAAAAGGTAGGTGAGCCCCCGTAACATTGCCCCCCTCTTAGAACTGATCGTCCCAATCAGGTTACCCCATTGTACAACCCTATTTACTTAACGTGCAAGTACTACAATGTCGACACCATTATTCCACATCGGTACGACTTTATTCAAAGTTTTATTTCTTCCTAAATGCACGCCACCTATACCACCATGAAGAGCTTCAAAAACTTCTGGCACTATTTTTCGGGGTAATACAGTTTCTTTACCATTGGGACTTTTCAGTACTCTTTTCAAGACACCATTCTGTATCAATATGTTCAGTGTGGTGGTTACTTGTCTGAGTCAGTACTAGTGACATCGGGTGTTCCTCAGGGGTCCATTTTAGGACCTTTATTATTTGTTGTTTATATTAACGATATAGTTCAGAATCTTGATTGCAATTATCTCTTGTATGCAGATGATTTAAAAATGTATAGTTATCTTACTTAGATCAAACTCGAGTACGCTAGTATTATGGATCCTGGTCATAAGGTGTTTCAATCTAAAATTGAAGATGTTCATGCGATTCTTAAAGTTACTTTCATATCGCCAGGATGCAATTTATCATCAGATATGTATTCCTCACGACATTTTACTTGATAGATTTAAAGTGTGTAGTCGGGAATACGTAGAAATATGCATTCGGTCAATTTTACATAATATGAGCTTTTGTCATTAATCCATTTTCAAATACCCAATCAGGCAACACCTAGTAGCCGTTTGTCTACTTGCCGAGGGACAGAACGAATTTACTTTTAAGTTTTCAGCTTTATTTAAAATATGTTTAACTTGCAACGATCTTTTAAATAGAATTGATATTTACCTGTAGTATTGGGCTGACGGTAGCCGAGCGGTCAAGGCGGTGACGAGCGGTCAAGGCGGTGACGAGCAGTCGCTGCCAGGCCAAGCACGAGCGGCCGGAAGTTGGTTCGAATCCAACACGGGGCAGGAATTTTTCTGTCCTACCCATGGATGTTTGTGATTGTAAGGGTGGAGGGTAGTACAAGTTAGTAGGTAAAAAGGGCCAAATATGGCCTAATTACCAGTAAGCTTAATTACCTTTACCTTTTACCTTTACCTGTAGTATTAATGCAATTAAGAATGTTTTTCAAGTATAAACTTTCTATTTTCGTTTTTTTTTGTGTGTTTGATTTGTTTATTACTTATATGTAACAGTTTTAGTTTAGTAATTAATTCTTCTCTTTTTTGTATTTGTCACTTTTGTATTATTTGTTGTTTTACTCACCCTATAATTGGATTTTCAGTTGGGTGATGTATTAAATAAAATAAAATAAATAAAATTATTTCATTTTAATGTGAATGTATATGGACTAAGTTTCAAAATCGGAAAAACTGCGTCATGGAAGTAATAGAAGATGGAATTAAAATTTCAAGTTATTTTTATTCGTACTTTATCATAGCGCATTATAAAAACCCAATTGGTTAATTTAAAAAAATGGTTCCTCGAAAGTTCGAAAAGGAAAGATTACATTCCACAGTAGCAAATGTAAATAGGTAGGTACCTATTTCATTTCCCATACAAAATTGTAACCTGTAGTAGATGATGGTTCAACACATTTGCTATGTTTCAGGAAGACTTGTTTCAATAAAAAATATGTTATTATAAAAAATGTAGATGCAGATGCTGATTTTACTTCCTATACGAAATTACAATCTGTAGTAGATCCTTCAAATTCATATAAACTGATATTGCAAGAAGCAACTACGCCGCGGACTAATGCCCCGACCGGCGTTGAATTACTCCTGCAGTATCTGTGTGAACAGCCAAGAACCCTTATCGGACACACCACCAGGCACAGACCGGTTTCGGGCTTGTTAACCCTCATCGGTATGCCATAGGTGAGATGACCGACAATTGAACTGGCTGTTCCTTCATATGTATGTTCACATATAAACTGAGTGCAGGTGAGATATAAGTGGTCTGTTACTTCCTGCTCGGCCTAAGCGGCTCGACTTGCAGGAAGCGATCTACATTATAGTAAGCACTTAATCGCAGACCTCTCGCCCTGGGCGACGAGCCATTAAATCTATAAATTGATACTACAAGAAACAACTACTCCGCGGACTAATGCCCCAACCGGCGTTGAATTACTCCTACGCCGTTATTTTATTGGCGAACGGTGGCCTTGTATGGATTAGGATCGAGCGGTATTATCGCTCTTTATCCTTCACCATCTCTGTAGACCTGGGCGGCCTCGTAGAGGTGGGTTCCGTTCTCCGGTCAGCCTCGACCGCTGTTGCGGCCAATGCTCGAAGCCGATGTCGGCTCGAAGAACCTCCTCCTGCGCTGGCTGACTCCCGCCGGCAGGCGGGCCTCTTCTGGCGCTCTTCGTGTCTTCTAGGTTCTTTCTTCGCCGGCCGTCCTAAACCCCCGGGGGTGGTCTTTGTTGGGAGTGGGTTTTTGTGAGTGGCTTGTAGCCATAGGATGCTCTTCTTCCCGAGCCTGTTACGGTTCGGGAGATGCGAGCGCTAGGTAAGGATAGGGTTTGGGTTTGGGTTGTCTATGTTCTCGTCTTCTTCTTGGTGGTCTTCTTGGTCTTGGTTTCTTCTTGTCCTGAAACAGAAAAGATTAACGGGGGGGAATTACTCCTACAGTATCTGTGCAGCAGAAATAGGTCGCGTGCTGCAAATCAAGCCGCTTAGGCCGAGGAGGAAGTAGCAAACCACTTATATCTCACCTGCTTAAAATTCATTAGGTTTCAGGAAGAGAAAGAGTTTCAATGAAGAAAGATAGATACATACTTTGTTTTGTTACTTTATTTTAGAATATAATTTTCTCTGCACGTTAGATTTGCTTATAAGTTATATAAGTAAATAATAAAGTGAATGAAGTGTGAAGGCAATTTTTTTATTGTTATGTATTATTATAATGTAATACCTCAAATTTCATTGCACATCTAGAGCGAAGGTAAATGTAGTTTTAATGATTGATATAAAAGAATCATTTTGGTAAAGCTTTGATCATTTCTATCTGCAAAATTTGGTGTGTCACTAGTAGTTTTCATGATATATGTACATATTTTTAGACACCCTAGAAACGTAGATACAGTAGCTATTTATTTTAATGTTAGGAATAATTCGAAACAATTCTAATAAACACTCAAATGCACAATTCTCAAAAACGTATAGTGTATATTATGTAAAATAAAATTTTTGTATAAAAAATGTTCGTAACGTCTACGATTAGCGTGGAGACTGAATTATTCTGAATATAAATTTCATCAATTTTCTTACATGAACAAAGAGTAGATGGGTTTTTTTATATATTCCATAATGTGTTCCACATTATAAGAATCCATATTTCAAAATATTTCAAAAAAAATATATTTTGACTTACTCTCTACATAATAATATAGATTATACTTTTCTATAGATTCTATATTATTACGTGCCTATTAGCAAATGTTGACTTTTTACTACGCATAAGCAAAAATAGATTTCTGAACCTGCGTATATTCTGGAGCTATTCCAGCAAATGACGTTTTTGAAAACATTGCATTTGTAGGTACTACTTTCAACAACTAACGTAATTTTGTGTTTTATTCATATATTGTTGGATCGGTCAGTGGTCGTGCAGTTTAAGGCATCAGTACCTACTTCAATTGAGGCGACTAGATCGCTGTGGGTTCGACCCCCGCAGCCGGTAGACCGTATATAAGCTATATTCGTGGAGAGGATTGACACCCTCCCTGCGGGTATGGTAGGGTGGAAGAATGTTGGCTTGGGTCAATGTGAGAGATCGTTACCGGTTGACGTTTGACTACCCCTCCTAATTAATGAGGTATTCCAGGTTTCCCTAATTCCTGCACTGAATGGTGGTTAGGGCCTACCAACGTAAGTCGTTCTTGGGCGCAAATGCGGCATGCTTCATAATAATATGCCGCCCCCTCTCCCGCAAAAGTCTTCTACTTCTAGGCTAATCCTCGTAATTAAGATGAAGAGTAGAGATATTATATTATAATTGTATACCTACTGATTCTTAAATATTAGTTGTATTTGATCGATAGGTTCGTAACGTTCCGAACTAAAGTTACATGAATAAAAAAACTTTTTTTAACACCTGGAATCAAGTTTATTCCACATCTTATCAAAAATCGATATTAAATGCCTAGCTTACACAAGGTGTTTCCTAAGGTAACTGTGAGTGGTGTGAGGTGTAATTTTGTGCGATAATTTAAGAAAAACGTTTATATAAACACGTATCCGGAGACATGTATATATCGAGATTCAGGATGGTGAAAATATCAAAGAACTCAATATTTTTGCAAATAATTCTTGAACGGTTAGAGTGCTACGTTCTCGAAATATTAATGTGTTAATTTATATTAGTAAAGACCTAGATATATCCGAGGAAATAATGACTAATTCACGGCACTTAAATAAGTACGGGAAGTGGGAAATGATTTTAACGGCGTGCCACATGAGAAGGTTTCAAAGAACATAAAATTACCAAAATTGAGTTGACGTGGAGGGAATTTAGCACTTTAATAGTTTACTTTAAAAAAGTATAAATTTAGCCGTGTTATCCTTCAAATAATTGTAGAATGTCGTCCGTTTGGACAGTGATGGCCCACCACCACCCTCTTACACATACCCTATGCGCACTCCGTGGATATTACACTTTAACAATTATATTATACTGCATTATATATTACCTGTTACTAACACTGTCACTATGACGGTCACACATTAACACTTATTGTGTAATTGTGTAATATATTTTTCGATCCAGATTCTAACTTTGTAATGTCTTAAATAGTTTCCATGAATAATTGTTCTACAAATCGCATATTTTGTGTATAATTTACCTCTACTTCTTCTTTATTTCGCGAGTTTCCACTATTTTCCAGTTCGCAGTTGTATGTCCTTCATCGCCACTCTAGCACGATATACACTACTCACGGACACTTTTGTTAATGAAACTACACGCATCATTCAAATTACATTACACGCGTCACTTACACTGATATTTTGGCCCTTCATATACGTTTTTATAGCATCCAAGAGCACTTGTTAGATTAGGGCGTTTACGATATTGAAAATACGCTGTAAAGCTCGAATTTTTCTCCATTCTTAAAAACACAAACACAAAATCACTAATTTATTACCATCACAATTAAATTAGCGGAAGGATAAATTCGAAATTTACCCACGCACACACCCATAGTAGCTGTCCATATGGAATAAATGGAGTATGTGAGGTATGCGGTACAGACAATATGATTTACTATCGCTCCCATATATCTTTGTATTTAGAGCTATAAATTGTGAATGGGTTTATAAAATGTGTCACTTTCTATTATTTTCGTGTAAAATGAATTTTTATTTGAAACCAGTGGCGTATTTAGGCGTGATTTAGCTAGAAACAGCTATCACAAATATGTTAAATCCCTGCGTACTAATCAGATAAAAAGTAAGGCGTGCTGCCTTATTTAGCTTTGTGCCGTGGAAATAAACGGGACATTAAACACAAAGCGCATGTTGCGCATGCAGTTCATGTACGGTAGTGCCTTAGTTCATTTTAGTCTTATTGCTCGTCATTACGACAATATCTACTTATCCTAATCACTAGATTAGACGTGTAGGTCCCCAAACTTGGTTAGTTTGCAATCCTAATTTGCACACTTTACATTTTTTGTGCGGTATTTTATTTATTATATGTATAAAATACCTGTATTGATGAAAACGACTTAAGAAATCGGATAATTGAATGCAGTACGATACGAAAATTTTTGACATGTTGTCGTACAAATTCATCAAACAAACAAATGTCAATAAAAGCATAAAAGTAACCCTCAGAGTACAGCTTAAGCATCCCCAGACCTTCCTCGAGAGGCCAGCGAGAACAACAAGCAGTTACTTTTCGTTTGCCTTCAGCACAACACCCGTCCAGACTTCGTTATTGGTGGAACATTGTCCGTGAACTTGTTATTTCTACCATGACAACCCCACAAATTGGCGAAGCCAGCGGAAAAGAACCCGGAAAGATGGTTCTAGCAAACCGAAGCACAATTCGCATTTAGTAATATCGCGAACGACGAGACTAAATTCCATCACATTTTTGCGAACCTGGATCATAGAGGAAGTCGGCGATATTATTGGCTCATCACCAACTAGAGGCAAGTACGAGAAAATCAGAATAGAACTCCTAGCACGTCTATCGGCATTAGCCGAACAACGATTTCATCGGCTGCTAGAGGGTGAAGAAATAGGGGACAGGCGCCCGTCACAATTTCTCCTCCAGCTTCGCGTACTCCTCGGGACCGCTGTAAGCTATGCGATTCTGCGATTTTTCCGGATGAGTCAATTGCCAACCCACGCATAGGCCATCCTAGCATTGAACGACGACATGCTGCTAGACAAGATCGCGCAAAAAGCGGACAAAATTATTTAATGAGACAATGCCAGTCACAGGTTGCCGCAACTTCGGAACGGAACGACAGACAGCTGTACCAAGCAATCGAGACACTGGAGAGTGTCAGAACTATTGCACAAGAACGATACGTAAATCGGCCACACTGTCGAACAAAATCGCACCTACGCTCACGCTCGCATCCGTGTGTATTGGTACCATAACAATTTTGCTGTACCCCGCCATGTAGCTATGCAATGGGAAACGAGAATGCCGAACGGTAGAAGCGTCCGTCGGCGTGGCCCCAAAACGCGTCTCTTGTGCGTGACGCACCTCGAATCCCAAGTGCAATATTTAGTGGCCAGACTATAAGTTGTTTGCTGCAAACGGGTCAGATATTGGCACACACGGCGACGTAACATTAACACTCAATTTCGAGCTACGCAGCGAATTCACATGGTATTTTGTGACGCGACGATCTAATGCGCCTACGTTTAGTTGACAGTCTCACAAACCTCTGCTCCAGCGGACGTCTCGAACCGTGTGAATACGTCGCACACATAAAAGTAGTACGGAGGCACAAAATACCATCACATACTCGCGAAATTTCCGAAGTTGTCGAAACGCAGTTTATTGCCAAGACAGGTCAAACACTCTGCCGTCCATTATATCAAGACAACTCCTAGTCCACCTATGTCAGCCAATGCTAGACGCCTAGCGCCGGATAGACTGAAAGACGCCAAAAAGGAGTTTGAACCGATGCTGAAACTCGGCATCGCGCGCCCATCGGACCACTCCACTACACCTCACACAAAAAAAGTCAGGTGCGTGACGTTCGTGCGGCGACGACCGAGCGTTTAACGCGAGAACTGTCCCAGATAAGTACCCAATCCCACACATCGAGGATTTAGCGCAACGTCTCGCTGAGAAAAATGTGTTTTCAACAATACACCTGGTGCATGCCTATCACCAAATACCAAATCCCGCTGCACCCCGTCACGAAAACAGCTATCATAACGCCGTTTGAACTTTTTAAACGACGTTCAGGATCCGTAACCAGCCCAGCGACTTTCCAACGGTTTATGGACGAGGTACTTCGCGATCTAGAGTTTCCGTACGTGTATATAGATAACATTCTCGTCGCGTCGTCGTTCATCTTCACATACTTTTCTCCCGTTTAAACATGTTCGGTGTCGTGATAAACCCAACAAAATGTGTCTTTGGAAAACACAAAGTCCAATTTCTCGGTTACACAGTAAGCGCAGGGAGCATGCGACCACTCCCTGAGCGAGTCAGCGCAATTAGCAAGTTTCCAAAAACACAGACTGTAACCCAACTCCACCGTTTTCTATGCATGTTGAACTTTTACCGGCACGCATCGAAGATGCAATCCGCGCCGAATAAGTGTCTATCTGGGCCCAACGACATATCTAAGAAAATCCCTATAGCTTGGTCGAATGAGCTAGAAAATGCATCCATATGAAGGACCCTACCCGGTGACGACCAGGCACGACAAATTCTATACCGTCACCATCCGCTGCCGTGAAGTGAACATATCCATCGACCGACTCGAACCCGGGTATATTCACGTGGACGACGACAAACAAACTAAAACAGAACCACGCAGCAGCGAGAAGGAAACCACATCGTGGTATGTCAGGCCGGTTTTGCATAAAAAGTACCCGCGATGTGTTTGGTAGACCTCAGCGTAAAAGTTATCTAGCCAAGACAAGTTAGTACCACTCAGAAATAACATTCATTTTTCCCTCTCAACATTTTCTTGTACTTTCACTTGCATAACATTACTGTTTTTTGCCCACCAAAATAAAAGTCTATCCTCAGAGTACAGTCTAAGCCGATTTATGATCAAAGCAAGCCATAGCCAGTTCTTAACACTAACCATCAGCCTCCCCTGACCTTCTTTGAGAGGTCCGGCGAGAACAACATGCAGGGCATTTGCCTTCAGCACAACACCCGTCCAGACTTCGATATTGGTGGAACATTTCTTACGAGTTACTGTTTCTTTGTTAATATAATTTAGCGTGTTACAAACCGTGGACTTCTTATTTCTACCCTAACAACCCCATATTTTTATTGTGCATCGAGTGTTTGAAAAAATATATTTTTTTAAATCTTGGAAGTCTTACTTTTTATGGAGAAAACGTAAACTGATTCACGCCTAAGTACATCACTAGCTTCAAACAAAAATTGTCTTCCACTAGAAATGCAAAAAAGCAGCGTATAGCGTAAAGCGAGAACAGCACGAGAGCAGCGTGCTACGAACCTTATTCGTCATATGTGTATGGTCGTCGCGAGCTGCTCGACACGCGCTCGATCCCTGCTTATCGCTACGCTAGCTCGTCGCGATCCGCCCACCTCCTGTTCTGTTGGTTTTTGCAACGAACCATAGAGAACCTCTGCGACGAACACAACTACGCCCGCAGCAGCAGTTGCAACGTGTTCGAAGAAGTCTCGTTACTCGTTGTGACACATGTGAAGAAATACAAATACATTTAATAGAGCAATATAAACATTAACTCTAAAGATGTTAATTATTACAAAGAAGTAGAAGTAATAATTCGCGCAAAAATAGCTCATAAATTGATACAACATATATAAAAACTATTATTATATTATTAGCGACAGCATTACTGGAAACAGGAAAAGATAAGCTTTAATTTGAACAAGTTAAGATTGCAGTTTTCTCATTTTAGACATTGTGAAATCTAGCTACAACAGTTTCAACTGACGTAAAGTTGAATCACCTGTATCTTTTGCTTGTGGTGCACTCGCTGTACTAAAAAATACTGCAAGCAAAGTCTAGCTCGCATCGTGCTCTGCTTGTGCTCGGTTCGCGTTGAGCACGCAACACACTTACTATTTTCAACACCCTGTATCTGCGGATACTTGTTTAGGTATACGCGCGACAAGAATTCAGACGACTTACGTCATACGAACAAATGAATAATTCATTACATTTTCATAAAAATAGTTAAAAAACTGCAACTGATAGTAATAAAACTATATACCACACTAAATGTTTGCACTATATATTGCACTAAATTGCAAAAAATGATTGGTTTTAACGCGACCAAACATCGAAAATTACGTTGACAATAAAAACAAATTTGTAACGTCAGCTGTGAAGTAAGACGTCTGAATTCTTGACGCGAGTATATATAAACTTTTTGTCTTATAATATCACAAGGAATACCTTGATTAACTTGTAGTTAGGTATGGACCGTACCAACTTAAGACACATTCTGTACAATTAATCGAATGTTATGTTTTAAAAAATATCTTAACTTTAGTCATCTTATTATGCCGATCAAAATATTATTGATGCTAGGTAGAGGTAGGTATACATACCTACAATTCAATATTAGGTATATTAAACTAATAAACCTATATTACACTTTTGTTAAAATCCGAAGTGAAGTGACGTGTAATTCTAAAATAGATATCGGTATTTCCTAGTCTTATTGTTTGCTGTCAGGTTGTTGTCACGGTGTACGATTTTTTACATAACTGATGCACAAAAAAAAGGATCTCATTAACTAGTTATTATATTGATAAGCAAAAAAAAATAATTTACGTTACATAATTAGAAGTACAAAGCATACAGGAAAGTTTATAATTCAAGGGGATAGTGAGGAGAAGGGGGTTGTAGACATAAAAACATAGTGGAGGCCAGCACGCTAACTTCAACGCCACAATGAGGCATAAATACATTTTTTTACTCTGCTAGTAAAACCGATATTTAAAAACAAAATATATCCAATTTCCTTCAATAAAAACCCTGATTTTTAATGAATGGGTCAGTGCAAAAAATAGCTAAAATGACAAATGTTATGAGTCTAAAATGGAACTTAAAGATTTAGTTTTTATTAAAATTATTTTATTAAATTAAAGTCAAATGATAATTATTAAAAAAATGGATGTGGAAACTTTTTCAAAATTTTAAACAACTATAACTCAGAAACTCATAAATGTGACAACCACTTTTTGCATTGACCCCTAGACCTCTTCAAATATAAGTACACGGACCAGACATAAATCTCTGATGGGGCAGATCTGGCCCGCGTAGTGCCAGTTAGCCATGGGCGAAGTTAGGTTATTAAATCTAGGGGGTCTAAAGCCCCGGGTGGACTGTGTTATAATTTTGGTTCTGAAATGTATGCGAGATGTTTATGAATATTTTTGCCCCCTCCCCTTTAACTTCGCCATGCAGTTACCCTATCTTGAATTATACATAGGTATTACCTATTTATTATAAGGACAGAGGATAAGAGTCTATTAGAATACCAATCTATAATAATAGTTTTATTCTCTTTGTACACAGGCTGAGCAAAGTTAAGTAGACACTATATTTGGTAACTCTCTTATAGAGCTACAGGTCTTATGGTGTTCACAATAAAACCAAGTGCATTTTTAATGAGACACACTGTATATTTCAACATTATCGGATTAAGCATTAAAAACAGAATAATATTAATAATGCGACCACTAACAAAATAACACATATATTTTTGTCAGAAATATTAAGGTTCTTTTTTATTTTAGATAATACCTAGATAATTTACAATTTAAAATCAATTAAAATCCACATGTATAATTTTTCCTTTAAATAGAACATCTACATTTGCTTTTAGCACTTGGTAAAAATATTACGTCTATATTTTCATATAATTATTTACATATTTAATTATTATATACCTACATAGGCTAGGTGTATTTATTTATTTTTTTCTTTTGTGAAATTTCAATTAAACATCTTATATTTAGAAATGAAAATAATCCAGTAAATAAATGGATAAATAACATAAAGCATAAAATATTACCATCCATGTTAAAATAAATATAATGTAGGTAACAAAACTATAAAATATTATTAGCAATAATTTGTATATGTACCTACTGTTAAATTTTACTTATGCTACATTTAGTTTTAACACAATATCGGAATATTGTTAAATAAATAAATGAATATATCCTATTCCTACTCATTTTTTATTAGATAGTGGTTCTTCATTTAAAAGGGGGAATTACACAGAGGTTTATGCCGACTCCACAGTACAGAATGACTTGGTCTATATAGCGCTTAGTTATCAACAACTTATTACGTTACATATCTTGGACACAATTCTAAAATTTTCACGGCAACTTCCGAGTCCCTCAAGGATCCAGTTTGGGGCCCTTGCTTTTTTTATAATTTATTAACGATCTAACACCTGAGCTGGAGTGTAAGAAACTATTGTTTGCTGATGACTTAAAACTTTTTAGTAAAATATCAGGTATTGGGGATTGCACAACCAATTATGTATATTGAACAACTGGTGTGCTAATAATTGTCTTCAGTTAAATGTAGTGAAATGTAAGACCCTAAGTTACACCCGTAAATTGCATCCAATATAATATAATTACAGATTAGATCTGGAGATACTTGACAGGGTGGATTCCAGAAAAGATTTGGGCGTCTTATTTGATTCGAAACTAACATTTTGTAAACAAATCAGTGATATTTCTTTATCTGCTTTAAAGATACTAGGCTGTATCATGCGCAGCTGTCAGTCGTTATCTAACGAAACAGCTTTAAAATGTTTTTATATGTAGTACGTTATGACTATCTGAAACTTTATTTAGAAAGTATCCAGAAAAAATTTTAAAATTTATTTCACTTAAAGCAGCTGGCTTTTATCCAGAAAGAGGTTATGACCATGCATTTAATTTTCCTTATTTAGAGTTTCGTAGGGTTCTAGCAAGTATCAAAATTTTATATAAAGAATGTCCGTCACTATTATGTCAGTTTTCCTTTCATGTTCCTCGATTAAATTCTCGCCAAATTGTACATTCATTTGCACTAGGGCAAGGTCTCGCTCTTAAAATATCTCCAGTCCATATTATGTGTCAAAATTTCAATAAAATTTCAGATGTATGTGATATTAATTTCAGTACCCTTAATCAGATAGTTGAAACTGTTGGTCTGAGAATTAATAGCAATAATATTTAATATTTAAGTTTATTTATTTTATATTATAGTTTCCATATCTTCTTTGTACAATCTTGTTAAGAGCCTTGTGTGCACTACATACTGCATCAGATACTATATATGTTTACGCAATTCACTTTTGGTTTGTAAATAATTTGTCCTATAAATGGATTTTATCTGTTGGGCAATAAAGATTATTATTATTATTATTATTATTATTATTATTATTATTATTAATAGCTTCTACGGCACAAACCGCTGTATATCATCGCCCTAAAATAATTTGCAAATTTTCAAAAAATTAACTTGTTTAGAACAAAATTAAACATTCAATTAGTTATACTCTTTTTTGACATGGAAGTTTGATTTTAGGAGGGACGAATATAAAAAAACTATAAATAATAAATGAACAAGTATTTATTCAGTTTTTGATACAAAATGTAGAAATTATATTACTTCTTTGTGGTTTTTAATAAAAGAAGAAGGTGAAATGTGAACAATATTTGTGGGTAAATGGTCTCTGATAATAAATCTTTTATCACTAGGTTCGACAATTTTTTCCAGATATCCAAACCAATATATAACTAAACCCGGTCCAAATCTAAAAATAATAGTTATCTGAATAAATAAACATTTTAATTAAGTCCAGATACTGCAAAATATCCAAACAGAAAAGACATATAAAATATATATTTAAATTTTAAAAGTTTATAATGGAAATAGCATTGAAATTGTTCTTTTCTAGCTTAAAAAAAAAACAACAAAACTTGACGCAAACTTAATAAAAACACATGAAAGGAATGACTACTAAAAATAGCATTAAAAAAATAGTTAATGAAAACAATAACAATTCTAGAAATAACTCAATTCCAAGGAGTTTAGGTTTAGATATGGTTCTTTTTTTAAGTTTGACGATATTTCAAAGAAAATTAACACCAAGCGACCTGAAAAGCTTGTCACGCATGATAGAATACAATACGACAACATGCTTGAAAGTTTTTCATTGATATGAATCATGGTTTAAAAATATAATTGTGGAAAAAAGGAGAACGCATGTTATTTCTTGGTATTCATGTATTTAATTTAATACTTTTTAGAACACCTATTCTACAACACCAAAATAAAAATGTAAACAGTTTTGTCTATATATAAAAACTGCACATAACATCCACAAATAAAATATTTTGCACAAACAAATAGATATAATAACAAATTATTACATAGTGTATGCATTTGTCACATTTCGTTCATTTTTTAATATGAGAAATGCTAACAAACCACTGATAAACAATGATTTCATAAGTTCAATTTTATAATAATTTACTATTACAAATGCACAAAAATGAAAATAATTATTATAGAGATGACCAGAAACTGTTACACTTGACTGAATAAATTCACAAAAATATAAAACTAGGTAGTACTTAAATTCATGTAGTAATTTGTTATGGTTTAAAAATGTACAAAACATTTATAAAAAATGCTTATTAATATACCTTTTGTACCCAATTTACTTTAATTATGACATGAGGTACTTCTATTTTTTTTATATTCTGTGTATTGAGATATAAATACCTAATTTTTAATTGTTTTTCTTAGAAATTGTCATATTTATTTGCTTTTCTTAAATTATTGAAACAATTATGAAACTGCAGAGATTTGTCACATGCCTATTTGCAAATTTTAATGACTGGAGGTGAATTCATACATTTACAATTAGATATTCTAAATAAAAATTTGCTAGTTACATTTTTCAATTAACGGACAAACAATTTTTACATTATAACAATATATTAATAAATAATAGTAGAGAGAGCCAAATTTTAAGAGATAAAAATGTAACCAAAAAGGTTCGGTATGTATACTAACCTGTTCCAATAACTTAAGTATTGGTTCTTCATGTAATCTTTATGTGCATCTTCATCTCCAAAAAGTGCCTTGCTTTCTATCCAATTTATCACAAAACCATCTATTGCTACAGGTACTTCTAGTTTACAATCAGGCGTTTTGTCATAACCATTTTTTCTTAAGTGCTCCTCATCTCTAAATGCCAGTCCAAGAGCCACTGCTTCTTTGTACAATTTTACTTCATACTGCTGCCCTAACGATCTACAAATTATTAGTTGTATTGTTAAAAATTTAAGAAGGTACAAAATCTTACGCCTTCATAGTCTCTGTCAGTGGGCTGTAGATGTTGTCGTAGAGTGTACACTAAAATATATAAACTATAGTTATACAGTAAAAGTCAGTTATAACGTCGTCGCATATAACAAAAAGTTGCTTATAATATAACTGCATTTAGCGTCGCCGGTTATAACATCGGAGTCGCAAATAGCGGCTAGATTTTATTGCATTTTTTAGCTTAAGGTCGGCTATAGCGTCATATGGGTCCTACGGAAGAGACCGATACGACAATGACAAGTCAGTTCGTATCTGTCTGTGGCATGTTACGGTCTATTTGTAAATACCTAGTATTGAAGCTATGAACATACCAAATGGCTGCAAATAAACGGAAGATACTTTCAATAGAAGAAAAAGGTGCAATTATTGCCCGATTAGAAAATAGTGAATCTAATGCCACTATTTCGGCCGAATTTAATTTGTCAAATTCATGAGTAACTACAATATGGAAAAATCGAGAGAAAATTAAAACTGCATTTAATTGTAATTTCCTGAACAAGAAAAAAATGCATGAGTCGATTTATATGGATATAGAAAGACCGTTGCTTGAATGGTTCAAGGAAAAGCGAAGTAGAAGAATACTGATAAGCGGGCCACTGTTGCAAGAAAAAGCTGAAGAGTTCGGAAGACTTTTGGGCAAAAAAAATTATAAATGTTCAAAAAGTTGGATTAAACGTTTTAGAAATCGTAATAATATTGTGCCACGAAAAATTTCTGGTGAAAGTGTAAATACAGAAATCACTGGTCAATGGATAGAAACTGTGTGGCCTAACATTAGAAAAAACTATAAAGACGAACAAATTTTCAACGCTGATGAAACGGGCCTGTTTTTTAAGTTAACCCCTCAAACAACCTTAAAGTTCAAAGATGAAACATGTTCTGGCGGTAAAATGTCCAAAGAAAGCGTTACCATGCTAGTTGCAGCAAATATGTGTGAAACAATAAAAATAAAATTGCTTGTAATAGGCAAATCAAAGAATCCTGGTTGTGTAAGAATGTCAGACGACTTCCTATCACCTAAGAATCCAATAAGAAGGCGTCGATGACTTCTGACATTTTTACAAAGTTTCTTGGGATAGGAAACTGACAAAGTTGAGGGGGAAAATCCTTCTTGTAATTGATAACTGCGCAGCACATCATAATGTACATAATCTGATTTCTACACAGTTGTATTTTTTATCTCCAAACACAACTTCTGTGCTTCAGCCGTTAGACCAGGGAATCATTAAGGTGTTAAAGACTTATTTTTGCAAATTTCTAGTAATCAAAATGATTGAAAACGACAATAGAAATTTTGAAATAAACATTAATTTACTAGATGCTATAAACATGGTGTCAAAAGCGTGGAACAAGATACCTGCTGCAACAATTAGGAACAATTAGGCATGCCGGTTTTACAAAATAAACGGCCGACGATTCTATGGAAACTGAGGTATTTGACTTGCCTCTAATCGTCGAAAATACTGAAAATATTATTTCTCGAAAAGTTTCTTGATTTTGAACATGCGGCGAGTTAACAAATGATGATATACTCGACATTGTGCCAAATGTACCAGAAAAACAAATTGAAGAGAATGGCAATGATGCAAAATTTACACCCCCTAACATTTCACAAGCAATGCAGGCACTATCTACAATTAGAAACTTCATTACTTTTAATAATACAGTGAGCGAGGTTTTGCTGCATAATGTTGTAAAACTTGAAATAGAATTCGAGAAAGAATTCTTTAAAACTAAAAGACAATCTAAAATAACCAATTATTTTAAAAATACATAAATATTTTTAAAACATCTACATATTACATACCTATGCATATACATATGTAGTATGTATGTATGTAAATGTGACTTTTTTGTTTTTCTCTGAATTTTCTCTGAACGTATGTGATTGTTTAACTAGTTTTATTTACAAATAAATGTTTTATGTTTTGTTTTTATATAAAAAATGTTAATTTGCTTTAAATACATATCTATTGGTAAACAAAATTGTGTCATTTTCTTGATTTTAAATTCTACTTTTATTGCCGCCGGATTTAACATTAGACCAGATATAACGTCCACATTTTACCTGTCCCTTCGCATACGTTATATCCGACTTTCACTGTATTCTAAATCATTATATGGTACTTACTAAAAATATTTCATAGGCCAAATCCATATTCTGTATTAAACAGGTATCTCGTAAATAAATATTAATATTTACAGTAGATTGATCTTTATCCTCTGAAGTTTCTAATGTTTCGAAATATTTATTGAGGATACATTTTGCTACTAAACAAGGAGCAATGTCAAATTGTGCAGCCATTCGGATTATTATGCCAGGATTATCACCATCTTCTACACCTCGTTTGTATAAATCCCAATATTTACTTTTATTCATTTGCGTTTTAATGTGACTATATTTCATCCTTTTCTGATATTCTAATGACAAAATGCTATATAAGGTATCATAACTATCTCTGCAAAATAATCTGTTTATTTCATTTTTTAAGAGTATTTTATTACGCTTACTGTGGAAATTTCTGTGTTAAGAGTTTCATACAATCCTGAGTCAGACCGTGGTGTTTTCTTATAATAGACGTTATATCGTTATAATGCTGTAGATCCATTATGGTTTAATGGTCTAAAATTTTATGCTTGCTGTAGAAATTAAAATAAAAATCAGCAAATTTTAAGAGAAAAATTGGATGTACAATTTAAAGGTTATGCACAATAAACACCAACACTGACTTATAACACCATAGATAAAGATACAATGGTCGTCAGCTCAAAGTCACCAGTTCCATGGTCCATTCTTTTCTAGTGCCATTTATTATACACGGTGCTAGAAAGGGACAAAACATGGAAGTACCATTGTACCACCACTGAAAGTATTTTTATATTATGATGACTGGAATGCGCTAAAAGCTGCGCGAATGGATTATTTATGATCATCAAAGGGATTGCTCAACGTTACCTTAATGCGTTAATCATGCATAAATATGGACGAGCACTATCCTTATTACTGCTGCCTTAATAATGCAGCACATATTCGCATGCTTAGTCCAATAACCCTCTAATCACAGGTCACAGAGAACACCTAGTATGCCTCTAATATGATAATGGCCACTGAAATGTAATTTTATATTATGATGAATGGAATGCGCTAAAAGCTGCGCGAATGGATTATTTATGATCAGCGCCATATTTTGTTTTGTGCCTCTAGCAATGGCGGAGCAGTAGGGGCTTAGCTGATTGTGAATTGAAATGAAATTGAATTCTGGATATGAAGAATTATTTCGTGTTATATGCTGGTTAATTTTAGTCCCTTATAAAATATGACATGTTTCAACAATAACACCCACAAAAATACACAAGGAATAACGTTAACGAGATACAAGATAAAAGAAGAAACCACACTATACGCCAATGACGTGTTTACAAACAAAATAATGGGAAATTAAGAACACAATTCATATCGTATGTGCAGATGGTTGTCTCTCTCGCACCCACGTACATAACCAATGAAGTATGTCTTTGCTGAGTTCCAGGTGCCTCCTTTTGTCTGCTCCCAGGGTTGGTACCTTTATTTGGATGCGCAATGGGACTAAGCGCATTCCATATCGTATATTTCAGTGATAATGTCACAGCCACATGACACCATTGACAGCCACAGAGGACCTAATGGCACAGCCTTATTTTTTCTAGGTTTGTGACTCTATGCTTATATAACAGCAGCACTCACAATGCTCACAACATGATAACTAAAGTTACTAAAAACATTCAAATGTCGACTTTAGATTTTTGACTTAAGAAAATATAATTTGAAAATAATGCTGCCAATTATAAGGAATTTATATACATTTAGTCGTACTTATTGTTTGAATAGCCGTAGTTATGTAATGGGTAAAGCTTACTACTGTGACAAAAAGCAAATTATTGTTGAAGAGAGTCTAGAAAATTCGAAAAGCAAAAAGTCTACCGCGAACTTAGAAAAATCAAGTGAAGAAATAGAATCCGCAACTTTCGAAAATGAAGAAAAGATCTTAGAAACGGTTATTTTAGAAAAGGAAAAGGATGCAAATATACGTAGTCGTTTATCCAAGGAATGCAATAAGCTTGTAGATAATAAAATCAGATTTAGTTCCACAGGACTTAATTTCCATTTAGAGAAGACAACAAAGAATACTTGCTGGGAGGATTATAGATTTGACAAAACCGTAGACAACTTGAAGAAACATACTATGGCACCTATTGCGGAAGTTAAAGGATTGCATGACAGTACTTGCCCAAAAAGCAAGGTATCAGGTAGTGAAATTGATGGACCTACAGCCTCAACAAATAGAATTGTAAGAGGAGAACCTGGAAAGGTAACAGTATTTGTTGATCATATAAATATGTTCTAACTATTAAAATAATTGTCAATATTTAAAATGTTTCTGTAGTAAAATATAGACTGCATTAAAATACAAATTTCTTGATTTTACACAGGACAGAGATATATTATTGACACAATCAAGGATTATTTCTAATAATTTTTTATCCAAAATAGGTTCTATTTGCTTTCATACCAGAAGAATGGTTTAAATTCTTCATACCTAAAACTGGTGTAAGCGGCTTTGGCACATTTCTCTTTGCTTTTGGAACATTCCTGGTTAGCAAGGAATATTATGTCTTAGAGCACAATTATTATAATGGCCTCGGGATGCTATGCGTTATGTGGGGTGCCATTAAATATGTTGGCCCCTTTTTAGCAAAATATTTGGACAAAGAAATCGACAATTATGAAAAGGCTTGGCAACAGGGTAGAGACGAAATGAACATACAATTGAAGGAGCAAATTGAACAAGAAAAAGTGATGCAGTTTCAAGCAGAAGGCCAGCTCTTGCTGATGGAAGCAAAAAGAGAGAATGTACATTTACAGTTAGAAGAAGAATTCCGATTAAGGCAGATGATGGTTTACCGGGAAGTTCTGGCACGATTGAACTACCAAGTGGTTGTAGCTAAGGTTTATAAGAGGATTTTTCATAAAAATCTCATCGAATATGTAACTAAGGAAGTGAAAAAGTCAATTACTCCAGAGATGGAAAAAGATATATTTAATATATCTATCGAGCATCTTGTAATGGAACTTGAAAAAGATGACAATAAACGTTAAGATTTTATCAATGCACGTTTTATTTCCTTGAATGTCAACTGTGTAATTCTGTTCGAAGGACCAAATATATGTGGAACACAACATTTCCATGCAGTGCAGCATCACTACGATATTTGAACACAATTTAACTGTGTTATACAATTGAAATACATTACTGGCAAATATCATGCAACTGAAATGTGTACCTTGACATATATGTATCTGTATCATTAAAACGACTTCAACAATGGTCTCTTTCAAACATGTAGTGAAAATAGTAACATACAGGGTGACAATAAAGTTCTGTCACTTTTTTGAGATATTTCAACACTTAAAAAATACTGGATAACAACAAATTCAGTCAACTTGAATTAATAACGTTTTATTACAACAATAACAATAAATGCTCAAAATTGCCTCCTTTGGCTTCAATACATTTTTTTACACGCTTCCTAAAATTGCCGACGATGGTCGCACACTCTTCCGCCGTAATCTCGTCCCAGGAGCGCGTCAAAGCCGCTTTCAGTTGCTCCACAGTAGCGTATCGTTTTCCTGAGATTTTTTGCTCCATAATGGACCACACCGAGTAGTCCATTGGATTTAAGTCCGGTGAATTTGGCGGCCAAACGTTCTTGCCCCAGAAGCCTGGAAACAGCTCTTGGCAGGCCACGATTGTTGATCTGGCGGAATGTGTCGGCGCATAGTCCTGCTGCAGCGTACATCGGCCAGCACCGAAGTGCCGCGTCGCCCACGGCCTCAATTCACGTCGGAGAACACGGTCTTGATACTCGGCGGCGTTGATCCTGACGTTCCTTGGGATGAACACCAGCGACGTCTTACCGGTAGCGCAAATGCCGCCCCATCCCATTCCCGAGGCTGGGAAATGGCTACGCCAAATTCGCCGGACTTAAATCCAATGGACTACTCGGTGTGGTCCATTATGGAGCAAAAAATCTCAGGAAAACGATACGCTACTGTAGAGCAGCTGAAAGCGGCTTTGAGGCGCTCCTGGGACAAGATTACGGCGGAAGAGTGTGCGACCATCGTCGGCAATTTTAGGAAGCGTGTAAAAAAATGTATTGTAATTTTTTGTTTATTGTTGAAATAAAACGTTGTTATTAATTCAAGTTGAATGAATTTGTTGTTATCCAGTGTTTTTTTACTGTTGAAATATCTCAAAAAAGTGACAAAACTTTATTGTCACCCTGTATATTGGCTATCAGGCATTAAAATATACACTATACATACCCTATTTTGTTACTGTACTGTTTCTAGTCCAGTGAGGTGTCTAGACCCTTTGAAAGAGAAAAGCTCTTCTAAAACTTAGGCAGGCTAAATATTTATTTTCTACATTGATGCAAGAAACAAAACTTTTTTGAACTATATTTAGTGGAAAAGTGGTATTGCATTCATCTGTCACTCTACTACAGCGTTTTGTCATCATGACAAACATAAACGTTCAAATCGACGTCACATTTTCCTAGACTTGGTGTCATCTAAATAACATTTTTCGGTTTTTGCATGAACGTAGAAAAAATATTGTATGCAACTCGTACAAAAAGTGCTTATTGCACTCGACGTGTTGCGACAATTTCACGTTGCATGCAATAAACACTTACTTTTTGTAGTTGTTGCATAAATTATTTCCCTTTCATCCAAGATTGTGTAAAAAAACTTACCTTACATAAAAAATTAAGAGAAAGTCCACACATTATCAACAGTATTCTTTTTACTTATGCCTTCAGCGGTATTGTACAGTGATCCACAAAAGGTGATCAAAAATGAATCCTCGTATTCTGTAGTGAATCTCTCATATAGTTTTTGCCTAGAACACTTTGTTAAAAAGATACAGGGAGTGTGGACAACTATACCTGAGTTTCAAAATAGTGCTGACTAATTCACAGCACTCAGATAAAAACGGGAGGTGAGGCTTATAGCGGACAAGATTCCATAGACATACTACTTGAGAAGAGTTCAAAAAACACAAAATTACCAAAAATACTCGTAAGTAAACATTGAGTGAAACTAGCACTTTAATGGTTTATAAACTGAACCGTGCAGAAATGAATCATTTGTGAATGATTCAATCACGGGAGTTTGTTCATTTGAAAACACTGAATGATCGAGTCTTATTTCAGGGAAGTCTGTTCAGAATAATATACCATTATGTAACAGGGGCTCTTTATTGGTCAGAAATTTTAATTCTATTGGCAGTAGAAACTCGCTATTTTTCAACAAAGCACAAATATTTTATCAAAGCTGGCCGATCTTTTTGAAATTTTGCACGTCTCCATAATTTACCGTTCTGAACAACTTTTTCAAGTAACATTTTGCTGTATTTTCAGTAGAAAAGGCACTTTACCCGAAACGATAACAGTTTTCAATCGGTGCACTAAATATTTTAAATACGATTATTTCAAAAATGGGTACTCCTAATGACTTCAACAAGGTATACCTTTGTCATATATACCAGGTAGGAGAATCGATTGTTTCAATGTACAGATGGATACACTAAACAGCAAACAAGTTCTGCCATTTAAAAGAAACATGCTGTGCCATAAGTGGCGCCCTCTACTATTGACGTAAAAATTAGTTCAAAATTCTTATTTGCAGTGCCAAAAAACATAATTGTGCCAATTTTTTTTTTAATACTCCAACAGGTTTCAAAGTTATTGAGATATTTCAAAATAAAATTCTAGCATTGAACGCCCTGTATTTTTGAAACCAGCAACATTCGGATAAGGCATATTTGGCTCAATCGACTTTTTTTGGTCACCAGTATCTCCAGCTTCGAGATTTCCCAACCTTTCACAGACACCCTGTATACAACGCACCCAACTGATCAAGTTTCTTCTTAAAAATTAATTCTATATAAATTAAAACACGAATAAAAAATAATAATTTATAGTTGTATTATAAATAGTAAATAAGTTCCTACAATAACTAATAAAAGCTACGGAGAAACATAGACTTCAGTAGAAAAATCAATTAATAAAATATGATCTAAAACAAAAAAATCATAATACGTGGACCTACAATTTGGAGGGCTATATAAATTGTAAAAATAATTTATATATTGATTACTTATAAAATATGTAATACTATCATTTGGTACGGCGCTTTTTTGATTTGGGTTGTTCTTCTGCGTCACTTTCCATTACATCGGGTAATTTCAGACCTAGTTCCTTTGCTTTCTTTTCAAAAAACTTGAGTAACCTCACCCCACATCTGAAAAGATAAACCTTTGCAATAATTTTCTGCATAATATCAATAATGATGTTTTTCAATATGTTCCAAAAGCATAATATTCCATTGTTAAAATTTTACAAAATGATTTTTACTGTAAAATTTATTTTCTTTAAAATAAATGTATTTTGAATTTTTTAAATTTTATTAGTATTGCAGCAAATAGCCACAGTGACGCCTTTATTAAAAACAACTGAATGATTGTTTTCATTCCAGCTATACCAAATTGGATAGTTTATAAACTAGCCAATAGTCAGGAATACACTCCTGACTTAAAAATCAAACCGGAAGTCTTATCATGTGCTAAATTTAAATGGGTTTAAATAGGACATGGCATTGTTTTGCTGGTGAACTCCTATTAATTAAAATGGAAACACCATGTATACAGGGTTAACTATGACTAAGTACAAAAAATTTAACCACGTGCTCAGGGAAGCCTAAAAGACAATAAAAAAATTATTCCAGAATTTTAGCTCGATATTTAAAAAATGGGGCAAAACCCTTTTTTCCTACGGAAAGTCGGCGCCTATGATAAGCATCGACTGAGAAGGCTTAGATCCATATATAAAACTTCTGTCAACAATATCTACACCATCGTCGTTTTTGCAGCATTTCTAAATGTATAAACGAAAATTAACATTCTTATTAGTAATAATACCTGATAGATAGGTAACAGTTAATCCACTTAGCTCCAGTATTTTGCATTCGTTTTCCATTATTTCGTTATAAACTGGTAGAACTACATATTCGCTCATTACAGCCACTCACTACCGATAAAAGACACTTCCCGTAGGTACAATTAGATAATGCCTATTTCTTATAACAAAATCGAACGAGAGGAATAAATAGACGTTTTAATGTAAACGCGGCAGTCTTGTGCCATAACATAGAAAACCAAACCGGCAAACTATATTGTGTATTGTATTGTGTATCTGCACCCAACACAAATATCTTTATTTAATAACTATAAAACGTTTAAAAACCAAAATAAGGCACTAAAAACTGAAGAAGAACACAAAATTACAACGTAAACCCAGGAATTAAATTATCACATAACACTTTATGTGTTCAATTATGACATGACAGCCATACTGACTGATGAGCGACTGTTGCATGCTTGTAGAGTATGCAACCAACAAACAAGTTCATTGGCGGCGTTAAATAAGGATTTAAAATAATATCGAAAAAACATTTTTTTGGCTTTATAAATAAGTTTGGAATTTTTTTGAAGGGTTATTCCGTTAATTCTTATTTTTCCCTATCCCCTCCTAAAATATTTGTACTAAGTCATAGTTAACCCTGTATTTAAATAATAAAGTTTGCAATTTAAATTGGTAAGTTACACCTACTTGTACACTTCCGCATCCGTGTGATTGTAAGTATTGCAATTTTCAAAAACTAGTACGGCATCTTCCATTAACTGACTATCCTCATTATACTCTCCCATGTTTAGCTTGTACTTTATGGTTCCGAAATCCATCGGTCTTGTAATAACGTCATAATAATCAGGTACCTACAAGAAAATTGAAGTAAACATGTTTATTTCAAAATCAGTATATGTAGTGTACCTCATTTTTCTGAACAGGTCTGAGGAAGGCCCAGGCATCTTTGTGCTTCATGACTTCAGACAAAAGTTCCTGTAAGGCAGCGTTATGTAATGGTAAGTCATCCCGGCCCTCTTCCCTCCGGTGAGATCTTCGACTATGTACAACTTCGTCACCAGAATCTGAAAATCAGACTAATGTCAAACTAGGTGATAAATAAGATATTGCTTTAAGCAGTGCCAGCACTATATGAACAGAAAAAATGCAACGAATTTTTAGATTTTTTAATGCGAAATATATCAATATTTACGTAATGGTTGAGGTGAAAATTAATTTGAGATATAAATTTTCTTGTGAAGAACAAAACAAGAAATGAAATGTTATTTACAAGATGTTCCCTCTAAAAATAAAGTATCATTTATCGTTTATAAGTCTAATTTTTGAAAGAGAAGGAAAGCTGCTGCGTCCAAAAAGGTTTCAGGGTATTAATACAGCAGAACCTCGACTATCCGGGCCGGCCGGGACCGAACCATTGCTGGATAATCAAAAACACGCTTCATCAAAATAACGCTCAAACTCCCCAATTTCGCAAAAAATATGAACTTTATTACACATACCTATAAAATGCATACATATGTACATTATGTAAAACAAAAATGAACATATTTACGTTTGCACTTTTCATTGACGCCTTGCCGATTCATTTTGTTTGCACGTAACGGACCAAATGCTAGACTGCGTAAGTAAACAATGTGCATTGCGTATGCACGGAGAGCGGTCAGTCATAAACATCGCATCATACGAAGAATCCGCCGCACGGATAATCAAGGTTCTACTGTATATGTATCTACCATGACTGTGTATTGCCAAATTAGTGAATATTTGTGGGTTTTGTGATATATTGCATTACCAATAAATAAATAAAATCATTTTCAAAAGCATATAAACATAAAAACCAATAGAACTCGACTTTCAAGACAATTTAAACTGTAAAATCAGAGATTGGAACCAAATCTTCATATGTTTTGGATTATCGGGGATATTCAATGGAATCCATTGGTGATCAAGACCAATAATTGGTATAGAGACATATCGTCGTTATTTTGACAAATAAGAGAAATACATATTTTTACGTTTTCTACAAATTTTAAAAAAAATCACAAATGCATTTGCACTGATGGGCAGATCAAAAATGCCTAACTAAGATTAGAAAAATGCGTAGTTACCACCTGTTAGGTACCTAGGCCCTGGCATAGCAATCCAAAAAACATATTTTAGTAGTTTCAATGTCATCAGTTTTTTGTACCTTTAGTCGTTTCTGATCACATAACAAAACTTTTTATAAATCTATTATTTTCAAATTTTATTTTATGTGCTCTCATATCAAATTTCACATTTTAAAAAATATTAAAAATGATAAGTTTTCAAAATGTTCAAAATCACGGAAGACAAAATTTGCTAGACATTTGGTATGGTGACAAAAAAATCAATTTTAAGATATAGAAAATTACTTAGTTGTATTATGTACGCATACTGAATGAATTATTGATACAAATATTCCTTTATTTATTTCATACCGGGTTCCATTCTCTTCTTAATTTTGTTCTTAATAAATATATTCTAAAAAATTCTTTAATTTTCATTCTTAAGACTCATATTACTATCTTTCCTCATTTTGCTAATTAGTAAATTCTCAGAAACAAAATAAAAATATTGCATTTTATTGCAACCATATTGCAACCATTTATATAGAATGTGTGTAAAAAACATATAATAGGAATTTTTACGTTTTGAAAATTTCCGAACATAAGGTTGTTATAAATTTTTATCATTTTCTTGTAATTTTCTAGACATACGTAAAAAAATAACGGTTTCTTTTTATATACTTTTTTCAAAAATACGAAAGAAAAATAGATTTTTTCCGATTTCTATAAACTTTTACTGATCTTTTAATATTTTTTCTTAAAGTTCTTATCTCAAACTTATGCTTTTTGACACCAAATTTCTTGGTACGCTAAAAAAACAATTCCATAGATAAGCTCACTAATAATAATTATCTAAAGTAAAGATAAAAATAATTTTGTCAAATAATGCTAATGACGAAACATGGGAGTATACAATCAAATTTCCATAATCTCACTACTACTCCAGTCCGACACACTTTGGTAAGTTAGCGCTTTTTTAATAACGTGAAAAAAAAAAGCAAGCAATCGCGCATGCTACAACATCTTATTTCAGTGATTTATTTTAACAATTTAGTTTGTTTATATGTCTTTATACTCACCAAATTTTGCAGAATGTATTTTATAGCTCAAAACCAAACTGTTTTTTTATATGAGAAGTAATTTAATTTGAAAAATTCTATTCTAAAATAACGAATAAGTCCTACAGAAACTTTGTACAAACTACAATTTATGATTTTAAAGACACATTAAAATAAGATAAATATAACAAAACATTAACAATTAAGTCACTTTGCTTGGCAGGCGAAGTTTAGAATTCTACGAGTATTCATTGTGGCTTGTGCTTTTTCTTTTAGAATTGTATTGGTGAGCAGTCTTTGATTCGTAGAAATTAAATATACCAAGTGAGAGTAATCCAACTCATATAAATTCTGTTAACTTACATTTTTGACGGTGTACAGTAAGTTTATGTATGTCCTTCAAACTACTCACCTTCACGTGACTGATCTTGGAAATCAAATGGTTTACACGTTTTTGTTTATTTGTGTATACAATTGACATTTTTACCTTTAGCTTTATCTTTAAATTTCGAAATTTTAGAGGGATCCGAACTTTCGAAAATTTCATGTGAAATTTTATTGCCTCAAAACACTAAACGTTCTTTAAATGAGTAGCCATATTTTTTTCCTTCAAATGTTAAAGGAAATAAATCGGATTCACCAAATTTAAACTTGTTATAGCTTTGCTTTTACACTAATAGAAATCCTCAGGTTTATTTTTTTTTAATTACATGCCAGTTCTTCTCTGAGAACTTTTAGATATATTTACTAGACCCCCTTAAAATCCTATTTCTCCATTGTGAGGAAAAAATATATATGAAAACGTACCTACCGAATTGATTTTAAATACTGTTTACAGTTTTCTTCCTAAGAATATGTTAAACTGAGAAAAACTAGTAATTTTAATTGTAAAATAGGATAATACAAACAACACACAGAAAAGTGAAAAAAAAACATTAACAACAGTGTTCACTATTTTTTGTCCTCTAAACTATTCATAAAAAGAATGTTCTTTATTTTGTTTGCTTTATGATGAAAACAAAAAGGAGCAAAATTATATTCGAGAAAAACTTACAACCCAACTGTTTTCATCCCTGTTTGTAATATATTTACAATTTAAGAGCTCAATTCATTTCATTTTTAATTCCTGTTATTAACTGACGAATTTAACACAAAACCTAATGAAAAAACTCACTTTAAATATATCCATACCAACACCTTGCATTTATACAATATATTAATTCATTAGTACTAAACTAGCTTATTAAGTTAAAAACAAAAAAATAAAATCAAGACTCGTACATGCACTACAAACAGTGTCGAGTGTCAGTCAGAGTGAAAAAAGCCAAGAAGGTTTAACTGGGAGGGAAGAACACCCACCATCTGATTCGTTTGTGCCGCGCAGAAACTTTGCAAAGTTGTGGATCTTATATCTGGCTTTGGCGGCACAGCGTCTCTGGTTGTTTACTAATCCAGTAACACACTGAACCACTTCGCCATTATCTGCATAAAATCACACATAATTATAAATACTTGAAGAGCTAAAGGAATGGTGCAATTGTTATTCTGGCCTTAATTATTTCTATTAGTAAACAATAATTCATACTCACCCGTCTTGTAAACAATTTAGATTAGGTAACTTATTTACTACAAAAAACTTCTCCATACTATTTCATTAAAACATTATAATGATTGTCTATCACTAAGAGTGATGAGATACAGCAGTTTGGGACGCCTTGGCAGCCGAGTCGGCTGTTGTTTATCAAACGCGACAGACCAAGACACAGAGCAGTTTTCGCCCTTTTACCGTCATCCCCCATAAATTTTGCCAACATGGCTGCTGAGGCGGCACAAACCGCTGTCTTTCATCGCCGTAAAATAGCCTTTGAAAAAACAATGGAAGTACAATTTGTTACTTCTTTTCCAAACCTCAGCTCTTGTACATATATTTAAATTTTTTCACTACAACGACCTATCAATTTCTATAAAATTTTGTGTAATAAATCACTGTATAAAACGAAGACATATTTCTTAAAATTTTTAGTCAAATCTAACTGCAAATACATTGGTTTTTATTATTCACTTGCACTAAAAAATTCTCACTTTATATATTTTTATCTATGATTCTTCTAACACAAAATGTTTACCAAAATTATGAAACAAAACACAAAATATTAATTAAAAAATCTGATTGAGTCTACCAAAATTATTTGTACTACAATTAAAACATACAGGGTCGGAAAACGCTGATGGTCTATCTGAGTTTACATGAGAGCGACAAAGTAAAGTATAGAAATCCGTGCGATAGACAAGGATGACTATATTGACCTTTTATAAATTAGAATAACATCTGAGCAGTCACTCCCACTTCTAACCGAGCGCATCCGATTGGCCGGAAGGTGCAGGAGCAGCTAGAATGAGAGGGAGTAATTTAATTTCCAAGCTTACATGCAGTGTTGCCAACTGTTGAAGATATTTTTCGCCAAATGTAGGCCTAAAATCCGTTATTATATTACCAAGCACTGTAATAACCTGTAACTTAACTTATTCATAGGTATTAAAGAAAACGTTTTTTATTGGTCGGTATCGGACGTAAAATACGAGAATTCCCTACTCTTATTACTCGTTTTGTGCGCCGTCGCCATATTGCCGCATAACAGCTTAAAACAGTGTTTACCGGAATTGTCGAGCTTCTGACAAATACCTAATAGAAAGGCGACGGGACGCCATTAATGAAGTAAAATCTTCGTTTTACGAAAGATTTTACATCTTTGTTTACGAATTTAAAGGAGCAACGTTTATGTCTATTGAATTCTCACTTCACTAATAAGCTAAATTCTCCTAAAACAAGTATAATTTGTCAAAAATTCCGTTATTTGCAATTGAACATTTTGTCCGCCAAATATCAAATTCCGCTAAATCTGACAAAAATTTTTCTAAATTGGCAACACTGCCCCCTTCCTTCTCATCTCTCTGAGAAATTGTGCTGACTTCTGTTAACGGATTGTATTAAAATATCAGAATACCGGAGTTGCAATTGCACAAATAGCAACATTTCTTGCGAAAGCGAAAGGCAAATATCGCGATTGGTCGCTGAGATATAAGTGGGAGTGGATTTTATTTGTTGAATGACGAAATGGGCGGTGACTATTTAAATTTTAAAACGTCGTCAATATAGTCATCCTTGTCTATCGCACGGATTTCTATACTTTACTTTGTCGCTCTCATATAAACTCAGATAGACCATCAGCGTTTTCCGACCCTGTATAAGTATGTTACATACAGGATATCCAGATCTATAAATGTACAGACCCGTAATTTAATAAACAAATGACGTTAACATATTTTTTATTCGAGACTCTATTCTATGAATGCATAAATTTGTAAACTTTAACTCTGGAAAAGTTGCATGTTTCATTAGATGCCAATTTTGGAAAATTTTTAAATTTTATTTAAAATGTATTTTAATTTATATGAATTATTTTATTGTTCCTTTTATTCTTTAAAAATTAAAAATATAAAAAGCCAAATCAGTAATTCAAAATAAAAAAAATTTATACAATTTTTGAAATGTGGCATCTAAAAAACCTAACATTTACAATTTTAAGAAAGTTCTACTTTCCAAACATGCACATTGTCGTGGTCTATTTAATGAAAAATATTTAAAGTTTGTTTCTTATTCATTGAATGAATGGACTGTATACCTATAAATTAAGAAAGGTATACGAATAATCACCACCAAAAAGATTTGGACACTTAAATATATTTGTAATTAAAAAAATACTAATTTATCAACTCCCACACTATTTCACTACTCTATAGTGTTGCAATATTTCACTGACATAATTGTTAGTTTTTATCTAAAAATAGAAAAAAATACAAATCTGCAAGCAATTCATTTTCGAGATACAGTGTAAAAAATAGTTATTCTCCTTATTTTACATTATAGATGGATTTGTTGCCATTTTCACTGGTCGGCTACAAATGAAATTATTTTTTACTTTGGTGCTCTACAGCTATGTTTATCAGTTAGTGAGTGGCATTTATTATTGTTGCATTTTGCGTGCCATCGCAAAAATGTAGAAACTGAACAGAGCAACAAACATTAAATTTCTTGTTAAACTTAACAAGAGTGGAAGTGAAGTGATGGATACTGTAAAGAAAGTGGTACTGTACAAATAAGTTAAACAATTTTCAAAAAACAGAGACAGTGTTGTTGATGATTAGAGCGGCCAATAACATGCCGAACTCGCAAACATATTGAAAAAATTTGTCTGTGCACCATAATTTTCCAATATTTTTGTTAGTATTGATTCTTATTAGCCGCTTTGATCTCTCTTTATCAATGACACTGTGTCTCATCTCTGCCGGTTTCTTCATAAGAATTATAACCATAGTGGCCCCCCGTTCAAGCATACCTACGTCAAGTTTACAAACAAGAGATTATGTTATTTTTATATAACGAGCAAAACAGTTAAAGGGAATAAGATCAAACGGTTAAAAGAAAATAAATTTGAATGAACATTTCGATTATTTCATACACTTCCTTATTTTTCAAATGTATTCAATATACCAAGAAAAAAATAAATAAATAAAATGACGAAAATAAAAAATAATCAAATAATCATCGATGAAATATTGCAACACACCACTGAAATATTAAAAAATTTCCAATATATCTACTCATACTGTATACCTGAACGATAATTAATTTTTCTATTTAATGATAACAAATTGCAAATAATATTCTGCATGCATATTTGATTAAAAACTCACCAGATTCTCTGTATCTGTCTTTAGATTCTTTACAGGAATAACACAACCAAGAGCCTCTAGGAGCCCGCCTTAGTGGGGGCACACAGCATTCTATGTGATAATTCAAGGAACACTTTTCACATGATAACAGTTCTCCACCTGATCCACACATCTTACACAGATCCACCTTGACATCCCTGCAAGGAAATAAATGTGCATTAATTGTATCAAGAAAGTATTCCCTGTAAATATCCAAATTGTCGCTGCATTGAAAATGTTTAAGAGGGATGCACTAAACATTATTGTAAAAATGTTAAGAGGGACCTTTACACCTTTTCCACAAAACAATACATGTGATGTAAATGGTAGAATGACAAATTATTCCTTACACAAATTACTGTAAATTTACCGTAATATTACATACCACAAGACAACTGGTGTAATTTATGTAATTTATAGTTACATACATTTCTACCAAAATGGACTTATTGTTGAGAAAACCAAACGTTTAAAGAAACAAAAGCTGTTTTAAATAGAATCATAAATATTTCTCTTTGAAGATTTAATTTATTTTATTTTTAAGCTAGTTACGGACGGTGAGCGATAATATAATGTTACAGAAGCTCACCTACCTTTTTAGTTTATTAATTATGTTCCTGTTTACGTTAGAATTTATAATGAAGCTCACCTACCTCGTTAGTTTGTAAATTACGTTTCTGTTTATGTTAGAATTTATAATTTTTGTGATGTCTTTATTTTGACGTTTTCTGGAACATTCTCGGCCACATTCTAATGGATTGTCGAAACCGCCAAAAATTTCTAGAACCCTAAACACCTATATAAGCGGATAATTTTTGCCGCTGGAGTCAGTTTATATAGAGAAGCCAAACGCGAGTGACAAACATCAAAGTAAAGTATTGACAGTTGTGAAATTTGCTTGAAGGATATTTCTTGTATAGTCAAGAGTGACAATAAAGTTTGTTTCTCTACGTGACGTGTTTCCACACTAACCCAATTTAGAGGTTACAATAATATATTGTTACCTCGAAATTAGATTATCGTTGAAACACATCACGTAGACAAACAACTTTATTGTCACTCTTGATTATATAAGAAATATCCTTCGACAAATTCACAACTGTCAAATGCTTTACATTGACGTTCAATCGTTCGACTGCTCAATATAAACTGACTGCAGTGGCGAAAATGATCTGCTTATATAGGTTTTTACAATTCTCGAAGTTTCTGAAATCTCGAGGAATATAGCCTGGAATATTCCGGAAAAGCGTCAAAATAAAGGCATCACAAAATTATAAATTCTAACATAAACAGAAAGCGTGATTTACAAACTAACGAGGTAGGTGATCTTCAATTATAAATTCCAACGTAATCAGGAACACAATTAACAATCCAAAAAGGTAGGTGAGCCTTTGTAACAATATATTTATTTCTTTGTAATGAGATATATTCCTACAGACAAGTAAACCGCATAGATATAAATATATATTATAGCGTCAGTGTGTAACGTCCTATGCATTTTAATCACTAGCAATATTTTTGTAATTATATATATTATAGCTCACCGTTTGTAACTAGCTTTATTATTCATCTTGTTATAGTTTACTTATTCCCTTGTACTATTTAGTTACACGTTACACAGTGTTACAGTTACATTATATACTCATGAATAAAAAAAATACACTTTTTGCATAAAAATGAACAAGGATTACTATTATTTTTAATTATTTAATTACAGAAAACTAGTCCTGTAGAAGGTCAGTAGTAGACATTAAAATGTCGTAAAATTTAAATTTGATAAAATTACAAGCTTATTTTTTGTAAATTACATGGAATATTACGGGTAAAATTATATTTCTATAAATTACAAGCAATTTAACTTCATAATACATTGAGTTGAAATTACAGGTTAAACACAAGATGTTTCAAAATGGAATATGACTAATTTACAGCAGTTAGATGAGTAAGGGAGGGAGGGTTGCAGAGGATTGCATAGGCGTACCACTTGGGAAGGGTTAAAAGAAGACAAAATTCCAACAATAAATTGACGTTGAATGAACCTCGAATTTTAATAAGTTTGCTAGAAAGGTGGCAAGTCGGCTATCGCCGACTTGACCTTTCTTGGGTAGGGTTCGTTTTTTTTTAAACACCCTGTATTTTTTCGATAATTAGTGCGTTAAGAGACTCCCGATGGAAGTTGAGTAAAAAAAAATTGTCAGTTCTTTTAATTTTGAGATTTTTTTAACGTTCAACATTTTTCCAACACTTTGTATATAAAGCGGTCTTTCGTACATCCGACAACCCATCCGAAGCAAAAAAAAATTATTCCATGAACTTTGGGAGTGTCAATATTGGTTCAGTTTTCTTAAACACCCTGTATTGTTTTCATTAAAATAGTTTCCATATAGACCATTGTTAAAAGTTTCATCAAAGGAATATTATATTTCCATGAAGGTTTCTAGAGAACGGTCGGTTTTTTTAAACACCCAGCAGTTTTTTAATTAGTATAGTTTTCTTACAGACCATTGTGAAAAGTTTCATAAAAAAATATTCAATGAATTATTGTGAGGAATCTTAGAAAATGGTTTGGTTTCGTTAAGCACCCTGTATTTTTTCATTAGTATAATTTTTTTACAATCATGAAAAGTTTCATAAAAAAAATAAATTCCATAAATTTTGTGGATCTAGAGAATGGTTCTTTACTTTACACCCTGTATTTTTTCATACCAGTATTACCCACTTATACCCACCAGATTCATACTCCGTGAATATTACAATTTTAACACTTATAATACACAGCACTATACACGCATACTATACATTACGGATTATTTTTAAAATAAGAGAAGTGATTCAAATTTCTTGCGCTTAGTGATTAATTGTTGTCAAGGTTACATAGCCCCACATGAATTCATGACTATTGTAAACACTGTCAACTACCAACTTTAAAAATTCTTTCCAAGTTATTGGTCATATATACAGGGTGTCCGGAAAAGACATGTATAACGGAAGACCAAGTTTGAAGTATAACTAAACTATTGATTTGACATGAAAATAATTTCTAAGCAAGTGCGGCTTTATGCTGCAGATAAAAACCTTACCCGTTTTGCTCCTCCTCCTCCACACCCGCGTCCATCTCCTCCTCACTCTCCTCCTCCGGAATTTCGTTCTCTTCACCACTTCCACCTCCGTCCCCATCCTCCTCTTCCTCTTCCACATCTTCGTCCCTAAATATCCTGCGTTTTTTCTGTGGTGTAGGTTCAGGACTGAGAAGTTTGGCTTCCTTCTCTTTCTCCCTCTTACACCTATCACAGAACCAGTCGCCTTTGGGTACCGTCTGAAAAAAAAAAACAAATAAATATGTATAACCTATTACATCAGTAAGTGCTTTCACTGTTCTTCAAACTGTCTCTGATATCTCACCGTCAACTTTGGCTTCAAGCAGTAGAGGTGATGTCCCAAATTGCAGTTATCACATAGAAGCATATTCTCAGAGTCCTTCTGCCTTCTGCATATTCTGCACCTGGCCAAGAGTGCCGATCGGGACCACATAACACACGAATCGAGCGTGCCGTAATGGAGAAACACCTGGCTGAAACTTGTGGAAGCCAGAAGAGACTGTTGCCATTTGTCAAGTGCGTCCTTTTTCCTGTCATTTTTAGTTGCATCCGCATGACCTGAAATTATTTAAAAAATCTTGAAATAGCGTTTTAAAAATATATATTTTTTAAGTGTTTTTTTACTGAACTATCTTTTGACTTCACAGTTTCCACGACTTTCTGTATCTACATCTGATTTACCAAACATATAGAACCTACCTATTTAATTTGGTTCGCAAAAATGTACATATTTTTTATATACTCTTTTAAAACAAAATATGCCACATTGATACCATTCTAATACTTCACACAAAGCCTTTGTGTTAAAATATCTAAAAGCAATATGCAAACACAGCTTAAAACTAGTAAAACTAAGCTTTCGTGGAAAAGTTTTTCCATGTTTTCTTATTTCCTTAACACAACTGCAACAGCTTTCGGGTAAAACCAATATGATTTTTTTCCTAAATTATTATTGCTTCTGGTATTATAACATAATTAAAATGTGTAATAAATGTATACACGCATTCATAACGATGCCTTGGTTAAAAATTTGTTGCGCATTACTAGGTGGTCCCGATTGAAATTATGTTTGGGTTTTGCAGTTTTATTCAACTAAAAATTGTCGGTATAGCTTACTGTCCAGCTTAAAACATGTAGTGACAAGTACAATGTAAAAAAAACGTGAAATAATGAGTTGATATTTTGTTATATTTTTTCTACGTCCATACAAAAACAATACAATTGAACAATATTTAGTGGAAAAAGTGGTTCTTTATTGCACTAATGCAATAAAATGTTTATTGGATTCATCTGTCATTCTACTACAGCGTTTTGTCATCATGACAAACATAAACGTTCAAATCGACGTCATATTTTTCTAGACTTAGTGTCATCAAAATAACATTTTTTGGTTTTTGCATGAACGTAGAAAAAATATTGTATGCAACTCGTACAAAAAGTGCTTATTGCACTCGACGTGCTGTCCTACTCGGTCTGACGGCCTTGTTGGACAATTTCACGTCGTTTAATTACCCTTACCTCCTACCTAGTCGAGTTTCAAAATAGTAGAGAGTGATTCAGGTTATAAATCTGTTCACAATTTATAGTAGTCAACACAAGGATAAATAAAATTGCAATGAAATGCATGTTCCACATATCTGGTGAAGCATACACAGTTTCTGCTGCAGCATATGCACGTGGCATATAAGAATACTCGATTTCTATTGGTTATGACGATTCACCACCATAAGTGCGCGAGTGGGAAAATTTCAAGTATATCTTTCCCTTTCCACTAATTTAATTGTGATTGTAATTAATTTATTAGTGATTTAATATTTTAAAAAATGATGAATAATTCAAGTTCTACAGTATGTTCTCCAAATAAATGCCCCAATCTTCCAAGTTAGGAATATCGGATGATAAAAAACTTGTATGAAGGAATTAGGGCTCCAGACCAAAATATTAATGTTAAATGATACCGTTGAAATATGAAGTTATGTCTGTATATTGTGCAATAAAGAATAGCGAAGAATATACTACTGCAAACCGGAAAATGATAAACGCATGGAGGGAAGAAGGTAGATTACATAAAAAACATGATTATGGATGGTATTTCAAAAATAAGCTTCCTACAATAAAAAAAAATTCAGAATGATGGTATGACATAAATTTTTGTTATACAAAGCAAAATTAAAAGAGTATGCTGATAGAAAAAGACAAAATAGCGATATGGCAAAGAAACTATTTAAGACAAATATTAGAAGGTCAAAATCTGAATAGGAGAACTGATGAAACATGAATAAATGAAGACCATATGACAAAAGTGTGAAAGGTTTTTGACACATATGGAATCTGATGCTGTGGTTGTAAGTGTTAATGTGTGACCATTACAGTGACAGTGTTAGTAACCAGTAATGTATAGTGTGTACGTAAATAGTGCTGTGTATTTAAGTATTAAAGAATGATAGGGTGATGGTGGTAGGCAGGGTTCTCAGCAATTTTTCAAAATCAAATTCCCTGACATTTCCAGGTTTTCCCTGACAAAGAGCATACAAAATTCATATTTTCAAAAACAAACAAAAAAAAAACAAGTCAAATGATAAGGCATAAATGTACCCATTCGTTGACAAATAAGTGAATATTTAATTTTATTAAAAATATTTATTTCAGTCATTGAACTACTACTATGTTAACACGTTAATCGCCCAAATAGAACAAAAAAAATCGTCGGGCCCCAATCCTATTTTTTTATAAATCTTTCTATTATATGTCGGCGACATCAAATAATGTTGTAAACAATTATTTTGGTCACATTAGAGTAAGAAAAAAACATTTTCAAAATGAGAACCGGCGTTTGAGTCTCAGAGCGCCTGCGTGGTTTACGCCGCGTGACTCATATGTCGGGTCTCACGTTTCTGCGAGTTTAGACTTGCTTTTCGCATGCTTCCATGCCAACATAATGGAGTAGTTGTTCTAAAATGGCAAGACAAACGAGATGTACTTTGTCTTAGTACTTACCACACAGCAGTTACTCAAAGGTAAAAAGATGAGGCGAAGAAATTGACAAACCTACTATTATTTGCGATTATAACAACAGTAAATCTTTCATTGATCTATCTGATCAACTAAAAGCTTATTCAACGCCCCTAAGAAAGGGGATAAAATGGTACCGTAAACTTGCATTTGAGTTATTACTAGGTACTTTCTTGGTAAATGCCTATGTTCTCTACAAAAAGATAACCAAAGAAAATATATCCATAACAGTATTCAAAGAGTAGATAATTGAAAGTGCATTGAATACTGTAGAACCAGACATTTGTGAAAATGTACAACACGTTTTAGATGAAGTGCCCTCTAAGGATCGTCGTAGATGCGTTATTTGCTACGAAAAAATAAGCACCAATGAACGTCGGAAAAGGCACAGTTACCGACACCAAAGTCTAGGTTCAAATGTCAACAATGTGCAAAATTTTACTGTTTGTCATGCTTCTTTGATGTTCATAAATGCCAAAAATAATCTAAGTATATAAATTTCAACTTATTTTTTGACAACCTTGTATTCAAGATAATAATAAAGTAATGTTTTGATATAAATTTTTAACTTTCATTATCCTTGGAAAAACACAAAATTTTTCAGGCTCAAATAGTCCATAAGTTACAATGTAATATTGATCCATACCATTTTTCACAGAGCATAAAGTGGAAACAAGGTGTGACTTATGTTTTCACAGAGCCTGGAAGATTATTTGATTTGAGAACCAAATGTCGGTTCACATGGCGATTAACGTGTTAAATATTAACAAATATAAATATTTAATAAAGATCTAATAGAAATATGTATAAACAGGCGCAACAAAAACCGATAAAAATAGATTTCACTACTGAGCAGACAGTTTAAGCTGTTTTTAGGATGAAATATATCAGTAATTCAGGTATCTATAATACATACTACATTTTTGTTAAAAGTCCGACAACAGTTAGTAATGCTCAGCTTTTAGGTTTCTAATTCTTGGCAGAGTATATCAGTAATCTTTGGATGCTTTGCTATTGGTTTATGCAGCAGTTACCTAAAAAGTAGATTCCAAAATCAGTGATTTAAATTTTCAGATTTTGTTTAAAAAGGTTGATATTTTTATACATCTTATCTTTATTTAAAAAGGAATTGGTTGTGGATTATTGTATGTACCTCTGCAAATTTTAACGTATTCTTAGACATCTTAAATTACATTACAAAAGCTTAATCCAATTACTTTTCTCTCCAAATTTCATTAAACCTGTCACTCATACGAACATGTAGATAACTATTTGTTTTTGTTGTTTTTGGTTTGCAGTTGCTAAAATCCATGTTTTTATTGAAATCTCACACATTTTCAAAATATATGTACAAAAACAATAATCAAAAAGTGTGAGTGCGATGTTAAAGAGAAATAAATATTTGATGACTACGTTTTGAAACTATACATTTTCTTGGTGCCTTACATAATTAACCTCACCCACAGATAATTGGCCGAAAAAACCTTACCATTGAATAAGTTTTGAAATAGTCGATGAATACGGTTCGGCACAAAAAAAAAACAGCTATACACTCCGTTTCTTTTTATCAATCTGCGGGTGCGTGTGATTAAAGCAAACAGAAATAGGCAACTGGGTGCGTTCATTACAGAATTTAGACACGGCATGAGCAGCGTTCACAAATTTTCCCTGACGACAATAAAAATTCCCTGATTTTTGACAATTATTGGCACTTTCCCTGACGTTTCCCTGACAAAGTTCAAATTCTCTGACATTTCCAGGTTTTTCAGGTTTTCCCTGACGCTGAGAACCCTGGGTAGGCCATCACCGTCTAACAGGACATTTTTTAAGTGAGTATGAACTTTGTAAAAGTAAACTATTAAAGTGCTAAACTCACTCAACATTAACTTATTTTTGGTAATTTTATGGTCATTGAAACCTTCGCAAATGGCACACCTCTTGAATCTTGTCTCCTGCAACCCTCACCTCCAGTCTCATCAAAGTGCTGTGGATGAATTATTCTCTACTATTTCGAAACTCGGGTGTAAGACTACAAACTTTTGATATTCTCAAGTAATGAGGTTTTTATATAATTATTGCTCTCTTTGTTTAATTTACATGCATAACTATTTTACTCTGTATATTCACTTTCTGTTCCATTCTTTAAATCAACAATTTGCATTATGCGAGGACATTTTTTCTAGTAAAAGGACGGAAAGACACAGGGACTGTACTTATGTTTTTCCAAAATGAAGGTAGGCAACCTTTCTTCTTCTATACTCGCGACAAGAATTCAGACGACTTACGTCATACGAACAAATGAATAATTCATTATATTTTCATCAAAATATTTAGGAAACTGCAACTGATAGTAATAAAACTATATACTACACTAAAAGTTTGCATTATATATTGCACTAAATTGCAAAAAATGATTGTTTTTAACGCGACCAAATATCGAAAATTACATTGACAATAAAAACAAATGTAACGTCAGCCGTGACGTAAGACGTCTGAATTCTTGACGCGAGTATATCAGTAATCTGTATCTATAATACATACTACATTTTTTGTTAAAAAGTCCGACAACAGTTAGTAATGCTCAGCTTTTCTAATTTTAGATATCTATGGCAACTCTATGTGAGGTCAATGTGTTAACGTTTACGTTTAGTATTACCATTTATTATTAATTTTATTGTTTATATTTTTTGCAAACATTTTAATTTTTTTTATTATCACAAAATTTGCCTCAAACATTGCAACTGCCAACCCATTAGTTGTTGCAAGATCTATTTCGGTGATACTATATTGGTCATAATTATAAGATTCTTGTGATTTGAACAGCAATTTGAATAGTGATTAATTGGATGTAATTCTGTAGATGTTGTAAGTGATAGAAAAATAAATCCTGTAAAAGTTAATTAATTGTTTTTGTGTGAGTAGGAAGTTCCGTTAAGACCCGTAGGTCCACAAAATTATAGCGATGATAGCAATCCAGATCAATAAAAATAAATAACTTTGTGATGAAATTTTCTTTAAATTGGTAAATTACGTATCTCTATTTACGTTAGTTCGTGGTTAATAATGGTAGCCTTAACACTTACCTAGTGGTTTCTTCAGATACTTGTGATCAACGGCTTGCGCCACCTGTCCCAGTGCAATTGCTAGACCACTGATCGCTTTTTGAAGTCTTTCAGCTTGCACTAAAAGCACATCATCGTCTACTCCATCCACCCCATTCACTTCTCCATCCAAGACAGTACCAAGGAACCTGCCAGGATCTTGGTAATCTTTGAGTTCGTTCTTCGGTACCTCCGGGGAACTTGACCTACTATTCTTCCCCTTCTCCTTCTTCACCTTTAATAGTCTGCCATTCTCCCCGTTCCTCATAACAGCCAGATCTTCGTAGCGCTTTGACAGGAGACAGTTACGCCACTCGTCCCTGTTTTTAACAGCCAAACTACCGAGATTGCCTGCATATATCTTCTCCTCCATCTCAAGGATGTTATCTGTAAGGGCATTTTCTAAAACCTCCTCGGGCGACATATCGGAGCCATAGCCCAAGTTAGCATCCTCATATCTGTCCTTGCCCTTTTTTGTGTTTTTCGAAGGTTTCTGCTCTTCTTCAATTTCTACCTCCGGATTCAGAATGCTTACGGGCGTTTGTGCAATAATATTTATCAAACGGTCCTTGTCATTCCTTATGACATTTAATAGTTCACTTTCTCGAACACCGCGTCTGTTCAGACTGGTTTCAAACGCATCTAGTTGATCTTTACTGTGAAAAAAGAACCATCTGGTCTTATTTAGATCTGTGGAATGTACGATGCAAGTGGTAGGATCTGCAGAACACATGAATAATTCAGCACAACTTTCCGATTCGGCATTACGGGAAGAATTAGGTGAACCGGTTCCGTTGTTTGACGATTTAGATGGTTCGTTTTCTTTATCACTGGAATTTGTCTCCTCGAACAGCGTTTTTCGTACGTATTTGAGTAGCTGTTTGCGATCCACATTAACCAGTTCGGGATTCTGTTTGCAGATTTCTTGACGGCATTCCCCCGCATATTTGTCTTCGGAATTTATAAATATAGCGGGAACCGAGTCTAACCTAATATATTTGCGGAACGCTCTGTCGTAACTGAAACCAAAGAAAATTAAAAAAATATTTTTTGAATTTTTGGGAAATTCGAATATAATAGTTATTTTTAAGAATGCTATCAAAATATTAACTTCTACGATGGATCAATCCGTTATATTTTTCTCTCTCCTTCGTATGTTGTGATACTTTTGGCAAATCCATTGCTGAATTTAAAAACTCGCTTTATACTGCTAAACATTTCAAAATCTATTCAAAGCAAATTACTTTCTGTGTTGTTCATAGCCGTACACTATTCGGAATAATTATGTATAAACCTGGAATTCCGTGTTTGCATGTATAAATCAATCTATATTAAATATTCACTGACCAATGGTAATTTGTGCATCTCTGTGAATACTAGCATGAATAATATACATTTAATTGCCCGGACTGAAAATAATAGCATAAAGCTGTGTGTTCATGAAGAAGTCTCAACTTTTAGCAAATTTTGCCAACTGTAACATTTTCGTAACCCCAACTAACCCCACATAATGATAAAAATAGCATTAATATTAGAGATGGGAAATTCTCGGGAAAATATTTTTTGGAAATATGTATTCCCAATATATACTTTGGGAGTGTTGCCAAATGTTTCACATGAATAATCCCAGGGAATATTTCCTTGGAAACTTTAAAGGGAAATGTATAGATACATTTTGAGTTGAGGAACATCTCTATTCCTAAGGTTATGTTGTTATAATTTGGCGGAAAATTCAAAATAATACAGAAATATTTCCCAGAAACTTCTGAAATCTTCCTGGGAACATTTCTTGGAAATTTTCCCTGAACAGGACTCTTCCTATCCCGAAAAGTTCCCATTTCGGAAATGTTCCAGTAGGGAAACTTATCAGTGGCCCATCTCAAATATTGTTTGTTTATTTGCTGTTTTGCAAAATTCGCTAAGTTGATATTTTCCTGCCATTAAAATGTCCTAAGCAACCAATGTTGTTTTATTATGTATTTTTATGAGAAAAATGTTATGCTTCATAGTGGTTTTTTCCTCAGTTGTCGCAAAGCTTTTGGGGAGCCACCACTGAAAATACTGACAGTGAAGACCAGCGAAATATTTGGATGCATGTAATGCGACCAGTTACAAAGACAACTATGGGACATCTAGGTAGAAAATCATTATTCGAGGAATAGTTCCAGCCATAGCAATCGTAATACCAACAACAAGAACCAAAATCAATATATAGGCAGGTTCAAAGATACTGAAAGTGGGTCCGATTCCACAAAGCCTAGCCCGAGAATAACAAGGGCAGGTCAAAGAATCCCAGCTAAGGATGTGCACTTTTATTCCATTACTACTGCCAGTAATCGAGGTCATAGCATAACAACACTATATAGCAAATAGCAGTGGCGGCTCGTGGCATTTAGACTAGGGTAGGCGACAGCAACATATGAGACGAACCTTACTATTTTCTAAAAATAGCGCCACAGGCAAAAATTTTTAAATTTTCAAAGTCATGCGTTTTCCTGGCACTTTGACTATCAATAACCTCGTAAAACAAGATGCGCGTGTCTTCGGTTCGGATCTGCCGAAGCACGTCCGAAGGCGCTCAAGCTGCGATTATTTTTCCATCACAACAACGCGGTTTGTCGTCTTATCGAGATCTTGCTGATGCGGAGACTATCGAGTTACAGGCGATGGGATGGAGAACCTAGCCTAGTCTGGATGTTCTGTTTGGGAATAAAATTACTGAATGCGGTGCGGCGCAACGCCGAACGGTGGTGATGAAATGTACCTATAAAGGGTGTTCATGGTACCAGCGCCGCCGACGACGATAAATAATTTAATTATTATTAATAATATATATAAATAATAATCATAAATAATTTATTACTTATAAATAATATTAAATATTTCTGTTTTATTAGGCGATGTTAACAGTTGCGCATTACATACAATTTTAAAAGTAGGCGGCGCCTACCCTGCCTACCCCAACAAGCCGCCACTGGCAAATAGTAATGCTTCATGTCAAATAAATTAATTGTTATAATAAAAACGCTGAACAAAAAAAAAAACAAGTAAGAATCAACAATTTTTATATACGCTATTTTTTTTGTATTTCTTTAGAATATCTTCATTTGTTCACTTTAGTTTAATTATTTAAATAGAATTTAGTAAAGAAAATCTGCAACTTTTTGCTTTATATTTAACCACATAAGCTAAGCGGGATCACATAAAGCACTGTTTTAAAAAAATTACAAATCATCTGTATAAACATATACCTTCTAAGCCATGTTGATTTCTTCCTATATAAATAAATAGCCTTTACCTGCGGAACCAAAATAAACGTATTGATGGAATTTTTGCACTAAATTTAAAAAATTCCACCAAATTCAACGCTGAGACATTTGAACTACTTTTTAATTTGCCCAATTTCCTCGGAAAATAAAACAATAACTTTTGACCAACCTTGTACAACTATAAATTTTCAATGCTTAAAAATTTGTAATTCATCTTACATTTAAAACGAAAATAAAAACTATCCAAAAATCTCCCCCATCAAATAAATACTAGTTAATTATTTCGTTGAATAAGTTACTTATTATCATTTATTAATTATGTTAAAAATTAAAATGAATAATTAAATGCAAATAACTCACCCCATCACATTTTGTAGATCACAGATAGCCTTAATCAACTTGTCCGTCTTCCTGGCATTCTCTGCTCGTCTTTTATCTGCCTCTTTCTTCAGCTTCTCTACAGCCTCTTTCCTTGCCTCCGGTCGGTCCTTCATCTCTTTCTGAAGCTTCCATTTGCCTGTGGAATATTCCTGTTCTTTCTTCTTCTCGGCTACTTGTGCCACTTTCAAGTCCATTTTCAATTGCTTAATCTTCTCTAGCCGCTCTTCCACTATGTCCCTTACATCTGCATACGTCAACAGCTGATTGGTCAAGCAGGCTAAGATCTGTAGTTTATCGGTTATTGGAAGCTGAACTACATTATGGAGAGCTAATGCTTTGAGTATATGGGGCTGATGAAGACGCAAGTGCAGACCTGGGTCGTCTTCGCTAGTGTAACCGCCACGTTGAGCGTAACGCCACTTAGCGCCCGTGTCGTTGATGCGGGCGCCGGAAGACAGCAGGTGAAGTCTAAGAATCTCGGAGACGGTGACAGAATAGAGGGGTAGACGGCCAAGAGGAAGGCCTTGGTATTTGTTACTCCAACTAGAGGCAAGCGTGGCAAGACGGGTGGCTTCTGTCAAGCTGAGGTTGTCAGATAGTTCGTCTTCTTTGATATCTGGGAATTAATAATTTGTGAAAATTTTATTCAGCTCCTGTGGCAGTTGATGAAAATTAAAATGATCATATATTGACGAAGCATGGGACCCTTTCCAATTTTTTAAGGGATGACTACAAACACCACAAAAAGATGTTCTTTTTTTAATTTTCAAAATTCATGATACTGGAACTTCAAATTAAATATTGAGAGAAAGAAAAAAACAGTTACATACAGGGTGTAACTTTAAGTGGGGGGTAAGCTTTTTAGGAATATTAGTATTTTTTTTTTTTTTCTTTAAATCAAATAAAAGTGATTTATAATAAATTTTTTAAAACGGACTGAAATTCTTATCCACACCTTCCCTGAACAGCGTCCAAGTTTCGCTGCTGAACCGTGTTTACCGAGTTGTCATTTGCTACCACTTGGATCGCTAAAATGATATTGGAATGATGTAAAAATGGACTGTAAAAGTGGATATAAAAAATATTTTTTTTGTCCTATTACCATTACTAAATAATAATATTGATAGGTGGAAAAACATACGTTACCTATTAATTATTCTCAGCATGGCTTGTTTTAAAATAATTTAGGTTGTTTATTTTGTCATACCTATTAGAATAATATGATGAGACTATCAATAGCCAGTAGAGGCAAAAAACCCCCAAATAGCCAGTGAGCGAAATATGCCATAGCTTCATTTTGATTTTAATTTGGTTTCCCTTTTGACATGCGGGGGAAGACATTGTAATACGATAGGTAATTTAGTGAGTTTTTAGTGAATTCAAAATAGAATTTGTTTATTGGAGTGTTGCATTTTATCAAGTTAATTTTTATAGTAATTTAAAGTGGTATTTTGTGAAGTGTCTTGTGCAGTGTAAGTGTATAACCTTATAAAGGTGTGTTTTCATTGCCAAGTGTATATGATATTATGAAAAAATCTACAAACAAGAAAGAGTTGATATAGTTAGGCCTATTTTTTGTAAAATGTTATCAGTTTGGTTCAATAATTAAGAGATTATGAGAGTTTTGAATGACAGTACACTAATGTTGGACAAGAACTAACTGGAAGAGTAAGAAACTTAAAACTAAACATTTTAAATGCCGTAGAAGATGACCCTAACCACAAATATATTATATTTCAAAATTATACCCTGTATATCATTGGATTATATAGAGAAATATTTTGCAAATATATGTACAGATGCTCATGTTAAAGTGGAAAAAGGGGAAAACATTTTTACTGTTCATTTTATGAGAAACAAAACAAAATCGAACATTTGGTGATCAAATCAAATATTAGCCAAACATTGAATAGTGACAAAGTGGCCGACAGGGCCGAATACTGATTAAACTATTTGGACTCAAGCCTAACACCGATTATTAGAATTATAAAGAGAATGGAAGAACAGAGTGCAGCACTTACCCGTCGCATTTTCAATAGATGTCCTATACTGTGTAGACTCCTCATCTTGCAGATTAAAAAGCGCAGTTAAAAACATTTGAATGATGTCTGTTAATGGTCCCGCCACCTCTTTTTCGATCAAAGCCCTCTCCATGATTTCAAGAGTGAAACCTCCTGGAAAGAAGTCCTTAGTGGATAGTAGCTTGGAGAAGGTCTCCACAAATTCCATGACCATCAACATGTCCCCAAAATATTTGTCTGGTACTTTGGACTTTACTGGCATAGGAATAGGCAGTTTCTTTAACACAAATAGCAATGCATGTATTATTTACCTTACAATAATAATTGTATTACTTTTAGGTTTTCACTGAACCCTGCATTATACATATTATTTTCATATAATTATAACATGTTACTTATAAGAAAAATAAGGAAAAATTTACCTTTTGATCTTCTAAGTCCAGATCGTCTTTGGCTTTACTCCATTCCTTGAGGTAACTTGCTATCTTCACACTCTCCTCTTTCTGTTTCTTCTTCAATGCCAATTTTTCTTCCTCCTTCATCTGCCTCCATACCTTAAACTCCTCCTCCCGTTTCTTCATTTGCTCCAGAAGGTTTGATTTCTTCTGTTTTGTAATTGATTTACTTTCAGAGTTCATGCTATCAACACTAGTATTATTCTTCATTAAGTACTTAGCCAGAGTCTCTTGCTTGTGTTTTCTACCATTTGGAGTTTTTTCAAGCTTTTTAGATTTGTCAAAGTTTGGCAATGGTCCGTCAAAGATCTGATCAAATTTAATCTTGTTGATACCGAAATCATCCAAAATGGAAGCCTTTATCACAAACATGCCTTTTTCATCCTGTTCGACATACTGTTTTAAGAATAATTTACTTCTCTCCCTGTTGAAAACACCTTTCTTTCTCCGGATTTGGTTGCAATCAACTATCATGATTTCGCTGATGTCATTATCATCAGCGTCTAAGTGTTCTATTTCATACTTAAATAAGTTTGCCGGAGGCCAGTAATGGCGATCTGAATTTGTTCTGAAATATAATTTGTTATGAAGATAAAGTGTTACTTTGTTTGCCAAAATTAATGTAACTTGCTTAGTTTTTAAACAAAACTATTTAATAGTTTTTAGTATTTTTAGTGATTAAAGGATTCCTAACAAATTTTATGGACTGTGTTAGTTAAAATTGGTATAAGGTAAACTGTCCAGTCTTTGACACTATTACCACATTTTTACAATGAAAAATGTATTGTAACCAACCTATTTACGTTACAAAGATGTGTTATTTGTTAAAAGGTTGTTGTAGTTTATATTAACTGATAAACCAGTTATTTGAGAAAAAATCATTTCCTTCAATTAAAAAAAAATAGTAAAGACAAGAAGACTCAAGACAACCAGTTATTGACAAATAAAAATTAGTAATTGACACCCAGTCATTGACAGTCGAAAAATAAAGTAAAGACGAATTGTGTTATATTTATCAGATGTTCTAATTACATATTATTATTATATATATATATATAAATGATAATAGCAATTATCTGAAGATGAGTTATTAAAAATGAAATAAGAGCAACAGTGAAAACTTGGGAAAAAACCTTTAATTATGATGCTTCATATACATCAACTGGTTTGACAAATTTATATTTGATCCTGTCACGAAGTAATCATCAGAGGAGGGGCAGTTTTCCTAATACAGCGGTCTTATTTACGCTGGAGATGTCATTCGTCCATTCTAAACATTGTTTTGTCTTCATTTAATACCCTCAAACACATAACTTCTATTTCATTGTCGTCATTGTATAGGTTTTGCACAATGCAAACATATCTGTATTGAGTTGTTTTACGCTTGCCTCCAAAAAACTTTATTAGTAAATAATCTCCGATGGAAAGTTTGCTTTGTACATCAGTTTCACAGAACTCTTGTTCAACTTGAAATAGATCAATATCAGCCAAACTATCGTCACTCTCTTTCCACTCTTCTTCAGGCGTTTCTGAATCATCTGTGACGGTCTGTAATTTCTTTGCCTCTATTTTTTTTTTTTGTTCTGTTCTCTTTGTAACTTTCTTTGCTCTTTTTCTTCAATCTTTCGTTTTCTCAATGTCTTTCTTGGTATTGTATTTCCGCCATTCCTCAGATGTTACAACTGAAGGTATTTTCTCTTTTGGCTTTTTCTTTGTCGATGTCGAAGGTCCTGGCCAGAAGAGTGCCTTTTAAATGGCGGCTGCACGTTTTCAAAGGGGTAGGTAAATTAGACTGCTTATAACTCTGGGGTACTTCATTTTCTTTGTTATCTTTTACCGGAGTTTCATGAAGGGGCAAAGGCGGAATCACTTCATTGTTTATATTTTCTATAGCCAATTCATTACTGTCTGAGACCACGTTATTCGGTGTATCAGCAGTGTTTTCAGTGTTATTAATTGTTTTATCATTTAAAGCTTCAACCACATTTTTCCAAAGATTGAACAGAGCAGTGTCCTCAACATCTCCCTGCCACAAACCTGCTGTATCTGCCAAACAAGTTTCAAATTTTTCAATTTTGGTTTGGGAATCCTAGCTTCTAATTGTTTTAAAAACTCCTTCTCAGTTTCATTCAAAGGTACTTGAATTCCAGATGGTTTGGAAATTTTTCAAATTTGACATTATCTACCTCGAAAGGACAAAGTCCTGATACACGAAACCATTCTTCACTGTCGTGGTTGTTACATGTTCCAAAGCCTTCACAAAAATCGATCCAAAATTTTGTTTTTGTAATTTAATGCCGCCATTCTCCGATCTCCATTTCTGGACTTCAGTTTTCCATGCATTTTTAGTGGTCGGAATACCGCCACATCCATGGGTTGTAAGAGATCGTTGAGTTGGGAAAAAGTGCTATTAATTCTATACCATTTTCCAAACAAAAGTTTGATAAGTGAAGGGTTAAATGTGAGGCATGACCGTCTACAAAGAATAAGACCGGCCTTTCGATTTTTCTTGGTCTAACCATGGAACAAAAATATTTGCTATATATTCATAAAAGTAGAGCTACACATCCAGCCGCTTTCTGTATTACCAATGGCCCAAGAAGAAGGAATGCTTGTTGAAATGTATCCAGGCACTCTGACGTATGTAAAAGTACCATTGGAGGAGCTATTTGACCTTCAGCGTTGGCTGTTAAAAGGATTGTTAAGTTGTCTTTTTCATCACCACCCATTGAATATATGTTTTATCACCTTTTCTAGCAAGTACTTTATTACCTTTTGGGTTTAAATAAAAGGCACTTTCGTCAGCATTGAATACTCGTTTGGGTGTATTAGTAATTTCAAACAATCCTTTTGAAACCAAGTAGTCTTTTATTTCAGCAAACCAGTTTCTAAGTTGCCTTTCAGTCACATTTTCTCTTGCGGGAGTTAAATTTTGGGCTACCGAGGAGATATCTCGGTGTCTTCGTAGAAATGACTGGAACCATTTATCGCCAGGGCGATTATTTTTGAATGGAGTGTCTCTTTTGTTTCAATAACAATTTTTCTACACTGTCCAACAACATTGTCTTTGTTATTGGAAAATGTCTCTGCTGAAGTAAAATAATCCATTGGACCAAAACGTCTCCTCTTGAGTTGTTAAAATTGTTGGAGGACCCATGCCACAAACTTTAGATTTTCCACTTGACTTGTAAAGCAAAGTTGTGCGGGAATGCCCGTTTGCTTTGCTACTGCAGCAACTGGCATGCCCCTGGCTATACGTTCAAGAGCTTGAGCCATTTGCTCGGTTGTATAATTTTCTTGGGTGCCATAATCTAAAACAATATAAAATCCAGTTATTGACTGCCTTTCGGCCAGTAATTGACAGCCCATGTCGAACACTGGAAACATCATTTTAAAAATAACATAATTTAATTTGGAGGGATGGTCTTGGCTCGCACCTGCTAGAGAGCAACAACTTGATAACAACATTCAATTCTAGTCTTTGACATGGGTGTCAATCATGGGATGAAGTTTATTTTTCTAATCCAGTGATTGACAGTGCAATGTGACAGCTTAATAAAGATTGAGGTTATCATTTGAATGTAGCATGCGATTCTATGATTCATTTCAAAGCAGTCAATACAAATACAATATCCTATCATGAAAAACATAAAAGTTATAATCTTAAACTTAATGCGCTTACCTTATTATATTTGCATCCACGAACCACTAGATTATGCACCACTACACTGTTAGAATTTATTTCTCTGCAACAATGGCGGTTAAAGACACGAACTAATAGGCGATGGTGCCGCATAAATGTAGCAACTAAACAGAGCGGGAAGTTTAAAATTATATAGGATAGTTATGTTACAAATAAAGTATGTATGAAAGGGTGTCAATTACTAGCAGGCTGTCAAAGACTGGGCGGTTTACCTTACCTATGTTGGAGCTCTTAATGTTCTGATAAGAAGTCTCCAGAGTCACAAAACATGAAGATCATCATGATGCACAATACCTATGTTTTGGAATATAGTTCAATTTTTTTGAAAGGATGACCTTGTATCGATAAAATGACCTCTACAAAAGCTGCTATGTTTGGAGAGAAGCCAGTTGGAGACCTTCTTTTTGACCTTAAAAATCGTTAAAGGTTAACTTTCTTTTTTCAAATGAAAACCTATAATTTTCAACCCAAAGACAGACATATGACCTTCAGATATTTTATGGAGGTCACTTTGACACAAGTAATCAAATGTAAAATGTCTTGCGATTTCAGAATTTGGGGTCAAAATAATAGGTTCCCATTTGAAAAAGAAAGTTGACCTTCAAGGTCAAATCCAAGGTCATATTTTCAAGAAAATTGGACTGTAGCCCAAAATATACGTATTCTGAACGTCTGTGCTGAAAAAACTATTGACCTTCATGCTTTGTGACCATAGAGAATTTTCAGAACAATGGCTACCACATACACCAATTTGAGCAAATTTATCTAAAGACCACTTTCCTGTGTATGTGTGTAGGATCCTTTATTCCCAGATATTCAATGCATTTTTCAAAACTTAGCAATAGAGAAACGCTTCTAATAAGAAAAATTTACAGACAGATTTTGGTAAGCTAAAAGCAAGAGACATGTGCTGTAACAATTTAATGAGTTTATCTGTATCAAATGTTTTTTTTCTTTTTAATGATTTTTGAAAATCAGAGCCAATAACTTAATTCAAATGAAAAGTTTTATCCAGCATCTGTATCAAACAAAATAGTTTACATTTTGAACATTTACTTTAATTTAATAGGATTTCTGTTAATTAGTATCTTATTTATTTCTATTTAATTTTAAAAATTTTGACTGATTTTTTCAATTATTTAATTTAGTTTTAACAATGTTTAAAAATTATGATTTGACTTCTAAACAGTATTTTTGGTTTTTCTTTAAAATGCCACGTCTTATCTACTTCAGACAAGAGGACCTTTTCTGGGTAAAATTGAATACCCTTTCATATTTTTAAAAAACATTTGCAAAGTTTCAATTTACTATACTTTTTTACAAAAGGATTCATATAACCCTCTATCCCCACCACTGGAATTAATATAATTTTCGGTGTCAAATTATTTGCGCTCAAATACTAAGTTTTTTTTCCAGTAGTTATTTCAATATAAAATAAATAAAACAAAAATAAAATTCAACTTCCTGTATCTCAGAAACGAAACATTTTGGGACCCGTATTTATAGGAATTTATAGTCTCAAAACTAGGTCTTCTAAAAACTCTTGAAATCCTGATATTTAAAAGTGAGAGACCCTGTATAATTATGTATAACTTATCACCAGATAACCAAACTATTCTATTTCCATGTTATTCTGAAACGGACATTTTTATATGAAATAATTCCTGTCCCAAGCACTATCCTAAATACACAATCAGTAGTTATGTTTAATCAAAAGAACTATTTTATTTTATGACCATGCAACCTCCTTAAAGTTTGAATCATAGATGTCCATGTCTAAGCTACCAATCAGGTCACATTATATATCGAGACATAGTCTCTAGAAAATATATGGCTTTATTTTTTTTATTATGTAAAACATAATGAGAACGATTCTGAGCTATTTGAGAACTCAAGATCAGAATAAACCATCAGAATGTGGTTATTGTAAAAAATATATATTTATTTTAAACATTATTCTCGTACGGGCTTTATTAATTATTCGTATCCTGAAATAAAGTTATGTACAATCGTTTGCAATATTAATGGCACTCATTAAAATGAATTTTGCGATTTCTTTTGAACTTCCGACGTATATATTAGTTCTTAGTTCACTGAGAACTTCCAGAAGTTCAAAAACAATTTTGAGAGAGAAATGTCAATACAAATTTTACTGGTATATGTTAATATCATAATATTATTACTATCATGTCGATTAGCATTATAATATAACCTTCATTTTTGAATATTAGTTTTCTAAGTTACCTAATAAAATTTGCTAAAGTAATTATAGGTATTTACTATTAGAGTAAAACTTTCAATCTTAATAAAAAATGGTCTCTTCCTTTATCCTCGAAGGTCCTGCACAAAAAACTGAAGATATTTATGTGAAATTAAATGTGTATAGTCAACTTTATACTCGTTTCAACACTTTAGAACATTTTACACTGTATAAACATTATTAAAAATTTTAAATTATTAAATAGTTAATAAATTGGGGTCTCGTAATTTAAAGAAAAACTGCTGTATATTTAATTTTTTTCTGTACAAATTCAAATTTATGACTTCACACAGTTGTGAAAATAAATAGGTGCTACTTTAACATATTGTAATTAATACATGGAGATTATTATGATTTTTGTTTTTTGCAAAAATCAGTTGACTGCACAAAACTAACTTTAGATTGTGAATACAAAACCTTCAAAAATAGACAAGTAAACATTTTTTAATCCAGATTTTATAGTTTTAAGCTATAGCAAACAATTACCAATACTACCTTTTTAAGTGACTAAAATAAATATAGCCTTAGGAATAACTGAATTAAACTATACATATGTATAGTTTACTTCAGTATAGTTATGGTATTTGAACACATAAATTGTAACTTTGTAATACTAAAACAGTTTATGTTTATATACTATACTGTAAAAAAATTATGGTTATCATTGAATAGTTGAAAATAGCTAAGTTTGGATTTTAAATTTTAAATAGACTTGACTAATACACAAGTTGAGCTAAATAAAGCTATTTAAAAACCCAGCAAGGTCAAGATAGAGGAATTAATTTTTTTTCCATAAAATTCTCTATGAACATTTTGAAGATATTATCATTTATTATCACCATTATATTAAAACTGTTGTTATGATATCGACATACATTAAATATTGCACAATATTATTCTGTTCGGCTAGGGGTTAAACCCAAATTTGCATCACACTTACCCATTTTTAATAATGGTCTTAAGTTGCTCCTCTGTAGGTGCAATGACTTGCAAAACATGTGAGTCTTTCCACTTGTTCCCAGTAAAGGAGGTCTCTAAATTCTCTCCGATAAAATATCTATCTTTCGCATACATAAAAACATCTTCTGCCATGTCTCCAAAAGAAGATCTTTGAGTTTTACTGGCAAGGAATAATATAGGTATTCTTAGTTCAATTGGAAATTCTTTCAAGCTCTGTTTGGCATTTTCTTCGCTTTCTAAAGCCTCTTGATAAGTTAAATTCGATTTCCCTGTCATGGAACAGGTCCAGACCATTGAATTACATAAGAACATCCTCTCAGAGAACTCCCTAAAAAATTCAAAGTATTTGAGTATAGAATGTAGTTTTTTTACCCCTTATGTTTTTATTGTGAAAAATTAACATAACCTAAAATTGTTCCAATTTGCATTATGGCCTAGAAAATGTAGCCATCAGAGGCCAATTAGATGTAGAATAGAAAACGATGGCGTAGGTCGTTGCCAGTGAAACAAACCGTTAGAGATGTTAGGAAGTAATAACAATTTTATCAGAACATAAAGCAAAATAAATCCTTTCATCGCGATTTGAACTTACTCATAGTCTCGGAATATCTCGTTTGTAATTTCGCAATAGAAAACCTCCTCATCATCTCGAAGAAAATCCGGTATCGACTGCTTTTCAAACACCTTTTTCTTTAAGAGAGGCATTGTGAGGCATGGATCTATTTGGAGGGAAAATCAACGTTGTTTTCTCATATAAGTAAGGCTTCGTTTCGTCCTTTAAATATTATAACACTAGCACCTAATCAACACAGAGCGTCTTAAACATGAAGAAATCGCGCTTTGCCGCGTTTTCCACAAATTTATTAATCTATTTTGTTAAAACGTCTTTTCTCAAACGGAACTGACAGACGAACGTTGTCGGCTTCCAAATTGACTGCCGACGCGCAGGCGTACGCCGCAGGTGATTGTTGAAAAATGACGCGCGCAATGTAAAACGGAAACGTAGCGTGTTGGATATTTAAAAAGTCAGTGGTCCTAAACAGGTGCTCAATGTACAATCGTTTGCAATAATAATGACACTCATTAAAATGAATTTTGCGATTTTTCTGAACTGGTAACATATTTGTAATTAAATTTTAAATTTCTAGTTATTAGTTGTTTCTCTCGTCAATAGAAATTTAATGAAATTTCTACTCAGAACTTCCAGAAGTTCAAAAATAAGAGATGAGTGTCATTATTATTGCAAACGATTGTACAGAGTGGTCCACATTTGAGTCAGACAATTTTAATTATGCAATCATTAGGTTCTTTTCTTTGTTTGTTCAGTGTAGTGTAAATTACACTACGCTAAAAATCAGCTGTTCAGTGGCTCAGCGCAGTACAGAAGTGGTGCTAGAACCAAAGGAATAACAAAGTATAGTAGTATGAAATAATGAGATGGTGTAGCCAGAGAACAACCATGCGTGTGCAGTAATAAAATTATATTCTAAATTTGAAAAAAAATTCCTAACTAATTATTAATTATGGACGTCAAAGATGTTTTTTGTGATGATGACTTTTTAGACAATAGATTAGTAGATCTTCATTCAAGCTCGGCTAGCTCGAGTAGTGGTGATGAAGGAGAAACATTAAGGTTTGTGTTGGATATTTCAAAAGTCAGTGATCCTAAACAGGTGATCGATGTATGTACAGACTACAGAGTGGTCCACATTTAAGTCAGGCAATTTTATGCAATAATAATTGTCAGCGTCAGCTAAATTCAGTAACAGCCCTACATATTTTGTAAGTTGTACTATATTATGCAAGTGACGCTAGATAGCAGATGCTACAATCATAAATTGTTTTATGTAAAAAGATATGATGCTTATTAAAGTATATAGGTATATTGTATAACGATTTTTGTTTCATATGATCAAACTTGTATCACTGATTTATTAGAGGATATTATTATAGCAAAATTGAAATTTAAAATAATATTCTTTGACTTTAGAAATTGAGAACTTTACAAATGTTTTTCTTTATTCTTAAATTAGTGATGGCCCCTGTTGAATTTTGACTCCATTTGTGACCTAAGCTAATAATATACAGGGCGTTTCTAAATAAGTGTTGCAACGGAAAAAAGTCTTGAAAAAAGAAACATTTTTTTCCTTTTTCTCTCCGAGCCTTAGAGATACGGTGTCAAAACTTATTTTTTTTTTTTAGTTTTTTCCAATTTCTTAGGAACCGTTGTTCTGTTGGACTGAGGTTTTGTAAACATATTACTTTTTAGCACCCTTCTCGAATTTATTAGACGTGCCAGTGGTGGAGATTTTAAGGTATCGGAAGAATTTTTTCCCCCTAATTTTTACGCCACTGGAAAAATTGACATTTGACAGCAAGTTCTGAAGCGCCAATGAATTTTACACAAAAATAGTTCTCTTGGTTCATTGCTCTAAAGTCAACCGTTTTCAATAAAAATGACTATGAACAAAAACAAACATTTTGCTAACGTGTCAAAAATCTTTTGTAATTTAAAAAATAGGTAGTAATTATTAACAATTTTAACGAGATTTAACAACAGATAGGATTTTAACTTTTTTTATCAATTTGGTGAGTAAAATTTACAAATACTGTTCAAAATTACGTTTGCGGACTTCAATGCACGCATTACATCTTCAAATCATGTTTCTTTCTGCCACTGCGGCTTCACCCCTATCGATCAACAGATGGCCCCATTAGGCGGTTCAATTCGTCGTTCTCTTGAGGTCTTGCTCTTGCAAAATGTGAGGGTGTCTCATCATATTGTTAATTATTACTACCTATTTTTTGAATTACAAAAGATTTTCGAAAAATTAGTAAAAATGTTTGTTTTTGTTCATAGAGTCATTTTTATTGAAAACGGTTGACTTTAGAGCAATGAACCAAGAGAACAATTTTTGTGTAAATGCGTCAGCAGTTCAAAAGAAATCGGAAAAATAATTTTAATGAGTGTCATTATTATTGCAAACGATTGTACCTATATTGCAATTTTATTGAGAAATCAATTGCCATATGATTTTCATATTATTAACTTCTTTACCTTTAATTTATTAATTCCTTTTCTGAATCTATTCATGTTTGAGTACATATACATTAGTAATATTATTTTATGCTATCGTTTGCAAAAAATAGCAAGAAACAAATAAATCGATATTATTAATATTTTTATAACATTTGTTATAAATAATAATTATGGAAACCTATTAATAAAAAATATGTTTATTTCTTTCATTTTGAATGAGTAAAATCTCATAGAAATCATGAAACCTAACAATTAAATAACCATAAATAAAAGCAATTATTGGTATTTCCAAATCTTGCCAAAAAAATTATAAACATTGAAATAACATTATATGGCAAGATATATATGTTTATTAATATCACTAGTAAATATTTGTCTTTATTATTCTTACATAAAATACATTATTTTGAAAATATAATAGTAAAAAGTTACCAAACAAAACATATTTTAGAAAATCGAACTCTAGTTACTAAGCCAATCCGTTAAGTAAGTACAAACTTTAGGATTAATAAGTCCAGTGTCTGCACAACGGTTCACAACTGGGCATACGCTACAAGTAGTTTTCACTAGTCCTAGTGGAGGTAAAAAACTATTAACTGCCCTATAGAGATACGATCCGTTAGTAGCTACTATCCTCTCAGCATTATTGTCCAAAACAACTGTGTATAAAATACTCTCAATATCATCAACAGACAAGGAGACTTTGCTTATTCCCAATTCGGATATGAATTTGTGAACATCATTAGCAGTAGCGTAACTTCTGTTTCTTGTCAGTAGGGGTCCACCACTTATTTTGTTAGCTTCTTCCCATTTCTGAACTAGAAACCGATGGCACTGTTGGCTTAACACATCAACAAATTCAGATTCAAAGTCTTGGTCTTGGTACCAAGCACCTCCTGTGACCGAGTTATCAGGTTCTAAATCGTAAAGCATGTAAACTTTCTTCTTACTAGCCTACAAAAGCCTAATGTAATACATACATATTGAAAACACAAAAATATTTACCGAGACAGATTTTACAGCTTTAATAATTTTTTTTGTTTCTAAACTTTTAAGTACTTTATTTAACTGAGTCATAGTAAGGTTAGACTTAAATCTGATGTCTCTTATCCAAATGCCTTTATTTCCCGCCTCCTCTATGATCTTGTAAACAATTTTTTCTTCACTGTCAGCTCCTTTATTTGTAGTTTTCTTTGATGGATCCTTGTATTTATAAAAGAGCTTGTCTTTAGTTTTAAATAGATCAAATGTCCTAAAATAAGACATTTACTAAAAAGTAAATAACTACATGGAAAATCAAAGTTACCCATTCTTGAGACATTTATTGATAATTGGAGTAATTGCAGGCAAAGGTACATCTTTCATGTACTCCTTTATGTCATCGTTGGAAATACCTTCAGGTTGAGACTTAGCTAATTCTAATAACCGGCTTTCTATATCATTCTGACCTTCATTCTGTGAAGATTCTTCACTCATTTTTATTGTAATTCATAAGCTTAAGAATTTTCTATAATTATATATTTTATCTATTTTAAAAATAAATAAATAAAACTGTCACAAAAACTGTCCAAATGTTTTTGAGGATTTGACATGGATTTGATTATTTTCTAGTGATTTTGATTTGAGGTTAATTTGATTTCCTCTTCTGCTTCTTTAAGGGAAGAGCACAGAGGATTAGGTCACAAACCTAGAAAAAATATAGACTGCGTCGGTTCATGATACAGGTCACGTGACAAGTGCCGCGTTTTCTAGGGATCTAAGGTCCAGAAAATGGATATTTTATTTGCTTTATGTTGGCGGTTGTGCAAATATGATGGCTGCATTGCAATATGAAATTAACTAACTTGCTGTCATGCTGTCATTTTAAATGTCATTAAAGAATGTGACCAATCCATAATCACAGTAAACAAATGACATCACGCTGCAATACAACCAACGTAAATTGGCATAAAAACCAAGTTTTAGCAATTCTGCTTCCGTATTCTGATTATAAGAATTCGTCTCGTTTCGAGTGCTTTGACAGTGCAGTGGCCTTTATTTATATTTGAAATAGAGGTTACTGGATTGTCAAAATACTCGATACGAGCATAGAACTCATAAAATTTATAGAACACCAAAAGAAGTATCGAAAATAGTCAACCTATGGAGAAAACGCGAGTCTGGTAATATTGCAGTAACTTAGCTTTCATGAGTTGGTTACACTAACGAGGCAGCTTCACACTAATAGGCGGGAATTTCAAAATATGAAAATTTTACGTCCAATTTGTGATTTCTATGGTCCTTCCGTTTTGAACTCAATTGTATGCTAGACTAAAAATGCAGTGTAACCAATTGCTTATATTAAGTTTTCCTAGATGGCTGATATCTAAGCACCTCCATGGTCTAACTCTTTTGAGTGCCCAATGTAAAGTCTTCTGGCGTTCTATATATTTTATTATTTCTATGGATACGAGACGAATTCCAGTAATCAAAATCCGGGGGCTGGACCTTTTAGGGCAGCCATGAATTTGCGGTCGCTGGCAATATGAGACTAGCCATATGATTTATTTAATTAGTCGTATGAGACTGGCACAGTTTATATTTGCCTTGTTCGCGGTAGCAATTCCGAACTAATTCAGGATTAATTTACAGATGAGAGCAAGCGCAGTTTCCATTTCGGACGATCAAATTGCGCTTGAGCAGATCCGTAAATTAATCCTGAACTAGTTCGGAATCGCTACCGCGAGGGAGCCTATTTATTCTAGGTTTGTGGCACAAACCTAGAAAAAATATAGACTGTGGCAGTGTCATATTGCCGGCGACCGCAAATTCATGGCTGCCCTAAAAGGTCCAAATCGCTAAAACTTGATTTTTATGCCAATTTACGTTGGTTGTATTGTAGCGTGAAGCTCATTTGTTTACTGTGATTGGTCACATTCATGTCACATTCTTTAATGACATTTAAAATGACAGCAAGTTAGTTAATTTCAGATTGCAATGCAGCCATCATATTTGCACAACTGCCAACATAAAGCAACTAAAATATCCATTTTCTGGACCGTAGGTCCCTAGAAACCGCGGCACCTGTCACGTGACCTATATCATGAACCGACGCGGTCTATATTTTTTCTAGGTTTGTGGTTTGTGGATTTCGTTACTCATTTAACTGATAACCGAGTGATATCGGTTATTTCAATAACCGAATATTCTGTGATTTTTCACTCGAGTGATCCCAACCTGTGATCTTAACCTTAAATTAATAGTTTTTGCTTTTTAAAAATTTTATGTTTTGGGTGAATTCCGACTTCATTATTACAAATGGAAACAGAAAATTCAGAAAACCTTTTAGAAATTAGGCATACGTGGAATAAAGTTGAAACCATATCAAAAAAAGTATGTAGGCAATACTTCTATTTTACTTTCAATTTCTATGTACCTAGTTTAAATGAGTTTGTTATATATATTACGTATTTATTTTGTAAGCATTTTATGATATATCCCTTACATCTTTAGGAAATATGAGAGATGGAACCTTTCATCATAAAATTCTCAAAACATTCTATATTTTAGGCCGGGCTACGAGAGGGCATTTCTGATGGAAGAGAAAGCAGTTTTCAAGAGTATTTCGATATTGGCTTTAAAGAAGGATTTAAAAACGGTTATGCATTAGGAAAATATAAAGGCCTTCTAGCGTATGTTTTTAATCTCATAGCTTACATTAAATTGATTTAATCATTAATTTTAGTGCTCACTCGAAAAAAAATAATTTGGAAACTGTCGAGTACTCTTTATTGCAAAAGACAAGTAGGGGCAGCTGTGAAGTATGTAAAAACGAGGAACTCTTAGAAAGTGATGTTTCATCAATAATCAAACATCAAACCGATATATCTAATAAAAATGTACAAGAATTATATTCTACTTTTCATAAAACTTTTATTTGTGAACTGCCAAAAAGCTGAATATTGTAGTAGTGAAATTTCATTAATTTAATATTTTTACACGATTCTATTAAAGCAAATAATAAATATTTGTATAGTAATAATTAATATTTTTAATTCGAACCCCAATCTATTATTTATATTTCCAATTAAACAATAAAATCAATAACTGAAACCCAGTTTATCCATAATTTAATAATTCCAATGTCTTTTAAGGTTCTCAATTTGTAAAGATTAAAATTAAAGGTTTGTGTTTGAAAAACAAAACAACAAGAAGTTTAATTAAGTAGAGTTTAATTATATTATTAAATAAAAAATGCAAACTATTATTTATTAAGGTTACAAAAAGAATCTAGATCTAAAGGTAGAGCCCCTCGGGTGTACCTTCTTTCTTTCGATAAAGTACGCTTTCTTTCGATTTCTTAAAGTCCTCGTTCATAACCTTCATTCTTCGTTCTCTCAATGCCATAAGACCAGCCTCTGTACAGATAGCCTAAAACAAAGGAAAAGGATTAGAGACACATGCAATTTTAAATTTCAGAATATTTTTTCAAAACACACCTTAATATCGGCACCAGATAAGTCATCTTTCGCCATAATAAGCTCCTGCAAGTTGACATCTTCAGCTAATGTCATTCTAGATGTATGAATGTTAAAAATACGTTTTTTAGTTTTCTCATCCGGTAGAGGAAATTCAATTTTCCTGTCGATACGTCCAGGCCGGATCAAAGCAGGGTCCAGAGTTTCAATACGATTTGTTGCCATAATAACCTACACGGTTAATTAAAATAATGTATTTTGTATTCATTAAGGAAAAATTACATTGAAACAAAAAGCTGAGGAAAAATTGGTAGTAAAAATGAAAGAACAAATCAGTTACAAATTTTTTAAACAAAAATATGGATTCCTTACTGTAATTAATAAAATCCTGAATTTACTTGCATACAATTCATACCTTAACATCTCCCCTGGAGTCAAACCCATCTAGCTGATTCAGCAATTCTAACATAGTCCTTTGAATTTCTCGTTCACCACCGGAATTTGAGTCGTACCGTTTTGTTCCTACTGCATCAATTTCATCGATGAACACTATCGACGGGGCATGTTCTTCAGCTACTCTGAATAGTTCCCGAACTAACTTAGGACCATCTCCCTATAAGAATCACATTTTGTAAATTAAATCAATTTTTAATTTTCAAAAATATTTACCAAGTATTTCTGGATAAGTTCAGAGCCCACTACTCGCAAAAATGTAGCTGATGTTTGATTAGCCACAGCTTTAGCAAGAAGGGTCTTTCCAGTACCAGGAGGTCCATACAATATAACCCCTTTGGGTGGCTTAATACCCATCTCTTCATAATATTCTGGATGGGTAAGAGGTAACTCGACAGATTCTTTGATCTCTTGGATCTGAGTGTCCAGGCCACCAATATCAGCATATGTTTCTTGTGGTGCTTTCTCTAGCTTCATCACAGTCACCATTGGGTCAGTGTCGTCCCCTAAGACTCCGACCACAGCGTGTACTTTGTGGTTGAGAAGCACGGAACATCCAGGCTCTAGTTGGTCTTTATCGACAAAGGACAAAATACTAACATAGTGCTCACTACCTACCGAAGTGGATACTATAGCATGATTGTCGTCAATAATCTCTTCTAGAGTTCCCACAGACATTGGAGTTCCTAAAGTAATAAATTTGTTGATTGTTATTCAATATGTTTATCATAGAAGAAAATATATATTGTACTTGCAAATTTACATATCATCTATAATAAGCATAACCTCAAATTACATACTAAGTACACTATAAGTTAGAGATGGGACTTTTAGTTCATTTTGGTGAATTCATTCTTTCAGTCCCATTCACCTAAGTGAATCATTCACTTGAGCAATTCATTTTCATTTCATGGTCGAGAATTGTATATTTGTCATTCGACCACCGATCGTTCAGTCTCGACGTTCAATATCGGAGTTTGCTTACAACGGCAAACGGCACTGTTTCATGACTCCCGTGGTATCGTAATTTAGAGGCATATATAACATACAATGCTTTTGAGATTACATACAAATCTATATTTTGGATTTTAAAATATTTATAAGTAAACATTTGAATATAGGTAATTTAAATATGAAAATATTGTATTAAATTAACAAAGAAGTTATATTTATAATAAAACCTAATTTCATAAATTCTAATTATTTAAAAATTCACGTCTAAAAACAAAATTTTAGAAATTTTGTCAATTTTAATCAAGATCGTTTTCTGTTACCCTGCTTTAGAAAATATTCTGTCGCAAGACACCGAACTAGCCATTCTATATAGGTGATTTGACTGAAACTGGTCATTGAGTCACATCTCCGATATCGTCTACGCTTCAATCGTCAGCTGCAATTTTTCATTTAATTCAGTGAACTACTGAATAAGTATAGGACTGAATTTGTCTCGCCTGAATTACATTGTTAAATTTTTTGGAATCAACGTTGTTTTTAGTTTGCAGGGAATGATTCAGTCGGACAAGGAGGAATGATTCATTTCATTCAGTGAAGTGAATAGTTCGTTTGTACTAGTTAGCTCGCGAACTACCCATCTCTACTATAAGTGTGAATTTTTTTTACTAAATGAAGATTGTTATAGGAATATTTCATTTCTTAAAGACTTACCTCTAAGATCATCAACTTTAGACCTTTCTTCCTCATTTTTTTCTTCTTGAGGCTTAAGTCTTTCTTGATTACGAATGAATTCTTCTTCCATAAGCAAGTAATCTTTTATTCGTTCCAGTTTAAGTAATTTCAGACGGCATCTTGTATGAGGAGTCACTGCAGGTAACTTGAGAGCAGTATCTGGTCCTTTAGTGCGGCGCTTCTTTTTGCCAACTCTAGTAGGAATTGGAGGCTCATATTTTTTCTTCTTGTCTTTCTCTTCTTTTTTGTCACCACCTCCAGGTCCTGACTGACTTTGCCCCTATAGGAAATAAATGTACGGTAGTATTAAACAAACATTAAAAAAAATACCATTATTACCATTCTTTAAATGTTTATCAAATTTTTATTCGTCTTTACACAAGCAATGATGGACATGCACAAAATTTACCCAGTCATCGACTTCTGTCAATTTTGTTTTCACGTTTTCAGTCAAATATCGAGTTATAGGGAAATTCTTTTCCTGCATTGGTGACATTGGTAACTGCTAGTACTGCTACCACTGAATTGAATCATAGAAATCATAAAATATATATATATTTTATGATTTCTATGAATTGAATACCGTCATTGAGTTCATATCAGAGAAATAGAGGAGGGGAGAAGAGCGTCAAGATGCGCGAATTTAGTAACACAGGAGGCTGCCATTTTGAATTCATCTATACGAAGGGGATTGAAAATATTATTTTATCATGTCGGTTCCAAATTTCTTTTTAGAAACACATTAAATTTTAAATGAAATATGAACAAATATGTACTTTTGAAATTTTCAGTTACATATTAATTTTCATAATGGCATGGTGGTTCATATACTATATGTATAGAAAAGACATAGGGCGTATTCAGACGAGGTCAGCCGCTGAGCCGCTAAGTAAGAAATTCAGACTGAATAAAACGCTGACTAAATGCTAACTGTTAGCCGCTGAGTATTTTTGTAAGCCAAGAAAATTTGCGCTTACTTCGTAAGCGAAGCGCTGACGTATTTATGGAGGTTATGTTATTTATTTACATAGTTGTTATTCTGTTAAGTATTTACAATTTTCCAAGTGTTACGCTTTGGAAATTCAATGAATGTTTTGCTCTGGGTTTGCCTCTTATAGAATATAAATAAATTTGTTTATTACCTATTACATATTTTTTGTTATAATTCGCCCTCATCCCTAGACAACCGACAAAAAATATGCAAGGGGCTTCTGAATCAAGCTCTAAAAAGTCATAATTTCACCACTGACATTGAGCTATTCTTGGAATCAAAATAAAAATGTTAAGATAAAATTACCAATAACGTAGATAGAAAATTTTAACTTTTGTTGTACCATAAAGTTAACAATATTTTTTCATATTTTATTTTTAAAAAAGAACAAGAATATGTGATAGTTACATGTACATACATGGAGTACTATAAGTACATAAAGTGTGACCTACTTGAAACCGATATAGCCACCCCGCCCATGAGACGTATATACTTAATAATGGCCCAATTTATGAAAAATTGATTATGACTTTTTAGTATGATAATGTAAGGTTATCTTACATATATTTTCTTCGCAGCTCCGCGGGGAACAATCTGCTGAATCAGCACACTATTCGGTGTTGTTTAAGCGGCTGATTAACAGCCCTGTTAGCATTCTAGCAGCTTTTAGTTAGCGGCTGACCTCGTCTGAATACGCCCATAGACTACGTTGTGCCCAGAGCAATATAGGAGGGGAGAACGAGCTTCGACGAGTGCCCATCCACATTTCATTAGAACGCTACGGGCGCTGCCATTTTGAATTCAATTACGTCACACTTTTAAGTCAAGATATTTATAGATAACGGTCGAACAGGAGACTGAACGTTTCGTATTTCGAGCTAGAAAAAGATAAATATATCTATCTTTTTCTATGGGCCAGCCAGATAAGCGTCTATACAGGTCACCCAATGTAAAGGTTGTACGCTTTAGTCTTAATCGTTCACCTTATCTCGGATAATCACCCATAATAACGCCGTTATGAAAATTAATATGTAACTGAAAATTTCAAAAGTACATATTTGTTCATATTTCATTTAAAATTTAATGTGTTTCTAAATAGAAATATTGAAACGACATGATAAAATAATATTTTCAATCCCCCTCGTATAGATGAATTCAAAATGGCAGCCTCCTGTATAACTAATAGGTTTCACTGAAATATACGATATGGAATGCGTTAAGTCCCATTGCGCATCCAAATAAAGGTACCAACCCTAGGAGCAGACAAAAGGAGGCAAATGAAACTCAGCAAAGACATATTTCATTGGTTATGTATGTGGGTGAGAGAGAGACAACCATCTGCACGTTCGATATGAATTGTGTCCTTAATTTCCCATTATTTTGTTTGTAAACACGTCATTGGCGTACAGTGTGGTTTCTTCTTTTATCCAGGGACCCGGACCTAAATGTAATAACGGTACCGGTCCGGATACGGTTCAGTAAGAAAAGTACCATTTCGGTTTCGGTTCGGTTACGGTCCACTAGTTGATATTTCGGTCCGGTTCTGACCAGCTTTTTCGGTACAAAGGGTTCTTATCAGTTTTCGCTTGTGACGTAATATAATTACAATTATAGTGAAATTCCTCTAGTCGCTTTTGAATTTTTTCCATTTAAATATGCGTATGTGAAATTCTACTAGCAAAACTTAAGTACAATAATTTATTAAGTTAAGCCAGCGTCCCATGCACCCGAATTCCGATATCAGAAAATATTTTAATTCGTATGAATGATAATTATACGATCCACATGTATCCGAAACTATTATCATAAAATTCAAGTATAGAACCATGGAATTCATTACAAGATGAAGAAGATAAAACATTTTTAAATGACAACAGACTTTCAAATTTGTTCTAAGCATAAAATAATCGGTGAAATGCATAGATATTTTCAATATATCTTCGTCAGCCTTGGACCAACAATAATAAGTAATTTGTGGAAAGTATCTCCTGACATCCTTAGATAATTGAAATATTTTTGATGGTCACTTAAGCGCATTTTTTGCAACAAATTATGATATGCCCCTTGCTTTTTTCTCTTTCTAAATATATCTCGCACCCAAAACCGTCTTTGTTTATTCTTAATCTTTCTTAAGCGCAGCAGAAGACACAGAAGAAGCACTGTATTTGCTTTTCGCCGCATTTCAACATTATAAAACATTTTTTTTACCGTAAATCCGCCAAACGACAAACACAGTATGTTTAGAATCAAATCTATGTTTAGAATTTAAAAAATGAGGTTAAAGAACCTACGATATCGGACAAAAGTTAAAATTATTTCTACTTTTTCCGACGTCGTATGAATTGTTAAAATTTTCGGATGAAAATGAGCGGTAAAATATTTGAATGTATATTAACCAATAGGAACGCTTTCGGATCTTCGCATCGTCGGAATTCGAATGCATGGGACACAGGCCTTACTCCACGAGTATGGCAATGAAATATTTTAGATGTCCTATATATGTACATATAAAATCATTTTGGGAAGGCGAAGTAGGCAATAAATCATTGGTGAGACGACATGTATACATTTATTTCATTTCAATACCTGCTTGCGACAAAATAGAATTTGCCGACAGCTACCAACAGTAAAATGGCATTTGCATTTGCGATTTGCGCCATTTGCATGATTGAATACAGAACACGGCCTTACCACTTACCAACCACCACCAACCACTTCAAACCCACTTGCCACTTGCAAACCCTAAGCACTTGTTCGTAGATAAATCTATAGAAACACAACAACAACGGAAGCTTACGAAATACCTACTGAAATTAACCCAAAAAACCCTTTTATTTTTTTCCGGTTCGGGTTCGACACTTGGAATAAGCTAAAACATAACATATGTGTTCAGTTTCGGTTCCGGTCCACAACAAAATTACGGTTCTAGTCCGGTTTTCTGTCCAAAAACGGTACGATCCAGGTCCCTGCTTTTATCTTGTATCTCATCAGTGTTATTCTTTGTGTATTTTTGTGGGTGTTATTGTTGGAATAACATGTCATGTTTTATAAGGGACTGTAAAATTAACCAGCATATAGCACGAATTAATTCTTCATATTCAGAATTCAATTTACAATCAGATAAGCCCCTACTGCTCCGCCATTGCTAGAGGCACAAAAACAAAATATGGCGCTGATCATAAATAATCCATTCGCGCAGCTTTTAGCGCGTTCCAGTCATCATAATATAAAATTACATTTCAGTGCTAGGTTCGCGCATCTTGACGCTCATTCTCCCCTCCTCTATTTCTCTGGTTGTGCCATTGCAGATTACGCAACCAAAGTTACAACTGCCATAAAAGTGGCGCCAAAATTTATCTCTGAAAATCGTCCTTCGGAAAAATTACGTGAGCGACAAAATAAAAGCACTTAATATTTTCTACTTTTAATCAATTACCCACACTTGTTTAAGAAATGCAATTTAGTAACTTAAGTAGGTAAGGTATACAGCGTGACAGAACTTATTTAAAACAATTTGGGAATAAATGCGTCATGAAAAATGGAGTCAATATCGTAAAAAAAGTTTTTATAAAATCCTTATAGTTTCTGAGAAAAAATGTATGGAAGCTGTAGTACTTTCAATCATTATCTCGCTGGGCTACTGTATAGTCTCTAGCCGTGCGATTCCGAATACTGAAACCCTATTACTTTTTGTATGTATTAACGTTTTTTGATGGGAGTCTTTAGACTAGTTTTTCAAGTGTTAAAAATGGCTTACGGGTATAGCAACTCGGAGTTGATGGATATCATTTTATAGCGATGTGAAAATGCTTTAGCAGAAGGATTTCCCGGTAAACATAAGCCAAATGCAGCTACTTTTACCGCAATGTGTAGTGAGTACAATTGATAGTGCTACGCGAGGGTAATTTGGAACTGAATCGTTGAAGAGATGGAGGTCCAGGACGTCCACGGCGTATCATACACGAAGCTCAATTATATGCGTATATGTACAATGTGTCCAAGCCAAGGGATTGAACGAGGAAAAGCAGTACCATGGCAGCCACGATCTCTTGACTTTAAATTATTTGGACTTTTTTGTGATATTAAAAAAAAATTGTATAGCACCGAAGTGGATAACTCTACTGTTTATGATTTACACAAACGTATCATAACTGCTGCCAATAACTTAGGAGTTCAAAACGGAAAAGAAGTAGAAACTCGGTAAGACGGCGGGCCCAAAATTTTGTTGTAACATCAGTTGTTAGAGTACATTATATATTGAATTTTTTTTTTAGATAAGTTCTGAATCACCCTGTATAAAAGTTTAAGTTAAATATTGTTATATCGGTCAGTGGTCAAGTAGTTTAAACCGTCAGTACTTGACTTCGAGAGAATCGGCACTCTCTATGCCAATATGATAGGGTGGAAGAATGTTGGCTTGGGTCAATGGGAGAAATTGATACCGGTTGGCATTTGACTGCTCCCCTAATTAATAAGGTTTTCCAGGTTTCCCTCATTCCTTCACTGAATGGTGGTTAGAGCCTAATAACGCAAGTCGTTCCTGGGCGCAAATGTGACCTGCTAAATAGTAATATGCCACCCCCTCACCCGCACAAGTCTCCAATTTCTGGGCTAATCCTCATGATTAGAACGAGGTATAGAAATATTATAATTAATAAAAGCAGAGTATATGATTAGCATATTTATTTTGGAATTCATGAAAATATTTAAAATCAGCCTTAAGACAAATATATATATATAAACCTAATAGTACTTGTCATAAAAAGACAAATAATATAAAAATATAACAATAAACTTAATATTAAAGACAAATACAGGTTTATATGTTTGCTTTTGCCATTATAAATATAAAAAAAAAAACAATTTCTTCAGACTTGTTAAAATAAGAGGAAATTAAATAACATATAATTACAGCATCACAATAAATTTTGTTTCCCAATCAATACAGTAAAATATTGGAACACTATCACTAACTTACATTGTAAAATACACTAGAAGTAAAACTCACAACATAATGAAGAAAACATTCCTGTTTATAAATGTAACCCTTTCTTCTTCAAAAGAGCTTTAGTTTCAATTCTCCGAACTCTTGAAGGATCATTCAGCATCTGACTTCTAAAATCCTTTGGGTGAACTTTACCTGCTTTGTAAGCTGCCTTTTCCTCCTTGTCAAAGGCTGAAGTCGATGGTTTGACATGCGCTACTTCTGTAATCCAAGAATTATTCATGTTCGTACTTGGCTTCACAGTACGCCTAGGTCTGTTCTTTATATCGGTAATTAGCTGGTTTAAAAGACCCAAAGATCGTATCTTTAGATCATCTTCCAAAAGAGGAGATGATTTGGGACTTTTTATTGCCTTTTTCTCCACGTTCTTCTTCTTCTTTTTTTTGTTTGTTTTCTTTTTCTTACTCTTAGTTTCGATTTGATCCAAATTATCCATGCTTTGGCTTAATTTTCGCTTTTTCGCTCTCTTTTTTGCTTCGATCAAATTATTCATACTAACACTTAATCTTTTTGGTGGTTTAAAAGATGTTTCTTCTATATTCTCTTCAAGATCAACATTATCATCACTATTTACAGATTTGCTTTCAGCAGTACTTCTACTTCTCGATACTCTTCTCTTCTTGGCTCTTCTACTGTTTTCAATTTCCTCGCCAGAATCATCATCTTTTGCGCAACACTCAATGGACAAATTCATAGAAATTTCTCCTTTACGCATTGAAGTACAAAAGCTGTCAACTAAATGCGAAATTCGTTCACTTAGAGGAGCATCTTTAATTTCCTTAACATCTATGTTTTCATGTATAGTTATGGAGGACAATCTTTTTTTTTCAGTTCGTTGCTGAATTTCGGGACTTTCAATTGCGCTTACATTTGGAGATTGCTCTAGACTAGTGTTTGTTGGTTTTGTTTCTACAATAAAAACCTCTTCATCCGTTTTCTCTTCGACACAAATTACTTCTTGTGTTTCAGTGCTTTCTTCTGCAGGTTTCATCATTTCTTCTGAATCATTAACTTTATATAATTCCGCTTCATCTTCTGATCCACTTGAATCTGTTATAGAGATAATCCTCGTCTTCTTCTTCTTCTCAACAGGTTTTAACTTTTCTTTCTTCTGGATCTTAATAATGTCATCATTATAACTGTCTAACTGAATGATGCGAGATTTCTTCTTCTTTTTTTCAGCATTCAAGTCATATTCTTCACCAGACAATAACTGCTCTTCTTCATCATCACAAATGAAGGAGTCATTTTCATCATATTCATCATCAGAATCATATTCAGATTCAGTAGAACCTACTGATTCACCATCATCAATGATAGCATTACTATCTTCCGAAGGTGTATCTTCTTCTCCTTCTTCAGCCATGGTGCATACATATTCGTTTGGTTCTTCAGGATTTTCATCTTCAGAAAAAGATTCATCACTTGTCATTTCTGCTATTTTCTTAGTGACAAATTCATCCAGTATTGAATTAGGTGATTTCTTTGAACCATCTTTAACTTCTTTTGTGTATCTCTCTTTTGCTGTCTCAGGCATCTTCAGGAAAACTGATTTAGTTTTTTTCTTTGAGCTTCGTTCATTAAGTTCTTCAGAATTTGTAGTTTCTTCCAAATCAGAATCTTCTTCAGTGGTTGATTGTTTTATTGGTTTTGGTGAAATGATTTTCTTTTTTGCAGATTTTTTATCATTTGATTTAGCGCCTTCAATATTTTGTAATTCTTTTGTAACAAATTCTTTAGACTTCCGAGCCTTCTTTTGTTTCGCTACGTTTTCAATGTCGCTATCGGATCCTTTCTTCAGAATGAGTTTCTTGGACTTTGAATTTTTCATTTTTGCAACTTCTACTTCTAAACCATCATCACTGACAGTGTTATATTTTTCTATATCTTCCTCCACAACCCTACATCTTTTCTTTGATTTTTTCATTGTTTTTGAACGATGTAGTCTATTTTCACTTTCTTCTTCTGAATCCTTTTTTTCTTTATCGCTTCTTTCCATATCTTCCTCATAAGATTCCATTGTTTTCTTCAGAGAATATTTCCTCACTTTCAATTTCTTCTGAGGACTTTTCATATCTGAATTGTTTACTTTTTCTTCATTGTAGTTAGCAATTTTATCCTGTTCTTTCAACTCATGCGTTTGAACTTCATCTACAAATTCATCTTTTAATTCATTACTATCTTCACTATCTCTATCATCGTCTATCTTTTTTGTCTCTGGAATTTGCATAGTTTCAAGTAATTCTTCATCTCCACTCATTTTATCTAAATTCTCTTTTTCATTTGCTGGTTGAATATCTAATTCTATCTCTTTACTGGTTTGAGAACTAGAATAATCATTTTCTACTGGCGAGTTCTCTTTTTCGTATACTTCAGAATCATTTATTTTTTTCTTATCAACTAGTATCACAGTTTCCATGTCAGTACTGTTTGACACATCACCGACAAGTTGCGATGTTGCAATATAACTGGTTACAACTGTGCTTTGATCATATTCTGGTGCATGAGTTTTTTCAGCTTCCTCTTCATCGGAAGGTAACTCAAAGTCATAATCATCTAAGGTATCTGATTTAATTGACTTTTTAGGTGGCATATTTACTGTATTTTCTGCAGCATCTAAAGGTTGCTTAGATTTAGTGTCCAAATATTTCGATTCAATACGGTTAGAAGACAAGCTCTCTGATTTTTCTGCCAAGTCTTCACGTGTTTCCATGTTGAATTTATTAATTTCTTCTTCAATCTGTTTCGTATTTTCGGTTTTTTCCGATTCAATGTTAGTTTCCTCTGATGTCAATAGCAATAGCTTTTCAGTCATAGTACTATCTGATTGTGGACTCGTAGATCTCCTTAGAGATTCAGGACTCTTAGATCTTCTTTTCACTTCAACTTCAATGTCACTGATTTTTATATTTTGACTGCCGGGACTTTCAGTTGTACTGAAACCACTCTTGAGATGGGCATATTTAGATTGATGCAAACTTTGCCCTTCTTGCGAATTTTCTTCATGACTATATATTATTGAATTTTCAGACTTAACATCCATTTTCTCTTCCACATCCGAATGAGTTATATTTTCTTGTTTTTGAGTATTTTCTAAAGGATTAACGTTGATAGATGCTCCAGAAGATATTTTTTCATTTGTTTGATTTTTAGCATGAATTAAAGGACTTTTTAATTTTCTTAAGAGCATGCCTTCTTCAGAATGACCAACTGAAGTCCCCGGAGACATAGATACATCATCTGCTTTCTTTTCATTGGTTACTGAAGGATTTAAAGTTACGTCTGTAATTTCTTTTCCTTGTAGCGGCGATTTTTCACTGAATTGTGTAATAGATGAACTGCTTTCATCAATCACATTTTCAACATTCACTAAAGATATATCTACATCATCTGTAGACATCTCTTCATCTTGTAGTGCTGATGGACTGGGAGATCTAATGATTTTTTCCACATTTTGTTCTCTCGATTTTTTTGGTAAGCTTTGGGAAGTGGGACTTTTAGATTTCCTGGATGATTTTTCTTTCACACACAATGGACTTTTAGATCTTTTCAAATCTAGCATAGGACTTTTAGATTTTCTTGGTACATGTTCTGTGGGCTGTGGACTTTTAGATTTTCTTGATACAGTTTTCTTCTTATCATCAGTCTGTACGCATATGAATGAAGGACTTTTTGACCGCCTTCTTTCTTTGCCACTTGCTTCTAGATTCTCATAACTTGTATCAGACTGAGAAGTTTTAACTTCTTGCTTTTTTATGACATCTACTGATTCGGATTCTAGGTCATTATTTTTTAATTTATCTGATAAGGGTGTTTCTTTTAGGTCTTGTATCTTCTCCAAAGAAATATTACTATCTGTAATCTCTAAATCAATTTTAGCTGTTGTCGCAGTTTCCGTTTCCTCTCCAGAAATTTCTTGGAAAACATGTGGCTTCATTTCACTATTTGTCACATCTTTATCAGATGTCTTCAATTGAATATCAACTTGTTCACTTGAATCTTTTACATCAAGTGTTACTAACTTAATGTGTTCATCCTTAGAATTAGAAAAGTTCTCAGGAGTTTTAACTTTGGCGGTTTCTTCCTGCTTCACATCTTCCGACACATCCTTGGGTTTTTCTTCATTCTCTTCTGCACCATTACTTAGGTTTAAATAGAAACTGTCACCTACTGAGTCACCGTCAACATCAATTAAACTTTTTCGTACATTTTTATTGATCGGTTCCTCTTGAATTTCAATATCTTTAGAATTCTGCTTGGTAGTTAACGTAGGTGTAGCCAGCACACCTCCGATATCTGATTCTTCTGGTTGTTCCGAGTCTAATATAGAAGGGTATTCATCAACCTCCATTGGCTCCATAAAGCTGTTTTCTTTCATTCTTGGTCGGAATACGTTTGACACTCTGGCAACAACAATCTCTTCCTGAATTACATTTTTTTCACTAATAGGGGTATTAGTTAAGCTATCTAAACCTTGTTCCTTTCCTTCAGCGGAGTTCTTCTTTGGAGTTGAAAAAGAATTTGTGCCAACATTTTCCTTATCACTTGTGTTACTGGATTTGGAACTGTTCAAGTCATCTTTTTCTTGCATGCTCTCATTTTGAGATGCTGGAATTGATACATTCAAATGGAATTTGAAGGACCCATCAGAACCCATGCTTATATTGCTATTTTCAACTTCTGATAATGTTTTGCTAACAGAACTTTTCACTGATTTGTCTTCTGAGGACTTATCTTCTTCATTTTGCTCTGCCTGTTCTTTTTTCGGTGTGATTGTTTCTATTTTTTCAGAAAAAGTTTCATCCTCCATATCCTCTTCTAAATTCTTCGTCTCTCCTGCATCAGTAAAGGTCAATTTTTTTGGACTTGATTGTAGATGTTCTTTGGCAGTTTCCTCTTCGTTGCTTAAGTCTTTCATATCTGGTTTGGGGGACTGTTTTTCTTCCATAATTAAATGACTAATTGGTGAACTACTTGGAATAGCCAATTTTTCAGCAGATTTTTGTTTATCTTTACTTAATCGAGGTGATCTTCTTGGTGTTACTGTTCCTCCTTCAGATGTATCTTTGTCATCTTGTGTTTCTTCTACTATACTAGTTTCATTAATGATACTTAGATTTAAATTTTCTTTGACCTCTGCTGGTTTAGCAGGTTTAACAGGTGTAAGATTGATTACTTTTTCTTTTGATATTGGGGAACTACTATTTCTGCCCTTTACTTTTGATTTTAGTTCTTCGATTGGTTCTAAATTAACTACTTCGTTTGTATTTGGAGAATTGGTAAGTCTACTCTTTATTTCTGATTCTAGTTCTTCGATTGGTTCTAAATTAACTGCATTTTCGGTCACAGAAAGCCTTCTTCTAGATTTCACTGGTGTTAGTTTGACACTTTTTGTTTCAGGTTCCCTTTCTGGTTCGTCTGTGGATAACCTGCGTCCTCTAGTGTTGGGTTTCTTCTCTTTAGGTTCAGAGCTGTCTGCTGTATCAACTGACCCTCTTCTACTTCTTGGAGCTCTTTTAACAGGTTCTTCTTTGGGTTCTTCCTCTTTAACTGAACCTCGTCTTGTCCTAGTCGTTCTTTTAGCAGGTTCTTCTTCTGGAGGTTTCTCTGTTGCAGAACTTCTTCGAGTCCTAATTGGTTTCAAAGTTTCAGCATCTGCTAGATCTTCTGCAGCACTTGACCTTCGACGTCTTGTAGCGGTTTGTGGTTTTGATTCTTCTACAGTTGATTCAGTAGACGCAGAGGATCGTCGGCCTCTGGTTTTAGCAGGCTCAGGTTTTGTCTCAGGTTCTTCTTTTGTAGTAGAAGCTGAAAACAAATAAACATTAATACATATGATTTTTAGGAGTAGATAAGACCTAATGAGTAAGCATTTTAAAATTTTAGTTATCTGATAATGAAAAAGTAAGGGTACCTGTGCCTGAGAGTCAATTACAAATAATGAATCAAGTTTAAAAGTTCAAATAGTACTTCAGTGCACTACTAAAAATAAAAGAGTTTGAAAGGAAAGTGTGATATTTAATATAAACATGTTTTCTATAATTTCTCTCAGTAACAATGCCAATTTGCTGTTATAATTAAAGTCTGAAAGTAAGTTGAAGTGTATGATACACATTTTAATTTTATTGCATGTATTGAGTATTCGCTGAAGTGTAATTTAACCCAAATTACTTAAAAAGTTCAAATAAGCCAAACAAGACTTCTCTTAATCTGTATTAACTCTTATTGAATACACAATGACTGCTTCTTTAGATCTTCTAGACATCTTCACAAATTTGCTATAGTTAAAGTTAGGATCAACCATAGAAGATAGTTAAGATAGAGTTAATAGTTGATATCATTAGTTTATATTTTCAAAATAAAATTAGTACTTATACATTTTGTGTTTTTCTGAATAATTCTCAAAATGATTGATCCATGTTTTGCTTCATATGTACGCAAATTATTCACATAGTATATCATTTCTTATTTGTTATTATCAAACAGTTGTTTCAATTGATTTGAATCCATATTTTAGTAAGACATCAGTTCTGTCAAGAGTATTAAAATATAAAAATGAAGTTATGTTTCTTACTAAACTACGATTATCAGGCGCTAATCGTGGTTAGCACCCCCGTTTAAATTTAAGTGCGGACATGCTTACTTTTACTCCTGGTTAATAGTTGACAGTACTTGAAAGTAACAGAAATCAACGGTTAAAGTTTAACTAAGTATTACGTTTATCTAATCAAGACTGAAAGTAGTACTCTTAGTATACTAGAAGAATTTTCTTAATAACCTTAATATGTCTCATTTCTTAAAATTTGTAAAGTTCTACAAAACTATGGCTTTGTTTTAATGTTTGTGTAATTTTAATTTGCTTGTTAGATTTAGTATTTTTTTATAGTAATTATATTTGTATGTTCATATTTTTATTGTTTACTTGTATTCACACATTTGTACTGCTATATTATAATGGACTTGTCCGTATATGTATAAATAAAAAAAAGATCCAAAGTTGTATGTTTCATCTTTTGTTATCAGTTTGGAATTGAAATTTTTATTTTATTTCATTATTAAAAATAGATGTACAAAAGAAAAAATCATTGTATGGAAACATAATAAGGTCAATGATGTAAGATGCAGACTTATGCAGGACTGTTTAATGGAAAAACATATTCAGGGCAGCATTCTATCACTACAGGATATTCAGAAAGACCTCAACACAGCTAGCTTTGATATTTAGTACAAACTTATTTTAAATTTTATGCACAATGGGTTGCAACACTTGAGTGTTGCAGGTACTTGGTAAAATTAGTTTTTCTTAGATGTTTTTTCTAAAATATGATTAAAAAATATATTTCATATATGACTTATTCATATTAATTATACAGTTTTTTACATTTACCATTCTGTTCTTGTTAAATGTCGACATGAATCCCGGGATACAGGATTATAAATTTCTATTACCAAAAACTAAAATTTTGCCTGGGATTGACAGCCGTAGTTTCTAGCTTCATCTATCCAATGAAAGTAATGGCATGAATATGGCACTTTTGAATATGAGTATATCAGAAATTGATTTAAATTTCATTTTAAATGAAAAACTGCATATTGTTGCATTTTTCAAAATAACGTAACATTTTAAATATTTAAGCTACTTTATGCCCAAACTGTGCATTGCAAGAGCACGCAGATATGTGCATTGTGCAAGAGCACGCAGATATGTGCATTGTGCAAGAGCTTAAAACCTTATATTTTTTTCCAATAGAATGCCTTGTACATTATTACATTTTTGCAGTCCTCATAAAATTTTAGAGCTAGTCCGTGTAACACTTTTTATATCTAAAATCAATAGTTCTATAGCTATTTGAATTTTTGAAACATTTTGCAGACATACATCTGCAGAAAAAATCGTAGTTCTCCTGAAACATCAGGCAGTAATTGTTATTGTCACTAATTAATGTCAAAATTTTGGGCTAGTTCATTGAACATTTCCAATATCTTAACAGTTTAGTTATTTGAATTTTAATAATATATTGAAGAACTTTTTGCAAACATACCTACTAATTGTAGGTGTGTTAGGCAATTAGTTTAAGATTTGCTATTTCCAATTTACCTATAATTACCTACCTAATAATTATTGAAAATGGCTTATTCAGGATATACTAATAAAGACCTTTTAAATTTACTGAATTCAATCGTACAATTGACTGCAACTTGTTCTGTTTTGAAAGATGAAATCTCTGTGTACTACACATTTGAATTTTCTCACGTTGAGAATCACTGGTTAATGATGAAGATGTATATATCACAATATTAAGAGCATTTTGAGGTGTATCCAAAAATGACTCCATCTGAGACACGTTAATCTAGAATTATAATTTCAAACTGTTCACAGAATTCTTCAAAAACATAAATGGAAGCTTTTTTCATATAC